>JALIRH010000019.1:6667500-7917500 GCA_023055505.1 Callipepla californica brunnescens
AGACCAAGTGTTGGGTCCTGCATTTTGGTCACAACAACCCTATGCAATACTTCAGACTTGAGATAGAGTGGCTGGAAATCCGTGTCGTAGAAAATGATTTGGGGATGCTGATTGACAGCCAGCTGAACACAGGCCAGCAGTGGCCAAGAAGGCCAATTACATCCAGCACCTATGTCAGAAATATCGTAGTCAGAAGGAGCAGTGAGATTATCATCTCTCTGCTCAGCACTGGTGAGGCTGTGCCTTGACTGCTGTGTTCAGTCTTGGGTTTGTCATGACAAGGAAGACAATGAGGCTGTGGAGTGTGTTCAGAGAAGAGCAACAGAGCTGTGAAGGGTCTAAAGCTCAAGTCCTGTGAGTACCAACTGAGGTAATGGTCTGTTGTGCCTAGTGAGCTCCAGGTTGGACATAAGAAAAAAATGCTTCTCAGAAAGAGTGATGATGCATTGGAACTGGCTGTTTGGGGAATTAGTGGATTCACTGTCCCTGGAAGCATTTAAGGAACATGTAGATGTGGACCTGAGGGATGTGGTTCAGTGGGTGTCGTGGTGATTGCTGGACTTAAATAATCTGAGAGATCTTTTCCAACCTTAATGGTTCTATGATTCATGTGCCCAACTTGCTTTCCTCTGGTTTGGGCAGAGTCTTCAGTCTTGTCTAATTGATTTTGGTTTTCTTGTAGTGAAGAATGCAGTCCTAACCTGTAGGTCTGTCTTTTCTTATGTGCTATTAATTCAAACTGTAATAGAATACTTTTTAAATTTAGTAGATTAAGTAAAGTCACCAAGTCTTACAGTTATGCTCAGATGGGCAAAATATTTCCCATTTCTAAATATGTGTCGCTGCTGATAGATTTCCTTAATCCACTTTGAACAGCTGTAGAAAATTATTATTTTTTCTAATATGTACATTTTGCTTGCAAATGCTCTTGAAAAATCACCAAGAGCTCTGTGGAAGTTGCCATTGTAATAATTGTAAACAATTGTATAAAATTATGCTGTCATGCTGTCTGTTCCAATTAAACTCGTAACATTTTGTATGCAGCATACAAATCCATGTAGTAAACTGAAGAGAATGGGTCCTTAACAGTTCTATTAAAAGGCAAATTGCATTTCTTCATGGCATAACTTGAGAAAAAATATAAGTAGTCAGCCTATTTTTCCAAGATTAAAATGCACTATCATACACAATTTAACAGTAAGCTGCAATCCAAAATACCACTAAGATTTTACCTTTCTGTCATAAGCACAGGATAATCTTTTTCAATTATATTAAGCACTTGCTGACAGTGAATAACTAGCACATACAAAAGGAGCTAACTTAATCTGCTTGTACTAGTACATTCTTCTGCTAGCTGTGAAGGTACCTTCTGCTTTGTATTCAGTTACTTTGAGTGGAGGCAGGACAAAAGCATAGGGTGCAGTGTCTGTTTTTGTGGCTTTATGTTGTTCTTTGATTCTGGAAAGGAGTGGTTTAATTGAGGAGCAGAACGTCCTGATGGTATTTTGCAACAAATGAACTTCTCCAGACCTTAAAAAATACTGCATTTCTCTTGTTCGCAAATGTAAAAATGTGAGGTCAGGTTTCACTGTGTTTTTTTTATTCACAAAGAAATAGTAGAAGGTCAAGGGGGGAGAGCAGTGGGGGAGAGCAGGACTCTAACAATCTGTTTCTCACTCCCAAATTTTCTGTATGAATCCATTACAAAGCACTGCATCTGAAATTCAAATGTTTTCTAGGTGTAATCATTTTATGAACTGTCCGCTGATCTAAGCACAGGAAATGCTGACACTTCAGATTTTCTTTGTTACAGTTATGCAATTTTTGGGCAGTCATATGAATAACCTGTCCAGAACACATGTACTGCAGGGCATTTAGTGACCCGTGAAGAAAGTCATCATAATTTCAGGTTAATTAATGATAGTCAAAACCTTATATCAGACACATGAGTTGTGTCAGATAAAAGCGCTACAGAGAGAATAAAAATAAATGGATTTGAGTTTGAGTCCTTTAAAATTTGTTTCTTATGCAAAAAGAAACCAACAATGGAAGTTGTGAAGTGGTGGCTCTGCACTGCAGTGCCTGGTGCTCAGCATCTGTATTTCAGTGCTGTTGCTGTTAGAACATTTTCAGCCTGTGCTCAGTTCCTTAGTGATGTCACACTCAATTGTCTTGGAAGTCTTAACATACCCATCTAAACAGCTGAATTGTTCTGAATTCATGGTACGTCTTGTACCTCAATTAATGTATCTGTAATATTAAAAAAAAAAAAAAAAAAGAGAGATCTGTCGTTGGTACCATTGGCTTTAATAAATGTAAGTCTACCTGTAAAATGTGGGAGAGCAAATCCAGATCAACACTTTCCTGCTTTCACGTGACAGTGCAGTAGGTGAAAAGATTTTATATTATTCAGTATCTCTGTGATGTCTCAAATGCTTAGAACATGATCATGTTAAAAAGATGTTGGTTGTTCCTTGTAATGGAGTACAAATTATTCTTCAACTTTATATGCTTTGCGTATAATGACCGTAGGTACAGAAAGCAAAAGTTAGCAAAAACAGAGGAAAGCAATAAGGAGATGTGTAGTCATAACAGGCAGAACAAAGTGAACTAGTTGAGTTGTACACTAATTTAACTAATTCATCACAATGGGGTTAAACTTTTATTATTGTTGTTATTATGGTTGATTTTTTGTTATGAAGGAGATACCAGTTAAATGTGCAGTTAAATACAATGTACTTTGATGACTATCTATGTGCTTCATAGATACAGACTATCTCGTCCTCACAGTTTTCCAGTCATCCAAAGGTGGGAACAGGGAAGGATGGTCTCTAGTTGCTCAACAAAGAAATGTTTATCTTCAAAATTGCGATTTCATAAGAAAATGTTTATGATCAGTATAAGTGATTTCTTTTGTTTTGCATGGTTATTTTGCCCCAGAGAGCGTTTAATTTTGTTTAAGTCAGCCTAATGAACTGTAAGAAAATGGAAACATGCAATTGTAGTGCGGCTAATGAGATTCCATCACAGTGACAGTGACTTCAATCAACCCAGGCAGACTAGAGCTGTGTGCATTTTTTTAATGGCATTTGGAATATCTGTCTCCAGACACTTATATTAATGCTTAATGTTCAACTCAACCATGTTGAAAATGCTTTCCAAAAGTAAGGTTGATGTTGTAGGCGTCAACTTTTGTTAATTCTTCTAGTATTTCTTCTTCATGCACTACAGCAAACCGTAAGCAAACATTTAATGTTTCATATTTAATTGTTCTGCATGTACTTAAACTTAGTTAAATGAGATACTAAAGTGGAACAGAAGTCAGCTTGATGCCAAAATTGCTATTGCATGTTGTCCAAACAATCTAAACAGCATTAACATCAATAATAAATAAATGAAATGAAGTGTAACTGTATTATGACTGTCTTCTGCAGCAGTATGTGGAACTTGCACAAACATTAGAGGAAAGCATCAGGTATGACTACATTTATTGCATAGGTCTCTCTGAAAGTAATGTCTTCTATTTATTTCTGTGGAAACTACAGCAGGGTGCAATAATGATAGTTGATAGAGCAAATTCTCAGCTAGAAAACATATTTTTCAATGTAGTCACCAGAGTTCAATAGGCATTTTTGCCAGCAATGAGCAAGAGCTTGTGTTGCCCTACTTGTAAAAATCTGCATCTGTAGAGGTGACCTACTGTTGCCATTGCTGAAGTTGCAAATCCTCACACAAATATGATCGGAATGCATTTCCCCTAGTAAAAATGTTATTTCCATTTAATAATTTCAGATTGTTGTCTCACTAGGAGGAATCTATCTTCTTCCTAGGCAGTTGGGATTTAAGGAAAATCTTCAGATTCATGATGACACTTTCCTTACATCTGGACCAGTAGTGGAGTCAGCACAATTCCAGCCAGCTCAGTCCTTAACTTGTGTATTGGGATAAAATTAGGCGTTTTGAGTCAGATCTCCTTTCTCTGGCAGAGTCTGACTCAAAGGCACTGGCCAGAGCTTTATATCTCTAATCTTTCCCTGTGGATTTATTTCTGAAGATTCTGGCAGCACCATTAGGTACACAGTGTGGTTTGTGTTCTTTTCACGTGGTTACGTTTTATAGGAATGTGGGGTTTATATGTTCAAAGTGATGGCAGTTACAGTGTTTTGTTTGGTTTTTTGTTTGTTTGTTTGTTTTTTATTGGGGGGGGGAATATTTGAAACACACTGTTTAAATGAATATAACACTGATTGTTCATTAATTAATAAATGTTCTAGTGTCCATCAGTGCTGTTCTGGGAAATAGGTCAGAGAAATTGTTGGGTCTATAAATACTTCAAGTAGTAAAATATAAGTAAATGTAAGAATGATTGAAACTGAAAGATATATTGGCACAAGAGTGACTGAGTTTAAAGTGGTGAAGAATACATTTAGACTGAAAATAGCAAATTTGTACATGTTAGAAAGTTAGACTCCATGGCTTGGAACTTGAGAAATGTATAAGATCTCAGGTAGTCAGTGTGATAGCATAATGATAAGTTATTTGCCTGTTTCAATTTCTTAAGACATGTAGTTTAAAAACAACCTGCATCTAGACATGATTCAGAGTCACTGCATTTTTCCTGCAGTGGTTGCTGGAGATCAGTGCAAGTATTTCACAGATGAGGATCCAGACTAAAGTTTTAGTGCCCTGCTGGCTGTTTTTTGTTAATACAGCTGTTTGTCAAAATCAGGGGCAGACATCTCAGCAAAGTGGACATCTCATAGCAAATCTGTCTACATACCATCCTGATCCAGTACATGCAATGATAGAAATGCGGCAGCAGAGCCAGCTGCAATACCATAAGATTATATTCATTCTTGGCAATTCTTTAGTGCTATAATAACTCCAATAACTTCATGCAGGTATTCCTCATATTGATTTAATGGTCTTGCAATGGAAACACTGAATTCTTTGGTACTGTTAACATGTAACTGATTGTACAATTAAGTTTTATCTTAATTCTTACACAAAATGATAATTTAAAAGACTTTTGATGAGGGAATGTTCTGTGAGGTGTGGTGGGAGCTGTTATACTCTTAGAGCCTTCTGAAGGTCTGTATTATATAGAAGAAACAAGATAAAAAGAAAACTGGTGTGCTTGTGATTATCTATCTATGAGCTTGATGAGGCAACTTGCCAAGGGCAGGGCGTAGTGGTTTTTCCAATCTTTCCTGATACCTTTCTGCTCAAGTCTTCTTTAAAAATGGGCTCCATGTTCTTTGCATAGCTTTCAAGTCACAGTTTACATTTCTGAAGGTGGCTGAGCAAATCTCTCCCTCTGTTTTTCTGATGCACTGCTCCACATGGTGTGCTGCAGTAATTTGTGAGCAGGACAAGATGGAAGCCACCAGTTCTGCAAGTGTCAGTGCTCAGATCCATATCTGCCAGCTTCTGCTTATGTCCAGTCTATGCATAACTAGTTCATCCCTTTAAATGTCTCTGACAGAGCGATTACATTCCATTAGTTAAATATTTTGGTGTGGGGGGCTCTTTGACACTGTTCTCACGTAGCATTCATAACAATTGCAGTGGATGACTGTGCTCAGGTGAGAGCAGCTTTAGTTTTTCTGCTCTCACTGTAGGTATCACCAAGTTCTGTGAACATCTTCTGGTTTTGTTCCAATACACTGTTGGCTTTTGTTTTGTTTTATTGCTATTGATGCCATTGAACAGCCCTTTTTATCACATACCCTGGGCTCCTTCAAATCTCCGGTATATTATTCATCCCTAACATTAATAATTTTTTAACCAACTTCAGTTATATGTTAAAAAAAAAAAAGAAGAAGAAAAAAAAAGGCAGAGAGAAGTTAAGTCCCTCAATTTTCAGTATTGCTTAAAAATCTTTGGTTGCTCTGTGAAATGACAGTGAAACAAAATACTGAATTCTTAAATTCCATCTTAAACAGCCTTTGTACTCCATTTAGTGGACTCCCTTATCACTTAGTCATGTGAAATTTATGTTAGTAAAGAATTTGAAGACCTACGGTATTTAATCACAGGACCAATTAAAATGTTTTTCAGATTGCTACCTACATATCAGATGCAATAAATTCATGTCACATACCCAAAATTAATCTTTCATCTTTTAATTAAACTGACTTTCACAGCGTGCTCAGACTGAGATTTGATGGTCATTGTTTGCTATTCATTTTGCAGCTATATGTTTGCTTTCGTTATTAATTTATCGCTTCTAAGCAGAATGCATTTCCATAAACTTCACATAAACAAGGCAGCTTAGGCACAGAAAGAAGCCTTGGTTCTATTTGCATGTGCTACTTTGGCTGTAAGGTAAGTGGTTATAATACTGATTGTTATGATATTGTTTGATATTAAAGGTGGGTTCATAAGTACATGTGAGGATGTTGGAAGAGTGCATGTGCTGACACTGACAAAGTAATGTGGCACAATTAGAAGTGTTAGAGCTCCAGATAAGACATATTTCCTTGGTAATATATCAACTCTGTACTTATCACTCACCTTGCTTCAAAACCTGAGATTCAGGAACAAATCTCTGCTCACTGCAGAGCTGTTGTGTAAATTAGTGTGCTCATCCAGCTGCCTGGCTTAGTGTTGATTAGCTCAAAAAAATTATTTACAGCTGTCAATAAAGACAGTTGGAATGGGCCATCAGCCTCAGAGGATGGGGTGCAGGGATTTAAGAGAGTGCTTGGAGGATAATGGTGAAGTGTGCCTGTCCTTCAAAGAGCCTTCCCTCAATCTGAAAACAGAAGGATTAGACAATTAACAAGAATCTCTTCAAGTGTCTGTGTGTGTTCTCAGCAGCTTTAAATAAAAGGTATCTGTGGAAATCTTTTTATATATGAATTTTCAGATAAATATAACAAACCTTACATTTACCTATAAAGCCACTTTTCTGCAGACTTTAATCCTTCTATTTAATACAAAAAAAAAAAAAGAAAAAAAGTAAATTTAGTAAAAGCAATGTGCCTGCTGCCCAACCACACAACAGTTGTTTGTTTGTTTCTTTCTTTCTTTAAGATGTTATTAGTTGAATTGTAAACCAAACAGAGGAAAAGTTAACAGTGAAAATGGAAAGATGTGCCCACATTTCTCTTGCTAATCATCGCCTGTTTTGGCAGGCATGGGAGAGCTGTGCAGCAACAGCAGCGTTTTTGTGAACTGCCATTTGGTATTTCCTTCATTGAATCACAAGAGATGTTGGACAAATGCTGTTTTATGATAAAGTTCACTGCAGTAAAGTCCTAAAAGCTTTCCGGTTTATTGTCCTGTAAAATTTAAAGAAATAACAAAAACTTAGTTTCCTTGAGGATAGGTTTCTCCGTGATATTTGGAAGAACATGGGAGTTCTTGGTGTTACTAAATTTTTCATGTTTCTGAAAGACAAATTGGGAGATTCCTGAGATACGGGAGACAAAAGAGACCAATATGCAGCAAAAGCCAGAAGTATGGGTAAGAATTTGATTATAACCTATGTTTTTTTATCATTATTCAAGCTTGAAACACAGAACTATTGAAAATTAGGCTTAGTAGTGCTGCTGTATGAAGCAGCTACTTACATAAAACGCGAGGCTAACACAGTTAGTGCACAATCAGAGTAAGTTTAAATAAATGTTATTGTGAATTCTGACTTATTTAAAATAAAGTAATATAAGAAAGTGTCTCTTTTGTACCACAAGTATGATTACATTGAATGTCTAAAGAAATGTATCTTCCTAAATTAAGGTAGATGAAAAGCAGCATCTTTCAAAAAAGATCTTTCCCTCATATTTAATTGAGCCTCCTTAATCCTTCAATGCAAATATGAGACCAATTATCTAGGCATGTATGTAAATAAGTATGGATATAAATAAATATGGAAATTTTCCTGTCATCGGAATAGAGATGTATATTTCATTAAATTCCGTCAATATTTTAGAAGTCTTGTGTTACTTCAGCTGTATTCTGAACCTGTTGGTTGTTCAGTTTTTGGGGGGTTTTGTTTCGTTGTTTTTTTTTGTGGTTTTTTGTGTGTGTTTTTTTTTTTTTTTTTTTTTTACTGCAGTAGAACGGAATTACTTTGTACATTAGGGAATAAAGCTATATTTTCCACCAGTTGATGTACATTCCTTGTCCTGAAGTTGAGAAAAGTAATTAGGTTTTAAGAAATTGACAAAAACTTATGAAATTTGCTGTGCCTTTAGAGAGTAGTAAACATGATTGCGTCTGAACATTTTCTTGTAGTAGCGAAGAGAAGGACAGCTTAATGATCTGTAGAAGGAATAAAGTAACATTTAGCATGAGAAATGTTTATTAAATGTCATATGTTCATAAGATGAGGGAGCTATTAGCAATTCCTCTAATGTTTCTGTGAGGCTGGTTATATTTTACAGGCCTGTATTCTCAAGTATCCATTTGGAAATAATAGGGCAAAAATCCCAGTAGTCGTTTCTAAGAAACTTGTAGACTTATTCCACCTTAAAAGACATTTTTTTGTCACTTATTTAACCAGAAGAGGATTCTTTTTTTTCCCAAAGTACTCTACAGTCAAGTGAAATCTTTGAAGCCTATGTCAAGTTAAGTAATCTAGTTCAAACACAGTTCTGAAAAATTTTCTAGACCGTATCTTTTGGAAGTACTGCTGTTTCTGTCTGTTTTGACAAAAATATAATTCCCATCTTGTAAGTAGCTTGATGTGGGCTTTTCGTGATGTGATTGGGAAGGACCAGCTTTGATAAAGTGTGCATTGTCAGTCACTCCTTTCTAAATGAAAATAATGCCAATGGCTATCAAAACGCAGTGGAAGGGCCTAATTGCTCACATTTCCCAGATGCTCAATTTAGATTATTAAAATCAGAGGTATTCACCAGTATACCTGCATGTGAAGGCAAGTCCACCTGTGCAAGTCTTCAGCAGAGGTGAGAGGTGGACAAAGACTGCAGGCAGAGCAGATTTTGATTCGGTGAGAACTATTGTGTTAATGACATAGGGGAAGGATTGGAGGGCAAGTTGCTCTCCTATCATCATTTTCGGGATCGTTTCTCGGTTGTAGAACCTTAAGCACCTTTGAGGTGATTGTGACTGCAGGATGAGTGTAGTCACTGTTGGAGCAAGGAAGCAAGATGGTGAAGAAGCACAAGAAGAAAAGGATTCAGAATGGTAGAAGTAGCTCAAGTAGCTACTTTGGTGTTTTGTATTCCTGTAGTTCTTAGCACAGTAGGAGATCCTGGTATGTGAGGTAGGACTTTTGAATGGTATCATGAAAGTATGATCTATGGACCCGAGTTAAAAATAAACACAAAACAACTTTACTGGAGATTATAGACTTCAGAAACAGAAAAGGAAATTTGCTTTTGTTGTTGTTGTTCAATTTTAATACTAGTACCAGCTTTTTCTAATCTTCTAAAACAGCAGGATATCAGTATAATATGTATACTTTTTTTTTTTCCCTAGGAGTATTTACCAGAATCATTGGTTATATCAGTTACTCATAGTAGTCAACTAGACACAATGTATTGTTCAGTGTTTACTGTAGTTGCACTAGACTGGATGAGAAGAATTGATTAGAGAGTTGTCACATTTACTTACAGTTTTCAACATACCATTAGAGAAAGCTTAAAAAATAACCTTGTCACTGTGAGTCACTATACAGGCAGCTTCATTTCCATTTGATGTAGTTACTAATTTTAACCAAATTGGTATTAGATTTTTAGCCATTTATATTTGAAAACATCTTTGCGTTGGTGGACTAGAAGAAAAAGTTTTGTGCATACTGTCTGAATGGTGAAGTTCTTGTATGTGTTGAGCAGTTCTGTTGGTTGAGTGTCAAGTGAACCAGTAAATACAGTATGTGTATAGTTACAGTATATAACATTTACTTGCTCGCTGTCTTTTCATTGGTGAATGTAATGACTTATTCAGAGAAAAGTGAAGGCTTGCTATATATAACGGATGCCGAACAGAAATATTTTGTCCTGCATATTTTAAAATTCTTAAATGTGTCTTTCAGACATTTTGTTAGATTAATATAGTAATTTCGATAGACTATTCATAAATATAAAATTAAGACTGTATTTATTAGGTGAGTTTATAACTATAGTGAAAAGAATTTTACTGTAGGATTAAAAGGTGTACTGATTCACAAGACTGTAGATGTCAGTGCAGATTGTCTACGTTATTCAACAAGACTGTTCATTAAAATCCAACACTGTGCATTAAAGAGAAGTAACTTTTTCTGTTAGATGTAGAGGTGATAATTTAATATCTTTAAAATGACAGGGAACAGGCAAGATAATCCTCTGTGAGCCTGCATGCTGCAGGTGAGGTAAGTAGTCCAATCTTGTAACTTTTCTTCAACCTGCAAAGATGGGAGTGTTGCTAGTATTTATTTTCAGAAGTCAGAAAAAGCCTTTCATCACTCACGATGTAAAACAGCCAGGAGCATTTGTCTGTCATTCCCAGGGAAAGTAAATCAATAGTTTATTCAATTATTCAGCTCTGTGTATTATTTATATAAGAACAGGTTTTGCTGGATGTTTTTCAAATGCTCCTTTGTTATGAAATTGATAGTGGGTGGGAGTTTCTATCTGGAGGCTATGCTAGTCTTTGCAGAGTCATACAAATATTCAAAGGAAATCTGTTGTGGTTTTTTTCCTTCCTCGTTTTTGTTTTTTCCTTTGGAGGAAAAAAAAAAAAAAAAAGGGTATATCAATTAACCTGGATGTTGTCTTCAATGTTCAGTTTCGTGGACTGAAGATTTTAATTTGATTTAAAAAATAATCATGTCTGTACAAATTCAGAATTATTTATCATTATTCATGATAATGAATGGTACACTGGTACTGAGAGTGTACCAGTCGGTGAATCTTTAGGTAAAATTAGTTACTTTTTTATTTTAAGGGGTACATGTATGTGGAGTTCTCAACATTGTGTCTCAGTGTATTTGGAACAAATTGCTGATATATTCTGTAAATTTACCGTTGCATCAGCTAATGTGTAGTGAACTTCCCAGCTATTGCTAGGAAAATTTGCATTTGTTCTTCAGACAGTTTGATTATTTTAAAGTCTGTCTTGTTCCCTTCAGCCAAACAATCTGAATTAAGAATACTTGAGCTGTCCAACATATTTTGCAGTATATTCTTGTGTTGCATTTTTGTTCAAGACAACAAATTATCAAGGACAATTCAGCAAATCTTATGAAGTTATTGTAAACAATAAACTTCATTTGTAGGGGAAAATACTTTGTGCTGATTTTGTAAAGGTGTCTCTTTCATACCCAAGTCAACCTGCTTTTAGAACAGAGTTAAATGCCTATTATGGTCTACAGTGAATATTTTAATATTTAATATTTTTCTTCTACAGACCCAGAGACATTTAGGTGTTGGGTTTATATTTCTTCTCTTAATGTAAATTAGAATGCACGTGAAATAGTGAAACCATTCTTGAACCAGAAGAAATAACTCCACATTAAAATGGCTAAGAAAAAAGCCCCAGTGAAGTGTAATCCAGACCCAAGGCTTCATGTTCCATGTGAAGCTTTAATAAATTAATCTGTTAGCAGGTGCAAGTTTATCTTCTGTTGTGCTTGTTATCAAGGATTCCCAGGTGTGAATGTATTCATGAAGTATAAATTAGAATGGCTTTAGTATTAGCAACAAATTCAGAGTACAAAGACCATAAGGCTCAGATGTTTTCCCTCATCAACAACAAAATACAGATATATTCATAAAAATAAATATAAAATTTAATAGTCTTCCTGTCTATTACTTCCTCAGAACATAACAATACAAGAAAGAAAAGAAATCACAACAGCGAAAATGAAATACAGTTGTATTATTTGGTTAATGAGTTTGTTTGGGGAGCGGGCCCACATTTGAGTACAGTAATACATTAATATCACTCATACATGTTTTTGTTGAAGTGGGTCCTTGAAAAAACTGCATTGCCTGATGGTGAATAGCTTGATGCTCTCCTTTCTGCCCCTAAGGAAATGTTTTGTTGGAGTTTATCGCATCATGTTATGGCTATGTAGGAGTAGAGCAATCTTTCACTTGGTGCCGCACTGGGAGGTGGATTCTGTATTTTGGTGCTTGGCTCAGCCTTAGGCCAGCATGGCAGCCTGCTTTCTTCCCCTAGTGCCATGCTGTGTGGGCCTTGCCCAACTCTTACACCCGCCTGCTGAAGAGGATCTTACCCCTGCCAGAAGGGGAAAAGTCTGGTTCCAAAAATAGTCTTTGGGATTGCAATACGATAAAAACAAACAAGCTAAAACAGAAACCAAGCAAGTTTATAGATGCATTTGAGCAGTGCTTGGTGTTGGAAATGTGGGGCAGTACTGTTACCACAGTGGTGCTTCAATACTTCAAGTCATTGGGATATGCACAGACCCCAGCTGCCCACCATGGGTGACCTCCTGATCATGTATTTGGGTGCAGAGGTCCTGGACATCCTGGTTCCTCCCAGAACCTGCAAGTGACCACAGAGGTTGACTCCCACGAATACACAGTGGCAGAAAATGCTGATTCCACAGAAATTGTTTGTTTTCTGCTTACAGGATTCTGCTTACAGGACTTGTAGAACTGTGCTTAATGATACAAGTGGGCAGCTTAGATATTTTCCTGTAAGGATTTATATCCCATTAGACATCTCTTCATCATCATCTCTGTAAATCAACTTTATCTGCAATATATATTATATTGGTTGCTGAAGTTGCTTTCCAGGCAATGAGATATTTAAAATAAATAACCTGACATGTCCCCCTTGTTTTTAAGGAAGCTTATGGACTACCCTTGTTTCTCACTGTACATAAACCACTCAAGAACTGAGTTGAGTTTTTTTCAAAAAGAAAGGTGTACTTTATGCGCACTTTTTGAGAAAACTGCCTTTTATCTGTGTTTCTGAAATCCACGAAGGAGTCCACAGGCTGCAAATTGAAAACTGCTGTGTAGAGAACAGGTGTAGTCCAGTTAGGAAAAGAGAGTTTTACAAGCTGTTCTACATAGACATGAAAAGATAATACAGCTTAATCTTCATGTATGGACATCCTTAGCTTCCTGGAGACTGGATTATGGTGTTTTGATCTCCATTATCCTTTTTTTAAAGTAAGCCGTTATCTTACTGAAAGATGCAAGGTGTGAACTGCAGGTGAGTAATACCTTTTATGAGTACAGGAAATGGGAGGAAGAAAAGCAAGGTACTCTATGACTAGGGCTCATTGAATGCCCTTCTTGTAATTCTGATCATGTGTTCTTCAAAAAGTTTTGTTTCTGCATCAACTGTATTAGGGATATTTGTATACCATGTTAGTATGTGAATGCAAGAATGCAGATGAGGAGACTGTAATGTGGAATGCATGTGTATATATAGTTTTAACGTTATGTATAAGTTATGTACTTGTATATATTGGTGGGTTTAATTAAATGCTAACATTATATACACATAATACGTATATGCATAGTAGGAGGATTCATTTAGGTGCTTCTAGTCTTGGATAATGTACCAGTTCTGATTCTAAGCCAGCAAGGTGTTGATACCACATACCTTACATTCTTTTTGTTTGAGGTGCATTTGGGGTCTTTCACATGAAGATACATACAGAGTTTAGCAATTGTGATATAAATTTCTATATAAAGTGTATCAGCAAGGTAATGTCCAGTGCCTTTTCCTGGAAGGACTGGGAGGATACAAAGGGCAGATGATTCCCAGTGCTCTCAGAAAAAGCTGCAGTATCTCACACTCTCATCTTAGGTGCCAGATCTGACAGCTTATGTTGTAGTGTTTGGAATTAACTGTTGTGTTTACATTGGAAAACCTACTTGTGACTTTCCTGTGTAGTTCTCAAGTGATTTTTTACAAGTAACTGTTGGGTGGGTTAAAGTCCAAGTGTTTCATGCAACTCTGTACATGAAGCCTGGCTCAGCCTTGCCTAGGAAAAGTCCTGTATTAACCTGCTCTCTCTTAAGGAAATGTGAGTACAAATTGAAAGGAAGTAAAAAATAATTATCGTCCTTTATTTTTAGTACACTTTAAAAGAAAACAAAGAAAACAGTGCATTTCCCTAAGAAAAATAGTTTGGTTTTTTTTTTTTTTTTTTTTTTTTTTTTTTGCTTTTTATAATCCAAAAAATTACCTCCCATAGCTTCAAGTTTAGCACAGGAGGTTTGCACCCTTTCAGTATGTGTTGTTTTTCTACAGTATCATTTTGGATTTGAACCCACTCCAGCACATCGAGTTTTGAAGAGTGAGTTATAAGTTTTTCCATTGCCCTGTCCCTGCCTAATGACTTTTATTATTATTTAACAAAATAGCAATTTAAACACACTTCATATCAGCTTCATAAAGGCTTTTTCTAAAGTTAAATCTACTTTGCACTGTAACATCTTTTGTCAACAGACTCATACTGTAATTAGTCACTTGAAAAGAGGTCCTGAGGTGTTTAAAGCTCCATATGGTAAATTCAGTCCGCACTGAAAAAAAATAATAATAATAAATTGAAGATTTGTTTATTCTAAGTTTCATGAAATTATTTCTGTGTACCAGTCACTTGGTCAAATAGGTGACATATCTACTGTCTCCTGAAGTCAGATTTCTGTTTGGAACAGATTGCAGCAGTGCAATCACGTTGGATGTGAGAGTGGTTACTGTGCTGTAATGAGAGCTGCAAAACTCAGTAAAAACCTTTAATTTCTTTGTCTAGTTTTCGATCCTATTAAGGGAAACTAAAAGCAAGAACTTATCTAACTAAAGATGGTAGCATGTTAAGAGAGAGTTTTCAGGAGGAAGAGAACGAATTCCTGTAGTTAGCTGGCTTGGGGCAGTTCAGCAAGTATAATAATGATGAGAATAGATGTTTGTATCCTTCCCCAGACACACCTTATGTGACAGGTCCACACCCTAAAGTTCTGTCTTAGGATTGCTCCTTCAAGGTTAGAGTTCTGGTTTTCTTTTTGGCTATTGCTTACAGAGTGTGTCCCTGAACTTCTACAGAATTCTGCAGCACTACAGTAAAATGCTGAATGCTACAGATGATGACAAAGAGAGTATTTGCTTTTCAGTCTAACATTTCCATCTTTTCTTCTTTTCTTTTACATGCTTTCTTCGGTGCAGCAGACCATTTAGGGATTGAATTCATGGGTAAGTTTTCATTTCTCTTTCTTTCGCTGTTTAACATTTATCTTGGTCCTTATCCAAAAACATAGAATTTAATGGGAGGACTCCCATGAACTGCATCAGTGGATCATGGATTGGGCTTTAATAACAGACTGTATTTACTGATTACATTGGAAATTATATCAAGATTTTATTATTTTCTTACCCACTGATCGAGAACTATAAGCTACACGGTGATCTTTTTGTGCTTTACTTGTCTTTAATGAAATAGACTGTAAAAATTATACAGCCATATCAGGACATTTTTAATGAGATTTTAGAAAAAGGGTAATGCATGTGTTTTTGTAAAGGAAAGTAAATTTTTAAATAGAGTATGATTTTTATCTTCAGAATTTAGTGTTCGTGACAGTGTTCAGGTATAATTAGGGTTAGTGTTAAACACTGCATTAGCATTTAGCAGAGGAGTTGCAGGGATATTTATAAGAAATATGGCAGATAATTAAACTTCAGATTACTGGAAAGCTTAAGCAGGATGGAGTAAATGATGGGAAGAATTGCTTTCCATAATTTTTGAAAAGAAAAGGTGATTTCCTATTGACTTTGTTGCTGTAGTGCGTTCATAGCCTGAGGGACTTGATAGGTCTAATAGGTCAGTGCTTCACCTCTTAGCTGGTGACCTTTAGAGAGCATGGCTTATTTCCTTTAGGAAGCTGAAATCTGTCCTTAGCAGGCCTAGTGTTCTGGTATATTATCTGTGTAAAAAACAGCTTGCATAAACCATTGCATATGGCTGAAAGGACTATAATAAAAAGATGTTGAATTCATATGGAAGTTAAAACAAACAAACAAGCAAACAAAAACCTTTAATGTGTCTTTTGGTGTTTTGAATGTTATTTTTTTATTTAAAAATATTATCATCTAATGACTTTAAGTGATGATATGGAATTATTTTGACAAAAGTATCACTTGTCATTGTACCATTGTTGGGATGAGCATTAATGATGTAGCAGGCTGCTGAGCAAGAGGGCAGGTAGCAGTTGGAAGGATGCTTTCTTACTGCTTTTGGACTTGTGTGGCCTATCTAGAGACCTGCCTCCAAATCTGGACTCCCTAGGTAAGGACAGAGGTTTACAGTCTGAACACAGCTCGGTGGAGACTCACCAAGATGGTCAGGGGCTGGAACTCATAACAAGTAGGGAAGTACTGAGTGCACTGGGTTTCTCAGGGAAGGGCAAGGTGAGATCTCTCTTCCATTTAAAGTTCTGCCATAGCTACTTATGGAGAAAACAGAATTGGACTCTGCATAGGTGCACAGAGAAAATATAAGAGGCAGTGGGTGCAAAATTCTCATTACTTACGAAAGTACTTGAAAAAGAGTCTGGTCAGCCGTTGGAACAGATTCACTAAAGAGACGGGGGAGCTTCCGTTGCTGGGGATTGTTAAGGTTCAGCTGAGGGGGCTCTTGAGCACTCTGGTGCCACTCCACAGTGAGTTCTGCTGTGGCGACGCAGTAGAACAGGTCACCCCAGTGCTCCCTCTCAGCCTCAGTCATTCTGCAAGATCTACATGTTCGGCGTTTAATTTGGACCATGTGAAACTGAAAGTACTGGTGGAATTAATGCAAGTGTTTTCATAGACTTAGTTGACAAGCAGATCTTTTTATGCTAAATATTTTGCATGTATTCCAATTTTACTGAATTTGTAAACAGCAATCATGAGGAATATGAGTCAAACGGTAAGCATACACATAAAGAAAAAGGGTAAGAAACGCATAGGATTCGTAGAGTGAGCAATTCTTTGAAAAGAATTAAAGTGCTCTGCAGGAGGCAAAGCCAAAGCATTTTTTCTTTGTTTTGAGCATGTTAGTTTCTCTCTTTTTTTTTTTTTTTCTCTTCCTTAAAACGTCTTTTTTAAGACTTGAAACAAAGCCAAGCCTTGAAGCCTTGGCACAGAGCAATCTTATCATATGAGTAGCTTTTTGATTGTCTTATTTAATATTGGAACAGATCCTAATTGTATAGAAATTAATGAAGCTGTGTATATTTAGAATGGAAATATTATGACAGAAATCTAAAATGTGACAGAAGTCTAAGGTATTCTTCTGTGGGCTAGGAAAAAGCGAGATTGAGAATCATACATAAAAGTGAAATGCTTGCCCTTTGTAAAGCTTTCTCCAGTTTTTTTTATTTTGTTGTTTTTTTTTTAGGAACCTCTTAGGAAGTTTGAGCAAATACGAAATCACTACTTCACATGTAGAAAATTACAGATCTCTGTATACAGAGAGATTTGGTGATGATAAACTTATCCCATTAGGGTCACTAATGCAACATCTTTCCCATGAGTTTACTTGTGTACCATATAAAATAATCTCAGTAAAAGGGATAAGCATTTTCCAATTACGAAAAATAGGTGTGTGGGTGGTACAGAGTTGGCTTTGGTTGTATGGGATCCAGAGCATGCTTTCTAGTGTTTTCTTCGCATTTGTGAGTTCGGTTGCTTTAGGAATTCCTTTTCTATTACCTTCTGGAAGTTTTGCCTTCCAAGTTCCCCTCTACTTTGAGAAAAACAGCATAACCCTTGAGTAGCAGTAGATTTTCACTCTTTAAGCAGAGGTTCTGAGTTTCACTTTGTTCTTGCAAGATAGTAATGAAGTCAGGGAGGATAACACTGCACTTTGGCTTGGAAACATCTTGTATTTATGTGAAGTGAGGCACTTACGAAGAGTATATGAAAAGTTAGTTTCAGTCCGTGCCCTGGATTTAAAATTGTTTTTGTTGCTTTTTCATAACTTGTTTTAAGAGTGACAGCTATGTAGGCCTAGCTTCCCAGGGAAGGCTGGACTCCTTCCACAATAAAGCTTGAAGCTCCTGAAGATGTGAACAGTCATCTGTGGCAGTGCCCCAGTGTACAGATGAGTGATCTATCTGGCTTAGCTGGCACTCTCTGGGGAAAGTAGATGAGCAAAGCCATTTTTTACTTGCCATAGACAGAAGAGTCCAGAGTTGCTGGAGTAGACATACCTGCCCAATCCTTTTACTGTCCTATTAGGCATCTGCTGTCCATGAGTTTGTGTGTCCTTTTGAGCCCACTGTATGCCTTCCCCCACAAGCTCTGGTGGTAATCATTTGCAGAGGTCACCTCAGTGTGCACTCATTTGTTATCTCCTGAAACCCACCTCCTGCCAGAGTCTTTGGTCATCCTTAATTCTAACAGGCAGCATTTTGTGAGCAGGAGTTATGCATTCTTTTCATTCACCACGCTGACTACTTTGCTATTCCCCATTGTGTTCTCACCTTTCCCTGCCCTCTTTTGGATGTTATCTTGTTTGTTCCATATGCTTTTGTGTGTTCCCAGACATGAATGCCTAGTACTTCAGTATTGGTTTTGGCCTTGGGTTGCAGTGTGTGTTTTCTTCATATGGACTGCAGAGATAAATGCAGACATATTCATGTGGTGTTTATCTTTTAACGTGTTGCAAGTATAACAACAAATGTGCACTTCTGACGTATGTATGTGTAACTTCTGTTAATTAAATGAAAGTTATGTATGTGTTCAAAGGACAGTATGTCCTAAAAAACGTGCATTTAAGAATTGTGGTCGGGATGGCCAAGCTTTATGAAATTTCTAAGAATGTGGATATGATCTATATTGTCTAGTACTGTAATTTCTGTCAGGATTTCTCCATTTGCATTCCTCAGCTCTGGGGGATCTGTTTCTTAAGGTGCAGCACAGAGGCTGTTTTTTCCTTGCAAAATGCTACAAAGTTCTCTTCCTCCTGTCCTGTGCTCCTCAGCTCTTCCTGAGTGCACACTGTGGGGGCACAGACTTCCCTTGCAGTGTGTGCAGTGTGCCTGCTGCGTGGCTGCACATTTCCATAGGGCTCCCAGAGTGTCTCACCATTGGTGACGCAGACAATGTCACTTATATTTCCAACACATGGGTAAGTAAACATTATCACGATGTTCCTACAAATAAGCTGAAAGTCTGCTCATGCTATTTGTGCCAATTGAAAGCAGCCTGGCTGTGGGTAATATTTTTGTTGTTCAGCAAGTTTTAAACAAGAAGGAACTCTTACTGAATGATAAAACCAAGTGATTTGTTCTGGATAGTGTGAAGGGTATCTAAATATAGATATCTGTTTTCTTCATTTTCAGAGATGAATGTTAGAATTGTTTTCATGTCTATTATTTTGTCTGATAGAAATATTGATGGTGAAGCCACATATCTGTGGGAGCCAGTAAGGCTGCTAAGGCTCTTTCGGTGTGATGCTGGCTTCGGGAGACTGACCTTGTACATGCATGTCCCATTTGCAGAGTAAAATCACTGCTCTAACTCCCAGGTAAAAGAGATGCGCAAGCCAGAGGGTGACGTTTAGAAATAAATATTATGGACTGAGTCAGTCAGCACTCAAGACAAGGATTCATCAGTTTGATTACAGCAAGAGCGAGTTAGAATGTACCAACGGGTGAAGTAAAAAAGTGAGTGAGTTTTAGAATAACTTGCTCTAATACATGAACAAACATGACTGCTGTAGCTGCAACTGTGTCTGCTGCTTCTGAAACTAAGGCAGCAGTTCATCTCATCTTCCAGAAACTTTATCTTTTGTTCTGTAACAGTAACATGAAGTAGACACCAAGAAAAATAAAAATAATAGTAATTAAAAAAAAAATAAAATCTGAGGCAAGCACTACAGGTAGGCTGCAGTGTTGATGGAAATAGTCATTACATTAAATTAAGCAGAGCATTGACGTAACACCGGAGCTACAATATTATTAAAATTATTCTTTATACATCTCCTTGCAATGACTACAGTGTGAAAGGTGTGGGTTTTTTTGTTTTTTGTTTGTTTGTTTGTTTTGTATTCTGAACAGCTGTTAATACTGGAGAAGAAAGGGCCTACTTTGTTTTCACTCTGCTGATTCTTACTGTGTCCTCACTGTGATAAGATTGCTTGTATGCCTAAAACTCTGGGAACACTGATAAATTGACTCTGGGAGCTTTGGTCATGCATTTTGATTTTTGCTAACCACAAAAGATGCTCTGCTGATCAGCAGCAGTATGAGCAAGACTGATAAATAGAAACAAATCTATTTTTACTGTTTAAGAAGAAATAAAGAAGCAAAGCTCATTAGTTCCTGCACAGCTCACAAATGTGTATCTGGTGAGATGTCCTCTAAAACTCAGTGTCTTGTATAGCAAACACACAATGAAAATACATAGCAGTGGATGGCTGTAGCTTTCCTTCTTATTTATCAACTTTGATCTGTTATAAAACCCTGTAACAATGTCTTCAGTGGAAGAGAGAACATATGTTCACTTGTGTGAGAGAAGAATATATTTACTCAAAAGAACGTGGTTAAAAACTATACTTCATCTTTCCCTGTATTCCTTTTCTATTTTATTATATTTATTTATTTTTTAATATAAAGCAAGATCAATCCTTTAATGGTAACATGGGGCTCTGGCTGTTTTATGCTTCTGGTTACACATATTCTATTCTTAGATATTCTGATTACAATCATCTCCTGGTGATCTCGAAGTCGATCTGTCTGGTAATTTTAATGTTCTTTAAGCATTTAATGTATTTCATCATATCCCTGTACTCGTTTAGTTAAATAATTCCTGAAGCAGTAGGAGAGCATATTGAGATAATGTTATTTATTGTTATTGCTCCTTTAATCCCTTCGTTACTAATCCTGCCCAAACTTTACTTTCATTCTGAATTTAGCAAGGGTTTCTGTTTTGGGACCTTGTATTTCTGTTTACTTTTTGAAATACCCATCTCTTTTGAGTATGCTGCAAAATAACAGCAGTATTCTGTGACATTAAATGGCTTTGAATCTTCACAGGATTATTTTAGCTGGGAGGAGCAGTCAGTTATCAACTCTAGAGAAAAGAACACCAGAAGAGTGAACTGAATAGAAACAACTGATGTATACTATGGGATTAATGGAAAGAAGAGAGTTTCCTTGGGCAGGAAGTTCTGCCACTGGCTGCACCTTCTTAGGAAATTGTACCTCTGAAAAGAAACCTAAGTGCATGTGGTGAACAAGTTTGAGGGACCTCTTTCAACAGCTCGACTCAGATCTGCAGATCTGGTTGGTTATATTTCAGTCAGAGAAAGAGGTTTATCCTTGAGAGGTTGTGACCTAGCTACCATCTGCAGTTACTGCACTGGAAGTTACTGCTCTCTTTGTGTGTCGTTTGTCAATTTACCTACATTTGCTAAGTCAGGAATGGATTATGTTGGATGAATTTGCATAAGAAGACAAGACTAAGATTTACCAAATGATTAATTTATGTTTACTGTATTAGCCTGTAACACTTTGTAAGCATTTTGTCAACTACGTGGGTAAAATAGTGACAGTTTGTGTTATTTATTCTGACCAACCTCTTCGATTGCTGGAATTTTCTTCTAACTAGCTAACTAACCACTTGTGATGGAGCTTTTGGAGACTCTCTATCAATCTATCCATCTATATATTGATAACATAGTAGAATCAAAGGGGTTTGAAAGGACCTCAAGAGATCATTGAATCCAACCTCCCTGCCAAAGCAGGTTCCCTACACCAGGTAAAGTAAGCTCACAGTTTTAGACAGCCAGAATTGGTCATGGTTTCTCTGTTTGATGGTCTGGGAGAAGATGGTGGTTGTGTTAAGCACAGTATAAGTCTCTTCAAATTGGGTTTATGTCATCAATAATGCTACATATGTCACTTCCCATGCAAGTGTGTGTGGTTTACAACTATGTGCCAATTAGAGAGGAACTAGTACTGTCAAGATGTTATCTGAGGACTAAAAAGAAATACTGAAACCTTAAGAAAAGGGATATTTTGTGCAAGCTTCCAGGTAAGTCATTGCATAGCTCCTATTGCCAGGTACAAACCATTTCTGCATGGGGCTGGCTTAGGAACAACTGTGCTCTATTGTCGCTTCAGATAAAGATAATTGTGCTTTGATGCTGGATTTCAACTGCCTACAGGGTTGTTGTTTTTTGTTGGGTTTTTTTTTTCGCTTTATTATGTCAAGAATGTATGTAAATTATGCAGATATTTTGATGTGGTGTTAGTCATGTCCCCTGGGTTTCCTCTGTGGCTGGTGTTTCAGAAAGGTGATTGTTTTTTATCATGAAATACAGGTGATTGGATAGCACCAGTTGAACAACAGCTGTGTATTTAAATGTGACCTTATATCTAGTCAGTCTTGTAACCTCTGTTTTGAATATGGTATTTAGTCAGTGCCTTTCTTTGCTTGACAAATTGTTAAAATGAGCACCACAGAAGTGTACTAACACAGTAAGTTGACTTGCAGTGTTGAAATTTTACTCTTGGCCTTGTTTGATCTGTGATGATTTAATCAGCTGTAAACATGTGTAGATAGTGACTTGTATGTATTGTATACTGTTGAAACAAGCCCAGCAGAACGAAGGCAAGACTTGCACATGCAAAGTGATGGTGGAGGCAGCTGCCAGAAGTTGTGATACAGAAGCCAGTGAGGCTTTGTGTTTCTAGTTGAGCGGGAACCTGGGAAAGGACTTCAAATTAGTAAGTAAATCATGTACGTGCCTGGGACAACGCGGAGTCCATTGTTTGACTACTAGGATGTGGCTTTCACTAGTTGTTCACTGTGTATAGAATTATTTTGCTGCAGGAGAAGAGGCTCCAAATGCCAGAGCTGTGCCATGTTTATGCAGCCACAGTGAATCACTGTTTCTTTATCGTTTGCTGCTTTGAGGTGTCACGTAGGTGTCAAGTCTCATCCAGAAAAGATGCAAGGATTCAGAAGGCATAAGGTGAATATCACGATAAATGTTCTATGACAGTGGTGCACTTGAAATATATATTGCAGTTGCATAGAGAAGTCGATGTTTCTGATGGTGAACTAAATCTTTGTGTCCTCTTGTGCCTAGAATGAGCAGATACAGTATCCTGCCAGTAGGTGCTGGAAGAAGTGGAGAAGGGTAAGCAGTGTGGAAAAATTGATAATGCACTTTGTAGAGCACCGAATTATTTTTTCATCTGTTCCCTTTTCTTTTTTCAGGAGCTGTACGACATTGACACGTGAAGATGTGCATAGTTATTATTCCTGCTCTGACTGATTGTTTTAATAAAGTAACTTTCACAATAATTGAAAATTGTGTCGTGATCCCATTTTCCATCTTCATCAACATCGGTTTTATTTCAGTTTTGATACCAACCTGTCTGTGTATTGCTATTTACTTCTGACTACATAGGTCTGCAGTTCTCTTGGGAACAAACCTGACCAGCAGAAAAGGAACGGCAAAAAATAGTGTGCATGTGTTTGTTCTTGTATGCTTGATCCTTAATAGGAGTTTTATTAATTGCAAACTGTTGCATCTAGGTGACAGACAGAGGTTTGTGTTTACGCCTGCAAACTTTTCATCTTTGGATAGTACATTGTTCAATGACAATGAAGTATTTTGATTTAGTAATTTTCAAGTATTTAGATCATGTCCTTGTAGTCACCCACTGTGGTTATAATTATTATATCACATTGAATAATTCTCACATAAATAAATATGATTCTTTTTATTTTTAATGTTAAGTGAATTATGTTCTACTCCATGCCTGTATCAGTGAGTAAACTCTATTGTGTTTAGTAATGTAATGTTTCTGTATGGTTATTCTTCCAGGTCCTTTGGTAATTTCACATTTCACATTCAAATACAAAAGGAAAATAGAAGTGGAAATAAAATTAATTGTCTGGTAATGGAGGGGCATAACATACATATGTAGTATTGAAGTTTTCAGCAAGATCAGCATAGTCTTTAGACTTCTCTATATGACAGTGTAATATAAAAAACTAAACATCCACTCAAAATTACAGAGAAGAGGTAGACAGAATGAAGTGAAGCTCGCTGCAGACTTCAGAGGCTGCCTGCCTAAGCCTTGCCTGCTCTGTACAGTTCCTTGCAAGGTGTACTCTCAGCCCCCATACATTAGGCTGTGTTGCATCTGACACAGAATAAGCAACACATTGTTCAGTGCTGTAAAGACGTAAGTATCCCTATATGATCCAGTAGTATTTAAAATTGGTGCCTGTGAGGACTTCAGGTGTTCTTCGAGTTGGAGCTGACTGGGAATTCTGAGAACTGCAGTGTTGAACTTCGTAAGATTTACTTTCGTTTTGCCATTTCCAGTCAAAACTATGTGGAAGCAAATGGTTATTTCAATATAATTTCTAAGGCACTTGAAAGCAACATCAAGTGTGTGACTGCATTCACACAGAAGTAAGCTGGTTCTTTTCCTAATTGGTTCCAAATCACCTACAACTGGAAAACAGATAACTCTTTCAACAGTGTTGACAAAACTTAGCATCTGTAAGTAAATGTGTGTCCTTGTGCAAAGCTGGGAGTTACCACACCTGTCCTCTTTTATACCCACCTAATTTTTCTTTTGCTTTCTGTGCTTCACAAGCCTTTTCCATTAGTTTCAATGTAACCTATTCTGTTTATGCTATGTTGCTTAAACAGGAGTAACTATGAATCGGTCTTAAATATCATAACTCCTCTTAGTTTTGATGGTGGCCATGACATGCTCAGAAATTTCACTCAGTTTTAGTTGTAATGTGAGTTGTAGAGCTTTTGAAAAATAGGAGTTGCAACATACTCTAACTTGCCTAGCTGATAAAACAGGAATGCTGAGAAAATCAATACAGCAATGCTACTTACGCAGCTTTAGAAAAACAAAAGGATGTGTTTATAAAATGCACTACTATGGGATGTTAATGAAAATATAGCAGCTATTTCTTTGTGTTTATTCAACCTTGCTCTCATCGCTCTTATTTAACCAATTTAGTTTTGTTCTCAGGTAAGTAAGATTCTCATCTGATGCGAGAAGTTGAGATGTCCCTCATGCTGTGTTGTTCTTTCAGTTTGTAGAGTTGAGTCTATTTATTTCATATGAAGCTCTTGAAATTTTGTTAGATTCAACAGATAGGGAAGACCTTTTAAATTGTTCATCTCTAAGTAGTTGTATGCTCTGCAGTGCTGGAATTTATTAAATTATATTTAATAACTTGCTTCAGTGGGACTAGCACTGTGATTCCAGCTACCTTTCTTGCATGATTTTTTTTTAAACTGTTGTACTTTGGGCAGTGCAATGAGGACATAAACAAGAAAGTGTCCATGGTTTATTATGTTCATTTGATGAATGGTGAGGATAAAAAATCAGCAAAACAAGTAATCTTGTTTATTTTTGTCATCTTTTCATCTAAATCTTTATGGTGTACTTTTGAATTTTCTCACCTGGTGGGAGAGTCTCGGAGCATGTGAATTTTTCCGGTTAGTAGTGAGTCATGTCTTGTATACAGATGCCTGACCACTAGTGGAGAAAGGTTGAGTGTATATGTAAATCCTTTAGACACAAATGAAACAATTTTAGACTAATTTGCTGAGTGGCTGACAGGGAAGCTAGAGACAAACAATGGAAATACTTATCTGAACGGCAGTGCTCTTTCTTTGAAGCTAAGATAGCTGTCTTGTGTTTTTTCCCAGGATTACATATTTTAAGCTATGTGATCTAATGCTATACTCAATATATTGCTCCCATAGAATAAAGTTATCTCATGGAAACATCAACAGAATGAACAGATGCATATTTTATTACTTATTAGTGGATTGCTGAATCCTAGTGATTTGTGAGAGCTGTGCTGGAAGGGCAGTATCTTATTTCTCTGTATTGGCTCAAAGTTTCTTAAATCACTGATAACTGGTGTAGCTAGAGGACATCTGAAAGACAATTGAAATGCAATCTGTGTTATTGATGCTGCTTTTCTCAGCTTTTTGGACAGGTGTTGTTCTGCTAGAGGGGTGAATAATGTATGCTGTTGGCTTGCTGTTTGAAGTGATATTTTCCAATATCTTTTAGGACTTGGTAGCATCCCTGTATCAGCTATTTTCATTGTTTCATTGCCTGAACGCCTTTATGGATTGAATTTAGCATCTGGAGGCCATGAATCAGTTCAGTAATCATCCACTTCAGTCTCCTTGTTCATGTGCAGTGGGGATCTAATAGTTCTAATACAAAGAAAATTTAGAATCACCTTTAAGTTTGCAACTGTAATTCTTATTGTGACAAACTGCCTTAAGAATTTAGGATTGAAATAGGATCCAGGTACCTAGCTGCATGTGTTGCCTCTGTCCCTGGGCTCTGTTGAGGCTCATTTTTCATCACAAGCATGCAGAGTATACAAGGGCATACTCTGCTCCTTTTTAGGTACTGTGAAGAACGTGTTGCCGAAGGAGTTCACTTTTTAAGAAGGACGTTCCATTCTCTTCAGTCCTCAAAGTATGTTCCCAATTCATTTATATAAATAGAGAATTTCTCTTTAAATTTGTAGTGTATTCTCTTGGTAAACTGAGTGGATACATATGTACATTATTCAGTTCGTTTGGAATTATTTCCTCATAAATGAATCTCATGATGTAACATTGTTTTATCCTTATTCTTCTTACTTTATAAAGGGGCGTACTGTCAGTCATTTAATTTATCTTTTGTTACCTTTATTGCTATTGATAGCAAAGCTATCCTGATAGGCATCTCTGCAAGGTCTTCTGGTGTTCAATGAGTGCGGCCCTTTCTGTCCTTACAGTTGTCACTGCTCTTAAGAGAATTCCTTAATGACTATTTAATCTTTGATGTGTGTTTCTGTTTATTTTTCATTATTTGGCATACCTCTGCTGCAGCAATCAGTTATTCCCTGATTATTATTTTTTTTATATTGCTTTTACTTACAATTATTGTGCTGTTCTTTTTTGGTTAATTGTCTGTCATGGTTTTATGCTTTTTTGACATTGTCCTAGAGATAAAAGAAATTGTCCTTATATCTAATTAAAATCTCACATTTGATTTATTATCTCTGTAGAAGTTTTCTGAAATTATGTATTCTCTACTGTAAAGTCTGTATTTTAGGTGTTCAGTAATTCCTTCCTGATACTCAGTTTTCTGCTGCTTTATGCTCTTACAAGGCCAGAGGGCAGTGAGGCACTGGTACAGATTGCCCAGAGAAGGGTGCCCCATCCCTGAAAGGTGTTCAGGGCTGGATTGCATGGGGCCCTGGGCAGCCTGATCTATTGTTTGATCTAGCAATTAGGAATGCCACCCATGGCAGGGAGTTGAAACTAGATGATCTTTAATGTCCCTTTCAATGTAAGCCATTCTATGATAATGTTGTGCTTCAGGAAGGTAAAAGTCTTCAGTCTTAGTTTTGGTAATCCTTTTCTTTCCCTTCCAATCATATTTATTTCTGTTACTTTACTACTAGAGAAATTATATTATATAATAAAATTCCAAAGTAAAGCTCTCTCTGCAACTTCGTAATTATCCAGTGAGTAATTAAATGAAAGCAAGTTCTGAAATTAATGAGCTGCATTACATTGTTTTTATGTGAGATCATCATAACTGAACAGCTTGGAAGTTATTCTAGTTTCGACATCTTTACTCAGATAGTATAGATTTGTTATCTTGAGAATCTCTCAACTATTACCTGATTTCATGTTAATTTGTATTTAGGCAATAATTGAAAGCATTAACTGGAAGTGGCAAGACAGGCATAATACCATAGTATCATTGAGCTCTCTAATGGACACCAAAAAAAATTAAGCAATTTAACCCTCGTAACAACCTGTTTGCAGTAATGTGCTATGTAATCTACTGTGTTTCATGATGTGAGACAATTTATCTTCTTTCAGAGACTAATTAACAGAAAAAAGCAGCATTCAACGCTTTTTTATCTATACATTTTAAAGATGCTTTGAGCCTAACACAATAGGGCTGGAAATTGTTCATTTGAAAGAGCCCAGGCTCATCTTCCATGAGTCTTAGTCAAAGTTTTATGAACATTAGAGTCGCCAAAATAGGGTTGAAATGGTATTTAAAGCTCAGGCCCGGTTTTAAGCTAGCAGGCTAGCACACGCTATTCCATAAGTGCTTTCATTGATGGATGTATGCTTTTGCAGTAGCCTGAATCAGGAGCATAGTCATGAAAGGAGGATTAACGTTCCTGATTGATTTTTTGCCTCTGTGTTGAAAATCTACAATAGGATTGCTCCTATGCTTTTCCTTTCCACTGTTACCTATATTTGAATTGCTGTAATTGTATATTCCAAGTGTGTGAATACTGGTGTATTTTAATAATCTTTAAAGAAATAATTCAGATATTTAAAATTGTATTTCTACCTTCATATATATCTTTTTTTTTTTTATGAATTTTACAAAACCAACGTCTGCAGTATTTTTCAAATGTTTGTCTAAGATATTTTATGACATCATTCTTTTAGACTAAGATGTATCTATTCCATTTTTATGGTGAATGGTGGCAGTGAACAAGCAACTCAATAAATCCAGGTGAGTTAATAGAGTATTCTTTCTTTTCTGCTGTTTCTATGACAACACTATCAGCAAAAGAAGGAAAGACTAATGATCTCCCTTCAGGGACACCTTTTCCTCTCCTACATCATTTTATCTATTGGCTGAACTTCTGTTGAAGATGTTTTCAATAAATTAAGATGCTTAAAATGTGTATAAAAAGATAGTTTGATGGATTATTAATTAGAACTGTCATTTCAATATTTATTTCTACTAGAGCCCACAAGTGCTGTTCACTTTCCAAATGAAACAGACAAAGCGGAAGTGTACTCTGCTGTAACCTAAGAAACAAACACGAGTGAACATAAAGTGTGTCAAGATGGGTAAGAAGACAGTATATAACCTAGTTCTTTTAGACTGCAGATCTGGCTCACAACATGAGAATATTGTAAGATTCTGGTTTATGTTGTACTTATAGGGCAATGAAGCTAGTGAAGGGTCTGGAGTGCAAGTTCTATGAGGAGTGGATGAGGCAACTGAGGTTTTTTAGTTTGGAGAAGAGGAGGCTCAGGGGAGACCTTCTAACCCTATACAGCTCCCTGAAAGGAAGTTGCAGTGAGACTGGGATTGGCCTCTTTTCCTGGGTAACTGCAATAGGATGAAAGGTAACGAAACTCCCCTGGCACAACTTGAGGGCAAGTGGGACGTGGAGAAATATCTCTTCTTGAAAAGAGTGGTGATGCACTGGCACAGGCTGCCTAGGAAGGTGGTGGGGTCACTGTCCCTGGAGGTGTTAAAGAAATGTGAAGATGTGGCACTGAGGGACATGGTTAATGGGCATGGGCTGATGATCAGACAAGATGATATTAGAAGTCTTTAAAAAAAAACCTTAATGATTCTATGGTTCTGTCTGCTTATTCTTTGTAGCAGGCACAGTAGTGATATAATCAAGCTGTATGGAATGTAGAAGTATGGGACTTGGCTCATCCAGCTATAGTTACTTTAAAGTTTCTTACATTTCTAACCATTTGGACTTGCTGGGGAGTGGACAGCACTTGCAGATGGTTATTAATCCATTTAAGGATAGGCTGAATTGCTGCCTGGACATCTTGGTGTAATAAAGCTTTCACATGACTAAAAGGCGGGAGGAAACAGCGTATATCAGTTTCTAAGAGTAGTAGTTTACAGCAAGATTAAGTAGATCATGAGCGAGCAGACTATTTCTGAAGAATAGCTTGGAAGGAGATACAGTGGTACCTGAGGCTGAAGAAATCAGTTGAGGTATTAAGTCATTATTAGTTGAATAAAAATGAAAGATGAACAAGATAAGAATAACTGATCAACAAAGTGACTCAGTTGTTTTAATTCTTTCTTAATTTACTAGTTATTTTGGAAGTCTTTAGAAATGAAGCTGTTAAGGAGGAAAGAGTTGATCTACATATTTCTGAGTGGCAATGAGATTTTTTTTTTATGTTGTGAAATGGAGAGACTTAGATTAGATTACAAGTGCAATTAGCACATCATACAGTACCTGTGGTGGTAACAAGGGAAGTGTATCCTTAGGCTGTGTAGATTATCAGTTTCTTCAGGCTGTTTTTGAAGTGGGCATTGGTGTGTGAAGCTAAGAACAGAGTTATGCTTGTAGTGGAATTAACATTTTTTTTTAATTTATTTCTGAACATGGAATGTATAATGCACATGCTCATGGAAGGGAACAAATTTGTTTTTAGCTCGAGATAAATGTTGGCTGTAAGCTTGAGGTATTGCTAGAACAAGCTGGGTCATGAGATCAAATCGTAGGAACTGAAATGTAATGAAATATGGTAGATGCAAATCTTACCTTCGAAAACACTGTAATATCATCTTATATGTGATCATTTTGCTGTTCTTTGGAACTATTTCACAATTCCAGTAATACCTTTGTATTTAACTTTCTATCCATTTGCAGTCTCGTTCTCACTGAAGACAGTTTTAGTAATCTATGTATGGCTTTTGCAACAGATGATGTGGGTACCAGCACTGTCCTGATTAAATGAGAAGGTTAATGCGACTGCCAGCAAATTATCAGAAATGCTCGCAGAAATCTGTAACATTATGATACATTTATACTTTGGGGCATATTTTCATAGTAATTTAGAAGAAGTGCATATATCATGAACGCAGATTTATGGAAGCTACTCATATTCTTTTATAGAACATCGTACAATCTACTAGATCAGTAGTTTGATTTTGAACATTGTGCAGTACCTTAGTGCTGTGGATTAGTTATTGTAAACATAAGCTAGTAGTATGGTTGTATCTATTATAGTGTATTAATTTATGAAGATGAAAAAGCAGCAGCACAAAACACTAATCAGATTGAATTAGCTTTCTCAATAATAATATATTTACTCGGAGAAGGAAATGTGGAAAAAAGTAATTACTCACAAAGTAGTAGTGTCTAAATTAAACTATAAGTAAATGTATGAAATATGCTGAAGTTTTGCAGTGTGAAGTGCAAGTGTCCAGTCAATTTGTGAGGAGATGTAGAGGCGTTAAGATGGGATTTGACACTTACTGAGATATGTTTAAGAAATTGAAAGCATTTTGGACTGAACATTTACAATTTCATTTCACAAAGAGTACACAGTGGTACACAGGGGAATATGAAACTTCTGGAGGATAAGAAAAGTTTGTTTTGCTGTTTGTTAGAAATACTTGATAGTGAAAAATACTCTTCTGTCTTACATCATATCTGACCTGTCCAGTTTAGAGGGGAGTAGCATGCAGAGAATGAGTGAAAGGCCAGAGTAGTTCCCTACACAGGAGAGAGCTGCCAGCTAGCAGCCAGTGCTTCCATCAGTCTTAATGAAGAGGTGTGCTGGTGTAATAACGCAAAGAATGAAACAATTGCAAGCAGGTGAGAATTCATTGGAAGAGGGATGCGAATAAAGGGATGAGGGATTCTAACCACAGTTAGGTTTGTTTTCTTAAACTAGAAGTGATCAGTCTCTTGTTGAATAACTTGTTTTACTATGTTCCTAATAAACATGAGATTTCTCTTTAGGAGTACAAGGTGGTTACAAGCTGATTTGAAGCTATTTGTGTAGTGAATAGAAGTCATTTCAGAATAACATGCTCTGAGTTGCAAGTGACTGAATTGTCTCTGCAATTATTACAAGCAACTTAAAAAATCTTTAGGATTTTTATCTCAGGTACTACAGCAGATTGTAACTCAAATTTCTAATAAGAATAATTTTCAACAAGTAATTATAGTTCATGTGCATAAATTGACATACATATCTTTTATTATTGTACCTGTCAAGAGAGATTACTTTTATGCTGATGATGAACTGAAAAGTGTAATCTGCAAATTATCCATTTTATGAAAATTTCATAAGTGGATAAACGTAGATGTACATGACTATACTGAATGGAAAAAAAATTGAGAGTAATTCGTAACAGAATCTCAGGGGAATCCATTCTAAAATCAAAAGTTTCATGAACTAAATTATGTCTCATCAAAAATGAAGTTAATAATGGCAAATTACTGAACTCATGAATTTTTATGTCTCTGGAAATAACTAGAGTATCTTTTTAGTATGTTGATTCCTATTCTACTTTCTGGAATCCTTTATGGTTTTCTGTTTTCCAATTCTAGCTTCTATTTTTGCTGAAGCAGTTACACACACATTTACTTCTTCTGTTATACACGTACAGAAAAATTATCATAATTCTAGCCTAGTCTACTGATCCAGTCATGCATCATGTAATGACCCATCCTGTTTTGTCCAGACAAATTACAGCAATTTAGGAGAGTACATTTTCCTTTCCTAAACAATGCTGTTAAAAGGGTCTATCATGTGGTGGATGTTTTGCTTCTTCTATTTCAGTTCTCTGAACAGAAATAGAAAATAACTACTGTTGTTGTTCTACTACTAGGAAGTATTGTAAAGAGTGATCAATCCTAGTTAATGAGGTTGTTACTAAAAAAAAAAAAAATTCTTCAGTGATAACAGGTTATGTAGTTCATTCCTGTGATGTGGAGTTAGAAGATCTCAGCTCCTACAATGGACCGGGATCCATAGTCTATTCCAAAAGAAAATTTGATAAGCACGTAGGATAGCTGGGTGATGCCATTTTGTCACACTGCCCTTCTTCTGCCATCTGTCATACAGCAACAATATGTAATGGAATATTGGTGTGAAGGTCCAACCTTTAGTGCTATTCAGTCTGTCTCTAACGTTGTAAGTCAACATAACAAATAATAGGAAGTATTTATTTCGGAGCAACCGTCTTATATTGTGTCAGATAAACTCTCTTCTTTGCTGCTGTATTCCTCTATGCCTGCTGTTAAATTGCTGCTTTGTTGGGAGGACACAACTAGCATCTGAAAAACACCCTCATCTGCTGGATTGCTTTGTTTGATCAGTATGCAGCACAATGGATCAGCAGTCGTAAAATGCTGTAATCCTTACTCTTGGCCAATGTTACAGATGAAGACAGGGAAGATAAAGTCAGAAACAAAGGGAAAGCCCAGAAATGGTGCAATAAAACAAGGATAAACCACCTGGTGGTGTAGATGAGGAGATGGTGGAGTTGAGCTGAAAGAGGCAGCAGTGGTCCTGCAAAACTCTAGGATTCTGTTGTGGAGGAAGAGGATTTGTTTACTGTTGTTACCCTAAAACCAGTCTAGAGTGAAGACTCTCATATCAAAAGTGAAGCCAGGAGTTTTGCTGAGATAAAATTCAGCGTTAGAGTGAATCTGCGTTTTAGTCAGAAAATCAGTGTCAATCTGACAAGTAGCAATAAAATGTCTTTAATTGAGAGACAAATTAAGGCTTTTGTAGTTTGGAAGGCGGTGTTTTAAATTGATCTCCTGGCTAATCTGCAGGTGATCTAAGAGCATGTGGTTCACAGCAGCTTGTGGTTTTGTACATTGCATAGATAATATGCTGTTGCTGGATTTTGCATTAGGATTTAATTTATTTTGCTTTTCATATGATAGTATTTTTTTTAGTGCATATTCGTGTAGGTGTTTATGTCAGTGAAAGCAAAATCAGTATAGGTTTTCCTTTATAATTTCCATGACCTTTTGCGTTCCTTCATGTAGACTTGCAGTTTGCCAGGGTAAAACTGTTATATACCCCCAGTGTTAGACTATTTAAATAAATCATTGTTTACATTATTATTTAATTGGCTTTACCAGTTGATAATTATGCTGACCATCAATCAGAAGGCTACATATGTTTTTAATGCACAAGATTATTGCATAATATAATTCAAAGCTGTGAAGTCAGTCCTCTTTTAAGGGGAAATGTTAACCTGTCTTCTACAGAAAACAGTTGGTACGTGCAATTCTGACTTGCCTGTTTCAACATCTGCAGAGGGCTATGTGTTGACCCCAAGCTACTTATCACAGTCAAATTTCTAAGCTGACGTTACTGAACTATAGTTGTTGTACATATAGAACGTATACAACATATAAGAAAAACAAAGTACTGTAAAGTTGTCATAATGTGGAGGGAATAACAGTGGTCATTTATCTGCTTACCACATGTGACTTGTGGGGCATGAAGGAGTGAAACATCTACAGAAACAAATTCAGGCATGTGCCTTTACTAAGAGTCTTTGTTAAGGGGCTGAGATTTGCTTGTAGAAGGTGCCCGAAACTTCTCTGTAGAGAGCTGTGCCCTAAAATGTACAGATGCCTTTTAACAGGAAGATTTTGCTATTGACGTTGGGAGCTCAATTGGTAAATACTCCTTTCAACAGAGCTTTGCTCATTTGCTCCCTCTGAAAACCTGGCCTTCTTATTTTAATTAAAAAGAAACAGACAAGATCTAATCATGCAGAGCCTGCTGTATACCAACTGTGGGCTTACTGCAGCCGCCTGGAGTTAAATGAATCCTTCATGCTCAGTGTAAAAGAGCTGAGCAACTGCGGCATGCGACCAGATCTTCTGCAGCATTCTCTGAAAGGCAATGTCATGGGAAGAGCATCTGAGAAGATTGTGAAAAGGCAGCAAAAGAAGCAATTACAGCATTCATTTTTCCCTTTTATTGTCTGAGTCATGCCAGTTGTTAGTGAGCAACATTTAATTAAACCGTTATCAACTTAACTTTGGTGTATTTCATAATCTCACCCTGGGCATTGTCTTTTTATTAGGAAAAGGCTTAAGTGACTGTGAAATATAATGAAAAGCCATGGAGAGGGGTAGCACACAGTGAAGCTGCTAATCCACCAGAGACTTCTGTGGGAAACTTTCATTTTTCAGTGATACAGTAGAGCTTTGAAGGTTATCAGGACCTTTTATCTTCTATTCAGTTTTCTCTGAACCCAAGCCATATCTATGCAGAGTACATCCCAGAAAATAGCTACAGAGACTGAAGTGGAAAGACTGCTTTATTAACGCTTTTCCTCAAATGTTTTATATCTGTGCAGCTGTTTATTTGCATGTTGCAGTGTGTAGGAGCCAAAGTGAGAGTCTAAGACACTAAGCACAATATGAGGCTAGTCAGTGTCCCAGAATGTTTATTGTACCAACTTGTAGGTGCCGTTCAGACCATGTGTTTTTGACCCAGCAAACACACGCGTTTGTTTTTCTCAGCTTTTAACTTAAATAAAGGCTCAGGACTGACCCAGTCCTGAATGGGCGTTGTATTTGCCTCTCAGGTTTGTCATTTTTACCTAAGAACCTGTTCAACCAAGCAGCCACAAACAAGAATTCCTGATTTCAGCTCTATGTCACCAACTGTATGTATTTCTTACATATGCTTTCTCTACGGATTTGTTGATTCACATTATAAATGGAATACTTCAGTAACACTGTCCTACCTCTAACTGTTTAAAAATTATTACTGCATGTGAAGAGCATCCTTAGAAGTCAGGCAAAGTCCAGTTTGCACCATTCTGCTCTAATTTTTGATGTTTTGTTTATTGTCACCTATTATTGTTGCTCACAAGATTATTGCTCCTTGGATTAAGGGACTGGAAAGAATGCAAGTCACAACTAGTAATCTTCTTCCGCCTGAGATATTAAGATTTTGTGAATTTGGTATGATTAGGCATCTGTTTTTGGCATGGTCTCCAATGTGTGACTCTATAAATTGCTACTACTGATCCCTTGGCTTATGGGACAGCACTCGTCTGATTGATGTATCACATTCTTTGCTGTTGGAGCTGTGGCTGTAGGTAGGCTGTAAATGCATAAATGTGCAGTTGTAGCTCTCATCTAACTCAGATTCTGGCTTTCTATTGAGATTTAAGGCATTTGTTTAAAAAGAAAATTCAAGTTATCATTTATTATTTATTGTATCAATCAGATCATATCATTTGAAAGGATGGAAGAACTCTAATGTGTGGTTATCTCTACACATCATTTGTGCATTGCACGAAAAGTATGGTAAGCACTAAAGATAATAGAAATGCCGTGGTTTGTTTAAACATCTTTGAAATTAGCCTTCATTTGAAAGTGAAGGAAGGGATGCTGAGATTGAGACTAAATACAACAACCCATTGCAACTTGTTCTATTTTCTGCGCCTCAATGCTATCTGCTAATGCTGTTAGAACAGGCAAGTGAGACAAATACCTCATTTCCCAAGCAGTGTTAAGTAAGTTTATCTTGGGAATTTTTGTTTGGTCAGTTCACCATCTATCCAGTATACCAGTAGTCAGTTTATGTGAGTAAATAAAGCAGCATCACTTCTGCATTCAGTTACTAGGGTTGTATTTCAAGTTTTGAACAGTTGTGATACTGCTTTCTCAAGAACTCCTCTCTTTCTCCCCTTTTTCCTAAACGTGTGTTGATCCTTACTGGTAATCTGCATAGTTAGAGGGCATGGAGGCTTGAAAGAATATGAGATAGACATGATTCTGGATTACTAACAGCTGATACTCAACTGAAATCTCCAGTATAAAGCAGCCTTTCCTGACCTATGAACTGAAATTTCCTTTTATGGTTAGTTCTTCCTCACTATCTGAAATGAGGTAGCAACATGATAACAGGCATCATCACAAAGGGAGCTTCAGGTGCTTATTCCTGGGATACTGTAATGGAGGAATTCCTTCACATGCCTTGAAAGTATTTGCTTGCATGAGACATAAACCAGGACTTGTCTGATGCTATTACTGGAGGAGACAAACTTTGATTTTTATTTTTTTTCTGTACTGAAGTCTGTAGATGGGAGGGAGGAGGTATGTAGCAGGAAGAATTCTCTCTATTCTTTTATAGCCACAAGGTTCTATGTTCCTTGTCCTCCCCAGACAGCGTCACTGTGTTCTGCAGTCTTCAAAGCGTGGGTTTTCTGTGACCCAGAAAGTCATTTCTTAGTTTCCTAACAGGGATCCCATAGGAACTCTGGTCTTAGGTTTTTGTGACCAGAATGTTTACCATCTGTTTATTCCTAAGAATTAAATGCAAACAAGTGAAAATTTTCTTTGAATCTTTGTAATTTTAGGAAGTTTTGTGCAGGCTCCCAAGCAGTGGATTACTGAGATGAACAGTGGATCAATAGAAATGAGCTCATTTACTTCCTTTTTTAGTGAAATATGTGGAGGTAATTTTAGTTAATGAACCTGCTCTTTTTTAAATACTAAGAAAGTCAAAAAATATATCATATCCAGGTTTGAAAGAGTGCCAAAAAATAACAAGAATGGGGTGCATGTCATTATAATTACAGCATGCCATTATAACAGAATGATTAGGGTAAGAGATAGCAAGTATTTCTAAATATTTTTGTCTCTAAATACTTGTAAATTCTACTTTTCAGTGAAATACGTCATCTTAAATTTTTACTCTGTCTCTTCAATTAATGTATTGCAATTAAGAGCTCTTTTTATTTTTCGGTTATCAGAAAGAAAAGAGCTCAGTGCAATGCAAGTAGTCTGCCATGCATTAAACTGCACAGTAAGCCAAGTAAACTGATAAACTGCAGCCCCTGAATAGCTTCGTGTGCTCATTAGTGGTAATTACTGCTCATTAGTGAAAATAGTTGTAATCAATGCGTTAATGTCAAAGAAATAACAACAAAACCTAGAGTTCCCAGCATAGCGTTTGTCTAAAATTCTGCTCCCTTGGCAGTTGACTTAAATAGCCTTGTGTTATATTACCTAGCAATACTTGCTTCAATTTAAGATTATTTGTGGGTTTTTTTCATAACATTGCTTGTATCACGTGGCCATAAATTTCTGAAATGTTTGCTTTGCATGCTGCACATTTCTCTGCAGAGGATGTTTTTGGGGTGAGAACCTGAAAGAGTATTCAGTAGTCCAGTGAGCAGTTCTTATGAATTATTTATTTAATAGTTTCCCATAGACTTGAAATGTTTCAATAGAAAGAGTTTGATGGGGTACACTTTGGCTGAGAAGATAAAATTTATTGGGATTGGTTTTGTTCAAGGGTCTTTTTGTTTTGCTTTTGAGTCCATGTTGTATGAGCTGCTAATTGCAGAGGTATTGCTGACAGGCTGTTTCAGTAACATAAAAGGCTTTTGCCTCGTTTCATACCTGAATATTTTTGAATAGTAAAAAGTCTTCCTTTTCACGGGGAGTTTTTTGTGTTGTTCTTTTCTTTATTATTAAGAAAACAAAATATTTGTTTTTATTGCTGGGTATGTCCATAGCCTTTAATTTTGTGATATGAAAAGAAGACTTTGTGTCTCCATGGGATGAGAAGCTGGCAGAGCTTCTTCAAGAGATTTATGAGATTGCAGAGTACTTCAGCCATGGGAGTGCTTCACTGGAATCATGATATAAACTGATCGCTTTAAAATATCTAGGAAACAAAAGTTATCAATGACATTAAATTAAACCACCCCCCAAACCAAAACAAAACAAAAAAGATAAACACTGTAGATCTTGCAATTTGCTTGTGTCCTGAGATTCATTTTCTGTAAAAATGATCCAACTTTGCTGCAAATCATGTAAAGGTTTTTGAAGGAATGCTTACACATTTGTTAATTAGCAAATGATTCCCAGAAGCTTCAGAAATTACTTATTACATTAGAAGTTATTACAATAAAATTTTATTAAATATTGCAGCTTTTTTTATTAAATATTTTTTGTAATGGACACATTTGGATTAAGCAGAAATTGATTCATATATGAGATATTCTTAATGTTTCCCTTAAGAGCAGCATCTTTGCAATCTAATAGGTGGAATTCTTATTGCCCAGCCAGAAGTAGAAATATATATGTGTATAATTCATTCTAATTAGTTGAACTTTTATATTTATACCCTGTATTTGTTTACAAATAAACAGCAAGTGAGGTTAGAGAAGTACGGATAAAAGTTTGGGAACTCTAATAGGAGGCATGGATTTTGTGTAGGAAAGTGGAAATAGGTGTGTGTAAAGTTCTTCAGTATAAAAAGTTATGTTATTCCTGAAAGAGTTACATTGCTCCATGGAGAGCAGTAGGGGTAGAAATATTAAAGCATGGTGTCTTTTGATTTGTGAAAAAGTAGATATGATGTTTTAGGATGAGGGCTTTTAGAAGACATTAAAGAGAGTCAGGTTATATTCTCCAGAGTACTTATCTGTAAAACTTATCTGTATTGACACTTCGCCTTTGGGGGTATTTATAATTTAGGAGATAAGCAAGTGTAATGTTAACCAAACAGGACAAGGTACATGAAGGTACTGTGTTGTACCAATGTATACCTTAAAAAGGCATATGATAGAAAGTTTCGTTTAGAGTTTATTTAGGGGAAAGAAAAAAAAAAAAAAGGGCTGGGATTTTTAAAACCTTATTTATTTATTTCTTCTAACAAGAGACATCTGGCGTCATCCTTTATTTTGTTTCTGCTAAACCCAAGAGGCTTTCCAAAGCAGAAGCAGGAAGCAAGGCAGATGGAAAGAAGTAAAAGTTTAGGCAATCATTAAAATATATGTAAATATTTCTTATTGTTCCTCAGTATAAGATGTTGAATTGAGAAATGCCTACTTTTACTTCCAGATATTAAATGATTTTTGTTTAGGCAGATTTGTCTTACTTATATTGCTGTCACAAAATGTTACATAAATTTTCTGTTAATTTCACTGCTGTTGGAGATCCTCGTAATATAAACTACAAACAATATAATGCTTTAATAATACCATATTAAATATGGCGCTTCAAAAAATATAGTTTACCACTCTTTAGTTTGCCAAATGATAGTGTGTAGGCAGTACTACAGGTTTTCACCTTAGATGCAAATTGTGTACACATATTCAGAACTTAAGAGTTATGTAAAATCTGTTGAACGATAGTGCTGTAGAAGAAATGTGTGAAACATTGAGACAAGTTGCAGCTAGGAAATTTTGTTTGTTAAGGAAATATTTATTTTCTCTGATGCACAGAAACATATGTGATTTTCATACATGGTGATTTCACAAAACACATCATTTTCACGTTTGGGACAGCAAGAAAAAAAATCCCGCATTCCAACAGACAATAAGATTGAAACTCAGTCCAACGTTTTTTCTCTGTCTTCTTCAACTTGGAAAATGAAAACTAATGTCTAGTGTAGAATGGTTACTTCTGGAAGCATAATGGGCATTTGACTTTTCTCAGAAAATTTGCTACTTCATTTCTGTAGTGAAGGTGAACTTATACTGCTGGCACTTCAGTCACCTGAAGTGGTGGCACTATTAGCCATGGTCTCATGCTGACAGAGGATTTGGTGCAGAGAAACGGGAGAAGATCAGAGAGACTGGTAGAGAGATCTGTACATGTATGTATCTATATATGTTCCATAACCTGGATATATACGTGTACAAGTGATGCTTCAAAAGTAATACATCCTATGTTAGTTTGCTGACCCACAATAGCAGAGGTGGATGTTGATGGTATGGCAATGAAGGTTGAACCTTCTCACCAATACTCTATTGCATGTTGTTGCTGTGTGACAGATGGCAGCAGAGGGGCAGTCTGATAGAATGGCATCTTACATGGAAGTGGCTCTGAAGCAAATAATTCCTTCATGTGGAAAAAGTGACACGTATTGACATTCGTTGACCATACATTGAATGTTACCGGAGACCAACAATGAGGTTGTATATTAATGTATGAAACTATGAATGAATAACAGAATAAAACATGGTGTTTTGCTTGAATTCTGTAGCTTCGGCCTTTCTTAAAGCCAAATCAGTGTATCTCAAGATCATATGCATCTGTGTGTTATTCAGCGTCTCTTAATTGATAGCAAATTGATTATTGAATTTACAGTATGTTTGGGCAAACTTGATTTTCTTGATGATTAAAATTTTTAATTCTTAGTTCATTTTATTTCTATAGTGTTAATAGACTAACATTGAGAAACCTTTTGAAACTTCTTGAGTCACTGCTCCCATCAGTTACTGAAGCACTGGTGATGGACAGGTGCCCTCAGAATGCCATGGAGAGTGAGTCAGGCCTGAGAGCTAGCTGTGGAAGAGGCAAGTGTATGGCAGTTTTTGATAGCTAAAACATTTCAAGGAAAGAAGTGTAGGACCATAATTCTACATCTGACTGCTGCTATTATGTGTTCCTCTGGAACATCTCCATCTTGGATAAAACATCATCTGAAAACATGGAAAGTAATTGGTATTCATGAACCCGCTGCTGATGATAAACATGGAAGGACACAAAATGAGAAGCAGAGAATTTAGACCATTTGTCTTGCTTTCTACAGACTTCCTTTCAGTGTTGAATTCTGCTTTTTACCTTACTGGGAGGTGCTATGTTAGAGAAAAAGTCAGCTAAACTGAGATTTGATCTCTCCTTTAATTATGTGAACTGAGAATACTTCAAGTCCTAACCTTTTCAATGACAATTTATTTAACTCAATCCTCTTAGTTCATAATTATCATTTCCACATGTCAATTCTGTGTTCTCTGGCAGTATTACCAAAATTTTAAGTTGATGATGACAATATGTTGTCGAGTTGATAAATGGTGTTTTCTGATTTTGTTTTAGAGCAGGAGTTAGAGGTGTGCCATTAAGATGATGGTGAAGAAGGGTCTTCTGAAGGCACCTCCTGTATAGCTCTCAGAGAAGGAGGGCAGGTCAGAGCTGTCAATGAGATTGTTATTCCTCTTATCCAGCTAGAATCTCTCATCTCAAATGCAACCCCTTTTATCTTTCTTTCTGCCATGAACTGATGCCTCCATTTTCTCAATAACTTCCTCTAGGTCAGATATATTTATTTATTTATTTATTTATTTATTATTTTTAGTTAAGTCACTTGTAGCTTTAAACTGATTATGTATGTCATTCTGAAAATACTCTTGCTGCTGCTGAGTCTAATGCCATATTATTCCATAAACTGAAAGAACTAGTGTTGCACTGTAGGGTTTTGGATCACCATGTTTGAAGGGGCAGATTTGCAGATTTTTTTTCTGACACGTTAAGTGCATCATGCTTGAAGAAAGATCAGCATATGTCAAGGATTTTGAAATGCAAAAATATATTTGAAAAAAAATCTGTTTATGTGCATGCTTGCCTTCTAGCATATGCTTGCATCCTTTTGGACTACGATTTGCACAGGTGTTTGAAATGTGTCTGAATCTATTCATATACTGAGATTTAACTACATGTTGTTTTTTGCATTTATCTATTTTGGGAACCAGTGAAAAGAGTTACAAGAATAAGGAAAACAGTAGTTTTAACTATTCTTAAGGATTTTCTTTTATCTGTGTGCACAATTAGGATGTATAATAGATGTCTTGTAACATGGCAGTTGCTAAAGATTTTAATCCCCTTCAACAATCCTGAAACAAAGACATCTGAAAAGGCTTGCACTGCAGGCAGTCCCAGTAGTCGTGTACATGGGCAAGCTGGCACTGGAGCAATTTGGTTCTGGCAGCCTGCTGCCTACCTGCAGCTACTGCCAAATTAACAAACTAGATCCCTTACTGTGGGTGAGCACGTAGAGCGAGTCTACTAGACGTTTCATGGGCTGAGGGCTTAACTGTGTCTTAACACTGCTACTCACATTTATAGACTTGAAGCATCTGCCATTGCTCTGTATGAACAACTGGATGTATTATCCCTCACACTGGCAAAATGCCTCTGGAGGATTAAAAGAAGAGTGTAGCTGCTTACAGGCACCATATTGACTTTTTTCCCTCTGCCAACATAGACTGGGTTTCTCTATGATTACTTGTAGGGATTTATCCTGCCTTAAGTGTTGTAGTCACTGCAGTGATCAAACATGCATGTGCTGGATGTGAACCTGACAGAAATATTTTGTGTCAAGGCGAGGCGGGTGCCGGTGCACCTGGGCAGCACACACAACCAGGTCTCCTTGTTGTTTTCCTGAGCTCATGGTGTAGCTAGGGAAAATCAGCAGAATCAGTAGTGTCTGCACAAGTAAATAGTCCCTTACTCATTCACACACTGGGGAGCTTCATCTGGGGATGGTTTCAGGGGGAGCACCAGTGGGCTCAATGGTGTGAAGGATACTTCTTCAGTTCCCTCTGACCTGTAGACCTGTGCCTGCAAAGTCCTGTTCATAAAATGCTATACTTCTGCAACGATACACTGCCCTGTGTCACATCTTTTTGCATCCAAGTCCTTGTGCTCTGTGTTCTCACTCTCCAGACCCTTCCCAAATAGAAGATCACATTTCTACTGAAATATTTCAGGCTTCAGTTTACTTTTCTCTGGTTCTCCTGTCACTGTATTTTTCGTGGATTTAAAGAAAAATCATTCTGGTTAAAACAGCAGTAGTCAAAACAGAGACAGCATTTAATTATAATATTGCTTGACTTACTGTGAGTTTCTGATAATGTAACCATCAACAGTAACTGCTAAGTATACTTTGGCAGATCTAATGTTAGCTTGAGATTTGAATGAAATGTTCAATATTATTAAGTCAGCAAGATACATAATATCTAAGCCTCACCGGTGGGAGAAATTCCAGTGATTGGACTTTGTTGGTAATAGCAAAGCAGGATCTGAGATCTAATAAAATATCAACTGGGAAATGAAGACATTATTACATTAGAAGATAGGCATGCCTGTGGTCTTAGAAATGACAGCCCTCGTCACCTAAGAAATTATTAAGAATTAAAGGATATTATTGCATTAGGAGGTCTAAATATTATATATATATATATATGCATATATATAAAATATAATCATCTCCAAAACTATGAATTTATGCACAGTGACTTAGAGTACAACAATTAGATCTGGTGCTTATTGCACTTGTGTTAGTCCTTGGCTTAATCTTTGTGTGTATTTATGTGTATTAAACTATGGTGCGCTCTAACTCATGCAAGAGTCTTGTGTCTAAATGCCCTTCTTTCTGCTCCCTCCATTTGCTAACAAAAAGTATGGCTGAACCAGGACCTCATGAGAGCTGGAAGGCTCAGTTGAGCCCTTGAAAATATGGACTTTGCAGGAAACAGAAGGTCCCATTACAAGAAGAGTGAATGCTGAGTGGAAATTTCACTGTATGGTTTTTTTTCATGTTGACGTTGAAGGAAGAAAAGTTAATAGAAAAGACATTTTGCAAGAGCAAAATTGTGTTTTATTAAAAGGTTTACCAGAAAAAGTAAGAAAAAATGGAAGGTGATAGAATCAGAGACATGCAAGAAGCAGCAAAAAAATAAGATAGAAGTAAGTCATCATTGTGGAGTCAGGGTAGTATACTATTACTACTCTTACCTCCCTGATTAAGGTTCTCATACAGAACTGTGGCATTTACACAGTCAGAGAGAAAGCAAAGGAATAATTATTTATGAGAAGTCTGTGGGCTTGAAACATCCCTAGGACTTGGCAAATAACTAACAGCATTCAAGAATACACAAAGAAACATAAAAATTGAAAAACAAAAGCCAAACATACCTGAATCTTTATGGAAAGAAAGTGTTCATAGCATTATACAGTGTTCAGCTGTTGTGATTTACACTCTGAAGCTTTTTACATATCTGTGAAAAGTTAGAAGCGCATTTATGTGCAGCCCAGGAAACGTTGCAAATTCCTTTATTCAATGAAAGACCATTGATTATCATTCAGATTTTGCAATGTATTATGCTTATGTGGATTTTCTTACCCTAATTTCAAATATTTTCAAAAGTATGTGATGAGATTTCAGAATCTCCTATTAGGAGATGTGAGTATGATCAACAGTGTTATAAACACAGAGGAAGCTTGTACTCTGCAGTGTCTGCTTGGTTGGTGTTTGGCTGTGAATCTAAATCATTTTCGTGCATGTTATCATTCTGTGGTTAGTTTAATGCCATCACTGAGACTGATCTGATGGTGATTAGCCTCATTTAAACAGTTCAATTTGCATCTCCTTTGTCTCCAGTAGGAACTGGAGATATTTAAAGCTGTGGTTCGCAGTAAACAAAAATGATGTAAGTAATAAGACTTGATTGTATGTCTTCAAGTCAGCTACCATCTAAAACTCTGAAGTTACTGAAACACAGATGTTTTTAGCTCTTAGTTTGATAGCAGATAGTTAATCTGTACTAGCAATGAGCATGCACACAGAGTCTGATGAGACTTGCATAACAAATTTTGTTAATAAATGAATAATTGTAGCAATCTTAGAAGTAAGATGGAAATAGTTCAGAATAGAATTGCAGTGTCCTAGATGTGAGTTTTCAATACAGAAGAACTCCTAACCAAGCGTTTTCTGGAAAAAAAAAAAAATGGAAAAGCTACTTCTCAACTCCTAGCTACCCACAGAGCTACTTCAAGCTAATGTTTAGTACATTTGCCATCTTGAAAGTACTTAACTGAGGCTTTGAATGTTTGCTAGATTTGAATGCTGTTTATAGCTGACAAAAATTGTAGTTGCCTGCAGATACAAGGAAATGATTGTTTTCTTAGGAAGCCAAATTTAAAATTAATTTACCTTCAGAATTGCAACCTCGCTGTTTAAAAGTGCTTATCAAATATAATCACATCATAACAAGTAGCAATTACTAAGAATGCTAGCATGTTCAATCCTATTGTAAAATATTTTAGACATCCATATTTAACATTAGCCCATCCCTATTCCTTTCTTTCTTTTTTTTTTTTTTTTTTTTTTTTTAAGGTAGGATGAGACAAAAGCTGGGGAGTAATTTCACTTTCTAACTTGTTATATTTTAAGGGTGGGTTTGATGGACGTAATTTTTTTATAAGATTTTGGTTTATTAATTTTGACCCTTTACCTTTCATTAACCAACCTAAAATAACTGAGAGCTCAGGATTAGAGTCATCTGCCTTTGCATTTCTTTTTCATTACGAGTTTTTAACGTTCTGCTGAATTCATTACTTATTTCTTTTTAATATTCCATGCAAAACTACTTCTAATGCAGTATTAATACTGTAGAATGAAGTACTCAAAAATAGGTCATTTGAAGAGGTTGTGCAATCGTCCTTTCCTTCTCTGTCCTCTGTGTACACAGCAAATGATCTCACCAGGATTAAATGTCAATAGTTAAATATTGCATTATGTCATGCAATTGTAGTAGATAATGAACTACATCTATTTCACTTTGCTCTTGGTAAGGTCTTTTTGCTGTAGACATTCCATGGGCACAAGAAAATGTATTTTCTTAATCTTTATTACTGTCGGAATCATGGCACGGTTCTTCCCAAGAGTGGTTAACTATTACAGCTATGAAATGCTTTATGAAGTTATGCCAGCAGAAGTTAGCTTGATCCGATTCTAGTCTGAAATGTGAATTTGTGCAATTAACCTTGACACTGCCCCTTCTGTAAGTGATAGTGGATGCAAACTTCTGTTCCTAATTTGAGAACTGAAGAGTTCTGAAGCCCTTCCAGAAGAGAAATTCTACCCAGACAAAAGTTGAAGGAAGAAAACTCAATGTCTAATAAAGGTATCTGAGAATTAGAATAAAACATGGCATTTTATGTGAAGTAGCACATATGCTCTTAATGAAATCGGAGCAGACTTATCTAGGGCAGTTTTTTCTATTTTTTATGTTTTCATATACTTCATTCCTTTAGATGTTGAGATGTTTATTAACATTTGTTGTATTGATCTCTGAAATAGGAGAAGGTAATATTATCCTCATGGTATGGAAAATGTAAGGTTCTTGAATTATGCAAGGTCAAAGAAATTTGTGAACTGTGGCTTGTCGCATTTCAAGTGCTAAATCATTCTGCCTTAGAACAAGCCACAGCATATGGTGGTGCGTCTGTACGGCAGGTTTTTGTACGTGAAAGAACAGGGAAAACTCGGGAGAGATGCAAGTCTGATGCTGAGACAGTCACAGATTATTTTGTGGAACTTGCAATCTTTTCTTATTCTTTTCATGAGTTAAATTTAGAGTGCCGTATATACTTCAGTATTTGACACATAAATCTAAGTATGTTTTGCCTTTTCATTTGTGATAATCCACATGTTATTGGAAATCTCAGTGTGTATTGGGTTTCCATGTAGTCCTCCTATTTTGTTGTACAGAAGACTTCTATACAGTCCTCTGAGGATACTGGACACTAATAAGGTTGTAAGTAGCAGATGATGCTAGTGAGATATATGGAAGTTACTCTTTGTTGGTTTTTTTTGTTAGAATTTTTACTAATCTGCATGCACAATTCAGTTCTTTATACTTGGAATAAATTCCTAAGTTATTTCAGTGAACTCAGAAAATATACAGTAAATATACAATAAAACTAGAGGATCAAGTGATTATAGCTGGTAATGTTGTGGACTAGGCTAACAAAGCCTACGTTAAACTGTTTTTATTTACTGATATTTTTTTTCTCCGTTGTATGAGTAGAAGTAGATATAGTCATTTCTCAAGGAGCCCATAACTGTGTCATGCAAAGTTACAAAGGAGAGGCATGTTTCAGCTTATTTACACAACCAAACCAGTATATTCTTTACAAGTAACAATCATGAGAAAAAAGTATATCCTGCGTGTTTTATCCTCTGAAGTCTGATGTGCGTGCTTCAGCAGGTCTTTCCACATGCATAAAGCAGACAGACGATAGCCTTTAAGAGTAAATTTTAAAGAGCAAGAGAATCAGAACAAAACGCAGCACCTGTAATATGGCATGCACTTTTTTCAGTGACAGATAGATTAAATTTGACTGCACTGTGAGCACTAGAAGAAGCATTGCTTCCACGGGTCACTAATAGTCGATCATGTATTTCATTAACAGTAGCAAATGTGTGAAATAAGCTTAGAAAAGGGAGTAGTAAAGGTATGAGAAGTTGAATTAAAGCTTAGAAGGATGAAAGGACCATGATGAAAGGTGAGATAAGTTTGTTGTGGGAATGAAGACAATAAAGAATTAATAACGTAAATAAAAGTGAGCTGGATATGTAAATGGTGTACATGGTGAATGAGGATTTGCCTACAAGATCCTATCCTTTGGAGACACTTAATGCTCCATGCAAGTTTATTTTGTCTTTATGGATCACTCTTTTCATAATTTTCACTAAATAAAATAGTCAAATCGATTTACAGTTTTATTGTTCAGCACAGGGTTCACTGGTTATGTATTTGTTGGTGTACATATAATCTGAATGCTCAATGGAAATTTTGTTCTGCAGTCTTAGCTGGATTATCCAAGAATATCAACATGAGCTTATATTTTTGGTTTTTAGATGTGACATTTTCTTGGCTGTTTGTTAAATGAGGAAGCTCTCCCTAGAGTGCTTATTTCAATAAACTGTAATTGAGTTAATCTGTTTCACAAGTAATGTATGAATATTTGTGAGTAGAGAGAGACATCTCTTAATTTCAGTCACAATTTACTTTGGGTATTTTTGTTTCATTACGTGAATACATGTGTCTGTAGGTTTATGCGCATCTACAGCTAAGGAGAAGTAATCTTTGGTTCTTTTTTTTTGCACATTATTTTCATTAATGTTCTGTTCTGTGGGAGCAAGAGCACTCAGCAGCACTCAGCTGAAGCTCTCTGGCATATTGTGTGTTAGGTTTAAAAGCCCTCATTTGTACACCTCAGCTACTGAGAGCTCAGTTGTACTGTACAAGTTCAGAACAATAGTCGAGTTCAAGCACATCAACAATGAGGAGACCTTCAAAGTTTGCAGGGAGATTCAGATAAAATTTCCATCAATAGGAAGGACTTTGATTTGTTTTTAAAGGAAAAATAAAACCAATATGGAAGATATAGGAATAGAAAAATACTACACTGATTATATTTTGAGATTTTGAAGCAGAAAATGATGGAGTCCAGTATATAAAAGCAGACTTAAAGGATATAAAAAGTGAACAAAGGTGTCTAAGAAATGGAGTAAAGCTAATCAATAAGTAGTTCTTTAAATATGCACTGTACAAAATAAACAGAAAGTAAGGAAAGCATTGATCAGTATGTCTTGAAAGCTAGTGACGTGATGGGGATTAAACAGTCTACACAAAAGACTTAAATCTTCACACAGTTGTTCGAGCAAGATAATATTGTCCAGTCTCTGAAGTGCTTTTATCTTGGTGAAATGTATTCTAAAGCATCTTTAACAAGATAGTGATATCTGTTCAGAACTGACAAAAGACCATAGCTGTATGAAACTCACAGTTGCTCAACAAAGTAACAAAAGAAATAAAGTTTTTAATGAAGACCTAGGTTGACAGAAAAGCAAAATTAGGCCTTCTTTTCGCAAGATTTGTATCAGTTTCTTTTAACCCAGTAGACTTTTAACGATATGCAATGTAGTGAAATTTATGTTCCTATATAAGTTTAATTTGTAATCTTAAGCAGAACGTGTGAAAATGAGTATTGAGTCAGAATAGATTAACAATTCTGAAACTGAATAATTATTTAACTATTTGCAGCATGATCCACCTTAACATAGAGATTTGAAATGTATAAAATCAGTCCTTTGTGCATTGTAAAAGAAATGGAAGGTAGATAACTGCATTTATGCACAGTACTGAAAACAATCAGGAAACAAGAAGCTCCAAATTATTAGTTTGTTGCCATAGGAATTTACTGTCTAGATCCAATTTTGTTTATGATGTAAGGAGTGGGTCTAAAGGTCTGATGAAATCTGTTTTCTTGCTATATTATCAAGGTTTTCTAATTAATTACATTTCCAGCTATATTTCAGACTTTCTAAGTTACTATATTTGCTTCTTTTTATGTTTAAAACTGTACCGTAACATTACAACTTCCAGAATTTGAAAACTGAGGAAAAAAAGGCAACAGGAGCTGAAGATGTTTTGCATCTTAGAAATGAGTTCTGAATCACTGTATTACTCTTTGAGTGAGCAAGTAAAGAAGAAATTAAGAAATAAAACTACAAGTACCAAACATTTATTTGAAACAGCTTGTGATAGGGAAATTGAACTTCTGCAAAAGACAAATGACTCTTGAAAAGGAATTCCAAATGTTTAGTAACAGAACAGGAGTAGTCTGTGTATTTTTTTTTTGCTTGCATAGAACACTGTACGTAGTATTTAGTCATTGTAGTAAAGCAAGATAGTATTTAACTGAAGTTCCAATTACATTATGATTTTTTCAATATTCCACAGTTGAATGTTGCTGTTGCCATTCATTCTTTCTTCTTATGAGCCCTGAGGCTTACATACCTTAGAATGTAGAGTTGCTGTCACATACTTGACGGATGAATCTGGTATCCATGTTGACGGAGGTTCTGCACTGAAGGTCTCTGACCTAGAAAAGAATTGTAGCTTTGCCAGTGTAATGAGCTTGCATCATGCTTTGATAATCCTACATTAGTTTTCTATCTTAAATTCATGAATGAAAAGATCATTTCAAATGCTGTATGTTTTGAAACCTGACCCTAAAACATAAAAATCTTATAGCAGTTTGTACTAGAGAAGTGGTTGATTTAATGAAAATATTATAGAACACTTAAGGGGCTCTCAATAAATTCAGTGTGTGACACTCCAGTTACCTATCAGCTTCTGTCTGCTGTCATGAATAAGAGTTTTCTCTTGTTTTCTTTTTTCTGTTTTTACATTCACTCTGTTCCTGTTTTTAAATTAATTGGTAGGTAGATAGCTGTGATGCATTGTGGCATAGTAGTCTTTGGAATCCAGCGTTGATTGAATTATTTTTTTCACAGACTTGTGTTTTACGTAAGCTTCAAATAAAGGGGACAACACGTGAGCTAGACATTGTAATCAGCATACTACCAATACAAAACTGACATTTTTCTGGTAGCTGAAAATGAACTCCTGAGTCTTGTGGGACTTAGGGAGAGCTCTGACGGATCTCTCCTTAAGCCAGTTAAGCTCCATGGTTGTAGGGCTCTTTATTCTGTTGACAGTGGTAGCGTGATCTTCTAAAAAGCAGGAAAAGGGCATGTAGGGCAGAGATTGACTTCCCGGATTTTTATACTTCTGTATCTTTCAGTGCATTTGGGAACCATTTTCTAAAACTTTCCTAGGAGACCATAACTATGAGATGAGAGGATCAGAGAAGCATCCATTCTGTTGAAGAAATGGACAACTCAGACCTCTAAAATCTCACATATTTGTCCATCACTAGTGAAACCATGTTGTACAGAAATCCACTTTTTACAAATATTGTTTTCTGATGCCTTCATAATTCTCAATTTTGCTGTTCACAGAGAGCGAAGAAATTTACCAGCGCCAGGTGCTGTCTATTTCCTGTATCGTCTTTGGCATAGTCGTAGTGGGCATGCTTTGTGCAGCGTTCTACTTCAAAACAAAGTAAGAGCCTTTGTCTAGTGTGATTGTTTTTTTAGCTTCTGTTATTTTTGTGGCTTTCCAGTTCTTCAGTTTCTCCCCTTCTTTTGACACTGTTGTTAGTTCCAGACAGGTTAGTATATTTCTCCATGGTTAGTATAAAAGTAAGAAGAAAAAAAAGAAAAAACCTAAGCAGAAAAGCAGAAGTATTGCATGTCCTTTTTATTTTCTGATACCAGGAAAGAAGAGATTGTGTCCCTTCTATTCCTTTCTCTGGACAGTAATTGGCATTAATCACTTCCTTGTTTTGAAAATAAATGGTTTATGATACCTTTTTTTCATTTTCTTTCTGCATTTTATTTTCCTTTATGTCCCTCTTCTTTCTGTATGCTGGAAATAAAGGCGGAAGTTAGCAATGTATAAACAGTCAATTTCTCTGCAGATAATGGCAACCACTAGCTAATAATTGATAACTAATGATGTAAGTTGCATTACTGAGTATTAAAAATGCACAAGAACGTGGAACTATGCAACTAAGGTGGAACCATCCATACTAAACAATTTCCAAGCAAAATACTTTCCATTCTGTTTATCTTCCCCACTGAACATTATTTTTTAATATTTATTGCTGTGTGTGTAATTTGAGTTGCACAGACCTCATGGCAATTACATGACATGCTTGTTAATACCACTGCATTTATAAATACGTTCTGTATGGTCATCATCCCTCACTTCTGTTCCAACTGGAGCTAATGGTGGAACGTGTATCAGTATAAATAAGTACCTATGTAAAGTTAGCCATGGTGACTGAGCATCAAGAATATGGAGATTTCTACTACTTAGAAGTTTGGATGCTTGTCTGAATACACATACACACCATAAATTCATTTTTATGGGAAGGAAATGTGATGCTAACTCATTTCTATAGGAGAAAATAATGTTCTGACATTTCTCTCAGGAAAAGGAAAAATGCACACTGGAAAAGTCACCAAACCTTTTTTTTTTTTTTTTTTTTTTTTTTTTTTTTTCCCCTTCCCTTCTGCACTAATTTCAGCAGTACTGTACACATGATTTGAGTCAAAACATGAGCTGGTTCATATTTTTTCTAAACCTTCCTACCAGTTCTAATGACTCGAGGGATTTCATTTAACTGTTCTTTCAAACTAGAGTCTGACAAGGGCATTAACCAAGAGGATTCTGTGACAGGGTGGTTCCTCCCTGCAATTTGAATTGCTAGCAGAGACAGCTATATTGCTACATAATTAGAAAAGTTATTATGTATGTTAGATTTGTAGGGGACAGAGAGAGAGGGAGAGAGAACAGGATATTCCTGACCTTCCTGTAAAGAATTTTTACTGGTGAATAGAGATTCAGGGAAGGCAGATTCAGAATGCCAGTTGGAAGAACATGAAGTTATCTGCTGAGCATGCTGTAAATAAAATGTCCTTCTCCTAGCATTGTTTATTTATTTAATTATTTATTTAATTTGTGTTCCTCTTTGTTATGCACTGTTGGAGGGAATGTTGTAGAGCTGGTTAGGGACAGCCTTCCAAATATCGTAGTTTCAGTGAGATGGGAGAGAGATTTTTAAAAATGAGTAGAAATAATGCATCAAAGATGCACTCACAGGACCGTGGTGCTTCCTGACTCAGATTTCTGTTTTATTATTGGTTTTAAACTGATAGCTAAGAGTCACTGGGAAGAGTTGAAGTATACTTATGCTAGATGCTGGAATCTGAAATTTGAGGACTTTTAAGAAAATGGGCACCTTCAGGTCTGTCAAGAGATCCTTTCAAACATATGAAGCACAGCAGGGTTAACATACTAATCTCTAAGTCCCTGACTGTCGATCCATCTAGCAAACTGTCCAAAAAAGTAAGTCTTTTTACTGCTTTGTCCCTGCCTTCATGGAAAGTTACAGCATGCCTATTAGTTGTCTAGATAACCAAATCCATGACAGGCAGGTGAAGTAGTAGAGTTTGGCTAGTCTAAGGCAGGAATGCTGTATATATGCAGAAATAGGTTGAGGTGATAGAAGCTAAGGAAGTTAAGAAACATTGCAATTTCTCTTGCGTTTGAAATTAATTTCCTAAATGTTCTCATTGCCCATAAGATTTTTACCCCCTTTGTTGTTAGCACTATTCCCACGAAATCCTGGGTGAGTCACCGTAACTGTATATCAATAGTCTGCATGCTGTTTTTCTGCTAGTGCCTTGACTCAAACTTCAGTAGGTGACCGTGTTTTGGTACCAGGCTCACCTCAGAACAGGTCACCCTGGGATACTCCCTTTAAAAGGGTGACTCCTTGTCACTGGAGACTAAGGGAAACATTTTGTTCATCCCTCTTGATCTGAACATGCTTTGAAGCTCCTTGCCCCAGTAAGAGTGTCTAAACCGGGTTGCATAGAGGCCATGTAAAGCAGTATTGTATCTGTGACATTGGCCGGTTTCATAAGGGTGTAAAAACGAAGTTAGCGATGAAGTAGCTAAGTTAAAATGAATCAACTGTTGTGTGTTAATTCAACAGATTTTCAGGATTTTTTTTTATCATGTAGATGTGTCTCCATCATGCTTACAAGTAATCATAGCCTTCCTCCTGTCTGGGGAATGATCTTCATGTTTAGCTTGTATCAAATATTACTAACATCGAGGGAAACTGAATGGTGCAGTCTGGTGGGAGAAGGGAAATTTATTTGAAAAAACAGACCCTGACTTCCTTAGTCTGATGTTTGTATAATAACTGCTGCTAGATGTATGCAATTCACTATGCACCACTGTATGAGAAGTCCTTTTTAAAAATATATTCTCTCTGGGGAAGTTAGAACATTATAACTAAACACTATACCCTTCCATTTTTTCCTTTCAGAGTAATAAAGAAATTACTCTTAAGTGTTAACAACAGAGGGGAGACCACAGTAAAAAGCAATGGGCTGCTCTTTATGGCTTAGGATTTTATAGATGACCAGTGAATTTATTTTCTTGCTGAGATAATACTTTATTGCAGAATATTTGTAGAGTAGAACACAGAAGGCTCATTTGTTTTGAAGACCAAAAATAATAAATAAATATATTTTTCATTAACTTTGCATTATTAATTTCTAGTTTTATAATCGTGCATCCAGTATTTTGGCAAAATGAATATGCATAAATTGAGTATCAGTGTTAGGTTGCATGAACGTTAAAAGGAAACTATTAAATAGTTTTTCTCACTAAATTAGTGTTTATAATCTCAGTTGCAATGTTAAAAATTGCAGCATTGAAGTACTGGGCATCCCAGATTTTTTTTTTTTCCAAAACTGTGAAGCATTTTGCTACAATTGCAAATTTCAATATGGAAAAAAAATCATTTGTATTTACTTTTTTCCTTATCAACACTTTCTTGAAATCGCTTACTGCCTGCTGAAATTTGGCTCAGCACTGACTACTGTCCAGAAGCTGTGTGTAGCACAGCAAAGCAGCACTGCTGCTGTTGGCCAGTCCTTGACTTTGCTGAGTGGGCTCCCAGGTCTTTGCGGGATTGTTGCATGCAGAGCATCTGCTGAGGAGAATAAGGTGGGAAGGAGAGAATTAAACTAGTACTGTGGACTTGTTTCTCATTTAGAATCGACTTTCTCCAACAGTCTATCAAAAGATAGATAGATAGAAGTCCTCAAATATGTTTTGCTGACCATATTTGCTTAACTGAGTTTTATCAGTTGACAGAAAATGAAGTATGTATTTAAAATAGTTTTCTGCTTCAAATCTGCAATAATGTGTAGAACTTCAGAACTCAGTTTGTCAATACAATGTGTTGGAAAAGAAAGCTGTTTTTAATCATATGGTTATCTCTTGAATATTGCAAATGATTCATCCAGAGGTATTGTCAGCTGTGACATAGTGGATCGTAGTGTAATATGTCAGAAATAGCCTCAGATATGCTACTGATGCTTTTTTTCCAGATTAAAGTGTGTAAGCAAAAGCTGATGCATGCAAGATAGTAGGTAAAGTCTAATGAGCTACTAGCAGAAATGTTTGATTCTGTGACACTTTTTGTAACAAATAGAGACAAATGCCTGCTGTGTTTGCCAAAATTCAGTTCCAAATCTGAGCAGAGTGCTTTTTTAATATCCAGGCCTACTTGCAAGCTATTGTTAAATATGTAATAGATAATCTTTCTTTCAAATTTCAATGCTAAAACAGCTACCATGCTATTGTAGTAGTCTGAGAATAGAAGACATTTTTGAGAGAAGAGCTCTTATTTTCCTTTGTTAAGCTTCTCCGGAAAATGACCACTGCATTGAGATATGAGGCACTGGTCAATTAACTCAGCTGGTTAATCCAGTGTGGTGAAGTTTTAAACAAAAGTAGTCCCAGTTTTATAAATATCATAGCCGTAGTAGGAGTTCAAACTAGCTCTTTCTTACATGAATTTTATTTCTCTCTGCAGGAAACAAACAAAGCAAATTCATGAACAGCTGAAAGAAACACAGAATAGGAAAACCTACAGCCTAAATGCTTCCAGCATGATGGCAAAGTCAGAGTGTATGGCACAAAGCCGAGTCCAGCTGCAAAATGTAAGTAATCCTGCCAGCTACAACATTTAATAGCCTGGCTGTGTTCCTGCCACTTATAGCAGAGCATCACCACGTTGCTATTAGCATCTGAGCAATGGGAGCAAGAATTCTCACATCTTTCATAAAGTGTTTTTTATCAGGACAGTTAATGGAAAACAGAAAGAAGGAATTTTTTTAGAAAAAGTTATTTGAATGGGCCCTGGGGTATTTTGTTCATGCAGTAGAACTTGCTGAGCCCCGTGCTTCTATATTCAACACTATAAGTGTCTGAGCATGTCCCTGTACCTTAGCTCATAAGTATGGTTTATAGGTCAAGCGTGGGGACTCAATAATAAATGTTGAGTGATTTTGAATCTTTCAATGCAGCATGTTAATGGATCTGCAGGAAAAAATGTGGAGATGCGGCACAATTAATTCACAGTAAATTCAGAACCTAGGCCTAAACTTTACACATATAAAATAGTGCCCAAGGTAGACAATACAGATGGTTTTGTTTGTCTGCATCTTGAGTTAAACAAAGGAACTTGTGATAGTAGAAGGAAATCTGTTTGTTCAAAGTAAATTTGAAATGTATTTAGTCATGTTTTGAATGTAGTTACACGAGTTAATAGAATCCCACAATGATGAAACATATAGTTAATTTTAAATAAGAAAATTGAAGATAACTGATACATTTAGCCCTTGTTGCACATTATATTCCAATGCATGCTGTGCATTGCTCCTGGTCATATGCATTTGGTGCTTTGAAACAATTGAAAATGATGTTGATAGGGAGGCCAAAATTGGAGTATTCCATCAGGAAAACATGAAAGATCTATCGAATCCTTTCTAAATAGTGTATTTTTATAAAATAAAAATAAAAATCTCAATTGTGAGTCTTAAGAAATATCAAAGTGCCATTAGCTTTGTTTCAAGGAATAACTATCCTACTTGCCATATTCCATCAAAGTAATGGGAGTGGAGCAAAAGCGAGCTCTCAAGCTCTCTTAGCCACAGATGCCTCTGCTCCTGATTTACATCAAACATATGCCCTTCTAAGCAATCTGGAGTGAGCTGAGACTGTGCTGTGATAGAAGAGCACTAGTTAGAGCACTGCTTGTACTCACTAGAGGTTTTGTTTTGTAGGGGTACCGTTGTTGCTGTCATCATGTTTTGTGATCCAGGAAAAAATCGCTATATCAGAGCTTCACTAAATAGACACTGGCAGTTTAGGGGACCTTCCATAGTTCCTTGTTTAATTTTTTTTTTCTTTTGGTCATATTTTACTTCATGCCCTTAAAACAAGCTGTTAGGAGTGTTGCTGGCTTGTGATGTTGACAACAAATGGTGAATTTGTAAAGAGCTTTCGTGATTCTTTTGTTCTAACATGCAAACTGGGTCGTAGTTACTGTTGGTTTTTTTCTCTTCACTGTAATTCAGTACAATATTTTCTCAACCCATCATCACAAGGAGCTATTTGGTGTCCTCTCAGCATCTGACAAACGCATCCACAAACTTTGTCTTTTTCTTTTGCCATAACAATAGCTATAATGGCTGAGGCAGCAGTTGGTGGATTCCAAGTATTAGAGATTTAAAGCCATGATTATTCTTTCTTTTAAGCCAAATTTGTTTTTCAGCTTTTAATGCTGTTCAAACTAGAGCTCTCAGTGCTGGTAATTAACACACCATTTTCTGGTTCCTGTAGCAACTAGCTTGGAGCAGTTTTATCCTTGCTATTAGTGCATTTTTCCTCCGGGAGCAAAAATACTAAGAAAGAAATGCAGAATGACCTTGTTCAGGATGTAGTGTGTTCAGGATGAGAATGGTTTCTATTGTTAGAAAGATTTTAGTGCAGGAATGCAAGTAGGCAGTTCATGAAATATTTACAAATCTTGGCAGATTGGAGAAAAGAAAAACCAGGGGAGGGGGAGAAATTGACGAGGGAGCAGAAAAGGGCTTTGAAACCATATTGCTTAGGAGTGTCTCAGTGCTTCCCCATCAGAGACCAGGGATCTGCCCTAAGTGTGTCTGCAGGGCTAGGCAGAGACCAGGCGTTGGTGGGCATCTTCTTGGGGCTCACTTCTATGGAGGTGCTGCAGTCGCTCTGAAGGTGATCTCCGTGAGGTTTCCATCTGCTGCTCCCCATGGATTTGAGGAGAAATCTTGGTTCTTATTTCCAGGGACCAAGACAGAAACTTAAAGAAATTAAGGTTGTTGTTTTGGGGGGTTTTTCTTTATGAAATCCTGGAGTCCTCATTTTTCCTAATCCACGTGTTCCTTTTTTCTGGGAAATCTGTCTTGCTTATGTTCTGTCCTTCTGCCTTTCTCTAAAATGTTCTTCCTTATTGTTCTCTTTCCTATTTAAAACAAAGCTAGCAATGCTTTTATTTTTTTTATTTTTACCTTACCTTCTATTCTCTATATTAGTTCAGACCTGAGAACAGCTGCATAACATTCCTTATTCTTGACAATTCTAATGTCTATTTCGAAAGAGCCCTTGCATTGTAATGCAGAGGTTGCTACATTGACTAATGCATGCATAGATATTTCCAAATATTGCACTGCCCTAGGAAGAAGTTTTACAAGTAGCAGGTAGTGTTTCAAGTGTTTGGGGGCATTGAAGAGCTTGACCAATCTCCGTGTAATACTTTTTCTACTCCTGGTTTCTTTTTTCCCTTTTTACCTTTTACCGGACTTTAGAAAAAGAATTTCCATTTAGTGTGAAAGTCAATTTTGAATCTCTTTAAATGAGAGAAGCTATGTAAATGCGTCAGAATTGCTGTTAAAAGCATGGGGGGGAAAAAAGCAAGCACATTTCATTTTTTGAACCAATTATTGAAATGTATTACAAATTTACATTCTACTCTAGCTTGACTATTTCTGCAGTTGTTTGGATTACTGCAAAAGGAAATGGAAAAAACTAGACCTTTGTTCCTGTGATGTCTCACCTCTGTGCCAATTTAAGTTTCTTTACAATAGAAACCAAATAAAATGCTAAAAGCTCCAAATGCTTCATCTTAAAACATCTCCACTTGTCCTGCTCTATCTTAAGATATGGACTGCCTTGTTTGGCAATCCTTATTTCAAAAGGCAGTATTTGAAAAATTGATCGAAACTGCTGGACCTCCCCCCATGTTCATTAAGCATCCGTATTGGAAGGAATGTTCTTTATGTTTTTAAGAAGATTGGATGAGCTATTCAGGTTAAGCAAAAGAATGGCCAGGAAAAAAAAAAAAAAAGGAGATGGGCAGCGGAAGAAAGGAGGCTTTTTGGAACTGCTTTATATTAAGAAGATGAAATCTTTTGTTTCATTTTGCCCATTCTATGATCAACACGATAAACACAGGAGGGGTAGAATGGCCACATCCTGATATAGTATAGGTCAGGTGCCATGAGTAGCATTAAAGCCTTTGGTGTTGCAGCTGCTAGGTGGTCTGCTACAAAGAGGTATAGATGTGGCTTTGTGCTCCTGCTCATTTTATTTTTTTTTTTTGAAAGCGTTTCCAGGAAGTCTGTGAGGAACAGCAAGTAAGTAAACTGGTAAAGGTCTGCAGCAATATTACTTCAAAAGCTCTGGTGATAGGATCATACTATTTTGATTTTTGGACCCTCTAAAAAGTATCCTAAATGAGTGATGCCAGCATACAGCGCCTGTAATAAGGCTGGGAAAGAATAGGTCCATCTGGGATGCAACAGAGTACAAGCTTGCTGATATAATCAGGGACTTAAACCAAGCTCCAGGTTGAGTGCCATGCCTCAGCCAAGCATGAACCATATACAGGTCGTGCCATCCTCTAGCAGTATAGTTAGTCCTCCTTAGTGAGGAGGGCTGCTGCAAGTGCATTCATGTCCAACAGCTTTCACTGGGATATCACCCAAATAATACAGTGTAAGCAAAAACAAAGTAGAAAGTGAGGAGTTTGGGTTTGCTCTTCTATCAATTGTAACCAGCTTGAACTACTCGAAAAGATCTAGCTCTTTGCAAAGCTAACCAACTACTCTTTAACATGAATGTGTGCAAACTCACCTTCCTTGGCTAGCCCTGGGGTTTAGGAAGAATGCTAGTAAATTTAGAGATTTAAGCCAAAACATGGATGTCTCTTTGTCATTGTATATATAACAGGGAATAAAGCTTTCTGTTCGTATCAACAGCAGAAGTATTTGGAAGTATCGTATGCTTTTCTTTCCTGCATTTAAATGTATTACATCTCTTCCACTTCCTTCCTCAGTTCAGCTGTGATTCTGTAAAGAATTCTCTCTGAATTCCTACTGCTCAGAGCTCGTAATTGTGTTCACCTGGGCTCTCAGTAGCAATTCCATCGTACAGTAAGAGATACAAATTAGATAAACAATGTGCTATTCTGTAAACAGGATTCATAAACAAAAGCTAAACAGAGCCATTGTTCTATTATTATTTCTCTGTGATCTCCTACAAGGATACTCCTTTTCCCAAATAATCTGATAGGAATGCACAATTTCTTGCTAGATTGTCAGGGAACTTGAATTTGGATAACTATTTCCACATTTTGCTTGACAAAAGTTCAGGCTCCTCTTTCCTACACTCTTTTTGTAGTTACCCCATCTTCTGTACACCGTTTTTCCTCTTTACAAACACCAACATACTGATAATCTTGCAATATCTTCAGTTAGGAAGAGAGGAATGTGCACGTTCTTCCTCAGACTGCAGCAAATGGTTCCATGTCATCATAGACAAGCAAGTCAGGATGTTGTAATCTTTAGAACATCATCAACAACAAAAGCAGCAGAAGACTTGCCATTCCTTTTGTGATTCTGACAGTTGTCATGGTTGTTTAAAGCAGCCTTTTTCATCCTTGTGGTATTTCATACCTTCTCCCATGATACTAAGTGGATCTATTAATTCCCCATCACATCCCCTCTGAGATGCCTAATATACTTTTCATGCTTTAATGTGTGGTGTCAATTCTCACTACACTTGTTTCTAACAGCTTGCAATCACAAGCTCCAGGTTTCTGATGTTCTTATAACAAGAGCACAAAAATTCTCTTTTTGTGACTTGTTGACGCTTGTTGATACTGTCGTAAATATACTTTGTCACTGTGATAGAAATTAAATTAATATATGTTGAATACCAAACAGAGGCATTTAACTCTTTTAAAAGGTGTGTATTTTCACTTGAGTTGTGATGTGATTTATCAGCTAAAATCAGGAGCACATTTTCCAATTCAGTAACTTGTGACAACTTTGGAAAAACTGGAAAATAGAGAAACTTGAGCTTCTGGTCTCTGTCTAGAGTGCTGGCAGCAGAGCACAGGGAGCAGCTGTAAGGATGCTCAATATTTCAGCTGACAGGCTGGTGGGGCAAGGCCAGCCCTTCCAGAAGAGGCACTGGTTTTTCACCTCTCTGAATGTATTGCAGATATGTTACTCTTTGCCTTCACAATCCTTTTTGAAATTGCATTCCCACATCAACTGTCAATGCTGACACATATCTGCACTTTATTTTATGTTACTATTTGAGAGATACCCATCAAGAAGAAAGAGCTAGAGGGAGTTGTTTTGCTTTGCTTAATCATACGATAACAGTGTCTAGCTATTCTGTAGCACTTAGGTGGCATTTGTCAGTTTTGGATCCTAAACTTAAGAAAAAATAATCCAAGTAATAGAGCAGGTAAATGAATCACAGTAATGGAGCAGGTCAGTGGCAGAGGATGACTTCTTGCAGACTCTAAATAAATTCGATTCAACTGATTGTTCAAATTCACTGCATGTTTTCACCCTCAATTCAAATTGTGATATACCTTATCAACATAATTGACGCTGGTGCTGTTGTGATAATTACTGAGTGTTGGATCTGGAAGTGTCACAAAACAAATGTTTGATTAAGAAGAACCACCGTGTGCCTGGGCACTGATAGGTGCTGAATATTTGGGGTGTCTTGCTGGTCAGCAGCAGTGGGCAGCTTGTGGGGGCCCTGTTTTTTCACAGTTGTGATGAGGAAAGATGCTTCTCTGTGTGTGATCCCTCCCACCCCACATTCACTATAACCATAGATGTGGCAAGAGGCGTATCTCATCCCTGCTTAGCCTCTGTGATTCACTTTGTGCTTAAGGTTCTATAAAGCCATCTGGGCCTTCAATTTAATGTCATGAACAAACACAAAAAAGGACAGAAGTACCTTCCTAATGCTTATAACTCTTTCTTCCCATAGGTCAGATTGATTTATTCAGGTCAGAAATCATTGTCATTTCTGCAGCTGGCAGACTAAACATTAAAGTTTAAAACTGTCAAAACATGAGTACCTTAAAGGATGTGCTTCCATCTGAATGCTTGGTCTACATTGGTTACAAATGACAACTAAGATCATTGTAACTGGAAGAAAAATTAGTGGAATATCTTTCTTATTAGTTCAGTTGTGTTTACTTCGTATGCAGTAACATTTTGCATATTGCCATTTTCAGAGCTTTGCCTTCAGAAGCCCACAAGCGGTGATTTTGGTCCTTTCCTGTGGGTATTTCACACAAAAGAAAGAGAGAAGAGATAACTTGGGAGAAAAATTGGAAGATCAGCTTTTTTATCAATAGAAATTGACCACAAGTAGTGAACATAATCTTAAACCAGTTTAAAGGGAGTTATCTAGTCAGACTTTCGTTTCTAGTTTTGCTAAACTCTCAGGAAATGTAGATAATAATTGTAATAAAGGGGAATCAAGAAATAACTCTCTTTTTAAGGAATTCTCACCTCGTCTTTTGTTAAACAACAAAATAATTATGGGGAAGAACTGTACCACAACAGAAATTTTACTGTCTCCTTCAGAAATGCTTGTGCTGATAATAGAATAGCGTAAGCATTAATAGCAGGGTATCTATTTTATCACTGTGATATTTTATTAATGTACATTGTATTTTTTCCTAAAATATTTAATCATGCAATAGATCCCACAGTACCAGCTTATTATAAAGGTAACCTGACTATCTAGTACTAAGAGTACAAATTCCATGCCAAGAGAAAAGAATTAAAGAAAAATAGACCAATTGGTTTTAGTGCAGATGATTACAACATGGTATAAGAAACCTTATCTTTCTTTTCTGTTTCTTTTTCGTTTATTTTTTATAACTGTGGAAATGTGGGTTAAGCACTCATGTCTCTGAGATATTGTCCAATAACCGCTAACAACATTGACTCTTCTTCCAAACCAAAATGCACCTTTCTTACGCTTTTACTTCACGGCTCTATTCAGGATCAGAGCTGGTGTTTTTTGCTGAATTTACAGAAGAATCACAAGCAAGAAGAGGAAAATCCATTCCTGTTCACACCTGGTGTCTGCTTTACAGAGCTTTGTGTCACACTGTGTGGCCAGAGATTGCCCTGCACACACAAATCTCACAGAAATAATTATGTTTACACTGATACTACTAGCGCAGATACTCCCAGGTCAGAAGTTTCAGGTGCAGAAGGGATATCTGGCTCTACAGATAGGATGCAAATGTTTTTCTTACTTATCAGATGTTACAAAAGCTATTCAGTGTGGTTTTCATAGTTATGCATATTGATGAAGGCAGTGTTTGACTGAAATCTCCGAAGGACACGAAAAGGTGCTGAACACCATCTGAGGTGTGTTTTGGGATCTCAGGCACTGCATGGACAGTCACAAAAGCAGGTTTTTATTCAAGGGGTCTGTGTTCCCTTTTGTATTGGGCAGCTCAGTCAATAATTTTACTGCCAATGTGGGTATTGGGTTTCTGATGTGGAGAAGGTGACGGGGACAACAAAACTCAGTGCTCTTCACCTGAGTAAACAGCAGTGAATAGATGTATTACTTGCACTCCCTGTTTTTAGTTTAAAATGCATTAAAGCACTTCTTATCAATTTAAATTCTCACTGAATAATATCAACAATGTGTTTATCTTTTTATGTATTAATTGATTTTATTCTCTGTGCCACAGTACTCCAAAACAGATAGGCACCCTGGGCCTGCTCTGGACAAAGTCATGGAGTCCAGCTTTTCAGGTCCTCCATCCTTCCCAGAGGCTTTGTCTCCTGACAGAGGAACTCAGCCCACCAAGCAGCACAGGTGAGCAAATGGCCATCTGGGGGAAAGTGTGGTGGCTGTTGAGGGCTGCTGCCAGACAGGTGGGCAACACATGGCTAGGAGGTTTGGGCAGTGATATTGGGAGATATGGAGGACCATTGGGTGCTAGAAGGGGTTTGCGTGAGGTGGTAACTTATCTTCTGTGGTGTTTGGTGTTAAGCCAAGAGGGCAGCTGTTGGAGTCCCCCAGGCACATTCCTTCTCTTTTCATTTGAAAGATTTGCTAACCCAACAATAATGTGCCATATAAACCAGGAAGGGATATTTGGATCCTACTTACATTAACCTTACTTAACCTTTAATTTGGCATGAAAACGTAATGCCAACTGCATGTCAGATGCTTTTCTTTGGGTTTATTAATTATTCTACACAGATTTTCTATACATGCATAATAATTTTACTGAGTATAGATGAATTATGTTGCCCAGAATGCTTTCCGCTTGAAGCTCTGTGGCTGCTCTTATTTCAATTTAGTGAAAAGGTCAAGCTTAGAAAAAACACACTGACAGTCGCTTACCCTTTGATAGCATGATTGCAACACCCAAATTTGAAATTATCTGGGTGCTGTATTATGACATTATTAAGCTTTAAAATGTGGAAATAAGAACTGAATATTTCTTGTTTACAAAAGGCTCATAAAACAAAAACTGAATAACTTTAATTTCCCGTTTTCCATAGGGAAATTACGGAATAAGCCACACTGTAGTATAGAAAATTAATGCAGAATTCCAAAGTGCTCAATTCAGTACATTCATTTGCCAAAACCTCTCCTTACAAAAGAGAAAAAAAAATACATTTTCTTATTTTCAGATGTCAAGCATTGGACTGTATTAAGAGGCTTTACCTCAGAACTGTTTTAAGACACTTTGATTTATAAAGAATTCTTTTTTGTAGTTTTATAACTTAAGATTTACTATACAAGGGTCTCGCTTTATAAAAATGCATCAGACTTTAACATGACAGTGACTTATGAAGCATAAATCAGACAGTCTTATGTGACAGCTTCCTAAGTTACTCAGTTTCTATAGTTTCTAAGTACCGTCCAGAATGACAGTTTTTTTCTCTATTTCATTTGGTGTCTTTCTATAATGTCCATCTAACTAATCACAATCTATAAACAAATAGCTCTTGTTTCAGTGTATCAAATATAGATTAAAAAAAACAAACTTCATTTTTTTTAATTTTTTTAACAAGGTTACATTTTGCTCTAAGCATTCCCTTATTCCATTCCATTGAGGTGCTGTGACACATGTCTAAAGTGGTCCTAGCTGAAGTCCTCAGGTCCCCATGAAATGAACAATTAGACAAAAAGAGAGTGTTATCTCATGTTCAAAATGTGACACAGACCTCGAAAAATTAGATCAGTTCTTCAGGGTCTCATTTTATGCCATTGTTAAATTATCCTATTTCTACTTACTGTGGAAATATTTTGTTCCACAACTGGAGACCTGCTTTCTCTGTTTGCATTTTCTAGGGCATTAGTGGCTGGTGATTATTTCTTAAAATCTGTAGGTGTCTGCTCAACAGTTGATAAAACCAGAAGAATTTTTCTTGGCTTTAGGTCTATCATGGTAGCAAATCATTCTGGCTTGCTGAAATTCGGCTGACAGAGAAGAGATCACCTAGTTATTTCACTCAGATTATTGGATAATAAGTTTTCTCACCTGCCAACCTCAGCGGAATGCACAAAGAATTGCTATAAAGATTAAAGATTTGAATCACTACTGAATCTTATTCCTAAAATATTTCCTCTGTATTACTCACTGTTATTATTGTGGAATAATTCATTATCTTCTGTTCCCATATGTAAAATAATCCTTAGTTAGAACTGGAAAATAACAAGCATGTTTAGTGAGTAAACTTACTGTAAAGTATACAGTATGCTCAAAAGTTAATCTTGGATTATCTGTTCTTTAAGTGAGAAAACCCCAACTGTCTTTGTAGATATGCTAACAAAATAATAATTTGTTACTTATTGGACTGATGTGTGATCCCTCTAAGTAGCAGTTTACTTGGTAGTTAGACATGCTGACTTCCTTTCTTTGATTCATCCATCTTTGATTTTAGTGGGATTTATTTCAGGGAATCCCGTGATGAAGGCCAAATGCAGAGTTGCAGCATGGTTGTATTTGCAAAAGTGCCAAAATAAGATGAATTTACTCTAAATTTAAAAATAATGTGCAGTTGCATTTTCAAACTCCATTAAAATATTAGTGAAAACAGTTGCTTTGGACTTAGCATTTTGATCTTTATGCTCTCAATACAATTGATTCAATTTACATAAAATGAAAGCGTAAATCTAAGTTATTCTGCAAAGAAAACAATGATTAAAAAAAAAAAAAACGGATATTGATAAAGTAACACAACTAAGAGGAAGCCTTGAAAAAAAGGAGAAAGTATAAAGAATCTGATATTTTCCTAAGGAAAGAACATAGTCTTCTGGAGAAGTTTACTTGAAAGTAATGGCTTAAAGGCATGAGCTGTAGGCAGAGAAACAAACTGAATCACAGAGAACAAGAGGTCATGCTTGAAGTGAACATTTCCAGAAAACACTGAGAGTTAAGGACTACTAGGGATACCACAATCAAGTATTCTTGCTTTGTAATAAAAATACTGTATCCAAAGAAGCAAAGCTGATGGATGGACAGAGAACAGCATATGAAACAAGTAAGGAAATCCTGGATAAAGACATTTTATTTATCAATTAGGATGACTGTTCGAGAATGATGGTAGAACAGTAATGGAACAAAATGTGTGAAAATAGACATTCTGACAGTCAATGTAAAAGTAAAATGTACTCCTTCAGTGAGAACATAATGAAGAAATTACTTATAAGATAGGGTATGCATAGATGCTGCTCTAGATATGAGGTGAAGAATGAATCAAATAATTTTGAAGAATGGAGTAATGGTTCAAAATTCAGCAATACTAAACACAAGACCAGTCATTTGAGAATTAATAACAAATGTTTCTTCCACAAGCTGAGAAACAAATGAGTAAGAAAAGGCTCAGTGTGTACCACTTTGTGAAAGAGTAACCAAGTTACAAAGAAATGCAGACATGCAAAAGAAAAGGAGGATGACAGGAAGCATTAGTGAAGACATTGCCATCAGAAAGTCAGAAACATTAAATTAGCTCCTGAGACATTGTTTCATTGCATGTGATTTTAGCATGAGGAATCACCAGTATGATTTTGCGTGGATAAAATGGCCTCCTGGTTAATATGGGCTCAAACTGTATTGATGAGCTAATACAGTAGGGGATGAATCATCTGTGTTCCATGAAAATGATTAGTTTGTCTCATTTGGTGTAGTAAATGAAGACTGAATAGAGTATATGACAGCTACTTATAAACACATCAGAGAAAAGATGAGGAGAGCTAAAAGACTTGCTTAAAATGAACAAATACAATGGTACAGTGGTGGTACAAATAGATGTCTACTCATCATAACTAATTTAAACTCAAAGTTTTCAATGTAGGACAACTTTTTGGAGTATATAGAGGCCGATCCATGCTGTACTGAAAACATATAATGAGGTTAAGGTGGCTGGCTGAACTTCGTGCTACCTAGGCACCTTTGACATCTTGGTTCCTTCTTCCTATTGTATGTACATAACTGGTAGACTTGGGATAGTGACCCTAGGCTACATATACATAGTAGTTGTGTAGAGTCACAAAGTCACTGATCAGCCCCAGCAAGTGGTATTCATGAGTAAGTGAATAACAGTTAGACTTGCAGGTATGGACTGGCATCTGGAGAACTGCTCCTCCATGAGAAAAGAAAAAAAGAACTCCGCCAAGGAGGTTTCGTTTCATCACCTGGACTGAGGATCTGACCAGCTCCAAGCGAGCTGGAAAGCACAGGTTGTTGTGCCCTTGTAGGTTGGTTGTTATCCTACTTATCTTTGGTACCTTGTTATACTGTTGGTTTTTGCAAAGGCAGGAGAAAACAAGTGATGCTTAAATGCTTGAAATGTAGGACACTACAGGGATTTAAACAAATCAAATGAGTAAAACACTATTAAAATTTTCAGCTTATGCCACCATTTTTTAGAATAATAGACTCCTTACAGTCTTAGTATTTTTTAATCACATACAGCTTTGCTGAAGTCCCAAAGATGACATTAACTCTCTCCTTTGAGGAGCCCTCTATAACAAAGATGCCAATAGAGGCTTGCACATTTTGTCATCTCATTCTTATTATCAGCCTGACAAAAGCACTCCAGAATACAGTAGTGCCTTCATATGGTATTTAGTGAGAGATGCTCATGTTCTCAAGTATAACAGATCATTTTTTTTGAAACTGAAAATTGTTTGAAAGTCTGAATAGTTATTCTGAACACGTTAGCAAAAGGTTGCATACCTCTGCATAGAAACGTGGCTTCTAGGGAGTTTCAGAAGACACTGATTGTTTGGCACCTACCTCTGTCATTGGGATATATATTTATTGTTCCTGTCTAGCAAGGACAAGCAGTATGGCTTTCAGCTTTAGCCAGCACAGTTTGCCTCTTGTTATCAGTAGGCAGTATCATATGTATATATGATGTGCCACTCTGTATAGTTTTTGCAGGTACAAAGCCAGAGTATTTACAACAAGTTTTAGAATTTCCCTTTCTTCTCCCTTATATTTTTCTTTTCATGAATTATGATCATGTATTCCTGTTCAACTTAAAAACAAACAAAAAAAAAACAAAAAAAAACCTAAATACAAAACAAAGCTATTGGAACAGCAAGTGTTTGGATGAGGCAGCTTGATAATACTAGAGATTAGCTTGCATTTAGTACAAGATGTACAAAAATCAAGCTGGTATAAGAAAAAATGAAACATTTGGATGTTTTAGCATATTTCTCTTGAATATCTAATTCAGAGCATGACAGCAGGGGGCATTGTGAGAACATAGGGAAAATGTGAAGGCGCATATGGAAAGAATGCAAGAGACACCAAGGAAAGAGGATGATGGAAATCAAAGTGATGTTATAGTACTGTCACCAGAAGGGAAAGTGAGACTGAAGAGGCAGGGGAAAAAAAAAAAAAGGAGGGAAAGAGTAAATAAAGTAATGATGCACACAGTCATGCTTTTAGTTCCATTGTGCTCATTAAAGAAGATGGAATTCACATCTAAAGTTTTAACGTTTTAATCATATTCCTCTTATTAATGTTTTTTCATGTTTCCATTAGCAAAGGTACTTTTGAATGTGTTCAAGATGAGATGTGCCATCAATTTCGTTTAGTAATTAACTGAAAAAAAATTGTACAGGATGATTTCCAGAGTTACTGTAAATTCACAGCAAGTCATCTCCTCTCCAGAAACAGTTAACCACACCGGAGAGCTGCATATTTGCTTTCAGAAGAGAATATTCCTCCTTCTGAGACGGTCTTTGTTTTCACTCAGTTGTTCAACCTAAAGAAAATTTTCACACAAAACAATTTACAAGGGTGAATCTCAAGTTCTTCGTTAACCTTAGAGATTCTTGAGCTATTTATTTCAAACCATTAATTCATCAGAACTACATTTTTCCCTAGTTTATGAGTTATCTGTAAGACACTTCAAAGCTAGTCTGTTTTTTGTTATTTTTGAGTAATCAATTGATAGATTTTGGAGACATCATTTGCTAAAGCTTTCCTTATTGTTCTGCTTTATTGAACACCTTAGATACATGGGTTATCTCTTTTACCCACTTAGACTGGAGAACAGAACAAGAAAGAAAATGTAATGATGGCTAAAGGAGGGTAAATGACCTGGAGAAATTGGAAAGGCACTGTTTTCCTCAGAAGACGTGAGCAATAGAGCAGAGGCCTGTGAGGGATGTAGCTGCAAGCTAACCAAGCCCAGCACTCTCAGCCTTTCTTTGTAGGAGAGTTGCTCCAGCCCTCTGAGCATCCTCATTGCCCTCCTCTGGACTCATTCCAACAGCTCTGCATCTTTCCTGTGCTGAGGGACACTGACCTGGATACAATACTCCAGATGGGGCCTCACAGAGGCAGAGCAGAGGGCGACAGTCACTGTCTCCCCCCTGGCCACATCTCTGTTGATACGACCCAGGATACTGTTGGCTTTCTGGATTGCAAGCAAAGCAACTACCATTAAACATTGCCTTTCTAGTTTCAAATATCTTCAGTACAAAGTTTGTTAACTTAATCAGTTTGTTGACTTCCTTAGCACACTGATGAATGTACTGCAATCGATAATAACAAAATCCCCAAAATTTCATTATCTTTTGTGAATTATTCATTCAGCTGCACCTTTTAAGATACCCTGATTTAATAATCTGAGTTTCCTGAGCAGAAATTAATAATGGCTTCATGATGTGGTAATGCTATTTTACAGAATATGAACTGCAGCTCACAACATGAATTCAGCCTTCCAGAATGAAAGGCCAAAACTTCGGTCTAACTTGTTCTTTTTCCCCTCATTTTTTTTTTTCAGCCTTCTTAATAGCTAAGGAAAATCTATTTAAGGAAGCATCAAAAATCTCTAAGGGCGTTCTACTGCTATAAGTTATTGCTCTTTTCAATTAGAAAGCACCAGGCATGTATAAGTGTGGAAGAGAATAGAACAGAGACTAAAAAAGAACATGAACAGTAGAGTAGAGATTGTTGGATTTCTTTCTTCTATTTTGACTTACAAGAGAAAGGTAGTTTGTAACAAAATGTGTTTGTCCAAGATATTTGATCCAAGCAAGAAATTCTTTGGGCGTAGATGTGGCCTCAGCTGTAAGTGAAGTTTCTGTTAAGTATGAAATGTATATTGCAATTAAATCATGTTATAGGAAGTGAAGTAAATTTAGGATAAGTCATTTGCATAGCTGAATTGTATCAGAAGTTCTAATTATTCACCTAACCAAAGATAATAATTCTTACAATTCACCAATTAAAAAAAAAAAGAAGAAATCATATACTAAAACTTCATTAAGAATGTCACAGAGTATTAAATAATACATGTGGATTTCTGACCCTCCGGGGAAAATGAATAGCCAGTCATACCATGAAGTATAAATGGATTACATTTTGACATAATTTTGTGTTCCCTTATTTTCGCATTAGCAATACCTGGATTTATGTTTCATATTAAAAAAGCCTGTGTGGATTCTAGATACCTTTTAATTCCTACATTAAATAGAAAGAAATCTGTTTTTCCAAAGCACTATAAAAACGTTGTTTACAGAAGTAATTTTCTACCATATCAGATAAAGAAACTGTTCTATTTATCAGTTTATGTAAAACAAGAAAATGATTGTTGTACATAATACAAGAATAAAACAATTCAAAAAGTGGTCTTGTCATAAATGGAGGAAACTTGTGTCTTAGATGTTTTCTTCAAGCTAGAGTTCATAAGCTTCGTTACTATTTATTTATTTATTTTTCCAATTTCATGTTGTGGGACCAGCAAGGAGGACCCCTGGCCTGATAGGCAATGTACTTATGATCTGATTTTGCTCAATATGATGGCTGTTTATTTCCACTATTGGAGGGTCCATCTCCTCATACCAGGATTATGGTGCGCAGCATAGAATAAAAGGATCATCCATCAAGTATAAGAAGACATTCAGTATGCCAGTCAGTTATTTTCATTCTTAGAAGGGATGTGGTCTTTTAGATATGGCATAAGCAGTTAGCTGTGGATTATAGCAGTGTATATTCTTAGAGAGTTTCTGCTGACATTGTAGACTGCCACAACAAAGTTTATAAAAACAGTAATCCATGCATTATTAATTTTGAATCTTCGCTTCGCAGAAGTTTACACTTTTGCAGTGATAATTTTTACTGTACCCTTGGTGTGTTGTTCCTAGAAGTCTCTCTGCATGCTGCAGCCCAGGACAGAAAAGTGGGATGCTACATAGAAATGCCTTTCGGAGGACTCCTCCCTTACCTCGGGGTAGGTTCAATGGGATTACAGGACCAGCATATCAACAGCTAGAAGAATCCAGGATCACAGAGCAGGACACAATACCTTGTCACGGGTAAGTAATGAAATATCCATGGTGAGACAGCACTGCTCGGAAAAGTAGTTCTAGTAATGTTTGCACAGCACTTTTTTCTTCTATCAGCACCGGACAAATAAGAGAAAATAATTCAGAAGTCCAACTTTCATGTTTTTGAATGCAATCTTTGTAGATTGCACATCTGTTGTAGATGGAAAACTGAAACCCAGTTCGTGTGAGTTTGTCTTTGAACACATAGAAAGAACCTGATATTTTTCATTTTCTAATTCACCTCCAGCAGTACATAAGGTCTGAATTTCAGAAGAGCTCCCAAGCACCAACAGCAGCCTTTGAAGTCTTTTGCAATTGCTGAGTTATTTTGCATACTATTTACATATCCCTATAGATTTCCAGAGGCTTTCCAGAATCACTGTAAGCACACTGCATGTAACACCAGGAGAAATACCTGGAGTGGAGCTCTGGTCTCATTTAAAGACTCCTGAGACCCAGCTTAGCATGGTCAGAAAGCAGGCATGCGTCAGTCCACAACCAGGTATCCCAGGAGGGAATGTGACTTTGCTCACTAGGTCTCTTGTAGCTGAATCTGCCTAATGAAGCTGACTACACTAATCAGGGGAGACAGACTGAGAGTGGGGTTTGCCTGGGATAGGAGAAAAAAAAGAAAAAGACAGCTTTCTGTAGACTTCTGTTCAGATGTTCAGGTTTGTCTCATGCTTCTTCCAGGGAAGAACATGGTTGTTAAATCTTTCAATATACTCATGTTCATTTCTATGGTAATATCGACCTTAAGAAAGTTGTGACTAAGTGAAAGTTTTGTATTGGGCAGGCTGCCACTTCCCTGCCACATGGCATCGCCTTGAAACACAGGCATGGAAGAAAGCTGCAGCCTCTTTTAGCTTGAGAAGCAAGACAGAAAACAGCAAGGCTGTCTTGTGTCTAGCTGTATTTGCTCTTTAGGAAATCAGTACGTGAATTACAAGTATTGTCTTGTATTGGCCTGTATTTGACCTGTTGAAATTCTACAAAAGGTTGATTTTTTACTTTTTTTTTTTTAACCATGCTGTGACCCCTTCTGGCCTCAATCCCTAAAGCGCTTCATCCTTATTTTCTGTACTATGTAAGTCTGTACAACCCAACTTTCTTCGTTCTGCCTCTAACAGTGGGACCTGTCCTCATAAAGAGGCCTGCAAACACACTGGCAAGTGCTGTTGTGTTGGAGTACTAGCATTAGGTGTGTCACAGATGTGATATCAATGTCCTTAAGCCAGTCTCCATGAGAAGGAATTACAAAAATGTCAATGCTAGGCCTGAAAATTAAAGCTGCTATTTGATCTTGCTTTATTGAAGTATCTTGATGATGGATAGTGTTTTTTTATGCAAGCATAATCTTTAAAGAACGTAACAAAGCTTTTTGCAAGAAATGCAGCAGTGAAGTACTGTAACTAAATTAAAAAGCAGCAACTAAAATTTAAGCACACATCTCCAAACCAAAATAAAAAATAATTCACTAATTCTATTTTAAGTGGAAGTCTTCTTACCAGGAGCCTTTTTTTCCCAAAACCTCCCTCCTAACATCTGTTTCAGATTGTTGGCGCTCTCAGTAGGTATCAATCCAACTGGTAGATCCTTACAAAAGCTGGGCTCCTTTTGCTTTAGACGTTTGTGGACTTCAAGTCAAATGTGATTAATATTAGTTGATTCATCAGTCTGCTACTCAGAATAGCAGAAAAACCTTACTGAAATGAAGGGCTTAAAGTAAACAGATATCTCTATGGCAGTCACATCGCAGAACCTAATGAGTATTTTGGGATGCTGCAAGCATGTGACAGCTGTTTGCATTGCTTGGTATCAGCTGCTAGAGGTAGTACCTTTTATCTGCAAATGTGTATTTGTATAGATGCAAATGTGTTTGCAGATACCCAGTGTGTCATAAATTCAAGTAGATGCATAGGTAGGTGTGCATGCTTCCAAGGCTGAGCTAAAGCCTGCTAGTGCCATTGCAACGACTCATTCATCTTAATGCACTTGGCCATCAGGCTCCTACAGTGAACACCTATAGCCATAAGGGCTTACAGCAAAGCTCTTTGCACTAGAATGAATGAAACCCATTTTGTATTTGAAGTTCTAAGTCCTGTCTTGCTTTAATATCTATTTCAAGGGACAGCGTAATTATGCTTCATTCAGTTTCATTCATTGACAAAGCCTCTTGAAAAATGTGTAACAGGTGGTTACTGTTGCAGATTTATAAATGTTTTGAGGGCTTTTTTGCTTGGTTTCAGTAGAAGAGCGGGCAGAGCTGCACTTTGAAGTACACGCACAATTTATTCAGACATAATAATTTTTTTCAGATAAAAATCACACAAATACCTTTCTTAAGGGACATTATAGTTCTGGGAAACAATTATAGGAAACAGTAATTATTATTCTGCACTTAGATAGAAGTGCTTACTGAGACTGAAGCCTCATTCTGTTGTAAGCAAGAATCCATTTGTAATTAACTAAATGGTGGCTCTCACATGACTCAGAAGTCATATCCCTGCTAGTTCAGTGCATTGCTTGTTACACACAGTACATGTGCTTTAATTCAACCTCAGTCGTTGAAAGCTGTGTAAACACAGGGCAGAAACATGTACTTCTGGCATAAAATTGGTGTGCTCATCTGCACATAAAAAAAAAAAAAAAAAAAAAAAAAAACACCACCACCAAAAAACACTATCATATCTATCATATGCCAGGCATTGAGTTACATGTTATTGTTACTGCCAATTAGTTTTTCAAATACCAAGAACAATTGGATCCTATTTATGGAATTGGCAAATGTTACTGTTATATCACTGAACTCATCTAGATAATTCCATCTTTTCTTAGTTTCACTCATATATCATCCATATAATACATTCATTGCATGTGAAATTCATTAAAAACATTCACTCCCTTTGTTTTCAGGGTGCAGCCCAGAATATATTTAGGGCCTGAATTACCAAAAAGGGGAATAATGCAGCTGATGAGATCCCTCCAGCTATAGTCGTTTGAACAATTATATAATAAGCAAATGCAAAGGAAACAAGAATGGGCATAACAGGTCTGCACTCTTTTGTTTTCCTTTATTATTATTATTTTCTTTTTTTCAGTTGTCCTCCCTTTGGAATAATTTTGCTAATCAGTTTTTCATTCATACTGATTCTTAAAAACTGTTTAAAAATGGCCCTCAGTAGATGGCCAGAAGTGTGTCTAAGAACTGAACAAACATAATTAACCAAAAGATGATCCCTCCTGATTCAGAGTAAAGCATAAATGCAGCTGTATAGCTTGTGCAAGAAATGCTGTTCCATATTCCTAAAAGCCACATGTTTTATCATTCCCCTGGGTCCCACTTCCCAAAGCAGTATCTCGTTCCATTCAGACAGCAGCAAAGCTCTCAGTGCCTCTTCCTTATTGCTTTTTGGTCATTTGGGGATGCTGCTGTAGATTTTTGGTGTAGCAACTGCACAGCACTGCATGTGTGCATGTGTCCAGGCTAGTATCAAGCAGTTGTGCAAACAGCAGTTGAGCTAAATACAAATCAGCAGCACTCTCCTGGAAATGAGCCTAGAGATATTTTCCTCCTCTTTTGTCTGACAGCTCACCAGGAGGACGGTGCCAAAGGAAATCTGTATGCTTTTATCGGGCTGTGGCTGTTCTGAACACTTTAATTGCTGTTCCCAAGTTCTCTTTCTGCTAATGCCAAAAGAAGCAATGCACGTGGAAATAGAGTACCCTGGGGGAAGTCCAGTAGGTTTAAGCAGCTTTCAGAAAATTTCCTTCCTGTCTGAGCTCAAACACTTGCTCCATACCAGATGTAACTATTGCTTTTCCTGATCAATGATAAAACACGTTAGATTTGTCATTGGCTTGCCCGATCAAATAGTGATAAGAACACAAAGCTAATGATGCATAAAATAGGATCCTGCATGGAGGTGTTGCCTGTGGTTCTTGGTAGTCACAACAAGTAGAAATACTGGATTTTTAGTAATACTTCTGAAATGGGAAACATCATCTTTAGCATTGTTTCCTTTCTAGTTAGTATATTTTCCATTTGTTTTTTAAATATATAAGTGAAAACATGATAAGAATAATGAATCTGGCTCTGAATCTAAATGAAAATGTTGATACAAATTCACTAAAGTTGCCTTACAGTAAATGAAATTATATTATAGTATATGTAAATGGGGGAAAAGGATTTTTCTTGAAGAATAGGTGAATAATATTTTCAAGATGAGGACTAAGAAACCAAATCATGTCAGTACTGAGTGATTACTAAAAATGACATGTTCTTCAGAGTCACAGTGCGCTTATATGCTCTGCATATTTGAGAAGGGGGCACAGATAACTTTTTCCATGCAATTAAGGACCATGAAAGTGAGTTTTGTTTCAATTTCTCTTCTTCTTCACCTTTTTAAGTGTTTTCTGGAGTAGTAATTTGATAGAGAGAGTTCAGATGTTCAAGAAAGCATTCATCCATTTCTCCAGTTAGAAATGAAGGAATGAGATTTAAAAAAAAAAAAAGTCATGGGATCTTTTGAGTAGGAAAGGACCCTTAAGGACTGTCTAGTCCAACCCCCCTGCAATGATCAGGAACACCTACAGCTCAGTCAGCTTGCTCAGAGCCTGGTCCAGCCTGCCCTTGAATGTTTCCAGGGACAGTGCTTCCACCACCTGTCTGTGCACCCATGCCAGTGCTTCACCACCCTTACTGTAAAAAAATTTCTTCCTTATATCCAATACATTATAACTCCTGACAGCATGCAAAAAGTTATTATTCTTATGTACTGGTGGGGAAAATGGGACAGAGGGAAAAGCAGTGGCAATGAAACTCAGATCTCCAGAGCCTGCTGTTTTCCCTAGGGCCACGCTAGCACTAAGTGCTCTGAGTGTGATTCAAAACAGCCATGTATCCTTGCAGCACAGCTCTCTGAGTCTCATACAATATTCCTTCCACTGGTCATGTCTGGTTCTTCAGTGTGCAACAAAATTTCTCTCTTATTCCTTTCAGGTATTCATCTAGTGGTTTAAAAACTCCTCAGAATCCTTCAATAAATATGCAACTGCCTTCAAGAGAGACAACCCCTTATTTTAATAACATGGATCAGAAGGACTTGGTCGGATACTCATCTTCAAGGGCCAACTCAGTTCCCATCATCCCATCTGTGGGCTTGGACGAAGCCTGCATGCAAATGCAAAATGTTTCTGAAGTAACAGGCATCAAATGGTGCAAAAACTCCTATTCAGCTGAACTTGTCAATGTGAGTTCCCCTGTCAGTAATTGTCTTATAGCAGAACAACAAGAAGTGAAAATATTGCTAGAAACTGTGCAGGAGCAGATTCGGATTCTGACTGATGCGAGGAGGTCGGAGGACTTCGAACTGACGAGCTTAGAGGCGGAGAGCAGCGCAAGCGAGAACACCGCGTTCCTGCCTATGAGCCCTACGGCCAAGGCAGATCGAGAGGCACAATTTGTCTTAAAAAGTGAAACGCAAAGAGACTCAGCATTGACGAAGTGACTTTGTGTGGGGGTCGCAGGAGGGGGAATAAGAAATCTGTGCATTTGATGCTTTGCTAAACAGGAAAGGAGGAAATTAAATACAAATTATTTATATGCATTAATTTAAGAGCATCTACTTAGAAGAAACCAAATAGTCAATCGCCCTCATATCATAGTGTTTTTTAACAAAATATTTTTTTAAAGGAAAGAAAAGTTCCAGGAGGGATAAGGCATACATCAGGTGCTTTCTAGGCAGGATTATACATACAGTTTCAGTTTCAGTTCCAGAGTATTTTAACACTGTCCTGTTTGGCTGTCAGAAGGCTTAGGCTATGCATCCTATTTTCAATAAAAGCCAAGATTGTTCTTAGAACCATTCTTGGTTTCAGGGCAGCACGGAGGTGAATGCTGGCCAGGGGTGCAAGTCCCAAAATCCTAGCACAGACCTGGTCCCCCTTGCTTTCAGTTCTAGGTTCATACTGAGGGAGGAGACACACAAACATCTACTTCTTGGCACTAACTGTGTAATGACCGTAAATCCTTAAATGAGCCAGATGCTTGACTCTTTACCTTACTTGAGCGTGTCAGTTAGCTCAAGAAAGTTAGTGGAAACTTTTAGGAGCTTTGAGTCAGGCTAAGCCTGGAGAGAGACTGGGGCCTCTGGAGATGGAGTGGCCCTGTGGCTGCTCCATCTTCTGAGCTTTGTTCATCAGAGCTTCTTGGTTGGAGGAGGAAGAACAAGGGAAACTGAAAGTGCAGAAGCATGCACTATATGGCAGGTTTGGGTTGGTTTTGTTTTTAAGAGTGGGAATGTAAACTGCTGGTCTTCACTGATCCCTGAACGTTTCTAAATTGTTATACTTTGAACACATTTGTACGCTCTCGAGCACTTCTGAGTATGCGTGTTTTTTGTTTTTTTTTTTAAACATTTTTATTATGGGTTATTCAGAGATGAGTCTGGGAGATCCAGTGTGATCAGAGGACAGCTGGTAGGTGTCCACGCTGTCCTAATTTGATCCCTCTCTCAGTACTCTAATCACTTTAATTAATCGTGGCTTTGGCTTGTGAACTTTAAAGCTCCAACCCTGCAGATAGCTCCGGATGGGCAGACCCAGGAGCCTGCACACAGCTGATTCTGTTGGGGCTATATGTGAGCAGATGGTTTCCAGCAAATCAATCCCTGCTGCCTTAGAGAAGGCCTTAGAGAAGAAATGTCATTTCCTGGTTACAGTATCTCAGTCATATTGTAAGCATTTTTTTGCATTTCCTTTCTCTTGAGTCCTTCTTCCTCCCAATAAATTGTAACATAATATGCCAATAATGCAATGAATTGGGTTCAGTGGCTCACATGTTAATGTTTTCATTGTTATTAAAATATTTGCTTATTTGTGGGGAAAAAGAATACGAACTATAATAAATAACTACCAAATAGCCTTCCCTGATAATGTCAGAAAATTGATTTTAAAAAATTACCGTATATGCAGAATGTATTAAAATATTATTTGCAGCAAATTAATTGCTAAATTTATTAGATGTGCCCCAGACTTTCCAGTTCACAAGTCTCAAGACTTCCCAAAATAGCACAGTTGGTCACACAGTGCTGTTGTATGTTTAGTCAGAATAAAGCAATATTTTAACCTCTGTCAAGTACATTTGAAAAAGAAATGCTGAAGATGTATGTCATTTATTTTGTGCCTAGCTGAGGCATTAAAAAAATCCTCTTCACAAATCTTCATTCAACAAGTCTTACTTTGGTTTTCTTTTTTTCCTTTTTCTTTTTTTTTTTTTTTTTTTTTTTGTGTGTGTGTGTTTTGTTTTGTTGTTTTGTTTTGGCTTTTTTTTTTCTTTTTTTTTTTAAGATGATGAATTTGTCTTGTTTACAGAACTTTCTATGGCTGTAATCTTTGCTGTGTGTTTTCAATAAAAGTCGTTTTGAGGGCAAATTATGCTTTATGCCCAGGATGGAGCATGCCTCATTTAGATTCCTTTCTAAAAAGCTGCAGGAGCTCTTGTCATAGCAGGAGGATGAGGCGGTAGGTGGGATCCCTGAAAGGAGTGTTTTCTGAACTACATAGTGGTTGGGCACAATCTCACTGAGCTGAGTTGCCTGTGCTAGTATGGCACAAAACCCATACCAGACAAACCTCTGGAAGATGAGCTGTGTTAAGTGAGTCTCAGCTTCACATCAGCCCAGTTGTGTGACTTTTCTGTTAACACCATTTGTATCCTACCAGCTGAGGACATAAGCCAAGTGAGCGTGCATCTATCCACAGGTGAACATACATATCATTTAAAAAATGGCTTCTGCATAAAGCCCTTATTCAGTAATTTGTGAAGCATGCTCACTATTAATTGTCCACCATTAGTTTCATCGAGAAATGTTATCTCTGCAGTAAAATGCAAAATCTTTCACCTGCTGTTCTGTCAACACCAAATCCTTTCAATCCAGCTATAAGGCCCACTTGCCCCAAATTCTACCAAGCTGTGCAAACTCTCTTACGGCAATGTATTGGAAACACACTGCAGGATTTCTGTTGAAGAAAGAGCTATATCATAAGCAATGCCTTTAATGAGAGAATGTGTTCACTTAGCACCCCCAAAAGACCCAGAAAGAGGGCAAGAGCAATGTACTTTAATATAATGAAATGTTTGACTGAATGACTGATGGAGCTCTGAAATGGTGAGGATACCTTCAGCTCATGTTAGAGATGCGATTGTGTATTCAGCAAAGAATGTGTGACTGTTATATGTTAACTGTTCTATTCAGTTTTCAGCATGTTTGAATAGAGAGACGTTAATATTAACCATATGACAGACTAGTGTATTATTTGTTAAGAGTAACACTTCAGGTCCTGTTGAAACTGTCATTGTTTACAGAGGAAAAGAAAATGATTTTCAAACATTGAAAGAGGTGAACTTAAAGTGATTTGTGTGTTTCTCTAATGCAATTATTTTCCCCCATGGACCCTCCTATTTTACAGTGAATGGGACAACATTTTCTCTGAGGTCTTGCAATTAGGTATGTAGAGGACACAAAATATTCCATAATGTTGCACTCAACCAGCTGAAATGGTAGGCCAAATTTTGCTGTGTTTCTGAATCTAATGATCCCACTGAACTCAGTGGATCAGAGGGGATATGTCAGTACGAAACATAGTTTCTTCCTAATATGACATCTATTCCTACCCTACTTGGAAAGAGACTGTAATCTCCTTAAAAGAGGCTCTGAACTCTGTCATTTACCTGTAACGTAAGTAAAAATAACATCAGACTTAGGAAATTTGAGTTTTATCCGGTGTGAAAATTCACATGCAGTACGCTCAAGTAAACTGAGAAAACAGCTAGTTAAATGAAGCTGAACTTTCTCTGAACTGAACAGAGAAACCCTGCATCTCCTCAGCGTAATGCTGTGGAGCAAAATTGTGACAGTAATGTATATCCCACTTGTGGGGTTTTTTTTTGTTTGTTTGTTTGTTTTTTATTTGGCTTTTTTTGTTGTTGTTGTTGTTTTTTTCATTTTGATATTTTCATTCTCAATAGAATTTCTTCTGAACAGCCCAAGTAACCTTAAAAAGCAGTAGAATGATCCCAACATTTGAAGTAGGAAATGTGGGTGAGTATGGGCACATCTGACATTGTTAACCACTAGAAAACTTCAATACATCTACTGTCCAAATCTGAAAGTTAATTCTTGAAACAGTATGTTTCAATGAACGAATATACCTGTGAAGAAAGAGCTCTTCAACATATTTTTGACATCTAGTTACCTGCCAAGCTCTCAGCTGAGGTTCTCAGTGCAATAATGATATATTAGTAGAGGATCACATCCAAAATCTTTTCTACTCCATATCTAATAGAGTGTCACAAATATTAGTAGTCGCAAGATGTAAGGACCGCTACACTGGTTTATAGAGCTATCTTTATTCTGCTTATGAAAACTGTACTCATAGCAGTATGAAAAGCCCTGTCTAGAATATGATGCGAGGTTTGTTAGATAAGTGCTTGTTGTGCCAGGTCCATCCTTCAACAAGGGCTGAGTGTCACTATCTGGGCTCCAAAAGCAACTAAGTTAGCACCACTTAAATGTGGCTAATTCAAATATTATTCATCCAAATCCTCTGAAGCTTCTTGTTTACGTTTTGTAAAAACAGTGAGACTATGGCAGGTGCTAGCATATATCTGAATCAAAATGTTCAAACAGATAATTCACGTCAACTTATCTTGTAGGAACAAAAGTTCAGATTCCTCTTACCAATTCATCCCCAGCTACCCTCAGTCTAATTTTGGACATTACTTGAACTCTTAAAAGAAAATATGAAAATAAATGCCAAAGAAGGACTCTGTCAGAGTCCTAGTTGCAGCAAGTGAAATTAAAGCTTGAAGGAGCAGACCCGGAAAAAAAAGGTTTTTTTAAAAAATAACATAGATTTCCTTTCAAGGAAATGTAATTTCCCTGGAGACTTTTTTTCACTTGGGAAAACAGTGAGTTTATATGAATGATTTATTGTCTTGGCATGAATTTAGAATCTTCAAGGAGATTGGGAAAAAGTAAATGCTGTAGAATAATATAGTTCTTTATCTTGCTGAAGATATAAGGAGTTGCAGACTTTTTCTTCCTTTTATGCTGTATTATTACTGTAAGTTGACAGTAAGATTATGATCCCTTTGTTCTGATGTCTACTCGCTTGAAAACAACTAGGATGCTCAGTTTTCAGGTTTTAGCTTTCTTAGATCTTCCAAATCACAATTATCAAACTGAATGTTTGTATTTTAAGTAGCAAAGTTCATATATGAGATAAAGTTGACATAGCTATTTAAACTATGAAGGGGAAGCAGCATCCTCAGTGTATGTTGCATAGCATAAAGGTGCTTTCCACTGTAGTAGTAAAACTCATATGAGCTGTTTATGTGTTGAAAGCGATAAAAAAAATACTATTATAATTTATTGATTGACCACATTAGTAATATCTAAAAAAAGTAAAATTAGCAGAAATTCCTAAACTTTTTGTAGTTTTATTGGAACAAATGTTTTGAGTAATTGTTACCATAGCAATGTCTTCTGTAGGGACCAAATACTGAGGCTGGCACTGATGGGATGCTTACTCTTATTTTCTTGAAAAGATTTAGCTCCATCCTCTTTGGACAGCAGCCCTATAAACAGGGAATGATCTCCTGATATTCCATATGGCTGTTCTTATAAAACTTTTCCCAAATGAAATATAAACTAAAATCACAGCAGCACAACCTACAGGTCAGTTGGGTTTGGGGTTTTGTTTTGTTTTCTACAAAGGAATGATTATATTTTATAGATATAATGAAGATATTTTTCCTGATGACTGATGAACGCAAATTAAGTATAGGGTATATGTAAGTGGCATGGAAATTCTCCATTTTTACTATAGCTTTTAGTAAGAAATTTGAAAAATAACATATTCTCTAGCACCACCAGGAGCAGACTAACATGCTATTTGTATTTCTTTTTTCCTTGACACTGCTCATGGTCTGTAACATATCACTGTAGTGAGCGGGTATCTTGTGCTTTTTCCTTGCTCCCGCACTGTAGTTCAGTATTTTAATTCGTGTTCAATTTTACTTCACCCTCGGAATCAAGAATATAACTTGTAACCTAACTTTTGGGACAGTAGGGAGGTCTAATGAGTAAATTAAAGAGCCATACCCTCAAAATCATGTATGCATCCATTTGCCTGCTGTGAGTTGTTTTAGAAAGAGACTGTCCCTGGAAGCAGGATTTGTGCAGTCTCCACTGTGGAGTGCTTCCCTGCCCTTCCACACACGTATCAGTTCTCAGCAGTTCCAGTTACAGAGCCTGCAATTCTCTTCAGGTTTCCTTGCCATACATTAAATCCTACTGCTTGTATGAGTATGATGCAAGGTACTACTAATTGTCTAACCTGGATAATCAGGTGGCCAAAACCAAATGTAAAGAACGGATGCAGATCAGGTAAGGCCAGCATTTTCTTTTTCCCAGTGGCTCCTTGAGAATTCTTTTTTATTTATTTATTTTTAATACACAAGATTTTGTTTCGAGTCCACTGGTGTTTTCCCATGAATTTAAATCTTGACCACTCCTGTGGTGCTGCCTATGAAGTGGTGTGATTCTGTAATTTGCAGACATTTCTGGGATGTTCTGGGATGAGGAGCAGTGCAAGTCGGACCAAAGCCGCTGACTCCTACAGAGAACCAAAGACCAGAAGCCATCTGAACTGATGCCTCAAGTATGGCTTTGAACTGCTGATTCATACTAAAGTGTCTCTGAAGGTTAAGACCCCCATCACGCATTGCACTAAATAATGTAAATAATGCTAACATTTATAAAACAATCAGAAGAGTTATGTACAGCACATTACTGTTCTAAGTACATCTTGTTACGAAGGAATATGGAGCACCATCTCTTAGTTGTGAAAATACTTAGAAATGAAGAATACAAGTTACAGGACAAGAATATACAAAAAAAAAAAAAAAAGGGTATTCAGAATAATTAATGTCCTACTGTTTCTAAACAGGTAGAGAACCTCTCGTTGTTGTGACACAGCTTTTCCTACAGGAAGAGAAACGGATTTTGAGTTGTGCCGGGATACAACATCTGAGGACCTCACTTTCATTTCTTTCTGAGATTTGTCTCATGTAAGTGAAGTTGTGGTCTTCAGCATTAATTAACATTTTTTTAGTAAGAGATTTCCAAATTTTGAAATTCTTTCAAGTGCTGAATTTTGGAGGCTTCTGAGGTTGTGATTTGAACTGACCTGTTATTCACAACAACTTCTTTGGATCAATCCAAGCTGAAACTTTTCTGACCATTAGGATAATTTCTGAATAGTACTAAAGCATTTGATTCCAACTAACATTATTTTTTATACTTCATTCTATATTCTTTTGGATTATTGCATAAGTGAAGCTGCTTCCAAAGTTGTCTTAGACCAGGTTTTAGCAAAGTTCTGATCCTGCAACTTCAGTTCTGACCTTAGCCTGAGGTGTTCCTATTATACAGAACAGATCTGGGTTTTGCAATCCAAAATCATACCAGTGTACGAGAAAAAAATCTCCTTATATTTTCTGCAGCAATCGTATGCATTAGAATCCAAGCACGGATTGTGTGAGAGGGCTGCCAGGTTGATCTTTCCTATTATCTGTTTTGTTTGCCTTCTAAATATATTTTTCAACATTGCTTCTCTGTATTTTGTATAGAGAAGTAAAGGTAAATTTAGACTGTCTGCATTTTCATCTAACTAACTGTAGCAGCTTTTCTTTCAAAGCTGCCCAGGAGACTAATTCTTTAAAATTCTGACTTCAGGGAAAGAATTGATACCCCTACAGGTGAGGATTTTTCTGAGCAGGTTTTGTCTGTATGTGTGTTTATCTAGCCTTTCTTGCATCCTAATAAACTTACTTTCTTCCAAGTAAAATGCTGAAAACATTTAAAACATTATAAACAGCAAAGCAAAGTTAAGGCAAGAGATGTGCACTGCCTTCTCTGCAGAAGAGATAGGGGTTGAAGTAAGGGCTAACTATCATCCCACTAGTATGATAATATTTTCACGCATGTGTGATGCCAAAATGGCTCTGTATGGTTTGGTCAGATATAGCTGCAGGTAGAACTGTCTATGTAAACTGGTTAAATGGTTTCTTGTATCTCAAAATAGAGTTTTCCAGCACCCAGGGATAGCAGCTCAGGTTCATTCAAATGGCAGTTGTTAGCAGGCAGCTGTGGCACCACAGTGCTGGTGCAACATGAAGCCCCACATCATTTGCTGGCAGGCGCAGCAGAGCAGTCCTTGCCCCAGCCCTGCAGGCAGTGCTCTGTGTCTAGCCCAGGGAACTTCAGCACCCTGCAGGCCGAAACCATTGTCAGATGAAGAGTAAAAGCTGCCTTTCACAGTGCAGAAGGTTTCCTAGGCTAAACAGGAGCATCTGTCCCAGATAGAGACAAAAGGATGACTTGGGAAAAAAAAATATAAATCATAGCCCTTAAAACAAAAAACTTGCCTCTTTAACTCCATACGGATTATCCACAAAGTTGGGTTTTCATTTCAGTTTCTCCACTAAGTAGAAGCAGTCCTGCGTTTATACTAAGGTAAAACTATTTCTAGGTGGCTTCAAAAAGTGAGGAGAACACATCACTGTGCAAACACTGTGCTTCAAGGAGGTACCAGAGCTTTTGGGCAACTTCCCTTCTTTGCAGGGAGGATCTGATCACAGCACTTTGTCTGCTTTCATTGAATAGCTCACTGAAGTGCTGGCAGTGCCCTGTGTGGCTCCCTTCACTGTCTGCAGCTGCAATCCTAAGCAACTAACCATACTGAAAGCACTTAAAGATCCAATGAAGGTAATGGAGACATGGTTTGCTGTTCACTGTGAATATCCAGCTTGGATAGTTGGAATAACTGCAAGGGAAGAAATGCCTTTGCAAATCATGTGCCTGATACACTGTCTAAATAGTATTTCAACCCTCACTGTTTAGTGAACAAGGATGTTAAGATGCCCACAAAAGAAAGTGGAATAATTGATTCCCAGAAATAGTTTTACAGTCACAAATACAGTTTTTCAGACTTTTTGCTGAGCACTAGCCAAGTAATCAGACTTCATTTAAACAGATGAACTTCTACTGTAGAGTTACACCTGATTTCCTACTTTCCTTTACTGACCACCATACCTTTTACATATCGCGTGAATTTTTGTTTACCTTAAAGCTGATCTGTAAGTATGCACAGAACAGCAGCTAGCGTGGACACGAAGTCTGAGCATTCCTAGTACTTAGAGTGTGTCTTGTGAAACCTTTTCAGCAGTCAAAAATCTTGAGCCAGTCACTGACGTAAGACAACTAAAATATCAGCAAAAATTATTCTGCTGTCAATAAAATCACCAATGAACACTTGACTTGGATCTGGGGCTTCTGAATAGTATATACAGATGTAACACTACATACACAGAGTTTTTGAACACAAAAATGAATGATCCAGCTTAATGTTAGTTCATCTAAATAGATGGAGAGAGTATCCACTTAACCACATAACCTAAACACATTTAAGAAAGGGAAATAGCTGTCTTTTTTCAACTGTGTTTATTTTTTCACTGGTAAAAATAAAAAGAGAAGAAAATAATCATAGTGCCTATGACAAAGATTGTGTTTCAAGGAGTGTGCAGTGTATACCACTATTATTTTGACTGCAAATGAAAACCGCTTTTAAACTGACTGTGGTTCAAGAGAAATTAACATAGAAAAACTGTCACGCAGCATTCCAGGAAATGTTTTGGTTCAGTATGTTTGGCCTCCGTTTTTGTGGAGCTGTACATTCCTGTCCATGGTTTTAAAGGATAAAAAAAAGAACTGATTTCAGAATCCATGTGTATTTTGACTCATTTTTATATTTCTGATGCCCGGACTGGTCTATGCACATGTACACAAAGCGTCACAAGTGAGTTTTGTTGTGTGTTGTTGAATTCAGTCTCTTTTTCTTATTGAAGCAATGTTTTCCTGCTGTCATCAGTGATCACTTCTCTCCAAGCAGAGATTCCATTTGTTAGAAATGTTACGGAGAAGGACAAATCTGTCTGAAAATGAAAGCTTTCTCATCTCAGCCTTGCTGGCAGGAGGACCAGCTGGGATTAGCAGGACTGAGGTGGTGAGACTCAGGGGTCCCTCACATTTCTCCACCCGCATGGTATTATGTGAAGAGCTCAGGTCTTAAATTGTTCAAGTCTGTCCTTCCAGTTTAACCTGCAAGCCTCTCTGCTTTAGACACTTGAACGGTGCAGGTAGAAGGTGTCTAAACAACACATTCACGGGGAGAATCAACTGAGAAAAGAGCCAGAGTTGGCAATATCTTTAGTTCTGGAGTCCGAGATTAACACAGTGATGCATGAGAAAAAGAAAAGAGCAAATCTCAAAGCTGCTTATTTTTGAAAAACAAAAGGTGGACATCTCCAGACAGGTCTGCAGAAGAGTGGCAGCAAACAAACTGTTCTTCCCCCCTGGCTAGCCAACAGCTTGGCCTCTCAAGAGGGTGGTCGGTCAATGGTGTCCCCCTGACAAGGAGGCTTAGGCTGTGAGACATCCCAGCAGTGACCATGGTGACGTGGCAAAATGTCAGTGTCAGCCATCCAGTCCAGGATGTGGCACCTCCCACATTGTGCAGACAGCTGCGTTTCAGATTACATTGTCATGCACTCCTGGTGGTTTGGGCTGAACTGCTTGGTGTCAAGAGTACTCATCATCATCCAGAACCCTAAGTGACTGACTTTCTTCAGTGTAAGTTCTCCAAAAATTTACCCCAGTACTTGCCAGGTAGTTTCAGGGCAAAACCTGCTCCCTGCAGCTGCCAACTCTCCTAGCCTTGCACCAATCATCCTAACACTCATTGAGAGCCAATGTGGGTTGAGGGGACACACCTTGGTTCTCTGTCACTCAGGCTCACTTTATGTCCCACTGCATAGCTCCCAGAGAACACCTTGCAGAGCCCTGCTCTCTTTGCTAGCTCTCAGGTCTTTACTTCGACCCCCCACCCCCCTCTTTCTTTAATGTGTCTCAGAATATCTGTTTGGCTTTCGCTAATGCATTGTTTTATACTTGAAATCTGTCTTACTTTAAAGGTGTTAGTTCAAATGCTTTTGAACACATTGACTTAAAAAAAAAAAACAGCAGGAAAATGCTCTACTTCCAAAGCTGCTCTTCCAAGTGCCCAATTTCCTTGAGCACAGGTGCTGTGATGCTGACCCCCATTGGACTAAAAGGTTTTTCCTCTTTCCCAGGGCTAAGGAGAAAACAATGCTTCCTAAGGTAAGATTCCAACACCAACGCACATGCTTTGCCTGACAGAAAGGACAACCAGCTTTTTTTTGTTCTTGTTATTAAATATTCTTCCCCCTTCAGTGCTGGATATTATGTCCATTATTTAATTGTTCAATGGCATAGTGTATAGTAACTATCTTTATTAAATTGCAAAGGGATTAGTGTATTAGAGTACAAGTCATAGCTTTATATCTTACTTTTCAGAGTAAACACTAATTATTTCAGATATACCTATTTGATAAGAAAGGAACACCTTTGTTTTTTTTTTTTTTTCTTCCCCTTTTACTCAAGAGGGGATTGCAAGTTACTTATTTGTCACTTTCCAGAACTGAAAAAATCTGAAGTTGCGTTTGAATGTGGTTTATAGCATGATAGGTACTGCAAACATTCAGGCCAGCCAATGAGTCAGTCTGCATGCTATGCTAATTTTCAGATGTGCAACTTAAAATGTAAGAATTAGGTAGGCAAGAAGAATGGCTCACGAAATAGCTATTGAGTGCTATATTTGATACTTACTTAAACTTTTACGTGCTTTTTAAATTCTATTTGTGAATGTTAAAGACAAATTAATTACAACTGCTTTGTGAAGTAAGAATTTTACAGTTTCAGAAGTTCCTGTGATGCTCCATGTCCTAATAATCCACACCACTTTGCTTAATGTAAGGTTAGATAGTAGTAGATATAATTGCCTTTGACCAGTTTTGAGGTCACCCAACAAATATATTCTTCAGAGTCCAGTTAAAATAAAAAAAAGAATTTCTTGTCCCCTTTCCAAGTATGAGAGCCCACTAGATACTTCCAAAAGAGATGATTTCTAAATAGAGATGTTTCCCTTTCGGCTGCCAGCCCTTAAGTGAGGTTAGGTGAATGGCTTGCACCTCTGCTCCCAGGGCTGGCCATGCCCCTTCACCAGGTGCTCAATCACTGATTCAGGCCGTGACCTAATGATTCCCCATACATTTAGAGAGCCACCTGCAGAACAACTTTCCTTAAACTATTTAACACTTTTAATTTGTACTCTTCACTGGTTCATAGCAAGCTGCAAAAAATTACCTCTCAGGCTATGTTTCAAGTTGTGTCTACTGCTAACATCAAACACTGAAGTTAACTGCCAGCAGAATTCTTATAGAAATATCACAGCTATTGTGCAAAATAAGAATGTCTTATTGGAAGCACCTGTTTTGCCAGGAGTTGGTGAGAGTATGCGTACAGATGAACTGAAGTGTTTGGTTACTTGCAAAATGTACTCCCACATCAGCACAGCTGATATTTTTTTTTCCAAGGGTAGCACTTCTCCCTCAAATGAAGGTGCATTTAATATTTAGTAATACTTGAATATTGCACTTGTCTCTGGATATTTTGTTGAGTGTAAGAGCTGCTGTCTTATTCTCTGGTAGTGTGGTGAGATATAAAATTACATGTGGGCAGGCAGCGAAAGAACAACCAATCATGAAACTTTAATTTTACTCTTTTCTGGTAAGTTTGTGGGTTTTTTTGATCTTTATTGTTGTCTGTGAGTGCTGTTATATTTACACAGGCGTGAAGATGCAAGAGAGTCTGGTATGTCAGGAGGTTTTTGTTGTTTGTAGTAAAGTGGAAGAAGCCACAGTCAGAGGAAAAGGAAGGTCTCACCTGGAGCTCAGGACAGATTTCAGAAATCTGTCTGGTAGATGTTAGTACAGTCTTCAAGAGTAAACTCCATGTTCAAATAGAGCCAGTTCAATCGAGGTGAGTATGAAGGAGCCCCTTGGAAAGCCAGGTGAAGGGGTATACTCTGAAAATAAAATGCTTTGCAGTTTTTTTGTTTGTTTGTTTTAACCTGTTGTGAAAAAATGATGGCTATAAACAGGATTGTTGTGCAGTATAATTACATGGAATCAAAATTAGAGAGGAGTTTGTAGATAAAGGCTGTGATATTTGGTGCCCAATTGGGTCTCTTAACTAAACAACCTGACAAGTGGCTTGAACTAGTTGTGGTGAATTAAGTAGATGACTACTCCATTTTAAAGGTGATATTCTGTAGCAGAGCTCATTTCTTTATACGGAATTAAGGTAGCTAGAAAAGAGTTATGCAGAGATTTGTTATCTCCTGTTTGTGAATAGAGTCTAGAGAACAGCAATTTGAGTTAACTTCAAAGGCTAACTTAAGAAAAAACTTCATACTTCTTAAAATTAGTTTCCTGTAGCCTGGGGTGGTAGATAACCATGCTGACAGATAACCATTATACAATCAGGTTGATTATTGCAAGCATACGTGTGCCTGTCTTGCTCTAATTCATCTCAGCTGTAACAGTCTTTTCTCGCTATTTATCTTTGTTCAGAAAATTCCCAATGCGATGGACTTGGGGGGGAGAGAATAGACCTTATTTGCAGCAGCTAATACAAGACCCTACAGCTGCATTATTTCTCCCTGCCTCCTTTTGATATCTTACAGGAAATCTCTAGTTGACCTTCTCAATGTTTCTGTCTGATTCCTCATGCTCTAGTTCTTTTTGTCTGCACTTGATATTACTGCTTTTCTTCTAAAAATAGTACTGCAGTCTGTGTTATACCAGGGATCACAAAACTTAGTTGAGGTTGTTCTTCTATTTATTTTTTAAACATCGATAAGGTACTGGTCAAGTCCTCAGGAAATTTAGAGAGCCTGAAGTTGGTGCTGATCACTAGAAAGCTGTGTTGAGCGGAGGTGTCTTTAGAGGTGACAGGAGCTTTACAGTTACCTTCCTGGGAGATACTGGGACACGAGGACCAGCCTGCTGACTGCATGAAATCACTTGTTTGACCTTCAGCAGTGAGAATGGTTCTCCTCTGAGTCATTGCTCTTTAGGGAGCTGATGTTGTAGCAGCAGTACGCTATAGAAAAACATTGTGGCAAACTTCAGTTTATGGATGGCAGTTGTCCTCTTTACAGCCAGCAGTGTAAAGAATATGTGAAGTTGGTGAGCATAACTGATGAACAGTGGATGGAAACTCACCAATTTAGGAGCTAGACAAACCCCATATATATCAGGGAAATGGTAAGAAAGGAAGCTATTGCTTTTCTGCTTGATCTGTGCTTGCTCTGTGATCTTTCTACAGCATTGCAGAGTAAGTGCCTTTTGGTAACTGCTATTTGTTAACAATCTGGTGGTTTTTTGTTTGTTTGTTTTTTTGTTTTATTTTGTTTTTTACCACTTCCTGTAACTGTTTCTTGACCTAGCTTCCATGGCATGTGCCTTGCTTTGGGAGCTTGCTCTGTTTGGGTTGAGTAGTGTTTATTAGTGATAATTATTACTGTAAATGTAGACCAGCAAGAGATTATCATTTTTTTTTTATTTCAAGTTAAATGGATCTTTTATTCCTACCTAGTTAGTTGAGCCAATATAGATTAAGTCCTCTAATGTAGCTTTTCCCCTCAACAAATTTGATGGATTCATCATTCCTAGAAAGCTATCACTAATTATTATTCCTATACTGGGCTATTAATTTCTTTCCTCAAGAAGTTACTATTTTTATGTGGCTGCAATGGCCTGAAGTAATTACAATTCCAGAATTAGTTGGGGCCATGTGGTTTATTGCTCTCCTGAAATTTACTGTTTCTGCTTACATTTTGCAAATACTGGGAAGGAATAACAGCAAGGAGAGGGAATTTCAATGAGCATAATCAAGGCAATAGCTGAGGATACCATAACAAGCCAGTGTTCCTTTTTACTTGTATAATCACACTGGGGTATTCCCATGTCTGTTTGAGAAGAAGGGGTCACTATTATTACATGACTGCAGGTTTATTTTAGATGCTAGAGATCATAAGCCATTTACTGTATTTGGCTGATGATGGAAAAATGAGATGATAAAGGATTTACTGCATGGTTGAAGTCAGGAAGACTTCCTAGATTTCACAATTCACAAAGTCAAAGGCTAAATTTCTCGTTTGTTTTAGAATTGAAAATTGCTAGGTTAGTTTTGTATGGGAGAAGCTGTGTTAGTGAAGAATGGCAACTGTTACAGAAATACTTGCTATTGTCTAATTTGCTTCTGAGGTGTTTAAAAAGAAGTCTATTTCATGACACATATGAGAGGGGAAATAAGAAATGTCTTTTTCTACTTCTTCCTACCTGAAAGATTTATGAAAGATTAGTCATGAAATGAAGGAGAGAATTTCATGATTTATGGGCTAAATATCACTTTAATCAAGGAGATGCTTTAAGTAGCCAGTTTAATCATTGTCATCAACTTCATCAGAGTGATTGAAATCATCATTACTTCAGTAACTGATTACCAAGAGCTTGATGTGGTCTTTCGACTGATGCTGAAACTGCTCATTAGGAAAGTGTTAGAGGTGTCTGACAGTACCTGTGCATAATCTGCCCTGGCATATTTGCTGAGCTTTGCTATAGTGTGTGTATTTTTCCATAGATTAAGCTTTACTCAATGTAATTCAAAGTAATTACTATTTTTTACTAGGCATATCTGTTCAGGTGTAGAGCTTGTGATAAAAGCAGGGAATGCAGAAATCTGTTTGCTTGCTTCTTAGGCTTTGTAACTAGGGGCAAAATACATTACTTAAACACAATTGATATACATATTTATCTCGATTGTCTCCAGGGCAAGTCTCAACTGACTCAGCTGAAACTAGGAGAACTGTATTTGTGCCCGGAGTAAAGGGATGTGGAAGATCAGACAACCTGCTCTCATTCCCTTTGTTTCTGATTACAAACTCTCCCTTCCACTTCTTGTAGATAAACAGATATCGAGTAGAAGGTTGACATAATGCCCAAGAATTAGTGTTTAAATAATCTGCTTTTGATTTTAGGGGGCTGCTGTTTGACTAGAGTGCCCTTCCTAGCACAGGCAGAAAAACACTGAACCCAGAAGAGAATGCGTGAAAGCTGAGAGACCTATTTGATTTGAGGAATGCAAAAACTGTAATTAAACTTTGCAACTAGGGACATCTCTGGTATAAAATAATCAGAAGAAGAGATTGAAGTTCCTGGAAGGTAACAAAAAAAAAAAAAATAGTGCTTGACTGGACAAGCTGGTCTGAGATCAGACAGAAAAACCATATTGAGCAAGATCAACAAAATGGTAGTCTGTTTGGAAGTTAGGTATGAGGATATCTGTCTGTAAAAAGAAGATACATTGATAAGAAACATGAAGAATAAGAAGCACACTCCTGTAGTATGTGAAGAAATCCTCCTGTGTTTCCTTTATCTAACTTGGAGTGGACTGTTAGTCACTGTAAGCGGAAAAGCCTTAAGGTTTAAGATGCATAGAAGTAATTTTTGATTAAAAAAAACTAAGCATAAACTAACCAAGAACTGAGAAGTGTACTTAGGAATCAGATACTGGGAGACAAATCTGCAAACAGAATTTCTCCGGTCTCTTGAATCATCCAGGTCTTACTTAGGTTCTTGATAATGATTAATTGTTGTTCTGACGAGATTAGAACAAAAGTCAAATTGTTTTAAAATTTCAGGCATACAGGAAAAACAAACAGCTCTTAGCTGAGTGAAGATCTGTGATCCAGTCATGATGATTTCTTGCACCAAATTTGTAAGTCTTATCTGTGTTATGAAGGATATTAAGGAAAGGAAGCCAAGGATGTTTTTGTCATTTTGTAGTAAGCACTGTGGGAAAGACAATCATTCCAGGCAGCAGCCCTCCCAGAGAAACAGCAAATGCAAGTAACAAAAAGGGCCCTAGTGTTGCAGAAAGAATTGCACAAAGGAGCAAGGATTTTAATTGGGGTTCTGAATGTATAAAGAAACATGAGTTTGAAACTAAAGAAAACATTATACTTCACATTTTGCAAACAATTTAATGATGTGCTGGACTGAGGAACAAGTTACATGGAAAGAATCTGTGAATGTGAGGGAAGCAAGGATGAAGTGAACACTTCAAGGATTTGAAGTGTTCCTAGATTGGGGAACAATTAGCTCCTTGTCTTACTTCTCATTTTGGGCACAATGCACTTGTTTTTCCATCCTGAAGTCCCGAGCAGTCTCTTACACATACAACGTAGCTTGTACAGATTTACCAATCTATTCCTATTCTTGGGAATAGGAATACTTCTGTCAGTCCTGCTACGCAATTGATTCATACAATGTACTTGTATAAGATGTATATTGCAAGTTTTCCTGCTGCCCTTCTTTACCCCTCCAAGTATGCCGTGCAATGCTCCCTCCTCTCTGCATCTTGAAAAGAAAAGCAAGTCAACAAAAGGCTATATCATTACATTATTGTGAATTAGACTTGTTACTGCTCATATATAGAAAAGTATGGACCAAATTTCCATTTCTATCTTTGGCTGGATAACCTTTAGTATCAAAGAAGTTTCCTGCTATAGCTGCTAATTAAAAATGAATGCTGAAATATATATATTTATTATTCCTTATCTGTAGTGGGTTTTTTTGTTTGTTTGTCTTGTTTTGTTTTTTAATCTTACAGCTTACTTTTGCTCCCTAATCTGCAGGTAGGCTTTTGGATCGATACCCTGTACCTCCCAGTGGGATGTAGTTGTCTGTTCTGCTTAGCAGCATTTGGTACATTTGTAAGGCCTTTTGTGATAGTACTGTTATTTTGAGATTGTTCTGGAGTAGCTGTGTACCTGGTTTCTTCTGCAGCCAGACACAGCGCTGGAAGAGAGAGGTAACGGGCTGCAGCACGGCCATGCTTGGGAGCAGAAGCAAGGCTTGGCAGGCTCTGTACTGATGGACTGTGCTGAGGATATGGCTGCTTCGGTGTCCTAAAGCAGGGATTCCGAGCTTCTGGCTCCCTGCAGGAGGACAATCAAGCCTTTTACATGTAGCAAATAACCACAGCAGCAGACTGCTGGACTGACAGCAACAAAGCACATCTGACTATTCCTGCTGGCTTGTCAATGATTACTAATCCTGAGTGTGTTCTGAGGGTCAGTGCATCTCTGACAGTGAGAACTGCACTGCTTCCAGTACCTGTGCTGGTAGATATTCAACCAAAGTCTGAACACAGCTGTTGTTATAGACAACATGGATGGGAATCAGTGTCCTATGTGCACTACTAAAACAGTAACAGAGAAGGGCTTACTGTAGTTTCAGGAGTTTGACTGCTCTTAATTCTCTCCCAGTTTGTAATATTACAGTTCCTCATATTAGTGGTTCTAGGTAGCGTTGAGTGCATACAAGTACAGGACAGATAATCTCTCTTCTGAAGTACAACATGCAGCTTTCCATGTGAAGGAAGTGTGTGGTTAAAACAACAAAATAAATGCTACTTAAACTTCTGCGCTTTTTTTCATAGCAGTTAAGCATATCTGTTTGCTTCTACCAGTTTTAGTTTATCTAGTTTGGTGATCAAAATGAGCCAGATGAAAAGGACAGTGCTATTTCCTATCACGCTCTAAACTATATCAATCCAGTGAATTGTGTCATTGTAAAATCTGAAGCTGGAATCAAAAATATTTGGTGTATCTAAAATACAAATGATGCAGCTCAGCCTGTTCATGGACTAGGCTCATAATAACCTCCCAACAGCATGGCAGTGTTTTGGAAAGTTCATGTACATGCTATATTATAGTTTTCTTTAAAGATTAAGAGCACATATTTCTATAGGTTTTTGCAGAAAGAAAAGGTGCCTTTGTTTAAAAGATTATTATGATAAAAATGTAGGAGTTGTTAGAATTACCGAAACATCTGTAGGCAAAGCTACTGTTTATTAATTGTAATAGGAGTAAATTCCTTGAAATGAGAGGGGAGGAGTGGGAGTCCTAAAAACACGTATACAGTTTTATGCTGTAAACATAAGCAACAAAGATGTGGAGGGCTATGAACTCATTTTGACCGTTTTTAGCAGCATTTGTGCTAAGTGCTTCCATCTTCCTTTTAAATAAATAATAGTTCTTTTACCAAAGGAAAGATAAGTCCATCCAGATCTTTCAGAAAATAATTCTGAGAACGACATCAGGAAGCCACAGTAGTATCAACTCTTCTGTCACTTTTGATGGCTGTTAAACTTTTCTTCAAAGCTTGTGTAATTTCCCTGGGCAACATCTTCCCTTCATTTCAAATTCTAATCCTGTATTGCCCTGCTGTGAGTGAAGAAAATTACTTAATTTGGTTTCTTCGCTGTTAGCATGCAGAGTAGATTACCCTTTCCCATTTTGCCTGTAGTTAATGTGAGTGTTTGAAGGCGTCTTCGAATTTCATCTCTTCCCTCTCAGTGTGAGATGCCTTTGTCTCCAGGAAGTGCTTGTTTAGGTTTGCTTCTTGTGACTTCTATACACAATGACAATCCATATGTATCTTAACATATTGCCATGAATTCCCAAAAAAAAGTAATTCCAAACTAACTTAGATGTAATTCATATCTTTAGTTAAGACCCCTTGTGGGACTTCAAGTTCAGAAATAAAGTTTACTTCATTTTTTATGTTATTGCTGGTCAATTGCTAATTCAAGGCAATCAATTTATTAGACATTTAAAATGTTGAAGGATTTTCACAATCATGGTGTGATAAAATGGAGTTCCTAGAAATATGCTTTTTGTCTCAGAATATCTAATGTTGAGTACACATAGAAGTAGGCATAGAAAATGCAAAAAAAAAAAAAAAAAAGCGTCTTGTCTTCCCAGATAAACTAACCTGAGGGAGAATCAGAACCAAGAACAGTAAAAGATGCTCAATTTATGATTTTTAAGTGTTCACATGGTTTACCAGTGAAATTTTATATGTGAGATATTACTCAGTATGTATGTGTGTGCTTCCCTGTTGAAACAGGAAAGAACAACTACTCATATCATCATACCATGACTAGATGCAAAGATGCTTGCTTACTTTGCTGTGATTGGGCATTGATAAAACTCTCAGCAGTGAGACTGATCTGTCCAGTTAATGACCAAAACAATAAATCTGCTGTACCTCACTTCCACAAATTCTGCCGAAAAAATGGAACAAACTTGGGGTTACCTAACCTAACCAGCAATAAAGTTTCCAATTTAACCCTGTGGTAGTTAGAAGAAAGTTATAGTAAATTAGCAGATACTAGTAGTCTGATTAAATCATCCACTTGCTAGGGAACTTCACAGGGAACAATGCTCTTGTACAGCTTTGATTAAGTTGACTGAGTTTTCAAATCGTGTGCTAAGGATGGTATATATATATTTTTTTTTCCTCAGAAAAGGCATTTGCATCCTGTTTTGGTTGTATAAGTCTACAGTGATCTTCTCTAAACTTTTGACGTAGCCAGAAACCTATGAAAAAACTTAAGAAATAGAAACTGCTGTTAGTCTTGCAAAACATATAGACTTTTCATGGGACTGAGAGGTGACATCGTGAAATACTGCAGCTCAGTTGTAGATGCAAACAAGTTATCTGACTGCAGGGGAGGTTAGAAGGGAAAGACCGATGAAGTTACAACTGCTAGAGATCTGCAGGTTTGGTTTGCATGACTAAAGATTCTCCTGCCTACACGTCTCCTTTTTGGAAGCTTTCTATCTGGGGGGGTAGTGTTTAGTGCCTGCTGGGAAAATTGCACAAGAGGAGTTTGGTTATCAAGAGAAGTAAAAACACATCTAAAAATAATAATAAAAATAAAAAAGAAAAAGAAAAAAGAAATGGTGGGGCATGGAAAAAACAAAACATTAAGAACATGCATGCTCAGTTTTATATGCAAGGAGGAAAAAAAGAAAGTAGTTTATTTCTTCTCTAATTCTGAAATTATTTCAGCACTTTGATAGATTATGTTAAGACAGTCACTTGCTTTCCTACCAAAAGCAGTAGGAAAGTTTCTTAGGGGTGGTAGTAGTTCATTCTTAATTAAATCATTCTTAATTAAATGTTACTGCATTCTGTTTAACTTTCAGGTTTTCTTCTGTTTAGGGTGATCTGCAACTCAATTATTATTCATGCTTCTGTTGTCATTTATGCATTTAATCTATATGGTTGACAACAAAAATAGAACTAATATAGTAATAATGTTAGGATTACTTTTTAGAAAGCCCTTGTAATACATATATTTTTACAATCCCAGTTAGTGTTGATTGGTTTCAGAATTTAAGCTGAAAAATCAGAATTGAGATGAAATTTTAGAGCTATTTTCTTCTCTGGTGTTTACAACACTGTCAAGATGCAGGTATCTTGGTCACTGTTATTTTTCTTCTGGACTGTCAGCTAAAGAATGCGACAGGAATGGTGAATGTACGACTAGATTTGCTCACAAAAGCAGTCTTCTATGTAAGTATCTGTACACATTTACTTAGTTGTTAATTAAATAGTGATGTGTGAGAAAAAGGGTAAATTCGAGCACAGATTATTTCAGTTTAGCAGTTTGTAATCACCTTGTTAAATACATGTCTTTGCCTTTTGTCCTTGTAGTTTTGGAATAAAATTCACTGTGTTCTCTTTGGAGGAGGGGGAAAAGAGTGAATGAATAATAAGTCAAATATAGAATATGAAAAACTAGCAATTAAAGCATTTAATATTGACAGGCTTCTACCTGAAAACAAGGTATGAACAGAAAGGATGTTTGTTTTTCAGCTGTGAAGAATTTTGTAATTATCTTCTTGGAAGCTCACTGTCAGAATTTGTGTTTGATTGTAACTTTCTGGTATTGACTGCATTCCTGTACCAAAAACTGACCTAACTTTTGAAATGCATTTTACTTAGAAGTATCCAGAAATGATTGAGGCAAGGTACCCTAACATTGCTACAGTGTGTCCAGTTAAACCAGGGTAAATACAGCAAAAACGTGTTTTGGCTGTGAATGGTAAGGTGGATGAGAAATTGATTGGACCAATAAACTCAAAGGGCAATGGGACAGATGATTGTAGAAACTGAATAATAATTTTGATGTGACTGGCTCAAATAGAATGACCTGTATCACTCCAAGTAAGAGAAAATTGCTGTCAACAAGACAAGGCAAATGACAAGTGAACTTTCTGAACTTAGCCAGTTCATAGCAGGGTGCGTGTTCCCCCATTAGCTGTTGGTATGTTGTTAAAAAGCAGAGTTAAAAACAACATTCTGAGAAAGCTGTTTAAGATGAAAAAGGGCATTTCATAATAGGCAGAAACAGAGTAGAGGAAACTTCATATTAAAACTCTTATTTAAAAATGTATTAGCAGAGTCTGAAAAATCTTTCATACCTAGGACTAAAGCAAATGTCAACAAGAATGGATGAATTCCAATAGTACTCAGGTGGCCTCTTAGGCAAAGTTAGTTTCATTTGATTTTCTTCTATCTAATACAGAGCTGTGGGCTTTAATTTGCTTCCATCTGCTGTCCATAATGTTTACAAAAAATGGATGTTATACTCCGCAGAACCAAACATTTCAAGAGATAGATCTGTTCATTTAGAGTTTTTTTTCATTCTGTTTTTTAATCACTGCGGTAAGTTACAGTTATAGGGGAAAATATCACTTTAAGGATTAAATAATAACTCTCATATTTAAAGCTTTCTCTGTGCTTTTTCAGGAGATACTAGATGCTATTCAGGGCCTGCATTCTAATCCTCTTCAACAAGAAGGACTTCTGCTAAATAAAACAACTGTTAAATATTCACATTTTACTTGTTTGCTCCTTTCCACTGCATAGGTTTGCATTTTATGGATTCTGTAGAAATTAAATTTCAATTAAATAAATGTAATTAATTCAAAATAATTGCATTTAATTAATTGAAATTAATTTTAAAAAGGAAACACCACATTTTATATCCAAGACAAGTATTGTCTTTCAAACACTGCGGTGACAGAAACACAGCCGCGAGTTAAATTATGGTAAAGTGAGGTGGGACAAAAACAAAAGGTGAGCATTTGAGGTATTCTCTGCACAACACACCTCCAGCAGTGTATGCTTCTGGTGTTGGATAGTTTCCTTCTGTATCCTAAATGGTTATTGGCATATCTAGACTTTCTGGCCACGCACTAGTCGTAGTGGCTTCCAAGTCCCTGAATCAGCATTGTAGGCCAAGAGGTCACCATGAACTTTTCAGTAATGCTGAAATGATACTTCTACTGCCAGCTCTTAGTGAAACTCAACTTCAGTGTACATCATGATGTTTATTGTTTACTTTAATGGATTGCTGAAAAAAAAGAAAAAAAGCCACAGAACTGCACCAGTGCCTCTCAGGGCTGATACTTTTGTTTGTGGTTTTGTTTTGTTTTTTTTTGTTGTTGATGTTTGTTTATTTATTTTTATGGAGACAAACAATGTTGTTCAGTATACATCAACTAAATGGAGGAAAAATCACTAGGGGAAAACTTGTCAGACACTGGCTAGAGGCCAATTTCAAACATTCTGTGATTGCAAATTTGTTGCAGAGAATCAAAGAAATGCTAGGCAGAACATCCAGAAGCATAATAAATTAACCTCTGCAAAATTCTATCGGGAGCGTCTGTGCAGGAGGGAAATGAAAAGCCAAGAAAGTTTGCTTCCCTTTGAAGATTTTCTAGAGCATATATTAATGATGGGTAGCTACAACTTATTTCCAGATAAACCAATGAATGTACGGATTCAAGACTTTGAGGGAGGAGAAGATGGAGCTAAGCAGAAATAAGATCACTTGCACTGACAATTGTCTGTAAATACTCCCCTGGGACACAAAGCAGTATTTGATGTGACTGCTAACAATGTTATCATTTGAAAGTGGAGAGGAAAAATTATGTTTGTACTTCAGCTACTTTAATGAAATGGAACAACCCTGACAACTGAGACCCTCAAGGTGGGTAAGGCACCTGCACAGCAAAAACTGGGCTCAATATACTTACATGTATTTAGAGGTGCACTTTTGGTTTGTATATTTATATGTATATTTTTATATGTGCATGAAAAATGAATAGCACACTAAGAGATTGCTTTTCCTCCCTTGTAGCAAATGTGCTTAGCAATAGGCTGATTCTGACTTCTAAAAGAATTAATGTCAAATAAAATTATCAGGGAAGACTACAACTGAGTGAGTATCAAAGCTATGTTTGCAGGAATTGGGCTTCAGAGTACTTGTGAATGGGAGATGTTTGTTCAGTTTCTTTACATGTCATTTCACGTGTCTTTTCTTTATGAATCTTCCAGCTGTGGTCCTTTTCTGTTTAAAAGAATACTCCATAGTTTCTTTTGTAAGTCAGCAAGTAGCAGCTGTATTTCTTTATTTTGTTTGTTTACTTTTGTCTATTTGGTTGAAAAGAAAGGCAGGAAAGTGAAACAAAGCACAGAAATGAAAGTCTGTCAACTGAAAACCTCCCAAACATAATAAACTTTGTTGACTAGATAATTCTCTTTGATACTCTTGTTTTTTGTATTTATAACTGTTCTCACTTAAACAATGTAACCTGTGTTATGAGGAAATTGCCTTGATACAGTTAAACTGAATAAGCATTACATTGGTGTTGACAGTCAGGTTTGAAAGCATGTCAAAAATACTTTGAATACCATTAGAAAAGCAAATGCAATTCTTTCAAGTGTCTGAAGACTTAATTTCATGAATATTCAGGATAAGGCTGGGATGGTATCGAGAAATGCATATTAATTTTGTTTTGCTTTTTGCGTGGCGTGTATAGCATATACTGAAGGTAGCCTTTCTGTTTGTGAGTCCCTGAGGACGTTAGTATTACCTGTAGTTCAACTATTGATACGACTGTAGACGAGAATGTTTTATTACTTTCATGTAAACCATAAGCACCATCACTCCTAGCTCATGACCTAAGCTTTGTTGTTTTGGTTTTTTTTGTTTGTTTGTTCGTTTTAAGCACAAACTGGAAAAGAGGTGCAGTGAATTTATTTTACAGTTTTGTTCAAGTCAGTGGCCTAAAATTCAAACACGTACCACATGATCTAAAGGTAATTAAATGTCATTGCTTGAATTCAAGAGGAATGATCTACTGAATTCAAATTAATGAGGCACCCTGAAGAGCTTTCAGCTGTCCTCACAGGTTGTCATCATTCCTAATGATGAATGGAATATACAGGTAGGTTGGGAGAGTGTAAGCAGAAAAAGCTGGTTTGCATTTGCAGTAGATGGGATGTTAATTGACAAGGGTGCTTGATTTCTTCTGTTTTAGAGCCACAGCCAAAATATCTCTATCACTGCATTACTGCAAGAGTGCTGTTAAGATTATTTCAGAGAAACCTCATCACATTTTCATTAAGGCTGGAAGCGGGAGCTCTGTGCTATTCCCATCATTTCTGAATGTAAAATTTCCCAAGTGGATCAGCAAGTTACACTGCTGACATACTCTTATCAGTGTTGCCTGCATGGCTGTTGGTCTGTCAGCCCCTCTGGACTCTTGAGTTGACTCCAGTGGAGTTTGGCTGGGGCTGTGAATAAGTCATGGAAAGGAATGCATCTCCTCAGTGCAGGAGCATTCTAGAAGTGTTCAGTAGGCAAAGAAGATAGCAGAAGTTTTATCTACTGAGCACTTACAGTGAATTAACATTAAGACTTCCACAGATTAGCTAAAAAACTGCTCTTGTGTTCAATAGTTTATGAATTATATTCTTTTTCTTTGGGAAAAAAAATCTAACTTGGCCCTTAAATGTCTGCATGCATCACCTTGCACAGGCATCAAATCCCGTTCCACTCTAAAATTTAAGTGAGATTTGCTGAGGTTCAAAGCTGCAGTGATATGACTCATTCCTCCGCCAGGCAGAAATGCCACTGTGTATTTTGTGGTGTCAGTACAGTGATGTAGTTGAAGAGGATACATGACAGAGCAGGAGGCAGAATCTATTGCTCACACTTCAAGATGTAAATCAGTCAAAGATAACTTCGGGTAAGAAAGAAACCACTTCTCTGTGTATTTAATGCCTAGCTATAAATTTATGAAGGCTCTAACTCCCTCTCATACAGCAATACTGACTAATGTGTTTTTCCTATCTACAAGTGGATATTTATCAGTTTCCCCTGCCCATAGTACACACATTCACCATCCTGATTGCAGGTGAGGACTTCCATCTCCTAGAAATTTTTTCAAGTGCAGAGTGATTTTAAAAGTTTCCAGAGGATGATGCAGATGTGAAAATGGCCCTGACATATTATATACCAGGCTGCCATGGAGCATTTTTTTTTTTTTCAGAACATGAAATTTCAGATTATTTCTTAAGAAAACAAAATTGTAATATGGAGATTTGTCTCCTCACAGGCCATTAAAATAGTTAGCTTGATGAACAGAACTATTCATAGTTAGAGCTAAGTGCAGGTCAGCTCTTTTCTAGAATTGTGCAACCATACTTAAAAACCAATCCATCCCCCTGCTTCTTTTTTTACCTTTGAAGGAATGTTCTTGAGGCCATGTAAACTGTATGCAAAAGCCTCTTGGGCAGAAGCTGCATTAAGAGGGTGAGCAGAAATCTTTAACTATAGCAGTGCAAATCACCAACATTTTTATATGGTACCATTCTAAAATGTATTTTGTGTTGGTTTGCTTTCAAGGCAAGTTAACAATTTACAGGCAACTTGGTTTTTACATCAATTACTTTACAATTGATACTGCTTCAACGCAGTCCTCATAAGGAGAAATTTATGCCTACTGCTTCCAAGCTCTCAGTAAAACCTGCCCTCATAAGCAGAGAAAAGGCCAATTATTAGTCATCCTTAATGCCCTGATGTTCCTCCTGCAGGTAGCTTGTTAAGAGTATACAAAGGTGATTTAATTTCAGTGTCCCATAACAGATTTATAATAAGCTATCTGCTTCTATAATAATTCACTGTTCTAATTCTATTAACTGTGTTCAGATATTAAAAAAAAATCTCAGGGATATTTCCCTTTGCATTTAGTATTTAGTTCTGCTAAGGCTGAGAGACAAAAGTAATTACTGAACTGAATTCCATTTTCTGGTCTGACCTGTGTGTCTGGAGGTAAGGAACTAGTGCAACCACTACTTCTGAGCCCTGCAAAGCAGCACAGTATGAGTTTCACTAAAAGCCTGGGCAAGGCTGGTTAAAATCAGAGTATTACTTGTTTTAATATTTTCTTTCCCTCTGGAATTGGCCTTAACTGTCATGAAAGTGGTGAGAAAATGATTCTTTTGGAAAACCGGTGAAAGTTTCCCATATTTACATCTCTTGAAAAACTAAGACACCTGATGTGATGTCTGCTGCAAGAACCAGGTTTGGAACTTGGAATACTGAGGCACAATTAATAACCACCCACAGGTACAAAGCACCAGAAAATGCAGATCAAACTGAGTTAAACGTTTAGAAGCTATGCTAGATATTGAAAGTAGCATCCTACCTTGTGTAAAATTTCTTCCAGCAGATAATTAAACAGTGACATGAGATCTTGGAAGCAGACTTTGGAATGAGGCTTTACAATCCTGCAGCTGTTGCTTGGTAAAATTCAGTACTTTGTGGTCCAGGTCCCTCAGTGTGTGATGGGAGCAGAGTAGCACTGTGCAAAGGGTTAACATGTTGTTTGGGGGGAGGGAGGGAGGGGTTACATACTAGTATTTTGTTTTGTTTTGCTTTTTTATAGAGATGTCTTATTCCTGTACTTCCCTGATTTGACTGTGGGTAGAGCTGACAAGTACATGGCCTGAGGTGATGTGGTTTTTCCTGAAAAGCCTGGTCCCTTCTGGGATGCAGCAGGATTTCTGGAAGCTGCCTAACTCCTATGCTGCTTATTTACAGTCCAGAAACTGTGTCTTCATGATGGGGTAAATGTTCACGGTGTATCGTAGCTGTAAGGAAGAAGAAATTGCTATTCAGTTCATCAGTACTGTAGGTGTTTCTTTGTTGTTGTTATTTTCTAATTATTTTTTTATTAAAGAAAAAAAGCTATAAGGATTTGGCTCTGACTGTAGGATTTACTAATCAACTTATTAGTTACTTTCCAAATGCCTCATGCATATTTTAAGGGTTATTTTTTCTATCTGCTTTTCATATCTTAACTCAAACATTAAGAAATAAAAGTAAAATTTAATGAATTAGTAGTGTGCTGCTTATTGGGGCTTATCTCTTTGGCTAATGTAAATACCTGCTGAATGTATACAAACCGAGGGAGAAAGGCCTAAGCAGATATGGGGAAATATTCAGTATCTGTTACTAAAGGCAACGGAGAAAATACTTGTTGATGGGCCACAGAAGATTTCCCTTGGATATTGGTTTTGGAAGAACTCAAAGATGTGTTTAGTATAATTTATTTGTAACTAGGCAGTAAGGGCAACAAGTTGTGTAACCAGTAACATCTAAAACCTGCTTAACTCTGTGATTGATAGGGTTTCTGTGTGTGCAAAGCAAAAAGCTGGTGCCAATCCAACAAAATGAATCAGTATTGTTAGAAAGCATCCAAAGGAGTGCGATGAGGATGGCAAAGGGCAGCATGTGTGGGGAGTAGCTGATTCCCTGGGTGTGTGCTGAGCCTAGAGCAGGCTGAGAGGAGACATGATGGCAGCCCACAGCCCCTCACAGGGAGCAGCATGGCAGTGCTGAGCTCTGCTCTCTGGTGACAGTGACAGAACCTGAGGGAGCGGCTTCAAGTTGTGTCAGGGAAGGATCAGGAAAAGCTTCTTCACCTGTCCTGGAAAATCTCCCCGGCGCAGCAGTTGCCAGACCCCAACCTGCTGGAATTCAAGAAGCGTTTGGACATGGCTCTCAGATGTAGGATTTGGATTTTGGGTGGTCCTGTGTGGAAGTTGTGCAGGTAAGAGTCGGACCTGATGACCCCTGTGGGTCTGTGCTTCTATGATCTGGCCTTAGAGCAGCCCGGGAGAACTTTCTCATGGCTGGGATGGGAAAGGCCCTGCTTCACACCAGGGCAGGAGCAGGCTGGCTGGAGAGAGGAGGCAGCCAGTCAGCTGGGCTTCTGCCACCCTTGCTCCCAAATTCTTCCTGTACGTACACTCTAGCTGCCTTTTCTTCCCTGACACAATGTGCTGTTTTTCACATTTCTGGAGGTCTCTTTTCATGTCAGTTGTTGGTTGTGCCCTGGGTGGACATATTTCAAAAGAGCTTGCTGTTTCAGCACTGAGGGCTGGTCGTGGCAGCAGGAGGCCAAGCGTCAGTGTATTAGAGCAGAATGCAATAATGCATTTGGGTTGGTAGGCTTGATTTCCACAGAGGTGCAGGGAATTCCGGCTGGGCATCTTTCAGGCATGAGAAATATAAATGGTAATTTTTACATCATTGTGTGTTATGATTTAGTTACTTAATACATGGAATTATTCTACATCCTTGCTATACCAACATCTGAGCAGGGGTAGTTTTCATTCAAGTGTAGTACACGTACAGCTCTTGGGATTTACTGGCAAGCTAGATCTTTAGAACTTCAGTTCATAACATTTCAGAGATATTTAAAATGTCCTTAATTAACATTAAGCTATTATTAACTTCTGTGTCATATTTGCCATCTTATCATGTCCAGATTTCTAAATGAGGAAGGAGTATGGATCACCAGTTACTGTGCACGTACAAGTGAACTACAGCTCAGAACGAAGACTTAAAAACTGCCATGATTTCTCCTCTGCCAGAGCACGTATGGGATGGTGGGAAGCACTTTGGACCTTCACTGACAGTATGGGCTGAGGCACTGGGCCCCATGTGGTTGTACCCCAGGCAGTGCTCCTTTGGAGTCATGGTGCTTGTAGGCATACTCATGCTGAGAGCACTGAGGGGGATTCCTTGGTGGGAATGAATAGAAGGTGCACTTGTGAACGCATGCACTATCTGCTGTGTAAAGCAGCACCTTTCTTCACCAGTCACATTGGCAGGACAGGGCTGCCAAGGCAACACTCAGACTTAACAAATGACTTTCTACTAACAGTTCTTGTATTAGTGGCTTTAGTTATCCTGTGAGTGCTTCTCTTCTGTAACAGAAGGAAACTGATTTTCCGTAGATAAAACTGATGTGAGTAATACATCTGTGGATAGGAGGTGCTCATGTTCTGCATGCCAAGTAATATTTCCCTTTCTGGAGGAAGTTAAAATGTGGCTTCATTGGAATGCAACCCTATGTGCTTGTCACTATGCAGAAAAGCTGTCAAAAAGCAAGATTTATAGCTAGTAGGGAGTTTGCAAGAAAATAAGCAAACCTCACCCTGCCCCTTGTTTCCAGAACATAAAGACTTTCAGGACTTAGGGAATATCAGCAAACAGCCTCCAAAATGAAATATGCTTCCGTTGCCCTAAAGCCAAGACATTGAGCTTGCTGCCAGCTTTCCTGCTTTTCAAACTTAATTTTAATTTCATCAAACCTGGTTCAGTATCTAGTTTTCTATTATCCAAAAGTAATATCAACAGAATAGCATCATTTTTTCCTGTCCCTAAAATCCCTTCCCTACTGCCATTTCCCCAGGAGATTCTGCTGCTGCTGTGACTACTAAGTACACGGAATAGCCCTACAGTTCAGGTATGACTCATGGTATGTTAATTTACTGATACAGAAAGTTTAAAAGTGAGGGAAGGAAAGATAGTAGTTTATTTTAATGTTGTTTTCGAATGGTTTCAAGTTAAGTAATGCAAATAGTGCATAGTTAAAAAAATACATTTAAACTGTTTTTTAATCAGTAAGCTACCTGCATCGAGGGAATCTAAACTTTTTAACAGAAGCATTTTTTTTTGCAATCACTTTTTCTGTTCCCTTCTTCCTTACATTTTGTTCTTGAATTTGGGGCAGTTGGAAAATCTGCAACAGTTTACCAACAAGCTTGGCAGTTCCTGATTTACACAGAAATCCAGCTAGTGCTATGGGAAAATGTTTTTCTTTTGTGAATTTAAAAAAAATTATATTTTTGTCAAAGAGAAATATGTAAGCACTTCATTTTCCTGCAATGAGTATAAAAGAAGATACAAAATGGTGAAATTCTCAGTGAAAGTCCTGTGAGCTTAAGCACTTGCTTTTCTCACAGCATTGCTGTCACAAACAATGAGATCCTGACTTCAAGAATTGAAGGGAGTTTTCCTTAGTTTCTAAAGTACGAATTCTCACACAGCGTGCTTCTGCACATATAAAAATACAGTACAGTGTGCCTAGTCCTGTGCTTATTACATGATTTTTGTAGCTGTCAGATGTTTGTCTCCTGGATTCTTTTCCTAGGGATGATTCAGTGCCCTTTCTTTTTCATCTGCTGCGTATGACTGGACATACCTTGCATACAGTGGCTTCCCTTTCATTACTTCCAGCTCCATAAGGCCCACTAGAAATGTGTGTGTGAATCGTTAGAGAGATGATCTAGGACTATTCACAGAAGATAAATCATGCTAGATCTTCTCCAGCTTCCAGTGCTGCTATTTCATTCCCTGTTCAGGGAGATGAGCAGACCTAGCCTGCTTTGCTCTGTTCTACTCTTGCTCATATTTTTTGTGTTACAATAAAATAATTGCTTATATGAAAGGGTATATTTTTGCATTAATAGAAGTCCCATGTTTGGACTACTTAAATATGGCTCTGGGACGGTTTTTTCCTTTGCTTTCTGGTCAGAAGGCCAGGATGTTACATTTCTTAATCTGATCTCCAGCTGAAGTACAAATATTTCTCGTTGGTGTCCTTGGAAGTTTGTATGTTTTTAAAGATGTGGATGATGGATGCTTCTGCTGTGCTTGACTGTGAATCATTACATGATGCCCTAATTTTTCTTCCTAAATCTCTGTAGCTGTAGCAAATAATGTGCCTGAGAGGAAATGTAGAAGAAAGGGTAGTGTGTGACCTTCCTATTAGTTATCCTTCTGATGGAATAGTACTCCTGCAAGGGCATGATTCTGTTTGCATTTCTTGCTTCCTTTTTAACTATAACAAAGTACAGACCTGTCATCTGCAGGTTTCTGTGAGTAAACCCAAAAGTAAAAATCTTGACACTGAGGAGTAAAAATCTTGACACTGAAGAAACAGCAAGCTGTCTAGATAGTGGTTTCAATTTAATCCAAAGTTAATTTAAGTACTATTTCCTCTCAGCTAAAACATTTTTGAGATATCAAAAAATCAGACACTACACTGCAGGCATGTCTTCTTCTGGTGGTCAATACAATCTAAAGAACTCCAGGACCCCTGTGGTCTCCTTCATTGCACAGGGAAGCTCCTAGCACGTGGCCCAGCTCCTCGCACCTATTTTCCTTTCAGGCATGAGTTCTCTGAGGATATGATCAAAAAATGTATAGAGTTAGTAGTTAGTCCCACCCCCAGTTCAGAGTTTTCTCTAGTCCCCCAGACTCAGTGTTGTGTGTACTACTCAGGTAACCTTTTTAAAGTAATGATCCAAAGCCAGCAGGTGGTGGCTTGCCAGACTATGGGGAGTATCCATGCTTCAAACTAAACATGTTTCCCAAGCAAACACCCACATCTAGCTGTGACTCCTCCAGGGAGATGCCAGCAACACGAGAGAGATGCTTAACTCTGCTGCCAGTTCCAGTCAGAGCAATTGGACCTGCAGCAGGTTTGAGAACAGGGATATAAACTTCTCTGATAACTCTGCTCCCAGGGGCACAAATGCTGCATGTTTGCCTGGCATGCATTACCCTGAGCAGAGAGCCCTGTCCTATCAGGTGCTGAGTCAGAGGGCCCCATGGCAATAATAAACCCCACTCACGATAGCTCTTTAGTGCAGGGAAGAGACACCATTTGTCTTCATCTATTTTTGTCATAAATACCGAGATGGGACAGGAGAGCACAGTGTAATTAAAAACAAACTAGAATCATTTAGGACAGTCTTTTCCAAGATGTGTCCTTTCTTTACAGAAACATTTGTAATGAAGTTTTCAAATAGGAAAAGTTTAAAAATAATGTGTGTATGAGTGGCTGCCTGCTGAACAGTAATTGGGTAGTAGTAGAAGTCAGGGACATGAAATGATTCTGTTCTGTTTCATTCATGTCTAACTACATAATTAATTAAGAATTCTTACTTCCCTGTAAATTTACTGTATGAGAACTTGGTTCTGGCTTTTCTGTGATATTTTGTTGCAATGTCTTAATGTAGACAGGCACAAAGTTTCTCTTACAAGTGTCTCTGGTAGACTCCCGGAGTAAGAGAGATCCTGAAGGACAGCAGTGCAGTCAACCACAGGGCTTCTCACAGTTATGTTTGATCTTTTCAGCAGAGTGAAGTCTTGCATTACAGCTCATTGCCACAGTCGTGGCATTGCACAAGAGCAGCTGTGTGTAACTGGTAGCTGTTGTCTTTATAAGAATTTATGATGAAGTACAGATTTGACATTAACTCAGCACCTTCTTACTTTTTATACCTTGTCTTGCAAGTATTTCGTATCCAGATGGACTCTCTCTTTTTATAGTAGTGTATTTCCCTTTCTCAGTAGAGTTCCATTCATTATGATTTTACAGAACACTGCATAAGAATTATAATTGCTGTGCGTACATTCGAAATTCATTTATGCACTCACAGTGAAATGTTTTATGGACAGCCTAGGTTGTAAATTCTTGATTGGTTAATCAAATTCTTTTTGTGCTCACTTGCTAACTTGTAAATCATTGTTCCTTCAATAACAGACAATCTGAAAATGCATCATTAAACTGGCTGTTCCTGTGTTCCTCGCTTTTCCTGATAAACTGAGAACAGTGAGTTCTCAGCAACCTTTGACCGTTTCCATTTTGTATCTGTTTTCTGCCCTCTTTCTTTCTTCTTGTTCTTATAGACTAATCTTAATGTGAATGAAAATCTCTGTCTTTGCTCAAAAATGTTTTAAGTGGAGTCCATAAGGTTTTTGTCAGGGTTTGCACTTTTTTGTAACTAGAGTTGGCCAGATACTGACCACCAGGTATCTCGCTTTATTTTAAGACATTATGTGGCACTTAACGTGCATTTATCTTCTTGACTTTACTCAGTTCTCGTACTATTTCATGACATGATAAAATCCCATTTATTTCAGCTAAACAGAAGGGATCACATTTTTTTCTGACTTCTTTTCTGTTTTATTCAGCTGTAGGAAGACTTGAAACTTGGCAGTTGCATTCCTGCCTCTTACTTCAGACTTCTTTTTTCTTGAAGTCAATTTGCTTCACACGAGCTCCTAAAAATTTAACCAAGCAGCTGGGTTTGAAACTCCTGAGCTTGTCTTGTGTTGACGAAAGTTGTGCAAGCTCCTCTTCTTCCTTTTAAGTCATTCTTTTCATTGCTTTTAAATAAGGATAATTCAGAAGATTAAGTATACCTGTGACTGATAATCCGTGGGAATTATGCCATTATTGAGAAGGCACGTCTGGTGCACTTCTTTTATTAACATGTAAGGAAGAATCAAAATGTACTGAAGGCTGCCAGGCTGAACTTTGCTGGCTGTGTGTTCCCATCACTAAATGGTCTTTCTTTTCCAGGAATCTAATTCAGCAGATGAGAAATTTGATGTGCCAATGGGCTTGTAAAAACTTGGAGTTTTAGTTAAATAATGTGACCATGTGCATGTTTTCAGAGTGCAGCAGAACAATCAGCCTGTAGAAGATGCTGACAGAGCAAAGATAACGGCAGTAGCAGTGTCCAAGTGAGATGGTAACTGAACTAGTCAACGTGCCGCTGGTTGCACATTGCACAGCTCATTTCTGAGTTATGAACAAGTATGACAGCAAGCATGACACTCAGTGCTCTTTCTCTTGAATTTAATGAGTAAACTAACAGCTATTGAACAAAATTAAAAGAAGAAAATTAGTCTTGAAAAGCAAAAATGACAAACATAAGTTCTTAAGTATGGGTTAGGTTTGTGTTGCAATCTCGAGTGTTGACTTGTAATCAGGCTATGTAATCTCTTCTAAAACAGCCCAGTGACTTAAAAATGAACAGAGCTCCTAAAATAGGAACTTGGCCAAAAGGCATGCCACTGTGATCTCACTGCCATGGGCATGAAGCTATGCATCCTTTATGCACCCATACAAGTCCTCCGAACTAAACTTTGGAAAATTTGGGGCAGGATTCTTCTCATCAAACCCATGTCTGTAGGGCAAGAGTATCCCCCTATCCTTTCCTTTCATGGCATGTGTCCCTTTTTCCTGGAGAAGTCAGAGGGTTTGAAATAGGGTAGGAAAATTATTTAAAATTCCCATCGCCTGCTTTTCATTTTCAACCCTTTTTCTGCCCCAGTGTGATCCCTTGCTGTAGTCAACATCTCTAAGACAAAATTATTTTCTGTCAGGCATTCTTTGTGTTTCCGCAGCTTGGATCACGTGGGAAAATACTCTGGTGCTACTTCAGGGACTAATTGCACAGAGTAATTAGTGAGTCCTCATCCCTCACAATGATTTTTGTATAAAAAATTCCCTGATGTAAAAGTTCATCGCATATACACTTGCTTAAACAGCTGCAGAACAAGTGATTCTCTGGGAGCTGCTATTTCTCTCACGTGCCCCAAAAGCTGTAAGGTGTTGCCCATTGGCTCAGCATGGAGCTGAGGAGCAGCATCCTGCAGGAACGTTTGGAACACTGCGCTTAATGCTGGAGCCAGTTTTGGTGTTTTGAAAGCTATTTATTTGGGTGAAGTCGTTGATGTCTTCCATTTTAAAGTGCAAACTGTGGAGTGACACTCCATTACTGTGCTCTGATGCTTGGCAAAACTTAAATCTACAGGTTTAAGGTGGGTTTCCAATGAAAGAAGCAGCAGCTAAAGGGATGTATGTGTGGCTCCATTAAGAATCCTTGCCTCAGGCTTTTTTTCCCTGCTTCAGAAATTCAAATGGATAAAGCAATCTGTTGGCTGTAAAGGGAACTATATAGGTAGCTGCACAAACGTGGGGGAATGAGAATTTAAAATAGGAAGTGTTGGATGGTTGTGTAAATGATAACCTACGGATGGGGTGTTGCCAAATATATTAGCAAGATAGATGAAGCAGTCTGACAGTGTTGTTAAAGCCAACAATGGAGTGGCTGTACAGTGCAATCAATATCTTTTCTTGCTGCAGTTCCCTATATCAGTTGAAGAAAATGTTTTAATAGAAATTCAGTATATGTCTCTGAAATAAAGAGGGTGTTTGAACTTCTTACAGTAATAAATTTAGTTTTCTCTTTGAAAGTGCATGTCAGGTGATTTTTTGCTTCTCTTTAGGAAATGGAAAGTCGTATGTAAGGACTGGAACACCAGAGAGGTGATAGGAAGGTGACAGGTGGATTGGCCATTAACTGCAGCTGCTCAGCTGAGGCAGAAGAGTGTTCCAGAGGACGCCTGCAGGCTGCAGAAACGTGAGTGTGTGTGAGCAGCCTGACATGGGGGTGAACCGTGGGCAATAAGTGAAAAGTTGTATTTATGACCCTCCCCTCCAAATACAGAGGGCAGAACTGTAACCAGAAATATTTCTGAAAGTTAGGAAATCTTGTTTGTAAGTGAATGTGATCCAGTAAAGGCTTAATAACTGTTTTCCTGATCTATGTGATCTGGAAACAAAAGTGTTTCCAGAGATGGCAGGCAGGCATTTCAATGGCTTTAGGTAACAGTACCTGTGCAGTTTCTGTAGCTGATCTTCAGGTGAAAAGAGTGCACAATTTGGTTTGGATTTTGGGTTTGGACCCTAAATGGTGAACCAAAAAACATTCTTTCAGTTGTAAAACAGGGGTGATGGCTAACCACTGCCCTGCTGGAGACCTCAGGATATAAATAGCCTATATCTGGGTGTTGTCATCAGAGATGCTTGATACCCTGAGGGTTGTTCATCGCTGAGCCACTTCTCAAGGCTGTCAAATACATTTCACGGTATTTGCATTTGCTTTTGAGCGATATGGTTTCCTGTGTCTACTGCAGCATCGCTGTTCCATGAAGGGCTTTCCAATGCAGTTTCTTCCCGTTAGAAGTGAAGTAGGAGAAGGGTTAATAGGTTTCCTTTAAATTTTGACTCTTGACCAGCAGCTGTCATTCAGGTTGTATCAATCAGAAGTGGCACAAGCTCATTTGTGGTTTGGATATGACCATAAAATAATGGGATACTCTTCCCCAACCCAAAACAGATTTATTTAACGTCCAACTTATTTCTGCATTTATTTAAAAAAACACTTTCCAAGGTAGTCTGAATGGCTAGAAATCTGAGAGGTGAGATCAATTATGAGAACTTCAAAGCTGCTCTCGTTTGTCACAGCCGTGAAGAAATAGAATTCCCTTGCTTGCAGACTGAGCTTTGCTTTTTCCATGCCAGAGAGCACTGCCAATCAACTCCTTGCATCAGGCATGTGAGCCTGTCTCCAGAGAGCTCTGCAGGAGAACTCCAGAGTTGAGACCTTAGCTGCATTGAAGCTGCATTGATCCAACCATACCAAACACATGAGAGAAATGATGGTAAATTCCTTCCCTAGACAGAACAATGCCATTTACTACAAGATGTGATCTTCAGAAATCAATCATTTTGCACTTTTCAGTAAATTCTTGCTGGTCCAAATTAAATTGGGAAACTGACTGGCATGAAGGCAGTGTTTCTGAGTAAATTTCTGCCTGGATCTCTGTGGTAATATCAATGCAGATTTCATGAATATGTTTCATTAAAAGGATTTTCATTAAGAACAAGTGTCAAAATTTGTTAGTATGTTAGACTCAGAGGACACCCATAATTGCACGGACGGCATTTGTAGATCTATCCTTTTTTTCTTTTCTGTTTCTGTTAATGAGCATTTCTAAGCTGCCTGTTAGTGTTATAGTCTGGCACACTTTACAAATTACAAAAACAATTATGGTTTTTTTTGTGTTTGCTCTGTCGCTTAATCTTCTCTTTCAATGCCTGTAAACGTATTATGCTTCTGTTTTTTTCAGTTGGAAGTTTAATCACAGATGGTATCCAGATACTTGACTTTGACTCGTGTTTAGTAGTTTCTGCAAACTTTTTTTTTTTTTTTTTTTTTTTCTGACTAAGAAATCATGACTTCAGTTTACTATGAGTTTCTTCCTGGCATCTGCTACACTTCGGCTGCTGGTGGGTTTCAGCTGCTCTTTTGACCATAAAAAGAAGGGCCTCTGAGGTAGTAAGAGAATTGTGAGGTTGTGGAAGTTAGAATATCATTCTCCTGGCGATGGCTGGAATTCAGAGAAAAACTGACAAAAGGTTAATGAGCATTATTTCTTGCTTTTATGCTACTGCTTCTTTTGGCTTTTGGGTCTGAACTGTAAATCTATGGACTAGTAAGCATTCCAAGAAAAACCTTGAGTTTTGATTAAAAGTTGTCCTTATTCTCTTTACTGTCTAATTTGGTCACTCTGTGTTGTTGTTTTTTCTGAAATTCATGAATGTGTTTGACTGAGATGGTCATGACTAAGTCCCTGTCACTGATTAATTTTACTTTTTCCTGATTAATAGCTATAGAAATTGGAGAAATGACATCCCTGCAGTGTTTTACAATTCCCTGATATGCATTTTCAAGAGTACTGAAAGCACGGGCTCTACTATTCAGTTCTTACTCTTTGCTGTCTGCCCTGTGTTAGCTAAAATTAGGACCGTGTTGAACCAAAATAGAATTTGAACTTAAATTCCAAGATCTGAAAAACAGAATCTGTAGAGGTGTTAACAGGATAAATTTATATCCAAGAAGATATTTTTAAAGCCAACCTTCATGTCATTTTCTTGGGAAAAGCAAAGCATTTACAAGGTATTCTTTAATTGGTTTAATTGAGAATGAGTAATATAAGCTTGAGTCATGCAGGTCTGAACATAGACAAGATATATTTCCTTAATTTTGAAGAAAGAGGTGACATTTTATGAAAAGAAGAGTTGATGCAGGGTATTGTTTGATTAAGTTGTATTCATGTCCTTGTCCATTTGAAAATGGTTCAAAAAATACGGTTTGTTTATCAATTCTAAGTACACTTCAGTCTTAGCAAAATTTATTTGGAAAAAATTTAAGCATGATCACATCCCACCCAACAAATATACAGCTGAAATGTTGTACACCTGTCTCTAATTATATGAATATTTTACCTGGAATGAGGTTCAGTTGCCAGATAAAGTTATTTTGTATGAACTAAAATCTTATCTAATATTTTTTCCAGCGTAATGTATTGTGTTACATCTGTTGTAGAAACTACATACACGAAGCCTAAGCATTTTTCTTTATCAGTTGTTTTTGCTGGACCTTTTTTTTTTTTTCTTTTGTTATATACGGTATGTAAAACTGTTAAGGTATTTAAGATTGCTTATGTTTTCCACTGTTAGTTAGAAATGTTAACACATCAAGAAGTGTTCTGATAATCCTTTGCATTTGCTTCTGGTTTATCTTTTGCCACTCCCTACCTCCAAAGAATTAGAAATTTGTAATTTTCTGACCAGGATTTAGGATGAGTGAGACAAACTCTTCATTTCTCCTGCCTACTCTGAAGGTACATCTGTCAAAGCTATAGAGAAGGAAGAAGAGGACTTAATGTGTACAGAATTAATTTTCTGTCTGTGGTGAAACAGTGATGACTTTCACTTGAATAGGCCAGTATCAGGAAACCTTTCTTACTAGGGTATGAGACCTAGTTAAATTTTGATAGAAGCTTTGGTAGAAAAGTAGTATAAGAATGATAAATAAAAGAATAAAAGTATCCGAGGAACAACTGAGCAATATTACTTCTGCTTAGCACTGGTTATTTAAAAATAAGCCCTGTTTCACTTCTCATAAGAATGCTCTACTGCTTTTTTTTATTATTATTATTATCAGATTTAGCAAGAATAATCAATTTCACTGCTACAGTGCAGCATTTAGGATGAAATTGAATGTTTACCTACACGTTAATTACATAAAACAGTTATAATTAAATTCAATTCAAACAGTAGACAAACAATGAAATAAATTCCTCCATATAGTAACATTAAATAAATAGACAATATTCTCCTCTTTTCTCAGGGCCAGATAACAATAAACCAATTATTCTTTACAGCTTTCCAAGAGGGCTTCTCATTGTACAGAGAGGCTTAACATCTGGATCAATGCTTGCATGGTTTTTAATGAAGTCCTTTAGCTCTTAGAAATTATTGAAAAAGCATCTCCTGTGGAAAACAAAGATTAGTTTAGCTGGATGCCATGCTGAGCAACTGATGTTTTTCTTGGCTGGCTCAACATAAAACTGCTTCCATTCTCTGTATCAAGTAAGGATCTTCAAGCTTTAGTTCAGTAAACAAAGATTGCTTTCTTTCAATTCAGTATGCACTGTAGTTGGTTGGCTTTCTTCAAGGATAAGTAAATCAGGACAAATTCTGTCTGTTGCCATTGCTTCTCCACATTGTACCAATTCCATATAGAAGAGTTAAATGTACTCCCAGAAAAATCCTCCCATACATACCCCATAGAGCTAATCAAGATATCTTATGTCCCTTGCCGGTAAGTTGCCCCACAAGTTAAGATTTGCCAGCGTAAGGATTAAGCTGTGCAAGGGGGCTGTTGACAAAGCACTGAGAGAATGTACCTAGAGGACCTGCCTGCAGTGATTTTCCACGTTGCTCCCAGTTATGCACCCTGCGCAGAGTTGAAAGGAGCAAGGAGGGGATAACTTAAAAAGTTTGAGTTGTTTTTCACGTGTTTTTCACGTCCTGAGTGTGCCAGGGCCAGAGGGACTGCAGCAGCTTTGCTGTGAGCATCAAACGTGCAGTGACTTCGGTAGTGCCCACTGTTTCTCAAAATATGCTCACAATATGATTCCAAAGGACTGTGTCAAATCAAGTTACATACCTGGAAGAGCAATTTCTTGCTCCTCAGTGGAAAGCATGTGAGCAGCCTGTCAATCCCAGGTTTTATTCCTAAATCACTTCATTAGTTTTCTCAGAGCTTTTGCAAGTGGTTTTATTTTTGGTGCTTTCATCCAGCCAGTGGTTTGCCGCAGAGGCAGCTCTCTGTGCAAGGGACTTCTGTGCTGTTGAGTGCTTGCTCCCACAATGGCCAGGCTCAATACATCTCTGTCTGTGAATAACTGATTTTTAGTTGAAGGGCTAAATGATATAAGAAAAGCAATCAAGGCAACATATTGTTCTGGTACAGAGAATCAATGCATTCTTAAAAATGTCCTGGGACCTATAGTTAATGAGATAACTCAGAGTATGCTGCAGGAGCTAAGCAATTAAATCTTTGTTTTTCCTCTGAATATGAGCAAGAGTTCTATGTCTGAATGATTTTTTTGTAATGATCTCATTTTAAATTCATACATGCAAGCAGAGACACTGAAAAAGGTACTTTGGCTAAAGCCTTCCCAGCAGTTATACCCACACTGGTGAGCAGTATGGCACTGTGCTTCCCAATGGAGCAGCTGAGGAAGTGAAATTACATCTGACAGATTCGTTTATACATTACTACAGTACTTGGCTAAAGGCAAAATTGATTAAAAAGAGAAAAGTCTTAAGAAGTAAGGAGTTGTAGCTAGGTTTCTATACTGAAGGCTAAGCATTAAACTAGGCTTGCCATTGCTTACAGGGAGAGAAAAGATAATTCTGTACTACCTTCGATCTGAGTTTATAAATAAAAGTATTAATGAAATAGAACTGTTCAGTGCATGGGGTTTAAATAAAAGTATTAATGAAATAGAACTGTTCAGTGCATGGGGTTTATGAATTCATATGTTGAGTAGAGTGCAACTAGGAAGTGATGGAAGAAAAATATTTAATAAACATCTGAAAATTGTGTACTTAAGAAGGTAAATTATTGGAATTAATACAGCTGCTCTAAAGAAAAAAATACCGTGCTAGAAAAAATATTAAAATGTGGTTATTGTCTACAAAAATGCAAACACTTCTAACAGGAAAGTATATGGAGAGAAGCAGATGTGTATAGAAAAACAAAGCATCTACCTGGTATGCATGAGCAAATTCAGAAGTGCTGGAGGTGGGGAAAGCAGAAGTGAAAGATTCTGCTTTACCTTTGATATCCATCTTGTTTGCTCGTTTCTGTTCAGTACTTTCTCTGCTTTGCACTGAGGCTGTGGTTTTTTGCTAATTAGCCAAACTGACCTAGAATGTTGACTGATAAAGACACCAACTAGGACTTGCCATGCAAATACATTTTGCCTTGCCTGTAATATGATAATAAATGGTGAGGGGGAATAAATTCTTCTTATATTTGGAGGGTAAATGATCTCCATAGAAAACTTTTCATTTATGGAATTCTAATAGTGAGGTAAGAGATTCTGTAAAGAAATTACAAACATTTTGAAAGAGGATGAAGCTGCAGAAACAACAAAACGAGACATCCATCAAAATTAATAAACCAAATGTTTCTCTATCTCTCAATCTACGAGGCCAGTCAATCTTTTAAATTACCCTTTTTATTTTCTGACATTTGAGTCCTGTAGCAAGTATCTAAATGAAACTTGTTAATATTTCATGTGTTGCACATCTTCTAATCTGTTTTTATTTCATTTTTATGAAAATTACCCTTCAGATTAGTTTTCTTCACCTGGAAAGACCCATATCTTCTGCATTATAATTTTTTAATTATCTTGATTTATGCACAGCAATAACTAGTGAAAATTCCAGCTTGGATTTCCAAATGAGTTAGTATGGCATCTGAAGGATGCTCCCTATCCCTCACAGAAGGGCTTTTGTGATGATTTCTTGAAGTGTTCTTGATGAGTGACTTGAAGATGATATTTCTCTTTCGTTTTGCTTTCTCCAGTTTATTTGAATTCTGTAGGAATAGTGGTCTCAAACAATTCAGAAGTTAACTGCTGCAGCACCCTCTACTCTTCTTCCCTCCACCTTTCCTGGCCTCTTTCTCCTGAGCTGGTGTTCTCTAGGGAAGCAAGTGGAATGCTTTCATTTCACAGCCAAGCAGTGAGAGAAGTGGCGTGTGGCACTGATTCATGGTGGAAACAAAAAAATTTACTAAACAATTTTGAGTTGTTATCCTTCTGATCTTGTGACACCCACCGATAAAGTCAGACTATGGAGACTAGCCCAGCGTGTTCCAGATCTGACAGCCTTTGTTTACTACTTGTACGTAAAATTTTCCAATGAGAGAGCTTAGGAAAGGAGATAAGATCCTTTGATTTTATATTCTCAGAACTGTTACTGTTAGGGAACTGAAGATACCCTTGATGGCTGTGATTTCTCTGTTAGGCTGTGAACCGGGCAAACCTCCAAAATTCAAGCAGTCATTTATTTATCATGAAATTCTGGACAATCCAACTGATAACGGTAAACTGGTGAGCACTAATCAAGCAGATTAGCTGGGCAAAATACCAGGATTCTGGTCCTGTACTTCTGTCCCCAGTGGCTTCAGTTTTTGATATTTGGCAATCTCCAAGTTTGAGGTAACCAGTATTGAGACTCCTTTGATCAGAAAGCCAGGAGCAAGGAAGGGTCTTCTCTCCTTCCCAGGCTGTGCTGTCTGTCACTAATGCTGTGTACTCTTCTCTGCTGGTCAAACCCAGCCTGGCCTAAGGACTTGCCACCTAAGCTCAGGGGGTAAACTCCATGAACTGAAGTTGGCCCAGGTGGTGCAGGTTTACCCTGCCAGTTTCAGGCTACAAAGCTTTTTACTTTCTACCATAAATTTAGCAGCCTTGTGGTATGCCAGGGGTGCTTTTCACAGGAATTCTGGCTGGCAATCTCCAAGGAGCCTCCTGTTTCTAGTCCTGATTATGACCATTAAATAGGAAAGATGTTACATGTGCAGTTAAAGTACACTACCCAAAGGGTGCAAAAATCCAGAACAAGAGTGAACGCTTACACAAATCTGAGGACATCTGTGATTGGGTGGGAGAGTGGCCACCAAAGGGTGGAAAAATGCATGGGGAGCTGAAGGAGGAGATGGGAACCCTGGAAACACAGACTGACACACACTCACAAAGCCAAACGTGGCTCTCAGCAACTTTTGTTGCGTTTTGTCCAAATATATTTTTCTCTGGGGGAACGCTTTTTACACATCTTCTAGCATACCAGCAGTATTCATTTCTTACTACTCTGGCTTCTTCTGGTTCAATTATATGTTTCATCTCCCTCACAGTGGTTCTAAATTATTTGAACTTTATCAATGTGCCCTGGAATCCTTGCAAATTCAGATTTTCAGATCGGGCATTCTGTTACGTTCAGAAGCTGGAAATATTCTGAATCTATTTAACATAGTACTTTTTCTTCTGTTAGGAACCTAGAACTCTGTGAAAATGAATGAAAACTCTGCTGGTAGGGATTTGCACGTTCAAATCATCTTTAGAGAAAAGATTAACATGAAGATGAGGTTTTATTATTCTTCATTCCTCTTGCTTTTCCCTGCTTCCCTGTAATGGATTCTGATTTATTTGATGATGGACCAGGCTTCTCTGTATCATCAAGAACCTCCACACGTTTTTCATTGAGGAAGGGGAGGGAATGGTAAGACTTCACGATGTTTATTTGTGATTTTCTTTCCATTGCAATAGAGATTTGAGAATCGCTGGCAATGAGAACATTGTGGTCTTTTTTTCTCAATGCAGGTCCATAAACCAATGAGAATTTATAAATATGTATATATATGCACAGAGAAGTATTATATAATACATTGTGTTGGTAGCTGGATCAGAAGTAGCTGGAGGTAACGCAAATTATTTTCTTTGTTTAAGAATATAAATGAGGCAAATTTTCCCAGCTGAGAAAGTTTCTACTGTGTATTTTTGTCATTGTGTCACTCTTGTCAGAGAAAAAGGTGCCAAGAATTTTAATGTACCCTGTATTCATTAGCGGTTGGTAATGAGTCTGTGATTCTAAAACATGCCCACAAACCCCCAGTTTCTGTATATATTTGTCTGTTTTAATACTCTTCCTAATGCTCTCCTAGGTCAAATGTGTATTCATCGTGCATCTGTCTTAACTGGCTGTCAGCTAAGCTAATAATATGCACTACTGTGTTGTAGTGAAGTTTGTATGCGTGTATGTTGCACATATATTTTCCATTAAAAGAAGAAAAACACTTAAGCTTACAATAACATTTTTTAGTTAGCTTACTTATTTCTATTCTGCATGTACTTCATTATTATTAACAACCTTGCATCAGCGTTACCATGGAAATGGAGAATGAGTTTTGGCATGGCTGTAGGAATCGGAGTTTTCTGTTGTAGTCAGCTGCCCTCTTCCAAACAGTTGCTTGCTAGGTGTCAGTGAACAGTTCAGATGGGCTGTATTATTTGGCCACTTTATTTGCATACAATAATCTTGTCTATGAGCAACAAATTCCATATGCATTTTTGGAAGTGACTCTTGTGAAAGCGTAATGAATTCTGAGGGCAAAAGCATCATCAGTGCTTTCCAGAGGGGAGAAAAAAAAATCCATGAAAAGGAAGGATTAGGCCTGAATTTTATATTCACACCCTCAGTAGTTCTTTTCTCTTTGAAATTCTTTTCTTACTAATTCATAAGCTATGCTTCCTCACACCAATATATATGTTTTTATGCAACTCAGTATTGGTTAGGCATAAGGTGTATGCTGAAATTCTTTAAAATATTTCTCCTGAGGGGTCCGATTATCAGCAGAACTTAAGGCAATGCAGTTCTGTCAGCTGCAGGCATTCAGAACACAGCTAAGTCATTTTACCTTAACATTATGATTTATTCAATCGTCAAATACTAATTAACTTGGGGAAACAGAGAAGAAGGGGTTCTAGAATCATCTAATAACTTCATTTGCAATGCAGAGGTTAGAAAATTAACTCTTTTGAAATAACAACTCAGTTTTCCGTAATATAGTTTGAGTAGTCCACAACGAATCTTGTGTGCTTGGAAGTCATAATTAAAAAAAACTTCCTACTGCACCGATTGAATCCAGAAAAAAAAAGTCAGCGTGTTCTTTCTACTTCATACTTTATTAGCAGCTACAGCAAATTGCAACAGCTCTAACATCAGAAATTACTGGGCAAGTTTGTTAATGTAGAAGAGGTAGAAAAGAACGCAATTTAGTCTTCCACAGAAGTATTGACTCTGTGCTGACAATCCTGCTCCTGCTTTGTGGTGCTATATAATTGGAAAAAGATAAACAAATCAAAGATGCACAGAAGAAAAAGGTACTGTTTTATTGTATAGCCATTCCCTGGATTGAATTTCCCCCCAACACACACATTATGGCTGTGATTAGAAAGAAAGAGTAAGAAATAAATGTTTACTGAAATGGAGGATTCTGAATCTATCCTTCGACATTTTGAATAAGGGGATTGATTTTTCTAATGTACTCAGTGCTTTCCTCTAGTCAGTGTTTTTCAATTTGCTTTCATATTTTTTAATCATTTATCTCCTTAAAGATCAAAAATGGTCTCTGTAGCAGACTTTTCGCACTGGTTAGACCTTTTCTTCATTGTTTGGTACATGCTATGTGTAAATAGCATCTGTATCTTAGAGGGAAGCATTAGCATGATATAGGTAGCAAATAACTGGTTCTGCTTTTACAATGAACTTCACAACTGACAAGTTTCTCCAAGAGATAACTAAATCCTTCATTTTCACATACGTGGAATGTAAAACTCATTTCTAATAGCTCCACCTGGAGACATAGTAAAACTACAGTCCCTAAATCTGCACCCACGTGTTTGAACACACAACCAGTGTACTTATTCAGCTGCAGATCAGAGTGGCTACCAACAGTAAGTCCAGATATTTGCACAGGGTTTGCATATTCAAAATAATAATAATAATTATTATTATACATTTATATACACACAAAAATAGTATATACAAAATATACAAATGCCTTTTCTCACTTCCACCTCAGAGTGGTGGAAAAAAACAAAATAATCCCATTCCTCAGTACGTGTAATAGTACTGAATCTTTTTTTTTCATGCTGTCTATTTAAAGGTTTTCATTTAAATTACAAAATGGACACCTCAGCACAAAGTTTCAGCTCAAAGCACAATTATTGATGCTTGTGAAACCGCAGTAGGGCTGTTTTAATGTATATTGCTATTATTTCTCCTGTCCTAGTAATGGCTGCACCGTTCACAATATGTGTAGTTAAATGCATATTTTATGATGTATACCATGGATTTGAGTGCCTTGGGTATTATTCATAAAATTGTTGCTGAATGAAAATGAACACACTGTGGTGTTTGATGCTTGTCTCTGAACCCTGTCCCTAAGAACAAGGTGAATTGGGTTCCTCTGTGTCACTATTGGACTCATCCCACCTCACTCCTCCCTGTTCATGTCACTAACAGGTAACCATAGCCTGCAGGTCAGTTCTGCCTGGAGAGATCCTCCAGTAACCCCAGTGTGTAAGCAGTGGGCTGTAGAAACAGATGATAAATGCTGGCACACCCAGGGAGGAGAAGTGTTAATTGCTTTGTCTACAGAAAACGACCACAGGGATTAAGGCACTTCAGAGTTAAATTTCTTTGCACATTGTTGCCAATTTTTAATCTGTGAAGTGTTATCCTCTTGAAAGAGTGTGCATTTGCTGGGATAATCACACTTTTTCTTCCTCTCTGTTAGCTATTAATAGTGATAAATTTTAATTGCATATGTAAATAAAAACACTGTGTATTCATTAGTTTAAATATGTTTTTCATTAGGCAAATGAAATGCTCTTTGCATATGATGCAAAAGTAGAAGTGGGAGAACGTTAACAGCATGGAGCAGTTCTGAAAGTATACTGACACATTTATTTATTTATTTTTCATAAATGTTGATTTAAGTGATTATTAGGGGCATTTTTTTCAGTATTGGCATCTTGGTTTTTGAACTGAAAAAGCCAAAATCACGTAGGTACAGTGTCAAGGCCAACGCGTTTAAATTGCTGCTAAAACAGAGATAACATGTAAACGTATGTTACTGTTCATAGCATTGATTATTTGGGAGATGGTTACTGCAATGTGGTTAGGTATTTTCAGTTACTATACATAAAGATTCTGATACCTCTCAAATTCTGATAACCTTGAACACATTGGCCCTGAATTACATTGCTTCTTAATCATTAATTTTCAAACTCTTTGAACTCAGCGTTCCAAATACACTCTTCTCTATTTTTAGGGTCCATGCAATTACAGTCAAGAGGATATAATTTGTCAGTTCACTAATCCATAATTTCAGGGTTGGAGTATATTTATCTACCCATTAGGTCACAGTTTGTTTCCTTTCTACCAATAACATCCAGAATTCTGCAGCTAGTTAATTGTAAGCTGTCTTTGCCATCTCTTTCCACTGTTCTGCTCAATAGAGAATGATAGAAATCTTATCACAGAGATATTTAGCAGATCAGTTTCATTTTATGCAACAGCCTGGCTTCTTAACACTTCAGCCATGCTTAAAAGATGCTCCTTAGGTACGTCTTTCTAACAGTCTCTTTTGATATTGGAAAACGTTGCACTGCTGCTGTGGTTATCCACTGAGGTCTGTTGTTAGTCATTTCTAAGTAGATGCACAACAAAATATCAAAACAGATAATGCTTCCTGATTAACATGAGAATATAAAATATTTTTCCCTCCAAAACTCCCAGCAACCAATACACTTCCTGACTGTTTTCACGAGAGAGAGAAGGAAAAAGCCATTTTTTAGAGATAAGCGTGAATATTCCTGTCTCCCCTGTACTTATTCAGTTCAAATTCTATCAGATTTTTATATCGGAGTGTGGTAAAATATTTATATGCAAGATGAAGTGAAAAAAAAAATAAGACAGGCTATAGGGCAGTCTCAGAATTAACAGAAAACCAAAGCCTCAGCAGGCAGTCTAAAGAAAGTAATTTATCTGTCTTCTAAATTCTTAATTTCCCAAACTAAATTGTTGCTTGCATTACTCATTTCCAAAAGAATAATGGCACAAAGACATTCCATTTTGTATGCAGAGCTATTGCACCTGGTGTGTCTAAAAAAAAAATCAGGGATTGTAAGCCAGGGGGGACTATTGTGATATCAAGTTTGGCTTTCTCTGTAAGAGAGATCAGAGTGTTTCAACTGCCAACACCCTGTAGAGGTCATGGGTCCTGGCTAATCTGGAGTGAAAGTCTGAGGAACACGTTCAGTCTGGTCTTGGGTTAGAGAGTTCAGAAAACTAAAATCCTTTGGCATGTTTTGCATCTTCTTGCACTGAATACTTAAAACTCTGTTTTTCTGATCCGCTGTACTACAAATAGAATACAATATTAGTGTATAAATAGTGTTCACTAGGTGCTTGTGCTCATTCAAAGTAAAAGTGATTTACTGCAGTGATAGCTTGTTTTGTATCAATGCCCCAGTAGATCCATGCACTCATTGTCAAAGAATTGGAGTATAACAGCGCCAGGTAACTGTTATACACGGACTAAGGTCTGGAAAGCAAGCACATATTGACCTTCATTTGTGCTCTAAATATTGTCTTTACTATTCAGAATGATTCTTGCTCATCTATAATCCATGTAGCGTTTCTCCAAAGTTGTCAGCATTCATGGAAAGTGGTTAGCTTTTATAAATGATTGCACTGAGCTGCAGTCTGACTCCTTTGATTCTCATCCATCATCAGATCCTCTTTAGTGATTTCTCATGAGGTTGCCCTCCCTCTTACCACAGAATTTCTTTATGCAGGAGGAGGTGCACTTCAAAGATGCATTAAATCTTGTACATTAGCTTCTGTACATGCTGACACAATTCACTGTAGCGTTTGACAGCTCCTTCAGGTTCTTCAGGAAGCTTATGGCAGAGGTGAGAAAACTGAGGATATATGATGCTTTAATCTATAGTAAGCTCTATAATATTTAAATTGTAGATGCATCCAGACTGTCTTTAATGGTAACACGTAACGTGCTACACAGCTAGATAAGTGAACTCAATTTCTGAATAACTCTTCTAGAACATCAAATTTCATTTCTACACAAATTTCTTGTCTGATGAAACTTGTATCACCAGGAAATGGGAACGTGTCCAGGAGAAAATTAGCATCAATTTGTTCCCTCTCCTTATTTTCTTCCTTTAATTTCTGTGATTTCCAGTTCTGCTGTTACAGTTAATGTATGGACTAGCTTCTGACACAGATTTGCTGACATTTTGAATATCACTGGGATTTCTGGATTAACCTATACATGAAAACCCCTTCTTATTTGCTATTCTCTGGTAGGGAACTACTACTATGTGTTTTGGATTACTTTATGTAAACTGCTAATCTTTCTACACCAAATTGTTAGAGAATTGTCCGTTTAGTACAGTGCACAATGTCAATAGGAATATGTTTTTACAGTACAGTCAGCTTTCCAAAATCAAATTTACAATGAGGCAATTGGAGTGCTTTATAACAGGGAGAGTTAGAAACATAATTATAAGCCACAGCAGACACTAAGGAATGGAGAGGCTGAGAGAGGTCTGTGACACATGCATTTGCAAATTAAGATAACTATCAGTCATTAGAAAGATAACACCCTACTGTCTTAAACTTCAGTACATTAAACAGCAGTATTCTACCTTCTCCCATTGTCAACCATAACATTCTCACAAGGCAATATGAGGAAGGCTATAAAGTGGCTCTTAAGTGAGCTGTGCAAAAAGTAAAGCCTAGATGAATTTTTAATATGAATTGCCTTTTGGCAAAAATGATGTCAGCTTTCTTCTTTGCCTTTTGTTTTATGCTTTCCAAGATTTCCAGTTACAACAGAAGCGTCCCACAGAGTGTTCTGAGCTGGAAAAGATTTTCACATCTTGTTACGGGATAAATCAAATCATTTCAGGATAATTTGCTGGCTTCCATTTTCTCTTCAAGTAAATGAGTATCTGTCATGCAACTGTTAGTACAGATTTCAAGTTATAAAGGGTCATTCACCAACAAATATAGAGTTACGGGAGATGAAATGGAAAGGAGGTTTCTGTATGAAGGCTGTTCCCTAGGTGCACTCCAAGACAAACAAATAAAGATAGAATGTAATTTAGGAGTATAATTATTATTATAATTATTAACAGCATCCTACTGCCGTATTCTACCAATGTGCATCGCTTTGGACTTAGATCATTTCAACACCTTATATTAGCAGTAGTTGTAGTTTAAGTCCCAGTATATTCAATGCATTATGAAACATCATCATGGGCAAGTAAGAAGCGTGAAAGTTTTAGAATGGTAAACTCACTTGAATTTGGTAGCATCTGCTGCAGAGGCTATTAAAAGTTCGCTACAAATCAGGTTTTGTTCTTCTTCCTGTGCATCTCTTCCGCTCGTCACAGATAAAAGCATTTGCCATGTAAAGAAACACAGAAGACAGGATTCCCTAGAGAGAAAGTCAGTGTATTTTAGAGGTAAATGCCCCGTGTATTTGGGAAGTTTCTCTTGCTTTGGAGGGAGATTGTCCATTTGAACATAAAATACACCTTCCTGGGTGAGTCTGTTGGCGATTTGTTTAGCCCAGTATATGCCTGACTGCTAAGCATGTGAATATAAATGTAAGTCTGTGAAAATACAGACAATATATTACTGAGCAACTTGTGCAGGATGCATAGTGATTTCTTGACAGTGTTATGAGCTCAATCTCAATATGTTTTGAGCCACGTCTTGGATGTGCACAGCAGATGCATACAAGCCACTGTTCAAAGCATACAGAAAATGGTATGTGGATTATTGTACTTAATTTTTGAAGACATATTCTGTGCTGTGCTTAACTGGGAGCACATTTTTTTTGTGGTGCTGGTGAGATCTGACAAACCACCTGAATGCTTTACCATACCCTTGTGTTCATGTCTTCGCAAATTCAAATGGTGCACTGCCTTGGGAAATACAGATTCATACAAAACCAAATTCAATGCAACTATGTCCACACAACTGTTGCAGAGTATCAAATTGGAATTTTATAATTGTGCTATTACATGTGGATTTTTTTTTTCTTTGGAAGGAAAGAAGCTCCCCAGAGCAAAAATCCGTTAATTATGAACAAGACATGAGGTGATTCAGACAGAGTAACTATCAAATCGAGAAGGAGCTGTTCAACACTTTCATCTCTAGCTCTAGATATTAGCTCATGAGCACAATACAGTAACATGCGGTGACTTGGGATGCCATTGGAAATGAAAGCAAGTTATGGAAATAAACACATATTCAACATGTTGTTTCTCATGAATTTCAGTGCATTTAACTGTTAACCTTGATGCAAGACAGTGGACCTCAACTTGCAGAATGGCTATTCACATTTTGAAGTTCCTGGGTGCTAGATAAGAAAGCAAACCAGATTGTTGCCTTTTCTGTTATGTAAGTTTAGGTACCAAGCCAAATATTTATCAGTGAGTGAACTCTGATGAAAGGATCGTCTTCAAGCACGAATTACTATCAAGTGTGAAAGCAAACCTCCTCTCCACCATGCCATTGTTAGTACTGTGATTTCTCACACAGACTTGGATGCAGCAAAACTCTTAAGCATGCACATAGTTACATTTATTCCTAGTAGTAAATCTTTAATATTTTGAGATATTTTGATTTCTGTGAGCTATGACATTGTCATTTAAAATGTACTTAAACACTTGATTACTGTGTTCCTTCCTCAGACACCACAGGCATCGATAGGAAAAGTTGCAGATTGCTTTGGGTGACCCTAAACTATGTGCACCACATTAAATGTTACCTGAGCATTTTTATTTCAAGAATCTATAGTTTGCAGCCTAATAGTTTCGAAGAACACATTCTTACTTATGAATGCATTTAAGTGTGTTTACTGTACCTATTGAATTTGATAATCCTGGAGCATGTTTGAACTGATGTACTTTAGATAGAAAGAGATATACAGTACAGATTTGATGAATGCCTTTGAGTCTGTGCCCGAAGCCTTTCATTAATCATGAATGGTTCTACTTCCTCTGGAATGCTTTATTTTTCTGCGTAGGTTGCCATATCACATAAAAGAAGAACTTGTTAGTAAGCCTCGTATACATAGGCTGCTCCAAAAAGTAATGCCTCCTATTTTATTATGCTGGTACAACATCACGGGTGGATGTTCATGGCATGATGGGAAAAGCTGAACCTTCCTGCCAACATTCCATTACCTTTTATTGCCATGGGACTGGTGGCAGCAGAGGGGCAGTCTGTCAAAATGGCATCTGATGTGGAAGTGTGCGTGATGCAGAAGTATGGAACTGAACTCCGTCATTCAGTAAAAAATTGACATTCACTGACACTCAGTGAATATTTATGGAGACCAAACAGTGGATGTGAGCACAAAGAGGTGGTGGGTGGTGAGTTTCAGCTGTGGTGTCAGTGACATCAAAGACAAGTCACACTCTGGATGGCCATGCAGACTTCTACAAGCACAGCATGCAGGCTCTTGTTTATCACTGGTGAAAATGCATAGCTAATGGTGGTGACTGTTTTGTAGCTGAGAATTTGCTCTATCAAATATTGTTACTGTATTCTTTCTACCTTTTGTGGTTTTCATGGAAATAAATAAGAGGTGTATACCTGCATAGCTATGCATTTTTTACCAGCAATCAGCAAAACCTGCATGCCACTCCCATAAAAATCTGTACCAGTAGGGGTGATCCACCTCTAAATTTGACTACTGATTTGACCTATGAAGGCACAGAGATCAGGTTTTAAACAGGAGATTTGTCTTAGTGCAATGGGCTGCAGACTTAGGACATCTGGACTCTAACAGCTAGTTTATTTTGTCACTGCCTCCAGGAACTGCTTTTGAAAGAGCATTCTTTCTTCTGCACGCTGTAGAAAATCCACAGCACATTTTTGCAAGAACTCAAAGATATAGCTTTTTCTTCTTAGGTTCAGGGTGTAATTCATAGAGGTTTAAGATGTATTCTTTCCTGGCAGAAGCAGTGAGTGTACAGAATGCTTCATTTCCAGGCATAAACCTAAGGTTTATCATCCTTCCCTCTCTTCTCCTGTATTTCTCTACCAGTCACATCACCCAAGAAACAAAGATGTATGCCAGGCAGACATTATAACTATCTTGGCTAACATCTGTTACAGGCCAATTTCAATGCTATTGCTACTTCCCTTGTTATTCTGTATGTATGAGCTGGTATTAATATCTCCAAGGAAAGCAAATGCATGAATCAATGTGCCTGAATTAAATAGGGTTGAATGGATGAAGCATGCGTATGAAACAACGAGTATTGTGTTTGTACAGTCAGGCTTTGTGTGGAACATGGAGTGTGGCAGGGACAAGGTGCAGCTGGGCAGAGGAAGGTGGGCTGGCCTGGGTGGCCCCCGCCTGCCTTCAAAATAGTGCTGGAACAGTATTGTAGATGGATGCAAATACACCACATTGAACTTGGAGGAGAGCAGCAGGACTATATTTGGTGATGTAAGTTAGTGATTTAATAAAACTTAACTGTAAATAAGACTGCTAATTAACCAGATTCAAGATGGCTGAATACATTTGATTATTTACTGTATAGAGGGCAGGGTAAACACACTTACAGGCGACTCTCCCATTTATTTATGAGGATCAGAATGGACTCCTTTACTTTCTAAACCCCTTGAACCTTGGAGATAAGGAATCTCATTACAACTGGATCTACTCTTAGTCCCAGACTTGGTTAATGGCTCAGCTCTAAGGGATTTTACGTGCACAACTAATCTAAAACATAATCTTAGCAAAGCTAACAAGGCTTAAAACAAACAATCAGTGATTTTTTGAGGATCTATATTATATTGGCAAGAGCATCTTTATGTCAAGTTGTAAGGGATCTCCACAAAGGTGTAATCTTGTGAGGCATCCTTGCTCTAGGGGCAGTCCTGTCACACAGCCTACTGCCATCATGCAAAAGAACTTGGGGCTCACAGACTGGTCACTATTCATGGGGTAAGATTAATGACTTAGAATCACAGGCTGCTTTTATTAGGAACATGCTCAGTAGATCCTCAGCTGTTGAACCAGGTGTTGGTAATCACTTTCTTTTACCTCCCAGTTTGAGACAGACCTGTGATCATTAATCTGTTTTATTGAGAGTGTTATTAGTACAGTTTTTCATTGTCTTCTTATGTGAGGCTGAAAGAGGAAGCTAAGGGAAGACAGTCGTGGGGGGAGTCCACCATCACAGGTAGGTCCTAGGCCTGTGTGCCTCTTTTGTACTCTGTTGCTGTATGGACATGGAGGGAAGGGACAGAAAAAAAGCGGACCTGACCATGCAGAAGTCCTTCAGAAAAGTCTTGAATTTGCAGTGGTTGTAAGGTTGTTACCCAGGGCAAGAGACTCCTTCTAGTGCGAGATCTCTTCAGAAGATGGTGTCTATCCTGTGAGAAAATCTAGGGAGAGGGAGGTGGTACTGTCATAAGCTGTTTCTGAAAATTGAAGCTTAGTAGATGTTGTTTGTGTCGCAGCTGGCTTTTGAGTTACCCACATTTTTCTTACAGGCTGTTATGCACAAGTGACATGTGGTGATGATGCTTCTACTGCTGGGAGTGGAAGGGCAGTTACTTGCTGATGGCTAGTTTGCAGTCAGCTCACCTGGGGAAGCCTGCAGCTGTGCTTGCTCAGACGCATGCTTGGCCCTCTTGGCCCTCTCAGCTTATTGCTTCCTCATGTCCATAGGGCAGTCCATCGTGTATTAGTGAGTAGTAAATGCTGCCAGGGCTACACCAAAGCAGCTCGCTTCTTGTCTGTTTTTCTGTAGCTCAAGTCAGATGAGTTGCTGTTAGCCACTTCCTTTTTTCTTGTCCTGAAGGCATGGTCCCTCAGGAAAAATTTTTTGGAAGTATCAGGGAGATAGGTCCCTATAGCATGCTTATAAGAAAAAAGGGTGGATTGACTGGAGTGGGTGCAGATGACAGATATATTTTGTACTGCTCAGATTCGTACCTTGCACTGTAGAGCATAGCGATATTTAAAAATTTCTGTATCCATTTCCAGTCCTATTCTTTATTTTCATTTGCTGAGTGTGAAAGGAGCTGACCGGAGAGCTGGGTCTGCTTCATACTACATAATGTTTGGAAGACTGGCGTCACTGATATTTTGCTTTATGTGATAGCAGTAAGCATTTTTTGAAGAGGAGAATGTGTTCAGGAAGCTCTCCAAGGTCAATATAACAGTGTAAATAGCCAGATGCTATTTCCATGTGAATTACAAGGTTGAGTAGCCAACATCCCTTAGTCATGTAAATTATGAAAATTCTGTGAACCACAGTGCAGACAAGAAATCTCTGGTTGCTGAATCATTTTCTCCAGTTCAAAAATGACCACATCTTCTCCTTTTGTTCACAATTTTATTTGCATTGAATTATTGTGCTCCATCCTGATGGATGTTGGGGTGGGAAAAAAGATCTTTTCTTTAGGGTATTGTTCTTTTAATATCAAAAAGACATTCAGCAGACTGGGAGACATTCTTTTCTAGATTTGGGGAAAATAATACAAAACAGTATTGAGCTATTTCTCTTAAACTATCTGCAGTTGGAGTGATTATTAAACCCCAGGACAGGTTTAAGGGTGATCCAGATGAATATTGTTTTCATCAAGCTATAGGTCTTTGGTGAATTCATCTGCTCTTTCACTGTTGCCTTAGGGCTTACTTGAGAAAAGCATACCATCAAGTGAAATTGGAATTATTTTGCTCCAATTCCTTTAAAATTCAGTTTTTATGTGATGCTGTTTGTAGGTATCTGATATAAGAAAGATTACTTCCTTTCTGAATATTCTCTTTCACTTGGAAAGCTAGAGATTTACTGTATAACATGGGGGGGGGGGGAGGAAACTCGATGAAAATGCACTGCTTTTTTATTTTAGTATAATAAATAATGGCACTGTACAAAATGATTTATAAGAAAGGCACTTAGAAATATGCATAAATGCTACTAGTTGGTGGATACATCTAGCCATCAAAGGTGAATGCAATGGTCCAGGCATTAACTATTCCTACTACAGTGCAGAAGACAAGCAGTATGCTTGCAGTATATCTTAAACTTGTCCTCTAAGCCATTGGCTGCTACTGGAGGGATGCAACTGGCCCTGCAAGGCTGTATCTAGAGGTGTGCAGTAAAAGCTAACAGTAGAGGCTGCTTGGTTCTGCTCCTTGAGAGAGGGGAAATTAGGACAGTTGCCCTGACAATCCTGCAGAGGCAAGTGTAATTTTGGGGCTATTACAATTCCCAGAGAAACTCCATTACTCCACCTTACCACAGCAAGCAGAATGAGCAGCTGTCTTGCTGAGAATGGCTGTTCTTTGTTCTTTGAGAGCCCTTGATGTACTCCCTGGGAATCAGGGCATGCCCAGGAGAGGTAATACAGAGAATCCCTGAACCAATGGCTGTGTCCAACCCTGAGAAAACAATTATAGAAACAAGTGAGAAGATAAGCAGAACACTGGGTATGTGTGGAGTGCAAGGGTTTGTCCCTAATAAATAGAGGATGTATGTGAAGGGGGAGGATCTTGTATATGGTATTTCCAAAAACTCCCTCCCACCCCCCCAACAAAGCTTGAAGGATACAATACATTGATATGGTCCTTTCAGAGCTTTTTTGTCCAAGGACAAGTCCCACACACCAGGTGAGGTACCACCAGAAGTTAGGTTCTATGGCTTAGGCTTAGACCACTAGAAATCAGTACCAGGGCATAGTTTTGACTTTGGGAATGTGACAACTGTTTTTACCTATTTCAGAAACACCATCACCTCAGAAGGTGCTTCATCAAAGAGGAAGTCAAATGACAATAGGTAGAGGGAAATATAGGGCATAACATTTCATGAAACAATTTACAATATCAGACTATTAACATCAGGACAAAGTGAGTGGAAAATAGAACTAAATTAGAGTAATTAAGGTTAATGTGCCCTTTGCACTAGCATGAATAATTATTTAATCTACGGGTCAGAAACAGTCACTTTGGATTCATCTGTTATTTTTATATTTAACTAGTGTAAGAAGATAATAGCAGAAACAAATCAGCACTTCATCTAGAGGAGGTTTGTTGTCTAGATAGACACAATCATTTAGGCTAATTCTACCTCATTCACTGTTATTTCAGCTTGGTACCTATTACATTGATCAGCCTATCTGCCTTCCTAGTGATGACAAGATTCCTATTTTGTCTACTTTTAATCTTCTTTCTCACTCTTACACAGCTTCTCTCACTAATGCTGTCGGCAAGATGATGCCTGGTCCCAGTTAGAAATTCCATCAATATTCACATAATGAGGGTTCTAGCAAAACCATATCATTTAGTTCAAAGACATGGATATATTACTGTAGCTATTCAGGATTCAAGTAATTTAGGGCACCTCATTCAACCCCCCCCAACTCTCCCCAATAAAAGAAAAGCTGAAAGGCTTAGAGGTAGTTAATTGTTTCTATGACAACTTCCTAAATAAGCTTTAGATTTTAGTCGTTGTTCTGCTTATTTGGAAGCAGAGAAGAATCACTGTGGGTAAAATCTAGTTACAGCTCAAAGAAGCTCAGGCAGCTTACAATTTCCTGCTTGTCCTTGTAGAGTTACTTAAAGTTTGTCCTTTTCAACTTTGAACTGTGTCCAAGAGCGGGACATGGATTGAAAAGATGGCGTCAAGTTACGTAGCAATGATCCAATTGCAATAACTTAGGAAATTGCATTTTTACATTTCTATATCTCATTAGAATGCTTATAAATGTATTGTGTGGAAAAGAAGTGGTCCTCAGTGAATAATGCTTTTGTCTGATCATAAAATGCAGTGATTAAGTTCTGTTATTCAAAAATAGGCTCTGACTGTGAGCACACCTTTACCACCTTCCAGCATGGAGTGCAGTCCCCTCAAAACCTTTGGGAACTCAGCCCTTTTTACATGCTGCCTATCAACATCACTGTCATAAGAGAAAATTCATATATGGGTCTGTGGAGTGCCATTAAGCTAATTTAAGCTTCCTTCCATCAAACTGCCCATTGCAGAAGAGTAGGGATACATTTTAGCACAGTCCCTAGTCAGTATTGTAATAAACATGTTAATTAGGAGCTGGGAGAAAGGTTACTGTATCAAAACCCTGCCACAGTGATATTGCCCATTTGTATTCCAGATATGAACATAAGGGAATGAGTTCAGCCTGTGGAGCTGCATAAGTGGGATGGATTTAACAGCCTTACTTCTACAGGCAGAGCTGGAGACAGCAAACTGTAGCGACAGAAATGCATAACTCACCCACCACACCTTCATTAGCTGCAGATCCATATCAGCCTAAATCTTTCGCGTGTTCTCAGCAGCTATGACTCCTTTCCTTACCAGCTCCGTAGTATGTAATGAATATGCAGAGGCCATGAAATAAAATGATGCCTCTTCTGGAGACATTCCAAGGCTTCTCACAAGTAAATTCCTAGCTTACACCAGCTTTACCACTCCTGTAGGCTGGAAATCTCTGAAGTCACTGAGTCATAACTGATAAGTTGTTACTGAATAATGCCTTAAATGTGAAGATACCCCAGAGGTGGATGTGCAAGCAGTACAGACTGAATTAACAATTTATTTCAAACGCGCAAATGAAAAAACAAGGACAATTTACCTAGCTGTGAGCTTGGTGTTCCTAATGACAGCTGGTATGTAGGCATCTGCAGAACTGCTCAAACAGCATAAATGTGCAAGGAAATTGCAACGCGTAGGTGTCGAGAAAGGGGAAGAAAGAAGCTCAGCAGGGTGATAGACTGTACTGTATATGGCCAGGAGTCAATACAATATTGCCAGAAAACAAGCCTCTCCCCACTATTCATGGGCCAGGCCACAAGACAAGATGATGTCTGTCTGTCTTAGTGAGTCCTGGAGACTGGGGGAACCACCAAGCATGGGGTGTATCTTGTTTTGTTTGATGACCTCAGGCTAACTGTAGACTTCTCTTGGTGTAGGGATATAAACACTGCAAGGACATGTCATCAAAAGAGATCAAGGGAATTATCTTGTTTCTCTTCTAAGATCTCGAATCAGGAAACAGAGAAGCCTTAAAATAGGGTTCGTCTCTTTTATATTTTTCCAAGTAAAATAGTCTTTTATTTAAAAATAATATTTGTTTTGAAATTTAAGTTGAACAACATCACTTTATGACATAAAGCAGTCATAAGGATGGTAAACTGATTCCGATTGGCTCAGGATCATTCTGCAGACTTAATTCTGTTGATGTTTTTCCCTTATTTGTACTCAGAGAACTCATTCAAACCATCCTTTTCTATTTCTTTTTTAGAACATACAAATTTCAGGTATCCACGTGATGGAAAAGGGATGTGCAATTGAAATGTTTCTTTCCCCTCGCACCTGAAAAGTCTGTGCAAGATTTTTGCATTGTTCCTTGCAGCATTCCTTTTCTACAAAAATGCAAATTCTGGAGTTATCATTCAGAGAATTGTAAATACTACATTTGCTTAATCTATGAGAAGAGTGGAGAAAAACCTGCTGAGGAAAAAACAAAGGAGAACGTGGTGTGGTCTCAAGCAGTGCTGTTAGATCAGTCAGAGCATTATTTATTGTATTTTATTTTCTTCTGTTCTATTTCCTGTTACACAACAGTTACACCCGTCTGTTTGCTGTATTGGAAGGGTAGTGTTTTCAAGGTTAGCACAAGAGTAATCAAACACTCAATAGTGGTGTGAATATTCATATCAAGATGCATTATGAGCAAGTAGATAGAGGAAAATATGCAATTTAAATATAGACTGCAGCAGGAAATGGGGCATGAAACAGTAATTAGATAGTGAAAATTACATGTTATTTACATAGGTAAATACACTGCAGAGGTTATGCATGTGATCTTTTCTGTTAGCATTTGTTTGTGATTTAACCCTGATTTAAAAAGAGGGTGGATTTTTTTTCTTCCAAAAACAAACAAACAAAAAAGGACAAAAGAGGGACACTTGCTTTGTTCTAGAAAATCTACATTGCCTGCAGGATTGCTGATTTTGGCATAAGCCAGGTTTCAAAGCTGCTGTAGATCAGAATAGTGCTGTACTGCAGAAGCTAGTGGTACCAATTCTCTAGCCAGATAGCCTTTCTCCCCAAACTTGCTGATGTCATTTAATCCTATTTGTACTACTGGAGGACTGTGGATGCTGGCAACAAGTTCCCAAGCTCCTACTGTCCATACCAGAGACGGTTAAACGGCAGGGGAACACCTCCCCTGTGAGTGGGACACATCTGCTATGAGGACAGGCTGAAAGAGTTGTGGCTGTTCATCCCAGAGAAGAGAAAGCTCTGACAGAGGCCTTGCAGTATCTAGAAGGGGGAGTTTTGATATGATAGGACAAGATGAAATGGTTTCAAACTGAAATAGGGGAGATTTAGATTGGATATTAAAAATACATGTTTTTTTTATACGGCTGGTGAAGCACTGGAACAAGTTGCTCAGTGATGTGGTGGAAGCCCTGTCCCTGGAGGCATCCAAGGTCAGGCTGGGCCAGGCTCTGAGCAACCTGTCCCTGTTCATTGCAGGGGAGTTGGGCTAGATGATCTATAAAAATCCTTTCCAACTCAAACAATTCTGTGATTCTTAAATTTCTTGCAAGAAGAAAGGAAAGAACAAAAGCATTGTTTTATTGTGTTCAGGAAACATCCTGCTTTCACTTTCAGAAGTAGAAATGTGATTGCAGTCTAGTTAGTTCAGTATTAGGGTGCACTGTGATCAAAGGCCAAAACACTGAACTCATCTGGCTGAACATTCTCTCCATTTCACCTCCTCTTTCCTTTCTTCAGTGTCCTTTGCTTATGCCCTTCTCCTTTCACCAAGTAAGAAGGGAGAAAAAATTCTCAACTATTGTTCTTTCCTTTATTCCTTTTGGCCACCAGAATTTCTCCCTTTCTAAGACCAGCTGCCATGAGCACAGAATTAGTTGTACTATGAGCTTCCTTGAGAAAGCGGAGATCAAGGAATTAATGAGCTGAAGAAGGAAGGAAGCAGATGTCTTGCTCCTAAGGGCTCATTAATTCTTTTGTCTTCCTTCCATGGGTCGTTTTTGGTTGGGCACCTTTACCATGCTTGATAGTGCAAGCAAGAGAAACAACTTCCAAGTGCATAATGTTATTTATTGGTGCAGGCATGCAGTGAACAGTAGGACTGCTGTGACACAGGGCTGTGTGACTGTTCTCATAACTCAATATGAACAAGCAGATGAAGAAGATTCTATGTCTTACTTCATGGGACAAGGTGACGCAGCAGTATTTTCTGGAAGATCGTGTTTGGGCTCCTGACCTTGCACTTAACAAATTCCCAAAATCACAAGAGGCATTGCTCTGCTGCATGTACTGTTTGCTTCACCAGGGAGGGAAACTGAGCCTTGTGGCAGAGATTGGCTGGCTTCGCTAAGGGCAGATGTCTCAGATTTGGTATTCCAGGCAAATTCAGGCTGACCAATCACACACTGACATTCTTAAAGTTCACCTGACATGGCAAGATATGGATTAATCTTTTCTTTCTAAATCCAATTAAGCCCTCAGTTTAGAAATTAGCATAATGTAGCCTTTGTCCTTTGTTATCTTTTTTGATTCCTATTTACTTGTGGATATAAGGAAAAAAGCCCAAGAACTCTTCCGATTTCTTTATTCAGGCTTTAATATGCACAGGCTCTGTGTCTGAATGCGTATCTGTGCTTTGCAGGGTAGCTGTATATTGCTAAGGATTCGCCACTTCTCCTTGTGAAGGAGGCACCACGTTGGTCCTCAATCTTTACAGAAAGTTTATTGCTTTCCATGAAGTACCTTGGGACTTTGTGGAATAAAAGAGTGAGTGAGATAAAGATTATTTATTATTCATCGCTCCAAATACATTTGTTCATACATTTTAAATCTGGGAACGCTGTGTGATAAGAGGCAGCTGTATAGCTGAGACACTTACCGCAAGCATGCAAATTTTTTTTCAGATCTGAAAAGAGGTGGTGAGACCAAGTGTGTCTTTTTTTTTTCCCCATACTTATCAGATGAACTAAAGAAAGCTATTATTTCTCCCTATAAAACATAACAAAGCATGATCCTGCACCTCCATACCCCTCCCCCAGCTCATGAACTGAATTTGCTGATAACGATCACCCTGTATATGACATCGCAAACATAATTAAGAATTTGAAAGTCAGAAAAATCACCACCTCTCTCAGCTGAATCTTTTGTGTGAGAAAGGCATCCTGCAAACAAGGCTACCATAAGCATCTCTTATCCCTGTGTGCTCAGCTTCTACAACAAAAATTACTTAAGGCAGCAAGAGACAGTTCAGCAGAAGAGATAAAAGCAAGGCTAGTTGACTTGCAGAAACTAGACATTTTGTAAAACCAAATGGAGCAGAGAGGAGTGGATGTCCATGACTGAAATGACCATGACAAGGCAATCTCTTGGCATGTCAGATAGATAACATAACAACAGACTTCTCCGTGGAAATCTTATTGAAACTCCTTCATATCAAGCTGCTGGGTTTTCTCAGGGAATTGAAATTGAGACTGCGGTAACTTTTCTACATCAGTTCAAATACATTTCAGTTCTCCTTTTTTCCTCATTAAAGAGGCAAAGAGGAATGAACACCTCCCATTGCCTTTGGATCCAGTTTGCAATTGCTAGATATTTCACTCAAAGCAGTTTTTAGGGGGATAATGCCTCTAACTTGGGCTGAAATCACATCAGTGCCTGTGGCATTTCAGAATCAAAGACCAGGTTGCTACACAGCAAGCCACATTTAATGCAGTTGTTTGTGTGGACTTGGAAACAAAATTATTCTACCTTATTCTTTTGCAGTTACTAGGAGCCTTTGGGGAGGGGAAAAGGTCATTCCTCTTTTTTCCTGCTAACAGATTTTGCTCTGAAGAAGTCAGTTTACTTCTGGATGGATCCCAAAGGATAATTTTCCTCCCTTTCTCAAGAATCTGAATCCACATTTGAAATGGAAAGACTTACAGTGGCCAACTGGAAGGATGTGTCTTTATATTAAGGATCACTACTACAAATGTTATTGATGGTTCGTCTCTGAAAGATGTATGTGACTTTGAATCACAAAAACGTATGAGACAAAAATTTGTTTAAAACCTTGCTACGTTCAGCAATGTGCAGTAGTTTGGTGGAATCCATTTTTAACAAATAGCTCCTAGGAAAGGAAGAAATCATGAAGTGTCATGTGAATAGATCAAGCTATTTTAGATAAAAGGCAAGTGTAAATTTAAGATGTGTCAGAATTTAGTAGCATACATTTGTAAAGGATGTCTTGACTACAAACTGATCCTCAAAAGACAGTGAAAAACCCCTTTCAGGGTAAATAAGCATGAAATCAAATTTCTGAAGCCAAGTAACTGTACAGCCTTCTTGAAATCTAGTTATTCATTGATGCCATTGGCCATTGACATCATCTTTAAGCATCCAAATATTTTTCAAAGAAAGGTATCCTTTACTCCTTCCTTGAGTCAGTTCTCTTAGCTTTCCTCTTCCTCTATGTTAAAGCTTAAGATATTTGTAAAGAATGAGGCATAAAAGAGAGCCTATTTTAATTTGTTATTTCTCAGCTCATTTTCTCTTGAGGTATTCTTTTTTCTTTCTTTAGTGATTTTTAGCATTCAATAGCTAGTTTAGCTACATTTTAAGTATTAAGTTAAACGTTTCCACCTTGCATTCTCTAAATGCACAGGCTTTCATTCTGTAAGGCATTCTCATACACCAGTTATTGTGGCATGAAATCTTAAAATCCTCAGTTTAGGCAACTGATTTTGCCTTTTAGCTGCATGCTGCCTAAGATAGGGGCAGTGACTGCCTATATGCTATTTCACATGATTAATTCATTCCTCACGCTCAACACACCACATATTATGATGAACCTTTGCCTACAGGAAAACAATATCTCTAGGTATTTGTTTTGCAGATTTGATTTATATAAATGACATTTTGCATGTAAATATACAGCCAGCCATTTCACTGCCTGCCAAGAAGCATTCGAGCTAAACACAAAGAAGCTCTACTTCATCTAAAATGTCATGTTCTCTGGTGCACCTAGCACAAAGGTTATCACATGTATCAAAGTAAACAAATATTTTTAGCTTTACTGAATTTGTGCTTTTTTCTTCGTGTTGTTACAATAAGTCATGTCAGGGAATTTGACTCCTAGGTAAGCATCCTGCATTTTGGGGTGCCTGTCTTGGGATATTATGAAAATAGGGATTTTCCCCTCCTCACCTCATTCCAGCAGGAATGAAGAGATGTGCCCTGGGAATGCTGATCTCTGATTTAATGATTTCCAGATAATCTTGCCTGTTTTACTACCTTAGGATTTTATGAAGAACAAAGCACCTTAGGTCTCTTTCCTGAGTCTAGACTTGCACTCAGAGCCCTGCACAGTGAAATAATTTTTAACTTGAATTGTCTCTGGTTGAATGGGTATTACTTCAGGTTAAACATGAGTGGCAAACATTCTAGCGTTCCTCCTGTTTTCTCCTCCTGTTCAGAGGCTATCAGGGTCGTGATCTACAGTTGCAAGTTCCGATAAGTGTCATGGTTTTATGATTTTTGGTACTGGTATTCCACATCATAACATCATGTATTGCATTAAGAGTTGAGGAGCTGATGCTCCAGCCCCATGGATCATTGATAATTCCAGGTATACCTGCCTAAGAAGAGAAGAAGAACTACATTCCCCAGAGGACTTTGCGATGCTTTGTATTTTTACGTGTTTTCCGCTCAGAGGGAACAGATAAAAACCCTCAGCGGTCACGGGACACTCTCTTTCCTTCGGGATCATCTCAGCAGTGGGTGCTCGCTGCCGTATCGCCTTCAGTGTTAGCGTAAGGCCTTCGGTTTATCGGACACTCTCTCTCTCTTGCTCATTTTATTTGATTCATTAGCCTCAATTCCAATTATATTGTATTATATTGTGTTATTTTACTTTCTGATATCTTATTTAGTAAATTAGCTTTCCTCCTCAGATCGTTGCCGCTGTTTTGTTTCTAGGCCCATCTCCCTTTTCCCTTTTCCCTTTTTCCTTGCCCTTTCTTGGGGCGTGGGTCCGTGGGTCCCCCGCACCAATCGTCACGGAACCGGGCCGATCCAGCCCGGTAAACCGTTGACATTTTTGGCGCCCAACGTGGGGCAAACGAGCTGCCTTAGCCGGGCAGAGACATACTCTTAGAGTGAATCTCTGTCCTTTGCTAGCAAGCTTATCTGTACTGCAGGTGCTGTACGGCATAACACGACCTTGAAGTCTGGGCGTACTGCCAGTTGTTCTGGGATATTTGTAAACTTTTTTGGGTGCTGCTAGCTTGTTTCAGTAAAGAAAAAAAAAAAAAAATGCTCTCGCTTTTTAAACTGCTCTTAAAGGGGCTGCATTTCGTGGTTTCTTCCCTTGTAATGCTCAGAATATACTGGGACTTAATTAAGTTTGCCAGTCTGATCTATGCAGCTTGGTCTGTATATGATAAACTAAAAACACTGATGGAAATACCTACCTGGCTTTTGTATATGATGTGGCATTCAGTTCCGGGGGGAGCAACCCCAGGTGGAGTTGTTATGGAACTCATGATTTTTAAACCGGCTCCTGGCCTCTCCTTTGAATTCATTAGGCGTTTTCTGAATGCTCATCCAATGCTCGTAATGATTGTGGTGTCAGTCACCCTGAATGTACTCCTTATCGGTATCTATATTTATAATATTTTGAGAAAGACTTCCCCAGAGCCAGAGAACAGTGACTGGCAGGGAGTTTGGAGGGACTTAGGAGAGACTTTAGAGAAGTGGGCATCACCGGTGTCATGGGACTTTTCTCCTGAACACCTGCAAGACCCTGAGAACCTAAGCAGATATTTGCGACAGGGATGTTGCGGCTCAGACAGATCTGAGGAGGACCAAATTATTTGGGGTCTGGCTTATGCTTACCGAGCCTTATTCAATACTATTCCAGAGAGGCTTAGAGTTTTTGAAATAGAGCGAGAGAGTCTCCGAGCCGAAAGGGACAGTCTCCAAATTGAGAAAGACAGTCTTTTAGCTGACAATCAGACCCTCCAGACCGAGAGAGACACCCTCCAGTCTCAACTAGATGCTTTCCAGTCCAACATGGACGCCCTCCAGATGGAGAGAGACGCCCTCCAGACGGAGAGAGACGCCCTCCAGTCTCAACTACATGCTTTCCAGTCCAACATGGACGTCCTCCAGACTGAGAGAGACACCTTCCAGTCTCAACAAGAAGCTCTCCAGACCAACATGAACGCCCTCCAAACCGAGAGGGACACCCTCCAGACCGAGAGAGACGCCCTCCAGACCGAGAGAGACGCCTTCCGGTCTCAACATGATGCTCTCCAATCCAACATGGACGCCCTCCAGACGGAGAGAGACGCCCTCCAGACGGAGAGAGACGCCCTCCAGACCGAGAGAGACGCCCTCCAGACCGAGAGAGACGCCCTCCAGTCTCAACATGATGCTCTCCAATCCAACATGGATGCTCTCCAATCCGAGAGGGACACCCTCCAGTCTCAACATGATGCTCTCCAATCCAACATGGACGCCCTCCAGACCGAGAGAGACGCCCTCCAGACCGAAAGAGACACACTCCAATCCGAGAGAGACGCCCTCCAGTCTCAACATGATGCTCTCCAATCCAACATGGATGCCCTCCAGTCCGAGAGAGACGCCCTCCAGTTTCAACATGATGCTCTCCAATCCAACATGGACGCTCTCCAGTCTGAGCGAGATGCCCTCCAAACTGAGCGAGATGCCCTCCAATCCAAACTCAATAGCCCTCAGTCTCAACAAGATGCCCTCCAATCTGAGCGAGATGCCCTCCAATCTGAATTAGATGCCCTCCAATCTGAGCGAGACTCCCTCAAAACTGAGCAAGATGCCTATCAATTTACATTACTCCGTTTCCAGAATGAACTAATCCATGTTCGAGCTCAACAAGTCAGGCTCCAAGGTGAACTAAATTTCGTCACAGCTGAGCGAGACGGACTTCGAGCCGAGCTAGAGAAGATGATCATTAATTCTAACCAATATGATCAACCACAGGTGACACCAGAATTGATGTCAGTTGCCCCTGTAAGAGGGCGGAAAATGAAAACAGTCTCGACGCCCTTAACAGAGAAGAAAGAGGAGGAGCTGAGAGTGGAAGAAGCAGACTCTGAAAGGGAAGAGGACAAAGTAGAGGAATCAGACGCTGCAAGAGAAGAGGAGAAAATAGGTCCAGAGAGGTTGTTTAAAACTTCAGACTTTCCATTAGGAGGGCTGAGACACCCCACAAGATTACGGTCACCAACACCTAGGAGGGCAATAAGTCCTGATAGAGTAGAAGATGAAAGAGAGGTTATTACCGATATTACTCGACCTATGAAAATGAATGAAATTCGAAGTTTGAGAAAAGACTTTACACGCCACGTAAATGAACCTATTGTCACCTGGTTACTACGCTGTTGGGACAGTGGGGCCAACAGTGTATGGCTAGATGGTAACGAAGCTCGCCAATTGGGTAGCATTGCCAGGGACTCTGCCATTGACAGAGGCATTAGTACATGCCACAATAGACCCTTCACTCTCTGGAAGCGGATGCTGATATCCGTGAAAGAAAAATACCCCTTCAGAGATGATCTGTTGCCTGAGAAAAAGAAATGGTCTGATATGGAAAAAGGCATAAATTATTTGAGAGAATATGCTGTAGTGGAAATGTTACATGACCCTGCATTCATTCACGATGAACCAGACCAAGAGCATGATCCTGAGAGAATCAGATGTACACCAGTTATGTGGCGTATATTCACAAGGACTGCACCAGACAGGTATGCCAGTACATTAGCAGCAATGTATGGCAGAAGACAAAGAAGACCCCTTATAAATGACCTGATTAACAGACTTCAAGACATTGAGTTACATTTAACTCCTCTACGAGCTTATGTTTCAGCCTTTGCAAAGGTAACCGAAAGACTGAACAAAATAGAGAGCAATCAAGAAGATATAATGGACGAACTGGTTACACTTAATTCTGATGAAATTGATGGATCTGATGAGAACGAGGATTCCCAAAACAGCAACATCTCAGCTATCAAAAGAGGACGTTCTCCTGCTCGAAGAAGTGTCAGCAGTAAAACTATATCACGCACTGCCTTGTGGCGTTACCTACTTGACCAGGGGGAAGATATGAAGAAGTGGCATAAGAAACCCACTTCTGCCCTTCAGGCACGTGTAAAAGAGTTACAAAATAGGTCAACCACCAGGGTGAACTTCTCCAAGAAGGTGACTGCTCCAGTGATTGCCGGATATGGCAGTAGCCGTAGAGTCAACAGAGGTAACATATAGAGGGGCCCTGCCCCCAGCCAGGGGGGGGAAAGGGATAACAGAGTGTATTGGACTGTGTGGATTCGATGGCCTGGCACATCAGAACCACAAAAATATAAGGCATTGGTGGACACTGGTGCACAGTGCACTCTAATGCCCTCAAGTCACCAAGGGACAGAATTAATCTATATTTCTGGGGTGACTGGGGGTTCCCAAGAGCTGACCAAGTTGGAGGCTGAAATAAGTCTCACTGGTAAAGACTGGCAAAAACATTCTATTGTGACTGGCCCAGGGGCTCCATGTATACTTGGTATTGATTACCTCAAAAGGGGATATTTTAAGGATCCCAAAGGGTATCGATGGGCTTTTGGAATAGCTGCTGTGGGTGCAGATAACACTAAGCAGCTGTCTGCTTTGTCTGGCCTGTCAGAAGATCCGTCTGTTGTAGGGTTGCTACAAGTGGAGGAGCAACAGGTACCGATTGCTACAAAAACGGTGCACAGACGGCAGTACCGCACTAATAGGGATTCCTTGCTCCCCATTCATAACCTGATTCGTCAGCTAGAGAGCCAGGGAGTGATCAGCAAAACTCACTCCCCGTTTAACAGCCCCATATGGCCAGTGCGTAAAGCCAGTGGAGAATGGAGGCTGACGGTAGATTATCGTGGCCTCAATGAAGTCACACCCCCACTGAGTGCTGCTGTGCCGGACATGCTTCAACTCCAGTATGAACTGGAGTCAAAAGCAGCCAAGTGGTATGCCACCATTGACATCGCCAATGCCTTCTTTTCAATTCCTCTGGCCACAGAATGTAGGCCGCAATTTGCTTTCACTTGGAGAGGCATTCAGTACACCTGGAACCGTTTGCCCCAGGGGTGGAAGCACAGCCCAACCATTTGCCATGGGTTGATCCAAACTGCATTGGAACAGGGCGGTGCTCCTGAGCACTTACAATACATTGATGATATCATTGTGTGGGGCAATACAGCAGGGGAAGTTTTCGAGAAAGGAGAGAGAATAATTCAGATCCTCCTGCGAGCTGGATTCGCTATTAAACGAAGCAAAGTAAAAGGGCCTGCACAGGAAATTCAGTTCCTGGGAATAAAGTGGCAAGATGGACGTCGTCACATCCCAACAGATGTGATTGACAAAATTATTGCTATGTCTCCACCCACTAGTAAGACAGAGACCCAAGCTTTTCTGGGTGTAGTGGGATTTTGGAGAATGCATGTTCCAAACTACAGTCTCATTGTGAGCCCTCTCTTTCGGGTAACGCGGAAGAAGAATGATTTTGTATGGGGTCCCGAGCAGCAGCAGGCTTTTGAGCAAATTAAGCAGGAGATAGCCCGTGCCGTGGCCCTGGGGCCAGTGCGGACGGGACAGGATGTAAAGAACATCCTCTACACTGCTGCTGGAAAGGAAGGTCCCACTTGGAGTTTGTGGCAAAGAGCTTTTGGAGAGACCCGAGGCCGACCCCTTGGATTCTGGAGTCGTGCATACAGGGGGTCTGAGGAGCGCTACACTCCAACTGAGAAGGAGATCTTAGCCGCGTACGAGGGGGTTCGAGCTGCTTCCGAGGTAATCGGTACTGAAGCGCAGCTCCTTCTGGCACCTCGACTGCCAGTGCTGAACTGGATGTTCAAAGGAAAGGTTCCCTCTACCCATCATGCTACTGATGCCACTTGGAGTAAGTGGATTGCGCTGATTACACAGCGAGCTCGGATGGGGAACCTCAGTCATCCAGGAATCCTAGAAGTGATCATGGACTGGCCTGAAGGTAAAAAGTTTGGAACAACACCCGCAGAGGAGGTATCACGTGCTAAAGAGGCCCCGCCATACAATGAATTACCAGACAATGAAAAGAGATATGCCCTGTTCACAGATGGATCGTGTCGGATTGTGGGTAAGCACCGCAGATGGAAATCTGCAGTGTGGAGTCCCACACGACAAGTTGCAGAGGCCACTGAAGGAAAAGGAGAATCAAGCCAATTTGCAGAGGTAAAGGCTGTCCAGCTGGCCTTAGATGTTGCTGAACGCGAGAGGTGGCCAGTGCTTTATCTTTACACTGACTCATGGATGGTGGCAAATGCCTTATGGGGGTGGTTACAGCAATGGGAACAAAATGGCTGGCAACGGAGGGGTAAACCTATTTGGGCTGCTGAACTGTGGAAAGATATTGCTGCCCGAGTAAAGAATATGGTTGTAAAGGTGCGCCATGTAGATGCTCATGTTCCTAAAAGCCGAGCAACTGAAGAACAACAGAATAACCATCAGGTCGATAGAGCTGCCAAAGTTAAGATGGCTCAAGTAGACTTGGACTGGCAACATAAAAGTGAATTATTTTTAGCTCGATGGGCCCATGAGACCTCGGGCCATCAAGGAAGAGATGCAACATATAAATGGGCTAGAGACCGAGGGGTGGACTTAACTATGGACGCTATTGCACAGGTTATCCATGACTGTGATACTTGCGCCACAATTAAACAAGCCAAGAGGATGAAACCTCTTTGGGGGGAAGGGCGATGGCAAAAGTATAAATATGGGGAGGCGTGGCAGGTAGATTATATCACCTTGCCACGAACTCGCAATGGTAAGCGTTATGTGCTCACTATGGTGGAAGCAACCACTGGGTGGCTTGAAACATATGCAGTACCCCATGCTACCGCCCGAAACACCATTCTAGGTCTCGAGAAGCAAGTCCTATGGCGACATGGCACTCCAGAAAGAATTGAGTCAGATAATGGGACTCATTTCAAAAATTCTCTTATAAGTAATTGGGCCAAAGATCATGGCATTGAATGGATTTATCATATCCCCTATCATGCACCAGCTTCTGGTAAGATTGAAAGATACAATGGGTTGCTGAAAACCATGTTGAAAGCAATGGGTGGCGGAACATTTAAGCACTGGGAGAAGCATTTGGCCGAAGCCACCTGGTTGGTCAACACTCGAGGATCCATCAATCGTGATGGTCCTGCCCAATCCAACTCCCTACCTACTGTAGAGGGAGATAAGGTCCCTGTAGTACATGTAAAGAACATGTTGGGCAAAGCAGTTTGGGTACTTCCAGCTTCTGGAAAGGGCAAACCTCTCCGTGGAACTGTCTTTGCTCAGGGACCTGGGTCCACTTGGTGGGTGATGCAGAAGAATGGGGATGTTCAGTGTGTACCACAAGGGAATTTGATGTTGGGGGAGTGCAGTCAGTAATTGCATGTATATACTTGAATATATGTTGCGTGTGTGTATATCTAATGCATGTTAATCATTGTTTTTCAATATGTATCAAGCATGATGTAACGATGTGGAATAAGGGGTGGAATGTCATGGTTTTATGATTTTTGGTACTGGTATTCCACATCATAACATCATGTATTGCATTAAGAGTTGAGGAGCTGATGCTCCAGCCCCATGGATCATTGATAATTCCAGGTATACCTGCCTAAGAAGAGAAGAAGAACTACATTCCCCAGAGGACTTTGCGATGCTTTGTATTTTTACGTGTTTTCCGCTCAGAGGGAACAGATAAAAACCCTCAGCGGTCACGGGACACTCTCTTTCCTTCGGGATCATCTCAGCAGTGGGTGCTCGCTGCCGTATCGCCTTCAGTGTTAGCGTAAGGCCTTCGGTTTATCGGACACTCTCTCTCTCTTGCTCATTTTATTTGATTCATTAGCCTCAATTCCAATTATATTGTATTATATTGTGTTATTTTACTTTCTGATATCTTATTTAGTAAATTAGCTTTCCTCCTCAGATCGTTGCCGCTGTTTTGTTTCTAGGCCCATCTCCCTTTTCCCTTTTCCCTTTTTCCTTGCCCTTTCTTGGGGCGTGGGTCCGTGGGTCCCCCGCACCAATCGTCACGGAACCGGGCCGATCCAGCCCGGTAAACCGTTGACAGATAAGTTATTTCAGTGCATTTCTACTGACAGACTCCAGTGTGTCCACTGTCCACTCTCACTGTAAAACTCTCTCAGGAGTTTCTTCAGTACTGAGACTGTGCATATTAACTCAGGCATTCCCGATGGTACTTATTTCCTACATCTGTTTATCGATTTGACAAATTAACAAGTAAGTCTGCTCTGTAAGAGAAATTTGAGTCATGACGATTGTGTGAGTCCTTCCTTTTGCAGAAGACTGCAGTCGCTGCCCCTGTTGCCAGGCAAAGTTCTCTCCTGTTCTGCTATACAGTATATGGATGCAGGTAGTTCTCCAAATTTGCTAGTTTTTTCACCATTTTTTTTCTCTTTTTAAATAATCAAAATCTATCTTACTGCTCCCTCCTCTAACAAAGCACCCCCGAGGTCTGTAATTACGTCGTAGGCATAGATAAGCCACTATCACGGAGCAGCTATTGTACAGAGTAGCATTGTCTGCAGTTCAGAAGACACTTTGTTTTCCATCCTGAATTGCTGAATGAGATGGCAAAATGAAGCTCTAATGTCAGGCGCTGTGTGTAAATTATATTTTGCCATGTAAGAAATAAAGCAAAAAAATGTAGCCTTCTGGTGACATGCCCAGATTTTTCAGCTGAGACCTCAGTCAATTATTTTCTTTTTTACGTGTACACATGCTAGATACAATAAGGCAAAGACAAAAAGGACAGCAGTTTGCGTAAGAAAATTTTAATTTTCACTATAAAACCTAACAAGAAGAAAGGAGTAAAATAAAGGGATTATTCTTTTTTCTTTTTTTTTCCCTGCACGTTGAACCTTTTATTCAAAGTGTCATAACAGAAAAGGATATAACAAGAAACATAAAAAGGAAATGTTCTTTCAATTTCAATCACAATAAAATTGATGGTACGTTTCACTGCAAGAGCTAAATATCTCCTGCCTTAGACTCTGAAGGAAACTTTTCCAAAACTGAAGAGCATGTATATCTGCCATAAATTAGTGGAAGATTTAGGGGCTGCTGTTTTTTAAACTGTGTTACTTTATTTTTCTATTGAGATGCTTAAGCATCAGTGTTCTTCTGTCCTTCAGTTTTCCCTGTGGGCTAAGTACCAAAACCAGCACTTCCTTTCCCCTCAAATATTCATCTCCTACGCTGTTTTGCAGTGCTTATAAGGGGTAGCCTGCTCAAGCCAGCTTCTAAGTGAAAGCAAACTTAAGGTTTGGGGATACAGGAACAAATATAAACGGTAGTCCTAGAATCACAGAATCACCAAGGTGGGAAAAGTCCTTTAAGATCATCTAATCCCTAGCCTGCTCCTCTGGTGGATGCTGATGAGGCTGTCAGCTCTTGCAAGTGTTGGCCTTCCCTGGGAGCTGCAGAAATTCTCTGGTATCTCAATCGAACCAAACTTCTTTCTTGCCACTGTTTCTCATAGTGGAAGGAAACCCAGAAGACTGACTCCATCCCTATCAGGAGCAAAGACAATTAAGAATGAAGTAAGAAATGCTGCAGTGGAGGAAAGGTGGAAGGTGGTAAGACACTGGGACAGAATTCTAAATGAGACCATGGAGACTTTCAGGGCAAGGCTAGATCAGGCAATCTGATCTGTTTGTGGATGTCCTTGTTCATTGCAGGGGAGTTGGATTCATAGATGTTATTGTGATCATTCACATAAATTTGACACTTTTTCTAAATGTGCATGTTTGATTTTATACATGTCATGTGCTTGTGAGCCTGAACCCTGGACTGGATTCAAAGCCTGGGTACTTGAGCTTGTTACTGGGTAAGAGCTTCTCTGAACTTTCCCTGTATTAACTCTCCAAGAATTATTCAGGGTTCAGATTACTTGGCAATAGACTGCCTTTTCATTTAAAAGTCTCTTTACTGTAATCCACGTGTCCCTAACAGAATAGGAGTGCTAACTCAGTGCCTGGCAGTGCTTTCTGTCACCTCAGTCCTTGGGATTTGCGCTTTGCAACATTCAATTATATGGCATCAAGTAACGTACACAGAATATATTTCTACAGGTGAAACTTGAGAGACTATGGGACTTCAGGAATTATGTTCTCAGAATCACCTACTGAGTATACTTACCTTTTATTTTAACAGCATAGTTAGTGGTTTTGACATAATATTTAGGTGTGAAATCATTACTATGAATAATTCAGTGGTGCTTTTGTAGGTAGTGGGTTTTGGTTTTGTTTTTTTTTTTTCTATTCACATTCCCTATTAACAAAGAAAACCTGGTGAGTAGAGTGCTGCAGGAAAATTAAATTCAAATATTGGTAAAATAAAAACTTATATACTAAAGCATTTCTAAGAGGGATTTATTATTCACAAAATACAGTATAATTACAACATTTGTTGATTCTAACTTTGTTATTACACTCTGACCTATTTGTTAAAATATGCTTGCATAAAATGCATTTCTCGTACGATAATCTGCATAACTCCCATCAGAAAGTAAGCCTGCTGGCTTATTATTATGATGTCGCAGAGAAAGTAATATAAATTTGAGTTTGTTCACAACCTAGGGAGTAGCAAAGTTATCACTGTATCCATTTAACTCATCATTTAGTTCCACCTGCTTTAATTTTTCTCCAGTTTCCTGCATCACTCCCTGCTCTTGGCTTTCATATTATCCTGCACTCACAGGGTAGCTAGCTGCTCAATATACTTTTTTCTATTTTTTTTTTTTTTTAATATATACATCTTTCTCTCTCACTGTGCAGCCTCAGTGCCTTATTTACTGAAGCACGCTGACTCTTTATGGTTGGAAGGTTTACTAATGTCCTCTGAGGCTTTTGTTTGTGATTTTTAGAATGGGATCTGAGCACTTAACACACACTGATGTCTTTATCTTCACAACACCTCTGTGAGATATCCTTCCAGTTTTACATATGAGAGATTAAAGCATAGATTAAAGATGAAATACTGAGAATTGCAGTTTGTTTTCTTGTTAATATCCAACTTAGGAGGTGTAAGTTAGTTATTAATGTGTATATTCAGTGGAAAGTTCTGAGTAGCTCTTTCTCAAGTATTCGTTCTACAAAGCAGCCCCAGGTCTTCCTATGAAATAGTAAACGGTTTGAGGGCTTAGTTGGTCTTGTCTTTTTCTGTTTTGTTTTGTTTTGTTGTTGTTGTTTTTCATTTGTTTGTTTTTTTTTTCCTGTGAGAAATTTTAACAATTATGTGTATGTGGATTTCAAAGTCCAACGTTTCTCATGATTTCATGCTGATCTTAAAAAAGCTGCAGCTGGACTTTTTCTTTTATGGATGTGGTTATCAGCTGACTGTTGGTTCAAAAGTGAGGGGGGAAAAATTCCCATTATTTATTTGGCTTACTTTATTGAGTAGCAAAATACCACTTAGTGTGTTTTTGGAAAGATTACTGCAAGCCAATATTGAAGTAATATTAGTGCAAAGTAATTAATTCTATGTTTTTTCTTAATGAGAGTAATTGTTTATTGGGAAAAAAAAAAGAAAAGATGGGGGGGAGAGAAGGTAGCATGAGATTCAGATGCAGATTAAAAAAAAAAAAAAATCAGTTTTAAACCCTCAAGTGTGGTAAGATGCCAGGCCTTTTCATTCTGGGTGGTTAAAGGTACGTAAGGTTGGAATTAGCCTGAGCTAGGGCAAATGTTTTGTTCTTTGAAAAAGAAAAGTAACATGAAAATTAGCATGTTAGCTTTGCTTAGAAACTTCCACACATTTATTGTGTTTTCTAGCAGTCATACTTAAAACAATCAAGTCTTTGGATCCATACAGAGGCAGTCAGTTACCCAACTAGCGTGGTGCAAACGTTTGTTAAATCTGTTTTTTGGATATTTTGCTTAGTGTTCCCCTAGACTATTTATTTAATGTCTTCAACAAATGAAAGGATTTTACTGTTACTCCATCACTGCACAGGGATGGGATATATCTGGCTTATTTTTAAGAGCTACATGTCAGAGAAGGAGGCATCTTCCTTTCAAGATTTCAAAACAGAGAGACCTCTGCAACACGCTTTACTTCGTTAGTTCACTATGCTCATGAAAACAGAAATGAGAGGGAAGAACAGGGAGGTCAAACTTGCATAAACAACTGTTGTACATGTTAACTGCTAGGAGAAAGAGCAAAATGAACCTGAACTGAATATATTATGCAGAAGGGACAGGAGATGCTATTCTGACAAAGTCAAATTTTGCTTTAGTACAGGCTCTGATGTGATCAAACTTAGAAGTACAATTTTCTTTTAGTAATGTAAGAAGAATAAACTAAAATGAATTATTATGATCTGCTGTGGTATTTTTAACAACAAAGCCGGAAGGAGCTTTAAATTTTGTTGTTGTTTCTTTAAAGTTTAGGGATATCAAACAAGTATTTTTTCCACTTTAATCAGCAAATACCTGTATTTCTTAGCACTATAATTCCAATAAAGCACAACTTCTCTTCAAGAATCCCACTTACTTCTGTAGAGAAATCCGCTAGAAGTTAACCTGCACTTCTTGATTTTCTGATGTGATGAATATCTGAATCTGAAATGAAACAAATTTAGAAAAAAATAAACAAAGTCATTTTCTTTAAAAAAGCTGTTTGAAACTTTTGTGGGAGTATACATTTTAATGGGTATACAGAGAAATGCAATTATAAATTCCAGTTAATCCCCAAGTGATTGAGATTGATTTCAATAAATCCAGTGTTTGGTATGCATGAAGGGTCTCCTCCTCTCTTAGCACAAGCCGTGTATGCTTTAGGCTGCTCTGATTCTGCTGCATCCTGTATCAGTGCTCCCTAATTCTCCTTGTGTAATTCACTCAAATTTGGCTTCACCTCCAAGAAAATCCTCTTCATTTATGCAGATTGAGATGGTACCTGTGGGAGAATTGCCTGAGTTGCCTTGTGATACAGAGAAGCAGCACTCAACAGTCACAGTTCTGGCTTCGTTACTGATGTATAATAGCAGCTTTGTTTGTGGGACATCTCCAACTCTTCACTGACAACAGTCAATGGCTGGGGAGGAATTTATTATGTCTCACTTTGCAAGAATAAGCATTTGGAATTTTAGTGGGAATAAGGTGTTTGTAGGTCTTGATCTCTTTAATATCAATAGCTGAAGAAGATTAGAAAGGATACGACATTCAGTTCATTTTTTTTAAAAAGTGTTTCATTTTGTAAAAGAATAATTTCACTCTGTTTCAGATTTTTAATTCATATTCCTTGCTTCTCATGTGAGTGTACATTTTCATTTATGTCTCAGTGTTTGTGTTATTTTTTCAGTTAGTCCCCCTGGGACTATTTTATTAAAGCATTTTTGGCACTTAAAATATGTAGCTGATATCGCGAACCTGATTAAGAAGTAAATACAATTTTATAATATGAAATATGACAAAGCAGGACAAGATAAAATTACTAAACACAATTATTATTAATACAGTTGCATTTTTAGTTGTTGTTCTGTCAAGTTTTATAACTTTTCTTGTTCTCTGAGACTAAAAGTTTTTCATTAGATTTTATCTACAGCTGTTAGAGGTAGTTTCCTTTTTCTTTAGGCGTGAAAAGGGATTTATCAGTGAAATGGGCAGAATTATTTGCAGAGATGTTTGCCTATTACCTCTTTGTGACTTCTCTGAATTCAAACAGGTAAAGACAGCTCAGCTACTGCAGCTGTTCATTTTCCCAGAGGAATGAGTCGAGGTCTCAGTTTCTGTTTCATCAGACAATGGCTTTACTGAAGAATCACTATAATGTACAATCCTGCGAGCACTGTCAGGAAAAGGAGCCATGAAATATCATTTAATCTCTAGAAGAGTCCCAGGAATAATTTTAAAGATGCATTTCCTACTACTTCATTGCCAGGCTACCACCAGTGACATTTTATGACTGTGCTTGAGTGGCTCTTGCATTTGAGCACAACAGACAAATAAGCTGATGTCATAAGAATTGCAAAGTGAATGAGGTAAAATAGTGGTAAGGAAAAGAATTCAGGGTGAAGGTAAGACGTGTTTTTGAGGGGAAAAGAACAACTTTCTGGGACTTCACGTAGGCTCGCAGTTCTCCAGGGCAGCTATTATGCTTTGAATTGAAGTTGGGCTATATGAGATCCCACCACTTTTCCTCTCGTCTACTCTAAGCTAGTGAGCATGGAGAAACTGTGAGCTGTGAGAGACAGAACATAAGGAAAACATTGGTTTTGAAGCCCAGTTGTCCACAGGAGCTCCTGCACCTACATTACTGTGAATAATCAGTAGATGATGCTTTTTTCTCCGGGTTTTCGTGTTGCTTCTCAGATACAACTGACCTGAATTAATGCAAAAAGAACTTCCAGACCTAAATCTACATCCCTCAGGGTAGTAATTCAAAGTTGAACATGTTGATGTAAATTAAGAAAGACTTAATTCACAATCCGTGTATCTGTACAAAGGCTCATATGCATCTTCTAACCCGGGGATTTCTTGATCTCTTGGTTAGAGGAGTGGGTCTGGAAACTAGAATTCTGTTTTTTCTGATACTGTCTCAGCATAATGTGTGTGTGTTTTCTTTGTGCTTGGTTTGCTTATCTATCAAACGAATACATACTAATAATAGTTTACATTTTGAGAGGTCCTTTTATTTATTTATTATTTACTCGGTTCTATTTTATTTTTGTGGGTTACCTGTATTTATGTTTGCGTGGTGACGGTTTTCCATTTTTCACTAAAAAAAATAGGATAATAAAAGAACTTTAGGGTTAAAAAACACATGAGTCCTGATCCAGAATTCAACACTTATATTATGAAAGACTTAAGTGACTGATTTTGCAATGCAAACATTATTAAAAATTTTATTATTCTTACGAAGCAGCTTGAATGTGCACCTCCTGCACAAAGCACGTATCCTTGAAAACGGTGAGGCTGGGGTGTAAAAAAGGACTTGATGTTCAATGACTCCTGTGAAGAGCAGAAACATAGGAAAGCAACTATTCAGGAAAAAAAAACTCTTCTGCATCTTTTTTTCAGTAATACTGTGCTATACTAAACAGCTGAAGGGAAAGGGTTCTGAGAGAAACAAACATGGATTGCAAGAGAACAGGAAGCAATATTCATGCAGCATTTCATGATAAAAACGATCAACAGGATTCCTACTGAAATGCCACATCCAACACACTAGAAGTCTTTTGATGTCTGATGGTAGTTCTCTTTTTTCTTCCTCTCCAAAAATGTGGTTGTCTAAAGATAGAAACTTACCCAATAGAAGCATACTTCAAAAAATATTAGGCATTGCTGGAGTGTTTGTTTCTTTCAAATTATGTCAATTAGTTTTGCTACTTTAATTCTATTTTAAAAGGGTCTATAGGTCCAAAATCGCATATTGGAAGATTTTATTGTGGTACATAATATTTAGTCCCTCAAATATGTAGAAGTAATGAACCCAAATTTTTATGAGATGAAACTGCATATCAATTATCCTCTAGGAATGCAAAAAAAAAAAAAAAGGAAAAAAGGTAATATTTTACTAAGGGTTGCTCCAGCAAAACATCTGTTAAAAATTGCAAGCAATTCTATCTTATTTGTCTTATAACAGGGTACAAGAAAGCTGGAGGACCTCTCCCCTTTATTCTGAGTGAGAGGGTCAAGCTGGTTTTGCTGTTAGGCAGACTGGGCCATCCCCACACGTTAGGTAGGCTGGCCCCAGAGATAGCCCTGATGTTTTGTGTCTAGAGAGAGAGAACATCTGGATAACTAAATAATGGCAACTGGATCCAGGAGATGCATGCAATTAAAGTTACTTAATTGAAATGAGTTAGATCAAAGTAATGGTGTGGAAAGGACAGCATAAAAAGAGTTAATAGTATTTTGTATTAACGTTGCCCTGTCCAAGAAAATCTTTGTCACCGCAGACCTGCCTAGTAATTCTTGGTCTTCTGCTGTGCTGGCGTGTTTGCAGAGCCATGGCAGGTGTCTGAATCACACTGTTTATACTGTTTTAATCTCAGGCCTCCAGGTTTGTGCTGATGTACTCTTGGGAGACTAGAAAGAATTTTTCTGATCTTGAAACACTGTTCAGCTTTGGGGTATTATTTCTACTACCCTCAGCAGCACTGGGGTTTGGCTTCAGCGACTGGTAGCCTTTTGGCAAGGTACATACCATAATCTGCACTTGATGCATTATGTTTTCCACACGAGAGAAAATCTGACTTCTGCAGAGAACGCATTAGTAAGCTGACAGAAAGAGCAAAGAGCATGAAATTCAGATGTGTTCGGCTGGTGTTTTGCTAATCCACTTAGCATAAAGCCAAGCACAGATACGGAGCCAGGTGGGAATTTTCTCTGCATCAGATCACGAGCAGGTATTAAGGTTTGTTTTCTACACTTCTCTATGGAGTGAGTCATGATCCTCCAGCAGGCTCGCATGGGAGCTTTATTTAGAAAAGCTGCTGCTCTTGCAGGGATATTGTTAGCCCCTATATTATTTCTCCCCTATTTGTCTGTGTAAAATTGCAGTGCATCTCTGTAGGTCTTCTAATGGGCACCAGGTTGTATTTAGTCTCCTCAGTTGTGTGATGGCAGCCAGCCCTTGCCTACAGCTGCAGTTTTAATGGCCAACTGTAGAACCAGTGCTGCAGTCCCTACCCTCCTGGGCAGGCTGCACACCTCTGTATGTGTCCAGGCCACAGCCTGCTGCAGAGCACAAGCAGACCTTTTACACTTAAACCAGAGCAGGGCAGACCTATGCCATCACGAATCTGATGGCTGAGGGCAGGTGGAGCAGCAGGACGCAAGAACTTGTGTGACATAATGTGTAGAAACCTAGGGCTCAACAAGGCTGCGTAGGATTTATGGCTGGAAGGAACACATGATGATTAAGAAAAGGCCATAAAGGGGAATTTTTCTGGCATATATCTGTAAGTATTGTCTTCATAGTGCCAAGAACGTGCTACGTGCTTCATTGTGACTCACACTTTTCCTCAGCTGAATAAGAAGCAGAAATTTACTAAGCTTTTCAGTCTTAAACTTACTCCTCAGGATGGCTTCCATTTTTAATACCATGAGCTAATCTGCACCTTGTGGTTTCTTCACTTACCATATTTCAATTCTCTAGGCAATGTGTAAAATCTCTTTATAGCTCTCCAGTACAGATTGTATCAGTCATGAACTACTGCTGATAAGCTGACACCAAGCTCTTCGCATACGCTGAAAACTGACTGAAGAGCTCTGAGCATGGAAGGGAACTGGTGACCTGGAGGTGTCAGGAGTATCTACAGCATCTCATTGGCATGTATATGTGAGGAGGAGAGGGACTTCTGAGGCTTACATATTCACAAAACAGTGATACTCGTACCAGCAGTTTTTGTTGGTTTTGCTTCTGCGATTACATTAGTATGCCTGCTCTGGTTTGGTGTTGACTTCTTCTTTAACTGCTTTAACTTTCTGCTCTTTGTTGTATTACTTAACTAATTTCAGATAAATTGTGTAGTCTTTCCACAACTGTTCTGTGTCACCATGGTAAATCTGATTCATTGGCTGCGGGAATGTTAATGTTGTTAACATTGGTTTATTCTGAACTTCAGTAAATAATAAGATGTTTATAGAATTGCCTTCCTTTATTTCTAGTTTTCATATCAAGCTCGCAGGATCTTATCTACAACCATTTGATGAAATCATTTCAGTTTGGCTTTGGGACTGCTACCCAGAATGTAGTCCTCAAAACCAACTTTGTGGAAGAGGTTCCAATTTCCGAAACAGATACAGGAGTTCACTGAAGAGATTTACTTAATGCTTCCCTTCTGGACAGTTTTTTTTCCTAGTACTTTTTAATCAAAAATAAATAGCTCAGTATGTAGGATAAGGTCTGTTTCACAGTTAAGTGAAAACAAAATACTTGAATTCTTGATGCATTGTCTGAAAAGTAAAAACACAAGTAGAGCATAACAGCAGGACCTCCCAGAGCTCCTATTTTAGAAACTGGGAAGAGGCTTGCAGTTTGGTTGAAAATATTAACTAAAGCTGTTCAGAACTTTATTTTTCAAGATTTTTCTCTAAAAGTTCCCATAGGATAATTTTATTGTTTTATCCAAGTGTCTGTTATGCAGGTTAGCTGACATAAATACAAACCTTTCTTCACTGTAAAACTGACATCTAAATGTGTGTGCCTGTGACAAGTTTCCTTATTCCATTGTAAGGACAAAACATATAGTTATTTGGAGGTAAAATAATTTACTCTTTCTCCATTACATCTGCTTGTATCTTGAATCTTCCGGAGAAGAATGGCAAAAATGAGGGGAGTGATGGAATTTACATTAGTTAGGTGTATTAATTCATTTTATGGTGTTGTGGCATTGCGGTATTGCTGTAGGAAGCTTCAGAGTAGGGAATGCGTAGACAGTAAGTGTTGCAGTTACTAATGGGTGGTGGTGTAGACATACAGCCATCAGCTTACAATTTCTTGTGAATGATCACTTATCTAACTTCTCTTTTTTGAATGAACAATCCTCCAAAAGAACCTAGTAAGAACTGTGAAAAGTAGCTCCATGGAAGAGCCAGAAAAGCAATTAAGACTCGAGGACAGAAGCTGGTAAACAAGCAGGATGGAGGAACAATTTAATGCAGTGTTGGTGGATACCTGCTTTCCATATTTTGTTCTCTTCTCCTGACAAAAAAAAAATAAATATTTAATTTCTGTATTGGATTCTCCTTTAAAAATCAAGTTGAATATTCTATGGCCGTTGAAATGGAATGCAATCAACAGTTTAAATAATGAAAATCTTTCCAGGTCAGTTCAGAAACCAAGGTACTGTGATCTGTTAGCTGCGAACTTGCTCGTCTCTACATGCAGTCCTGGCTGCTTGGCAGTCTCAGAGGATGAATCACAATCTGGCTGCACTTTGAAGATATCTGCGTCTTAACACAGTTCATCAAAGCAAGTTTCTTACACATTATTTTATCATTAAGCACATAAACAGTATTTCTTCCCCAGGATACTTACAGATAACTGGGCTGTGGAGTTTTCCATAGTTTCCAGGTTTCTGAATGTATCTGATTGCATGGATCCACATGGCACTTGTACAATATGTGACACTTATCTAGAATGTGAAGGACCAGAGCAATAAAAGCAAATACCCTCTGAGCTGATTTTCTGATGCTACAGAGCTAGTTACAGGATGAGATGGGTGTTCATTGTAGCCTGATATAGTCGTTTTACCTTGTTCACTTTTTTATAGTCAAATTCCCTCTCTCTTTTACTTTGGTTTTAAGTATAATGCTTAGGCTTTCTGGAGGAAAATTATCTAAACGTTTTTTTTTTTTTTTTTTTATTTAAAGAAATGCAGAGTTAGTCTGTGTTGTTCTCTAAGTTACTCATACTTCTCCCATCTGATTGTAAGACCACGGAGAGCGATCCACGTGAAAATCAACAGTGAAATCAGCAAAATATTTTTACGCATTCAAATAAATCACAGGTTACACATTGACGACTGCAAGTCAACATAATAGGAAAGTTGACTGATTCAAAAGATTATTACTGCAGACGCTTGAGAGTTGTTCTCAGACTCTGCTCTAAGAGATGCTGCTATTTCAGCCAGAGGGATCAAACTAATGATGAAAAGAGCCACAGCCTTATTCTTGAAGCTCCAGAAAGGCTCTGAATAAAGAGAAGTGTTTTCAGTTACAGTCCTACAGTCAGTTCTGCACGGCTGTGCTAGAAGCACCCGTATGGACAAGGGCAGCTAAGTCTCCCCAGCAGCACGCTTAAACACATGAAGAACATGAGTTATGTTGTGCTAATTTAGATGTTTGAAATTATCTTGCAGTGTGCCAGGTGAAACAGGATGAGATAGCTGGATCTAAATAGTACATAGCCCGTTTCCTCTCTACTCTGTTAAATCAACTGAATACTTCTTATTTGTGTTGAAGACAGCTTACCTACACCACTGCCCAGCATTGCAAACAGATGCTTGGCAGGCATTTTTTTCTGTATTTATGAGTAACTCTTTATATTTTCAATGCATCTTAGCAAGGATTCTATCCTGTGTAGTTATGCTCAGATGCACTGGGTAGGGGATGGGGAAGAATGACAGTAGGATGGGTACTTGCTGATAGAGCATAGCTGCATCAGGGTGGGGCAGGCTTAACTGTTTTAATGGAAACAAAATATTTCAGAGCTCTTTGAAAATATTGACAATCATTTCACTGGTTGTAGAAGTTCAGGGTGAGAATAAAATTCATGGGCAAGAATATAAACTCAGAAGTGAATTTTTTTTTTGTTGTGGAAGTTCATATGTTCTATGCAATTCATGGCCATAAGGTGAGCTTATAGTCTCTAGCATTGCACAGCAAATTCAATAACCTGGAATTGGCAGGTGGCATAAAACAGGAATGCTGGGCTCTTACTGAGAGCATACAAGTTGTATTGCAGAAGTTTGGAACACGTTTCTTGCTGTTCTGAAGGACAAAACAGAATTTCAGGTTTGGAACAGAGTGAGAAATGTCAAGTGATTTTTTCTTTCACTTAAAATGAAGTATAACCTTACCACCTACACAGTGGTCTCGAGAGACTTAGGTTCCAAAGGCTCTGATTTGGTTTAGCTTTAGTGTGCTCAGAGTAAGCTGAACAGTTTGGAAAGGTAAAAGTAGCAAGTTGTTGAAAGCTGACAGTATTCAGCTTCTGCCCAGTAAGTCAGCTCTTGCCTGGAACTGTGCATCCCTGCTCCGTCTCCTAACCTGTCCTTTTGGCTTTCAACAGCTTAAGGGTAATGCAGCTCAGCAGGAATGACCATTATTTTTGCTTAGGACCTACCTCTCGCAAGATGCTTTCTTCTTCTAGTAAATAGCTAACATCTGAGAGCAATCCCTGAGCCCTTTAATCAGCCTCTTATTTTCTGTGATGCACTGTGCTGGCTTGCTTAGCAAGATCTATTATATTCTGCATATCAGCGAGTCTTTGATGTATGACATACATGTTTCTTAATATTCTTTTTGCCTGTACACACAATAAAGTTTTATTATCTGCCTAAGGGGATGCCTCTGAGGAACACAACATACCTTATTTAGTAGTTGTTTCTCAGAAACTTTGAGACTTATAGGTTAGGTTCTGCATGCCATGAACTAAACATGTCTGTTGCAGTTATTCAGTATTGTCCCTTCAAACATATTTGAATTTGTCCTCAGCTATTTTGCTCCTGTCAGCAGTGGAGATTGAAGTCCTAATTCTCTCACAGGCATACTAAAGGAATAAGGCCATCTTGTTTACAGCCAGTAACAGTGGTGGTGTACGCCAGGTGTGCAGTGGGTGTCCAGCTCAGTCGCTGGGCTCCTTTTCAGTGACTTGAGATGCACAGAAAGTAGAGCTCAGCTTTGAAGTGTGGTTAATAGTAAATGGCAGCCAGAAAAGATATATAGAATGTAAACCCTTGTGTGCAAATGAAGCAGGTGGGAAAATGGCAACTCTGAACCAGGAAACAGCAGCAAGTTGCTTGTTTTTGCATGGTACATGCACAAAAAATACAGCAAACACCAGCTGCTTGCCTCCTGTAAACAGAGGCAAAATATGAGATTAAAGCTGGCCATCAGTGCTAGTAAGGAAATATCAAAGCATCTGTCAAATATTTGACTCTTATGGATCCGAACTTTGCTCACCCTGGCGCTGCTGGAAGAGCATCTGGTGAAGCAGAGCTGAGCCTGAAGCAGCATCAGGCAGTGCTGTGCTCCTGGAAGGGCACTGCTATGGCAGCTGCTCCTCAGCCTCCCTGGGACTCAGGCTTCTCTCCTCTGGAGGAGCTGGCAGAACAGCACACTGACCTACAGCTAATCATACCACTTTTAACATAGTCATGTTAAATCCTACCTTGAAAGTTTTATGTTGTATTGGAGGAAGATGAAAGCTGGTATATTCTTATATTTGTGGCTGACTGAGCTCTAATCTTATTTCTAAGTACGGTGTTTCTTAGGAGCCTCATTCACCATCCCTGCTACACAGCCTGTCTTTAAAAAAGGAGTTTAAATTTTTGTCCCATAAAGTTGTACTGAAAATTAATTGCATAATGTTAAATGTTTTCACTGCTTTGAAAGCTTTGGCATACAGGGGATGAACATTATTCCCAGGTAATTATTATTGATATACTGAGTTCTTATTGAAGGACCTACCGGGAGACAAAAAGAGGTTATTGTGTGATTCACCACTTTTGGTGGCATGATTGCTGCATTGTTCTAAGCCCAGCATCATGTGGCGAAGCAGCAGCTCTAGGAATTGCTGCTTATTTGTGAAATCACCTACTTGTAATTAGTAAAATTTAGCAATGCCCCTAAGGAAGTTATTACTGTAAACAGAACAAGACAGACAGAGTTTAGCACAAATGACAGGTGTCCTATATGTCTCTAGGCAGCTTTGTGGTTAATTACTAATCTCAAGAAGCATTTTGAGTTGTACGTTGTGATCACAGAAGTAAAGGATGCTAACTTCTATAGTGCGGTCTTTTATCATAACTGTCGCATGTTTAAAGTATGACTTAAATTAAAGGACAAGTGTCTTTGAAACTGTGCATATGTGTACTTTTACAGTAGGAAATTGCCAATCACATATTCAGAGTGAGTACCCAGGCTGGAGATGAAGGCTGTGATTTATGAAAGAGGGTACTGTAAGACTATATTTCTGTGGAATCAGAGGAGTTCTGTGTACTCAGTCTCAAAATTAGAGTATCAGAGTTGTTAAAGCTGGGCATAAAAAAGCATGGCTGTTGAAAAGTAGGCTTGAACATCTGCCTTCCTCAAAGCATTCCACTGAGTTTTCATTTGCTAAAAATTTCCTCCTCAGGAAACTGCAGCCTGGTGTGTTGGATTGCAATCTGAAAGTCTTCCAGAAACTTCAGACAAATCAACCTCTAAACCAGCAAAATAGAATTTTTTGACCTGGTGCCACCTTTTTAATACCATCTTTGACTTGACACTTGGTGAAGACCGCACTGAATCTGACACCTTAACTCCTGTTGCAGTGATTAATGTGGTCAGTCTTTCCATGTGTTGTAAATGACATGTTGGTAGCTCTATGATACTTTGCTATTAAATTACTTCTGAATTCTTTTACTTTAGTCACGTTCTATCTTGTACGTATTTATTGCTAAATGTTGGCTTTTCACTGCGTGATTAGTGTAGGCATTTGTCCTGGAAGAACAGATGCAAATGTAGCGCTGAGCTTTTCTGTAGTGAGAATAGAAGCCTCATTCAGCTCTAAAACACAGTACCATGTGTCCATTGAAGTTAAAAGGAGCATAAATTTCTTTATGTTTTGTTTATTATAGCATGAAACCGTTGGATTTGTAGAAGGAAAAGAATAAAGCACAATGCAATAGTGGGAATTTATGTGCATTTATCTAATATTTGCGTGATATGTCATGGTTGTCAGAGAAACTAACTGTTTTGACAGGAGGTAACAGGACAGTAAGTTTGAAAATACTTTTAAATAAACTTGTTCTAGCACTGGTGGGTTATGCTTGACTTTCACAGAGCTTTATTATTGTTGTCACATCTTGCTGAATTATTACAATGCATTTTTTTCCATAGTGTTTTTCATACCAGAAATTGGAAATCGATTTAGCAGTTCACTAAGTATACTTCCTAGCCACAAGGGAATGAAATGGACCAATAAGAGATTCCTTAAGCTTAGCTTTTCCCTTCATATCTATTGGCGTTGTAACCCAGAACAACGCTCCAGACTTGAGTAAACTTTGGAGCTATGTGTAGATTAATAGCTGGTGATTTTGGCAATGTCATTTATATGCTCAAAAGAGATCTCATAGGTTCTTAAGGGACAACTGGATGCTTACATGCATCAGACACCACCATAGCTCTGGTATTTGATATTCACCAGAAGTGAGAAACAGTTAAAAATGTGGTGATTTAGTGATGTATTACCGTGTAGTTAGATCCCTGACATCAAGAATTAACAACTTCAGTATTGCTGCAATTAAGTAATAATTATACCCTGTAAATACAACGTTTGACTGTCTTACCTAGTATATACACAATTAATACAGGATTTGTTAATTGCATCTCTGTTTGCTGGGAACTTAATCAAATTCCAGCTTCGCAAGATGGAGTATATGTGGGGCTGATTCATTCAGCCTTGTTTACATCCAAAGACACCTTATGACTCTGATAGCTGCCTGCATACTGGAAATGAACTGATTCATTCCTTATTTCCACTTGATGTTATACAAGAATGTGCACGTAAAAGGCTACTGTTAAAAGGCAATCTAAGAAGACCTGAATGTGATGTGTCTTGCTGTTGCAAAAAATGGCTGTGGAATATTGTCCCATACTTCAGGGTAGCCCTAATTCATCACTGATTCATCATTACTTTCATGGTAAATCTGTTAGGAGTTAATACCTAGAACTGAAATATTTTCGTGAGCTCGGTGAAGTAATGGATATTGTTAAATGTGAATTTATTGCACTAGTTCTTCAATGGTCTCTTAAGTGATCACACTAACCTAACAAAGTGATTAGATTCTTCTGGTAGTTTTCTGTTAGGAAATTTGGAAACAGAAAGCTTTCTGAAAGAGCTCATTTAACTTGCAGGTTATTGCATTTCATCGCTCAATACATGATAGCCCTCTTTCAAACAGTAGTTCAGTTCTTTCACCATGCAGCTGTTTACAAAGATGTAAAATTAAGCAAAACATTTGCAAAAATGTTCTGGGATAACATTTACATGAATTTTTTTCATACAACCAAGCTATTTTGGCAGATTTCCATCTGGATCATTATCATACGAGTCACTTCTCTGTGCTCACTTGCAAAATTCTTTTTTAATGGAATCATTTAAATTCAGTTTAATTTTATTCATCTTTTATTCAGGATTTTATGCAGTATTTTCAACCAGTGTATTCTTTGACCATTGGCAACAGACAGCTGTGTATTAGTGTAGACAGCAAGCTAAGAAATTTTGTCCTGTACTTAGGGACCTTTGCTCTATTTTTGTGTGACATGTTAGAAGATGGTTTGGAAAGGCCTGGTATTCATTCAGTTTATTTACTAGATACTAGTCTTCAGGATTTAACTGACTTATGGAATAGGCTTCCTATACAAGATAGATCTAGAAATTTGTCTTGATGAGTGACTCATGCCTTGGTCTTACTGAGATCAAACACAGGCTTTCTCTTCTTTCTTATTTGTCAGACTGAGAACATTTGAAACGTAGGACTATATCAAAGGGCAAAGATTCAAAATTGCAATTATATAGTTCAGTGTTGTACAAATATTGATGAAGGTCTGAATTTTCTCCTTCCTAATGGTGAATGTGGGAGGATCGTGAATATGGTGAAGGAGCCAACAAGGGGAAGCAAAATCCTGGACCTGCTGTTTGTTAAAAGGGAAGGTCTTGTGGAGGATGTGACAGTTGGAGGCTGTCTGGGGCAAAGTGATCACAAAATGATAGATTTTTCCACGTTGATGCATGGAGGGGAGTCAGCAGAGCTGCCACCTTGGACTTCCGGAGGACAGACTTTGGTCTCTTTTGGACCATGGTTGAAAGAGTCCCTTGGGAGGTAGTTGTGGAAGGCATGGGAGCCCAGGAGGGCTGGGAATACTGTAAGGAAGTTACTTTAAAGATGTGGGAGCTGACCATCCTGACATCCTGTGCTGACTTCTTGCATGTTGCCTTTTTTTCTAGTTCGATTGGTTCTCGTCATTTACTACATACCAACTTCAGAAAAAAACTAAAAATGCAAACACAAACATTTAATATTTTGATTCAACAGTGTATTCAGGAAAAAAAAAAAGTCGAAAACAGTTTGTAGATTGTATAAAAATATGTTCAGGCTACTGTGAAAGTCCTCACCAAGAAATGGAGGTTTTTTTTTTTCTCTCAAGTTTTGTATATAAATAGGATCTGGCACCTGAAGTCTTAGCAAGGAGTATAGCTATATGTGCAGTGATGGGAAAACACATTGGTTTGTGGACAAAGCTACAGCTGATAAAGGATGAATAACAACGCTGTAGTCACTGTGGTACAATGTAAATCGCTTTCTGTGACTATTTATGTTGACTTGCAGAAAAAGCTACAATGAAAGTGGGGGAAATGCTGCCAGGGATCTTTCTGAGATCTGTGCTGAAGTGACTCATTCTTCTCTATGGATTGTATTAATATGTAACTAATTTTATATGAACTATAAAGCCAGGATGTCTCAAAATAAATTGAGTATGTTTTCTTATGGATAAGATACCTTCATAATCCTTCTGTTTCCCACATTATTTGAGTAAAAAAAAAAAAAAAGGTGCTGTAAGTGAGTAAATGGCATGCTGAAGAATATATATAACAAAAATAAATTGTAGAAACAGTGGGGACCAGGACCTAGTTTCAGTTTAGACTGTTTGGACCAGAAAAAAAAATAATTCATCCCTCATTGGTAGTTTGTTCAGAGAATAGCTCAGTTGAGAGTACTGTGCAAGTTTCAGCTAGAAAAGGAATGCAGAATTAAGGTAATCTTCTGTACGTTCTTTGACACAGGTGTACAGTAAGACATCAAATCCTGCGGAACAAGAGAGCTTTTTAAAGTGTTCAGCCTACATAGAACATAGAAACAGTTTTAATGTTTTTGACTGTGTCAGACACCTACAAAGTTGGCATCTGCAGCAGTTTTAAATCCTAAAGGAGCTTTGACAATAAGAGAGAACAGACTTAGGGATATCATGCAGATTGTAGGAACATAAACTACCTGTAGGGGGCTATTAGGTCACGAACTGGTGATTGAGCACCTGGCGAAGGGGTGTGGCTGGCCTGGGAAACACAGACAAATTGTTTGTGCTCTCTGTGTAACCAGAATGGGTGGACCCACCATGGCTTCATATTAAGACCAGCCACTGAAGAGAGTTTGGCTGGTTCCTCGAGGTGGATGCTGCGTAGCTAGAGGGCTCCTTCACCAGTTGGGTGAGTTTAGCCCTTCTTTCTGTATGTGATTGTTGGTCCAACTGGGAATACTTTGCCTATTATTAAAGTTTTGGATCACTTTTTATGTAGTTATAGGTAGGCTAATATTATGTCACTGTTGCACATAAAGTTGCCAGAACAGTCTTGGTTTCTGGCATGGACATGTCATGCTCAACTCATATGTTGTATGATGTGTGCTAATTTGGAATGAGTTATAATGTGTCTCAAAATACTGAGTCTAGAACTCTGGTATCTTTTTTTTTTTCCTTCTCTGCAGAGAACTCAGGATTCTTGCTTCTTTTTCTGGCAGACTTAAAAACTATCTTCCTTCTCATTCTCACCTGCTTTCTTACCCCTACAGCCTCTTACAACTGAGTTATAGAATCTTTTTTACTTCAGTCATTATTTTACTGCAGCTTGATCTTTATGATATATGGACAGTTTTTTCACTTACTAATGTTCTCTTTGCATGAATGTTGGAGATTTCTTTTAGAAAAGAAGTAGTCCCTTGTTATGAAACAGGTGAAAACCCCCTACTCTTTTATCTTTAAATGTCTTAAATTGTCACCTTTTATCTTGAAGAATAATTTTCATGTTGCTTATATGGCATACTATCAAAGAGATAATGATACAGGTGGGATTAGCTTTGTATTTATCCACTATATACTTCACGACGCATGTAATACTGCTGTCAGAATATTTTGGTTGAAACTTTTTATACCTGATGAAGAATCCAGGAGCTAAAGAAGTCCATATCTTGACTGGTAGTAACAAATGTATGTATCCCTTGTAATAATTTTATTCTGTGTAGTTATATATAGAAAACACTCAATATTTGGGTATATTAGGAAGACTTACTAAGTGACACTAGTAGATATGTGTTTTCTGCATGAGTGTTTAGGGGAAGTGCTTTCAAGCACTATGTGATTTGAAAGCTGTTATTTGCATTCGGGAGATGCATCTTCCTGTTATTCTGAGCTTTCTACTACAGACCAATAAATCATTAATTCAAGAAAAATGAGATGAGTCTCCAACAATTTCTTTACCATGAGTTGCTTGGCAGTTTGAGGTACTCAAAATCAGATATTAAAATTGAAACAGCTCTGTAAGAAGGATTTCACGTGGGTTTTGTATTTAAAATGTGGAACATAAAGCAACAGATACATACTCGCACAAAATTCACTGCATAGTTACCAATGCTTGTTATGAAAAATCTACTGCTTGTATTTACAATCAAATTCTAAAGAATTAATATAGGAGCATGGCTGTAAAGAAGCATCTATGTAGTAGATGTACTAAAACTGTAAAAAAAAAAAAAAAAAAAAGGTATTGTGGAAACTGTCCTTTTCTGTTTGTATTGGATTGGGGATGGTTTTTTTTGTTTAGTTTTGTTTTTTTGGTTTTTTTTTTTTTCTTTTTTAAGAAGTTTCCGCAGATTATGATGTTGCTATTTCTGCTGGTTAGGATAGAGGGAAGGTAACTAATCGAATGATCGTCAGCTCCGAATATCTTTTGTAAGTCATGTTTCTCCAGTGTTGGGATAATTCTTGCTCTAGGTTATTTGTCCTTGTCAGCAAATAAATTGTTTTGGATGCAGAAAATATTGCACAGTCTAAACCAACTCTGTTAGGTTATTCCTGTTCTGTACTTCTCTGCTATGAGAACACGTGAACTCAGAACTTCCTTCAGTCTGATATCAACGTTAAATTCTGCTGAGAGCGGAAAACTTGGTAGTGCACAAGAAGTGAGGCTGAAAAGAAATCATGAAGGAAATCCATTCCTAAAATGAAGGCAGAACATGGACTGATGACCATGTGACATTGTAGACACTCATTTGTGCTTTCATCCAAATTCACCACCGTAATTGAAAGAAAATGCTCAAAAGATGTTATTGGAAGGTTATTGTCACCTGTAAACAACATTATTTTAGGAGCTCTTTCACTGCCTTCTATTCAGAGCACTTTAATCAAACTCTTCCATTATTGTATAGATTCTTATGAATCAAAGCTATACGTTAAGCTTTATAGGATGCTGTTGATTTGTGCACCATTAGCTCCTGCGCTTTTTAATAGTTGCTAGTTTAAATTCATTCTTGGGATGCTATTCCTGAGCCATTTCAGGATAGGATGATGCTAAAAAGTGAGACTAATTTATCTGGGAGAGAGTTGCTCACTAGGTAACTTCTGTTAAGCTATCCTTTGTGATTAGGGCACATTTGCCTTTTCCTCTCTGAATAGTCATTTTTATCACAGTTGTCACAAAATAACTTATGTGGTTTATGTATGTTCGATTTAGAAGCAGGGTTAGTGGAGTTATTAGGTGTAACTGAGATCTGCAGGATGGCACTAACAATACTTGTTTTCATACGTCTCTTACAGTGCAGGCTACATGACACGGAAGTCACTGCAGAATGATGTGCAACCACTCTTCTGATTAGTATGCAGAAGTAGTACCTGGCAGCTTCAGAATGAAAGACTTCAGAATCCAAATCAAAGTCAATCTCTGGATCTTAGCTTCAGAACTGACATGCTTGTAAATGCATTCGATCTGTTGAAATTTAAGTAGGAACAAGTAAAAGGTTTTGCTACAGCATCTGTCATGAATGCAAAGAATAAATTCAAGCATTGCTTTTTCATCTTTCAGAGTTTAAAAGGAAGATATTTTTGACTACAACTTCTGTATGTCAAAATATTACTAAAAATTAATAAATTATATTAAACAAGAGCTTGTGCCAGTTGTCTCTTTCTATTAGTTTCATATCTGTCAGTTCTGTGATGCTTAAACAAATTAAGATGACTGAGGAAAACCGTTTTATTTTGTCAGTATCCTCAAAGAAAGTGGTTGGCACAGTCACACAAATACGCTTATCCTAGTGTAATGCTGCCACGGGAGAGGGGAAGGTGGATAGCAGAGCTAGTGTCCTTCATCCATGAGGCTTTGACTTCCAAATGCTTCTTGCAAATAAAAAAAAAAGCAGGAAGCTGTGAATGAGATGTTTAGGTCAGTTGTATACAGATACTAGGTGTTCACTGTGTATTCGTGTTTACCCAAGTTGAGCAACTTAGCTGTGTTATTTCCCCTTTGTCATCTGTATCTTAAATCTTCCTAAAACTCATTTTTCTCAAGGATTTTTTATGTTGTTTTAAACTTATTTTTTGGTTGGTATAGCTAACGTGTAGTCTGCCACAACTGGATCTGAACTGAAACGTTTCTCTGCTTTTGACATGATGAGTTGTGTTACCTGCCCAGAGAACTTGGTAGGAACTGCATATAGCAGAGTTTGTGAAACACAACTGCACAGTTGCTTTCTGGTGGAAGAGTGAAATGATCTGGAAGTTGAATAAGTTTAAAAAAAATAATAATAATAATAATAGGCATGTGTTATGGATTCAGTTATAAGTAAGAAAAGCGTGCTAGCTTTTCTTACGTTTCAGGTATTCTGTTACAGAAAAATAGATCCATGTGAGAATGGCGAAGAATCCGATGATAGCGACATACTATTGGTTATCTGAAAAATTAGCGCTTTGTTTGCTAGTAGGCCCCTCAATATTTGGTTGATTTAATTCATGAGAGATTCAGTTTTTCAAGGCTCTCGTTCTGTTGGTGATCTCAATTTTTTTCATATTTCTTCATTTAAATGATGTGTTCAGTGTGTCTTTAATTATCTGGATTTCTCAGGCCTGAGAAGTTATAGCAGTAAATGGGAGTTTTCTTGCTCTTCTTAGTGTTTATCAAGTGTTAGTGAAAGATTCAAAAGCTAGTTATTGTCTTGAATTTAATTACTCTGAGATTCATTTTAATGTGGCAAATTCCTTTTTGACTGGGGGAAAAAAAAATTGGGCAGTTTTCTCAGACAATGTCTTTGTTTTCTTTTAATTAGTATTATGCTTAGTATTTCCCAGTGGATTTCTTTGACGACATCTGGAATATGTGTGTTTTTGAAAGAAGGCATCTGAATGTGTTTCTCTGTGCTTTGAGAAGATACCTCCCATCTCTAAGGGACTAATTATGGGGCTCTATAGATAGCCTAAAAATTGAATGGAGAGGAGACATCAGTCAGGAAGGCTAGTGAAATTTCTTTCTGCTGTGAGTTTGAACTTATGTTCATTTCACCACTGAAAGACCAAAATGTTCCAACGTGTGCCCTTGCATGTCATGCTGTGCCCATTTCCTCACTCACTGTGTACTCCATAATGCTGATAATCTTTTTTGTAAAGGGCCCGCTCTGATATAAAATTATACCAAAAAAAAAAACAAAAAAAAAAAAACAGAAGAGGGAGTGGTTTATCCAGGTATGTTTACTGTTCTTTTTTATTTTACTGTTCTTCTTTATTTTTGCTTCTGTTGGACAGAGTAGTTCTTTCTTAAAAGAAAAAAAAACAAAAACAAAAACTTAAGGAATGAGTTAAACAGAGGTTTCCCTTCCTTCCCATATTCTTACCTGAAGACATTTCCTACTGTGTACCTCTTAAGTTGATATAAAAGTATTTTTGCATGCAGCTACATAGGAAAAGAAGCCCTTTTAATCCACCAGTAATGGTTATTTGGATGTTGGCTAAAGATTCAAGAGAAATGGGGAAGTAACAGTTTCTTTTTCTCTTTTTTTCCAGCAGAAATGCAGTGTTGTCTTGTTGGGGAAAGGTGAGGCTAAGTGAAATGTGAGAACAAAGAATAGTTGCAATTCTTCTTTCATCGCTGAAGAGCGATTAAATGTTACAGAATTAAGAATCATGGAAGAATCTGTCTAAAAGTTGTGACTGAACCTTAACTGGAAAAAGGCAAACTGAGACTGAGATATCCCTTTTTATAAGGTTTGCGTTCAGATACTGTTATACAAACTGAACAAGAATGCTTTAGTGATTAAATAAGAGAATTGTGCTTCTGCTCTGTGTTTAGAATCCTAAGACACAAAATATGGGTAAGCAAAAATGAATTCTAATTCCCTGACAGAGTGATACAGCCCTGACTTAATGTGGGGCTTAGAAGAAGGATCGTGGTGAGGACTCTGTAGTGAGTTCAGATCATCCTCATGGCACAGCTTAGGTTTAGCACAGTGCTATGTCCTTCAGTGTGGGTTACTGGACAAACATTTAGGGAACATTAGCGTTTGAAATTAGCCTTGATTGTATTTTCCAAAGCATTTTTTGTAGGATTTGGGATAAAATGACTCCTGAAGAGCTGTTAGACAACTCTAGCTCAAGTGTTGCAGACTTGTGGAATTGCTGGGCAGAACTTATATGGAATATACTTGCCTCTGAAGTGCATATTACTGGTTTAGAGCAATGCAGATACTTGCTGTATACACTTTTTTTTTTTTTTAGTTTGCCCTTAATAATGTGTTCATCAGATGTATGCTTTTCTTTGAGCTCTTCTGAAGTAAGTGAATGACCGAGTAGCATTTAGCAAGGTTTGTTTGCTGATCTTATGACTTAAACCCTCTTTAAATTGAAGTTTTGTATTGGGGGAGGAGTGGGAATTGCTGATATGTCAGCGCTCAGCGTGAAACTCCTGAGAGACAGGATTTACAATCCTGACCTGAATGCATGCAAACTCTGAGTTCTGGACTGCCAAAATGCTCTGTTGTCAGTGTAAAATGGCACAGTGCTATCAGTATGCCGGCAGCAATGAAGATGTACTGCGTGTGGCTCATGAATACTAAGCTTCCATGCACAGTTTAGATGGAAAATTTCACATGCATCAGTCATGTTTGGTGTTGTAGCTATCTCCTTGTTCCACATGTAAACATTTCAAACCAAGCTTCTAATGGGCAAACTATATAAAAGTAATTAACACTGGAGGTAAGCTCCTATGGAAGTTAATACGGTGTTCAATGCAAACCGTTATTGACTGATTCAAAATGTAGCTTGACGAGTCATTAATTAAAAACCCTCTTAGCAACTTGTTTCTCACATACTTTTGTATTTTTCTTTTTCCTGTTGATTACTGAATGCCGAAGTCATTTAGTATGGCAGAACTGATGGTCTGCACTGGTAGACTGACTACTTACACCTGTCCAGATAAACGTGTTCCAGACTGTTTTCAGGCATTACGGTCAGCTGGCACCGAAAAACCCATGTTTGTGTTGGGAAACTCTTTTACCAGCCGGTACCAGGATTGAGTTGGCAGCACTCAAGCTGTCACTTTGTTTCTTGGGACAGTCCTTGTCATCTGCTGTCTCCAGAACCAGGCAGTTGTTCACAGGAGTGTCATTTGCTAGTTGCCAGAACTGCTTGAGACTTAAAGATGTGTAATGCTGTAGGCAAGTTTCAATATTCCTTAAGAACGTGATCTCTTCTTCCTGGCACTGCTGAACTTTCTATTTGAAGGTAATGGATGCAATTCATTTCATCTTATCTGAGTAAGGTTTTTTTTTTTTTTTTTTTTTTTTCAATAGTCTAAAATGCTGGGCTGGTAGAGAAATTGCAAGATAAATCTTCCTAATCCTAACCTTTCCAAGTTGCCTACTTGTTGTACAAATTTTCATATGGCAGAACTGTGCACAAGAATATGGTGTGAGCCCTTTTAATTATCTGCATTACTTTGAAGAGATTTGTTCATGAGTGCTAAATATGAGTTTGAAAAATTGTCTGAATAGAACTGCAAATTGTGAGTTTAGAAACGGGGATAAAAATTACAGATAAGCAAGGTCACTTAGAGAAAGGCACAAAGGTCAAACAAAACGAAGAGCGGAACTGCCGAGCACTGTAGGAGGAGGCTGTAATGAAAAGAAAGCTGAAGGTGTGATGGATCCTGAAGGACAAACAGCAGTGGGAAAATGTTAACAGAAGGTTTTACTGAGTGTTGTTACAGAGAGGCCAAAGTAAATGGAAGTGGACAGGCTGGAGTTCTAACAGTCAAAATCTGGAGTAATCAGAGCTATTTCAGCATAACCTAGTCACTAAGGACTGAGTCCCTCCAGTTAACAACAAAAAATTGTACTTGGAAGACTTCTGAGAAGACATTCTCATCTGAATCTCCACTGTGCAGCAAGTACTTTATAATTAAATTCTGGTCTGTTGGATTTATAGTCTGACAGAGATCAGAATCCTTGCCTGATCACATAATTACAGTAAAATAGAAATGTTCCTTTCTAATAGCTACATAAAGCAACAAGGATATTTTAAAATCCCTGTCAAATCACTCAATGTAAATTATCTAATCAGATACCATAGCTACATAATATAATGTTAAAAACAGTGGAATTATGCCATTGCGGAAATCAACTAGCCCTGTTCCAGATTACAGGGTTTATAATTACAATGTTTCATCATCAACCCACTCAACTCCTTGCTGTCAGGTAGCTTTTGAATTGTTACATACATTTATCTTTATATATGTTTTCATCCTCTTAAAAAAAATACATATTTTTTTCTTAGGAATCAATTTTTTGGTGAACGTTGATGCCAGCACATTGAAAATATATTAGTATAACTGCAAAACAGGATCTGTGAAGTACTGCTTGTTCAGAAAAACCCTACTTTACCACTTCCACATCTGTACATATAAGTGGACAGCAGTGGACAGTGATGAAGGTGCTCCTGGAAGGGAACCATGATAGTCTGAGTGTTGAGAGCCCTTTAATCTTAGTGATGCTCAGAACCTTTGGCATAGGCTGTTGCTGAAGCATGGAAGAACTCTGTGGTTATGTGGCATTTTAAATGATAAGAAGTTAAATATATCTGACAAGAACTTTCCTTCTAGGTGTTTGGGCACCTGATAAACTCTAAACACTACAGAGCGTTTAGGTCTGATCATATCAGTATCGGTGAGGAGGGAATACATGACAGTTCTATTGAAACCTTGCCCCTGATGACAGAGTTCATCTTATGCAAGGAAGCAATGTTGGAGAGTAAAGATCATCTTTGTGCATTTATATTGGTGTTACTTATCAAGGTTTTGGTAGTGGAGGGCTGTGGTGTGGCTGCTGTGTGCGGAGCCCTGCAGCTGCCCCATGGCAGCTTCAGCTGCCCTAGAAGGGACCCACCACTGCTGTGGGCTGATCCATGAGCAGTGTTGGGTGTGCCTCTGGGAGAGCACATTTAAGGAAGGGAACAACTGCTGTGCAACAGCACATGGGAGAGAGGAGTGAGAAGCTGAGAGAGAAACAGCAGCCACAAAGCACAGGTCAGAAGGAGGGCAAGATGTACTCCAGGAGCAGGGCAAAAATTTCCCTGCAGCTGAGGAGAGGCCCATGGTGGAACAGGATGTATCCCTGCAGTCCATGGGCACTACGTGGAGTACATCTCCAGATGCAGGAGGAGGACCTCATGGTGCAACAGTAGGTGTAGTCTGAAGAAGGCAGAAGACCATAGAGAGCACACGTACGTACAAGGCTGGAGTTGCAGCCCAGGAGAGGAGCAGGAGGTCTATGGGGAAGCTGCTGTATACAACATCTTGTGTTGGTGTAGCTCCTGAAGGATGGGCCTTATTGTACAGACACGGTAGAGTTGTTCTTGATTTTTTTCTTATTGTTGCTTTGTTTTTGTTTTTTAAACTGATGTTAGAGGTACGTTCATGAAAACAAACATATGATGAGTGCTTTTCTGCAGGAGTCTATGGTGCAATTTTAACATGGACACAGATGCTTGAATTGGCTTCCTGCATCCCTGCAGAACGAGAAATGTGAAGTATAGTATGAAAGCATCGAAACTAATCCAGTCAGCTGTGCTTCTGGAAGCATTGTAGGCCAATTAACATGAAGAATTGTGTGGCTGTGGGCCTTCCCTACTGATTCCTCACAGCACTGTCTGAAGATAGAAGAGGCAGGCACTAGAGGAAAGGGCTTTTGCTTGTGATGCTACTTCCAATTTAGTGTATTTGAAGCTGACTTTCATCATACGTGGGTATTCTAGGAAGGCCAATATATTTTAGTCTAACTTCCATAATAAAATGTTTAAATATAATAATAAGGCAGATTTGGTTTCTCTGGAGAACATATACCATAAAAATGAAAATGTCTTTCTTATATTTGACATTTCAAGCTCCAAAATTGTAAGTTTGATCAGATTTGTGAGATTTAACTTCTTTAGAAACAAAGGTCAGAAGTAGAGAATCATGTATTACAAGATCATAGATTCTTTATAAAATACAGTCAGTGGTTCTGTCAGCTTCACATCCTTTCTTCAAATTCAGGCCTTATGCTTTTTGAAGGAGATCAAGTAATAGTTTCCTTCATTTACAGTTTTTCTCCTGTATCTGCTTTCTCTAAAATTATTTTATGTGAACCTCTTTCTAAACGTGACAAGATCAAATGTTTATCTTGCAGTTTGTGTGTAAGTTTTTATAAATCTCTATACTAACTTCAGTTTGTTATGATTCAGATTGAATCCGAAACTGTAGGAAAAGCAAGAACATATTGATTGGTTGCACCAAGTTTTGGCTGCAGTAACATCTGGGTGAAAAAGCCTGACTTACTGTTAAATGCACTAGGTTTAGGCTTCCATTCTTCTGGGTGACAACTTGTTTTCCTGTTCATTAAGTTGTGACTAAGTCTCTGTAACAAGTCTTACGCTCAGTTAATGATGGACAGAGTACCTCTTTGCTGACTTGATACTCTGGTAATGGTTAGCACCCAGGACTCTATCCCACAGCGAGGTGGATCTTAGGAGGGGACTTTAGAGTGGCTGTTTCAGAAAACAGAGCAGTATTATAAGTGAATTAATATTTCCTGTATGTTAAAAACAAACCCTTCTGTGCCTACTTTTGTTTGTTTTTGCAGTACCTTAGCAAAGGTTTGTCTTTTTGCAAGTATTCAAAAATGTGTTTTTGAGGCATCTTCACTTAAATGCCTGTAGCTGTTTCCTTCCAGGGTTGGCAGGAAGGCAGGTCAGCCAGAATGTCTCTATCAGTCTCACACGAAGGCTAAAGGCAAGAACTCCAGTTAAAAGCCAGGCTATGTTTGTTGCTCAGTCCTGTTATTATTGTTTTTTTTTTTTTTCTAACTTCTTTTTGTCAGAGTAGAAGCAACAGGAGCCTGTCAGAGTGCAGTAATGTCTGATCAGGTTCTTTTTAGCTGTTTCTCATGTGAAGGGCTTAGTATTTAATAGCACATTTACTTATTTGACTTACTTGATGTTCCATGGGATTTTGACATATGAGTGATACAGTAACATATGGGAAACACAATGCAATGCAGGATGTATGACGTGAACATGGTTGCTGTTGCCAGCCCCTACATGCTCGCTGTCAAGCTACTGAGTATCTCCAATCCCTGGGAGTGAGCATCAGAGCTGAAGCCAGCTCAAGCCTGTTGCTCTCTTCAAAGTTTTTTTTTGTTTGTTTCATTTTGTTTGTTTGTTTTTTAGTTAATTGTTTAGTATTTATAATAGGCTAGCCACGGAATTAATCTCCTCTAACCTCCAGCTGCTCTAGCTTACTCAGGAAGATATTACTCCATATTGACTCTCTTAGGGAAGCCTGCTTAGACTGCGTATCTGAAGAGTTAACTCCTGCCCTACCTAGTGTTGAGGAAGTCAGCTTTCTTTATGATAGCTTGTGATTATTCATTATGATCTTCCTTGAGATCAGTTTTTTGTCCATCTTTTCTGAGCATCCTTCCACTGTGGCACTGTGTTGGTCAAATACCACATTTGGGCGCTAACCGATGCTGAGTGATTGTTGGTGTTATACAAAAGCTTAAGGCATTAATTGTATAAACTGCCAGCCTTCTCACAGGACCAGATCCTGAAGGTTCTGTAGCCTGAGTTACATCTGGGTAGGCCTCAAAGCTGTATTTGACCCTGTTACTATTTAGACTGGTTTTCAGGATACCTTAGCAACATAAGTGAAGGAGCCTTTGGCCAGGATGGAAGCACTTAATGAGATGTTGCTGCCTTAAGAAACATTTTCAGTCTAGGAGAATTAACGTATGCAAGATGAATGTTGCTGATTTGATAGCACTAGTATTCTGTAGTGCCTTATCTTCTCTGGAAACAGCCTTGGTGATTGAAGATGTCTGATTAAAACGGAATAAAATTTGGAAGCCCAGAAAGTCATGTCAAAGACTTTGGGGGGTTAAGGAAACACTGAGTTAAAGGAATTCTTCAAGATTTTATTTCTGCATAGGTCTGCCTGTCCTCCACAATTCAGTACTACACTCCTGTTGAGCAGTTCTCAGTAACAGAACTGGCAGGGTAAGCCAAAGAGTAGGGCTACTCCACAGCTGCCTCTGGCTCTCAGCGCACGTTTCTGATACTTGGTCCCAGCCTTTCTCCCCTCCTACCCAACGAGCTGCTGCAGCTGAAGATCTTAACAGCAACACAGAAGTCAAATAAGGCAAGGAGGTGCTGGTCAGGAAAGGAACTAAATAATTGCTCCATTTCCAGCTTATTAGTTCAGATTTTCTCTTGCTTTTTTTCTTTTGCTGCTTTCAAGTTCCTGACTCTTTTTAGTTGGGAATGATTTTTCTCTTTAAAGCTGTGAACAGCTGTTCTCCTACTGTGGCATACATAAAGGGAGATTCTGCAAGAGGATAGGAACCTGGAAGAAAGTACCAGAGAGGCTGGCAGACAAGCTATGAGTCTGGTTCACTGGTGATGTGAGTGTAACATCCAGACTGATAGAACAGCCAAGCACTAAAATAAGTATTTCCTCTTCTATAGAAAATACAGGGGGGGAAACTGGTGTCTGGCTTGCAGGTGTAAGCTGAATCTGTTTAAGTAATCCAAGTATCCACACCTTGAAATGGGGAAGGTGGTGACAATTCCAGTGTCAGTGGCTGACCTGAATAAGGCTATCCAGGAAACTTCTCTGAAACCTTTTTATTTATTTATTTACTTATTTATTTTTTCCCAGAGGAATTTAGGCGAGGACCACTTCTGTCACAGCTCGTTCCCTCAAAACAGCAAATCTCTGCTCAGCTTCATTGGAACTTGCTGGTTCAATGAGATTGGAACACTTTGCACTGAGTGTTTTCATTTCAGCAGAGCTGACTTTGGGCTTTGACAGATTCCTGCTGGGTTGCTGGCTCCCTCTCCTGTCTCAGCCTTTGGCATGTTGCCTGGAAGGGTGACAGCAATAGAGAGCCTGACAAACTAGGGATTCTGGCACCTGTGTTCATCACACCTTGGCAAGCTGAACTTGCATTCCATTTAAAGCTTACCATTCCAATGGCACTTGATAGTTGAACTGCCCTAGACGGTGAGTTTGCTTTCTCTTTTAAATCATGGGGTAAGTATAAAACCAGGATGAAAGCTCATCATCGTTTCCAAATAGCTTTGCAGAAAGACAGATGAGGAAATCTTCAGTCTGAGAAGTTTTCATAACTTGTGAAGGGGATAATGTGTCAAACTATCATACATGGAAAGGTTTTTTGTTTCTTGGAGAGAAAAGTAAATAAAAACTATTTTTATTGAATTAAATTGTTTTAGTCGACACTTACTGCTGAATAGCAATGTCTGAAGCTAAAAATCACGATGCGTTACGATTGCAATAAGACTTATCCTACTGATCTGTTTTGTGTTCTTGTCAGTAACTGAAAATTAGAGATTCTAAATCTTGTTATCGCATAGGAATTGAAAAATTCGTGTGAGATAGATCAAATGATATGTAGAAAGTTTTTTTTTCCTCTAATACTTTCCATGTCTGATAGCCTGGTGATAAAAACCTGTCCTGTTTTGGCTGAAGGTGTTGAAGAGGATAAAGGAACAAGCTGTGAAGACTTGACAAACTACTCAGAAACAAAATAATCTTAGCCTGACTTCAGAAGTAAAGCTGTGGGATCCTGCAATAATTTGTCAGTGGATGGAAAAGAATCCACTAGAACTGGCAAAAAAATAAAATTGAACTCTACTGATAAGGCTGCTCTGTCTAGTGAGTCCTAACTTTTCTGGTCAGTAAGTGAGTTAATTCATAGTTAGTATGGTCAGTTTGCAGACAGACACACTACAACACTTACTGTTCTGTGGCTACACTCCAGTCTTTACCACTGGCAGTTCTGTTCTGATCACTCATCCCCTGTGAAGACAAACAGAGCACTGTGAGTGAATTCTTTTTCATTCACACCTTAGAGCGCCCAGTATCATTGTTTTCTTGAGGTTGCTGTGGGCTTCTTCTTTTCCATTTCACTCTTGAGTGATAGTTAGATTGATATGTAAGTGCTTGGTGAACATTTTCTCTAAGAATTTGATTCAGGCAGACTCTCCTCTTGATTTTATTTATTCTCAACATATTTGCCTTAAGAGAATGAAATAAATTTGCAGCACCATCTCATAAATATGTCTTCAAATCCTGTTAGCTTTCATCATGTTTTGATCAGCTACCTGCAATTTTGATTTCTGTTCATTTTGTAATGTCAAGCAAGAAGTAGCTATGGACACAGGCTTACAATATTGCTACAGAAAGGTTTCCTTTCAATTCCATTCTGCAATTCTTATCCCATTTAGGTTGGGCATCCTGCAATCCCTCCTCTATGCTTGTTAATTTTTCTCTTTGACTTTTCTCTCCTAAGCATTTCCAAGCTCGAATTCTTATCTTGCCCTGGAGCTCTCCTGTAATTTCCCATACGGTTCTGACCGTAAATCTTTCAATTCAGCTGAGATCAGCAGTGCTGCTGCAGTCAGCATGCATATTTCTTTCCTTTCCTCTACCTTGGACTCCTCCTCCTTCCAGCACTGTATTTCTGCATTCTTCTCTGTTTGCTAGAATGCAGGCTTTGCTCCATTCTCAGGCTGCAGTTTACTTCACATTTCCATAGATTCACAAACTTAAGTTCCTCCTTTCCTGTGTATTGTTTTTCACAGTCTTAGAGGATGAATGAAAGGGTCCCCATGTCATTGTAAGTGATTGTTCTTAATCCCATTTTTTTCACTTAGGACACATGAACTCATTATTCCGTCCTGGTTCCATAGCGTTTATCCATTAGTGGCTTTTTTTCCCCAAGTGAAATAGACTTGGGGAATACTTTCAAAATACTTTTCCTTTTAAGCACTTCTGATTCTGTGTGTACAGTATTTATTGTAAATATCTAGAATGTCCTCTTCTTTTATTGGATGGTACTTTCCTTTTAAGTAGATGTTTATGCATAGATGTTTAAAACAAAAACTATCAGAAAATTGAAGCTATATTTTCTACTGAGATTTTTAGTTGATGTCCTTATTCTACTAGCCACGTTCTCCACTATCAAATTGGCAGTTTTTATAAAAATGCATTTTAATTGCCCATTCTTGCCTCCTAGAATATTTAACAGCATTTCTGCAGCATTGCTATGGAAAAATAGAGAATTTAATCTCAATGTGATGGGGGGAAAAAAGGTTGATCGTGTCTTGTTCTATAGGATCACTTCAAAAGATTTGAAATGAAGCTTGAGTCAAAGGAGATTTTAGACATAGCTTGGTACAAAGCAGGAACAGATCAGTAAAATTGTGTGTGGTCAGATGCAACAGCTGACATCAGGTCAGTTCCCTCTCCTGAATTAAGCTTTTCTTCTGAAGTGTGTCTTATGCTAACTTCAGTGATCCTGCAGCAAGATTGCACTTTAGGGAACTGTAGGCAAAACCTTGTAGCTAAGTTTTGTACTTCAAGAATAAAGCCTTTAAGAGCTCTGATCGTAACAGGAAAGTGGAAGCCTCAAGCAGCACGGTTGGTTTACTTGTTTACCTGCTGTAAGCTAGCGGCCTTTCCAGCAGTTTCCCAACAGGGATTTCAACCCTTCCCACCACAGCCAAGAGGCATGCATGAGGTCTAGGGTCGTGTTCCCTATGGTATTGTCCTTGAGGTAGTGACTGCTCAGTGGTCTTCTTAAGTTTTTCAGTTCCCCCTGGATCTATTTTCTGATGCTAATGTTTGTCTATAAATGTCTGGAAGGACGTGAGATCTTAAGGAGTGTTGCCTGGATAAACTGTTTCTCTTGTTTCTGGACAAACGTTGACTTTTTTTTTTCCTTTGTTTCCAGTTCTTAGTGTTGGTCTTCATGCACAAAACTTATCCTAAGGCAAACCTAGTGATTGTATTCTCTGTTTCCCAATGTACGTTGCATGGAAGCTCTCTCAGGATTAGGAGATCACAGCTTGTGATAGTAGAAATAGCAGAAGAAATAATTCTTCTATGCTCTGTGTCTCTCTTCTTAAAGGAGAATGTCCTTCTTTGTGTACTGGTGTCTTTAGTGACCTCTCTCCTCCCTTCCCAGAGAAGAGCAGAAATCTTGAAAAAAATAATGCCAAACACATTCTACCTGAAGCAAAATGCAGTGAGATTGTGAAGTTCTTGAGGTACGCCCATAGAACTTGGGCACGTGTCGTCGTTCACAGAAGTCACGCTCTGCAGTTGTTATTTTTTTTGGCAAATGAAACTACACGTGTATTTAGTAAAAAACGTATTATTCTAAAAGATTATTTGAATGCTGGTGCATTTTTGTGGCAATTGTGAGTTATCTCTTAGCTCCCTAAGTTGATTTCTGCTGAAATGTTACATAAAAGTATAAAGTATTTAATTGCTTCTTGCCCCCTCTTATGCATTTAGATCTGATTAAAATTATCTTTTCTGCCATCCTATTTGTATTTTTGGAAAGGTCAAATAAGTAATTAGGCTTCGCTATTCAGCTGCAGGATACAGGGGACTCTTTACAGTATCTGTAACAGATTACGCACAGAATGCCTTTCCCTTACAGAATAATGCCTATTGGATTCAGGGTTGCAGATGTTTTTTGATACCTACACAGCTGAATGCTATGTTGCCAATTCTAGTTAAACCAAAGGAAAAAGCGGGAACCCAACTGGAAAGCTATGGTGGCGTCTAGATTACGTTCCACGTTGAAATGCTGCTAGTCTTGAGTCTCAATTATATTCTTATGATGTTTACTTTACTGTTGTGTTCAGACCAATTTCCGTTTTAGTCGTATATGGCAGAGGGTGTAGAATTCCATTTATTTTTCTCCTCTCTTTGCAGAGCAAATAAAGCATGGATCACCATACATTAAGCACAGCAGACTGGAATGCTGTAGCTATTTTCGCTGGGCTGGTGGACCAGCCGCATCTGACGGGTTCTTTGTCGTGGCAGTGCCTGGATGTAGAAGTCTTCCAGTACTCACATAAACCAAAATGCTATGTGCAAGATGTGTTTTAAGTAATTTCAAAAAATAGATTTCATTCTCTGGAGAAGTCAGAAGGATATATTTTGCCTTTGGGAAAAGTGCGGTAGCAAATTTATTCTATTTTGTGTGAACTTCTTCATCTAGATATGAAGAAACAGTTTTGATGGGAGCCTTCCATTACCGACTAAGGTGTTCAAAATTTTACTCCAAGCTACATCCCTGTTTCGATGTGAGAACTGCAAGAAATACAAGTGTGCAGTCCTGCTCACGTGATACCAAATGCCAGGCAAGAGAAGTTTGGGTTCAGAGCTGGCTCTGAGGAGATAAGAATTTCATTCCTAGACTGATAATGGATTCCCAACAAAATATCAAAGATTTTTGCAATTCACTTCCAAAGTTGTTCTCCTGCAAAGTAGGAAAGCTTCTTATTTCAGTGCTGCCTACAGCATTTTAGAATCTTCTCTGGCGTCTGCTCATTCTTTACTTGAGATTAGAAGCCTCTTTGGCACTGTTGTTTTTGGTGCCTTCAGAAAGTTACGTTCAGAACCTTCCGAAATTCAGTCAAGGTTGATTATTACTTTAGAAAGGACATGAAAATCTTTTCTCAATGCAGGTAAACTTTGAAGGGACTCTTCTAGCCAACTCACACTGACCCAGGGGCACCCAGTAGGTTTGGTCTCAGTGACTCTTACTTGTCCAACTCTGCGTTATGGCACTGATGGGAGCTGGATTGTCTGTGTGAAATGAATTGCTGTTTTCATTCTGTTCTCTCTATCTAGCGGCTGCCTCCTTCTCGTAAGCAATAATGTTGAGGTTGTTTTCAGTCTCTGGAAAGGCCAAACTATATGGTGAGATGACATAGGTTGGATGATCAATTGTATAGGAATGAGGAACATTAAGAGACTGGCCTCCTATTTTATTCCTAGATTAGCTTTGGTTTGCTTGTACCTTCAAAAGCCTCATTTTTGGTTTTGAATGAATATACACGATGGTTGATTTTCTTATTTAACAAGAATTTTCAGAATTCTTGTCTTGGTTTAATAAAAAAAAAAAAAAAGAGAATAGATACACTGTGTTGGTGCAATATGAAAGTGAGATAAGACCTTTTTCCATTTCCTATTACTTGATTCCCATTTAGTTCTTTATTCCTCTTTTCCTTTGGGGAAAAGAGTTCAGGTAGTGTGAAATAAATTCAATCTGGCAGTTGCTTCCCCCATTTCCACATCCAAAACTCATTAGGACTGGACAGAATTCTTCAAAATGAAACAAACATTACTACTTGAACAGTGTTTTGGTTCCATTCCTCTCAAGACTGCACCTTTTTACCTCTTTCAGATGTTATTCCTCAGTATTCTTAAAATGAATGGAAGGAAGTAATTGAATGAGGTTCTGTTAGCCTCTGCTGGCAGATTCTTTTTCGTGGTCACATCAGTGACAAACCATGTGCTGCTCCTTCGCAAACCCAAGTCCCATCTGAAGGAGCTCACGGTCTGAACGTACACGGGTACCCATTGGTTACTTATTTTTCCTGTGGGTGAAAAAAATAAAAATCTGTACTTCAAAAGCCACCTGCATTGCATGGAAAATGACACAGTATGTTCATCATCAATGAAGTCTAAACAGTACGTATTCTTCAAGGCCACCTGCTGGTATTACACATATTAACTACCTATTTATGCCTGATCAAACAAGAGCAATTGAAGTTCTATTTGTTCTCTGCCTTCCTTGGTTCATTTTGTTTCTGCCTCCTTTATCCCTTCCCAAAATCTCATTTTTAATGTTTACTTATGTACCTTCTAATTTAAAATTTTTAGTCCATTATAGACCTGAATCTGACTGAGCAGGGCAGTTGCAGTTTCTCAGGATGCTGACGTTATGCAGTTTTAGGAGTTCTGTGCGGTTTCATTATGCTGGTCATAGGATGAAATGGGAGGATAGACAAACCAGGATGTTGGTGGGACGCTGTGGATACTAAATGTGTCTAAACATCTACAGGACAATTTTAGGAATTCAGTGGAATTTAAGAGTCTTAAGAGGTGGCATGATTTTTGTGTGTGTCGTATGCAGTAACTTCTAATATTTGGAAGAATATTTCAGGCTATCCTAAGAATAAAAGTTCAGTCTTGTTAAGAGAGAGTTCTTAGAAACTCACTGTGTACTTAAAGCAGATAGTCTAATATTTCTTCCTCTTCATCCCGTGAAAGGAATATCCTGCTATGTTATCCGCTCTTTGCTTCCCATTGCTCTTTACAGGAAGTCTAGACCATTGACGAACTGTCATCAGTCATCAGCTTCATGGGATTCAGTCTCAGTATGTAAAACCATGGAAATGTATAAAGCAATCAACCTTTGATTCCTGAATGTTTGTGGGTTGTATTGATTTTGTGGGTTTTGTGGAAAAAATGATCATGGTCTCCCTTTGAAGATTTTTCTGCTTTATTCTTTTCCTTCAATTCCTTTTTTTTGTTGTTGTTGTTGTTGGGTTTGGGGGTGAGCAGTGACACACTGGTATGCTTTTGGTGGATGCTGGAAGGAGTACTTCTGCTTTCTCTGCACTGTCCTGTTCTGTGGGAGCAGCTGATTGATGTTAAGTGTACATAACTGAGGCTGAAGTTACAAAGAGCAGTTGACTAATCCTTCTCATCTGTTATCTCATCATTCTTCAAGGTGCTATTTTGCCTTGCTTAGCTTTTTACAGTTTCTAAATTGTTGTCTCTGTCCCAGTACAGTTCCTTCTTACCACTTAGATTCTTTAGGAAATAAATTACGTGTTTTTGAGCTGCTTTTGAAAGAAATGTATCTGCCCAATGTTCAAGCATTTCAACTTCCATATAAGTCAGTCTTGTAAAGCAATGTGCTTACAACAGCAAAGGCTTCTGTTATTTTCCTGAGTACAAAATGTTGAAAGTAAGTAGTTGATATATGTGATCTCTGACACTTCTATGGATACAAATAATAGCTGATAGAATAAATCGGTTTGGTTTTCCATGAAAGCTTAAATATTTCATGAAGAGATGTATTGGGAATTGGTATTTATACAGTAAAAAAAGTATTAGCAGCACAAACATCAAGATTGGGAAGTCATACATAATGAAGAAAGGTAGAAGAGAACAAATTCTAAGAACAAATCACAGCACCAGCATATGTGGTGCAACTGTCTAAGCCTGAACGTTCTTCTGCAACCACCAATGGAAGCACAACCTTCCTGTTAGCAAGGAAACAAAAAGTGTTTTGAAAACATTTGAAACTTGAATGCAAGATTTAGGCACATTCTGTTCTCACTGACAATTACTCTGTTACTGTCATACTATGGAAATCTGGTGACACTTTAAGAAGAATAAATGGAGCATATTGGAAATAGATTTGGATGTTTTTTGTTGTTTAGTTTCTAAAATATTTGGAGAGACCTGCTTTAAAAATAACAATAAAGAAGACCCTGTAAACCAAAATTTTGACCAGTTACTAATTGAAGGGATGAGAGTGACTCAGAAAAGTTTGAGGAAACAAGAGGTGATCATTCAAATAGTAACGCTGTGACAAGACTCTTTTTACCATATTCTTACAGATGCTTTCCTCACATGGGAGAAATGCCAAACGTCTGAAGTTTGACAGCTGGTCAGAGTGGGTGTGCAGCCTCTGAACAAGACTCTACCACTACAGAAGGAGACAGTTTCCAGAAATTGCTTACAACAACAGTAGCTTTCCAAGGGGAAAGGTAAGGCTGCCATGTAAGACAGCGTGTGTCCTTCCTGAAGAATGCGAAACGCAGTGAGACAGAGGGGTGCTTATCAGACTGTAGAAATACCGCCCTCTTCTGGTGGCAGTAGTATTTAGTATGTTTTGGACCTTCGTTTTCAAAAACGCATACAAGTTGTTTTGAACTCTTTTATATTTATGACTGTATGACTCCGAGACTGTTAAGAGTTTTAATTTCCTTGTAACCCCACCTGCTGTTCTGTTATTAAAAACTTAGGTCTAGTTAATCAAAAATGCGCTCCACAGTCAGATCACATAAGTTCTATAAAACTTGCCTACATGAATGGGCTGCAGAAGCTGCTCAAGACTGAAATAGTTGTTAAAATTTCTGATGTGCGTTGAAGAGTCTTGTGGTAAAGCAGGAGTGTTACACCTAGAGTCAAGACGTGATACTGCAATAAGGAACTTCCTTCCCTGTGACAGTAAGCATACTTGTGCACACGTCTGCACTGTGTGCAAAGGTGCAGTGCATGTCATAAGATTTTCTTGAAGACTTAAAGATGTACCATGTGAAAAATGTATGTCTAAAAATGTCAAAGGTAAAGGAAAACTGTGGCAAATTCAACCCTCCCTACGGAGGGTAGGGGAATTGCTGAGTAATGGCCTGAACCTCTGACTGAGCACCTGGAGAAAAGATCTGGTCAGCCCTGGAAGCACAGGTGAAGGCAATTCACCTGTGCAACCTGAAGCCTGCCTCCACCCATCTTGGACTTCATTTAAGGGCTGACTGCCACTGATAAAAGCTCTCTTGCTGGAGGTCTTTCCTTTGTGGAGGTTTTTTTTCTACAAGCCTAGATCCTTGGAAGAGGGTGAGCTTTTATTTTTTGTAACACCTTTTCATTGTGTTGGTCCCCCTGCTGTTATGCTAAGTCACGTAGTATAATGCGTACGACTTCTTGCCTTTTAAGGGAAATGTCATTGAGACATTTTTTGGATAAATGCTGTATGAGGAGGGTATTAACGGATCTCCATGCTTCAACTTAGATTTAAGAAGTTTTACTGCTCTTTCATTTGCTCCCACTTTTGCTGAACGCTTTTCTGACTGTGGAAGGTTTGATGAGAATGTTTTTTTGCACTTAGTGTTTTCCTGAGGGTCTTTATCTGATATCCAAATAGTAAAGCCATCAATCTTTCACGTAGTTTAGAGTGTTGAGTTCCTCAGTCTACATTCCTCATTACCTTTGCTGTGGAAATAATCTTTCCTTCGTAGTTTTTGTTTGTAAAAGAGCCTGGTATCAGTGTATCAGGACACTTTCATTCTTTTTTTTACAGTGGTTTATAGCTTGTATGGGAGACAAGAAGGTAAGCACTTCTGGTCCTGTTACTTATTTTTCTGTTCTGATGCAGCCGGATCCATCAAGTGCAAGTGAAAAATGGCAGCAGGTCTGCAGAGAATCTCAAGGAGAATAGTGTCAGGAGTTGGAAGGGACAGAGGTAGCAGAAGTGAGGCTCACACTGGAACTGTGAGGCAGGACCTGAGCTTAAATGTATCTCATGAGCCAAATAGAAGAAACACATGTATACACCAGATGTGGCCTCTCATAAGTGTTTCTGACACAGCTCTTTCTGAGAACTTAATACTTCTGCCAGAATGGTAGCAACCTTAAAGAGAGGTAGATAAAACTCTATGGGAAAGGTTTCAGAGCTTGTTCATGCACTCAGGTTGCTGACCTGTGCTAACAGCTGGACTACAGAACTAGCATAGGATGCTAAAATCATTACTGAGGTATCTATATATCTCATGTATTCTATTTGCATGGAGAAAAGGGGTAGGAGTGGTACATCTAGAATGCTCCACTTCAGGCTTTGTAACCATATTTATGTGCTGTTCAGAGATGGAGAGATCGATTTTCTGAACGTTTGATTTAGGTAGTTAAAGACTGATAGCAAGTTCCTGGAACGAGTCACCCAGCTCCAGATGGCTAACCACATGTTCTGACGGTAGTATTGTCAAAGGAAGATGTGGAGTGACAAAGAATCTGACCTCTGATGACATATCAGGTCCCAGTGCTATCTTTGGCAAAAAACATGACTGGCTGGAACATGCTTTTACTTATCAGAAGCCCAGTGCTGAGTATCAGCATTTTCAGGGGAGACTAAAATAGATACTAAGCTCCTTGAAGTTTGTTGTACCACTGAGTTATGTGCATCTGTTTGCTTTTCTCTACTTTGTCCTCACAAGATGGCCAGTTTCTCTACAGAACTGTTCCTGAAATAAAATTGAGTATAGCCTTTTTCAGGCTTTGAAACTTTAATTCAGCCTTCTCCCTCACACCCCATGAATCTGATAAAAGACGAGATTGAATCTGAAGCTTGTAGTAATAAGCTACTGCATCAGGCAGTGTGGAGGGGTTTGATTCTTTAAACAGCATTTAAAAAAAAAAAAAAACTAAAAGAAAACCTCTAAGTAATGTAGAGGTATACCAGATAGCTTTTAGGGGAGTGTGGCATAATTTGTATACGGTGGCCTACCTTTGCAGGAAAGGAAGGTGTGCAGTGCAAAACTACATTTTTGCTGACACCAAGGCAGTTGTGGTTCAACCTGGAGCTGTTTGTTTCTGTCCTCTGTGAAAATCTGTTGTGAAAGAGCAAGAATTAGGCATGTTTTTAAGACTTCTGTTTGTTACCTCATGTGGTGTTTAAGGTTCTGAGCTTTGCCTAAGCCACTGTGTGCATCAGAACAGGCTCTTCTATTACTAAAGGGTTGCTTTTGTTTAAACCCTTTACAGGAAGATCACAGGAAAACTTTCTTATTCATGAAGCTCAGTGATTTTATTTTTTCCCTTTGCAGGGACTGTAGATATCAGCAACAAGGTTTTCCCTCCTGCAGATGCTGTAGTCCTTCTAAAGATCAAAAAAATAAGCAAGGTTATCTTAACATTCAGCTAACTTGAGCTGTAAAAACTTATTTGGGCTCATATTTTTCTAAGAAGTTTTCTGAAAAGTATCAATTAAAACCAATGCATGTTAAAGATTATCTGGCGAATGCTATGCTAATTTCTCTTTAGAGCCATGGTGATCTTCACTCATTCACATATTGAGCATTAATGGATTCAATCTAAGACTCACGGATATGCTGTGGAGGGTTTGGGGGTAATGTCACTCCACTCATCCTCTCCTGTCCCTCTCCCTTAACTTGGAAAGGCTCCTAGAAAGACAATCTTCCTCCTGGTATCTATGGAAATCTGTAGTCCAACCTCTCAGTGAAAGCTGGGCTATTACCAACACCAGATCAAGGCAAATGTAGCTTTCTCTAGTTGAATTTTGAAGTCTCTAAAGATGCAGCTTTCACAACGTCTTTGGATGGGCCCTGTAAGAAAGAGGTGGTTTTTCCTGTTATTTCTTCTGTGTTCCCAGCTCACTTGATGATGAGTTGTGTCTAATGAGTGAGTAAGGAGCAAGGAATGGAAGCATGATTCATTCTTAAATTTAAAATCTTAGTGGCTCTTCATGTTAAGAAAAGAGTAGATAACCCTTGCTGTGGAGCTAGTATTCACTGCTGAAAAGTATTCACTACTGAAGGCAGGATGAAAACAGAATGGATAAGATTCAAATAAAATTTCACCTTACTGTCCCTCCCTATCTATCCCTCAACAGTCATTCATTTACTTGGAGCTTCAGTAGATATTCATTCCTTCTAACTTTAGATATCAAATTTAGTTTAGTTAGGAGTCAGAACTTTATTTAAGAGGAAGAGATGAATTTCTGATTCCAGGACTGGCACTTGTCCTCTGGAAGCTCGATATGTTTTTTGAGGAACTTAGGCATTTAAGTTAAAAGCTTTTGACAGTTGTCATCTCTCAACAATGTGGTCAAACCTTTAAAATCTAGTGCGCACCCTTGTGACCTAACAGAAAAACAGCTTCATTTTTTAGGCCCTGAGACGGCTTGGAGTAGGGCACTCCAAAGAGGATATATTCAGTCTGCTTTGATTATGAAATGACGAGTGAATCATAGAATTGTATGGGATGGAAGGGACCTTTAAGATCACCTAGTTCCAACCCCCCTGCTATAGGTGGGAACACCTCCCTCTAGACCAGGTTGCTCCAAGCCCCATCCAGCCTGACCTTGAATGTTTTCAGGGAGAGGGTACCCTCAGCCTCTCTGGGCAACCTGTGCCACTGTCTCACCACCTTAACTGTAAAAAATTTCTTTCTAGAATCAAGTTTAAATATACCATTTTCCAATTTAAAGTCATTATAAATGAATGTGTTCTGGTTAACATAACTACTTCAACTACCGTGTGCGTAGTATATATGTGATGATAGAACAGGGGGACATGGCTTCAAGCTCAAACAGGATAGTTTTAGGATAAGGAAAAACTCTCCTACAGTGATGGTGGTGAGACTGTAGCAGGTTGCCTAGTGTTGTGGTTGATACTCCATCCCTTGAGATTTTCAAGGAGAGGCTGGATAAGGCCCTTGGCAATCTAGCTGTGGTGTCCCTGTTTATTGCAGGGGGGTTGGACTAGGTGGCCCTCAGAGGTCCCTTCCAACTCTAAGGATTTCCTGACGTCCTGTGCAAAACCAGTAGAATCATTCTCATAACTTCAAATGAGAATGGGTTTTGTAGAAAACCTTCATCTGATCAAGTATGCTTTAAATGTAATTTCTTGTTAGGATCTTTGGTTTTATTGTTAGAAATTAAAAGCAAGATGAGATTAAACAGAAGTTTTTAAGAACTGAAAATCAAAGATGGCATTCTGACCTTCATCTGAACCTTTCATCTTCCCCCCACCCACAAAAGAAACTTGCTCTGGAGGTCTTACCAGATCTTTGATGTAACATGGGCATTATCATTTTGTGTTTTGGGGCTTATCTCTCTTTGCAATTTTTTATCTTAGTAATATCTACAGAGGAAGAGTATTTTCTGAAGGTAGTAATGCTTCACATGGAGTTGAATAGGCTTCTGACATTTGCTCTGAAGATTTATTTTCTTCTATGTGAGCTGTGAAATTTAAAGTATCACCAATGATCTCAATTTTGATGTTAGAACACTTTAGTAAAAAAGGTGCTTTATTTTTTTTTTTTCCTTGTCTTGGCTGTAACTAACAAATCTTCAAACAAATAAGAGAAACATGAGAAAGCTACTGGTGACAAGCCGGAAATGAGGGAGAACAGGGAGGAAGCTTCTCTAATGCGCTGCAGAATGTGTTATATTTGGGAAACTAGTGGAAACTTGATAAATGAGGAACAGAGGAGGAGAAAACAGAGAGAATACCTTTAAGGCTTTTGGCAGTGCACTGTTGAATGCTGCAGAGCAAGAAATAGAACAAATTAGCTTTCTAGACTGCAGGAAAAACTGCCCACTTCATTCAGCACCTTCCTGAAACAAACAAAAAAATGCTCCTTCCCAACTGTGTACAACTCATGCATCTTGTACTCCTTATGGAGTAAAATTCCTGTGTGAATTTCTCATTGTTCAGTCCTAGATTGTCCCTTGAATCGTTCAGGTGAGCTGGTTCACATGTATGTCTTCAGACTGCTCGTGGGCACCTGCTCCAGTGGGAGAGCTGGAGTAGGCAGTCTCAGTTTTTTCTTAAGGAAGTGGCAGTCACTGCTTACCCTGGAGGACAGTCTGCTTTAGAAAGTACTTAGTGAAGTACTTAAGAAGGGAAAATAGGGTTTACAAAAGTTTTGGCCACGGAAAACCCATTTGTTCATACCAGATAGCAATAGCTATAAAAAGTAGTTCCTGTTCTATCTGTTAAGTATGACATAAGCCTGTTAGTACAGCAAAAGTTAAAAGCTCTCTGCTATAAGATGAATATTTTTAGTGGTTGATTTGATAAGCTGAAGCCCATGTTCTGTGTTTTGATAATCAACTAGTAGAAAAAATTACTTGATGTTTTATTTGGAAAGCTGTTCTTCAAGTTTAATTGTTTTGAAGCACTTTGGAAACATTGGACAAGAAAAGCTGATAACTGCATTGTACAATCTTTTTATATATAACAGAAAAAAAAATCTCTTTTTGGATAAAGGATCCTCTGTTCTCAAGATGAACATTTTCAAATTCTTGTTAATGAAGCTTTTCAGATTATTTATGCTTGTACTAGAACAGCACAGAAAAAAGCTCCATAAAAGACTGAAAGGATGGCATTCACTGTGCACTTGAGAGCACAGTCTAAAAATGAATAACTCCTATTGCTCTGGAAAATTCCAAAATCATGTTAAGTTTTTGACAGTCACAATGATGCTCTGTGTAAAATGCATTAAAGATTAAAGCATAGCTGGGAAAGCTATTACATCTGCACAAAGCCAGTGTAATGACACTTTGGTCTCTCTAGTACCCAAACAACACTGACAGAAATGCAAATAAGGAATGTGGGCACTAAGCCTCTGGACTGTCAATCAATCAGATTACTGGTTGGGGTTAATTCGTTGGTTTAACCAGACACGGGCGTATAAATAAGAGATGCAATACCTATGTCATCTGCATAGTACTGAATAAGATACAGCTTGTTTCACTATTGAAGTATGTATGTTACTTGTCAATACTAATGAGATCAGCAACATGACTTCAAAGTTGGAGCTTTTCTGTTTCTGTCCTACTGATTCTAGTTTAATAAATGTGAGCTTGTGTTTAGTTTTGTCAACGGTTTACAGGCAGGTTCGGCCTGGTTCCGTGACAATTGGTGTGTGGGACCCACGCCCCAGGAAAGGGGAAGGGAGAAAGGGAAAAGGGAGATGGGCCTAGAAACAAAAAAGCGGCAACGAACTGAGGAGGAAAGCTAATTTATTAAATAAGATATCAGAAAGCAAAATAGCACAGTATAATACAATATGATTGGAATTGAAGCTAATAAATCAAATAAAATGAGCAAGAGAGAGTGTCCGATAAACTGAAGGCCTTACGCTAATGCTGAAGGTGAGACGGCAGTGAGCACCCACTGCTGAGTCGATCCCAAAGGAAAAGAGAGCGTCCCGTGACAGCAGGCAGTTTTTATCTTTTCCCTCTGAGCAGAAATACGTAAAGCATCGCACTGTCCTCTGGGGAATGTAGTTCTTCTCTTCTGAGATAGGTATACCAGGAACTATCAATGATCCACGGATCTGGAGTATTAACTCTTTAACTCTCAATTCTCTACATGATGTTATGATGTGGAATACCAATGCCAAAAAATCGTAAAACCGTGACAAGTTTCCCCTGACTCCCTGGTAATTTTATCTTAGATTCCAAGCTCTGTTAAAAAAGTGATAATAACAACAAAAAATGAACAAAGTGGAAAGCATGAAGTTATATATATATTGCTGGCAAGTACCTTCAACAGTCAAAGAGCGCATTCAAGCTCAGAACATTCAGAGTGCCAGCAATTGAGTTGATGTTCAGTCTGCATGATTTTTCTACAATGCTCTGTGTAACAGACAGCATTTGTTGAATAAAATCCAGTTACAGAAATGGTTTTCTTGCGAGAGCTTCAAGACTAGAATTAGTTCTTACACAGCTTCTGATTTTCAAATGTAGTGTAATTAGTCCCAATTTTCAGCCACTACAGATGAATAAAAAGATACAGGAAATGCATAGAGTACTGTGATTTGTAAGACCAAGACAGATAAGCAGACCAACCAAATAAAAACTACTTGCACTATTTGTCATAGAAGACAGAATAATATAGAAGAAATGTATGTTAATGGAGTTCCGCGGTAGGTGTAAGGATTATTCAGACACCAAAGGACTTGATAACAGGCTGACATAAACAGAAGCATCTGTCTTTCTGAAGTGCTGACTGATTAAGAAAATTACTGCATTTGTTTAACTAAGCTTTATTCTAACACCAGGTTAGTGGAGAGGATTAGAGGCTTTGTGTCTTTTTGAGGGAAAATTTTTAATTTCATCTTTGTAGAAAGGCGCTTAAACAAACGCTTTCATTTGAATATTGGGCTTGAATATGATTGGTAGGACTGGAAGAAGAAATGTGTAAATAGTTGTAATTAATGGAGAGAAATGATGGTGCAGGAACTGCTGGAAGGCTCCTTTGCCACCTGCAAATCCACCTGTGCAGAGAAGATGCTACGAGCACCTAATTCACTGGGTTTTAGCGTCACTTGGCATTAGCAGAACAGCCTCTGCACTGTGCAGGCCAATTTCACTCCAAAGACAAATTCCTGTTCTGCTGCTCCCACTGTTTTCAGGACCAAATACGGGTGCTTGGCAATTCTCCTGAAAGTGAATGAAGTCAGCAGATCCTTGTAAGCTTTACACTGCTGTAAAAAAAAGTATCCGTTTTCCAACTTTGTAGAAGGAAGTGCAACGCTACAGGTTTTGTGAGGTAATGACAGCTGTAATTTTATGGGGGCTTTGAAAGTTTCTTTTGAGTATGAACTGAGCAAAGTGCTGTGAGGGTAGGAGATAGTTCGTGTGTATTGCAGCACAGCATGCAGGAGGGAATGCCCCCGCTGCTGGTGCTGGAGAGCAAGCAGAAGAGGGGGGAACAAAACACCTGTGGAGTAATTGCTACTATTCCTTCCAGAATATAATAGGTAGGAAAATGCTCTGAGTTATGGGATCCCTCTCGCTAATATAATTTGATGTATTTTTTTTGTGATTATGAGACGAGGTAAGGTGGTAGGTCCTGTGTAATTATGTCTTTTATCTACACAAAAGCTGTATCTGAATACGTGCAGTGGAGAGTGGCATGCTGGTGGAGCTGGAATACTGGAATGTTGCCAGAGGTTTGCATATCAAGGATGTCATCAGAACTGATATTGTATTCTTTCTGCATGCACCTGAATTTTTCGCAGAAACCAGCGCAGTTCCTAAAATGAGAAAGTTATGTCTTCAAAGGCAGAATTGAGTAATCTCGCTTATCTTGAGAAATACCTTCACCTACGTTTTAAAAAGTTTTCAAATGGTGTTTTCTTTTTTCTTCTCTATATTTTTTAAGTGAATGATATTCATTAGGGAAGCAGTTTAAATCCCAGAAAGTAGAACTCCAGTATGGGAATGTTCTTCTGTTCTCTCAGGGTTTGACTTGCAAGCAGATCAATTAGAATCCAATGGTAACTAAGCCTGAGGGGATCCTTCCTAGGCCAATGTTCAAGAGAAGTAGAATGCTGCGTTCTTCTGGAAGGCTGTTAGAATTCTTAGAATTTCTTCTTGTTCATTGCTCTCCTTTATAATTGCTGTTTTGCTTTGACAACAGTATTTTCCATGGATCAGTTTAACAGGCAGGAAGATCCAACTTATTATTGTCACCTCCTTAGCTGCTTAATGAACCAGTCCTTCCTTCCCATAAATATAATGGATTATTCTGCAACAAAATGAAACTCATCCACAAAAAGCAGTAGATAGAACAATTACTGATAATTTCATCAGAGAAAGTTTTCAGCTCACTGTGTCAATCTAGTGAGTAAAATTAGAGATATTTGTTACTTGATTTTGAGATGTATTACTCATTAAGCTTTTATGTGTATGCCTTAAGAAAAAATGTGCATTTCAGGAAAAGGCTTATTGTGCAGCAAGTGACAATATACAACCTTACTGTTCCTGAAGGAGCCCTGGAGGACAAAAAGTTTCTTGTTTTCAACCAAATGCCCATTTCTTTTAAGAGACCTGGAATTTTTTAAAATCTTGAAGGAGCCTTTTTTTTCTTTCTGGGCAACCCTTGAAAAGTAGGAATCACTTTTTGCTTAACTTCATGGGTTGGATGAAGTACCAGAGTTTCTGGATCCCACATTTAAGCACGGCTGAGGACTTCTTTTCTCACCTGTGCTATGGAATTGTTGTATTTATGTTTGCTTGAGGCCAGAATACATGCTTGCCTTAAAATTCCGTTGCCTGAAATTCTGTTTTCCATTTGGGCAAGGCAGTTAACAGTTTAGACCATAGATGTAAAATTGCTATTAGATCTCAAAATGAAGCTCAGCAAAGCACACTATCAGAAACGGTTTCAGGGGTGACTCAGATGAAAGAAGAGAGGGTCAAATTCACCAATGCAAATGTGTCAATGAATATTGTCTCTTTAAAAAAAGAGACTTTGAAAAAATGAAGGTGGGATGAGAATGACATCTGTATCTTTCATACAACATTTTTGACATCTCTCTCTGTGTATATGTAGTATACCTTTGTATATAACTGTATATAGTTAAATATTTAGTAAGTTCTTATACACGTTTGGCATACACACACTTCCTTTATCCTGCTGTTTCTGGGTGGCAGAATTCACCTGATAATTTGAAAACCAATCCTTCCAGAGTGAAAGCATGAACCTTCTCAGATGTACTCCCACTCTTTCAGTTCCAGCAATCATTTAATTTTAATGTAAATTATTTTTCAATTATGTTCTGTTGTTTAAAGCATCAATAGGTGTTATAAGTCTGATTTCCTGGTAGCTTGACCCCCAGCTATGTACCTTTCACTGTCTGGGACTCTGAAAGTGTAGGGGTGCCCACTGTCCAAACTGTGTGGCACTGGGTGATGTCATAATCCTTGTAGTAAAAACTGAGTAGAATATGAATTCCCAGTTAACAGTTAAGGTTTTTTTCTTGTGTGCTTCTTCATTTGGACTCTTTCATAGCTTTACAGTATATGGACAAAAAAAAAAAGTCTAAACACTAAAGCTGGCTGTATTATTTCATATTAGTATTGATGGTTGTTCCACTCTGTGTTCCACCTGTGGTTAGAGGCTCTTGTTCTGTTTCAGTTGTAAATTAATAACTGGTTTGGTCGGCAATGGACTAACACCTATTGTTTTCTGAGTGTCTTGGTAATACGTTGTTGTCTGTGGGGCACTGTGGTTTTGTTCTACATTTACATATTCTGTGGCCCAACTTAAGTGAAGGTAGGATTTAGCTAATTACTCAAAAGGTAAAAATCTAATTTTACTTTATTTGATGTAATGTAATTTATAGACTTGACTCCTGTGTAGTCAATCCTTTGATACTGCTGTTGTTTTTATTTATTCTAGTACATGTCTGTGTGTGTACGTACACAGTTTAACATATTGAGTACACACATTTGTATATACTTATCCTTCATGTAAATATATGTTTTAAAAAAAGTATTATACTATTATAGTGGTGATTCCAGGTCTTGTGTGTCTTCCACTCTTTATTTTGTCCCTGTCGTTGGCCTTCCATCTTTGCTCCTTGCTGGTTTGTTGGATCTTCTCTTGTAGAAGCCCTGCTTCCTCTCTGAAACTTTTAGATATTGCCACTCAGAGTTACACTGAGCACTGCACATGGTTATGTGGCTATGAAGATTGGTTGCACAGTAAAACTACAGGGTTATTTTCTTACACTAGCAAATTTCTGATGACTATCCGTAGTCACACAAATAAATTTGTTATTAAGATCATCTTCTTTTATGTCTCCTCATTTTCTTTATGTGAGTCGTTTCCGCTATCTTTGTATCTCAGCCTGTTTCCACCTTTTGAAAAGACCTCTTTAATTTTTCTGTTCCTTTTCCTTAATCTTATGTGAAATTCTGTACCTGAGCACTTCTGGCAATTCCTGAGCAAGCTTTCCCTGCCTGCAGAGTCTGTTTTGGCTCATCCTACTTACACAGTGCAGCTGGGCATGCTAGATTGAATTTCTTTGCTTCATACTTGCCAGCTGCCAGACTTTAATCTCTTTCTAAAACTAAGAATTATCAAACTCAACTTTTTCTCTCATTACCGTAACAGAGGCCCATATGGCAGATTTACATAGGGAGACAAAACAAAGCAATTCTGCAATTATCCCCAAAGCAAAGGCTTCTGTGTTGAATCAGCCGGTCCCACTGCACAGATTTGGTGGAGCAGTCTCATGTGTTTTTCTGACAAAGTGGCAGACTAAGCTGGGCACTGACTGAGAGCACTGATTTTTAATCTCGTTTTCATCACTGACTGTCACTGTGTCCTAGGGTCAGTTTTCTTTAAACTTAGACCTCAGAGCCTGCAGAATGAAGACTGCCTTTCCATGTCTTGCTGGTTTTTGTGTAATTGCTGCAATAGGCTCTAAATCATAGGCATTACTGTATCCGAAGCTTGCTTGAGTTGCTGGCATATTCATAATCTAGAAACAGTCTTTTTTTGCTTAAACACATTAGAAGATCTCAGAAATGTTTTCTGTTCAGCTTCTGAATTCTCATAGACTCATTTTTACAGCAAAATGCTAGGGGGCAAGAAAGCTTTCAAATTGCAGTTCTGACGACTCATTTCTGCCCTTTAGAAGGGCGTTATATTCTTGCTTTGAGGTAAAGCTGTAGGAAACCAGCAGGTTCTTCTGAGTCTGAATAATGAGAGATGACAGAGACCGCTATAAATGAATACATTGTTACTCTAGGCTGGTTTGGGCCAGCAAAGGTGACAGGAGCATAGAATAGTTGAATTCTAATTCAGATTTTGGGGAAACACATTAATTGAACAGCACATTTTATTTTGAAGACAGCCCCTGTGCCAGAAGGAAACAGCAAATATGAAGGCATAACTAATTCAAAACTTACTACTACCATGTCCAAAAGATTACCTCTGACCAACTTCTCTGTATGGATTCATCAATAATTTGATGTTGTTGGGAAAATCATACTCATTATGTATACCTTGGGTACATTTAGGTGTCATTATAAATCTGATCTTGATAAAAATTGTTCTGATGTTGCTGATGGAATAGCTAGCAGAAAAAAATGTCTTGATGCAGTATGTATTTTATCATATCAAAATTTTGTCAATGGATGGATAAGAGGGTAAAAAAGTTGAGTGAACTAAAAGTGAAATATACCAACATGTCACTTTTCATCTAATGTTTTTCCTTACTTTATTATGGCAGCTGTCCATATATTTACCTTTCAGAACCAGGAGTACAGGCCGTTGCTCCTTCAGCAAGACTCTCCCAGTCTTTCAAGTCTGACTGTGGATTTGTTACTTCTGTTGATAATAAGCAGCCCATAATAAGCATGGTATTGACCACTGTGACCCTGGGGTGTGAGGGACTCAGCGGGGCTGTTGCTGCCCTTTCTGCTTCTGCTTTGTAATTTCGCCTTGGCAGCCACACTGCAGGTCTTCTCAAGTGCTCAGCTGCTCGTTTAAGGTAAATAATGGGAAGCAGAGTAACTGTAAATGACTGGATAGGACTGGTGTTGACATTGTGATGTGATTTATACGGCTGTTTTCCATCTCAGCAAGCTTCCATAGTTTCATCTATCAGTTGGATCCCAAAATGACTTGAATGGGTATATGTGTTATATAAGTGACAGAGTAGCTGTGTACCTGCTGTGAAATAATTTTGAGCCCTTGTTAATCTCAGTCAGGCCACCCCATTGGTGCTCTGCAGTGCACGTTTTGCAGTACACAGTGCCCTGTGCCAGAGCTGCTGAGGTTATACCACGCTCTACTGCAGTTAGAAACAACATCTTTAGAACTGATATCTCATCCTGTAAGACAGGTGTTATTAACAAAAACATAGAGAGGAAAAAGAGACCGTGAGAGGCTGTGAAGCTTCTCTCCCTGTTGTGTTGTTCAAGAGATAACAACAAGGGGCTGGCAAGAATATCCCACTGCACAGTGACATTTCAGGGAAAGCAGGCTGTGGCTGCAGAATGCACAATATGCTGGCAGCCAGAACTCTGGAATTATACTGGGTTTGTACAAGTTTCTCAGGTGTGCTCAGACTGCATGCTTATTCAGCCTGAGGCACTGCCTCTGCACTTTGTTCTTGAGCAGCGGAGCAGTTTTGCAGATCACTCCCTGCTTGTCTGCAAGTTCCCTCCTACTGGTTTGCTTCAAAGAGGTTTTGGTACATGCCTACTTTAATTTGGAGAAACAAGCATTAGAAGCTCCTACCCAGGTGTGGACCACATACTTCCACGTACTCACTGGGGTCAGGATGTCCTGAATCAGTGACTGTCACACCACAGAGATCTCCTGCACAGCATCCGTATGGTGGGATTCATTGGTAGGATGTTTTGTGGCTGTCAACAGCTCCTGTATTGTCCTATTCAGCTGCTTGTGCTAAATTCAGAATGAAACTTCCTATTTACCGTCGGCCACGAGCTCTCAGTTGATTCTGCTGTTCAGCTTCTTTTTCCTTGCCTGCCCTGGTGTAGTGCACTTTGTCTCTTGAATTCAAGACAGTAATTTATTGACTAAAAGAAAAAAAAGGAAGCAGATTATGAATGTCTCTAAAAATCCTTCATGTACTATAGTTTTGATGCTTGTGGGGTCTTTTTGCATGTGTACTTGTGCACTTAGGGATAACATTAAAAAATGCCATGTATTAACAATGTCACACTGCTTCTCCTCTATGCAAATTGACCTTCAATTTATGTGAAGCAGCAGGCGCTGTGTCCTTGCTTGCAAGTCACACAAGTTTTATGTGAGCTGTGCTGTGTGAGCTCACTAGCTAATAGAAATATGTATATAAAAATAGAGAGAAAAGTCAGAAAGGAGAAAGACCTTCAGAGTAGCAGTGCTATTTGACATCACATATCCTTCTTCCCCCCAGTTCTCATTGTTCCCTAAGTGCATAGTTGATGTATAATCTCCATTTCTAGTCTTACGGTCCTATTTCAGGAGTCCTTGATGTGCCTCCATGTCCTTGTATTTCTATTTTTCTATGGAATATTGATAGAATTCTCTCCTGGAGGATCTCAGGAGGGACAAACACCTTGGTGGTGCGTGGGGGCCAGCTGCCCCGCACGGATCGTTCCCAGGTTCACTGGAGGGCTGTTGCCTCTCTCCTGGGAGCCTCAGAACACCTGGCAGCTGCATCCCTGAGAGATAATCCGTGTCATTGCCCTGTCTTCTCAGCAAGGTCTGAAATAGCTTGTTACTTGGTTTAGAGAATGCATATAGGGAACGTAATAGCTGAAAAAGGAAGTATGTAGCAAGGTTTAGGCATTTAGAGAATTAAGTTAGGTAGGACAGGCACTGTTGCAGCATACCGTTTTGCAACTTGTGAATCAGTCCATTCTGTTAAGAAAATTGCATGTGGCTTGTGACTACTGTTGGGAGTGAGCTTTGGGAAAGGTTGTCCCCAAACTTCACGTGTCCTTTATGACAAAGGGATCATGATGCAGTTGTGAATTAGCAGAGCAGCTGATTTGCGGAGATAGATAATGCTCATACAGAGTGTGCCCATGAGTAGCTGCTTGTGCTTGGCGAGTGTTTGTTGCCTGGATTACACTTAGCACCTTGTTTGGCTGTGTTGTGACCCCAGTATGTAGGAAGGAGTTTCCATAATGCCAGAACATTGAAACACTTTCCAATAAGGGATTTGACAAAATTATTACTGTAGTAGTAGGTAAGGTTCAGAACAGTGCCTAAAATTACTTGTGTTGCTTATCAATCCACTGAAGTGGTTGGACTTCTGGGATGGATATATTTGCTGACTTTATGACTAACTACTAGTGTTCAGACAGTGATAAACTTAGAACTGATTGCTTCTTTGCCACTCAAAAACCTTCTGACAGTTAACAACAGTATGGCCTCAGATACCGAACAGGAATAGACATAACTCTAATAAGCAGGATCTAATTGAAGTTTGCCTCTTCATCTAGGAGGGTGCAGCAATCTGGCTACTGCTCCTGAATATCAAATACAAGACACAGAAAGACTTCTCATGCATGTGTTGGGCTAAAAGTTCTTCCTCCTTTCCAAAACAAACTTGCATGCAGTGCATGGGAGCCTGGAGTCCAGTGGAAATATCGATTTTTAGGAGAGAAACATCACATTAACACAAATTACTGTACTTCAAGTGTAATAACAGCTTAGGTTTCTTTATTGGCTTATTTGTCATCTAGTTCATGGAGAAATCTCTTCTCATGTAGTAAAAAAGAGGGACCAAAGAATTCCCCACACCAAAACAAAACATAAAAAGCCATAAATAAATAAATAAAAGTTCAGGAATGTAGCACTAAGGAGTCTGTGGAATCAAATAGAGATACAGAGTTCCCCATTGTTGTGCCTAGAGTGAAAACTTCAGCAGAAGTTAAGGTGTCTTCTAAAAAGCTGGTCAGGGATCTTCCACGAGGAAGTACTTAAATAGGATTCTGCTTGGGCTTACAGCATAGGAGGGCTAACATGCTCTTAATAGAATGATCTTTCCTTGCTATTCTGTGATAATAGACCTCTGCTTTATGTGTATGTTCTGAAGAGAGTTAGTAATGTAGTGTTTTTAGGTAAAGAATAAATATTTTTCCTTTATATTAAAGGAAGATGAAGTGTCCTAACTACAGCTCTTCAGGTAGATTGAATTTGGGAGCACGTGCCTGAGTATAGAAGACAATGTAATAGAACAGAACGTATGCTAATAGGCATGTAAATAAAAGGAAAACAAATAAAGAAGAAAGATGTATTAAAGAAAAAAAGAAATAATTACATGTAAGATTTTCATATTTTTAGGAGAAAACTATTCTGTCTTGGTTATGAGATTCATGTTCTTTAATGTGGAAAACTTGTATGCTTTCACATATTTCATGTTACTGCTATTTTTACCAAACTGGCAGATACTTTTATCTTGCTGCATTATAACATGTAAATATACATGGAGCTATAAATGCTACACATCTGCTTGTTGGCTCATCACCAAATTTGAAGTGGCTACTACCTTATGGGTTTTTTGGTTGAATGATTGTTTGATTTTGATTCATTCCCAATGAAAAATTCATGCCTGGTTTCCAAACAAGTGTTGTTTGTACTTGTTTATCCACAAGTTCTAATTTTTCTAACAATTGAATGATCTTAATTGTCATTTACAGAGCATTTCTCAACTTTATGCAAAGTCTCCAGGCCTTGCTTTCGTGTTTTCTGGGAAATCAGTTCTTGCCCCTTTGGCCTGTTTTAGCTCATTCTGTAATTTTCATGCCTTTTCAGAGGCTTAGAGTTTTTTTTTTATTTGTTCCATCTTGTTCCACAGGAGTGTCAGCTTATAACATACCTCAGCTTATAACATACATCTCAGGACTTTGCAGGGCAGCACGTAGCTGAGAGCTCAGCCACAGTACTGTAAAAAGTGAGTAAAAACTGCACCTTTGCAACAGCTTTTTCAGAGAAATTATCAACCAAATAATCAGTGATTAATCTTTCTTTCTAGATGGATTGTATAAACGTTTCCTAAGACTGTCCACTGACTCCTGGCATGATGATATTTATTCTGTGATATAGTTAAGGCATCAGTTAAAGACTTAGCCTATTTCAATGGCTGAAATTTTCTGTTCCACCTGTTCATTTATAAGAGAGGCTATAATAGTCTCATTAAGGGATCTAGTATAAGACGATATTGTTAGACTTTCCTAGCTTGTGGGACCATAATTGCTCAAGGCCACTAGAGTTGCTCTTAGAGTAGTGTTTTTTTTTTGTTTGTTTTGTTTTGTTTTTTATTTTTAAATCAGATCGAAGCAGATCTATTTCTGCTGTGCTGAAATTTCCCACAGTAAGTCTCAGAACATGACTGCCAGGATGGCCCCCTGCCTTGTGCTGCTTAGGCTGCACTGTGCCTGCTGTCAGGCTTAGGCTTCTACACATTGCATTGCATGCTGTTTTCCAGTGATATTTTACTGGCTTTGACCTGGCTTCCAGTTTTTTTTTCTTATTATTCTCTTTCATCATCTTCTTTCAAGGACATCTGACCTTTTTCTTAGCTCAGTCACTCTGGTTTTACATATTAATTGTCCTGCTTAGAAGCATCAAACTGAACCTGGCACACTGTCTGCCTTTAAAGAGGAAGGTGTGAAATTTCTACAGGTTTCTTCTAACTTTTTTTATCCTCTCTGTTGAGAATGATTTATTGACTGGTCAAGAGGCTATTTTAAGCACATAGAATACAAATATATATGTTTGTACTAGAGCTCGTCCTCACAGCTGTTGAGGTCATGAGCACAATAAGAAATAAAAGTAGAGTATGGTTATGATTCTAGGGCTTCTGTGCACTTGGTTCAGATTATGGGTTATAACGACCCACAGGAGATAAACAAAGGGCTAAACAATAAACCAAAGACACCCAAACAATAGAATATTGATGTGCAATTAGGCTATGTTCCACATACCTTGCAAAACGTCATAGTCATTAGAGCAAATGCACAGAATTAAGAGCAATAATAACGAAGCTTGTGCTCTGAACAACTTAGTGTGCTGCCTTCCCATCTGTAGTTCTGGTGCTCTCTACAGGGAAAATATTCCGTGAACTGAAGGAAAAAAGAAAAAAAAAGCACACAATTGCCCATACTCAAATTTATTAATTAAAATGAAAAAGCATTTTCATTTTTCACAGCATTAAGTCCGTCTCTAAATACAAATTGAACGCTATTTATGTGGCCCCCAAAGCAAGGAGTTTCATCCAGAGCAAGTGCCCTTAAATGGAATTCAACCCTGGAAACCAAGCAGTAGATGTAAGCACAGTGTAGCGGTGGGTGGTGTGTTTCAGTAGTGCTGAGTAACAGTGGGTCACCTCTTCTGGCACAGGTTTGGAGGGCATACCATGCAGACTCTTGTTCATTGCTTGTAAAAATGTGTAGTTAATAATGGTGACAATCTTGAAAAGTTGTGTTTTGTAGCTGAGAATTTGCTCTATCAATTAATGTTATTGTCCTCTTTGTACCTGTTGTAGTTTCAATGAAAATAAATAGGACGCATTACTTTGTGAGCAGCCTAAGTAGATGAAAGGGAATGGTTTTACCAGGCTTCTGCAAGTTGTGTATGTGCATATGGGAGATGGAATATACGTGCCTTCCTTCCACTATTCAGAAAGGTGCCGAAAGAGAAGGCTGTGGTGAAGCTGTTGTCGTTGGTTACTGTTCTTCAGTCTTTTCTTTTAATTGCTGTGATGTTTGGGTCTTTCCTGAGTTACAGGTAATGAACAGAAAAGAGGCACTTTGAGCTTTGTGGACAGGGGCAGAGCAGTTGAATGACCGTTCTCATTTTTCATATCTACGAGCTAGCAGGAAATAACTTATTGCATGTAGATGTCGTCAATAAACTGACAGTTTTAAATCAGTGCATGGCTTTCATGATATTTATTTAAAAGTTGACAATTGTATTATTTTGTCTTTTCAGAAAATTCTGTTATTTTCCATTACTGGAGAAGGCTTGTTTCATATTATTATTTTTTTAAGCTGGCATATGTTAAGTAGAATACACCAAGGTACAACTACCCAAATTGTTGCTCTCCGTATTACTGTATGCATCTTTCATCCATCCTTTCACTCTGCCTTGTGTACCACCACTGCCTCCAACCACCAGAAGAGGTGACTTCTTGCAAAGCAAGGGAGTGTAAGAAGACAAATAAAGCAAAATTGTTCCCAGTTACTTTTGCTGTCACCATCAGCTTTTGAACTGTTCTTAAGAGGATGATGCTTATCAGTGGCAGAAGTTTGAAGGTGCTGGAGAAATCCATTCTCTGAGCAATGCCTTTTTGGTCTCCTGAAACTTACTGAGGAGTTAATGTTGAAATTATTATTGGCATTTAATTGTGTATACATTTTGTACGTAAGAAGCAACTGTGAATTCATAATCATTTATGCCTTTATTTACTTAAATGATGTAGTTCAGGATGACGGTTACAGAGCTGACACAACAGTCAGTAAGGTAAGCTCCGCAGGTTTCTCTGCCATAGCGTCATGATGTCACTGTGTCAAAATGTTGTCAATAGTGTACTCCTCTGCAGCAGATGCAAACAAATTAGCCTTTACTAGGTCTTTTATTTGAAAGAAAACCATTACTTGGGATTCTGACTCTCCCCAGGTTTATGTTTTAATTTACAGACAATCAAAATTTAAAAACGAAACCTGAAACACCCTTATTGGAAAACCAGTAAATCAAAAATGAGGCCTTTGGTGAAACTGAAAGCCAGATTTTCAGGATTACTTCTTCCTGGTTTAAGTTTTCACTGGTAGCAGCAGATTTTAGCAGTTGCAGTTATTTTCTTCCAGATGCTTCATTACTTCAGCAACTTAAGTTGAAATTCTTTAATGTGCTATTAATTTAACATTTAATTATATTAAAAAAAGAAAGGCTTAGAGTCCATGTTTCTAAAATCAAATATCATTTTTAAACCAGCTTTTCTATTAGCTGAAATACTTTGCCAATTTATTTCAGCTCAAGGTTTGGAATTGAACTGTTTAAAGATGTTGTTTTGATGCTCTCTGATCTGGTACTTTCACTAGGAAGAACAAGATGAACATTTTTCTATTCCTTTACTAAGGAAGTCAGATAATGAGTTTTAGTCATAGCTACTTAGAGATTAAAGACTTGCTGTCTTCCTTCTCAGTAGCGAGTGAATCAGTTTGCTGCTAGATTTATTTTTCCTTTCAATCCTAGGCATTAATTGCTGCTGTATTTAAATGCGTGTGGTGCCTGTAATTCCCATATTGCAAGTACCTTTACTCTGGAATTTATGTGTTGTTATGCTTTAAACAGACGTGATGTTTCTGTGAGTTTACACTTCTTTTGTTTGTGTCATCATACTCTTTCACATGCCACAGTGAAAATTAGGCTCCTTAGCCTGAGACAAAATGAAAAGTTAATATATTCCTCTAGACGCTTTTCAAATATGAGTTGCCAAATCCTCCTCTCCCTGACTCTCAATTAAACTCTGTTCAGCCTTTTATTAGATTTGTCTTTGTGCTTTTAAGAGAGCTGTTAAATTTGGAGTTAAATGGATTCACTTGGGTCATGTGTTCTGTCAAATGCTGTGTCTTGATGTCATTGCTGCTCTTCTGCTGAGCGGCAGCTTTCTTGTGTGACAGGTTCATGAGGGAAATTACAGCAGAGCGAAACACACTTTGGTAGTGAAAACTGGGAAATGCTTCTCTCAGAGTACATTGCAGCCTTCTGTTCCTTCATGACACAGAGTTCTCCTTGGCCTTAAAAAATTAATACTGGATTTGGATTCAGACTATACTGGTTTCTGACATTTACACGCTGGAGATGGCTTACCTGAGTCAAATGAAACAAGCTGAATTTTTTATTTGTTTTGGTTGGCTTGGACTTTGAGTTGTACATGTTTTTCTTTTTTTAGTTTCTTTAGGGGATTGCTTGCTTCTGTTGTTGCTTTTTTGTTATTGTTGTTGTTTTTTTCATTTTTAGCTGTCTACTGCTCACTCAGCCCAGCCCTAATAGGGCCTGTATGCTCCAGAGCAGATGTGCACCTGGAGGCATTTGGCCTTCCTGGCCACTTCTTCCCTTTTTCATTGCTGGGTTAGTGCTTGGCACTTTGTCACACTGAACAAATGTGCAGATTTAGCACGCAAAGCCTGAGCATTTAGCTCTGCTTCCTTAGCTGTCAGTGGGCAAGCAGGAAGAAGAAGAAAAACTACAGCAATAGCTTATGTTTTCTGGCTTCTCCTTCAGCTCTGTTATGCTACTTAGACTGTCTCTTGTAGGTTGCAGTAAGTGAATGCTGATATCATAATAAATTTAGGAAGCCACAAATCTTAGGAATTAGGTTTATACGACTAATTCAGGGTTTAGTTCTTTCACACTGATTCTGGTCAATCATAATCTCATATCTACCTGGGCTTTTTCCCAACTGATTCTGTGATTCAAAATAATCTCATGATAAGTGGTCCGCAAGTGCCTAATTAGGCTGTATGCCAAAAGCATGTTCTGTGGATAATTAAATATGCCAGATTAATGCTCTAGGAGTGACTTAGCCGTGTTAAGCTATTGGGAAGGCATTTCTGAGCTGCCTGCTGCAGACGAAAGAAGCAGTCAATTTTTTCTTATGGACCATATCAGTTCTGGCTGTTGTCTGTGATTTGTAGTAAAAATCTTTAAATTTGAAAATCCTTGATCTTCCATCAGACGTACATTCATGTTCACTCCATCAGCAGTACTTGTGGTCAGCAGCAAAGTGGAGTTCTTCTCTTCTAGCTGTAAGGTTAAGGTTTGATTTGTTTCTGTAAATTCATTGTTATGCAATGGAGAACGCAAATGCTGAACTTCCTGAGCTTCCCACGAAGACGGGGTCACTTTGAAGATGTGATCACATGTAGTTTTAATTTCAATGATGATTCCTGACGTTCTCTCAAGAAAAAGAGTATTTAGTGCACAGTCCAGTAGCCACAGTGAAATATAGACCCAGAGTGAAATAATGTATTATTTCCTTAAGGCAGGGAGTTACCAGTATAGATCACATATCTGAAAAGTAGAGTGAATAAAAAGATGCCTATTCTGTATCAAGTTTTGAATATTTCTAAGACTTCTGGGTATTTCAGTTTGTTTCTTTCAGCGCTGTTTGTTTTTAAGGGTAAATTTTCTCTGTTTGTTTAAACCTGCAGTGGGAAGAAAGCTCCATGTGCAGTATGTTTCACATTGTAGCTGTGCTGCCTACGGCACAGTTCTGTTGAAAAAATACTATCCCGTGTTATGGCAAACTTAATTGATGATGTAACGAGTACTTGAGTTAAACTGACAAAATTGTTTTTTTCCTGGTTCTGCTGGTGCATGGCTACGTGATTTCATCTGCCTCAAGATTTGTCTCCGTGTGGCTCATTTTCACCTCCTGAACCTGCGTGGCTTTCTATTTATGACATCCAAATTAGTTGCCATGGAAATGATTGCAGCATTAGGAATGGAGAGGGCTAGGTGGCAGCAGCAGGAACGGAGCATGTCTCAGATGGGAGAAAAAAACAAAAAAAAGGTTGTATATAAGTGGTGTAAGTGGATGTGCTTAGTGGTAAGCAGTAAGCAAGGGAGAAAAAAAAATACTTGAATTTTAAGGTGTAATAAGAATTATGGTTGACAAAAGTCTATGTTTTCATTTGGATACCTGTACCTTACACTCTTGATGACTGCCCAGAGTAGATTGCATGTGTGTAACGGCTTGCCTGACGACATGCTCAATAGAAATCATGACCTCTGTGTTTGTGGGGACGGAGTGCCAGCTTTAGTGAGACATACTGTAGAATCAGCTGCAGGAGGGGAAGAAAGGTCCTGTGTGAAGCAGATGTAAGAATAAAGACTAGGAGGTCTCCTTTGCTCTCCCAAAATTTGATGCAGCCCTTTATGCTATGCAACAATAACCACTATATGTCAAGTGTAGTTAGAGAAGGGGCTGGCTTGCTGTACTTCCTTTTTTTTTTCCTTTGGTTCAAGAAGGAGCTGTCCTGGGATATTTTAAGGCTTGTTCAGACTTGATTAGGGTAAGAACAAAATAAAACTTGTGGTGGTATTGCCAGGAATAGGCCAGGCTTGCTTTCAACTACAACACTGATTTTTCCGAAGGTTTTAAGAGTACATTTCTGTCAAATGCATCTTTTGTTCTCTATGATTACAGTCTTTCTAGCTACATATCTACATTCATGGCGATGGGAGACTGACAATCTCTTTGCATGTGGGTTAGGAAGAGTGTTTAGTTGATACAGTTGTGTGATTATTGATAAGTAAAAGGGCATGGTAGACTAAATTTCATATAATGCAAGGGACAGTATTTAGATCTGTAATTGTTATTTCCTAACTTAAGACAAATTTGGAAGTTTCATAGAGTATTTATAAGTACCTGTTTTCTCACTATAGGAAAAAAAAAAAAGGAAAAAAAATGAACGCTAATAAATCATATAAATTCTGAAAAAAGAGTAAAGGAAGAAATAGGGCCAGTCTGATTTCCTCTTACTCATTCCTCTTTTAAGAAGTAAATAGTTGTAATGATTGCAGTATACTTTGACTAGGCTGTACAGGAAAGGGAATAATTTAATGTCTTTTTGATCTCTCTGCTAATGGTCTGGTACAAGCTATCAGCACAAGCCTTAATCTGTATGTTGCTGCTGCTAAAGAAACACACTTATAAGGGCAATACTTGAAAAATGCAAGTTGAACAGAATTCATAATGAAAAACTCTCAGAATCTGTCAAGGTTTTGACTTTAAAGAGCATGTACTGGTTTATATGATCTTTGCTACTTGGTGGTTACTGAAAGAAGTTAGAAATTAATTTTTTTATCTTTCTTGATGCATATAAGCAATAAATAATGACATTGGTTAAAAGAAAGGGTGACTGAAGGGCCAGAATTTTGTCATCTTTGCCAAAACAATTGTGGTAACTTTGATTATATATGCACGTACACTTTAACTCACTGAGGTTTGAAAGACTATTGTATTGCATTTTTTTTTCTCTCTCATCAGAGCAAGTTTTCAAACAGAAGTAGTTCCTTCAAGTGATTCCAACAGAGCGGTAAATTCTTAGTTTGCCTCTGTTCCTGTAAGTGGTCACTGGCCAATTCCCCGATAAGTGATTTATGACAAATTCCAGTATATGTCAGTGAGCTACATTCAGCATGTCAGGCCTCTGCTGCTGAAGCGGCTAAGAAGACCTGTGTTGTTATATCCGAAGAGTCCCATCTTTCTTTGGGACCAGATTTGTATTCAGTGGCTTGGGAAAAGACAAATAAACTGTTTTCTGAAATGAAATTGGGAAAAACATACCTAAGCTCTTAGTTTGAATTCGCTACAGGAGTTAGGCACACATTTATTGCTCTGAGTCTTCCTGTTACTGTTTCCAAGCTTAACACTGACTATATGCTGGCTTGAACCCAATCTCAGACAATAATGATGTTTCTGGGTTGAAGAACTGGACTTAGGGATTAGACATGTATTAGGGTCACTGCTTGAATGAGAAGCAATAATGCTACCAAACTCAGAAAGTTTAAGTCAGCTGCAAACGTAATGTAAATTCAACAGACATGAAAATCAAGGTTAACGTGACATTTTTAAAGGGCGTATGTGTAGCAGTAAGTTTATGTAAAACTTCTGCCTTTGGCTCAAAATAAGGCATGAAATTACATTGTGTTTACTCTTTTTTTTCTGTGTGGTTGCATTCAGTGGTATTGAGCAGAGACTTGGTAACATGCTTTCACTTACATGCTTTGGAATTCTAGTAAGGAAAAACATAAAGCTGAAGAGCTCACCAGCAAGCAGTAAGTTTCCAGTGCTCAAGTATAGTATTCCCAAGCATTAAAAGTGAAAGAGTCATTGTACAGGTAAGACCCTTTCCTATTCTTACGTATCGGATATACAAAGTAGGGCTATGCTTTAAGATGCTTTACAGAGAGCAAGTATGATTTATAACTCTGATACTGTTCACTGCAAAGCAGAATTAACATATAAACTACAGGTTCAGTAGCACGTTGTTTTTAAATGATTTTGTCAATAAAAATATAGTACTTGTTCATAATACCTAGAGTTTTCATTTGGCCAAATTTGCCTTTTAAATAGTATGTAACAAGGAACAGTTGCAAGGTTAACAAAATTCTTCCCCTGTAGCATTTCAGTGTATGGAAGGAGAACTGAATGTTGAACTGTATGTTTAGCACCGATCCAGCTGGAGAGGAGGAAGGTTCAGGGAAGGGAGGGCAGGCGCTCAGCAGCCAGATGAAGCCAGAAATGAGCACAGACATATGGGCTGGGTTTTGTGTTTGTTTTTAGCATGATGCAGAGGGTCTTGCCACAGCTGTGTATGATGGTGACTTCTCTAAGTTTCTTTGAAAAAAAATGCTGCAGCAAATACCAAAAAAAAAAAAAAGGTGTTCTATGCTTCTACAGTGTCACCACCTTCTTCTGTAATAGGATGCAGGGAAGTCAGCAAGCTAATATCCTTTCTGAGGAAAAGAAAAGCACTGTTTTCCTCTGACATGTAGTTCTGTCACTTCAGCCATGACAGCGGCCCCAGCCACAACCTATGCACAGAGGAACAGCTCCTGCCATCCTGTCTGCCCTCACCACGGGACAACCTGTCTCTTCTTCTTCTGCATGGGCAAAACTCTTGCCAAGATGTCAGTGCCCACTGTGGCAGTAGGTCTTAGCCTTTCTGCAGTTAGAATATCTTAGGAAACAGCCCTGGGCTTCCTGAAATAACATAGACTCTAAAAGAGCCTTGAGATTTTAAGACCTATCAGTAAATGACATTGACTTTGAGATACTGCCCTTTATTTTGGTTCCTCAAGTCAGTGAGTGCTGTGGCGTCCTTGTATCTCTGCTACTGATCACTTTTATTGTAGGTTTGCTTCAGTACTTTCACAGGGCAGATAAAGCCTTAGCTATGTCTGTGACAGTGAACACTAAATTTCTTATTTACTCAGTCCAGCTTGCTCCTGTGAACACTCTCATTCCTCCGAGGCTCATAATCTCTATTTGCTCTTCTTTTTAACATCATCCTTAACAGTAAAGATGTTGCAGGCAGAATTCTTAGCTAAAAATAATTTGAATCAGAGTTGAGTTTTTGCAATGCAGTAATAAAAAACTTCAGTCCATGAAGTTCAACAACATGATATAAAAAGCATGCTTGTATCTACTGTTACCTACGAATTTTTATGGAAAACCAGAGAATTAGTATGCTGTAGGACTTGATCTTTGAGCAAGCAGCTGAATAACTGGAAATGATAGTGATATGTTCTGTGCTATGAGGACACCTGATAACAGTAGTCTGTGTATTCATTAATATACTGATTTAAAATAGCTTTTTGCCTTCTACTTTATTCTTACTATAGTGCTATAGTGAAGCTTCCATTTTGAACTTGCGTCAGATTTCAGTGGTTCCAGCGAGGTTTCTTCCTTTCTGCAGCAGTGGATCATGAAGGAGTTATCTTTGGCTGAAGACCTGCCCTGCTCTTTCTGAAGGGTAGCAGAGCAAGAGTTGTCATTAGACTTCCTCTCTCATTAGTTATTTCCTTACTGAGCTCTATGAGATGAGGTGCTACGTGACTTCAAATTTAACACTGCTGTCAAATATAATAGTATTGCTGATTTGTACTTTCAACTTTAAAAACATTCCAGAGAAGTCTTCACGAGTGTGAGTGTAAATAAATATGGGTTTAAAAGGATGATGGTGCTTACATGGAGTACTTTAGGAGTTTGATGTCTTTTGATATAAGATGAGGAACTTCTTAAAGAATCTTAAATTGCCGTATGATCTATAGCCTCTAAATGCTTTATGCTACACTAACATAATGCGTGTAAGGGATATGACTTTAAATAATACATTTCTTCTGGTCTTAAAACATAGCAGTATAGGTCTTATGAGGACATAACACGTATCAGCCCCAGCATCTGCTATTGCTCTGCTGGATTTCCCAGCAGTGTTTGGCTGAAGATCACTTTGAGTAGATGAATAAGATTATAAGAACAAAATAATTTTCTTTTTAGTAGTAAGACCATATGGAACATGCCCTCAATAAAAAGGAAAAGATTTCTAGCAGTTACTTTCCTGTGTGTTACCTTCTGAGGGTGACTCATTTTAATTTTTCTGTCATTTAGAGAAGGCCTGTTGGTAGTGTATATCAATAGCAGCAGAAACACATTTCTTTCCTTAGTTGACAGTCCAGTGAGTTCACATCTGCAGGCAGAAATGGCTTTTACTCTAAATATTTTTTGTTTTCCAGTCTAAATGTATTATGCAAATAAATCACCTCATAAGAACATAACGAATGTTTGCGTAGGTTTTTTTAAACAGCCCCAGACATGATAGTTCAGGAAGCTAGTGTTATTTTACGAGTGTAAGAAAGCAGCAGCTACAGCATAATGGGATCTGGGTTTTATGCAAATAAAACCATTATGCCCATTACTGGAGCATAACAGGGCAGAAAGACCTCTGCACTTACGGATATATGAAAACTGCTTTATTTATTATAACTCTTGGAATTTTCTTACTGTATCATGTGGTCTCCAAAGAGTAGGGTTTTATATTGCTGAGAAGAGCCCTCGGTGTGTTAATAAGATGCTGAACAAATGACTTGTGCAAAACATGCTCTTCTGAGACTTTGTTTTGATGCCTCGTAACTCTCCAGCAGCTCAATATAGTTTTGACATTATAAAAAATTGCACTTCGATGTATGTAGTTAAAATAACATCAACATGGAATATGGGATAGTTCTTTTTATGATTAAACTGATCTTAAACTTGGCAAGTTGAATGTGTCTAAAGTAACTAAAAATACTTGGCTATGAGTCTAACTTTTAGGCCACCATTCATTTTCTTCCTCAGCTGGACAAAGGAAGTATAGGAGTTTTTGAAAAGCCTCACACGCTATGCTTCTAAATTATCAAAAGCAGGCCAGTAGTTCTCAGCTCTTAGTGTTTTTATTTAGATACCTTGATCAGCTCAGTTGTCAGGTGTTTCAGCAACTTAGTTTAACACTTAATTTTGTCTTGCATCTCAGAAGATTTGCTTCCAAGTTTTAGCACTGAAAAAACTTCCTTGCACAAGCAATGAATGACAGGAGAGAACATTTGTCTTGCAAGAAGGCTGTACGTTATTGCCAATCAAATGTTGTTTGACCTCCATGATGAAGTGAGTTGTGCTCCTCTAGAACTCACCAGCCACTATGTTAGCTAAGAGCTCCATATGCTGTTCAGACAATGACCCCTACTTTTCTTTCCTGAGTACTCGGCCCTGTGGGTAGAATGAGCCCTGACGCTGGCCATGCTGAGCCTGTACTGCACCTTGAAGGGTCTCCCTGTGTCCAGATTTCTAGTGTCACCTCTAGGCCTCTAAGTAGTGATCTTGGTACTTGTGTTGTGGCAAACCCAGGGAGTAGTAAAGACTGCTAAAAGCAAGTCTTTAAAAACAGTTCAGTGAAGCACTCTAGCATCTGGTCCTTGTAGATGGCAGAAACCTATTTTTACTGGCCTGGGAGCATCAGTTATTCTGCAAATTGAGAATATTAAAGCCAATTTTTGGGAGTCATTTTACTTCACGTAATTATCAAAACATCATCCGGTTGATAACAATGAACATTGCGTTCTGAGACAAGACATTACGGAGCTGGCTTGGCATAATCAGAATGAGTTATTTCCTTAAAACAGTTTTCTAACCAAAAGCTCAACGTGTGCTGGGAAAATGCTTTCCACTGAGGGATGGACTGAAACTGGGTGACAGACAGATGTCTGACAGTGAGTATTACAAAGTTAATGGAGTTACTCACACAGCCGAATCATTAAGGTGATAAAGGTTTACGTGCTTGAGACTCTGTGGACTTAGTTATTCAACAAACGCGTATTTTAAAATATCCTGAACCAGAATAGTTTTATTAGTTCACAAGTGTTTTCTCAAATCATGTATGCTGTCACTTACCATAACTTGGAACTGTGCAGATTCAGGTGCATGCAATACTGTGCAGGAATCAGAATTACCCACCAGTAGGGAAGGGATGCCGTAGGCAGGAGGACCTGGCTCCCTACAGATGTCTTCTAACTCTTCCTGATGTGACTGTGGAGATATACTGGGGAGAAGGGAAGCAATTAATCATTCAGAAGTTAAAAATTTGAGAGGGGAAGTAATTAAATACTATAAATTGGATATTTTTATAGCACAGAACTTCTGAGAATGAAGTAAGTGAAGGATTCATTTCTCCTTAATTACATTTTTATTGGTCCCTTATCCAGCAACAGTCAGTTGTCAATATAGAAATGTAACCCTTTGTTCCTGGTTATTATAAGTCTAAGTTTACTTTATTGGAGCATAATCATTTTTTTCTAGAAAAGATCTCATTTAAGGCAGAACATTATACTACTTCACAATCAAAAACACTTTTTCTGATAGAAAAGGGAATCATCACCATAGATTGTTAATATAGATTGAGTTTTGTGATGGAGTTTTTCTAAACTATAAGAAAAATGAGTTATATCTAGAGGCTGCTTGAAATTTTTTCTGTGGCTGAGAGAATATATGCTTAACTACTCTGGCCTGGGTTACTGGATTGTGGTGTCATAGTTACTGTATTTGCTAATACTGTTGTCTAAAACTGAAGAATCAGATTGATCAAAATATGACTTCTTGCTATTCTCTACTATATATATTGCTGGTTGCAACCGACTGACATTCCTACTCTGATTCTTTCTTTGTAAAAGGAATCTTTCTGATTCACAAAATATTTATGCGTAAGTTCTTTTTCTGGTACACATAGCTCTCAATTAAGACATACTCTCAGATGGATTTAGATGTGTTTTGACATTTGGCATACAGTCTGAGAACAACCATGTTAGGGATAATCCTCAGCCTATATTTGTGGACTGATTTAAATAAAAATGATTTGTCTATGTTGCTTAAATAAGACAGGGTGAAATACGTTGTTCTGCTATTTTAGTTCTTGCTGCCGCTTAATTGAGAATCCCTTGGGTTTTGTAAGAGACTGAAAATTTGGCAGGAGGATCTACTGTCATGGCTATGCCTACGTCCGGCCCAATGACAAAACTGAAAAATGGTATCTTACACGCATTCAGCCAAACGTATTCAAATTTGGTGGCTGCAATCTCTGATGGAGTTTCCTTCTGTGCAGGCAGGGCTGCTGGAACTTTGCTGAGTGTCCCTATGGGAGCTCATCCCAGCAGGTAGGACTGGAACAGGGAGTGTTTGAGGAGCAGAGGTGGCAGCTCAGTCTCAATGGCAGACAGTGCCCATGGGGTGAGATCAGAAATTGGTGCACTTCAAGTGGGAAGGACTCTTGAAGCTTATTGTAACGTATTAGTAGATATTGTGTGGCTTGTGAACATCTGATATTTTCCATTCTTCATGAAACAAAGTTAAGCAACAGAGAGGCACCAAGAGAGCTGTGGGTTTAAGAGAATGAAGTTCCTTTTTGTCTTCCTCATTCAATTTGTTCTGCATGAAAGAGACACATCTCTCATGGCTCTACACTGCCCCATTAACTGAAGACATGCTTTTGATTTAAAAATACCATCTCACACACGACCAATGTGTATTTGAGTATAATTCCATCTGAAGACTTTAGTCTTTTTTTAATTGGAAAAAAAAACCAAACACATGGAAAATTAGCCTCTTTTGAGTTTATGTAGTTGAGGCTATCTCTGATTTTATGACTGCTAATCTTTTCGTGACAGTGTACTTGTTTCAATGCAACTGCTACTTTTTATTCTGAAGTGACATTGCAGTGACCCAGATGTACTACTGTGAGATAACAAGGGAAGTGGCTTTTCCTTTTTATTCTGGCATATGGGAAAGAGGTGAAAAAAATTGCAGGAAGGTTACCTGCAGTTTTCTGCTTTTGCCTACAGTCCAACAATAACGCGTGACAAGATATGTACATAAAAGTTTTCTTAAACATGAGCTATCACACTGCACTCCCCTCCTTTATGCAGACCTAGCTTTATGTCTGTAATTAGCAGTTTCTTGAAATGGCAGTGTGTGTGTTTGCAGTAAACATGCATTAATCAACCCAGCTGAATGATTTTTGGTTGTTCATTATTGTAACTATTTCTGGGATAGACTGTCAGACTAGCAGGCTTTCTGTAGCTGTAGTAGTGAGGCTGTTTTGTGGACAGTGTCCAGATTAACTAATGGTTGGAAATCTTTTATCACAAGGTCTCTGACTTTGCTGGGAAAACCCTTTAGGACTTTTGTATCTGGTTCCCTAACGTGGCAAACATTTCAGCCTGCTTGCTTGACACCTCACAAAGAACTGGAGTATTTCCTCTAAGAGCATCTTTATTTTACTCACTCAGCCCCATGAAAACAGTGGATCTGAAAAAAAAAGGTAAAATCTTCCAGAGGCCACAGCATTTAGAACTGGTTTTTTTGGTCATACTGTGAGAAAAAGACAGAGCCAAGAGTTGAAAATGATGCACGAACTGACAGATCCTTATGTCATGCCATGCCATCATTTGTACTAAAACATAAGCAGCAATCAAAGCACCAAAAAAAGACAAAAAACTACTATTCAAGTTCTTTTTAATGTCTGTTAACTTGTCCTCATCTCCACAAACCTTAAAAGTTAATTAAGTAATTTGAGAAAAACATAATCTCATAAAATTCCAAAAATTGGTTTTGTTAAAAATAACACCCTTGCAGAACCATTTTATCAAAATACAGGTTTCATTGATTTTACAGCCTTAAAGTGGCGGGAGTTGTGAGTGAAAAGCCTTTGGGCAAATAAATATCCTTCATCAACACAAAGCAGCAAGGCAGCGACACTCCCTAGTGGTAGATATTTGACAATTGTTTATCACTTGTGTCTATAGATATGATTACTCAGGTTTCTTGAGACTAACGTGAGATATCTTAAATGAAAGTTTTTAAAAGGTCTTCAGGAGAACCCAGAGAACCTTTAGGATTGGTTGTGCCCATGACTATAATAACTGAAGTAGTGGTAAGGCCATTCTACGTTGTAGATGTGCATTAGCAGTGATCTTGTACCTAAGCAGCAGGCAAAGCTGTACGCCCTCCTGTGGCAAAAGTATCTTCAAAAGTCGGGTTCTGGAAACTCTGCTCATACTGGAGATGTTCTTGAGAAAATTCTGTGGAGGTAGAGCAGATGGTATGGTCTGAATTTATTTCTGGGTCAAATTTTGCCCAAATCTCACTTGTTTTCTGCAGTTCTAAGGATGTCTGTGTAATTATATTTATGTTCAAATTATGATGCATCAAGGTTGGATTGTGACCATGATTATGCATGCAGCTACTCTGTATTTTAGCAACATTTCCAGTGGGGGGGAAAAAAAACCCTGTAGGAGAAGCAACACTGATCCCAGTGAAAAATGTTGATCCTTCGTAAGCCTCTATATCAGAGTTTTCTATAATCTTTGTATTTCTTTAAAACGGTTTTAATTTTAATACCTTTTCTCAGCGCAGTGTGAAATTTGTGTTTCTGAAACCAAAAAACTTGGCTCCTGGTCAATAAATTGGGGGTATGCAATTAGGAGATGGTATGCACTGCTGATGCCACCTATGTTTCTAGATGAGCTTTTCAAGCTCTGAGTGCCACCTCTTTTAATAGACAGATTTCAATTAAAAAGGAGAATGCTACATTCCTAGTTCTGATATGACTGGAACACCTATGAGACTTCAGAGTGACAGAAGGTTTGATAAACAGAACATTCACAATATTGCGTAGATGAATTTCTTTCAGTTTTGCTTTAGCCTGAAGAGAAAAAAATGGCCTGCAGAAGAGTGAAGAGTGGGAGAGTTAACTTGGGATTCATGGAAAATTAGACCGATAGAAAGAATTATCTTGCTGGTATATACATGTGAAGCTTGAAATTTGATGTTCCATCTGACTAGGCAAGTTTCTGTGCAGTTAAATATTGTTTAACCACTGTACTGAAAACTATACATACTGAAACTTCCTTTACTGCCACAAAGTTATAGAGAAATTGCCATAGTAAGGTAGTGAAGTTGCATTTAATTTGCAATTTAATTAATAAAGTCTGAGATTGAAGAATTTCAAATTACCCCTTTGATACAATTTTCTTTGGTGAATGGATAAGAGTTTCCATCCTTTATAGATGAGAATTTCCCCACAGAACGTTCAAAAGCATAACATTGGGGGACTACTTTGGGAAGGCAAGTGTTTATTGCAAAAGGTATGTCTAATGAGATCCTCAGTGGCTTGAAGTCATGTTAGAGTTTTCAGGTTAAAGATAAATCTTGGCCATGAAGAGCTGGCTCCTAGGTTCAAATTCTATTTAGGGGACAACTTCCAATGATGTGTATAATCAGGGAAATTCCCATGCACATTGATAGCATTATTCTAGATGGAGATATTAGTGCTACCGTGGAATTCAGGATTTACCATAAAATGCAGACAAGTGTATCTGGGGGAATGCCTTTCCTGGCATTAATTAATGTCAAAAGAGCTTTGACTTTCCAGCATGGAATTCTCTTATGCCACTGAGAGATATGCTGAGATATTTAGCTTGTATGAACAAAGGGATGGGGAAGTGCTATTTTCATACAACCATTTAATGGCAAAGGTTTTGCATGTTGGGGTTACAGACGGTGATGAGTTCAGTATTCTCAAATTCATAGCAAACAAGCAGTGTTACAGAAAGCAGGGCATTAGCAAGTTATTTTAACGCAAAGGGAAATGTCCTTTCCTAGACCTTGAGATGCAGTTAAAATGTAGGTATTTTTCTCCCAAGAGGTAATACTTCTGAGCTTTCAGATTTTGCAAAAAACAATTTCTCATAAAGCTTTTTACAGCCTATTTTGGATGATGTCGATATATCATGCAAATGAACCTGTGTTCATTTGTATTTGTTGGAGGCGCTTTCACTGGAGCTGCCGGTGCATGCATGTGTTACGCTTGGCTACCACTGTAACTGAGTTCCCCCTGCTGAACTGATCAGAATTTTTTTTTATATTTTCCTAGATTTCTACATTATTGGTTTAGATATTCCTTCTCCAGGAGCCTAGAAGTTAATTTGAAACGGGTTCTATTTAAAACACATTTGAGAAGAGAGATGATCAGTAGCAGAATTCTGCTGCTAGAAGAGCTCTCTGACTACACCCAGGAATTTCTCGTCTTTATGTCAGTAGTAACCCTGTGAATTAACTTTATTCTCCTTCTAGGAACTTATGTTAGTTTAACTGAGATCTATAAACTCTCAGTCACTGTTGACCCAGCAAATTTACACTCTGTATCACCTACCTGTAGCATTTATATTTCCAGAACATCGCTCATGCAGTTTTGCAGAACACTGTTCTGCAATGGCCTTGTCGTACACTTGTGTAAATGGGATCTAGGAATCCACAGTTGCTGTATTCCCATCATCTGCTGATTATGGTAGGTACCCTTACTGAACTTAAGGAAAAGCAAGAGTCTGTTCCTTGAGAGAGTTGCTTAATGTTAAGTGTTTTTCCAGTTACCCATAGAATTGGGCAATCTCTGTCTTACTCATTCGTGGCAATTTGCAGAAAGAACTTGATGCTCTTAGCTGTCAGTGAGCTAGATCTTCTGCATACAGTATTGTCAATGTATCTCAAATTTGTTCTGGAGAAATCTTTTATTCATCATTTGTGATTTGCATTTGCTATGGACTTAATTCCCTAGTCTCTCTTTATTCCCTTTGTTTCTCAAATTCAAATCTTAAAAAAAAAAAAAAAAATCCACCATTTTCAGCTTGAATTTGTTGTTTTCCCCTCTATTCTTCTTGCAATTGGTATTTCTCACAGTCATTTCTGTATCATCTTCCCTTCTATAAGTGCATTTTGCCTGCATTTACATGCTTCCTTGCTTCACGTATGAAGTAACTTTCCTGTTTATTCACACTGTATTGTTGTTTAAACAGCATATAAAAGCCTTTCTTGTTCTGCTAAATGTTTAGCGTGGCCATACCACACGCTGCTTATTTGTCTTATGTGCTTTTATTTAAAATGTGCAGTGAAACTGTTGTTGCTGTCATTTCTGTACTTTGTTGCTTATGAGACAAACATTTGGGTTTGTTTGATGAAGGTCAGTGATGTCTATCTTCTATTGATTATAACATAGATATTTTTCCAATGGGAATTGGATTTAGGTACGTTCAGGTTTGTTTGTTTTTTTTCCCCTCTAAGTTAAATGTGGGCACAAAATCGTTACAGACTTTGATACATATTTTAGTGCCATAAAATTCTTTAGCTAAGGTGAGTTCTTGAATGAATAGCAATAGGCAATTAATTCATGACCCCAAGTGGTAGAGTCTGGGAAAACTAAAGACTAATTGAGGTAAGCCATCACTTGACTATTTATTTTCATAACCTAATTGTTCATTTCACAATGGCTGTAGGCAATGTGATTAATATAAGCTGCGAGAGCAGTCAAGCTGAAAGATGGTAATGGACTACATGAGGATATTCTTGTTCTCCACCACTTACTTTGCTGTAGTTTTGAAAAGCTCTTCAACTGAGATCTGAAATGTACTAAAATTACTTTGGTAGCCAGCAGGTATATCAAGGTCAATTTATCAACGGGCATATTGTCATTGCTGGTATTGTTTAAAGCAGTAAGGCACATAAACAGATTTTGCTTTCTTTTTGTTTGTTCTTTGCTTCTTAGCCTGTATCATCCCGTTTCATCTTCAAACTCAAACAATATATAAATGCTTGCTTGCCATTTGCAGGTCAGGGCACATTCTTCAAGCAGGGAGACTCCTTCCCAGAAGCCTTTCTTTCTTGCCTATTATTTCTGCTCTGTAATATATCGACCAAACCATTCATGATCCATTACTGCTCCATTTTCCTCTTTTCAAAGGGTATAAAAGCCCTTTGTTGTCAGCTTTATTTCCTGTATCTTTTTAAAGCAATGTGATGCTATTCTGTATATGAACAAGGTGAAGTTGATTGAATGAGAAATTCTTTCATGTACTTTCCTGCATTAGACTTTTAAATTGTGGGACAGAATTAAACCAGATATGCAGTGATGCTTTTATAAGATATTTAAAGTCCAGTTCAGCTGGCAGCTGGCCTACATAGTCATGGTTTTAGATTGCTTCAACAAACTGGAAAAGCGTGACCTTGACATCTTTGCTTCCGTTACTTTGAAATAAAGGTGGTACCAGACACTTGCAAGTGGGGGAAAAAAAAAGTATGTTATGCAGACAGGATTAACACAGAATGAATTCTGGAGCCTAGATCTGCCCGTATGTCAGCAACTGGACAAAAATTCTCTAGAGGAAAAGTCATTTTCTCCAGTTGAGTTTCCTATTTGGAAGCATTGTTTGCTGAGCAATTTTGCTTACAATCATCTGAAAAACATTTTACACATTTGATTTATTTTTAAATTATTTTCTACTTAAAAATAAGCCAAAAGTTGCTTAAATATACTTAGTGTGTGCTGGTCAAAAAACAAAACAAGTGGATAACAATAAAGGTAGGCTCTTCGCGTTAAGATGAGTAATCCACGTCGAGAAGAAGAAAGCTGTTTCACCATTAACCAGTATTTCATTTATGCCTATATACATACTGAGGGATCTCACTCTCTTAAATCAGCACAAGCCATTATATTGATGTGTCGTCATCACAGTAAATAAATCTGTATCTTCAAATTCTGCTTTTTGAAAAAGCTATCCCACATAGCTCAAGTTACAAGTTTCCTCTTGTATGGTGGATAAATGTGACCTTACACTTGGTATTCACTTCTAACAATAGCCTGAAGTAGATTTCTGAATGACGTGTGTTTGTGCTGCGTTGTAGTTGTTCTCAGTTTACAGTTTCTATGATGCATTCATACACACAACCAAAATCATTGGTTGAGTTTAAGTTTTCATAATCTCGTGTTCCAGGTTACAAATTTTCCTCAGTGATGCCTGCAGTGGTTATTAATTGCATACACCATCAGGAAAGGAATATGTAAGAAATCACTGTGAATTTTAGAGCACACAATAAATGAATTTCTCCTATTTTCATGTCACAAAATATTTTTTGTGCGAAAGATCCAAGTCCTTTACCCTTTACTGATGAAAATCTAGGAAGGTTAAATAGAGCAAAATACACTTTCCTGAATCAGTAGCAGAGGATGTATGTGCATATTTTTCTAAATTAAATAATTAAAAGGTGTGATTTGGTGCCATTTCTTCCAGTGCACTTAGTAACAAAGATCCTTGTCTAAGCCAGATCCTACTGATCGATATCAAATCACAGATGTAAACACCACCACTGAGGTCTGGGGAGGGAAAGCGAGCCATCCTGAATTCAGGAGTACAGAGGCTTACTCTTCACATCTTTTCATGCCTCTATTTTGATGTTGTCGAATACAGTAACAATGAATTTCATTTGAATGGTAATACTTATCACAAAACTTCTCTTGTGAGGCTTTCAAAATCTTAGAACAGCCTACGTGAACAGATGGGCCACACTCTTGAAGCTGATCCTACAAAATTCCATGTACTGACTCCTTGCTAGCTTGCCCAACAGAGAAGCAGCACCAGAATGCTCAGACTTTGTTTCTGTCTAAGGTGCAGCACCAATAATAGGCATCATCGTTGAAGATCCAGTCTAGAGTTTTCTTAAGGTTGTTCTGATTTAATACACCATTCTCTACTTCTGGACCTTCTTTTTTTCTTCTCCATCGAAGAGGATTTGAAGCTGAATGCTTTCATTGCAAAAACTGTGAATGTGAGGGAAAAAATAGAATTGTTATAAGATATAAAAATATAATGCATTTACTACTAGCAGCATTAGAAATACTTTCCAATACTAACTCCTCATCAACAATGAAAATGTGATTTGATTCCAAGAGTAAAGCAGCATTTTTCTTCCCAAGCAGGAAGAAAAAAAAAAAAAAAAACAAAGGAAAAAAATGAGTTTTCTAGTTTTATTGATAACATTGCTTTAGAATTGTCTTCTGTGCAGTATCCATCCTATCTTAAAATAGAGACTTGTTCCTTGTCTACATCTGCAGTTGGGTAGCGGATTAAGTATTTCACAGTTGAGTGGAAGAAGTCATTAGGTCCAGATTGTGTTTCTGTGACTTTATATGTGCCACCAAGTTCTCTGTAATTAGTGACCCTTGTACTCCAATTATCTCTAAGGAACTGCTTTCACCTTTGTTCACCTCTGCTATTAGCTAGACAAGTCCACATGTGCATTATGTCAGAAAAGCAAGAGAAATACATTAATAAGACAACTCTCATGCATCATTCCTACTAACTGATTTCTGTATAATTTGAGGCTATAGATCCAGATATAATACAGATGTGCAGAAACAACAGGCTACTTTATACTCAGTTATACCTGTAGAAACATGTCTTCTGAGTAGTGCAAATGTTGAAAGAACTGTTGATAAATTGAAGACTGATCATAAATGCCCTAAGGCACACTCTTTATCTCAGCTTTGGCTTCATTTTTGCCTTCCTTGAGTCACACCCTTGTAGGTTCATTGTTTGTTTGTTTGTTTTTCTGTTGTTTTTCTTTTTTTGTATTGCTTATGTATTTATCTTCACTGCTTAACTATCTTGTAAGAGATAATTTGTGTAACTTTCCTAAATAATTGTTCAGCTAGAAAAAATCTTCCTTTGAAATTCCTCTGACTAACCAGGTACTTCTCTGGCACTGATCAGTCTGCATGCCCTGTCTTCTGTTCTTGAAATTTGTGGAACAGTCCCAGTGCTCATTCAGGTTTTTTTGTAAAACAATATACAAATACTCAACATTTTGCAGAACTGCATACTCTGTAACCAGTAGTAATAGTGTGAAGTGAGATACTCTGTAGGTGTTTTGATTTCTCTTTGTACAGACAACATAATTATACGCTTGGTGAGGCAGTGAGAAAGATAGACATAAGCTTGTACTTATTATCTTCCATAGCTTTATCCCGCTTTACTGTCTCCAGTTCTACCACAAAATAATCCCACATTAATTCCTTTACGAGGTATACCAGCTATAGACATACATATAAACAGAAAAAAACTACATTATATGGAATCACCTTCCTCAGGCACAGCTCGATCTATGTGTTAGCAATTCAGAGTGCTACAAATGAGTATGAGGAAGCACTTAGTATTAGCACATTCACCAATTTCTATTTTACTGCAAAAGATTCTTTGCTGAGACGAATTAACAGCTGGGCCAGAAGACCAACAGAAAAGTCCCTGTGAAGCAGTAATACATTTTTCTTTTTAAAATGGATCAGAATATTGATTCATTCTAGAATTGCAGTGGTTTTTGTTTCTGGAAGATGTTACAGGGAAAACTGAAAAGAAAGAAAAGAAAGAGAAGGAAATTAATAGAAAGGAGACATTAGGATATGTGTGTATAGTCTATACAATCTATACAAGTCTGGTTCTTTAGCCACGTTGTAGGGCCCGCATTTTTTTTTCATGCTATCTCCAGTATATTGATGTGTGGTGCTAAATAATTTTTGCTCTGTCATGGGTGTTTTCCCCGATGACTTGGTCTGCAGTGCAGGAGTTGACTAAAATTTAATCAGAGAACTAGAACTGGCATGGAAATGGAGAATAAGTCTACTTTTATAACAATGTGTTAAGTCTCAGCCATCTGTTTAGCAAAATAACAATTCTAGAACTTCTGAACGACTTTCAGGCAGAAGAGATAGAGTAAGGAGAAGAAAAGGTGATTGGAGGCAAGTGTGTGCGCAATGAGCGGGAAACCAAGGGGAAGATCTACAGACAGAAGGCAAAGGCAAAAAAACTTGGAATCTCTGAAATAGGTAGGGAGAAATGATGGTATATAGTCTTTGCTGAGACTGAAAGTGCTTAAGTACATCCTAAACCAAGCTACTCTCAAAATTGTTAGCTGTTATAAAACTGGAGGTAGGCTTCCTTAGCCTCTCTTTGTTACAAGAAGTAAAATAGAAAGAAGGAAAAGGATGAGAGACCATGGGAAAACAGAAATCATTAATAATAATAATAAATTTTTAAAAAGGAAATTGGTCCACTCTGGTCAGTAGAAATTAGAAAAAAGGGATTTTCTTCAAGATTATTCTGAATAACTCAATATGTCAATTAAAAAAATCCCTTTATTACCTGCTTATTTACAAGATTAAATGGTGCACTCACTGCTTTTTAAGACTATCTGTTTATACACTTGCATGTATTTTTACTTCTTTATAATGAGCACTTCTCTTTAGGAAGGACCTTTAAAGGGATAGATCATCTGTTAGGGGAAGGTCTAACGAAAATTAGAATTACAAACTGTTAGATCACAGTCCTAGTCTGTTAGTAACTTTTTTTTTTTTTTTTTTGGTAGGATTTTTCAAAATATTACTTTTGAATTACAAACCCAGATATAAATGTTTAGACATTTTGTGAAAAAAGCTGTCTGGTACTTGTAGGGAGAAACACTGCTGTCCTAGAGAAAGGTTGAACAAATGGAGATTGTTCTGTATTGCCTTGCAGTTTATCTACTGATTAACGTGGGGAAAACTATATCTTTAATCTAGAACACAGTTAATGCTGCCATCGAATAAGAGGGCATCTTGTCTCAGTAGTCAGTGCCTTGCTTCAAAACGCTTTTCTGAGAAGGTCTCAAAATTTCCATGGGGATAGTACTAACCTTTGTTGCTACTTTTTTTTTTTATTTTTTTTTTAAAGTTAATAGGAAACAGTTCTGATACTGTCGTACAAAGTAATTCTTAAGATAAAGAAAAATCCCCTGGTATTTACTTCCTCTGTGATATTTCTGCCACTCTGTCTACAGAAAGCAGTCTTCTTTGTGTTTACGTATGACAAACTATGACATTGTTTTTATTGGATTCTTCTATAAAAAATAAAAAATGCTGCTGCTGCTTTCAGCTCTTTCCTCCCCTTTTATGTGGCCTCTAGCTACAAGATTCTAGAAGCAACAGGAATTTTACCTTCACTGAAAATGTGTTATTGTCCACCAATTCTGTGTGAAGCAATCCCACCGAAGGCTGAAGAAGAGTTTAACTTCCTGATGTGGAACTCCTTGGAGTCCTTGGATAGGGCTAGTGTTGTTTTATTAAGTTCAAACTCTTTCACTGAAGGTGCTTTGATGTCACTGGAAGGAACCCCAGTGGAAATGATGGAGTTTGGAACAGGTTTTGATTATTTCCCTACAAAATTAGCCCATTGAGCGCAGGATAAAAAGAGCTATATTAAGACTGAAGACTTAGTTGTCTATGAAGGCTAATGGATTATGGTGTAACTGATGACCTGAGCCATCAGTGTCTGAAGGAATGATCTGATGTTTTCTCCTACTCAATGCAGCTATGCATGACAGATTCCCCCAAAAATTGTTCTGCAGAGTTTCACTCTCCAGAAATAGGTAAGAGAGTCTATTCCTAAATGAATGTATCTCTTTTGTGTTCACTGCTGGATGAAACTATTCCATCTGAAGGTGTGCATCTCAGAACAGTATGTATGGGTGCTTTTTGTAATCTCACAATCTTTTCTACTTCCACCAGTGTTTAACTTTGCCAAGTTTTAATGTGGAAACACTTGACCAAATGCTTGTAAATAGAAATCAGGCTCTGAAATGCTGGATATAGGCTCAGAGGCCCCAGTGCAACTCAGCCTGGGCTGTCAGGCCCACTTGTGCAATGTGAATGGTGAACACAGTCTGTATAGCTTTCTTGTTGAGTGCTACACATATGATGACTATGTACCTCTGAGATCTGTAGCTCTCTGAAAGCAATTCCAACCTTCTGTCTGTCATTTTGAGGACTTGTTTACTGTGAGCCCAAGCTGAACACCCTTTGGTCTTGTTGGCTTTTAGGGCAAGAAACAATCAGACTTTAACACAGATCTTTTCCTCCCTGCTCAGTGGGGCCTGCCAGTACTGCATCATCCAGCATAGTCATTACAGCCTGTGCTCGTCTCCTGAAGCATGGCTTGCATGGTCGGTCCAAAAGGAAACCTTGCAATTGTGGCTGAGAATGTTATTGCTGCAAACCAGTGATTTCCAAGGCTCTCTGTGTTTTCAGCTGAGGAAATGCAATGATGAAAAACAGTCACAAAAATATTTTTGAGAACACCATGCATCTGCTGTGATATTTTGTTACACTTCATTAAAATGAATGGGGTACAGAATGTTTTTCAAAATTCACGTTTCATCTGGTGTGAAACAAAAATGCACTTGCTTTGATAAATGGATAAGAGAGGTATCTGTCTTTACTCCTCTGCTGATTGTTAAACACTCTGTGCTTTGTTGAAATTCTGTGTTGCAGCTTACACTGGTATCCTCCAGAGAATCAAAATATTCTCTGTCATCTAGAGGAGCAGCAGTTTCTACAGGACTAATTGTCCTTGTTCCTCAGAAATCGAAGAATGCCCAGCAACACAAAATTATATTTAAGTTCTGGTCCTTTGTCACATTGAGAAACAACCCACAAGTTATTTGTTTGAGCATAGAGAATAGTTCAGGGAGGAGAGTTTCCTCGGCTGTTACCTTAGTAGGCTCCAAAGCCATAGACTCTAAGCTGTAGATGTGAGGGAATTAGAAAACACAGCAACACTAGTGCGATGTATTGCAAATACAGCGATCCAAGTTGGAGTTCTTAGTCATAGTCTGTGAAATGCAATAGCTGGAGGCCTTGCCAAATAAATTCCCAAGTCTCTTCTGCCTGGTGTGATGTTATTGATCCCATTATTCCTCCACACTGAGCAGGAGACACAGTTCTGCCCTAAGTGTATCTTTTGTACTTGAGAATGAGTCAGGGTAATAATTTTGCTCTTCAGTGACAATAAACCTTCACTAATAGTTTGAAAATTTCTGTTACTACTAGAAATCTTTGAAACAGAATAAGCCAGGCTACAGTGAAATTCCTAATTAGGTCTTTTGTTAGGGATTCATTCATCAAATACATTACTAGGTGGAGAAATTGCTGGAACACCAGCTTCCCAGAACAGGGTGAAAATGTCTTATCCATGCAACATGAAGTTGTCTACCTTGTATGATAACTATTCAGATGTCAAGTGATTTGAATTAGAGATGCAAGGAAGTTAATTTAGACTGCCTGTGCCCTTTTCAGTAAAGAAATGCATTATCGTTTGCATGGAAACTATTTCCCCACCACCTTGTGCTGAATTTAAGTATGACAGTGCACTCCTCAAGACAGTGAGGAAACCAAAGTATCAGCTGTGGGCTCAGCATTGCTGCAGAAGCCACAGCTCTTAGAGCCTGATGCTAGAAAGATACAGGTAGGAAGACTGGAAACAAAAGCAAATCAACTGATAGGTGGCAAAAGCAATAGGAAGAAAGGTCACCGATGTTTCATTCTAATTCTGGTGTGCTTTTCTGTAAATGTCTGTAGAAAAGCAAGCAAATTGAGAAGCAGCAGTGATACAGATGCGTGGGCTGGAAGCCAGCCATTAGTTCTTTGTGAGGTGATCAAGTGCAAGCATTGCATTCTCTGTTAGGCTGGTTCCCAGCATGTGGTCAGAATCACAGTAGCTGATTTTAGAGGTTACGTTTTTCCTCCATTTGCATGCTTTCACCACGGTTTGCCAGAGCACAGAGCTGCCCTTGCTGCTCTGCTACTCATTAAGCTGAGGTGTTGCAGCTGAGCCCCACTTAGCTCAGGCCTTCCAGGCCTGAGGAGCTGCTGCCTTGTCTGCTGCTGACCTGGGGCCCGGCAGGGAACAGATTGCTCTTCTGAGAAAGTTTATTTCACTGCAGGCAATTCTAGTGAGTCCCAAATGCTCTGCTCCATCCCTCAGCAATGGGATAAGTCAAGAAGGTAAATGCAAGCTGTTCTGGCTCTTCCTGGGCTCTGAGATCTTGGGCTGCTGCACGTTTTGTTCAGGTTTGTTTGTTGCTTTGGGCAAAGCAAGCCTGAGGGGTGTGGGACTGTACAGATGTCTGTGGGATGTTAAACTTTTTTGAAGGATGGAAATAATTTAAAAATTGTATTTGTTAGGAGTAGCAACAACCAGTAGGGAAAAACAGCGTATGACTCCCAATCCATCAAAGCAGAGGCTTTGAAAAATGGTTTCTAGGTGTGTTACATAGTAAGCAACCTCTTCCAGAAGGTCTTTCGAGTATAGGAATGTGTAAAGTAAGGCTTGAATTTTGCTATTTTGACCCAAACCTTGGTGTTGAGTTTGTTAATGCTGTGACCTGTCCATAAATGCTTTCATTTGCCAAAGGCTGGATAGCAGATGTTTAGGAAAAAGCTATAAATAAAGATGTTATAATTGTTTAAAACTGAAGTACTATCTTGGTCCACTTAATCCCGCAACATCTGCCGGTAGATGGATGCAGAGGAAGGTGCATTTTACTTTTTAATTAGGTTCTGACATCTTAAAATGCTTCTCCTGCTCAGGGAAGACAAAAATTCAGGTTACATACACAAACCATATGTGGAAGATCTTATTTACTATCTGGAATATTCTAAAATGTGTGAAGGTGATGTTCCTGACTGTATGTCTCTGTAGCTATGGATTGAAATTGTTGCATGCTTCTTTGAACTGCAGCAGCTATTTAAACATTTATATATCAGTACTGCAAAATGTATGTCTGCACAGGCAGCCTTTCTAGCTTGGAGATATAATTAAACAGGCAGATGAGTACATGAATTCTTCAAGTGCTCATTTATAAGTTCTTAAACGGCTTATTCCAAAAGCGATAGAGCAGTGCTAGTACTTGATACTTTGTGTAAGATTATGGAAGAAAGTACAGTGACCTTGTGTATGGTGGGGAAGACATTTTTGTTGTATAGTTGAGAATGCTCTGAAGTATTCAAACTTTATTTCTGAAAGTACTGTGAAACTGGGATCTTGTATCTATGCTGAAACTCGGGAAGAAGAGCCGATGGTTTGAACTGTGGCTCTATACAGATAGTCCATGCCACTGTGGTTCAAAAATAAGCTGGTGGTACACTTCTGCATTCACAGAGTATTACATAATTAAAAAATAGCGAGAGACCGCATCTGTAACAGAAGTGTTTTGTATTTCCTTGATTGTGTTTCTGAAGAATTTGATACTATAGCATCTATTTAGTACTACCTGTCAACAGCAAAGACTGATGAATCTATATAAAGATACATGGAAGTAATTTCAATGGCAAAATTTAACAACATTTTAAGGTTCTTGATATTTCAATGAAACCTTACTACCTCACTGACCAGATTAATTTAATAGACAAAAGGTACAAGTGGTAAGGTTTGCCTAGTCATTCAGTGTTTGCTCATTTTCCACAGTAAGAAGCAATTCAAGCTCTACCAAAATATATATATATTAAATTAATAAAAATATTTAACATCATTTCTGAAGTTGATGGAGCTAATCCCATTTAAAAGCATAGGTCTCTGTAAGAACATGAAGGTCCATAGGCAACAAAGAAGAAGATATGTGTGCTGAGAGTGACTGAAGTTTATTTCTTTCTTCCTCCCTCCCTCACGTTTGGGTTGGCAGTTTAGTAAGAGACTATCTGTGTATACATTAGAGTACCTTCAGAGTATCTTGTTGAAAGTGATTTTAAGAGCTAAGCTCCATAGCAATGTTAGTGTCAGAAACCATAGCAGCAGGACTGGTATTTCTAGATCGTTTGTAGAGTTCATGTAGCTATTTCAGTCAACTTTATTTCCAGTGGCACAGTAGATGAACAAAAAATAGAATTCCTAGTTGTATTCTGTTCTTCTGAAACTCATTAACAACTAAGACAACTGTTGAATCAGGATTGAATTCACAGAGTACCACATTTTATACATATATATAATATTCTTATCCTGTGGATCCAGCCAAAAGATGTTTAGGTCAGTACTTTCAGTGGTAGGCACCTTTAAGCTTTCCTTCGATTGGCTGTTTAATTTAAAATCTACTTATTTATTTATTTTTCCCTGCAAATTGCAAATGCAAAGAAAGAAACAAAATACTAGTGAATATCTGGAATGTGATGGTATACAGGTTAAGCTACTGAACTCATTTCATGCACCAACTACTGAACATTTCAGACAGGAGATATATGCTATGGACTTTTTACATAATTATGACTTTGGGTTCTTGGTCTGTGAATATATCAGCTTTCATATGTGCGGAACTGATGAAAAATTAAAAATGGATGGTGTAAATATTCATTAGCTATGATGAAATTAAAGCTCTGTTTTAAAAACACTGTTTATTTTTTCCTAAATAAACCAATAGACTGGAGTGCTGCTGCTGGCAGCTCTTGGTGTCATTTATGTTATATCCCCTAAATCTGACAGAGGGATAATATGATGTGTTTCGGCCGTCATTTCAGATGACAGTCTAAGTACACTTCGGGTAAATCACCTTAACAATTTATTAATTTCAGTTCATAATCATGTAACCACTGTACACTTTCTGCAGAAAAGATGAAAGTGTTTCTGTTCAGCTGTGCACAGCAAGCACTGTGGTTAACGGTTGTCTTTTTTTCAACCAGTTCCACACCAAGCCTAGTGGGGAAAATGAAAAAGGGTTTGAGAGACAGATTCGCAGGCTAAGGCCTTCAGTTCACAGTGAATCCTCTGTACTGCTTGGTGAATAATTCCAGTTGTTAATTCCTTTACCACATGGACAATAATAATCCTCTTTATGCGGTTGACTACTTTCCAGCCTTTCTGTCTACCAGTCCTTGGAGTCAGAGACCTCTTCCACATGATAGTAACTAGGAAATGTGGGGAGTCAGCATTGTGTAACTTTTAATGAAACTTTTTACAGCTACAAAGTGATTTGTAAGGAGGTTTGATAAGCATTTTTCAGTTTTCCAACTAGTTTGTGGAGATGTAATACAGAAAACTGGCCACAATCTGCCACTGATAATTTATACTTTTTGCCTGTATTACAGATTTGTGTATTCTTGAAAACTGTATTGGTTAAACTCAGAAAGGACTTAGTAGGTTTTGCTGTGGTCCTGGCAACTGGGTGAATCCTCTGCACTGAAACCTGCTGACTGCAGAGCAGAATGTAGATGGCAAAAGGGGGTGTCTTAAAACCTTTGTGTCATCTGTCTCAGGTGGTAGATAGCTGGTTAGATCTCAGCTTTCTGTACTTAGTGTTTATTTTCTTCTCATCGAATCATTCTGCATTCAGGTATGATAGTTTTGTGTCATGAGGTAGTAGTTACCAGTTTGGTATTCGGGACAGTGACCCCTTCACATTTAGGACTATCTCTGTTTGTTAAATTGACCAAGGCGTTTGTAGTGGCCATGAAGGAAAATATAATATTTCATGTTTACAATTATGTACTAGACTTTTATGCATTACGCATATTAAGAAGCTCTGAATAATTGTATGTGACGCTATGCAGTAGCCTGGACTCTGTCTCTATTGACAATAACAACACAGCCAGGAAGACAGATGCCAGATGGCCCAATTCAAAAGCCTGCTAATGTAGGACTGATACACTCTTTGCAAAAGTATGAGGCCTTCTGGAACTGGGAAGGTGTTGTAGTAGGCGTGTCGGGGGAATCGAGGCTCAGTTCTATGTTCAGTCATTGATTTTCTCTGCCATGATGGCCAAGTCACTCCAGATACCTGCACCTTACTTTTTTTATATTGTAAGATTATGGTGATAGCAACTTTGTTTCCTGTTAATCTCTCTTTGATTTACTGCTTTGCATATCTGTTTTACAGTTCCATAATACGATGGGGGAGGGGGATGACGAAGACAATCAGGTAACTGCTGACTTCTGCCCTTTAAGAACACAGTTGGTGGACAGAAGATAATTTCTTGCTGGTTTTTTATTATTATTATTATTATTGTTTTTTCCATCTCGATGACTAGAGTTGGAAGGTCTTCTTTTGTTTTGATTGTTACCTCTTCTGGTCAGTTTTCTAGTATGAGTTTAAAATATATGTAGATCTCTTTTTCCATGAAAAAGAGACTTCAGTCTCTCTGAAAGCCTTGTACACATGGCTACATCTCTCTTCCAAGAACAGAACAAAACTTATTTGTGTATCCCCAAGAAATGAAGTTTTACATGCCGCTTTTGTCAAGAGTGTATGTACAAAGTATTGTGTTTCATGAAGCTCAGATCATGAAAGAAGTGACTGTAAGGTGAATCCTTGAAATCATAGCAGATGGCTGTATCTAGCTTGATATAATTTCATCTTATCAGTGATTTTTGAATTATCTCAAATGCCATCATCTATGGTAAATTATATATTGCATCTGTTCTGCAGGAACAAGTGAGATCAGGACTGAAATGATATTAAGCACTCTTCCATCTGCCAAAACCAAGGGGTGCATTTAATGAGTTCTCTTTTCGTTTGTGCTTCCATTGCACCAAATGGAATTGAGGATGGCACAGAGAATTTAGACTTTTTTTCAGGAGATGATGCAAATTTTGAACAGTTGAGCAATAACTGCAAATTTTTTCAGTCTCTCTCAAAAAGACCAAAAAGGATGGATCTTCTTTTCATGAAAGCTTTTGGAGTTTTTTTGTTTCATTTTAGGTCAATTTAAAACATCTGTTTGTCTGTCCATCTATCTATCTATCTATCTATCTATCTATCTATCTATCTATTTATTTTTGCATGGGATTTCTATTATTGTCAAAAGAGATACTTTAATTTTATATTCCTTAATCTCCAAACATAATATTCAATAGGATATTGAATATGGATTCATGAAATAACTCTATACAGCTTCCCACAGTACATTAGGTTCCGTGAAGCGTTAAACGGGGGTGAATGTGAACTTGGATCAAGCGTGTGGGATTTTCTGGGGGGAGGAGTACAACCGATGAAGGTGTCAAGAAAGAAAAATCAGAAAGTAACTCCTTGGATTAGGAGTCACTTGTAAGTGCTGCAGACCAAATCTCGGGTATAGGATTAGCAGCTTCTGTACAAGAAGTGGAATTTGCAAAAAGGATTTAGGAGGATTAAAGAAGCACCTCCAAATTAGCATGTAATCTGAAAGTAGCCAAGTTAAAAAGGGACAGATTCATTGATGTACTCTTGCAAATAACAAAGCAAGAGTTTTTAACTACATCTGAAGTGGAGCGGCACTAAAAGGGTGGATATTTCTGTCACTTCAAATAGTAGCTATGGTGCATCTTGGCTTACACTACAGATGTGGTGTTTCTGTGCATGAAGGAGCAGAAAAAGAGGCGACTGGAAATGCTCTGAGATGACAGGACACCAGGCACCGAGCGACAGTCATCATTCTGCATGTTGAAAAATGCTAGAGTGACAGTGCAGACCCATTGCTTTCCTGGCACAAGTAACAAGTAGGTCATCTGCAAATGTGTCACTTGGGTCTACACTGACAATTGACAGATGTATTTGGTTTGCGCACAAGTCTCCAGGCCCCCAAAATAAGCCAGGGTTTTTTAAGTGGTCGTCCCATTATGGCACAGCTCTTATAAAGGCGATAATATGTTTCTGGAATATGAAGTGCTGTTGGGATTTAATGATGTTTTCCCAGTTTAATATAACTCAGGCTGTTTACAAGCTCCAGTGGGACACTGCAAAAATGTGCAAAGACTGCTAGAAGGGGCCTGATCAGAATGAAGCCATCTCAAAATCTGATTCTGATACTGGCTATACAAACCCTTTTTTATTATTATTATTATTTTTATTTTTATTTTTAGTGACAGGAGAGGTACCCATGCCAGCTAGCAGATATTTCTAGTTGCCCAGCTTAACTTTAGCATTGTGCTGGACTCACAGTCTGTGAGTCAGACCTAATGCTCTGGGAGTCCATCACCAGAACTTCCCAGTAAAGTAGGAACTGCGTATACAAAGCAATTATCTTTCAGTAAGAAGTTTGCAGTCTGCAGAGGCAGAATCTGTTACATAACCTTAGCCTTGAACCTCATGCAAACAATGCACTGCTTTTCTTAATTCTATCAGAAAATGAATGATAGCAGTAGCATATATCATAGCTTTCCATATGAATCATAAATTCTCCAATTTGTCAGTAATAAAGGATTTCAAAAGTGTCAAATCTCAAGGCAGGAGATTAATCCCCATTTTGTTTGATGAGTTTCTGCTCTAATAGTCTAACGTTCTTACATGTACCTCTAGACTAAGGGTGGTTCAGTTAAGCCATGAATATTGAATTGTCATATATACATAATATACACAAAGAAGGATTATCGTAGGGAGAAAGGAGGGCTTTGTCCTCAATTGCCTAGAAAATCTGAAGACTTAACTTTCCTCATTATTCTTTTTTTTTTTTTTTTTTTTAATTTTCTGTTTTTTTCTTGAAAAGATTGATATAGTTTGCTCTCCATGTTCTTCATCTATTGGTTAGTGGTCAGGGAGTATCTTCCCAATGATGCTGAGGGAAAGATCCAGCACTCAAAATTCTATCTCTTTATGTGTGGAAGGCTCTTTCCTGTGAAGTTAATAGCAATGCAGAGGTTGGATTGCGTTCCATGTAATTTAGGCAAAATTTATAATTATTTAAAGCAACAGTATTATATCTGGATAGTGATTCATTTGTGTTTTGCGGATGCTGTTTCAGCTTTTTGCTTTTTTAGAGTTGAAATTAGCCATACATTATTGTTTTTCTCTTATTTCTTCTAACTGCCACAGATGTTAGCTTGCAGCATCAACATATACAGATAGAAGAGCAATGTTGTTATTTATTGCTTTTTTGCATCCCTAGTCTAGTACTAATCTGTATTTTCAGTATTAACTTAGATAATGAAATAAAGAGTGCACTTAATAAATCTGGAAATAGTAATAAGCTCTAGGGAAAGGCTCTGAGTGTTCTGAAAGAGCTCATGGTAATTTTGAGCAATGGGTGGTAACACCTGAAAGAAGCAGAATTGCAAAAGACTGAATGCAAACCATGGTGCTTCACTAGGAGGAACCATCTGCAGTGGCACAAAACAGGGGATGGGCCAGGCAGGAACTCTGCAGACAGGATTTGTACATAAATCAATGGCTTCCTACCATTACCCAAACTCACTGATCCCAAACATTGTAGGATATAAAATGTCGTACCCTATTAAAGACAATTGCGAGATATGCAAGAAAAAATCCTTGGTATGTTACTTAGCTGTAAGAGTATCTTGGCTCAAGTGCTGTGCTGGATTTTGAGCGCCACACCTTTTGGTTTGTTGTTTATTTCTAAGTATCTTCAAACGCCGTCTTTTCCCAGTGCAGTGCAAAAACTACCAGGTTCTTTTTGTGTGGGGAATTTGCAACGTTTTGTTTTGTTTTGTTTTTCAAATAACCAGCATACAAAGAGGGGATGGATACATACATACATTACTTAAAAGAATGAGAGATATCTTCAGATAAATGTTAATTACATTATTGTTTAGTCGCTTTGCATAGTAAAATTTCATTACAAAGTGAGTTCCTGTTCACCATAAAAGCAGCAGCCAGTAACTGTGATTTGCAAAGCTATCAGGACTCTGGAAATGTTCACTTTAATCAGGACTGTAATTATAAGGAAATTTGCTGCAGGAAAATTTACCCACAGAATAAAGATTGAAAAGGTCTGGATGTTATCTATCAAAGTGCAACAATTAAATTTTCTTTCCAACCCTGTGAGATTGTTGGGGAAGGAAAAAGACTTTTTTCTTTTTTTTTCTTTTTTTAAATCTGTCTTTTTTATATAGTGAAGAAAATAAACTGCAAATGTTACTGTAATTTTCTCAGATAAAAGTCAGTAAGTGTCTATGAATGTACGTACTCACATGCACTGAGTGGATTTATTCTACTCTCTGAGGTTGGAATTGCCTATCAATAATGCTACCTGTAATTAACTCTCTCATGTTAAATAATTCTCTTGGCTCAAACAAAACAAAATTGCTAATCTGAAGAGGTGCTTTTCTCATTCCCAGTGTTCCTGTATCCCCCATAGCTGCCATGTGGATGCTAGTAATATTTCATGTAGTCATCTATCTCACAATTGCTATGCAGCCTTCTCCTCCTCTCCTCTCAGGAGATAAAGCTGAGATGCTGTCATCCCATTGTGAGCAGCCTGCCAGAGCTGGCTGTTCAATGAAAAAGAGCAGCGTGTGTAAAGTGAACTATGGGACCTGAAATCCATTGAGGAAAAATTATTTAAAAAGAAAAGAAGTCTTAAATTAAAAGATTGACTTCTCAAATATTTTCCTGCCAAAATCTTTGTTACTGCTTTAAATGGGTCTAAAAACATGTGTATTGAAGTCCAAGAGGAACAGTAGCAACAAGAAAGTCCCATGTATAAACATAACACTACAATGTAGTTAATTGTACTTTGACAACTTAAACTTGCTGGATTGTTTTAATACTAGAGGGTTATAAGGGGATTCCACTAAACCAGGAATTGAGTGTTGTTCTTGAATTTGGAATAGAATAATAAGAGAGATTTTTGGGGAAAAGCAATTTGTGTGGTTTTTACAAGCCCAGAAAATGACAGTGAGCATGAAGGTTGATAATTCCCTTACAAAAATGAGGTTAAAATATAACTTACTGCAACTGCAATTTATTGATACTTGATATCTGATGGATATGTGCATGTATTGTCCCAAGGCAAGTGCTCAATTTTCATATCTTGATTTAAGTAACTGATGATGGAATAAGGAAGGCTATGCGTACCTGTGTGGTGCAGCATTAGGTATGTTAGAGAGACGTAAAGATGCAAGTTACCTAAATACTGGTAAAGTGGAGTATCAGACATACAACCAGTTCAGATTTACAAGAATATTTGTTCAAATTCATGTTATGACTAAGAGAGGGCATTGAGCCATTTCCAGTACATGAACTGGATTACAATAAAAGTTACCTTACAGAGCTCTGACTTAAAATGTACTGAACAGTACGGAAACCATGATAATTGTATGACTTCCTCACCAGCACTCTCACACAAGTTAGTGCTGAGAAGGAGGCTGTCTTTCTGGCCCGACTCAGTCAGCACAATGGAGATGTGCAAATATATACATATGTTGGAGTAATTTTTTCTCCTTTATCTACAATGAGAATAGGGAAGAAGGAATCTTAAGCAAGACTGGAGTCAGGCACGAGATCAGAAAACTAGACCCAGAAATGCTGTCTAGTTATCCTGTCAGTAGGAAAAAAGAATGATCCTATGAGGCAAAATTAATCACTTTTGGAACATTATGAAATTGCATTCCCACACTTGCTGATGAGACTGAATCACAAGGGCACGTGTGAATGGCACAATGCAGAATAGTGACTGTGTTAGCTAGAGGCTTAGTCTGATCTAATTAACCCTGCTCAGAGGCAAGGTTAATGAGTCTGGGTACAGTCCAGCACAGGAGCTTGGTGAGTTTTTTCAGTTTGCTTAGAGCTACCCTAAGGCTCTACTGTAGGAGTGCAGTATAGGCATGCAAGTCATTGAAATACAAATGTGTAATGTGACTTTGGGATTCTTGTGTGGCTTATTGCAGGGCTATCTCTTAATGAAATGGCACTCGTGCTTCTGGGCTGATTGACAATCTTAGAACTATGGCTGTGAGGAACTAGAAGATGGGAGCAACGAGTGTCCAAAGGGCACATGACCTATGAAGAGCAAATTAAAGTCAGAGGAGTGAAATAGCATGTGGAGGTTGCAGTGAGATCATTTTGCTTGCTGCCCTACTGTAGGTTACACTGGATGCTGGTTTTGCCATAAACTTTCTCTGTAGGCTGCTGACGGTAACCAATGCCTCCTTTCATTTCCTGATCCCAGCCTCCGATAGAAACCAAGACATCTTAACACACTTCTACACTGTGAGTCAAGAGCATGAGCTCCATGAATACAGAGGTTCCTTTGGTATTTTCTGTGCAATCTCAGATGCTTCTATACTATCTCTATTCCAGGGATGTCTGCATATCATTTCTGGTCATGATCTGCAAATTACTTTTCAAAAACCAAGCAACCTAGAGACACTCAAAGTGCAGATGGTATTATTTATGTGGTTTAATGACCAACAGATTATCTGTTCCCAACAAAAGTTTTTTCTTTCCCACTATTCTCACTGCCCCAAGTTTCAACAGTTAGTGAACTATCTAATTGCTCTTATGTCTAACTCAAAGTAGTTAAAGAGGAAGAAAGCATAATATAATTTCCTTATTTTTCCTGCGTAGGTGGTACTTAACTGCAGATACTTAAAATGAAATAATAGTAGTTCTATGGCAAGTAGAATAAAATAGATAGCCGTCCTTCTCAAGTGATCAAGACTATTTTCCTGAGGATGGTTTATTCAAAATAATATAATCTATTTCACATTATTTGGGACATATGAGTAATTAACACCAGTCTGTGGTAAACTGTTTCTTCATAGAATATCAAGTTGTGGTCTTTTAGACTAGTGAATAACAAAGGTCATATAATAGTTTAGCCATCAACTTTGAGTGTGTAGCGTTCTGGTTAATTTCTGTTACTCTTTGTATGTGAGGATTTCTCATCTATTTACTGAAATTACAAGAAAATTATAAGTAATTCATGTACTTCTGTCTTTCCAAAATTGTTGTGCTAGTACTGACCACTCTTTCTTACGAAATTACCCAGAACTCATAATTCCAATTTCTTACCTCTGATTGTCTGCCTTACATCAGTTGGTTAGAATGGGTTATTTTTCAGTTCGTTGTACAATACTTAGAGTGAAATAACTGAACATGTGAATTTAAAATTCACGTTTCATACATATTTGAATTAATAAAATAGTTACTGAAGTGCTCACTGAGAATAAATACAAAAATGGATACTGATTTGTCCAAATATAATTTCCAGTCTGTATATTTGCTATCAATTTGTTACACCATATGCTTTCATCAGTGTCATGTACTTCTCGGATTAAATGTTTCAGAAAAAATGTTATAAAATTAGTTTGCTACTAAAATGTCAGCTTAGCCTCATTTTTGAAACTCATATTGGAAACTGAAAACAGTGGTAATAATATTTAATGAAATGTCACCTTAAAAGCTAAGTGATACAGAGGTGCTTAACAAAGAGAATAGGTACTATTAATTTCTTTTCCAGATGGGGGAAACTGAGGCCTAAAAAGATGGAAGTTTGTTGCCTGAAGTCATTCACATCTCTGGAAGTAAAGTCAGAATTAGAATAAAGGCTCTTCCAGTTTCACTTGTAAGCTTACTATTATGGGGCCCACTCTTCAGCCATCCTGATTTTAGTAAGGAGAAATAGTTTCAAAAAGCCCTTGAGTTAAAAATAAAAAATAAAAAATCTGAATATGATACTTTCCACTAGTGAAAACATTCCCGTAGATTTGTAAGTTTTACTGTTACTTAAGCCTTTCCTTGTCTTCAGCTACTTTTTCAACATATCCACTGTATGCTATTTTAATGGAGGAGTGGAAAATCAAGAATTACGAAAGAAAATAAAGAAGAGTTCAAGGCTTCTTCCACTTAAAAACATAAAGTTCATCCTACTGACAGAGTGCAAAGCTTTCTTGCAGCTTTACTTCCTGCTTAGGTTATTATTTTCTCCAAATACTAGTGCATACAGAAGGCTTTGTAACAAATTTCTATTTATTTTCATTTCTGAATGTGAGCATTTATTAATTCTGGTCTTGAGTTTGACTTCAGAATTCAGCAAGTTGTCAATTCCATCATTCACTAAATCAGAATTAGCCTCAGATATCTGATAGTTGTACAGTATCTATTTTACTACTTATTTTTCTCTTCAACCTTCATGTACTCCAGGGGCACGGGAGTTTGCTTTCCTCACATTAATCTATGTTTATAACTGAGGGGAATGAAGCTTTATAATCTGTATGGTAACTTAAATAAGCTGCAGTTACCAGACTTTTTCAAGTTATGTCATCTTCCTGCATTCTTATCAGCGGTGCGCTTGTATACCTCTTGAGTAACTTCAGTATGGCCTCAATATTCAGAGGGACTAAATGGTGTCCTCCTTCATGTAGAAGTTTGTGTAAGGAGTCTAGTTCCAATTTCCTTGATTTTATAAGTACAAGCTACAGCGGTATTCCGAATATAACCGGTGTGCAGTCCAGTCTCTGTGGCCATTTGCTCAAGAGCTTGCAGAGCATGCAAGAATAGAGTGCCATCCCCTAAGCTTGGCCAACAGTTCCTGTGCTTGCTGTATTAGAAGCTTCCTTTTGATTTGTTGCGTGTTTTTCCATGAGTAAATACTCTGTATGAAGTCTTATTTCTTCTGCTGTTTCTAATTTCTTCGCATCCTGATGCTCCTTGTCTTTTCTCATTTCTTTCATCCCAAGAGCCAGTTAAAAGATTTTTCACATGAATAATTATTTATTTTTATTTAGGGAGAGTTTCTGCTCCACGAGGGGGTGGAAGAAAAGTAGACTTGTTGCAAAAGCCTTTTGTTTTGTTTAATAGTATGTGTGGTTTTATTCTTTAGAACCAAAGATGAAAGAGGTACATGCATAAGTTCAAAGCGTCTCCTGCTAGATCAGTAATCCCACAGGAAATATGGATGGGGAAAGTCTGGCTGGCCTCACCTCATCAGCTTGGCTAATGGGATCTAATGAAAAATAGTTCTTCTAACTCTTATTTGTTTACTTGCTTTCATTTTTATTCCCCTCTAGGCACAAAACAAGCAATCTGAGCTCTATTTAGAAACAGTGTGCTTTTGCTCCCACACACCATCTTTTCATAATAAGAATTGTGGTAATTTTGTGTTAGACTTTTTTGATGAGCTGTTTCAAGGAGGAAAAGAATGCTGAGTGAGCACCTAGGGGAAAATCTCTGTGGCCTCACGAAAGATCATTTTCTACACGAATGCATAAGTAAGAGAAAAAATTGGTTTGTTGAACTTCTTGTGTTTGTTAGCATTTAGATCGTGATTCAGATATTGTTTTTCCTTGGGGTCAGGCTTGTGTCTGAACTCTTTGAAGTACTTCATCCCTGTGTGTGCATTATATGATCGTAAAATGATATCCAAAGGGAATTGGAATAAAATGGCAGTGGGCCTTACCAGAGACTTCAGAATTTAACAAATTGACCTAGGGTAGATCCTTTACAGCTTTCTTTAGCCAGTGAGATAGTTTGATGAGGCCACTGAAATTGTGCCTTATAGGACAGGAAAATCTCTAGCAGAGACATTGGGAAGAAACTTCCCTTTAAATCTGCAATTGCTTGCCTTGGGTTTTCTAGAGATAGTTCTGGTATCCAACCTAGTGGACACATACTGTCTCACTCACCAGGTCAGTTTCTTGCTTTTGAGTGGTTCTGCGTGTTCTGACATTCTTTGTTTCAGTACATTTTCATAAATGTAGATAGTTATCTGTTGGAATTCTGGGTGACTGGGTATACGTAGCACAGGAGTGGACTGCATGGTCTTAACAATGCATAGGTTAGAAAAGAAACCCCATCAGAAAATGGTTCAATGCTTATAAGAATTGCTACATGATAAGATTTAAATTGTTTGTAGAGCTGTAATATAATTCTCTCAAATATAATTTCCATCCTCTTTCAGCACAACTAAGAATGTGGTATTATACTACTTCTATCATTTACCACTATTAATTCCATTAGAGGTTTGTTAGCAGCTGTGAGTGAGATTTGATAATTGAGATTGATGAAGTGATTCTAATATATCAGCGGTTCTCAAGTGAAAATTCTTCTCATGTACAGGCAGGCTTTTAACAACATTTATTTTTAGTATTTGTTGATTTTCAAAGGGAGGTAGTGATAACAAAGAGATCTTTCTCCCCTAGCAGCATGGCAACTGAGCAGCTGTGTGGAGCAGCGAGGTCCCAGCTCCTACTCACAGGCCTCCTTCAGCACACAAAGGTGTGGCTGAAGGGGCAGTGAATCAACCTCCTGTGGGAGCCATGATGCTCATGTTGAACTGGTTTGAACAGAGACATGTGTACACACACAGCACTGTTGTGTTGCTTCTTTATCACTAGCCCCTTCAAGAAATTGCTAGGAGTGTAGTGACCCTTCACTTAAAATGGGAAGCAACAAGGGACCTCTTTCACTCTGCTGCCATGGTCACTGAAGATCTGTTTACAATCCATCAAGCTTCAGCCTCCCTCCTGAGATTTCCTGGCCGCTTTCAGCCTCTTTAAAAGCATTTCTGGATAGGTGAAATACTGTGATCTATGGAAAACAGTGACATTTTCCCCATTACCTCTGATACAAGAAAAGGGGTTCTGGAAAAGACCCTTGAAAGGTGGGAGTCTAGTGTTCATATGGAGGCTTTGGCCTTTGAAACATAAGATCAGAGATTACTTGTTGTGTTATAACTTGTCTGAAACTGGAATAGGGAAGATCATAAGCACTTGAGGAGAGGAAGCATTAATTCTCAGCCCCTAATTTTTCTTCTTTTTACCTCTAGTAAAGCAGATCCTGTTGATGTTCAGACTGAGCCATCTAATGAGCAGAAATCAAAGTGGCAGTCTTTGCTTACTGTGAATTCTATACACATATTCTCTGCTATCTTCACCTGTCTTTCCACTTTGTACAGAGAATTTACATGGCGACATGGTGCTTCTGCTATCGTTCTGGAAGCTGTTCTCCAGTCAGGCCCTGTGGTTGATGCAAATTCGTACATTTCTGTGTTCAGGGATGCATTGGGCTTAAACAGAGTCTTTGTCTGTACCAGAATTAGACTTATGTCTTGTTATATGGGGGAGTTGCTTAACTGCTGATTGTCTTAACTCTTCAGATTAAGACCTGAGAACGACGCTGCTGCTTGTAGGCAAAGTTTAGTCCCTAAACTGAGCATCACAGAAAATAAAGCCAAATTCAGGATCACCTGCTCTGCACACTCTTTGCACCAATGTTATTATGTGTACCTAATCTAGTTGTAAATTTTGCGTCATCTTCATTGGGAAAGTAATTGGAAGTAGATAAGACTAACTATTTTTTTAATTATTATTTTTTCCTCTTTCTCTACAGAAAGTCTCTTATGCCAGGGAGGTTGTGAGAAGACATAATTGAAAAGCCTGAGTGGTAGCTTCAGTTTTGAATTATGTACTTTAAGGGAGGGGAGATAATTGTGACACAGCTATCAAAAACTTGGATCTGTGTTGTGTCCTCAGTTTTTAAGCAAAATTGTCTTTTGAAATCAATGGAATGAGGTGACACCTGGGTTTTTATTTAATGTATAAGGAGTTGCTGAATTTAAAGGAACATTCACTTTAGTAGCTATCCTGACTTCCTCTTCAGAAGGTTCATAGTTTTCCCTTCCTGTACAACAATCAGGATGACCATCTTTTTCCAGCTGGACTAAGATAGGTGTGGAATATGGTATGCTGAGATACTGGGGAAGGAGCACTAACTCAGGCACTGACAAAAGGCAAGAAGATTTTACTGAAATTTTGTGTATGAAATGAAAATCTGTATGTTATATTGTCCTGACCTGCACAGACTTAGAGTCCTTATTGTCAAAACAAATGTCAGCATCTTGCAGAAAAACAAAGAGGAAGGACAGCCTCCATAAACAGAAAAGTAAACATGAAAGCCAAATATTCTGCCTCTTTAGTCCTCATTAGGATTAGGGAGGCAAATAATATGTCAGTGGGAATGAATAATTAGAGCATAATGAATCTTCTTAACAACACATGCTTTTCAGTCAGGAAGAGACCACTGATAAAAGGCAGGCTCAGTCTGTGACTCCAGCCTCCTTTTCCTTTATTTCTATGGAAATACTCTCTGCTGTTAAATGTGGAGTGAAATGTTCAGGAAATGTATGCAAGCTGGTGGACTAATATGGTTGAAGTTATAAGAGGGAATAGTTTAGTCCAGTACAGTATGTAAACAAAATATAGTCATTTTTTCAGTGACTGCATCCTTCCTTTCACTGCTCGTTCTTCTTCTATTGATCAGTGCATTTACTCATGTCTTTCGATGCTAAAATGTCTGCAGGGAAAAAAAAAAAAAAAGAAAGAAAGAAAAAGAAAAGAAAGTTCCAGCTTGTAGAACAGTGGTTTTGAATTTAGTCCAAGTCTATACTGTTTTGCACTTCTTAAACAAAGCTTGTAACCATACATTGTGCACCCCTGGATAGGTCTCTGGCAAATGCTGATGAGAGCTTGGGTTTTCTCAAAATTAGGATTAGAACTAAAGCTTTCAGAATTATTATAAAATGTAGCTCTCTAGGGATTTGTGTGGCTTAAAAGTGTTACCACATATGTGACCACAGTAGGACATGCTGTGAATTAGACTAATGCTTGTTCCTCTAGATCTACACAGGGAATCTGTGTCATATTGCTCAAGTATTTTAGCAGTCTGGATTACAGCCTTGCTCCAGTGGGAGATTTATGGAAGGAGAAAAGGCTTTCCACCCTACGTAGCATCCATGTCCACTTGCTGCTTTTTAGTAGTTTCTTTCATTAATAAAATATTATGCCTCTCTAATTATCCTCTTAATTTTATTGACAAATAAGCTTTACTCAGAAGCTATAATTTCTAATGTCTTTGTTTTGTTTGTGGGAAGGGAAAAAAGAATATCTTAATGGGCTGTAAGCCTTGTGTAATTCTGATACAGAAAGAGCGTCTGCATTCTGTGATTTGCTGTGTAGGAATGTGGCCTCAGTAGCCCTAAGTGACAGCACAGTGAGGTTTCTGTTTGAATATTCCTAGAGAAACAGTAATACTTAATGCACTGATCATTTTATGATGAAAATCCTGCTTTGCAATGCCTTTTTCCAGTCTGGAAAGATCTTTGTGGCAACAGATTATTTTGTATAATGTGTTTGTCCAATGACATAATCTCAAGAAAGAATCAAATTATATAGTAACATGATGTTCTTCTGAAATAAAGGAGTATGTATTTGGTATGTACTCTAAATATGTGGATTGGGGTTTTTTGTTGGTTTTTTTTTTTTTGTTGTTTTTTTGTTTGTTTGTCTGTTTGTTTTGCATTGGTTTGATTTCCTAACGGATCAGAGTGGACTTTGTACAGATTTCTCCTTTCTGGAATACTTAAATTAGTGCACAATTAATTATGATCCAGTCTGAAGTTTTTGCATGGGTTCCCAGTTAGTATTGCTTAGCAGCGCTTCAGGAAATGCTGAAAATCTTCGTTGTGCGTAATTTGCTTTTGTTGCGTAAAGCCATTTTCTCTGTGTAGTACTGAAGTCCCACAGATTTGTAAGTGGCAGCTACACATTCTGTAGAGATGGCTTTAAATTTCAGTCACAAAGCTTTACTTTGGAGTTGGCTGTCTATTATCTTTGGATAGTGAAACTCAAGTAGTATTGTTGTTCTTTGCGTAACAAATAGCAGCTGTCTGCATACAGTTCCATTTTGTTGTATATGATTCTGGTGTACTGCTGTAAGAGCAGCATCATTGCAGAAAAGACTAATTTGTGGGGAGGAGAATAAGGGGAAAAGATAATCCACATCCATATTCATGAGTGGTGGCCCTCATCCCAAACACAAATATTCATACTTCTGATGAAATATAGATCCACTTTTAACACTGTCAGTTTTGCATGACTGGTAATTCCTGTTTCAAATTTAAATCATTGGGTCTCTTTAGGCTCACGCTTATCAAGGCTTCCTTTTCAACTCTGACATGTTTTCTCTGGGATCAAAGCAGCCATACATTTTTTGTTGTGCTGACCTGCGAAACGTCAGTGAGACAATATATGGGCTGAGTTCAAACACTGGATTTATCACCAAAGTGCATGTTTTCTGTGTAGAGAAATTGAAGTCGTGAATAAATTCTCTCACATGGGAAAACCCTCTCTTGATACGAGCAACAGAGGTGTGTTATTTCATCTGTATATTGAGTGGTGGATTTCTGAGGGTTTTGTTTTTTTTTTGTAGGTTTGGTTTTGTTTATGTTCAGAAGAAAGACTTGATTACATTCTGTATAAAAATTGTGTTGAATCTCAAGGAAGTAATATTACAGATCATGAAATGTTCAGAGACATCTACACAAGGTGCAGGGATATTTTTGCTGCCAGTAAAGCAATTCTTGTAGGGGCTAGTGCTAGTTTTCACAGGGGGAAATCAGTAATTGGTGTAAGCAGTATATCTTACTACAGCACTGGCAGTTCTCACAGTACTAATTAGAGTATTAAGCTTGTTTTTTCAACAATATGCAACAGATTAAATTCAAGTAAGTTTTATTTCATGCATGACATACCAGCAGTGAGGTATGTATAAGTGTAGCCTAATGCATAACTTCACTCAATTTCACAATTAACTTTACTATATGCTATGATGACAGCACAGCTCCATTTAGAGACCATGATAAATAATTTGTTACAGAAGTAATTCCCAGTGGCTACAGTTTAGGCCAGCTAATTTTGGTAGATAACCTGTTCAGGTGCGATTGTTGTCATGGTCTGTAAATGAGCAAGCTTGGAATATAGACGTTGCCTTGAAGGACTTGATGCCACCTGTTTGTAGCCTTAGGTTACCTCTGTGGACTTTGCTAGTATCACTACTATTCTCTTGTATCAGTTGGGAGGTTTTGGTCAACATGAGATTCTTTTGATTATAAGTCAGAATAAGTATGTCTTCTGTTTCTTTGCTTAAGCTCTACTGTACTACTGTAAATGATACAGTTTACTTCTTGAGTTTTGTCACTGGGAGAATCTCACTTGTAGATCGATTTAATGGCTCCCCTGCAGGTTGGGGAGCAAAAAAGAAACAAAAAAGTGCTGACATGCTGGTTATTGTCTGCATGATGTTAATAAAGCAAGCTGTGTTGCTTCAGCAGCCATGTGGCTAACAGAATGTTTGCCTGATATCACATGCTAAAAGTGCTTTTGATGATAAATTTGCTGTGCTGCTCTCAGCACTTTTTAGTCTCTCAGGTACATTTCCCATCTCTGCTGAAATTGAAATTTCAGTGCCGTTGGGGTTGTTGTATGCCTGGAGAAGGCTAGCTGAAAGGAATGGATGTTGTGATTTCCTAATGGTGTGTTAAGAAAATACCAGACTCTAAAACAGTAGTGGTACTCTTCCTGGGTTCCTAAAATATTTATTAAATAGATACCTAGCATCTGCAACCAGAAATTTGCCAGTGTAGCGTGAAATTCTTTGAGATAAAGCATGCTGTCCTAATGCTGTCCCCTGGGAAATACCAGGTGATAGAGTCAAGTGATGTTTAAATTGTAAGGAAAACAAATAAGCCACTAGTATAGAGCGCAAGGTTTCTTATAGGAAGTATAGTGTAGCAAATGTACATTTCAGGTACTAAGCTGTGTCATGGGAGTAAAGGTACAAAAACCTACTTCAGTAGTAGGTACTTATCAAATGTTTTCAGAATGTGAAGAGAGATGGAAAACATGCATTCTCCGTTGGGTATCCAGAGCTAAATCTGATTAACATGCTTTAAATAATGACACATAGATATCTACTTTTGAGTGGTCACATTTTCCTGCTTAGTTTTTCAAGTAACTATCTTTAATGCTTTTCTCACGTAATTACAGATGTGAATTCAGGTTTCATTATTTTATAAATAGCTCTCTTCTCTTGACTGGTTACTTCATTAACCCTGTATATGTTTGTACCTGCGATCCTTTGGCACTTGGCATATACTGAATCTAAACAGATCTGGACAAGCTATGATGCAACCAGGGGCAAAAATAATGACAGTATTTATTCAGTGAAGGGGTATGAAGATTGCATACCTAGCTGGCTGTATGTGCTGGTACTGGCTCAGTGCTTTTAACTGGCTTACTGTAGTGGGGAAATTTCTCAGTGCAATTCCATACTAACTGGAGAGCAAAGAGGTGATGAGGGAGTGGCTTCATGTAGAAATGTTTGCTATAGGAATTTCCGGTGTTAAGGAAAATATATGCTGAGCAAACTGAGGCAATTTATGACCCCTTCATGTCACCTAGTTTCTAAATGTATTTGCTGATGAGTAATCTTATCTGAAACAGAGCAGTAGCAGATTATTAATGTCAAAACCTGTAAAGTGGTCCAAAATGTTTAGCTCTGCACATTCTACATAGTCTCCAGATGAAATAAGGAGTTATTCCTGCAGTAGGTGAGAGCATATCACTGATAAGCAAATCTAATTAATTACAGTAAACGAGATCACAAGTCAAAGCATGAGAATGAATTGTAACCACCAAAAATTCATTTTTCTCAGAATCTCAAGAAAATAAAGGCTATCTGATGTCATGCCAGCAAATTGGAGTTGTGGGCTAAAGCATTTGTTGGGGTTAGAAATTATCCCTAATCTCCTGCAGTTAAATTTTGTAGTGTAAATAAACAACTTTATGTCGTTTATATCTTTTCTTCCTAACACACAAGGTGATTGTCTATCATTGTTCCATTTCCTCTCCACCAGCTTTCCTCAGCTGTTCTATTCTGATAGAGAATCTTTTGGGAAGAGAAGCTTTCTCTAAAAAGTGCTTGAAAAAAATAAGTATTTGGAAAATCCCATACGTGAGTCTCTGCAACTTCGAAATTTCTGGGAATGAGCTGTGTTTAAAAAAAAAAAATTAATAGTAATGCAGTGTGCCAACTGAAAGCTGAGATATGGGTTGTATTAGCTATCTTCTTTCTAGAATATACAGAGCTCTTTGAACTATAGTTTCTGTATCTTTTAATGACCTATACAGCTAAGTGTCAGTTTCAGTGCAAAGGAGATACTCATGCTTCAGATGGCTGTGTGTGGTTGTCCATTCTGCGCTTTATTTGCACTCAGTATATGCAAATATCTCGTGAGCTTTCTTAATGTGTAGATATTAATTTAGAGAACTCTTCTTGTAGCTTCCAAAATGGTCTTGTGGAATCCGAATATTACTTAATCCATATGGATTTAATATGTGGTAGCCTTCAGTTATGCTACCGTGCTGACACTTTTTCTAGCCAACAACCAGTACATTTAACATCAAGTGTGACAGAGAGAAATCAGTTGCAGTTCTTGACCACTCAAGCACTGATGTTCCACAGCTGAGAGGATTTGTGCAAACACTTAGTGATTTCTGCAGTGATTTCTGGAAGCTGCAGGGGGGATGAGAGTGCTGTTGTGCTTGTGCTCTGCTGGTCTGCTGTTGGAAACTGCTTGTGGCCCAAAGATTTTACTCTGTACAGCAGACATGAGGGCTAGGTGAAGGGCACAGTTTACCTTGGATAAGGAGTCTGAGAAAAGTAGATGCTGAAGGATGACAGAGTTTGTCCAACATCTGAAGAAGCCTAAAGTAATACTGGGCAACAATTTGATTTAGACCTACATCCCCCCCTTCACTAAAATCTGACTAGTGTTAGTCTTCTTTTTCTTTATTTCTTTTCTTCACATTTAGAGATTTATGTAGTAGTAACTACGTCATCTATGGAAGTTCTTGATAAACTGGGGAAAGAATATATTAATATCTGTTTTAATTCACTGAGATTAAATATCCCTCCTTTAGCTGCTTTGTCTTCTTGTAAGCTGTGACATTTCTGGAGTCATCTTCTGTCTTCCAATGGCATCTCTATACTAGATATATTCAGAAGCTGTTGTAATATTTCCGTTGGAACAGAACCTTTTTATTTTACCTTATGATTCAGAATTGACCAAAAAGTTATATTTATTTTTATAGCATCTTGAGTATCTTGTTTTATAATGTTTATCTGATTTTTCAATGACTGCAAATCGAGTGGAAAGGTCTGCTAAGAGATCCTGGCTGACTTACATTTCCATGTATTTTGTGGCTTGTGAACTGGTGCCTCTTTCCTCTGAAACTGACAAAGATTTTGCTACTGACTTTGGAAGTGGTAGATGGAGTCCTCTTAGCTTTGCTCAGAGCCTACCTGGCTGTTAAGGGCAATGGTTTTTGTTGAGACGGAGTGCACAGTAACAGACCAGACTACTGCTCTGAGGAATCTGCCCCATTCATGCCTCTGACAAAGGCAATTCATCTCCCATCCGTTCTGTCACATCAGGATATTTTCATTAGTATTATGACCATTGGTGCTTTAATGTCACAATCATTCGTGATTATCTCTGGGTAAAGGAGATCATTAAAGCAAACATAAATTAGAATTAATTTAATTTTACTTTGGATTTCATCCTTATGGCTAAAGAGCTCTTCTCTAGATTTTTTTTTTTGCCATTGCTGTATCATTGTTATGATTACTCTGAAGGCACCTACATTTAATTTAATTTTTTGGTTTCAATTCTGTTTTATTGTAGAACTGGCTGTTCTGCTACAATCAGTGCTAAACAAAATGTGCTTTCTCTTGTTTGTTTGACACAGTATTTCCTCTTTTATTCTTGTATTTCTATGACATCCTGAAGGAAATAGGATATCTTGCTTTTCTTAATTTAACAGTTCAGGCATGGACACAGTGGGGTGGCTATTTGATTCTCCTTATTGAAGTTTTGTGTGTTGCCTGCCTTTGAAGATGATGACACCTTTCATATAAAGCACAACAAATGAGAAAAAAAGAGTCTTTCTGAGAGTTTATCAGCAAATGTTCATCATCTGTTGCTTTCATTCTAAAGATGACTGGAGTGAGAGAGAAACAGATTGTTAGAGTCTAAACATCCTTGCCCAACAGTTAATATCAGTCATCAAATTCAGCTCCATGATTTGCAACATACCATCTTTTGGGGATAAAATATGTGGAAGTCATTTTGCTGAACAGCACCAATGTCACCAATTTAAAAAACAAACAACAAAACAAAACGAAAAACCTGAACACACTGCTTCTTTAAGTATTTTCTGCTGCTGCTGGCTCTACAAATTTTAAGGATGCTTGAGTATAATTATTGAAAAAATAAAGCCACTCTCATTTATCATGAGCAGCACCACTGATTTCAAGTATCTTCATTGATTACAGTGGAATTATGCACAGAGTCAGGGTCACAGAGTCTGTTCTTTATCATCCCATTTCTCTCCTTCATCAATCTCCCACTGTCTTCTAAGTGCATAGTCACAGCCTAGCTGAGGTTGGTAGGCACTTCTGGAGCTTTCTTATTCCAACTCCACTGCTCAAAACTGGGTCAGCCTCGGGAAGTTGATCCGGACTGTGTCCCATCAAGTTTTGAACATCTCTATGGATGCAGACCCCTCACCCTCTCTGGCGAACTTGCTGGTGTATTTAGCCACCTATGAAGTAATATATATATATATATATATATATATATGTGTGTGTGTGTGTGTGTGTGTGTTGTAATAAAATGGAATTGCTTGTAGTGCAATTCGTGCCATTACCTCTTGTACCATTGTTTGGCTCTATCTTCTTTATATGTTCTCATCAGGTATTTATATATACTGGTGAGTTCTGCTTTGAGCCATCTCTTCGTATGACAGGTATTTCTAGACCTTAATCATCTTCATGGCCTTTCACTGGGTTAAATTCTTTAATTCAATGTCGTTTTTGTTCTGGGGAGCCAAGAACTAGATGCAGCGCTACAGATGCACCTTCAGCCGAACTGAGCAAAGGGGAAGGTGACCTGATGGCAACACTCTACCTAATGCAGCCCCAGATGCTGCTGGTTGCCTTTGTCTAATTGCAGATGGTTATCACATAAATACTATGATTTCCTCTTCACGAGTCCATGCTGACTACAACAATTCACCTTGCTTTTAACCTTGACATTGACAACAGTTCCCCAGATGCTCCTATTTGTCCTTCTTGAAGATAGAAGTGACATTAGATTCCTTCCAGTCCTCAGGAGCCTCCCCTGATTAAGACCTTTTAAAGCAATTGGAAGTGACCTTGCGATGACATCATCCAGCAGATTTAGCACTTGGGATTCATCTCATCAGACACTGAATATCTCCTAGCATTTTCTTACCCACAAGCAGCAAGTATCAACAATTAATCAAAGATAGAACTGTTTCAAAATGGCAAAATCCATTTCACAGCTATAATTTTCTCATTAAAGACATAGTTATTTGATCTACCCATTCACTGAGTTCTTGCCGAATGGTATGCTATCAGGTGTATGGCTTAAAATCTTTGATAAACATAACAGAAGGACAACCGTTTCTATTACTGTGAGGAGGGAGGGAAGGTTGCATTTCTAATGTTACAGTGATAATCATCCCACTGTTGTTATTCTGTCTCATGTTTCAGCATGGATTTATAAAGTTGATATGATATGCCTCCTGGGCTGGCTCTCTGAGAAGCAGATAAAATTCTGCCTTCATACAAACCTGCAGGGAAGAGCTGATTCAACCAGGTTAGTCATGATTTATGGGTCTTTATCCTAATCAGCTATTCTGACATGCCTCTCATTAGAATGTCACTGGATTTGGAAGCAGACACAAAAAATCTACTTTTGTTTCTTGTTCAGAGATATGCTGAACTGTTCAATTCAGAGACTGCTCTCTGAGTACATAGTCAAAGCTGCCTCAAGTCATAACCGTACTTGAGAGGGGGAACGTATTTCTAAAAGCACCAGCACCACCAAATCCAGCATAGCTCTTGTCTGTGACAATTTTAGGGATGCTACTGAGCATTCAGGTGTTGCTTCATGTTTTCTAGTGAATACTTATCTCTCTAATCTTTATTATAATTCTGAATCCAACTTTCTGTGGTATTTACTTCTTTGTAATGCAGCAGGAACAAAAAAATTTTTTTTTCTTTTTCATAACACTCAAATCAGAGATTAAAAAGCAGAATTTGGTGCTGCTCAACCCTTTTCCTTTTTCTTTTTAAGCAAGCTATTAAAGAAAGTGTTATCTCACTGCACTCTCAACAGTTGCTCTCTTTGGAGACACTTGGCAACTGTTTTAAAATGAAGTGTTTCCATGGTGTTCTGAGTACTGATTCACCACTGTACCTAATGATTTTTTTTTATTGCCTGATGTCCACAGGGCACATTATCTTCTGGGACATTTCTTTCTGATTCCTGCAAGACTGACATTTAGAAGGACGTAAACATTCATTAGAAGGGAGATGTAGGTTTGATGTGCTGAAGTGCCTCGGTATCCCTACAGAACACTAGATTTCCCTTGTATAGGACATTCGTTAGGGTTTTTTAGGATCCAGATTTTACTATTCACCCTAGTAAGAATATTAAAAAAAAAAAAAAAAAAAGAAAAAGAAAAAAAAAGTTTAACTGCAAACCTGGAGGGCGCAAGTAGTCATTTCTAAGCAGTCAAGTAAGGCTAAGGATTTTGGCAGTATGGTTTACATAAATCAGCAAACTACAGTTTTCCTCAGGTGTATTTGGAATCTAACCTGAAGAAACTAGGCTCAATTTGAAGGGTAACTCATTCATAATTTTCTGTTATTTCTGAGTATTTTATGTGTATGCCACAATATTTCTGGGGACACAAAGCAACGGTTCATCTCAGACACAAAGGCCATTATTAATATTCTGGAGAACTACAGAGATTTTTCTGTGTCAGAGTTGTGTAAGCCTGAGATGTGAAGCACAGGGCCAGGAAGTTTCTCCCTGTCTTGCACCTCATAGAAGAAAGGCTGGAATTTTCCCTCACCAGGAAAGCTTGAGGTTTTTAGCTGATCACACCTCCTTCCCAATGATGATGTATGAAACTTAAAACCAGAACATTTGGAAAGATGCCAACCCATATTTCTGGAGCACCAGAAATATTATGCCTCTGAATTTCTGGAGCTGATACATAGAGTATCACTTCAACATTAGCTGTATCCCTTCTTTGAATCTGCATTGGAGAGCTTAGTTATTAATAAAACATCTTAACTAACAAAAAAATGTTTTTGTGGCTGGAACAACTTTCAAAACAGCAATAAATATCCACTTACGTGTCAAGAAAATTGAAGATAGATTTAGTTCCTATAGTCTAATGAATTAAAAGGAAAAGAATAATGAAGTATGCATGGCTGCACTTGCACAAAGTGTATACAGCATAATTTCCCTGGAAGCAATGTCCCTAATCTCCTTTGAACTGCCAGAGGATTTGTTATTTGAGATTGCCCTTCTTTACCCCTTTATTTGCTTTCAGTTCTTATCCCATTATGGTGTTTTCTTTGTTTTCAAAAGACCTTAATTGCTTTTTGGTGTTTAGGTAAAACTCTACAAATACTAAAAATGTTTCACAGAAAATGATGACTCCCACTCACAGCACAGACAAGGATGAAGTATTTGGATTGATATCTTCTAGTTTAGTACAGTATGCATTCCTACAGCTTCCTGGGTACAGTGATAAAAGCATTCTACCTTTTTCTAGTTTATGCAGGTGAACAGGTATTAATTACCTCTCAAAAGCACATTTAACAGAAAATAGGAAAGAGTTATTCTTGGGCAGTTATGTCCAAACTAATTTCACTTTCAGAGTGTTGACTTATTTCACTAATGCTTTTTGTATTTGAAATTTTGATTTACATTCAGAACTTGCTTCCACCCACTTCTGCCCATTGTCCTACAAATAACTGGTGACTTACGAAGAACAGGTCATACAAGCAAACCTTTATTGCTGGTAAAGTTCCTATTTGCCCTGATGGGAAATGTTTTTCTCCACTGTTCTCCACAGATAGGAGCTTTCATTTAGAAAGTGATAACAAAGCAGCATGCCAGAGTCTAAGGGCTGTCTTACAACAATCTAAATATTCATTCACAGGAAGAAAGGAAATCAGGCATTGGCAGGTATTCAGAATATAGCCAATTTCTCAAACATAAATCTGTGACTCAAGAAAAATTAGTGTCCACATTGTAAAAATATTTATGTAAATTTTTAATATTACAGAGATCAAAGCTGTTCCGTACCAGAATTGTGGAAAAAATGAAGAATCACTGGGAAATTATGGTGACAGATTCACGCCCGGATTATTTATACCACAATCAAGACTGATGTGTGAATTTAAATAGATCTATTTGTGATTTGCCAGCGCTGTTTGTTTATGATCAGCTCTGTCTTTGGGTTCATTATTGCAGAACTTGAGATATTGGGAGTTGCACTCTCAAGCACACCATGATGTCCTGCTAGTAGATGTGTTAGAGAAATTGACTACAAATTATTAGCAATCTTCTCAATACCTTTATTGTCAGTTGAACTAGTTTTAAGAAATGTTAGTGGAAGGAACACGGAATTTCTTGCCTGCAGTCAGCAGCTCTGGAGGTGCTCAGTGGAGCGTTCAGTGAGCAGTATTCCGGAGACTCACTGTCAGCACCAGAACAGTTACGCCCAGCATGTGTCTATGTGCCCAGCAGTCTGTCAACTACAGCCATGAGGATGCACGCTGATAGACATGCACTTACGAGCTTTCTAAGAAATCCTGCCTCTGCTGAAGTCAGTGGCAAAATTCCCATTGATTTATCTGGAAAGAAGTAGCATTGTTTCATACCCAAATCCTTGGTGCTCCCTGTGTGAATGTATTATCTCCTTACTCAGATTACCTTAAAACTGTCTATGCATGCACTCATAGTGATTGTAGTGTCTATTTCTCAAGATTGTAAGGTGGGATGGGATGGGGGTGGGACCCCACAGTTGTGCTCTCAGATTTTCCTATGGCACTCTTAGTAAATCCGATCCTGGTCACAAGATGCTTTTGCTTGCAGGTGAAGAAAATGCTCTCATGGTTACTTGATCCAAAGGGTACTGAAGGGTTTTGACCTTCACATCATCTTTTAATAACCCACTGATCTGATATTTTGTGCTTCCATGATCTTTACAAATCTTCTCCAGCACGCAAATTAAATTATCTGTAAAACACTTGAGAAATGTCACGTTAAATCATAAGCAGAGGTCCCATAATTATGAAACTTCCTACAGAAAGAAAAATAAACTGAGACCTTTCTCTACTATAGATGGATAATTGTTTACTGCTTCTGACTGTAAATGTCTTGATGCCTTAAGTTTAAAAACAATCCAGCAATTAGTTCTTCAGCTTTCAAATTCTGAAGTGAAGAAATGTTTTATGGTATGATGGAGAAGCTGTGCTCAGGTTAACCCTTTTTGTTACAGAATATCTCAGGGATGGTACTATTATTTGTTTTGGCTAGAGAAACATATTCAGGTATAATGAAACATCTCTATATGGTCATAGACAGAATTGTTCCTGGCTTGGGTATAACAGAAAGAACTTTTGATGTCTAGAATGGATCTGACAATCCACAGAAAACAGAACATGTGTATAAAAAAATAAGTAAATAGAGAAAAATTGTTGCTGTGAAACTTGGAGATTTTATTACAGTATAAATTTTCCATGAAATGTTATCATTGCTTATGATAACCCAGTCAGTGAAGGTAACTTTGGTAAGGCTTAAAGTGTGCTTGCCAGACAATAAGCTGTATTGGGGCCAACAGAGCTAGTAACAGAATATAGCTTTTGTTGGCTGTTGATAAGGTGCTGACATTGCTAGAATGTGCCTGAAGAGTAGTGGTGGCATGAAATGCATGTCAAGATGTGATACAAGCCTTCTGTGTGATTTTTTTCTGTCCCTGTATGTTTACCCTATTCTATTGCTTAGATGGTGAAGCTGCTCTGGAAAGTGCTGTCATTAAATCAGCAGTGGGGCACCCTGCATTTTTCGTCTCAATAAAAATCAGGTGAGCTCTGCTGTTGCATTTTCTGTCCTGAAAATTCAACCTTATATCTGCACAGCTGGTGAACTCTTACTAATTTAGGTATTAATGCTCATAAAGACTTTTGGATCTATCTGTGCTAGCATTATGTTTCTACTGTTTTTCAAACTAAAATAGGCTCTAGGTTTGTTTACATATCCTGGTTAAAGACATATACTTCGCTTGACCCACTAATTGAAAAACAGAGGCTTGCCAAGATTGTGAAAGGGAACTGCGTTTTAGCTGCATGGTTCCATGATGATTTGCAAAGAGATCTCAACAAGGGGTTGAAATTCAGTGAATCTACCAACTTTTTAGCTTTATAGGGGACATCATCATCACTATTTATTTGTAATACCCACCTCTGAACTGAATTGTATAGTTCTTCACAAAACTCCTATCCTAGAAGCAAACCTTCCTGTCTGCTTCTTGACAGGAGCCACAAATATAATTTTCTGGTCTTCCCTGTATGTATGTTGTACAGTGAGTCCACAGGAATGAGTTCTTTAGTATTGTAAATACAGTATGAGATAAAAAGGAAACACACAAGCAAGCATATAACTTTATGGGACAGCTTCAAGAGTAGTATTTGTCTAACCCAGAAAAACAAGTTGAATTCTACTTGGAGTGCAGGAGGGCATTTGCAACAGCAGCCAAACTGAAAAAGATAAATAGCTTGAGTAAGGCTTTTGATCTATTAAAGGAAAGTCGTACGAAGATCAGGGGAACATAGTTTGCCTCCTTTCCCTTTTACATTGAAAACCCAGAAAAAAATTATGAATGTCTGACAAATTGAGAAATAGATTGGATGCACTTAATACTGTTATATTGAGAGCACTTGTAGTTTCTGGGTGGGTGTTTGTAGATTTTAGTGGTTTCTTGTTTATTTATTTGTTTTGTGGGTGATTGTTTTTCTTAGACCCTCTGTATATTAGTTGATTTTTTGGGGATATTTTTTGTTTGGGTTGTTTTTTGTGTGTGGATTTTGTTGGCTTGTTTGGTTTTTGTACAGAAGTTAAACCATGTGAATGTAGTTGTACCTTAACAGTTGTAAGAGTCAAAGGTCAGCAGTTAAACCAAAATTAAATATACATCTCTGATGGTATTTATTATATATACTTAGAAGGGCAGCTGTCCCCTTCCTGGAATCCAATTGCATTTGGTAACTATAATGTGTGTTTCCTACCAGACGCCAAGGATAGGGTGAGTTAGGGGTGAAGTAAAAGGCAACGGTGACTTAGCTCTTAAGTTCTGATATGATGCTGACAATGAACCATGAACATCATTTCATTCAAAATTAGCCTTGAATCTGAAAATGAAGTAGTCTATAATCCAACAAAATGTTAAATCGGTGCCATTTCTAGAATCTGCACCACAGCATTTCATAATATTTTCAGTTACAGTGTAGATCATGTTTCCAGTTAGATTCTGTAGTTATCCTTTAAAATTTCTGGCCTATGGCAGACTGAAAAATAAATTGAACAAAGTTTTGCAAACAAAAACAAAAACAAAAAAACAGAACCTAACTGAAATGGGATCTGCAATTAAAAAAAAGAAATCAAATACAGGTAAGGGTCTCATATGTTGGAGCTTGAATGATTATGTTCTCATTAGAAGGGAATAGGATTATAAGAGATTATAATTATAAGAGAAATTATAATTATAAGAGAAAGAAATAGCAATATTACAGTATTACCAGGTAAATGAGGCTAGATTGAGCATTGGTCTTTTGTCTCAGTTTTCAGAATCCCTTAGTACTTTCAAACAGAGGAGACTGTGAGGATGGTTTTCTCCATTCTCAGGTGACTAGTGGAGATGTAACCTGGACAAGGGTGAGAGCAGTGGTCTCTGAGGTGGAGTGTGTTCTTGACAATCCATTGATGGGCAGGAAGAAAACAGTGTTTGCATCATTAATAAATGATGTCATTTTTTTAAATAGTACTTTCATTTTATTTCATCTTTTCTATCCTTTTCTAATGTCTAATTGTGTTTTATAATTAGATTTTATTATGTATATGACATTAGTCAGTAGTACATGTATACTACTGGTAATAACATACATATTAAGAGTGTATGCTTTTTTAATTTAGAAAAAACATAGATTTTTTTTTCTGATCTGAAAGTGATTCTTTCTATTTATCTCCATGGAAAGTAAAGCAGATATGAAGAGCATAGGAACACTATTTGATTGAGCAAATTCTCTGCTACGAAACACAATTCTTCAGCGTAGTGACCACTATTAGCTGTGCGTTTAAAGCAGCGATCAGAATGAACCTGCGTGCTGCACTCCCCAAAATCTGTACCAGTAGAGGTGGCCCACTATTGAAAGACACCACCCACTGCCTCACTGTGCTCACTTTCACCATTTGGTCCATTAGGAGGGACAAACTGCTATGAGAAAGATCAAACATATAAAATCCATTTCATAAAAATGAAGAGATCAATGTAAATGCAACGTTCTTGATTGCATACTCAGAGAAAGGTGGGGGTAGGGCATGGGAGAATGGGTGACATGGCTTTAAAAATTCTGAGACTCTCAGTGAGGAGAAAGAAATGGGAGGACATTAAGCAAAGAAAAATAGTTCCTGCTTTTAGATAAAACTCTTGATGATGACATGGTAATAATGAATTACTTAGATTTCGGTAAAGTTCATGGTATTTTCTAATCGCATAAAAAGATTTCTCAGAGTATGATATCACAAAGACAGACATTAGCTGAAATAGCACGGGAGTCCAAGACAACAGAGCAGTAAGAAGAGGTCTTGGGGTTTCAAATGACTGTGCAGTATCTGGTATCTACCAAGGCATTTCAGTGTGGTTCAGGTTTTTTGTTTGTTTGGTTGGTTTAGTTTGTTTTTTTTTATTCCCAGGTGCATCTCTATTCATTTTATGGAAAAGTGAAAGATTATTGAAGGCAGACTTCTGCTGGTGTTGGGTTGTTTTACGTTCTTTTTTATGGTGTTCTAAGAGGGAAAATACGAGAAATATACAGTCATGTAGGTTAAATGATGATTTTGCGTCATGCAAAGATGACAAAAAGCCACCAGCTCTTTTTTCTAAGTGTGCAGGTGTATTGTTGTAATGGGTTATGACGGTGTGTAGGTAGTGAGACAGCTTGTAAACACTCCTCTGCAGTGGAGTCAGGAAAGAGGTGATTATCCATGGACTCAGTGTGAGAAAGGTGAAGTACTTGCGCAATTGTTTGGCAGAATTGCTGTAATTGTTTTTTTTCTAGGACACTGTTTTCCTGCTACCTCTTCATTCCGATCCAAGGTCTCTTATAAATAGACAGCGATTTACCTTTTCTTACTTACCCTTGAGAAATTCGTTGTTGTTTTCCAAAGAAAAGTTGATTCTTGATGGTGTTTTTTTCACTATGGTTTACAATTGATTTATCACAGAAGATGAGGAATCCAAAGCATGTTTATAAAGTGACGTAATTGTCTTCTAGTGTACTAAACTGTACCATTTATGACTGTCACATTACTCTTTACAGATGTTTACAGGAACAATCACAGCTTGAAGACCTTGTGTTTTTTCCTTGTATACTAACAAATTTATAGACACTAACCAAACCTAATTTGCCCAGGAGCAACTTACTTTTCTATCTCAAAATAAAAGCCTCCCTATACTAAGGACTGCTCTGTACCACAGAGCAAATAAGTTCAGCTTCTTTGGCTCCTGTGCTGACCCACTAAGAACATGAAGTAATTTCTCAAATATCTATTACAGTTACACTAGCAATCCCAAGATTTCACTTGTCTTGTTTCATTATCTTGCAAACATTACTTGTGCCTTAACAAGCATACATATTTACTGCATCCTTGAAAGAAGACTTTTTATAATATACAGTGACAAGATTCAGAGTAATGTGATTCTAATCTCAGGATACAGATAATTAAAAACAAAAATTATGTTTAAACATAAGAACGAATATTTTACTGTGAAGATGATTGAATACTGGTACAGGTTGTCCAAAGAGGTTGCGGGATCCCTGTGCTTACTTGTGCTAGAACCTGGTTGGATACAATCTTGGGCAACCTGTTGTAGGAGGCCATGCTCCTACCAAAGGAGGTTAGTCTAGAAGATCTCCAGACATCTCTGCCAACCTCAACAGCTCTGTGAAAAAGTCAAGCATTTCTAGCAACTAGATATTTTGCTATACCAGTATAGCTGTTGCTATACCAGTATACCATTTTACTTGAAAAAGTTGCTCGCCATACTATCTGAAGACATAATTTTGTGTTGAAAGTGGTACATCCTTATGTTAGGTGACAAATATTAGGTTTCTATCTTCTCCAGCACTGTTTTCACAAAAGAGGAGAAGTCATAGTTATTAATTGTACAGGTCAGAGAAGATATGCCATAGTATTTAAAAGAAAGAATGGGGAATGCCAGATCCACAATGAATTCTCCCCTCTCTTTTCTTTTCCTGATGTTATTGTCCAGATCTCACCTGGCTTTGTCTTCCAATAAGCTTTTTTTCGTTGAATTTAGAGGACTTCAGTTGGCTGAGAGAATAAGTGCAGGCCAGCCTTATTCCTAATACTTTTCATTGTCTCAAGGAATAATAGATTTTTCTCTGGCTCATTAATGATTTAATTCAGTGAAATCCATTTTCATGTGTGGCCCTGCACTAAATTTTGAGAACTGTTTGAAGGAGAGGCTGCTTATAATGAAAGAGACCTTCATAAGCATTCCAGACTTCATTCATTCTGTTTGTAACCCTGTTTTCCTATCTGTTTGTAATTAACTTACCCAGTCTACAGACTCAGAAAATATGAAATTAATGAATTCTTTTCAATTAATTAATAATTAATTAAATGATTCTATTTTGAGGTTGTATTAAAGTTCATCTCTTGCTTATAATAGCTTCAAAAGGTAATGACATCAGAGTGGGAATCTTGTACTTCAACTAAAAAAATTCTCAATTTTTTGAGGATGCAGGAAGAAGCTGGATTTCCTGCAGCAAGTGTTAGAAAGAGCAGAAAAAATGCACACACATAGGCTTAGTTGGTCCTGTGCGATGGCATATCTTGTCTAATGCGTATCTATCTTGATTTCATCCTGAGAAATAAGGGATGATGCTCCCATTTTATGGGTGGCAGAAAAGTAGTCACAGTTGCATAAAGTCATCTCATCACGCTTCACTGGTTGTGTTACAAAGCAGGAGACTTACAACCTGTGTCTTCAATGTGCCAGATTACTGTCAGAACCTCTTAATAGACCGCTGAATAATTCCAATGGAAAGAACCTCAGCCGCAAGCTGGAGTCTCAGCTATCATTCAGACCTGATAGAGATCTGAAAAAAAAATTGTTCAAAATCGTCTTTCTGGAAACCAATTGCATTTTTAACTGGGGGTTGTTAACTTCTAAAGGATGAATTTGTCCTCTTAATCTATTGCTAGTGCACAATTGATACTCCATTATCTGTTGGAGACGTATGAGCACGTTAATGGAATAGGTCAGTCAGCACTTATTAACATTAAAATCTCATTTAGAAATGCTGGTCCCCTTGAGGGTGCTTTGGTTCTCACAGTGCACTGGGTTTTATACTGCTTTCCAGTGTTTGGAGCCTGGGGTATTTCACTGCTCCTTCTGAAAGCTAATATCAGCGATAAAAGGGTGAGTTAGGTGACATGGTACATGTAGATCACTGCTGCTGCATCTGAACTGCTGTTGAACCCAATGCTACACTCTTCTCATGCTCTTTTAACTTACAGCAAGTTCTCTAAGAGCTGGGAAAGAGATTTTGGTGTGGCTTTAGTTCAACTTTGCTTCATTCTCATCTTCCAGGTGGATGGAGCTCCACCATGAACATCCTTCAGACTCCCTGCATGACATTCCTGGCAGCCAGCTATCCAAAGCCATCCGAGGCACAGAGATTGAGGGAAAATCTGGTCTGGATTATGCTGTCAGCAGGCAGAAGGAGCACAGGCTTAAGTAGACATAAATATAATATATATATAATTATATATAATATATATGTTTTATATATATATATATATATATATATATATATAAAATATAAAATACTTGCTTGCAGCTTAGCTGACCTTACTTGCCTTTACAGAGTTTCTTCTTTAAGTGTATTCTATTGGAAAAGTAAGGTAAAAATTCTATTCTCTGAGTAAAGGGACATGCCATACCAGTCTGTAAGAGCCATCGTTCCCCAAGGGATTGACCCCCATGGGTTGCACTACAGCATGGACAAAGCTTTGACTGCTTGATTTTACTTCTATTGCTAAATGAGTTTCTCTTTAATGTTCTTGTTGTGTTCAGTATGGAAGATTCAAATGTGTCTGACACTGTGTAATAATAATAGCACAGTGACACAATTAACTAGACAACTTTGTTACTTGACCAGACTATCACACCCTATTACTGATCAAAAATAATAAAAATCTCTGTTTTCCTTCCAGTAGACGAGAAACATTTGTTTTTATCTTTTTTTTCTTTTTATCTGTCACAGGAAAGATAAACAAAAAGAAGTACTGGAGTTTCAAACCTGAAATGTGCCATTGGAGAGCATTAATATTTTGTCTGATGAAGATGTTCTCTTTTGATATTTTCCTCTTTTCTTTTTTGTTCAGTTTCTCTGAATGACTAAATCAGTGTTTCCTCAGAAATCCTGATACTTTCTTATGTGAGTGCATTAACTTCTCAAACTGTGTAGCATGATGTCACCCACTCTATAAGACACCAGAATTTATGAATAATACTTAAGTTTAACAATGCAGAATCACATTGTTTCATTTTTTCATTCTTATTGGTTTGTTATAATAGTCATACTGAGAAATGTATGACTAGAAATTGATTAACCTTCTCTGTGCATCTCTTCAATATATAGCACTACTGTATAAAAAAAAAACAAAAAAACTCTTCTGCTTATTTCTATGCAGTATATATATATATATAAATAATTCAAAATAGGAGAAATAAGACAGTGCCTATTTTGAGCCAATAAAACAAAACAGTTTCTGATGTATTTATCAGGCTACTTCTCACTTCCTTTCAAACATGCCCCACAAGGCTGTTCTAATCATACACAATCTAAAAGTAAATTGATGAAAGATAAATCTTTGATTTTTTTTTCTTTTTTCATATTGTGCTTTTTGTGCTTTTTGTAAGAGTGCTTTGATTTATTTCCACATGAGGAATTAGTCTCTTAATCACAATTAACATACTTGAGTGTTGTGTTAAATGCTAATTTGAGGGTTTTCGCTTTGTATATTTTAAGAAATAATGCTCAGAGAGCTACGTGATATATGATAAGACCAGGCACAATTTCTGGAGTTTGCTTTGCTGAAATTACAGGATAATGTCATCTGAATTTGCAAATTGATTTGAATTTAAGCTGTGTGAAATGTTTGCAATGGAGCTCGAGGCTGAAAATACCTCTGGTTTGAGTATTTGAAAAAATACTTAGTCTGCATGCACACTTTTCAAATGGACCTGAGTTGAAATACGCACTTGCATACTCAAAATGTTTACCTGACACATAATAGGAAGGCAAGTTCTGCCACATCTAATACATTTCATTTGGAGCTTTTGAACATGTTTGAAACACATCTCAGTCGGCTTAGTCTGGTCTTGTTCCCCATGCAGTCATAGATTCATAGTCACTATTTACACTGAAAAAACTGGAACTAGATTTATTTGCATCAGCTGAAAAACTGGTCCAGCATATTGAGAACTGCAGTCATGGAAACGTGTGTGTGTGTTTATGTGTAAATATCTGAAAAATTTCCTCCATATTTCTTCTGAAATGTAAACTTTGGGAAAATTCAGGTTTTTTTCATAATGAAAACTTAAAATGCTTTAAAAAATTATGGAATTATTTTCCACTTGAAATGCTTAGAAGAAACATTCTCCCAAATATACCAAACTACAAATAGAACTTCACCACCCAATGCAGCCTCCCAGCAGCCATCCCAGCACCTCCTGTCCTGGGGTAAGAGGCCAGCTGAGAGGCACTGCAGCCAGCCATGTGAGTTGATGTTTCTGCTCCCAGGCTGGTTATTAGAAGTGGGTTGCAGATCTTCCCATAACCCTGATACTGCCTCACACATGAAGGTGGGAAATGATAAATGGCACTAGCTCCCACACTGTGCACAGCATCAGGTGACAACCAGACCAGTGGTGCCAGCGTCCTCTTGGGAACTGTTTAAAAACAATCCTTCATAAATCTGTTGATACCTTAATCCTCAAGGCTGGCTGCAATGACACACTAAGGAGACTGTTAGTGAATAATGAAAACCTCTTGCAACAGATACTGGACTTGAAATACCCTACATCCTCTGTTATGCCCAAGCAGAGCTTCCCTGCACAAGGAATTGTTTTTGAAGATATTTCTTTTTCTGACTTCCTCTACACTATATCATCAGTCTTCTGGCACAGTGGCTGGACATTGAGAAAACCTTTTCCAAGAATCCCTGGGGAATAATAGATCCTAGACAGAGAGCTGCAACTTTCCATGTTGTCAAAGTCAACAGGCTCTGTACATGCTCACATTTATCTTACAGTTGGGCTAAGAGGAATAATCAGCAACTGAAGACATACGTTGGATCAGTTTTTGTTGAAAGGCAATCAAGACACAGTCCCATTCTCCTGTCCAGAGGCAATGTGGCACTCTGCTGAGATACTGTTAGGAGGATGAGGTGGGTCAGTTACTTTAGCAGGTACATGCAATATATTTCACTCAGTTTATTTTGAGAGACACATCTCTGAATAGGTTGTTTCTTTATTTAGTCATTCAAATAATTCAAACAAAAGGCCAGAAATAAAATCATTAATTAAAATATAACAATTTGTTTCGGAGGCTGTTTGCATAATTGAAGAGTCAATAAATAGCAAATAGAAGTTACAAACTTAATATGGATGATTATGAGGAATATGAATAATTCTTTTTTGTAAGTTACTATAAACATTGCCAACAAAGCTAGGGAGGTTTTGTGACCTGTCTCATAGCAATTTTTCACTTGGGCTTAGTTAATAGGCTTGAACACTACTTCTGAAAATTGTGTTCATTTAGTCCTGCAATAGAGCAAATGGTTTTAGCTAACAGATAATAAAAGCTTTTTAAATAATAGAAAAGTGTCATTCAAAGGGTTCTAACGTGAGTTTAATGCACAAAGGCCTGGAACATCTAAAAGTTTAGACTGACTGTGGCCAAGGGCTTGAATACAGTTCTGTTCTGGGGACTGACTGACTCGTAAAATGCTGAGTCCTTGCAAGTGTCAAAACTCTCAGTGTTTTCATTGGAAAATTGCATAGCAGCTTTGCTCTGCAGAAGATGAACTCGTTTCTGTGTAATGAGAAGACTTTGTTTTTCCATTAATGAAGTGAACTCAAGATAGAGGAAAAAAGAATGGAGATATGAGCCAAGAGATCAGCTACGCCAACATCTGAAATACCTGAAGATAGTTCTTTATTTATTATGTGAATAATAAATTTTCTCAGCTAATACTGATGCTTCTCAAACTAGCAAGAGAATAAGAGTCCTCTCATCTCTACTCTGCATCATACATTCCCTTTGATCTTTTTCTTTCTTCGGTTGGGATGTGTAGCATTTTTTGGGTACTAAATGAATCTGCCTGACCTGCTAGTGTATGGAAATCTCTATCTGAGCAGCTATATATGGCCATGTGAAAGGAGTTTACTGCAAACTTTGAAAAGATAATCTGTTTGTTTTTTTTCTTTTTATGATGCTGTAGATCAATTTTTATAATCATAATATGACACTTCAGGCTGCACTTTGTTCCTTTATAATCACAGCTTTTGTGCAGCTGAGGCTTCATGGATCCATATTGTGTCTCTCATTCCAGCCTAGACATCCAATTGTGACCAGACAGCAAGTCCCTTGGTATATGAATATTCCATACTATAGTGCACCTGTCTTCAAACTTCTTTAGAAGAATTTGCAAATTTGCCAATGTACAAAATCTAAATCAAATTATAGTTGTCATCTCCTTCTCATTAGCCTGTATCCCCAAAAAATTCAGAGTATTAATAGAAATGTTAACAGCTCAAATTAAGGTATAGGTTTAATCTTGATGATTTTTTAATTGCCTTCCTAGCAAACAGGACTGAAATAAGCCAAGATTCATTTCTTCCATTTGAACAACTCCGTTCCCTCCAGCGTAGCTTTTTGGTTGGTTGGTTGATTGGTTGGTTGGATGGTTTTTGTTTGTTTGTTTGAGCAGTTCTACCCCTAATTTGTATGTCAGTCTCCAGAAACAAATGTTGGGCCAAACCTGATACCTGCCTTTATTTTCAGCTATTGTATTTCTAGCAAGCGGAAAATTTTCTTGCTTGCTTGACTTCACGATCAATCCTGCCAAAATCTCAGGGCTTAGGTTTCACAGGAGTCACTTAAGGTTTCTGCGTGTATTGTAAAATAGTATTTGCTGAATGCTTCCTGAATCCTTACCTCCATCTGCTTAGATTTGATTTTATTTTTAATTCATGTGAAGTCAATTTCTCTGCAGAAATATCTGACTTTGAACTTGTGTTCAAATGTAAGGACAAGGTCTGCTTGCAGAATCACTTGATCATAGATGTTTCTACTCAGCTGTGTCTTCTATGGAAAGTTTTTTGGTATCACCAAAAAACAGGATTTTTTTTGTTGTTTTTTGTTTTTTTCCTTAGGATTACCTAAGATAATCCTATCCCTTATTCCAGAGGGTGTCTTCCCCTTAAAGTGAAATAGAAGAATATCTACTTTAAATAGATGATAAAAAATAAATATATATTTTTTTAAAACACAAACTAGAAAACACTGGCAGTGTTCATTAGATTTTAAAAGGCATCTGTGTTTATTCTGAACTCATCTAAATCCAACCTGCCCTTCATGCTTGCAAGGGGATTGAGCTTGAAATCTCTGTTTTTATCATTCCAACTGTGGATAATCAAGTTAACGTCACAAGTCTGTCATAGTTTCTTGGTCTGAAAGAAGTAAGCCTAATATTGGTTTTATCAATTTGTTTTGGAAAATGGAAATTCTAATTATTTATGGGGTTGTGCAATACTTCATGACAAGCAATTTCATTTCCGACATGTCACAGTTATATAACAGGTGATGAGAATTGCAAATCCAGGGTACAAAGTCAAGCCCCTTCGTTCTAAAAGCTTGGATGATTCTTAATGATAAACTTTGATGTTTTCCTTTTTGAGCTTTTCTCTTATCAGTTTTGATAAATTATAGATTTGTTCTTGCATGTACACAAGTGTAAGGAAGTGTAAATTTCATCAGCCATTTTCATCATGACTTCCATTTAAATGACCCCTGCAATGAAGATTTTCAAGGTCAGGAAAACAAGAAACTTTTTGTAAAAGTCATATAAAGATGCAGTCGTTCTACCTTAAGCTCTTTCCAGACAAAGTACTTCAAATAACACGGAAGAAATTAAACAACCCAGCCTGGAAGTTATTTTTATTTTTATACAATTATTTTTTTCCGATTTCAACTATCCTGACTTCAGCTGGAGTTTCTACCTTCTTTTTAACAACAAAATATTCTTTATCAGAGAGATGCTATCGGTTAGCTGCAAAACCAGTATGAGAAAATGTTATCTAGTCATTAAAAACAGATAACAAAAAAGAATATGCCAATGAACATTGTAGAAAGGCTTTCATGACTGCATTTTTCCTTACATAAAATGATAGTTGGTATGATTTAAATGACTTTATCCTTCCATTTCTATTAAATGTGATCCATCTTAACTTATGCAGTATCTTGTCCCAAGGTAAAAACAAAAAAAACATAGAGTGAGAATGTTATCTTTCTAAAGGTCATGTCTCTTATGATTAATGTGCTGTTTTGAACACAAATATCACTCAGCAATTATAATATGAACACTACCAAAGTTTTAAGAGAGAGAGGGCTGTCTTACGTATTTATTTAGAGATATGCTACCCAAAAACATTTGAAAAATGATTGTCTCCCAGAGGTATGCACACTTCGTTCACAAATCAGTCCAAAAAACTGTTAAGGACCATGAGTTCTTTTACTTTGCCATGCTGCAACCTGTGATTTCAGCCTGACATTTCCAGTCTTCTTTAGATGGGTGGTTTCTGTGTTAGTTTTTAATCCATTCTTAAATAAATGGTTAACAGTGTGGAAGCTGAAGGTTGCAGGGGAAATGCTCCCAGAATATGGATTAAGGCAGAAGAAGCTTTGTGTCTTTGGTGATCATAATTGCTCTCTTTTCTTCCTTTTTTCTTCCCCGTGTACAACCTGGAGATGCTGTACAGACTGTCCTGAAATGCCAACTGTCTGTCAGTGTCATCCATCAAGGGCAGATCAAGGTTCATTCTAACTGACATCTATGGCTTAAAAGTAATCTGTCTTAAATTTCATAAATTGAATTAACACTTGCTATAAAGTGAGTCACTTAATATCACTGAGGAATGCAAGTTAACCACTGTTTTTATTCCTACTAATTTTATGGTTACTATATTTACTAGGTCTATTATATATACAGGTGAAATGAATTATTCTTCTTGCCCTTTCTAGATCACATAAATTGCATGTGCAATTAGAGCAAGTGTCACCTGGCATGACAGCAGGCTGCAGTGATATAAATGCTACTGATATTAGTAGTCAAAGGAGCACATGCTTTAAACTCAGGCATCGTGGCTTTGTCCCTGTCACCAGGTAACACTAAATACATGTTGTGTTACTCTCTTCCTTACTGTTCCTTTGCAGGAGTAGAGATCCTCTATATTATTTGGAGATCTGTGGTTAAGAAGCTATGTTTTATTGATCTTTTCCCGTTTCACCAACTATTGTGAAACAGTGTTTTGTTTTTTTGTTTTTTTTCAGTAATATACTTAAAAATTAGAGTATGCATACGTGGACTGGAAGAATGAATATGTTTCCTTTAATACTATCATTCTAGTACATAGGATTGTACAGTGCATTTTTCCATAAAGGCTAGATATGAAATACCATTTGCTGACTTCTCATATATATGGTAAAATATTTATCAGGTAGGTTCTTGTGAGGTTTATCTGCTTTTCTAAATATTCACTGTTTATGTCCAGTACAATACATTTTTAAAAGCTCTGTACAAGTTATCTCATTGCCATCTTGTAGAAGGAAAAGTAGGGTTTGTTTCATCCATACCTGTTCAACTACACGTGGAATTTCTAGCTTGTGTTATCTGTAGAGACAGCCAAACATGTTTAGTCTCTACGAGGTGCTGTGCCTTTTCCTCTGGATGATTTTGAATGCATTACCGTAGCAGTCTTCTTCCTCAGTAGGCTTACTAAAGAAATGTATGGGGTCTGCCCACATACTTCTGACTGCAAACTCAATTTTGAGATTGCATTCTTAACATATTGAGCTATTAGATTTTCTACCTTTAGTAAATACTGTATTGCTATCCTTGAGCAAAAATGTAGTCTAAATTCATGTTGATTTACCATACCGCTAAATAAACCACCTCTGCTTTACTTCAGTGTCAGAGGTATGGCCCACCTTCTATTTGTGCTTTCCCTTCTAAGACAAGTGCTATAGAAGTGGAAGAACTGAGTTTATTAGTAAAAAAAAGTTTAGAAAGTAAATCTAACAGTGCAGTCTGACAAGTTAACTTCCACATTGCTACAGTTGATAAAGTTTTCATTATTAAAAATATACTCAAGCGAGTGTTTGTAAATGCTCAGTACTGTTATGATGCTTTCTCAATCAGGATGATTTTTAAAGCAATCAGGAATAATTAAGGATAACTTTATAATCACCAGGTGTGCTGATACAACATACCTGAAGCATCTACTCAGCAAACAGTGGAGCAAGATTTAATCGTCCCCTGCTGTGAGACCTCAGCTGTAACTACTGATTGCTGAGATTTTCAGCCCAGCAGCCCTAGCACCTAGGGAAATGCTTTCCTGTTACAAGGAGAAACTCTTCAGGTAGGAAGATTTTTTTACTATGTGAATCTTTGGAACTGATTAGAAGAAGACTGAAAATATCTTTTCTTGTCTCTCTTCCATAGTCTATTTCAGGCATAGTCTTAACTGCCTGTAGCCTTTCTGAATGCTCACTTCTGCTTTGTCGAGGAGCTGCCCTCAGACTTGTTTGTTTGATAAGACTCCTGAAATTGCCAAAGGAGAGGAAACTTTCAGCTGTGAGCATAATTCAGATTTTGTTGGGGGGGATGTCTTGACTTTCTTTCAATTCTACGTTAATATTCTCAGAGTGAAGTTTGAGGCAGTGGTAGAGACTGTGACCTTGTGTTCTCTGTCTTGTCCTTTTAAAAGCCTTGAAAATCTATTAGACTGTTTGGGAAAAAATGATGGGAAATGGTTTTAGCCCAAAGAAAGGACAGATGGATCTTTAAATATTTTAAAAGTTCCTGCAAAGAGGAAGGGGAATAAACTGTTCTCTTATCTAAGTTAGGATGCAGAAAGTAACATGCTTAAATTGGAACAAAACCGGATCTAGGAGTGAAATGCAGAAGCACCAGTGCTTCTCCATGGGATTTTCTCATCGAGAAGTACACAGAGAAAAGATATTATGTCTGATTAGCAGAGAGATACTCGCTGGGGGCAGCTGGCCAGTTGAGCCTCTGCCCTGGGACTTCCCCCTGGTGGTGGCAGACCAGCAAGACATCTGCTTAACTCAGTACTGTGGCGGTAAATAACAGTGGGAGACATTAAAGCATTTTGTATCAGGATAAGCAAGGTCGTTCACAGAAGGCAGGGAGAACTGTTTACAGCTGCATAGAGGTTACTCACAAACAAGTATTTTATAGCTACGTGCAGAAACTACAGGCAGTTTACTTGTGTTCCTAAGCTAATGTAGGCCCTTTCTTATCATCTAGTTTCTTGTTCGGGCAGTGATTTGTATTTTTCCACACAAGGACAAACTTAGCCATTGAAGCATTCTTCCTAGAAAGATAATTAAGGACCAGAACAGTGTGTGTGCATTCTATCAGCTGTGGGCAGCAACATACAGCAGGTAAATATGTACCCTGACAGCCTAGACTCAACTCTAAGTAGCAAACAAATTGTAACAGGAGGTGAAGGGGTTACTGTGTATAATCTGCGTAAGTCACACAGTGTTAATTTAAAAAGTTAATTTAGTTCATTTCGCTAGCAAATATTCTGCCTCCAGGAATTATCCTTTCTTTGAAAACGGTTCTGACTGTTTTCTATTGTCTATTAACATGATGCTTTGGGGATATTTTCTGTGGGAATGTTCAGGCTTAGAGCTGTGCCCACCTGCAACGATATAACTAGCAAAGCAAATTGCATTATCCTCTCAGTAAGCATTTTAGATCTTTATTGTTTTAACCTGAGTTCCTGTAAATCAGCCAGCGCAATCAGTTTTAATGACTCCTCTAAGAGAAAAACAAACAACAATGGAAGAGATCTGTTGTTTTTTTTTGTTTGTTTGTTTCCAGTTTAATCCAGAGAAAAAGAGGCAATGCACTTTTTGTCATCAAAACTCCTGGTGCATACCAAATACTCATTTCTTGCCCTGCACCAGAGGTTATGAACTTTCTGTGTGCCTACCAAAGCTGAGAGTTGTTTTTCAGTGTTTGCTGCAACAGCAGTCGTGCAGCAAATCTGATCCAAAGATAGTGCCATCAGTGGGGAATGACATAGGTGGGGGTCATCATTGTTTTGTTTCTGGCCATCATTTGTTTAGCGATTCCCAAATAAGTTTGCATTGATTAAGTGATGAACTTGTTTCCACTGAAAACCAGTGTCTGATTTCTCACCTTATTTCAACTGAGTCATCCTTTCTGCCAACCACCTCTACAAAAATATGTTTCAGTGATATGCTTTGGCTTCAAAAGGAGAGATAAATTGAAAAATCCTAAGGACAGAATGTAAAAGAAAAATGAGTAACCAGCTTCTTTCTTATTGCTGAATTATTATTTTTTTTTTCTTGCAGTGCTGGGGAATTCCCTCAGCAACAGTGTTCGTGGCCCTAAATAGAAATGGCAAAACCAATAGCTTTGTCTGCCAGCATTTGTTCTTTTCTCAGCAGTTGATATCTCTATTCTTGAATTAGAAAAATTATATGTTACAGCCATAGAAATGAAATAGTTGAGGCTGGAAGAGGCATCAGGAATCTCTGTATATGTCTTACATATATAGAGAGATATATAGATATATACTTAACAATACTCCAGGTTCTACCGGAAAGATAGCAGTTCTGCAGCTGCTCCTAATGTATGCAGATGCTAATTGGTAGCTGATGTCTGCCAAGTAAGCTCCAACTACTGAAGCACTCCTGCTTCAACCTCAGCTGGGATACAGAGCTGTTCATTTATGGGTCTCCACAAAATCCAAGGAACAGCAGGGGCTGGGCAGAGATGATAGATGAATGGTTGAGCAAGCGTTGTTTCTAGAGGATGCCCAAGTAAGAAGTTTTCAAGAACAACATTTTCTTCCAAAACTTCAGTGTCAGCACTGGATCACAGTTGTTGTACAAAATCCTTATTCCCCACCAATATGGTGTTTGATGGAAACCTGGAACAATTCCACTGCTGGTGAATCAAAAGTTTCAGTGGTCAGACAGGTTTTGAATAATAATCTTTTTTCTTCTTCTTTTTTTATTTTTTTTTTTTCTTGATGGATGTTGAATTAAGATGTAAAGGTGCTAAATCAGTACTTGAGGACATGAGAATTATCTGAGGGAGCAGAAAAGTAACTGCTGTGATTCACTGTTGCCAATATGCGCAGTTCATCCCTGCGTTTTGATCTCTCCAGAAATGCCTAGGATTATAACTGTTTATGTTGAGCACTGTGGCAAATACAATAGGAGGGTTTGAGTTCTGGTAATTAGCCATTTGGTTACGTTTCCCTCCCTTCACATCTCTCTACGTGAGTTTGCTGTTAGTAAGGAGGAAATTCTTCTGGTCTTGATCGGAGAGCAGCAGCTTCCAGCGCACAATGGCAGACAGGCAGGGGAGCCCAGCAGCAAGAGTCTGCAGCACAGTGGAGTCTGATGAGAAGTGGGGACAGGCAACCTGCCAAAAGTAAGAGCTGACAGAGAGACTATTCCTGGTGCTTAGAAGGCTGTGCAGTCTGACAAAATCCAGAAACTGGCTGCACTGGATTTAAATTGAGCCCAAAAAGGATTTCTTCACCACCAGCAGTCTAAGATCTTCATTTACAAGTGCTCTTAATTTTATTGCTCGTTCTTCATTCTAGTAGTTTGCTTTTGAGAGCCTTTAGAGCACTTTTATATGACTCAGAACGATCTGGTGATGAGACTTCTTAAGAGTAACTTTCATCTATCTCCTTGTGCATCTTCTCAAAACAGTTTGATGCAAGCAATTCTGTCAGTTCTTCAGATAAGCTTTTCTTCCCACCTCTGAAAACCTGGTCTTCTAACACGTAGGATTGGAATCTGCTGTCTTAAGAGCAGCATCTTCCACTGAAGTGCTTAGTACATTTTTGCTGAGGTCACACAAAGGATACTGGTAAATTAAGGTATTGATTTTCTGTATTTCACAATTGGATGGGAATCTTAGCTTGATCTCCTTCTGCAATGCTTGGCACTATCACTTTTTATTAATAATGCTGTCTTATTATCGTGTCACTGTAACTGATTTGGACCTCTTGTTCTTCAGTCTATTTGGTTCTTTTTACCATTACAGCTTTGAAAGTCATTTTAGTGATAGAATTGCAGACACATTTCAAAACCATCCATGCTATGACAAGTATCTTAAGATTAAAAACAGTTTCATATAAGCAGTTTAATGAATTGCCTGGTTTTCAATAACTTTATATTTTCAAATGGGAATCTGGGATACTTAAGTGCTCTGTATATGGGTGTATTAAGTTGCTAATTCCTTTGGGATGGCTAACACAGCCTCAAAAAGTTCATATGCAGTAACTACTTAGCTCAGATGAGCAATAAATTCTAACCTACCCCAATAAAAGCTACTGGCCAAATACCATAACTACAGCAAAGGCTACTAACTGATGCTTAGTCATCTCCATTTTATATTGTTTCATCTATAGAAGATAGGAAACTGCTCTATTCAACTGGCTTATTTTAAGAGTGCTTGATCAGCCAAATTATATAGTAAAATGCAAGTATAAACTATTGGGAGGGACTGGAAAGACAGCTTGCTTTTTGAGAAAAGCTTTTGTTTTTACTGTGCTGGGGCCCATTTAGATTCAGTTTACATTCAGTTTCCTTCATGTTTTATGGAGCTTTTACTTCCATAGCTCTAAACAGCATCTCTGTCAAAATCTGCATCATATTGTTAGGCCTGTGGAGGCACTTTATGGTGTCTTCCCCTAGATAGCTATAAAAATAGGTGACTATCCACAGTATATCCTCAGATCAGCTAGACAGCACTCTTATTAAAGCAGTCATGCTGCTGGGATCCAGTGTTTTCCTCAAAGCTCTGTGCTGAAAGTCAAGACTTGCCTAATTTTTCCATTGGGTGTGTTCTATTCTAAAGGGCCTTTGGATTAAAGAAGCTATACTTCCATATGAATCTTTGAACTATATTATTTGACTTGAAAAGACATGAAAAATTTCCTAGCTGTGGCCTGTTGAATATATGATGTATTTTTATAGGCACAACACTAATAATTGAGAAGATGGAAAAAGGTTCTGCTCTTCTGCAGTGAGATAAATTTTAAGTAATTCTTCTAGGTTTGTAATGTTTCCTGGCCTGTAAAAGATGGGTAATGTGAAATAAAAACATATGATAGGGCATGAAATGAGAAAAGAATTTAATAGAGGCACCAAGTTTGCCTGCATCAAGATTGTGAAAGGAATTAATTACTCAGTCTTGCTGTATTTGTTTGAACTGCATGTTGTTCTTAGGGTTATAATTGGACTGATAACTTAGGCTTTGTTGCTTTGCAATTGCACATGTGTAAACCAATAGGCAGCGAACACTGACTCCCGTCAGGTGATGTGATTACATCCACTGAGCTTACTTGCTTATTGTCTCTGTTCTCTCATACAGTAGCTACTGCTCCAGATTGGAAGGGTTGATGCATTTAAATGGAAAATCTTTCCAGTCAAAGCTGTCTAACCTAGGCCTCAGGAGGACTAGCCAAGGCAAGAAGGCTACTCAGCAAGAGCTTGAAGTTGATTATGACAGATATTGGCATTCTGTCTAAAAACATGTTTGAAGTGAAACATTTTAACCACAGTAGACTGAAATCTGTCACTGTTACCTGAGCTTGTGAAACAGTCTCCAGGCACTCTTTAGAGTAAAATGGGTTAGTTGCAGAAGGCGCAGTTTCCTGAAAGCCAAATATTTTACCATAAAAGACTGGGCAAACTGAGTAGAGGTAGAAAATGCAATCCCACCTCTCTCAAATTACTAATTAGCAGCTTACAATTAAGCCGCAGTTCCAAATGGGAAAATTATGTAATTGCATGATCTACCCCTCTTGGTTCTTTTGCTGTTATTCTGTCAGCATGGATTCGAATGTTGGTAGTCACAAGTAGGAGGCTGTGGAAAAAATGCTTTTCTGTTTTAAAATTAGTCTAGCTGCAGGCAGGATGCCTACAGATTCATAACAGATATTTGAAAACTTGGATGTGAAGGTTATGAGAACTGTGAGACACAGCGTTTCTGTGCATCTTACAGTATCTGCAGTGTTAATGTGAGTAAGAAGCATGTGTGTGTATGTATGTATGTATGCGAAGCTCTACCAGATTAGCATGACTGAATTTATCAAGATAGCGTCTAAACATACAATAAATAATGCATCTTGATGTCATGATACCAGAAAGGCATCATCTCCAAGAGCATACGTATTTCTTTGACCACTTGCTGCCCAAGCAGATGTGAATTTTCTTTGCATACAGTTTCTGTTAAAGTTTACCTAGATCAATACATCATCAATAGTATTTCAAGTAAGATAACATGTTTAATAGACCAGATCTCTCTTCCAGATTGTGGAACTGGAGAAGAATTATGGTTTTCTATTAGCAGAATTATTTCTAGGGACAGAACACATGTAAATTTTTCATATCTCCATGAGATTTTGTAGGTGAAAAAGAATCAGAAAACCTGGTTTTCTGTGAATGTGAAAAATGCATCATCTACTTCAATTTTGATTTTGCTACATATAGAGTTGTTACTTAAAGTAAAATACAGCAACAATTAGAAAAGTTCTAGAACGCTTTCTTGTCATAACACTTGTTGCATTAAAACTGTTAGAGATCACTCCTTAAGTAATGAAACTGATGTGAAAACATAGCCCTTTAAAACTAGCATTACCTCCTTAATCAGAACTCTCTTTGACTGAGCTGCAACTTTTTCATCAATGTTTTTTCAGCTCGTTTGGTTTGTAGTACAAAAAAGATACAGTGTTTTTTGGAGATTTTCAGTGAAGCTTTTAGCCATTAGCATTCTATCCATTTCTTTTCATTAATCTCTCAACTGGACTCCGGACTTACAATGAAAAAATAATTGTAGCACAAGTTGATTTTTAAAAATATTCACAGGACACGTAAAATAAGTTTTTGCTTCTGAACACAGCAGGTTTTCTGCGTGCTGGTCAATCTGCCCCTCTACTATTTGTTATATTTTCAAAGTCAGTGTAATGCAGAGTTAGTAATCTTAAGCGTTTTGAACGAATTCTTCACAATGTGACACCATTCAAGGACTGGATGTTGTCACAGACAAATATGTAACCAGAGCTTGATCAAGCAACTGAAAGAATTGAAATTAGCTGATGATCAAAATAAAATATAAATCTATTCTCGAAATGATTAGAGTTTCTTGGGAAGTCCTGCAAGTCAAATGGTTTATCCCAGCTGGAATGAAAATCAGTTTTTTTCCCCCATTTTCCAGCCAGAAATAACATTTAATGGCAGTTCAACAGTCTCTACACCCGAGGAAAAGTTGGAGGAAGATGAGAGGAATAAAATGGCTTGTAGAAAATACCTGCTAATATGAAGTGTGCTACTTTGAACGTGCTAGTTTAATCTGGAGTGCAGGTGAGGGGCCATGGGGAAAGACTATCAAAGAACTAGTTTTTCACAATGTATTTTCTTGCCTTGTACATAAAAAGAGCCCGTTAACTTATGTATGACACAAGGAGGGAGGCTGGCCATCATGGTGGGCAGAATATCTCTGGCAGATGTGCAGTGTTTGAGATGCCACTTTTCCAAGTCAAAATGTTTTGATTCTAGACATAATTATTTCAAATTTCTGGACAAACTTAGAGAAATCAGACAGCTAACTAAAGATTGGAAGAAAGATATCCATAGACTTATTATAGGAGTACGAGGACTACAAGTGAAAATGAGCACAGTAAATATAAAACAGATCGGAGCTGCTGTACATCAAACTGGTGATGGATAGGTAACCCAGTGTGTTGGATTCTGAATTCTATTGCAGAATTATGGTCATCCCTTTGTCAGCCTAAGCGATCAAATTGGTATTGACAAACAAATTCACAGTGAGTGAATTGAGATCAGCTTTAATACATACAATGAAAAAAATCTTTGAATTATTTTTATATTACCTCACGTAATTTTTATTTCTCCGCTCCCCTGGCTGCAACAGGAGGTGTAAGGAGTTCTCCAGAACGTTGATGCCATCACAAATGCGCTGCAACTCAGGGAACTGAGGCTGTTTCTAAATCCTAGGGTTAAAATAGAGTTGTCTGGTGTGATTTGCCAAGAAATGTCTATGCCCTCACTGTTGTTTAGAAATGATCTAGCCATGACATCATAGTCAGATAAAATTCATAGGGTAAGGACTTAAGAAATGTTCTGTCATCAATCATTGGGAAAATAAAGAAAAATATTTTCTCTGTGTAAAGTAAATAAGGGCATATTTATAATTTATTTGCATACTTTGGAGGACGGAGAGTCTTACTGCAGGCCATCCCCCTCCCAGTCATGTTTGACATAAAATAATTATTTTTCTCTTAAGAATACGTCCAGTAAAATGAAATGAAAATGAAAAAGCTGTCAAGTATGCCCCTCTAATGGAGCAGTGTGAAAATCTGGGAAGTGAGAAAGATGGCGTACTGAGGGAGACATCTGATTTCTGAGTCCTGAAGTTTAATTTTGGCTGCCCTTGGCACTTATAACAATAGAAGAAGGATGGAGAGAGAAAGATAAATAAGACAGAATTTGTTGAACAAAAATATGTACAACGAGCATAAGCAAAGAGTAAGCAGTGTAAAGCCAGGGAAACCAGCTTTTCTCATGCAGAAGTAAGGTAGCTTCTTGCTCAAATTCTCAATCTGAGTTTTTGTGATATTACTCCTGAAAGCAGCATCCATATCCTGGTGGTGTATGATGAGCAATGCAGCTGTAATCCAGCAGCCAAGTAAAAGGAAGCTACAATTTTTCAGGACTGTGTTCTGTCATTTTTCAAGGTGCAGGCAGTTGAATGCTGTACAGCATCAGCTGGTGGGCGTACTGCAGAACATGGCATGTTGCAAAATAAATTAGTTTGCCTGTTCCTTTTAAAGAAAAAAAAAATGCCCGGAACACTGCTGGACAGAAAAATAAGAAGTGGAATTAACTGAAGGCAAAGGTATGAGATGGGGGAAAAAAAAAAAAAAAAAAAAAAAAGGATTATCTGGTAACTGAGGAAAATAAAGTCACCTGCTATGCCTTCTATATCTTTCCCAGCTGAATAGCCAGTTAATTTGGAATATTGGTTTTTATGAATTTGGCTGTCTCCAATTTTGTACTATTTATTACTGCAAAGATGCACAAAAATTCAGTATGTGTAATTATTTTGTGGAGAAATATACAGTATTAAGTACATGTTATTTTTTCTTCTTTCTCTTTGCTTCTCACCCTATTTGCTCAAAATGTTGTTTGATTATTATTACTATTATTTTTTGGAGGAGAGTGGGGAGGGTATTTATTTTGGTTTTATTTTTTCCCAAATGCCTAAATGTAGATTTCCTGGTGACATGGACATTTTATAAATTATCTGCCTCTGCCTAGCAACTGTATCAGTGTTTCAGGGACAGTAAATGATTTACAACTCGTAATGTTGAAAAAACCTCACAAGCTGTACTAGCTCTTGTGCTATCCTTGAGAAATCTCATTTGCAGAGAAAACTGCACCACTAAGGATCTTTCTAAAACTCAGGTTGCCCTTTCTGCTAACAGCTTAATGTTCTAGCTTGGGAAAAGTGCAACACTTGACATCCCATCAGCCTTCTACTGAAGTTTTAACTTGAAGGTCTACGTCTAAAATATTTGCAGATCAATCACACAAGGATTAAGTTTTTAAAGAAAAATAAATTCGTATATGAAGTTACGTAGCAGGATAAACTCAGCCAATTGCGTTTGGTTGTATTAATTTTACAGTGCCATAGTAACCATTGTGAACGTTTGGTTTTCAAGGGTATGCAAGTGGAATAGATCTATTATAAAGTTTTTTTTTCTTGTGGTTTTTTTCATTCCATCCCAAATTGCAAAAGAGCAGTGTATGAGAGAATAGAAATTTATAAGCAGAATGATCAAGGCAATTACAGAAATGTAGGCTGTAATGCATTTTGAGGTGTACTATTTATTATTTTCCCTTTTAATTTGTCTCTGCTGGTTGTATCATTTCTGTCACACTGTTTTCTGCAGTGTAGGTGGGAGAGGGAATAAGGTTATCTTGAAAGACTGGTATGAATCTATGTCAGGGAGGGTTAGGAAAAAGTTCATCACTGGAGTGAAGTCAGGCACTGGATTAGCTCCCCAGGGCAGTGCTCAAGGCCCCAAACTGCACGAGTTAACAGAAATGTTTGGATAGTGCTCTCAGACACTGGGTTTGATTTTGGGCAGTCCGATGTGAAACCAGGGCTTGATCTCAGTGAACCCTTCCACATCAGGTAATTTTATGTGAATAAACACTTCACTCAGAGAGTAACTAAATTAGACACCCAAGCAGGTTGAGATTGCATTTGAATTAAGATCATTTGAATTTAAGAAGTTCTTGTACAAATAGTTGTAATCAGCATGTCTCGCTTGAACAGAAGTTTGAATTATGAGCTATAGGAGTAGAAAGCATTTATGTTTTCCTGACTTTAAACTGAGCCTGGGGCATGGCCCCTGTATTTCTCTGCTTCAGGGTCTGTCTTCAGTATGAGAGTGGCTTACCGTGTTCACATTAAAGGCCAGTCATATCTAGTGATTACAGGGCTTGTACCTTAGAGAGTCAGTCAGAGGCTGGAACATACTTGTGATGAAAGTTGGTCAAATGTAGAAATGAACATCAGCAGCAAAAAAACTTCAAGCCCAAAGTATGATCTGACTTTGAGCAGAAAATTCTTAAGTTAATGTGGAGCAGTTGGATGCCATCAGTCAAAGGATAATCAACAATACAATTCTCTAGAGAGCTTTGGAAAAGCAAGCCATTAAATTCTGACTAGGCAGTAGAGAATTGTGATGAGTAAATTGGATAAGGCTGTGTGCAACAGAATTTTGTATACCATACACTTTTTGCTTTGGTTATTATCATCACTGTTGGGTTTTTTAAGTTAAACTGAACTTAGGCGCAGATGTTTAAAAATTGTGATTAGTGATTCTGTAGTCAGCAGAGAAAACAAGAAAATGTAGTTGTAGGTTTCATACAGTGTTCATAGGGAGTCTCTTGGAGGGGAAAAAAAAATCAGTTATGAAATTGTATTCTAAAAGTTATATGACAAATCTCAATGGTACCCTGTAGGTTTATACCAGCTAAGAATATGCATTATTACTTAGAAAGAAATCACATTTGCATTCTTAAGGTATTTTCTTCCAAAAATTGTTGTGTGCCTACATCCTAGTTAGAAAACAGCTCCGCTCCCAAGCCTGTCTGTAGGTAAATATTTTGTTCTGTGTCAAGCTGTGTGCTTCAGAAACATTGGGAATGGAGGGAAAGGTTTCAAGAAATTTCTGTTGGTGGTCCCTAAAAGAAGTCACAATGCTTCTGGGGCTCTGAGTCTTCCAAGGAAAACCACTTGCAGGCGTACCAAGGCTTCAGGTTGCTGTCTGTGACTACTGAGCTCATGGTGACTCCATCTCTCGAGGAGATCCAGTGATGTTTCAGCTTTTAGCTGTTAGTAACACACAGCTTCAGAGAGGTGTAAATTGTCCACTGTTTAACCCGCAAACAGCATTTAATTTTAAACTTATGGTTACAATTCAATTTGGCCCAAACACTCATCTTTTGCGGTAGAGACCTTCAGCAGTAATTTCCCCTGTCAAAGAGACCATGCCCTAGAAAAATCCCTGTACTGGAAGATTTCAAGTGAGGACTCAGCTAAAACAGAGCAGAGGATAGGCGAGGTCTCGCTCTCTAGGAGCAGTTATCTCTTAATTCTCTGAAATTCTTGCTTCAAATCATCTAACCTGCAAATCAGGTTGCTGTTGGAATATTTCTTGGCTTGTCACTATAGATGTCACTCCTAGCTAGAAGGTCTTTCAAAGGGAAAATCTATATCAGATCTTGAAACCATTCCACCTGTATTTCACAGTAGCCAGATTAACTTCTTTACAGCTATCTTGTGGATTGGCAAGGGTGTGTGTGTGTGTGTGGGGGGGGGGGGGGGGGGGGGAAGGGAAGTCCCTGTTTCCAGAAGGCTTTAGCGTACAAGCAGGCTCAATGCTCATAGTTTGCATTGCTCCTCTGATCTTTCAAAGCCGCTGAAAGTAACAATCCAAGTATTTACTGCATGCGCATTTTCCTTAGCTGTGGAGATAAATCCATCACTACTCGTAAGATACTTGTTTTGCTACTCCTGGGCATCAGATTAAATGTAGAGAACAATAGTAGAGGGGGGAATGGAGAAAGGAGGTAGAACATCCTTCCTGATATGTGATGAGTTTCATGTAGCAGCAGATGCCTGTTAATTATTCTGTGAAGGAATGGGTTTTGTGCAAAGGAATGGTTCTTGCAAAAGTATCAAAGGAGGGGAAGCTGACAGGTAGAGAGGGAGATATTGGTTTTAACCATCACTGGTTCCCTTCAGTGTAATTAAGGCTGGCAGTAGTGCTCTAATTTACCAGTTCAGGGTGTCCTCTGTTGGTCACATGTCCATACTGCTGAGACAGTGCCAGATATGCTCCCTTATTCCTCTTACCAGTTAGGAAAATAGAAGCAGAAGTGCAGTGGATAAATCTGCCCTCATTGCACAAAGATATCTAGAAGGGAAGGGAGAAGAGTTATGGTGCTGACTTAGTGAACCTGAGAGATGGCTGCAAAATCTAGTCTTTCAAGAGGTTCTCTGTGATATATAACTCTAAACTGCTGAACAATTAGACTGACTAGTATGCTGTTTTTCCATTCTTCATAAATTTTTTTTACAAGTCACAAAATAATTAATGTTCACTTAAAACCTGCTTCCTGGAGCTGTGTCAGTAGTTTTGAATTTCATCTTTGTTTGTTCTGCTGTTTTTTCAAGGGTTTAGTGATATGATGGAAATGTTATGAATTCATAAGAACTAAAAACAGAATGAAATAAGAGAAAATGAAGAAAATACTCTGGTCACAAGCTTCTTATTAGAAAGTGAAAACTCGTTATGTAAAATTTTTGGACTTTTCATAAAAGATATTTGAGAACTATGCATGAGTGTTACTACATTTCTCCCTTCCTACGTTGTCTTTGAGACCAGGTGGACATCTTCAGTGCAGTGAAACTGTAAGAATAGCATTGTGTGCTGTGATGGTAAGAAGGTACTAGAGCACAGGGGGCATTTGACTACTACTCAGTAAGCACTGGAAACTTTGGTTTAAAACCAAAAACCTTGGCTTAAACTTCTGATGAAAATAAGGAAATACTTCATCTTTAATCCCAAAGTTTTCTCTGACACCCATCATAGACTTAGCTAACATAACACTTAACGTTAAGGTGCGTTTTCTCCTCTGTTGAGGACTGTGGCTCTGAAATAGTGGGATCGTTGATGGTTAAGAAAGAAAAGTATTTCTCAAACTCAGTGCATGAGAAGTTTCACTCAGCAGAGATTTGTTTATGTTGGGAGTGGGGCACATTCTCAAATCAGTGAGTGTAAACTTGTGTAGAAGCTCATCGGAAACAAGTCTATAGAGTCCACAAAACAAGCTGCTGGAATCACTGCCATTGTTCCAGGTCCAGTTTGGCACCCAGCATGGTTGCACCTGCTGGAGTCATGAGGCTGACAGGTACAAATCACCAGGCATTGAGGAGAAAACCATGAAACAAGCAACAACTTGCTCTAACTATACAGGGTAATTAGCTAGCCCAGAGCTCTAGGCAACAGTATCTGAAAGAAAGCGTGTACACTAACAGGGAAAGCTCTATTTTTTTATTTCTATTTTTTTTACATTTTACATTTTTTATTTTTATTTTTTCTTCTGAGCACAACAGTAGCCAAGCAACACAAAGACATTTTGCAAACCACTTGCTGAGGAGAGCCTCCCAAGGGCCTGACAAATCCATCGTGCTCTCTGCTTGCTTAACACCCCTTTCAAAGGGCTGCTCTTGCTCACAGAGTTTTTCTTCTTGTACTTTGAAACTAAATGTATTCTGCACGTTATACAAATATGCTGAGTATAAACTGAAAAAGATGGAGTTCACGAGAGATGTTGAGCAGCACAAGCTGCGTTTTGGTGATTTGTCTCATTAGGTAGCTTTATTTTAGTTAGTGGTTGCATTGTATGGGCTAATTAGAACAGCCTGGCTCACAGCCATGCTATTGCTTACTTAGAGACATGGTGGTATCTCTCCGGAATGATTGGAACAGCTTTGGCTTTTGGGTCCACTCTGAGAATTAATAAGTACCACAGGTGGCAGAATCTGAGCACAGAAAGTTATCTGCCTTGTTGATGAAAACAGACTGTAAATCCTAAGAGAATGACATTGGCACTTGTGAAAAGTCAGCTCCTCACTGATTATCAGAGACATTTTAGCAAAACGTCCAGCAAAGCTGCAATCAGCCTAATTGCATTAAAATTGCAATCACAGGCTAGTTCGGCCTTTCTGGGAGCAGAGCAGCTCTTTGTTATACAGCTGCAGGTAGGTTTGCAAATGCCCTGGCACTATCAAGTTTGTTAGTGAACCATGTGGTTTGCTGAGAAGCTGTCTATAGGTCAGGAGTTAACATATGGGCAAAGTCATGTGAGATGTGCTTTAGTGGATCTTGTTGAGATGCAGAGCAGTATCTGACAAATCCCCACATCTTGGAGGCAGAGGGTCAAGGAAGCTTCTTCAACTTCAGTCTTTGGAGCTGTTTTCCCTGTAGGTACATTATGTTTTTTGCTTCCCTTTCGTGCAGTGTAGTGTCACTGCGACACTGGATAACAAATTTTAGCTTTTATTGCCATAGATGTTGCCACCATCATATAAATGCTACAGAACAGTGTACAAAAATGGACATATGTGAGAATAGATGGGTAAAAATTTATTGTTTCACAAAAGACAAGATTTTCACTGACTGAGCATAAAATGATATGTCCACAGCATGAGGCTAGTGTGTCTTTGCAACCCAGAAAGCCAACTGTATCCTGGACTGCATGAAAAAAAGCATAGCCAGCAGGTTGAGGGAGGTGATCTTCCCCCTCTACTCTGCACTGGTGAGACCTTTCCTGGCATACTGTGTCCAGATGTGGAGCACGTCCAGAGGAGAGACACAAAAATGATCCAAAAGATGGAATGTTTCCCTCGTGAGGACAGGCTGAGAGAGCTGGGGCTGTTCAGCCTGGAGAACAGAAGGCTCCAGGGACATGTGATAGCAGCCTTTCAGTATCTAAACGGAGGCTACAAAAAGGAAGGGGACTGACTCTTTAGCACAGTCTGTTGTGACAGGACATGGGGAAGTGGTTTCAAACTATAAGAGGGTAAATTTAGACTGGATATAAGGAAAGTTTTTTACAATAAGGGAAGCAAGGCACTGGCATAGGTTGCTCAGAAGAGTATTGGAAGCCACATCCTTTGAAGACATTACAGTTTAGGTTGGACCAGGCTATGAGCAACCCAATCAAGCTGTAGATGTCTCTATTCATTGCAGGTGAGTTGGACTAGATGACCTTAAAGGGTCCTTTCTAATTCAAAAGATTCTATGATTCTGTAACTATTGCTCTGGTAGCAGGCGTATTCTGCCCTTAACAGTTGTTTAACACTTTTCCTCTCTATTTCTTGCACTTGGTAGTGGTTTTCTTTCTGTCACAAGTAGTCCCAGATGCTGACTGCATGAATTCTAACCTTGAGACTGGAACACGGTTTTGGATTGTCAGAGTATGTGCATGCATCAGGCCAACTTCTTAGGTCCATTTGTGAAGCCAAATGGGGCTCATGTGTTGCAGGGAGGTATAAGAGCTACTATCCTGACAGAGTTTGGCCTGGCAGAGGTGAAGCTAAACAGCAGGTAAGACAGGACACACAGTGACAGAAACAGTGTGCAGGCAATAGAGTTCCCTCTGTTCAAAGGAGAAAGGGAGTGAAGAAAAGGACTCTTCCTGCAGGAGAGCTCCTGGACTGCTCATAGGTGCCTGGCCATGCTGCTTGTCCTTAGCAGTACCCTCTGTCTGTGCCCACTAGCAGCCTGTCCAGCAGGCTGGCTCTGAGCCCCAGCTGCCCGTGCCCTTCATCACCTTCAACCTCTGCTTCTTATGTTTTGTACTTGTACTCATTTCTGTCTGCTGTTGCAGGAACATGCACTTCTCTTTTCTGGAAAGGCAGAGGGAAGGGGTTGCTGTGCAAAGGAGCCAAAGTGGCTTCAGCTGCATGTCTGTCGCTGGGTCAGAGGAAGGATGGGGCAGCTGCTGGCACTGTGCTACCTTTGAATTAGGGAGTCTTCTTCCTCAGGTTGTTGCAAAATATGGGGACAGTGAAGGGGCAAGAGAGAAAGCCTGCACATCTCCAAAAATATATGCTCTCAGGATTTAGCTCATGAATTTCTCTAAGAAACTTGTGGTGTCCTTGGACTTGCCCAGAAAAACTATGGGATGGCCTATATGTGAAAGTAAAACCCTTTTTCAGGTTTCATATGCAGAACATAGTGGAGATGGGAAAGATGCAAAAGATTTGAAGGGAGGGTTTTGTGGGAGTCCAGCTGCCATTCCCAAACAGTCTAAGTCTCGTCATCAGCTGCTGAATGGGGCAGCTTTCCCTTCAGAGCCAGGGACAGCAGGGCTCAACATCATCCTGCTGGATCCAAGAAAAGGCCTGCAGAGAATGAAGCAGCAGGTAAGAGTGCTGAGCGTGTATGTGTGTGCAAGAGGCTCAGAGCTGGAGCCAGAGAGGAGGCAGCAACCAGGATAGATTGTGCAGGCAATGGGAGCCGAAAGCTAATCTTTAGAGAGTCTGCAGCGTGGATGAACATTAGTAGCTTTGGCAGGGGCTGCTGCCCTATTCCCTAGAAGAAAAATAAATCAAATGCTTGCAGGCTGGCCTTGTGTTATCACAAAGGGAGGTTTCACTGAGGTGGCACCTTTGTGTTAGTCCTTGCTCCAGGTCAAGGATAACTGTTAACTGATCTCTCGTGTCACTGGTTTCTCATGTCACTTCCTGATCCAAAAGGACTAAGGAGGCGATCTGTCACACGTGGGGGGGAAAAAAACATGGCTCCTCAGTGTGCATTGGGTAGACATCAGTATTTGGGGAGGGACAAAATAGTATGATATGTTCCTATTCCCTGGGAACTTAAAAACACAGCTTCTACAGCTCCATTTTATTTTCAAATTATTGCAAATTAAGTTATTTTTCAAAGACTGATGCTTGGTCCTTTGATCAACTAATCTTGTGAAGGAAGCAGAATGAATTTCAGTCTCTGAATACATAAAATTAGCTATATTTCATTTCTTGCTGCTATGCTACTAATGATTGCTGTGAATTTGGAGTGCAAACCTTCATTTTTAGCCATAAAGAATAAGAACCCCTGACACCACTATAGAGGAAGGTAAAAGCAAGGGTGTGTGGAATTAGAAAAAAATAGCTACAGAGGATAAATTGCACAGTGAATTATGATTCACACAGCAACACAGAATTGGAACTTGTCTTATGCAAGGAATCTTCAGGAAGGAACGAGCAATTAAAGATGAATGCAGAGCATGCCTGCAATTTTAATGGTAGGAGCCAATCCTCAGTCGGCATGTTTATTTGTTAGAGTGAGCGTGCCGAGCTCTCTTTGGATTCTGCTGCCTGGAGAACATTGTTCTCGTCCTCTCTGGCTCTAGCATAAGTGCCTAAGACAGTAATCTTCCATAGGACTAAATATTTCAGGCAGTGTTTATCCAGTTTGAGTATGTTAACAGAGTGTTTTGGCACATGCGGGCATGCTAACAGATTGCACAGCCACACAGAACTCTAAGGTAAAGAAGCTGTTCTTTCAGGCTGCTCTCCATTGGGTGATGAGGACCAGCCAGCTCTTCCCCTTGCATCTCCTCCCAAGGCCTGGATGGGTTTCCATCTCTCTCCTGCAGAGGCTGATTGTATGCTACTGGGTGTAAGGGATGCCCCGGAACCCATCCCCAGCACTCTTTCCTTTTGAGGACTTCATTTTCAGTTCACAGCTCCTCAGCAGAACCACAGAAAGATAAGACAAGCCTAGCTTCTCCCCCTGCAAGCTTTGTCCACTTGCCTCCTTTCACATTACTCCTGTAACGCTTGTGCAGAAACCAAGATAACGTGGATTTGAAATCTTCTAATCCTGTTAATGGTCCTATGAGCTGGGGGGCACCAGAACAAAATGAGGACTTCAGCAACGAGTGAGGACCTGTTTTTTGTGGGTTGGTTTTTTTGTTGTTTATTTTTTGGTTTGTTTGTTTTGTTTTTATTTGCTCTCTTTTCCCCATCTATGAGCAGAGTCAGTGCTTGTGCTTATGCTGCCGGTGAGCCCAGTTGTGCCAGCATGCCATAGCCTGGGGCCACTCTGCACTTCCAGGGAGGCCTCGTGCACCTACAGACTTGCTCAGGAACCCATGCTATGTGCTTTGTTGACCAGGGCTGTTCACTGCTACTGTGACACATATGGTACCCAGAAAGCATTTGAATGAACAGCGATGGAGAAGTAGTGTTTCAGAAAAACATTCATTTGAAGAAATCTGACAACAGGGAGCGCTTTCTCCAGGCAGAAAATTTCAGTAACAGAGGGAGCTTGGTTATACTGGATAGTTTTTTCTCTCTCTCTGTTTCAGAGATCGTTTGTTTCATACTGATTAAAAGCAAGAGCTTTGAAACCAGCAGAAATTATTTAGAGTTTTGTTCTTTAGAATAGTAAAATCAATCAAAGTATTTTAAAAATAGAAGATAATAACTGTAGCTGTTCATCAGGATTTAGGACTCACTGCAGGTTTGATCGAGGACTTTAAAATTAGCTTTTATTTTATTTTTCATGTAGGTATGTGCAAAGCAGAACATGATAGTTATCAAGCTGAACTGCCACTGAAAAATGACTTAATTGAATCTCTGTGCAGATAAAACCAGAATGTCTCCTCTTGCTGTAAATCTCTACAGCAAATGTTCACTGTGTCTCAGGGCTGGTATCGCCCTGTGTGAGGCTGCTTCCACTTCATAAACCTGGCAAGGCAGAGGCTATGTCTGTACTTCTACTTCAGCAGAAATACTGTGATTTACTCCATATGATGAATCTGCCTTCCACTTATTCTTCATTAATCCATTCCCATGGATTTAGGACCTGTTGAAAACTGATTTCAGCAAGCCCTAGTTCTCATGCTTGGTGGTAAGAGAAAAAAGCAAAAATCAATCACTTAAAGGAAAAGTAGAAGTTTAGTTGGATGACACAGTTACTTGGTAGGCATTGATTTAAGAGCTGAATTAGCTCTTTCATTTTGCTGGCTTTAAATTTATATTAAATTATGTATTTAAAAATCATATCCAAATTATTTAAGTATTTTCATAATATGAAATCATTGCCAAATTTGAACTTTTACCTCCTAAGCAAGAAATGCTTTTAAATAGCAAAAAATGAAACATCTCGTCTTAGAGGCATCAAATTAAACATCTGCATTTGAGGTGTCTGTGTCCAGGGGTTTCTTTCAGAAATATTCTGATCAGTTCATAGCAATAGCAAAGCTTTTCCATCTCTCCAAATACCTGGTGTTGTATTTTTCTTCACAGGAAAGAATCTGTAAATATTTTCCCCAGTTCACATGGTTGAAGCAGCCAGAACTTTGTTATCCCGCTCTGACCTTGAAGTACAGGATGTCTCAGTCTCCTCTTTCATTTAGGTCTGAGCTTCTTCTAACTAGAGACTGCCAAACCTAGGGCTGCTTCCTGAACCATAAAGTACATTAGCCATCAAAGGGAGAGGAAACTTTCCTCCATTTACTGAAGAATTAATAAGCAAAGTGCAGTGAAGGTTACAGTTTAAGAGGCAGGAACACTGCCTAGGTTGCCTGGGAACAGGAGGATGCCTTTGGGAAGCCGCACCAGGCTGGTCTCATGCAGCCTGATGCCTGTCTCATCCTTTTAAGAAGGGCTACTCTCCTCCTTGCTCTTTATCAAGGCTCTAATGAGTTCTAAGATTCATTTAGCCTTTACCACTGATCTTGGTGGGAGGATATATCATGTGCTGTCCTCTAATTAGAGAATCAAGGTCCCACATGCAAACTTTGAAGAAACAAGACAGCATTTAGATTCGTAACCATTCCTTTACTTGGACAGCTGGCCAAACTGCTTGGGAGTGCTCAAACCTGGGTCATGTAGCAGGCAGGTCCCACCAGAAGCTATGTACAAAGTAGGGCTGAAAACCTGCCTTTCATCTTAACAAAGAAGATTTAAAGAAGTTTGCATAAGATCTGTTTCATGACTGCAGCAAAACTGGTACCAAATCCTGTTCTGTTGCAGAACAGCTGAAATTGCCCCCTTCATTAACATTGTCAATACATTTAATTTTCGCACGTTTTCCATGCAAATTCAGCAGCAGCAAAAACACATAGATCATATCCCTGGAATTAAGGCCTCCGGAATTCAAGTATTTACCAAACAGCCAATGAATTTGATGTAATTGAGCAGAAATTGTAGGAAGCCAGGTTGGTAGTAAACTCAAGATTTTCTTTAAACATCACAATTATCTTGGGACTGTGATCCTAGGGTGGATACAGAGCCAGCTCCATCTGGAGTGGTTCCCAATCCCAGAAGTGCCAAGCTGACCAGCATGGCTTTGTCGAGTTCCACCTCTGGCCTTCTGTAAGCGTGTCGAGCTCTAGGGACACAAACCTTCATCCCTGGAGATGAAGGAGAAATCGTGCAGTTCCTCTGAAATGGTGCCCTGCAGGCAATGGCCTGCTTGATTTTGTGCAGGAATCACGTGTGCACTGCGGTCAGCTTTGCTGCACAGAGCCCCACAGTTGGGCTGCAAGGGGCGCGTGAGAAGGGAACACAGACATCCCAGCATTCAGAACAACAGGCCTCTGAATGTGATGACTTAGCCACAGAAAGCATTTAGGTTTTGATCCAATACTTGTACAAGGAACTCAAAGTCCAATGGTTTGTCTGAAGGTGTTTGTCTTCTAATAAGTTTTTGTGCATACTGCAAATAAGAGTGGAAAATGCACTGCCTTCAGAGATGCTTTCTGCCTAACGCTCAGTGTTTCCAGCTTCCAAACAGCAAAAGTAAAGTGAATGCAGTAAGAGCAGCCTTTGTTAGAGTCCCCAGGCATGGAAGGAGATGGCGTGTTCATATATGAGTTAAAAAGTGACTACTTTAGAGGGCAAAAGCATATAGATTTGAGATACCAGCCTTAAGCACTCGCTATTTGTTTGAACCTTTTATTATCACAGGTCCCCCCCTGCGTAAGATGGAGATAATGCATTTTTCCTAGGACTATTGTGACAGCTAGTGCTTTACCAATTGCTTTCACGCCTTTGAAGGAAAAAATACTGTCTGCCTAAATTTAGAATGACAGTGCATTGTGAATCAGGTGCAGATGGCTTTGACTAGATTCCTGTAGAGCCCTTTTTTTGTGTGAGGAATGGCTGTTCTATCAAATGCAACTTTCCTTCTCTCCTGGCCTTCCAAAACACCACAGCGTCCCCCCAAGATATGACACTTTTGCTAAGAATTGTTTGTCCTTGCTGTAACTACTCCTGTGTGTGTGCTGAGAAATAGGAATATTTCATGAGAGTCTTTGCGCCTTGTAATTTTATCAGTTCTTATCAGGTTGCAGTGGAAGAAATGGCAGTAAATTGGATGTCTTACCTTGAAAAACTTTCAAAAGGAAAACGTGACACAGTGAATAGATGCCTGGAGGGTAGGATTTTTTCTTCTCAGGTTATGGGAATGCAGACAGGTCAATATGAGAGAGTTATGTTGGTATTCATGAGCCAGCTCTCCCCTTGCCTTGAGAGCTTGCCATAATGGCCTGAGAAACACACTTCTCTGTGGTGGCTAAATGGCAGATTGCACCCAGCATCAGAGGGCAGGGGAGTGGTGACAAGCTCTGAATACCAATTGAGAGAGAGCTGATGATTGCTACAATTTGCCAGTGGCTGTGAAGGGCCCAAGATAGATGGCAAAGCCTTCCCTTTTCCTTTTTTCGTGTGTGTTTAGCGCAGTGCACAGAGAACGCTGTCTGACAGCGCTGGCAGTTAAATAATTTCCTTGTGGCATTGGGTCACGTGGCACCAGGACTTGTGGCAGACAGAGGAAGCCTTCCAGCTACAGTAAAAATAGCCTGGAACCTTAACGTGGTTCTTCCCAAACAAATAAACGAAAGTTTGTTATTGACCCAAAGAAGTAAGCAGGGGAAACCTTGATATGCGTAGCCACCACTTCAGGATGGTCTACTTGGGTATAATCTGCAAGTCAAAACTTGGCAAACAGCCTATGGTGACTACGTGAAATGCTTCTCCTTATTTAAAAAAAAAAAAAAAAAAAAAAAAAAACCTACAAGGTTTAAAAACCTCCATTCCTCCATTTCATTATTTTTCTTAGCTTTTTATCTGTGAGGCAAGTACTCCAGTTGGTGTAAATCAGTGTCATCAGGCGTGGGAGTGCAACAGCAGCTGAGGCCCAAGAGCTTGGTAAGGGGTGGGTCCGTTTATGTGTAGCCTTATACTTAGTGTGGCCTTTGCGGCTTCTTTTCCCTGTATTGTTTTCACTGTGCCTGTAAGAGAGATGTCTTGCTGAACACCAAAGACATAAGCTTCTCACATCTAATATGAATACACTGTCTGCTATTACTGTAGTTCGTAATATCTGAGGAGCTCACAGCAGATTTGACGTTGCCACAGCTTGACAGGTTGTGGCTTGCATGCCAGTGGTTACACTTGCTGAGGCAGCATCCCAGTCAGTACTGGCAGTGAGCACCAGGGTGGTAGCATTCATCTCAGCCTACTTTGTACGCTGACTGCCCACATCAAGCCTTCCATCCTCCAGTAAGGCAGGGCTTGCTGTTCTTAACTGATGTATCAGGAAACAGAGCCAGGAAGAGCTATCTAGCTTGCCTGATCCTCTTTGTAGCCTTCCTACAGAAAGATACCCAACTTCATGAGCTCAGCTTCCTGCTGCTTTGCTGATGAAATAATTTAGTGACTGGCAAAACCAAAAAGAAGGCACCTGCTTCAAACTAGAAGCAGTATGTGCTCAGCAGCATGCATGTACAAACCATGCATTCAGTGGCTCTAGTTTTGTCTTATTTAAATTGTATGCTGTTGGAGATCTTTAGAGAATTCAGTGAGTTTTGTATGAGGTGCAGGGGAACTGTACTGAGCCACTGTTCTCCTTGCCAGGCAAGGGATGGGAATTGTGCCCCAGCTGACATGGGGGTGCTCTAATAGCCATGAGCAGCCCACAGGCATTGTCTTTCCAATTAAATGTGTTATTGTGGCACAAATTTTGCAGGCAGTTGACTTAAACTTATTATTATTAGGCTGCACAAAAAGAGCAATGTGTTGCTCAAAACCTGAAGATAGTTACTGAAAGCAGACTTTATGTGGGGAAAAACACTCTGCCTGCTCCCAGGTACGTGGTAATGCCTTCAGCCATGTCACACGTAGGGCAGCTACACAGGGAAATGCCATGTAATGGGCAAGGAGCTGCCTGCCTCTGGGAAAGCAGATGCCAGTCCTTTGTGGGGGTACCCTGTATCACAGGGACACCTGCTGGAGCCAAACCTCAGTAACATCTGGAAGAAGTAAGCCCGTTGCTCTGAACCATGATTATGTTTTGAAATGTAACTGGGGTCTTATTTAAATACGACTAAGCTCTTATTTTCTTTTCTCAGTTAAATGTACTGCTCCATGCCTCTGTTAAATTTCCTAGCTGTGAAAACGTGTGAGCAGGTAACTAAAAATTCACTTAGATTCCTGTGATGACTCAGATGACTGACCTTGTGCTGCACCACGGCACCTGTAGAAATACTGCTTCTGTGAGAGCCTGTACTTCCTGCTGTTCCCAGGAAGGGCCCTACCTCAGTCCTTAAGGAGCTTTGGGCCTTCCTGCACCCCTCTGACCAAAATGTCGTCTGTAGTGATGCTACAGAAGAGCCCTGAGAAAGGGGAATTGAGAACTGAGCAGCATGCTCCTTGCAGACTGTTTTGTCCAGACAGAGATAAAGCTGTGAGGCGATACCCCATCTCCTTGAAAAGGAGACAGTGCAGAAACAGTGGTGTTTATCTTGGAGAAAAAGGCAAAAATATCTCAGTTCTGTAATTCTGCAGGATGTATGAGCAACACGAGTGCACTCACTACTGTTTCAAAACTGGCTTTCAACTATTTCAGAACTACTAATGCATCTTCAAAGCAAGAGTGAGATTCTGTAAACTAGTGCTCTTAGCGCCTGGTACTGTGATGTGGGTCTTGAGGGAATGGGACTTTCTTGAGGAGAATGGCATTGTCTAGGTTGGGTTTCAGTCTCAGTGAAGAAACTCGATATGCCCAGGAGATGTTTGCTGAATTACCTAGGGGATCTTGGTGAAAATTCAGCATTTGCTCTTCTGTTGTAGTACAAAGTTGAGGCTGACAACTGAGAATCATGGACATCCTTCTGTGACAAGAAATGGATGTAGATAGAAACCTATTAATGCACCTGTATAAAGTGAAACTAAAATCCATTGCATATTAACTACTTGGGAGTTCTCCATTCTCTTCCTGTATTACTCTTGATCCATATTGTAGATCAAGCGTAGAGAAGTCTTTTATACCATTGAGTTCAGCATACACAGCTTCAGGTGTTGATTATCAATCATTAAAACTTAGATTAGCTCTCAAGCCTGTGCAAAAATGAATCCAATCCTCTTCTTTGTCATCATAAATAATGAGCAGCAGTCAGAAGGTTTCCTTTCTTTGATTGCATAATTCTTGATGTTTGTTTCTAGCTTTCATGGTGCAGTGCCTCTCATGGGAAATGACAGCTGGTGCAGGTTGGTTGTGCAGCGCTGTGTTACAGTGTACAGGAATTCTGTAATCAACACTTTAGCACAGCACTTTCTTAGTACTCTCTCCCATAATAAATAAAGAACGGTAAAGCTGAAGCTGAGGATCTACTAGTATTTGCTGACGTAATTAATGTATTTGTAATTTACATCTTCAGATGAGGAAGGCACTTGTCTTTAGCACTGCTGCTAAATCCAGCAGCATGGATGCCTACCTGTGCGACCTACTGTAGGGAACCTGCTTTGGCACGGGGGTTGGACCTGATGATCTCTTGAGGTCCATTCCAACCCCCATGATTCTACGTTCAGCAGCTGCACAATCCAAAGCTGTATTTACAACCAAGTAGAAGAACTCAGTGATTTAGCAATTTTGCAAAGCATAACCTCAGGTCTATACATGGCAAAATTCCAACGCTTTATGCAAATAAGCAAATTGGGGTAGCATAATGACCCTAGAGCTGACAATTGGTATCAGTTCGATGGCCTGTAACTCTCCTGATGCAGCAGAAATGTTAACAGTATATGTAGCTGTGTGCTCGGGGAATTTAGGGCTGTTTGTATTAAAAAAACAGATATTTTGTAACCAGAACCTCTGGCAAAAGTAATTTCTCATATCTATTGCTCATTTGGAGCGCTAGGACATAGTGTCACAAAATATCCCAGAAATGTTGCAGAAATTCCAATATGCTCTATGGAAACACAGTGTTAGCAAGGGTTTATTTTTTTCTTTTTGTCTGCTGGGGATGCGTCTGCAGTGCTGTGATTTTCCATAGGCTGCATTTTAAACCCCCATCTGTAATGACCATGCAGATGGAACAGTGCTCACAGTACCCTGACTACTGTTTTTACTTCTGCTGCTGCCAACTTAGTCTGACTTAGCAATGGCTGTTGCCTCTGTGTAGTTGTGTCTGACTCCAGCATTGAGCCCTCTCTAATGCTTTTTCTCTGTAGGTGATCTCAACTCATTTGTCTGCCATGTTCCCAAAGTGATATGTGACAACCAGTTCTCCTGAAACTACAGTGTATTGTTCTCATTTCCAATGGTCTCCTTCTAAGCTGGCAAAATTTATGGTGTTTTTTTCTACAGCAGTTGCTTTAAGTACACACAAATGTTGCTATTCAGAGAGTTCAATATCATATTTATCATCAGCTAGGGCAGTGTATCTAGTATGCCAGTCTAGCAAAGCATGGACAGGAAGAGTAGACTGAGAAGTTTGTTCAGGTACCAAAGAGCAGCAGTAGTAAGATCTGGGCATGCCTGTGGTTGTCAGTAACATACAGCAGATGCACATGGAGAGACTTGTCCATAATGAAGATGGGATCTTTGATATGTTTTCTTTATCTCACAAGAGCTGAGCTGAGAAAATGCTACTCTTTACCAACCTGTTGTAAGTTATGGAAAAATTTAGTTTAAGCACAGAGAGACAAAAGCTCAAAGTTATTAAAAAGAGAAGAGACAGTGGTTGTTCATTATTTGAGGCAGTTTCACAAAAAAAATAAACAAAAAGAATACAGGTATATATATCCTACTAGTTTTTCTGGTGTTGTTGTCCTCTTCTATTTTTACTGTTATATTAAATTCATCAAAATTAAAATAACCTTTGTTATTTATATATACTAACTATACTACATATATTTACAAGGGCTGCTCTGAAAGTAATACCTCCTATTTTATTTACTTGGCCCATGACATCAGAGATGGATGTTGTTGGTATGGCAGTAGAGGGGCAGTCTGACAGAATGGCGTGTGACATGGAAGTGTGTGTGAGGCAAAGGTGTGTCATTTAAATTTCTCCATGCAGAAAAAATGGCACCCGCTGATATTCATCGACGCGTGTGAATGTTGATGGGTACCAAACACTGGATGTGACAACAGTGAGTTTTGTGGATGGCATGTTTCAGCAGCGATAATAATGACAGTGGGCCATACTCACTGGTACAGATTTTGGGGAGCACATCATGCAGGCACTTGTTTGCCATGGTAAAAAATGCACAGCAAAGGGTGCTGACTATGTTGAACAAGAGTGTTTTGTAGCTGAGAGTTTGCCTTGCCAAGCACAGTTACTGTGCTCCTTCTATTTGTTGTGGTTTCCTTGGAAATAAATAGGAGGTATTACTTTCAGGGGTAACCTATGTTTACATGGCCCGAGACAATTCCTCTTCACTCACTGTGGCGCAGGCACACCAGAAAGTTGGACACCCATGCTTTGAGTTTTGTACCTGCTAGTTCACAGTGGTTTTGGGTAGAGAAAGAACTTGGCGAGGAAGAGAGGGAACATGCAATGCCACCGTTCCCCACACCATAGGAGGTAAAAATCAGTTCTGTGGGATGAACCGGCCTGCAGTGAGTGAGGTCAGCCCTGCTGAGATGTAGAGCCCCTGAGCTCTCCATCTGCAGATAAGTGCTTTTAGTGATGATGCTAAAAGATGTCCAGATGCTCTTCTTATTTTGCATTTTCAGGCTGCTGCCAAACCAATTGGGAAGCCATATTGTACAGATGAGGCAATTCATCTCATGTATAAATTTGTGTGTAATTCACAGCCCATGTTTTTATCTTCCAGAAAACTCTCTTTTAAAGGTCAGACCAGAAATTTGGGAAGGCATTCTGCCTCTGACAAAATGCAGCCTCATCTCAGTTATGGCACCCAGTAGCTTCTGCAGAGTGTAACTCTGGATCCTGATGGAGAAGAAATGCTTAGCAGGAGAGAGTTTAGGAGTAATTAGTAATGGGAAATAAAAAAGCTAGCTTTAGTCTAAGATGAAAGTAGTGCATGCTAATGATTAGCTGGAGAGATGGCATGTAATTGGAAAAGAAGAACTGTGAATTTATCAAGATAAACAATAAGATGACTAAAATTAAGGGGAATAGAGGAAGACAGAATTGAAATCTGTTACTGTTAAATCTAAAGCCAGATTTTTCAGTAGCTGGTTGTTTGGTTTTTTAATAGAGCCCTGCTGAGCAATTGAGGAAATGCAAGGTAGTATGAAACTTGTTCCAGTATACAGTATGACTGATAAATAACAAGTGTATCAAATAAGGTATATGAAACCAATGAACAGTACTGTATAATGTGCTACAAGAAATAAGCAAAGGAGCTGGAAAGTGGAGGGTGCCTTAAAACTGGAACTAGGTAAACTCTCCTGGATCCATTTTTGCCTTTTTTTTTTTTTTTTTTTTTTTTTTTTTGTAATAAAACCACATAGGTTGCTCTGAAAGTCATGCCTCCTATTTAATCTCATGAAAATTACTACAGATACAAAAAGCAAAATAACACTGTTTGATAGAGCAAATTCTCAGCTACAAGAAGGTGCTTTTCAACATGGTCACCACCACTAGCTATGCATTTTTGTCAGCAATGAACATGAGTCTGGCGATAAAATGTACTGGAATACTGAGGGAAGATTCCACCTCTACTGCCATACCACCAAGATCCACCTCTGACATTATGGGCCAACATAAAAATTAGGAGGCATTACTTTTGAAGCAGGCTTTGTAATACCAGATTGTACAGACCAAAATTTTGGTGAGATAGAAAGTAAGCAGATGTCAGTTTTCTTTATAGGCACCCCTTTTACACCCTGATGGTTAGTGTAAGTCCATTTGTGAATATAAATATTGTTGTGAAATTAGTTCAGAGCCATACAATCACCAGATATGCAATATTTATTAGTTCAAATTATTAATTATCAGTATCATTATTGGGATCTCTAAGTATTTTTTGAGTGATGGTATGTTTATAAGTTTGGCATGGCTATCTACTGCATGTGAGCTTTAAGGACTGCTATATTCCCAAGCAGTGTGAACAGTAACAAGTCACAAACAGGGAAACTAGCAACAGAAATTCAGGTTCTTTATAGTTTTAGGTATTATGAAAAACCTGTACTATATCACTGCTTATAACCTGCATCATATGGGAAGAGATGTTTGGAGGTGGGGAAGAACCTGCAGTAATTCTCTCTCCCTGACAATAGGCCACATTTTCAGCAGGTGTAAATTCATATATCTCCCTTAACTTGAAGGCTGTTAAGCTATTATTTTCTCTGAAGGAAATATGCAGTGATCAATGCAGTAGCCACAGCACTGCATTTGCAGCAGGGAAGGGGCTCAACTGTAAATGCTTTGGTGATAGACCATGCCCTCAACGTGAGGTACTTGGAAGGTCCAAATGGGATGAGAATAATGCGTATGAGAAGTGAGTAACGCTTGAGACTACTGAGCTTCCTACTGATACTGAGAACAAGAGTGGAGTTTCTGATTCTTTCTTTTTTTTTTTTTATTTTTTTAATCTAAATATGTCAATTGACAGATGCATGTTGTATGTCCAGCACACAAGAATATTCCAGGATAGAATCAGTTTGTCCATCTCAGATACGTTGTGGTAAACATGGGAAATGTGACCCCCATTTCATGGACTGAGAAAGGAGACTTGTGTGAAATTAGATGGGTTGCACTGTGATGACAGGCAATGGAATGGCAAGTGTTCATTGCAGTTTTAGAGATTCCTTCTTCAAATCTCCAATACTGAGAATGTGTGGCTAGTTTTCAGGTTTGTAAGAGGACACATGAACTTCACAGGAGACATCCTGCAAAGCAACCTGTACCTACACAGATGCTTGAATTACCTACAGGGTGTTCCTCTGTAGGGTGTTTCTGAAATTAAGAAATTTAATGGGGAAAATATTCATCCACAGACAATGGCAGAGGGTAGGGGTGTGTCAGAAGTGTCTGCCATGACAGCCTTCATGGCAAACAGGAGAGTGCAATGAGTTTTAGAGCAAATAGGAAACTCCCCAATGTTGTTCATTGTCTGTGTGCCAGCAGCCACATGTCATTTGACAGCAACCACTCTGTAAATGGGAAAAGCATAAAAGATTGTGTCCCTCCTAACAGTGTGCCTACTCTCTCCATATCTGGCAGCCTGCCCTAGTAATGCTTCCAAAGCAGAACTTTAATGGGAAGCTGAAAATATTCCAGAATTTGGTTTATGTTCATTTCTAGCATTTAGTATTCAATAAAATGCATTGGAGGACATATGCTGTTGTAATTTTTTTTATGTTGTGGGTCCCAATGAAAAGGAAATCATTTTTCCCAGGGTGACAGATTCTTTCCAAACCTTGTTTTGCTGCAGCAGGCATTGCCATACTGGGACTGAAAATGATTAAGATCTATAGTAGGTGACAGATTTGAGGAAAAATAGTGTTTTCATTACTTGAAAATTAATAATGGAGGTGTTTTCTGCTTTAGATGCTAATACGTGTCAGCAGCAAGGTAAAAGATGTCTTTGAAAGAGCTTGTTCCACAGATGAAATGTATTGTAAGAAAATGTGTTTGTCCATGTTGCCAGAATAAGTGAAAGACAGTGAATAAGTGAAAGAAGTGAAAAGAGCTGATTACAGATTACCCTGAGCAGGGGAATTGCGTTACCCAGCACACTAACCCCATGAGCCTAGCAGCTAGTGCAAATAAAAGTCTTGCTGCCTCCTAAAACATTGGGAAATTCTATGCAGGCAAGGATGTTGTGTGCAATCTAAAACCAAACCTAAAGACTGAATTCAAGAAATATTAAATCTGGATCCTGCTCACCTTCTTCAGTCTACAAATAAACACAGCCATGGCTAAACACAAAACTTGGATCACTGCTTTTTTACCCTCACACACAGGTGCAGTCCACCAGTTCTTTCTGGGTGCTTCCCCACACAAAGGAGAAGCAGCAGACACTAAAGATGAGAGCATGACTGAATCAAAAAGTAAAAGCGGAGCAGTGTGGTTCAAGAGCAGATCAGAGACTGTGTCACTGGAAAAAAGATCCAGCTGCTTCTCTCATATGTATTTACTTTTACTTCCTTTCCTTGCTTGTTTACCTTCTGTTGTATCTCCTCCTTAAATACCTCATTTCATGCAGGGGCTGCAGATATTCTTTTTTGTAGCGTTGAATCACATTACTGGGATGTCTGGATATTCTCCTCAGTAGGGTACTCAAAGCTAGGTCAGCTGTCACCAAAGAATGTGCTCCCTGGTCAAGAGAAGCATCAGAAGTGGTATCTTGAGTGTGCACTGTGTTGGTTGTTTAGGCCAAAATTCAAGCTGCATTCTCTGATGCTCAGGTCATCAATATGTAGTTTCATTGCTTTTTCAATAGTTATACAGCACAAGGTATTTGTAGCAGGAGAAATCTTTCAGCTGGAATTAACATATTTCTAACAATAAAAGGCACCTGAGTTGCTTAGAGTTATTTGTATAGTTGATACTGCTCGATATATTCTAAGTAATAACATAAAAATTCTGCAATTCTGAAATGCCTGGCAAAGTTTTATGCTTGCATGGTCTCTGGCTGCCTGGGGCCAGTGAAGTCCTGTTGCGTCAAGTCAGGCTGCAGGAGGTCTCTGAGTTTTGGCCATACCTCTTTTTTTTTTTCCCAGCACTGGATCTGACATGAAAAAATATTACTGTTCCTTCACACATTGGAAGTTAAAATGAGTGAGTGTGCCCTGTTCCCAAAAAAGACTGATCTATAATAGCAAAGTTGTGCTGTACTTGAAATCTTTCTCTCTTCCCATAATCACTGTTCACATCTCCCATGTTAGTTGTCATTTCTAGTAATGACAAACTAATTTTCAGTGATGTCCAAACTTTGAGGAGCTTCAAGTGTGCACGCTTCAAGTGTGCCAGAATTCTTAGCGAAAACGTATGTTGTAAATGACTTTTAAAAAGTCACATAGGAAATCAATGGCACAATCAGAAACAGAGAAAAACCCTGACTCACTTGTTACTTTCCTGGTGTGCTCCTAGCTGATAGACACTCACAGCCACAATAAACAATTCCCTGTCCTCAGTGCCGTGCACTTGCTTCAGGGAGCTGCATATTTAGGCTCTTTCAGTTCCACTTTAGTACAAACAAAATGTAATCAAATTCAAGCTAATATCTGTCAGGAAGGAATAAAATGAAAATTACAGCTAGGTACTCAATTTACAATAATTTGTGACATTACTGCTGCGTTTACTGTCTCCCAATATGTGGGTCTATCTCTGAGAAATTGAAAGCTTTGTTTGTTATTTTCCTTATTTTAGTCCTAATAGGAATAAATGCATTGCTTGGAGGTAATGAGTTTTCAAATAGTTTAGGAATATTTGATTTGGTTAAATCCCACTCTGAGAAGATAAAATTCATGCAGCAAACAGGTAGAAGTTTTAAAAATTCTTCCTCAAGTTCTTAACTTTCTTTAACCACGTTTGGATATTTTCTTGTGTTGGCATAATTATGATAAATAATCAATAAAAGGTCAATTTCTTGGCCTTATTCACATCGTTACCTGCACTGAAAATTACCCTCTAGGTGGGGAAGAGAGAGGAATCAAATGGTATTACAGTTTCTTCAGCAGTAGACCCAGTCTTGGTGTGGCTGTCACCGTCACAAGTGACTCATATTGAACTAACTAGCAGAATTAGTTTCCTCTTCCATCCTAGGAAATCCAGACTCGATCCTGATAAAATATCCACTCTGCAAAGCAAATCTTTTAGTTTTTTCATGAAAAATTGTGCCAAAATATGGTTGGCAGCTTAGCATCCTCCCTAGTAGAAACTTGTGGGAGATATTCCTGTGCTTTCGGTGTTGAACTGATGTAATGCAACACATGCTGTGTGGTACTGAGGATGGCAGGTAAACTGCCCCCACTTTGAAGAGGTTACTTGGTATTTTTGGTTCAGTGTATGGTCAGGACACTCTGTGGCAATTATAGAATTGTTCACACTTTTAATTCCTCCCTTAACTACTACAGAAGTTCCCTCCTTCTGCTTTTCTCGTCTGTTTATATACGTGGGGTTTGGTTCATTTTGTTTTCTCAACAGTAGTGCTGCTGCACTTCACACACCAAAGCAAATCTGTACTCTGCAGCCACCAAGAAGGCAATTCTGGATTTAATTCAAACTCTGAGTCTGGGATAAACAGAAATGAGGGTAGTAGTTTGAGGTTTATCATTTCTGTTTTGACGTGATCATTTTTGACAGACCCTTCACAATTTCTGCTTTATTGTAGCTGTTACACCTTTTCTTCCGCACTGTACTTTTAAAGGTGCAGGTAAGTGTTAGCTAGGGTTATTCAAATTCACCATTTAATGGAAGTGTTCACTGCAAGTTCTAAAGTTGCCTGGTCTACATATCCAGAAGACTTATTAAGCAGCCTAATTAAAGATCCACTATACCTATCTAGCAGATTTTGTTGAGGTCTGTTTTATAATGCTTGAAGTCCCAGACACAGGCCATTGACAATTCTCTGCTTTGTAAGAAAAAACATTGGATTTCTTTTAATTAAGGAAGATCTGTTTGTTTTTGAAAGTTTTCTACTGGTATGATACTAGTTTTTCATCTCCAAGGCCTCTAAGAAGATGCTGGTGGTATTCTAGAAGTCTCTGCTACTTCTTAATATTTAACAAGTTTCAGTCCTTGCCTCAGTGCCTGTGCACAGGAGAAGCAGATGTGTCCTGAAAGCCCAGGATTGTTGCCAGCTGGGAATTATCAGCAGAGCAGTGCCCACATTGCTGAAGAAGAAAATAAATGCAGAGGTTATTTATAGGTATGAAGTTATTTCCCCATTCACAGATTAGCAGTCAGTCAGCCTTAAAATATTTGCATAATCCAGCAGTCAGGGCAAGGGTCCGCTGTGTCACTGGGGAATACTGCTCTGCTAGGTAGCAGCTCACAAGAAGGAGAATGGTAGTAGTGCATGAAGCAGGGGGAATATCCTTTGCCAGCTCCTAAAGCAATTGGAGCTATGAAGCAACAACATATTAGATCATATTAACAGTTGTAATTGCTTAGTAAATACTATAGGTACACTGAAGGGCATGCAAATAGCCAAGTTCTCCACAAAGAACAAAAGTGTACCTGAAAACCTGGTAATTCTCTGATGATAACTTCCAGAACACAAACAATGCCAGTGCCTAGGGTCTTTCTTTAATTGAGTTGAATTTCAGTGCAATTTGAAAGATTTGACTTTTCCCACTGGGCCAGTGGTGATGGAGAGACCTCCTATTTCACTCTCTGACAAAATCTTTTCTCTTTTATTACTTCTGCTGTCATGAGATGTGATTGCAACTGTGCTGCTCCAATGAATACAGAGCCTCTTAAGGCACAAGGCGAGTCTTTTTATTTATTTATTTATTTTTGTATGACGTGCTTCCCCTCTTCTTGTCTTACTCATTGGCCCTGTTTGTGCCTTGTCCCTCTGGATGAGGAGCAGGAGGGGTCCGTAGACTTCAGTTTTCTCAGCATGGGACTAAAGGCTGAATTTCACCTCTCTTCCACAAATGTGTCTGTGATCGTTTATAATTTCATTCATGTGCTTCAGTTCTTTATGACCTCCTAGGAATGCTGCCTTTTTGTGGTACTTTACCTATTCTCAAAAATTCTTTTTGCTTCAGAGGAAAAATCTCACATTGTGCAGTATGTTTTCTCCCGATTGCTTTGTACTTAAGTCTGATTTTTCTTAATCTCTTTCCTCAGTGCATCTGTTACTATGAAGTAGTTAGGTACCACGTAAAACCTTTTCTCACAAATGGATTTAATGCTACTGAAAGACACTGAACTGGCAACTACAGAGAGTAGTAAAATGTTTTAATGAAAGAACACCACAAGCATTGCTTAAATATTTGCAAGCTGAATTGCTATGAAATAGCTTTTGGTTTTGCTTTGTAGGTGGTAAGAGGTTTTTCTGTTTTTGGTTTTTTTTTTTTTTTTCCACTTACTTGTTGTTTGTTTAATGAAAAATTCTATTGTTGAAACCTAGAAGTTATTTTGATAGTGCACTAATTTGGTCAGTGACTAACATCTCACAGCTCTGTGATAAGAAATGAGGAAATGTTTTTGCTGTCTTCTAATGAACAAGGAATCTTGCTGCAAATGCATTTCTCTGTAGTTTACCTGTACAAGTTGGCCACAGACTTGAACAAAAATGCTCTGGAAAGGCTCCATTCAGTCTGTCAACATTTGTTTTTTCCTTTCTGACATTTCTCGCTGCACTCAGTGTGTGCTGGAAACCAATGCGGAAGAAGCTGAAATGCTCTGTGACTCTGCAAAACGAGGAGAACTACCACCAATTTGCAGATTATGTGCTTTCTTCTTTCGTAGACCAAGCAGAATTCATCTTTAAGCTCTTGGTCAGTCCTGAGCTGAAGAAGTTTTAGCGAGCTCACAAACCAGCAAGGAGGTAGTAAAAATGGTAGAATAACATGCAGATAGAATAAGTGCTGTCAGGTGCTCTGTTTTCTGCAGGAGGAAGTTGTTACCAGTAAACATGAAAAATGTAGTTGAGAATAGTGACATCTGGGATCTTTAATCTGTAAGAAAAAGGAGAGAAAGCTCATTGCACTCTCTCAGTGGTCTGGGTGGTACAGTAGGGCTATTGCAGTGAACCTGCCCCAAGAAGCAGGATAGAACTCATGGGGGGAGGATCAATCAGTAAACTTTGGCGTAGTGTCACTGAATGTTTGTAATCTGTACTCAAATACTCAGCAGGGCATTAGGTACGTTAGCTTTCATGATGCACTACCTTTCTTAGGCAATATACCATTTCTCCATTGTGTGACTTTGTCTCCCAGGCAGCTAAAACGAGATTTACACAGTGGTTCTGTAGAGGGTCGTAAATCAAAGGAGGAGATGAAAAGCTCAGATTTCTCTGGCAGATTGATGAAATGCATGTTAAGACTAAAACTACACTTCCAAATATCTCACTGCCCTCACATGGCTCACAGGCACGGGCAGAAGTGTAACTTCTTTCTCCATTGCTCTTACCTTAGGTTTTGCTGACAGATTCCTCCTGTTTCGTTGAGCAAAGTGTTGCTTTGGCTTGCTTTCTATCACAGAATAACTGCTTTCTTGCAGACAATAAAATGACTGAAAAGGTTGGCACCTCATAATTTGAAATTTGTTCCTGCAGCAACATTTCTTTAGTTAAAATTCACTCCAGTTAACTCTGCAAGTTTGGAAGTGTGGGGGTGTCACAGTCATCTCACTGCCACCAGCAGGGGCCAAGTGTGAGAGGTCGGTCAGCCTGTGGTAGTGTGGGGAGGACTCTGGGTACCAGAGGACATGGATTTTGTGCCACGTATTTTGTGCTTTGTGCAGAAGTTGGTGAGATGCACAAGCTGGCTGGGAGCATGCAGCTGCAGATCAGGATGCGCCTGCCTTGGGACCCTCAGGATATAGAAGCACGTGTTGTGCTTACGTTCTGATGCAGGACACAGAGGCGGGATGCTTGGGGGTACAGAGCCAGCCTACAGAAATCGTGGATCTCAAATGGTGTGCTGGCATCCACCTTGGTAACGAGCTGAGAGACAAGAGGGAGGTGACAAGGGCTGCAATCTTTAACCCACCATGAGCAACTGATGTCCTGAGAGAGGGGCTTGAAGCATGAGGTGAAAGAACATTGCAGCATGGTGTGACTAATGGAGGAAACAAACATCATCAAACACCCGCAATACGTTTATAGGCTCCATTTTAAGTTTTGTGAAGTGGATTAGAGACATTTGTATTCATTAAGGAGATGCAAAGCCTTTCTCTGCAACTCAAGTGTTTTATTTAAAAAGTTTGAATTTTATAGGTGGTAAAAGAACCATAAACATAGCCATGAAATGGCCAGAGAAAAAATGGCAATTGTGTAAACTGCTCTAAAAAAAGCCAGAGCATTTCTTCTTCTTAAATCTCCATTTAATGGTTTAATGTATTATTTAAAAAGATAAATGATGTACATGGATGGTAAAAGGCCCTGGGACTAGGATCTCTGTATTCTCTTTCTCTCCTAGTTATTATAATTTGTCTCCAAGCAGCATTTAGATGCGCTGACTGAGACTGAGGCCTCTGAGTACTGCAGAGCTGCAGTCTGAGGCAGTATAACATGAAGCAGGGAAGTTTAGGAGAAGGTGGGAAGATGGGAAATGGCTTAAAATGATCTCAAAAGTTACAGGCATGCACAACGTGAGGCTGCAGAGCTTGGAGCAGCCCCTTGTATCGCAACGGCTCAGTATAGGTGGCACTACCAGAAACACATAGAATCGTAGAATTGCTTAGGTTGGAGGCAGCTTTTAAGATCTCGTAGTTCTAACCCCTCTGCCATGGGCAGGGTTGCTAGCCACCAGATCAAGCTGCCTAGGGCCCCAGCCAGTCTGGTCTTGAATGCTTCCAGGGATGGAGCATTCACTAGAATTCTGAGCAGCCTATTCCAGCACCTTTACCACCTTCTGAGTAAAGGATTTCTGCCTAATAACTAACCTAAATCTTTTAGTTTAAAGCCATTTCCCCTTGTCCTACCAAGTGTTCCTTCCTGACTGTATGCTCTCCTCAAATACTGGAAGGCTGCACTGGGGTCTTCCCAGAGCCTTCTCCTCTCCAAGCTCAACAAGCCCAGATCCCTCAGCCTGTCTTCAGAGGTGTGGTGCTCCAGCCTCCATCATCTTATTTAGTTCCTTTCCATGTCACGTCTTCACTCTCCTCTCTAGTTCTCCAGACTGTAACTCCTTCCTGCTCTGCAGTTTCTTTTTTCCTGGATCTCCTTTCCTTACTATTGCTCAGCTCCCTGACTGTAGCACTTTACTCTCTTCCAGCTCCATTCAGAAGTCGTCAGTCTTTTTTCCATTCCACTATCTTCCCATTATCCACCCATCCCTATGGCTTCTCTTCAGTGTTATTTGGCAGTTTTAAAAAATGTTTTATAAAATAAATGACATTTATAACCTGAGCATCTGAGTAGTTTGCTAAAGATCTTAATTACCTGACAGAAATAAGCTAATCAAGAAGGTTCACTAAGAATTAATTGGGCTGGGGGAACCTGGGATAGTTTTTCAGTTTTCTGCACCTGATTGGAACTTCCAAATGAGCTGGCAGGTGCCTTTCCAGCAAGTGCAGGAAATTGAAGTTTAAAACAGTTTGGCTGTAGAAACAGGGCGTGAGGGCTTTTTGTTTGTTTTTTTGTTTTTGTGAGAGCAAAAGAGGAGTATGAGCACAAGTTAATGTTCTGAGAATGTTTGTTGGAAAAGTTGCAGAATTTCCTCAGATGCTTGAAACAGGAGGGTTAGGACACATACTGGTTGTTGTTTTTTCTACTGGAACAGAACAAAACACTGGTATGCACCTATACCATACCAGTGTTTTGCTCTGTGAAACAAGTTGCTGAGCAACAGCCCTGCTGGGAAGCTAGTTTTGGGGAGCAGAGCTCAGGCAAGATGCAGACCTGGTGTGACATTATGGGCCATTCCCTCGACCTGTAAGCCTTGAAGGAACAAATCTGACAATCTCAATGAAGGTAACTGTCATTAATTCCCGCTAGCCCTTCTTTATGTAGGATTTCATATTCATTTCAGTGTTGAGCTACTTCCTTTTATGTATGAGTTCAGCAAAAAAAAAAAAATTCTAACAACAAAAAAAGATGGAACAATGTTTTTCTAAAAAGCAGATGAAAGCCAGGATTCTTCGTGTCTCTCCTTAAAGCAGTTATTTAATTTATGAGAGAAAAAGAGATCACAGAAAAAGAGGGAGCACACAAGAAGTTTCTGGTATGTATCCCATCTCTACAGCACAGATTATGGAATCTCTCAGTTCTTGAATTGAACATTCTTAAATCTGGTCCAGAAATATTTCCATTTTGTGTGTCTTATTTATTTGAGCAGTAATCCTGTTGAACAACAGTGTGACATTTGTCTGTCCCTCACCTTCTGCTTTTGTTATGTTGTGGAAAGAGGAAACTTCATTAGAATAAGGAAAGTCATACCCTCTGAGTGCTATGTTTTCTTTGTTTTACTTTTAATTTCCAGGTTAAAATGCTCTCCAGCTTTCCTTCTTACTGCTGTATATTTGAAATAAAAGCACAGATTCCCACAGCTCTCCCTGGCAAGGAGGAAAGTCTCTGGGCCAGTTCCACCCTGGAACTAAACCAGGGATATGCCTGATATTCATCCTTCTTCTTTGGCAAAGTAGGTTTCTTATTGCAGTTAGTCCTGGGGCTCTTCTATCGCAGGTCATAAACATATGCCAGCACAACAGTCCTTCAGTGCATTTTTCTCTTCCTGCAAGGTAACCATTCATCTGTGGGGTAATTTCTTCAGATGAGGCATTTTAATCCAAATTGCCAGTTAGTGCCTGCAGGGCCAGCTTCCCTCCTGATCAGCTCTGGAAATTGAAGGAAGCTCTCAATGGTGCTGTAAAGTTTTGCTTATAGAAATTGTGAAGGTCTGTTGAAACAGAACAAAATTGGAAGGGTAAACTCTGAAGCTTCAGACAAATGCAAAACTGTAGGGGAGAGGGATAAAGGTTTTTAGAATTAAAATGCTACGCTTACTTTGTGCTTAAGGCCTCTTGGTCTGCTTTCTGAGGGATAAGGCTGAGATCTCACTGCATTCTTCTTGTTCATTAACCGAATACTGTTTTCAGTATATATTTATATACATACATATATTTGTGCCTTTTTCCTCTTATACCAGCTGACTTTGTCTGGTTGGTCACATTACTGTAAGACCAAATTATCATCCCAGGAGAAATTTAAGAAAACAACAAACAAAAAGACCTCAGTTAAAGCACAGTGTATTGATTCTTCTCAATGGTGGTAATTGCCCCAGGACAATGTTGAACGAGAAAACACATGGACATGATCCAAAGTCAGATAAACAAACTAGCGGGATCCATGTCCCTGTGCTATGCTGGATCTCATGATTTCCTGTAATCTGTGAGAAGAGAGAGCTACTGAACTTTACATGAATTATTTTGAGAGTTTTATGCTCACAGTCCTACCCAAAAAACTGTCTCGGTTCCCTCGTTATTGCACACAGCCTCTTCCATTGGGTAGCAGATGTAGGTTAACAGTCAGCTAGGTGAAAGGACTGATTGTGAGTAGAATTAAGCGTGGAAAAACAATGCCTGTAAGCCAAAAGGCTGCAAGTTACCAGCTAGCGTTGTGCAGTTAAAAATACCATTAGTTGTCATTGTACTCTGGTCACAGATTCATGGGTTGTTCCTTTTAGCATTATTATGAAAGGCAAATGGTGACTGCTTAATGATAACCACTGCAAAGTTTAAGGACTTGGCACATCATTAGATATGGGAGGGTTAAACCTGTTTACATTTTCTTATAGATAAGCACAAATCATACCACGATGCCGTTCCACTTACTGGACTCTACCTTTAAGCAATCTGTCCATAATTGCAACAGAAAATGTCCAAAGCAATTTGCCAGGCACCTATCTGGGACAGCAGAGATGCTGAATTAAATATGGTCATTGTGCTCTGAGCACCAATAATAAGTAGAGATTGGAATGTTGTTGCTTTTAAAGCAAAATATAATTGTTTCTGGAAGCTGTGTGTTTGAAAGAAACTTCTGAGTGCTTTAACTGACTGTAATTTATCATTACATTTTGACTTTGGAATAATGCAATTACATAAATAATACAACTCTGGAGAAGGGATGGGTTAAAGGGAGGTTATAATTAAATTCAAAATTGGAGAAAAATTTTCTGTCATTCCAATTAGTTTAGCTGCGATTATACAAATTCAGCCCTCTAAAATGGCGTTTTACCTCAGGACAAGTAACAGATGATTGCAGTTTTGCTTTGAGTTTTTCGCAATTCATAAATGTTGCTAGACCCACCACGCATTTTGCGGAGACTAAAGCTACTTCTGTTTTTGATTCACTCTCTTCTCTCTTTACAAACATAAATTTAGTTACATTACCTGTCCAGATGACTTAGACTGACCACTGTATACAAATGATTAATTCAGTCCAAACTAAAATGTACCGCCCCTTGTGGGTATCTTATCCTTCAGCTCAAGCTTTTGGTGGCTAACAGAGTGCTCTAAATCTTCTTTCAAACCATCCTTACTACTTTATTTTACTGTGAAAAACACTGGTGCTCTGCCACTCATTTGAACTACAATTAAACATTGTTTTTATTGGATATTTCTAAGAATTGCAGTTATTTCTTTTTTAAGATCAGTAAGATATGGCCTACTGTGTGCATTCTAACAGTTAAAATACTTTTATTTCCTGAGTTCTTGTACGCTCTCCGTGTCTTTAACTGCTGCTGCTTTGTTGTATTTGTTCTCAACAAGCATAATCGGTTCTCCAAAATGCTGCTGAAAAGGTGTTCCATCTGATCCATTACTTGACTATGTCAGGCTCTTCTCTGCATCCTGGCTTCATTTTCCCTACCTGGTTATTCATGTGTGTCTTTCAGAGATCTTCTATGCTCAGCTGGTGCTTAGGTCCAGTTCCTTCATTAGAGCAATCTGGAGTAATGCAGTCTACATGAGATGCAAACAATAAGTTCACGTCTCTTGCCATCAGCAGGTCTTCAGACTGCATAAGCATCCACTGACTTACTTCTTCCAGTGTGGTGACCCACTGGATACTGAAAATGGGAAACTCTAGTCTCACTGGGGGGTAAGCTGCATGCTTAGCTAAGGAGGAGGCAGTGCTCAGGCAGCTTCTAGGGTGCAGTTAATGCGCTGTGAATCTCCCTGCCAGCTTTTCTGCTCCTGTGGCTGTGCCATCAAACCTCACCTGCCAGCCCAACATCTTCTATGAGCTGGGGTCATTTCTCTGCTTGCCCTCAGTTCCACACTCTGTAGTGGGATGTTTAAACTGAAGGGAGCTTTACGTGTAGTTAATTATTTCACCATTGTGTTTTTCAATCATGAAACATTTTTCTTCAAATAAAGCCTTAAAGGAAAAGGATACAAAGTAAAACCAAATGCTTTCCACTGCTGAAGCAAGAATTCTGCAGTGAAGCTTCTGCTTAACAAAACGGACAATTAGAAAGCATGTTTTATTCTATCGTATATTAAGATTAGGAGAATAAGAGCCTCATTTGCTCACAGATTGTCTATTAGTATTCACCTGGTGGCAAGCAGCCTTAATCTTGCACCATTAATGAAAATAGAAGCTCATTAAATAGTAATTCTTTTTAATAGTGACAGGAGTGAGTTTGAGCAGCGCTGGTGTAAGTTCTCCTGTAAATTGTTCACTATGATCACCAATAACAGAATTTTTTGTACCTCTCCTCTCTCCAAATATCTTTCATTTCTCATAAAATCACTAATGAGTACCAGAAATTGGAAGCCTTGCAGACAGGGGAAACAGATTTAACCACCAGAGATCTGATGTTAGAAAACAGGAAAGAAGCTGCTGGAGGCAGAGCAGTGAAATAAGCAACAGTACCTAATTTATGCCTTTTTTTGTGAGTCAGCTCCCCACCATCTTGAACACAGGGAGGTGTTCACGGACACACAGGACATTATGTGTCAGTGAGTGTTCCTTGATTCTGAGCGCTCTTGCAATGGGTTTAATTGAATTTCTCTGCTCTGGCACCTGCTGTGAAGCCTCTCATCATGAGACACAGCAACCTCCATCCTGTCTGCCTCCTTCAGGCCATTGCTGTGACACCCTTCCTCCAGGTGGCTACACTGTTAACCCCTGCCTTAGAAACAAGTGTAAGGCTGGTTTGTGAGTACTGCCTGACTACTCTTACAGTAAAACCTGCAGTGATGAATAGGATGCTTTTGTGCCCAGCGTCTTGGACAAGCTTGAGAAGTGGGCCCACATGAATGTGGTGAGGTTCAACAAGACCAAATGTAAGGTGTTACACTTAGATCATAGGAATCCCAGGTATGTGAGGATCAATGAGAAGAGCTCACTGAGGGCAGTACATAAGAGAAGGACTTTGGAGTCCCAGTGCTGTGGGTTCCCCATCACTGGAGGTGTTCAAGGCCAGGCTGGATGGAGCCCTGGGCAGCCTACGCATGGGAGGGGGTTAGAACTAGATGAATTTTCAAGTCTCATCTCCCTTCCGATCTAAGCCATTCTGTGATTCATTTCAAATTCACAGTTAATATTTCCATTTCATTTGAGATGCTAAAAAATAAATGTTCTTTGTTCTCTCATTAGAGTTCTCATCTGTCCTACTGCTTTGCATGGTGCCAAGCACTGTCTTTATTTCTCGTCTGCTCTCAGCTGAGCTGTCTGTGTCTCTTCTGATGAACAACTTCAGACCATGTGGCCCTATTCCTTTTTTAACACAGTTGTGTTCTCCCTCCTGCAGTATCTGTTTCTTCATTTGGAACAGGCATTGTTTGTTTCGGATGTGCATGTGGGAAGATTGCTTGCTGCTACACCCTAGCCGCAGTTAATTTAATTACTGACAGATTTTCTCGGCCTCTTGACATTGCTATATATAGTTCCTTAGTAATAATATTATCAGTTATTTAATTTTTAATTTGTATTTGAATTAATTACATCATTCTTTACTGCAGGTGGAAAGGGACCTCAGTTTCCCCTATTTCACGACTATGGTTTGCCCTCAGAGGCTAAAGTTTTATTTTAGCATTGAATAGCATCGCTGCTAATGCTCTTCAAATTGCCATAATCCTATGGGTGTACTTTTGTGGGTGCTTGCTGTCTCGGGTCATGGTTTCCCTAAAAAGGCTGCAAGGTGACCTCATAGTGGCTTTTCTGTTTCTGAACGGGAGCTACAGGAAAGAAAGGGACAGACTCTCTAGTAGGGTCTGTGGTGATAGAACAAGGGAAAATGGCTTCAAGCTCTAAAGGGGTAGATCTAGGTTAGATATGAGGAAAAAATCTTCTACAGTGAGGGTAGTGAGGCACTGGAACATGTTGCCTGGAGATGTGGTTGATGTTCACATCCTTGGAGACTCTCAAGGCAAGGTTGGATAAGGCCCTGGACAACTTGATGTAGCTGTGGTGTCCCTGTTCATTGCAGGGCAGTTGGACTAGACAGCCCTCACAGGTACCTTCCAACTCTAAGGATTCCATGATTTTGTGTTAGGATAGGTTTCCATCTCTCTGCTGATGGATTCCTGAGCTCCGTCAAGATGCTTTTGTCTTCCCTGTTGCTAGTTCCTAATACATATGGTGCTGGGATCCCTGCAGCAAGTCCATTGAAAGTCTCTATTAGAGTTAGCATTGTCACTCTGATTCCTTCTACATGCCCTGTCCCCTCCCCGAGCCTGCTCAAAGCATTGGGCAGCAGAATGGTGGGAAGTTCCTGGGAGTTATGCACCTACTCATTCTGGGAAGATCCTTAGATAGATCTTTTCATGGAGGAAAACAGGATCAGAGCTCACCAGACTGAGCAGGAGCTGAGCTCCATGCTGGACTGCCTGCTGAGATAGCTCTCTAATAGAAAACCTGTCTGGGAAATGTTGGTGAGCAGATCAGAGGAAGGTTATTGCAACATCCCGGTAATTACCCTAGTTAGCTCTTCTGTGCTTTGCTCCTTGATGCAGACTGCAAATAGCTTTTTACAGCTAAGGTCTGAATCAGTGTTCATACTTCTGCTGTGTTATTAGCTATTGCAGTTGCTTAGGGTGACAAAATCTTGTGTTTAGTATTCACAGTTACAAGAGGTACATTAGTATACCTTCATGTACAGCACAAAATACTGTGGCTATATACAGTGTATATATTCTTACCAAGTTAGTTAATGTCCCTGCAAGCATAAATGCTGAGTCAATTAAGCCCAAATTTTCCTTTTGGTCCAGCAATCAATGTTAATGGTTGAAAGTGGGATATAAGGATTTTTTTATTTTTCTTCCTTTCTGTCTGCCACCACATTCTATAGTAACTCCAAGAGTTTTGATGATCATTTTTTGCGTGCTGTTTGAAAATTGAGTCTGCCTGTAGATAAAGCAGAAGTGAGAATTAATGTTGCTTTGTATTTTTTCTCCATGGAGCATAGAGAGTAAAATGTTACTTTTAGAGTTTTAAACCCTGCTGGAAGAAAGGATTTCATCCCTTCAGACCAAAGAAGCAGCTAAGTTCATCCTGCCCTGGTTTCCCCCAGGCCAACAATGTAATAAATAAATAATTTAAGTATAGTTCTGTCTTTCCACCCAGAGTGGTTCCAACAGGAGATACTGAACAAATCCTGTTTCAGTTGTCCAGAGCATATCTGTGGTTAAGATCCATGATCATAACCACAAATAAAGTGAGAATAGGAAGGAATAATGATGGCATCATAAAACTGCTTTTGTACATCTTCCATGTGATCATGGTTTACGCTATTTCTGCAGAAATGTGTGATACACTGTGATCCACAATACCATGTGCACATCTGTTAAATGTTGCATGAACAACAAAGCCATAGGGAGCATAAAATATTGAAGCTGAGCAAATGGATATCTCAAAGTAGGGAAATGCAGAGCTTTTCACCTGTAGGTCACCAGTTCAAAAACCAGCTTAGATAAATACCATTTCAACAGTAGATGTCATTTTGTAAGGTTGCATTGGCTGAAATTAATTATGTCACCCAGCTTCTCTTGGATGAACAGCTGTGTCACTCAAGCCACGCTTGTTTTTGCCGCTGGAAGAAATGGATCGTTGTTTGGTTAGAACAGCCAGGTTTTAAAGAGACTCAGAGGTTGTGAGCTTTCTAGGCATAGGACTGGGGCAGAGTTTGAAAATCTGAGGAAGAATGTTGTGGAGAGTTGTGGGTCAGCCTCTTTTCCAAGGTAACAGTGACAGGCTGAGGTTTCTAAAAACCCCTGTGAAACTGACATTCCTCTTTGTGTATAACAGAGTGTGAGGGCTGTGGATCTGTAGGCAAGAGAGAGATTATAACAAAAATATTATCACAGGGGGAAACTTGTGGCTCCCAGCTCCTCCTGCCTCTTTCCATTTCATCCCAGCTCCTGGGTTGCTCTTGTCATACGTGTTGGTGAAAATACAGATATGAACAGGAGGGAGATTTGATTGTCCTTGCACCTGTTAAGGGTATTACACTACTTTCCCCTTTTTGTGTGAATACACATCCTGGAAAACTAGGGGAAGTAGTCATACATGGAAAAGCCGAGAATGAAAGGAACAGCACCTCAGAAACAAGTCACACCTGGATTTTGCCAGCCCAGCAAAATGCATTTTGTAAGGAACTAAAAATCATCATCAAACAGCTGGCTTATTTACTCTGCCATGCTCACAAGCAAGAGAGGCTATTCCAGTGGATGGCTGCAAAACTGTTGTGATTTTTTTTTTTTTAGAAACTGAGAAACTGCTACACCTGTGGTTTGCATCTATTTTGTGGGTAAAAGTCACATTTGTTTAATGACTGGGCAGAGAGCTGGGGGAAATAATGGCAGGAGCAGATTTGATTTCTCTCTCTTTAACTGAGCCTGGGCAGGCAGAAATGGGCACCTCTGCTGTTGATTGCAGAGCAACCCGGCAGAGGCACAGAACACTTTGGCATCCAGTGCATCCGCTGCTTGCCTAAATTTACAAGCAAATGAAATTTGTAAGAGCACTACAAGGAATTCTGAGTGGATCCCATTCCTCTGTTGTAAGGTCATTATGCAGCACAAAATTAGGCAGGCTCAGCTAGCAGCTGATGTCGCCAGCACACATAAGCCCTAAATACCGCACAGGCTGGAGGAAATTCCCCCCATTATTCTCCAGTAAAACAACAGCATCAAAAAGGTAATAAAACGTGGGGAGCAGAGCCTGGTTTGTGAGCGCAGCTTGTCACTGCAGACTGTGGCCCATAAGCATGCTGTGCTGCTCTACGGGAGAGATGGGCTGCAGAGCACACCTCTGTGGGAGGACAGAGCTTATCAGCAGTTCCTGACTTGAATGGAGGATAAAGAGAGCTCAAGTGCTGTCTGGATGTCTTAGAGTGCTTTGTTGAGGAGAGCTTGTATGGTGAGCACAGGGTGGTAGACTCCTTGCTGGCTCTATGCACCATCTGCAATGGGCTCTTTGTGAGGTGTAGAGTGAGTGTGTAGGTATCAGTGCGAGCTCAGAGTAGAAAGGACCAACTTTAGGCAGTAATTCATGTTATCACGCTCTAATCTCCTGCACAACCAGCACCCTTTTGTTCTTGACACGAGTGCTGTGGAGAGTCAGCAGGTGCCCATGTCTCCACAACACTGTTGGGTGGAGGAGGAATTGAGCTGTGTCCTAAGCGGGCTCTGTTCTAATGGCAAGTGCCCACCTGTCCTGAAATGAGGAGGCCAGAGGCACCCTGTGAAGGTTTCTCAGGGTGCTCAGGAGCTGAAGCCACCAGCAGCAAGTCCCCTGGCAACACGCTCACTCTGAGCCTCCTCTGGAAGAGCCCCATTGTATTTATGCTGGGAAAATTCTGCTTTCCTTGCATCCACTGATGAAAACAATTCACTTACTTGTATTTGAACAGAGAGGTAGTCCTTCTCTGTCTCCTGTGCCCTAAAAGCTTCTTAGAGTAAATCTTGCTGTTTGTTTTGGTGGAAGAAATTGTCCAGCTCTTCCCTTCAGTCATGTTTTCTGTATTTACTGACTTGAGCTCTGGGAGCATTTGAGTTCACTTGAGGCTATCTATACCTGTGAAGACTCATTGCGTGTCTGTCTGAATAATAGATGTTCTTTCAAAAAACACCATGGAATATTCGCAAATCTTTTTCACACATACTCAAAAAAAGTTTGTGTTTTTTCACCGAAACAACAACCTAAATGTTATTCAGCCTGAAATGTAGCATACCTTTATATGCTGTGGTCTATTTTAGATAAGGTTTACAAAAAAAAAAAAATAAAAAATTGAGCAAGTGAGGAAAAAATTACAGAACAGGTAGGTTACATTTTGAGAATATCCTCTAGGGCGTTCACTACACTTGCTAATGGTGCTGAAATAATTTCTTTCCAATGTAATGTTCAGAGGAACTATCTTAACAAGCCTTGTGTCTTAAAGCCTCTTATACTTTGTAGGTGATATTTCTTGGCATATTAAGTCCCAGATCCCTTTGGTCAGTGATTCATTTTATGTTGTGCCAGATAAAAGTTGGTGGTTCATACTGAAATAGGAAGCAAACTTAAAAATGCTTTGATCAGTTTTACCTGTACATGCTCACAGTCACCTGAAAGTGGTTCACTAAAATGTTCTCTGACGTCACTTTAATCTCTCCTTACAGAGTTTCTCTGTCAATATTGTAGTCATGGAGTCAGTAATTCCATCTATGTCCACCCCCCCCAAAAAAAAAAAAATCTTAAAAGTTACTTTAGGTTGCTATTTTTCAAAGACTACTCACCTCCCAAACAAAACTTAGGATTCAAAAAAGATTCCTGAAACACCTAGGTTAGAATCTTTTTCTTGCTTATTCATGGAGATTAACATTTCAGACAAAACCACTAACAAATGTATACTGCTTGGTCTACCAGAAAGTGTTGAGGTGAAAATTCTGCTGTCATAAAAAATTTTTCAGCTTTATGCTAGAAAAGGTTTTGAAGGAAATAGCTGCTCTAATGCTTTAATTTCAGAGGTACTGCTTTTATACTTTTTATGCTTTTATGTGTTGGTCCGTAATTGTGTGCCTGCACATGGAAGGTACAGATTTGATGTCACATAAAATGCTGAGGGGGGATGATAAGAACAGAAAGATTGGTAACCACAATTGTTGCTGTTCTGAATTGTTGTGATTAACAGACTTTAATTTCTGAACAACGGATGACAGGCAAATAATGAAGCAGAATGACAGGATATCCAGACCATTTTTCCCGTACTGGCTAAAGAAACTAGAATGGCTGGTAATGCAATCTGTGGGCCTTTTTAATTGACTTTTCATGAATACAAAGTAATTAGAAAAGGGAGCAAAGAACTTTTTAAGAATAATGACTGTTAGGACTTGAAAGAACTATTAAACCTTTCAACTTTGAAGGAAAGTAACGTTTTATGACAAAAAGCAGAAAATTGGGGAATTTAACGCTTGTTCTAGTTTAATGATGTTGTGTAGTTTCTATACTGTTTTAATAACTGTATCACGCTTACCATTTAGTCTTAGGCTGAGCTGTGAATGTTAATAGTGATTTTACACCCCAGGAATGTCAGTCACTGCAGCACATTTTATGACTTGTGGATTTACACTGACTTGGTGTAAATGGGGAAGTATCCCTTCCTTGGAAGCTTAAGTCACAAGGATCTACATGAACTAAGTGCGCAGATTGTGCTTTAGAACACTTCAGTAAACATGCCACACTCAACTTAGCCTGCTTGCTTTCCTAACTTCTTTGGGCAATTACCCATATGAAGGAAAATAGGATGAATGCATATTTTCTCAAATTTCGGCCAGTGGGTTTTTTTTACTACAGGAAAAAAGGGTAATTCCTGATCTTCAGGGCAGGTGGTACTGCATCTAGTTCTGGTGTGTAAGTTTTCCCACGGGTAGGAGGGCTCTGTGCTCTCCAAGGAGCCTCTTTCCTTTGAAATGAGCCATTTGTGCTTCCATTTTTCTAAGGGGCAGGAGGAGAAGAGAGACGAGTTCAGGGAGCAGATGGTGGCACCAACCTCAGCTCTGAGATTTTCAGAGCACCTGTGAAAATTCAGCATAATTTTAATGTCACGTCAGTAGGGTAATGCACTGTGATGGTTTGACAGCAGAGAGCTGGGTAAAGAAGCTGCTTAGGCTGTCTATTTCCAGGATAACCTATACAAACATCCTCTGACATTAGAGCCGGTTTTGGTCCTGTTGTTTTTGTCTACCACTTACATAAATACTGAGCTACAGGAAAATAGTAAAAGAAGTACCAGCCAGGAAAAAATAGCCTTCTAGCAGCCATCTGCTGAGGAGGAGTAGCAGCAGCTGTAAGGAAAAAGATACCTGAAGAAGGAGAAAATGAACATGGGGTGCTCTTGGTGGGGGCAGAAGGTTTCACTGTGCCTTTTGCCACAGATGACAGATGTGCATTGAGTAGGTAAACTTTTTTAGGCATAGCGGTGCCTACACCAGCAGTCAGGATCACAGCACACTTTGCTTAACCGCATCTGACTTCGGAGGGCTCTTAGAGTTGTGTTTTTGTGCGCAGCAGGAAGAATTGGTGTCTTGGGGCAGGGGATTGACACCTACCTCAAAACGCCCAAACTAGTGATTCCAGTAACAGAAACCTTAAAGCAAGCACAGCACATGTGATTTTGCTCACTTATAAAGGCTTGCATATTCAGCCTGCAATAAATAATGCCTCCTTACCCTCAGATATTTTCCAGCTACATATGTTTTATGCATACATAACTTAATTCCTCACTGTAAATGTGAAATTAAATTGGGATAAAAGGGTGAAACAAAAATACCATGCATTCTTCCTTACCATATTTAAAATATAAAAGGGAAGCATTTTTTTATTATCTCTTTTGGTTTTGCTACTATTGAAGTAATACAGACAGTCTTTTATACACACACACAGGAGAGCTACTTTTCCTTTTGTTGTTGTTGTTGTTGTTGTTGTTTTATTTTTTAGTTTGTTTTATTTGTTAGAAGTCACCTCCTGCAACTTTGTGTTTTTTCCTTTCTCCATTTCTAAATATATTTGGTGCCCAGGAAAGCTGTCAGATGAACAGTGTTGCATATCAGAGAATAACCCGAGTGGCACACAGGCTTTACACATCTTGCATGTGATTTGGCACTGTATTTCTGGCAGAAGAAGGGGAATTATTCACAGTGAATCATTTATCTGGCAAATTTTGCCTTTTTCTCTGTTGGTCCAGAAATTGCCCGAGTAATTCTGAAACTCCTGGAAGCTAATGCAAGTCATTTTTTAAGCCATCCACTGAATGAGATCTGTGAATAGCACTTTGTCTGAAGATTGTACTTTATAGTCAAGATCTGAGATTACAGTTTAAATAGTTTAATAGATTAGACTTAAAATCATCTAAAAATGGTACTCCCATCTTGACTTTCAAAAATTTGTGGTCGTGGAGCCAAAAAATGCATAAATATGTCTGAAGTAGAGCCTGAGGAACTAAGACACAAAATACCACTTCTTTAGCATTCCACTCTGAATTATGCAAAACTAAAATCAGCTTTGCTCTTAAAGGTGGATCACAGTGTTATACGGGGCTGAGTTTTCACTGGGGCATTTACTCTCTTGGGTTTGCTCAGTTAACACTGCTCAGAAAAGGACCATTCCACCCACTTCCATAAGTGCTGTTGGTGACCCCATTGTCAAGGCACTGAGGGTGCCACATTTTGGAAGCAATGTCAGGCTGCTTTGTGGTCAGAGAAAGGTTCAGGGTAACCTTCCTTAGTCCTTTCCTGTGCAGCAGGACACAACAGAGCACAGCTATGGATCCTTTCAGACCCTGTTGTGTCAGAATGCCTTAATGGTGGTGATTCACACCACAGCGTGCTGTAGTGAGACTGTACATCCCCCTTTCAAATTGACTGGACAATCAGGGGACAACGCACATATCTCTGTAGTACCAAGTTAAGGCAGAAGCATTTGATGAGTGCTAAACTGGCTGCAACTGGTGTTGCCTCTATATTAAACTTTATAATAACAAACCTCCTTAAGCTCTTATAGCTTTATGTCTTCAAAGTACTGTGTGAATAACTAATTAATGAATTCATTGTTAATGCACCTGGCATCAAGAGCAACTGTTCCTTTGAAGTGATAGGGCATTTCCCAGTTGCTCTTTTATCATGGGGAAAGAGAAAACTAAATGGAGAGGCATATAATTGGAAGGACCTTCGCCTGTTTGGCTGGAGGCTAGTCCTAGTGCTCAATATGCCTCAGGGCCTATAAAGATGTTTTCTTAGCATTCCCTGGCAAAATAAAGTCATCTGTCATGTTCCTGCAAGTCAGCCAAGTCTGCAGCACCTGGTGGGGAGCATGGCTGCTGGAGCCCTTCCAGTAGGCAGAGCATGGGCTTGGTAACCTCACATTAAAGTGCTTCTTTAGCTTTGTATTGGTCTCTCAGACACTTTTGCTCTAGCTTAATTGTGCTTCATAGTTCCAAATCTATAGACAAGCTTGTTGCAGTCTGGATACATTGCATGTTGTTTGCATCCAGTAAATGAGCGCAAAAGTGAGGATATCTCTACATATGAAAATGCATATTTACTGTTTTGTGCCACTGTAAGCAGAGTGGGAAGCAGCAGCATCATATATTTTACAGAAGCTTTATTTTCAAATATAACGCATTTGCCATCTGGAACCAGACCTGTTTTTACCTGTCTTTCATATTGCCATAGATTCAGCTGCTAGTCTCTGAATGTGCTGTCAGGAGGAGCACCAAGTATAGAAAGCTTGGTAGCAGCTTACATTCAGAGCAAGCACTCTCCTCTTGGTACTTGTTACCTACAAGTCATGACTAAAGTAGGATGGATGGGGCTAGTGGTTTTTCCTCTCTGTCTCTATGAATTTCTATCTAAATTTATGCCTATTTTCTGTACTGTTTCTTTTTTCTTTTTTTTTTTTTTTTTGTGCATATGTACATTTTTCAAGTGCACACGTTCCATTAATCTCTTTCTTTGGTGTCATAGCAATGGGAGAGATGCTGGATTAACAAAGATGAATAAGTAATTCAGAAAGGAAGAGAAGAAAGAAATACCAATGCACACAGTGTGGGAAATAAGCAGAAGTTGGAAACTGTGGGGTACTTGGAAAGCCATGATCTTATTGCTATCATGGAAACTCGGTGGGATGATTCACACAACAGGAACACCACCATTAAGAGCTACAAGCTTTTTTAGAAGCAATATGCAAGGTAGGAGGGGTGGGCAGTTTGCCCCTTATGTCAAAAAGCAGATAGACTGTGAGGAACTGCCTCTGAGAAACAGTCAGGAACCGGTTGAGAGCCTATAGGTTAAGATTAGGAGCAGGATCAGTATAGGACAGCTCGTGGTCAGGGTCTACTACAGGCCACCTGATCAAGGGGAGCCTTTTGATGAGGCCTTCTTGCTTCAGCTGCAAGAAGTGTCACATTTGCAAGCTCTCATCCTGACAGAAGAATTCAGTCATCCAAATATCTGCTGGGAAAACAACATGACAAGCTGCAAGCACTCCAGGAGACTCCTGGAGCCAATTGATGAAAACTTTCTGGTTCAAGTATTGGACAAATAAACCAGAGGTGAGACATTGCTCAGCAGTGCAAAGGAGATCATCACAGACGTTAGGATTGGAGGCAGCCTGGGCTGCAGCAACTGAGCCCTGGTTGAGTTCATCATCTCGAGTAATGTGGGCCTGGCAAAGAGTGAAGTCAGGACCCTCAATATTCAGTGAGCAAAGTTCAGGCTGTCCGAAAAACTGTTGCATGAGATATCCTGGGAAGCTGTCCTTAAAGACAAAGGAATGGAGCAAAGCTGGCTACTCTTTAAGGACACCTTTCTGAGAATGCAAGAGCTCTCCATCCTTTGGGATAAGGAAGCAGGCAGAGGAGGCAGGAAGCTGGCATGGTTTGGCAAGGATGTGCTGGTCAAACAGAGGGAAAAGAAAGAGAGATCTCATTGTGGTCTTCCAGTATTTAAAGGGAGGTTATAAACAGGAGGGAAACCAACTTTTTACACGGGTAGACAGTCATAGGATGAGAAATGGTTTTAAACAAAAGGAAGGAAGATATAGGTTAGATATTGGTGGGAAGCTTTTCACTGAGAGCTTTTCACTTTTCACCACTGGGTGGTGAGCTGCTGGCACAGGCTGCCCAGGGAGCTAGTGGATACCCCATTCCTGCAGGTCTTCATGGCCAGGCAGGATGAGGCCCTGTGCAAACTGATCTAGTACTTGATCTAGCAGTTGGAAACCCTACCTGTGGCAGGGGTGTTGGAACTTGGCGATCCTTGAGGTCCATTCCAACCCAAGCCACTTTATGATTCCATGAAATAGTATAGCCTGTCTGACGAGATGTGTACTCAGTCAGTAACCCCACTGATGTCTATGGTGTTACTTGAAAGAATCCAGTTTGAAATGTAAAATAAAATTACAAGTACATGCTATTATGAACAGTGATGAAAGCAAAAGGGATTTCAGGTACAAAATGTCTAGCTGAATATTTAAGTTCTCTAAAGCCACAGTAACCAAATGTGTAACAATCCTTTTGTTAGTCATATCAGTTTTCATGTAGTGGAGGGGTTTCAATCCTTAAAATGGTTTTAAAAAACGTTTTCCATGTTTAACTAGAAAAAAGCTGTCAAACTTGGAAGAGCTGATACTGAGGCAGGGCAAGGGGCGTGGTGATGGGTACAGGGGGACTGAGCTCAGCAATCAATATTTATGCTCATCCTTTCCTCAGCCCTGTCACAGGGGAGGTTGAGCCCAAGAAAGAGTGGCTGCTTGGCCTGGGCAGGAATGGGGCTCAGCAATTGCTATGTCTTTAACAGTCAGACTGGGAGCTGCTTGTGATTTTGACAACCAGTTCTGCTGAACAAAACAAGCTGCCACCAACATAAATTTGAATTTATTTATTTATTTTAAATCCACAAACAGGAATGTAACAGGTTCTGAGACAAGGCAGAGACGTTACCATATGACAAGACCAGAAACATGCCCCTGACAAAGACAAGTGCTGTAATTTGAGACAACAAAATATACTGTTCAGGAAGACAAAAGATAATTAACTAATTGTATTTTAGTCTTGCTCAGTGTGTCAGAGATGTGACTGCTGAAGATATTTGCCATGTCAGGATTGATGAGAGACTGTCTAGATGGGCTCCTGTTAGAAGATGGCTTGGTTAAATGACTAATGTTGGAGAATATCAGTCTTCCCTTTCAGCACACAGAAACAAACCAGTGCAAGATGCAGAGTGCTTCCTGATCAAGGGAAGCCATGAAGCATAGTGAGAGATGAGATGTCATAAGTGAAGTTCTGGTCCAGATGAGTGACTGAGTCAGCTACATCTGTAGAGATCCATTCTCTATGGATTCTTCTGAATGTGAGTTGTACTTTGCCATCCTGATTTCCTTTTCCCTAGCATTTTATTGTTATTTCTTGAGTCTTACTATTATTCTGACCTGCCATCCGCAGGTTCTCTGAATCTTGAACAGTAGCTGTGACTTTGCTGTCGGAATTCTGAAACTCATTAACGGAAGGACTTGGCTTTAAGCAAATGTCACATCACATTAGTGTAATTCTCAGGCAGTAGCTCACTCTTATCCCGGCTGATTCATTTGAGCAGAGCTTGAAATACCTCCTTGCTGCATCATAGAGATGTTCTGATGATGCTGATTACTTTTGTCTGCATCTGTTTTGATTGATAACTCAAGTAACTATTAGCATTCTGCACGCAGCAGGAGCTTTTCTCAGCTCTTGTCAGAAGCAGAGGACAGTGGTGAAGGGGAAGGGAATTTGTAAGCAGTATTCTAAGGAAAATAACCTACGGAGTCTGAAAGCATTAACGAGAAGTGTTACTATAATTAGATACTGTGCATGCGAATAGTACATACATATTGCATTATGCTTTGCTTGGGGTGCAGTGTTGGGATCTTGCAGTAATCAAGGAGACATCTAAGGTGTGCTAGCAGCCTTCCACAGTATTACTTGCATCTGGTTTTACAGGTTGAAGGAAGGGGAAAACAGAGCATTGGTATTTTCATATATAGCCACTGAATCCTGCGTAATGGTTCCTCCTTGACCACGTGTTAATCCTTCTTTCATTATGATGACTGCAGAGATGGCCTAGAATCTTACTTTGTAGTCTCCTGCAAAAGTTGCTAACATTACTTGTGGAGCTCATGAGAAGAGTGTATCTTAAAACAGTAGATAAATCAATAGAAAAGTGAGGTTGGGAAAGAGAAGGTTTTAGACCTCTGCATGGTACTGGTAGTTGTGTTGGTCTGGCGTTGTTTGACATGTTTTGTACTCTGTGTGTCTGCACAGCCTCTTCCACCTCCTCTCTCTTTACACTGACGGCTGTATCCATCCCTGATTCTAACACTGGCAAGTATCTATTCAATCACGGTATCAAAGAAATATTAAATTTATCATGACAGAAAACTGAGAAGCACAGAAACCCTTGTTAAGTATGTATCAATAATCCAAATTTCAAAGCATGCTAACATCTTTCTGTAATCTGGCTGCTTATTTGGGGCTGAGAACTCCATTGAAAGTGTTCCCAGCTTGCTAAAGTGCAAGAACAAGAGAAAAAATAGAAAGCCATAAATGTGAGGTGGATGGAAAATATAGTCCTTGATCCTGAACTGCTAACAGTAGACAAAGTGGGGAATGTGTTTTCTCGGCGATGGAAGACAAGCAGGAAATGAAAGGAAGTAGGGTGTGCTCTTCAAGGATTTTGAGCAGCTGCAGAACATTGAGTTTATTCATAAGAGGAAACTTAGTCTTAAGTTAAGACCGGCCTGAGCTCTGCTGCTTTTTATTAATGTTATGGTCCTGTTTGTATCAGTGAAGGCACAAGGTTTTCCAAGGAGTGCAGTCAGTTCTGTCCACTCACTGAGTGGTGTGGCTGAGGTACAGCCCTGAACAGGGGACAGCTCTGGAGAAAGCTGTGCTGGTGGCCAGTCCTCTCTTCCTTTAACTTTCTTGGAGAGCAAGGAGGAAATAAGGTCTTTATTCATCATTCAGTGAGAAGAAACTGATCTTTGGAGTATAGCATGCTGTGGAGAAGAGGGAAGCCCTGTCACCAATGGGAATGAGAGAGGCAATCAAGCTTGGCCTTTCCTGCATATCCCCTATAATTTGGATAAGCAAAAGTAACATATGATCAAAGCAATGGTTATTGACGTTTTTTTCTAGTCTGACATTTCTGGAGACAGCTTTGTGGGTTAGAGATCTGGCTCTGGGCAGCAGCATCCCCATGCTGAGAAAGAAACTCAGGATGTTGCCTGAGATGTGAATGAGGACCTTCCTCTGAGCACTACTCAGCAACTCCAGAGCAAAGCCTAGCTGCTCAGGGTATGCAGCTCAAACAGTTTCTGGGCCTCACATCAGGATTTCAGTTTCTTTCTTAAGGCAAAGCTGGGCTTGGAGGGTCTTCCCAGGACAGCCTGAAACACCAACTCAGCCTCTTGTAAGCACAGTCTTGCCACTGGTTGGCTGTGAGCTGTAAATCACTGAGAGAATGCTCTTTGCAATCTCAAACCCCTGCGGCTCTGAGAAACAGCTGTTCTCATCTGAACCTGTGAAGTTCACTGACATGGATACTGCTAAAATCAGCATCTGGTTTCATGGAGTGCAGTAGGGTTTAGATTTGCATACCGTCTGGTCCACACAGGGGCTGGTTTGCTCAGTTATGTTTGGAAATCCCTTGGCTGAATGCACCAGAGATATATATATAAGTCCTCTGATTCTCTCATTTTTTGCTTACAAGGCGAATGGTTATTTATTTATTTATTTATTTATTTGCAGTTTCCCATTTTTCCACATATAAGATCGCATAAATACTGCCAGAATTAGCGATAATTCTGACAGGACATAATTACATGATTTTCTCGTGCAACAACCAGGATTTGTTTTTAGGGGCATGAAGAAGAGGTGAAGGGCTCGTCCAAACAAGGGCATGTAACGAGATTGCACCTGGTGCGCTGCCAGCTCAAGATTAACAAAAGGGCAAGGAGGGTTTTGTCACAAACAAGCTAATCTGGGGAAAGTTTGTCACTGGCCTGAATGTTAGGGTCTCAGGTGACAGTTTGACTGAGTCGCTGATTTGCCATTCCACTAGGGAAATTCATACCGTCCACTCTCAATGTCCCTAGATGTTCCCAGCCCTCATAGGGTTTCTGGTGTTAGTTATTCATTACCGGGCAAAAAGAATTTGATTTTCATACTCCTTAAGTGAGACAAAGTTCGAGAAATGAATAAGACAAACAAGGTCATATCCCATGGATGTTTTTGGTTAGTTACTTTCTGTGCAAGTGAAAGGGAATCTGTTTATTCATTTGTTTATTTATTTATTTGTTTCATTGCACCTTTAGTTTGCCTCAAATTAATGACTTTTTTAGAAGCCAATATAAATGACAGGCTGTAAGGAAGGAGAGAGGAAAAGGCACAGCTGTCTTCAGAGGAAGCATTAATCTAGTGATACAAGATTGCTCCACAGTTAGGTACTGGTATGTACTCTTCTGGCATTCACACCATTACTGAATAGCTATTACGGAGGCTTTTCCAAAATGTGGTTCTTTGTGTGCCAGAGTAGGTTTCTTTATGCCTTTACCGTGTGATGGTTAATGATAATACTGCATGAAATAGTTTTTGGGATGGCTGAGTAGCTCTGCTTAAATGTGACAGTCTCAAGGGAAAATCATCGCATGGCAGCTCTCTGGAAGAACTTGGTACTTTTAATGAAATATGAAGCACCCAGTAGTAATGTAAAATAAATCTGACTTTTATTCTCCTGAAACAAGGACTTAGAAGAAAATAAGTTCTTACCTACTTGGTGAATTTTTGCAAAAATCTTTCCAGTTTTTGAGATGTTACTAATAAGTCACATAGACCGTAAGATTTCCCTGTCATAGAAATGCGTGGGGTAGTTACCTAAAAAGAAAAATCCTACTAGGATGTAGTGGCTAACAAGAGATTAGCAGAGGCACCTAGGCGGTGTAAAAAGCATGTGTGTGGACAGTTCTTATTTTTGTCTGAATTCTGGTGAGAAAAGTCTAGGAAAGAATTCCTGCTTTCTGCCTGATGGTTGTTATGTAAAAGCCACCATTAAACTGGACTTATAAAGCCCATCAACAGCTTGCATAGTTCCACTGTGAGCTATTCTTCCTGTCTCAAGTTGGATGGAGTGTTGTTTACAGCTTCCAGTTTGCTATCAGTCCCATGAGCTGCACATACCTGTGGAGATGGACAGATGCTCATCCTTTTTGCCTGTCTTATTCCCTCACTTCCTCTTTTGACAGTAACGGGGTGAAGAGCTCATGAACACATGCAGTTGGTGAGGGGATTGAGACTGGAAAAAGCATTTCCTGATTCCAGTCCAGGGTTGGCTTGTCTGGGCAGTGCTGCACTGGGATGTGAGGGAGCTGGCTCCAGAACCAGTGTGAGGAATTCCTAAAGTTACCAAAAAGCAAATTTGAAGAGGAACATAAGAAAAACAACTCTTCAAATCAGAGGCCAAGATCATCTGTTAATGCCACGAAATTTATCTTAGGCTAATCCTCTTTCTCCCTAGTGACCTGAGAAAGTAGTGGGAGGGAAGTAAGAAGGAAAATAAGAACAAGTGGCATGTGGAAGGAGAGAAAGCAGCTGATAACAGGGTTCTTCCATTATGGACAGTGGATTTCATGGGAGATACCAAGCTGTTTGGAAAGCAAGAAAGGAAAGTGCCATTCTTTTGTAGAAGACGGTCAAGACTGCTAAGTCTCTTTTAAGTAAGGAAGATATGTGCTGTTTTAAGACACAATAATGCCTTTTGGTGATATATGGGGAATTAATGACCAGAACAATACATTCTTAAACACCATCTTCTCTGGCTTTTTTTTGTGTGGAAAGCCACAAGAGAAATTTCTTGTTATATGTATGCTGGCTAATATTTTCTAAATGGGTCCTATTGGTTGCATCTAGATAGCATTTATGCGTAAACCAGTATTTATCAAAAGATGTTAAGTTTTGCCTATTTTATCAAATAAGGAAGTCAAGATTTTGGTTCATTCTCTTGATGTACATTAGGGGCAAAGAATTCACTGGAGGAAAGTATCTGCTTGAAGTAGATACCATGTAATCAAAAGGGAAGCACTGAATGGTAATAAACTTTTATTGATTTGGTATAACTGAAAAGTGGTTATCTTAGTATCAGAGAAGAACTAATTGGATCTGCAGGGAACAGAAACAAAAGGATACTTTTTATGGTTAGGATTATTTTGGAAATAGATTTGCATGCAGGTATGTTACAAATTTAGTTATGAAACTAAGATCGTTTTTATTTTATTTTATTTTATTTTAATCAATTTGGGATCTGAGTTTTATTTTTTTCCCCTACCATTCCTCTCTGCCACAATACATCCAGATTACCCTAAACTCTGACTTTGTATTGGCATCATACTTCATTTTCAATACTGGGACAGGCTTTCTGGGCACCTTATGCATAATCAAATAGCATTAAATGAAAGGTACTGAAAAGAGTAAATGTGGCCCAAAGAAACATGGCATTTTGTGTTGTCTGTGCATGTACTTTTGATCTGAATGACTTCTTCAGCATGACCAAGAGATGTTAAGGCCACACTTCTCTTCTGATGACTGTGAGGAAAGCACCTGTATTTGGATGAAGTGTTTAAATCTGCTCAAAACACTCTTGAAATACTCTTGCAGAGCAACATGGTGAAGATTTGGAAGGCAGCAGCTTCCCTCTGCAATGTTTTCTGAGTGAGAAAACAGAACAGAATAATTCTCTTTTCCGGAAATTTCAGGCAAAACTAGGAAGCAGAAGATGTGATATCACACTTCATGAGGTATTTTTTATGACAACATCAGGTTGTGCCAATAGATATAATTGGTATAGATGAAGAGGTAAGGATGAGACTTCTACAGGAGCTTATGTGTTCATTTTGAACTACATATTTTTCTTCTGTTGATCTCTGTTAAACAGAGTTTAAATAAGAATTGAGAACATCAAATAACTGACGGCAAACAGTGGGAAATTAAAAGCAAAAAGCCCTATTGCATTTCAGTTCATGTTTCCTTGGAGAATCTTTAATTTTCTCATTCAGAAAGACATTGAGTGACCCATCCCTATGCAGATTCATGTGATGTAAACAAAGCAAGGCTTCTCTTGGTATCTCTAGCTGTTCTGACTGTGCTGAGATATTTGTTCTTACGGGATCAATCTCAGCCCAAAAACTTTGCTACCCCCATCCTCAAAAAAGACCAATGACTGGCAGGGAAAATAGCCCATAAAGCAAGAAGATAACTATTTTCAGTGTATTCTGTTGTGTCTTTTCTATTCCCTGCAAAAACCATGAGTGATATCTGAGATAGTGAACAGCAGGATTTAAGTGACAGTGCTATCCAGAGAAACTCCAAGTGACGTGAGGAGCAGTTGGATTTGGTGCCTCAGTTCCTCAGGCTGTCTTTTCACTTACTACTACTACAAAGCTGTCTTACATCTTCCAAATAAGCAAATTACTTTGATCTGAAAAATGTCAGATAGTATTAGGCATTTCTTAGGAATTAATCTAGATAAAAGAAAGGCTGCCCCCCTAGGCAAGGAAGTTTTGCATCTATAAACTACCACTGCATATGGAGCACTATAAAATTAATATATCACTGATAGCTTTATATTTTCATTTGCCTACACAGCAGTTACATCCCAGTGACTTCCCCAAATTGGATATTAATGATTTATGCTCTGCAACTTTGTGTATCCATAAAATGAGCTGGACAATCTGAAAAATCAAAGACCGTGCCTAGGCACTCCCAGGATTTTCCTCTTGATTTACTGGTGGGCACTTGGCTCAGCTGAATTTAATTGCAACATCGAAAGCAAGGTTCATTGTAATACCAACCTAAAGCAAGATTCATGGAGATCCCCCATAAGTAGAGATGACAGAGGAGCTTCCTGTAGGGATCGAGCCAGGCTTTGTCTTTGAAGTCCCAGAAAGTACTGACCCTTTCTGGAGAGCTCTGCAGAGAATCAAGGGGAGCTGCAGTGTGCTGCGGAGAAGTCTGAAAGGATGAAGGAATGGTTCGTGTTGGCAAACCTTTAGAGTCATTTTGTGCCCTCTGATGTTTGTGGTGCATGTTGTATGTCAGCACTGGGAAGCAGCACAAAGTGCATTAACTCCTACTGGTTTGTTCTCCTAGGTCACTGGAAAAATGTTATCCTTATTACATTCCTGCTAATGTGGCCTGTGGTCTTTCTCACTATTTCCCTCTATTTCTGGGTAGGGAAACTTAGTGTGGCCTCTCAAGGTTTAGGACACCCGGTCCAGTTTATCAATGTTAATCAGAATTCCTAAATCTCTGGTTAATACTTATAGCAATAGACCAGCTTACTCTCTTCTTTTCTTTTGATAATGGCAAGAACAACTATTAGAGAAATGCTGCTAAGGTTGATCCTGAAGGAGAGTAGGAGAATTCTCAACTGTTGATCTCTAGCTGATCTCATTAGGCAGGTGGAGCTAGATTGCTGTTTACTTCTAGGGCTTTTACTCACTTTAATCAACTGAGTTTGTTAAAATATTTTACTGGGAAGGATGCAAGGATTTTACAAAGAGGCTTCACTAGGCAAAGATTTGCTGCTGCCCTTCATATTTTCATCTATTTTTCAATATGGTCAGTTCAGAAGACTATCAGCAGTTTTGGTGTGTGTTCTCCATTGTCCCGGCTTGTTTCTGCCCAGAGCTCTCATGGGCCCAGGGGCTGTCGTTGGGCTTTAGAGAGGTGATCAGCAAGCAGAGCAAGACCTGGGACCATGGCTCCTGCCTTTCTGGTCCTAGCCACCTCTGCTCTCTTTGGGAAGTGATTCTTTATATCTAGAACAACAACTGATTAATGAGACCTTATGTCTCAATGGCATACTCTTTAGACTCCATTAAACTAGATATAACTTGTTTTATTTTACTGAGGAGCAAGAAAAGATCATTTGGCTGGAGCTAAGAAAATAAGAAGCGGGAGAAAAAGAAAAAAAGAAGATTCTTGAAATTCCAGGTGTCTCCCTGTGTCCTGGAAAGCTAAGCAACAGAGCTGCTGAGAATTAATGGAGCAAAATAAAAAATATGCATGCACCAGTGTGATTAATCACCTCAGTGCTGGAATTACAGTCTGGCAGGCGTGAGCACTCTGGGCTCCCTTCAGTCACATGGTGGATCAGAGAGGAGCTGTCTCCCTTCCAGAGCATCTTGGCTTTTGCATTCTTCTGTGAACCTTCTAGACTCACTTTCCCAGCACTAAGCTCAGTTAGTGGAAATCTTACTTCCTCTTGCTTTTAAATAATGCACCAAATACTGCTTTTACTCCTTTGAATGGGTTCTGACTGCAGTGGCTGGTTCCCTTCTTGGTTCTGATGAGTACTACTTTCTTATTCCAGGCTTCTGTGATCTCAGGGAACCCACTTCTAACACAAAGAAGCCTGCCTCCCAGCACTAGGGCTCAGCTCTGGCTTAACTGAGCAGGGTTGGAATTGGGAAGGATAATTACATATCCTTCTGAGTTCCCTTATTCCACATGCCACAGGAAATGAGGCACAGAGATGAAGCAGAAACCACAAACTGCTAATATTATAGCATTATTTATAAGGTTGATGAAAATGAACAGTTTTTGCATATAGCTGTGCTACCAGTTCATCAGCATCAGCTACAGTGAGCCTGGAGTGGTCCCTGTGCTGTCTGCCAGCCTTGCTGTTCCTCATCCCTGTCCTGTAACTCAGCAGCATGCCAAGCTAGACAGAAATGGTCTAGCATGTGCTGAATTTTCAGCGCAGACAGAACCAGATCATCACTGGAACAAAATACAAAATGATAAAAATCCCTGCTATTAGTCCATTTAAAACGGGTCAAAAAGGCTGCCTAATTGTCATAATTGTCTTCTGGCATTGCCTATGCAATAAACCTTTTGGCTCACGTATAGACGTGCTCAACAGTAGGCATTCCTGTCTTATGACCGAATTCAGAGATTATTACCTCCTCTTCACATTGCTGCTGTCTACTGCAGCTAGTGTCCAGTCCCTGAGGGTCCTTGAACAATGGTAGGCCCAGCACCAGTGTTGATGCTCTGCCTTTTCGTACTGCCATTGCTGTGTGCCTGGTGTTACTTTGCTGATTCCCAGTGAAATGAGGTAAGGTCATCATTTCCCAGAGTCCCTCTCAGACAGGACACTTGTGATGACAAGACAGGGCAGTGCAATGTGAGCTGAGTGCATAGCTACATGGGCTGCATTTAGCACTTCAGCACACATTTTTACTTGCACTTCTTTTGGGAGAAGGAGAGGGACGTGTAGGTTTATATCCTGTTATGGAAATTCTGATCTGCTCCAATCTCCAACAGAGCTGAAATGCAGCTCTTAGCAGGCTGTTGTAAATTACACGTTGTCATTTTAATTACTGCTTAGGGACACTGAAGCTCAGAGTTCTCATGGGCATAAAGGCAGGCTCCTATCAATCCTACACCCTGCACTGAGGCAGAAGGCTGCTCTTTGGACACCTGCTGGAGCTTCAGGGGACTCATTGCCAGGGCAATGCATGGAAGGGACGTCATGGCAAAGATCAGGTCTGAGAGAAGGTGGCTGTCGGCTGTGAGGTTTGAGAAGTGCTGGTGATCCACTGCTCTGGGCTGAGTGTTTTGAGTGGCAGCTGGGTATGCAGCATGCTAATCTCCGAGAGCCAGATGGAGTGGATTTCATGTCAGAAGGCATTTTCCAGGGATCAAAGCGGTTTACAGCAATAATTTATTTTTACCTTTAAATGAAAAGAAATATGATAAATGTTAAAACAGCACTTCATTCATGAGCCTTCCCTCCCTGGGGCGTGATTAGCACCAGATAGCTGGGTCTCCCTGCTGTGCCCTGTTGCTTGGTTACTCTGCACAAGTGCACGGGGCTTTCATTTTCTGTCTTATGTGAGCAGAAGCTGCACAATAGAGGAGTTCAAAGAACTGAAAGGCTCTCAGAGTACGTCCGGCTGTATTCCTAGGCACTTGGGCACCAGTGGTGCCACGTGCACCGTACTTGCTGTGAATGGAAAGAGGCTTATTCTGATGGCAGGTGTAAAGCAGCTCTGCTGGAGGCTGTGGAATAAAGCAGCACGAATGAGATCAGAATCACGCCCAAAAGATTGATCCTTCAAGGGAAGCAATTTAGTTTCATTAGGAAAGTAAGAGAGATTAGTATCACAGTGGTATGATAAACTTAAAAGGCGCTGGAAGAACTATTGTCGCTCCTTAAGTCAGTACTGATTGCTAAAAAAAAATAGCGTCAGGCATATTAATCTCATAAAACAGAATTGGCTTGACAAGCTGTATACTTGGGGAGTACACTGCATCTCTCTTTCCCCTGCTCCGCTCCATGTAAGGGCGGAGCTGCCCATGCGGGCTCATAAGAGCCACTGGGTGTGAGTGACTCCGACCCCAGGGAAAGTTCTCCAAAAAGTGTGAGGAGAGCAGAAACAGGATGAGTGAGGGCACTTGTTTCCTTCACGTGCCCAAGGTGCAGGGTCAGGCTTTGCCCATGAAGGAGATCTGCTGACTGTGTGAATGTGTATGTATCTATCACAGATCCTTCTGACTGTCAGAATCATTGTTTCATCTGCCCTGCTGATGGGTTCCTAAATGCACAGAAAGCTCTCATAGGAATAAAGAAAAATACAATTTTGCCTGATAAAGGTATAGGGGAATTCAGATGCTTTTGTAAAAATTCTGTAATGCTTGACTCTAATTGATTTAGCAAGTGTGTGTGAGAACTTCAGTTTCTTGTTTCAGGTGGGGAGGGTGAGGGAATTGCTGGAGGGAGAGGGGACGCTTAGGAGTTGGAAGTACGGTTGCTAAGTTTTGGGTGGCAAACAAAAGGTGCAGCCATCTGTCTAGCAAAGAGGAGCTCTCCTGAGTGCTCCTATTCCTTGTTAGCTCTGAAGGGCTGCATGAAGTAGCAATTGTTCTCTGCAGAGTTGGGAGTGTCCTTGACACTCAGTCTGTCACTACACTCTTCTCCTGCAAAGTCCAGAGGGAGCAACTTCAACGAATCTGAACGTGGACAGTTCTCTTTTTCCCTCCCCTGATCTTCTACAGATGGTAATTTCCAAAGCAGCGATTCCAAAGCAGCAGATTTACAAGCTTTATCACTTATTTTCTGGTGTTTTGAATTGAGTATGAATGTGAACCTATCTCAGGTATGTTCTGCTTATTCTCATCAACATTTTATGCTGTGATCCATGCTTTTAACATCCCTGTATTTAGACCAGCAGCCAGCCTTTCTGTATCCAGATAACTGTACAGTTTACTGAGAAAACAGCTCCTTTCCTGGCTGCTTAGTAGTATATGAAAGAAGGTTTATTTTATCCTAGGAAACTAGACAATCTTCCCTGGTTACCTATAAAATAAAGGTATATTTAACTAGAAATGCATGAGGAAAGCAGGTCTCATTCTCACTTAAAATATCTCTAAAGGCAGTCATCAACAGGCTTCTTGGTTGAGAGCATTTGCCTGGTTTTCAGATGAGAAGCTAATAAACATGTAGATATATGGAAATGAAACGGATTGACTTGGTCCAAGTGGATTTTACAGTTATCACATTATATAAGTACAAACTCTTCCTTTTTAGATATTTTTTTCCCATTTGTTATCAATGCATCCATTTGGGAAAGGTAATGACCATACCATGTAAAATCATCAAAAGAAAAGGGAGAGAGAAAAAAAAAAAAATGCAGGGTAGGACAGGGCAACAGCCCAAAGCTTTCAGCCGTCTGTGTCTCCATGTCCCTGAAGGTAATATCCAGAAAGGAGATGTCTAAGGTCTTAGCACAGCTGTAATTACAGCTCAAGAAGACGTCCCATGGGATAACATACATGCCATGCAGCAAGCATTTCAAGAGAAGCCCTTCAGGATAACCTGCCTGGTCAGAAATGGATGCACAGTTTGAGAGTGTATCCTGCAGATACTTTCAGGTCTATCTTGTATCTTCTCTGAGTAACATCAATGCGATTTGAGATACTTTTAAATCAATACAGATGATAATTAAATATTCTGCTTTAAAAAAAAATGGAAAATTGATTTTTAACCAGGAGGAGATTTCAGTAAGGTCAGTAGGGGGGTGGTGATTGGTAAATCAGCTTTTGTTTACAGTTTACAAAGTCTCAATCACAATAATTTAGGTTTGTAATCATTAATAAACCCAGCTTTCCTCTAGGGAAATGTAATAGTCAGGACCTTCTCTCAGAGAGGGGCAGTTGGCTCTGCAGCTTGTGTCAATAAGCATTGATTGACTTCGCAGGAGCTTTGCTGATTTTCACCTGCCAAAAGTCTGACTTGGGAAATCACTCTGAGACACCTCGAACTGTAACCTTCTCTGCTTGTCTCCCTTGAGATCACTTGTCTCGGGCTGTACAAATCAGTGTCCTTCCTGGCCTGAGCAGTTAGCAAAGACCCTGTGGTCCTTTTCTAAGGGAGAGACTGTTTCCAGTGACTCTTGGGACATACCCCCTGCTCTGTTGGTCTTTGGCTGATGTGCAGCACCCACACCATTTTGCTGCCTCTTCGCTGTGGTGGCACTGAGCAGATACAGCCTGCCTGACTTTGAAGCCCAGACACAGGTAGTAGATGCAGCTTTCTCCCTCTAAGACTGTGCTTATATTCTCTCTCCTTTCTGATCCACCAGAAGATAAAAAGTGCCACCAACCATAGAACTGGTCTGATAAAGTGGGAAAGTATGAAGATGTGCAGATCTCCCATGTTCCATTCAAACAATTTATGGCTTATCCATCCCTCAGGTTTTCACAAAACTCATCACACTGCTGTGTTTTCCTAAAATCTGTCATTTTCCCATTGTTCTAGGTGAATTTCAGGTCTCATGGACTTTCCCTCACCTAATTAGACAGAAGCAGTTCTGGAGAAAGAAAGATTTATTTATTTTTTTAATCCAGGAAGGCTTACAACACACGGGATCGCTAATAAGAAAGCACAGGCATCAGCTGCACAGAATACTCTGATTTTTGAAGAAATCTGAATGAAGCTGATCGATTTGGAAATGCTAAGGATTATCAATAGCATTCATAACAGATTACAAGAAAAAATGGTGGAGATACCAGAAAACTCATATGAATCTTTCTCCAGAAAGTCTGACAGGAGAAAACTTGAAATAACACTTTTAAAGCAGTGATGATGGTAGAATGAGAACTGTAGATAAGGATTGTGCCCTCTTTGCCTAATTAACTGGCTTGGATCTGCTGGCAGTGTGAGATGTGTATAAAAAAACTTGGTGTAAACAGGGAAGCAGAGTAGGAATTACCTCCAAAGGAGATGTGTGGCAGACATCCCATCCAGAGACTGTTTGAACTGACTGCCTGTGCAGCTGAAACCTGAATTAGCACTAATAACAAATGCTAGATGAGAAGCTGTGCTCCAGGACAGCACTGACTAACCTGCATCTAAACCTACAGGGTGCTTGTCTTCCATAGCCTTTTTCCTTTGTTGTTCTCTTGGTAATTTCTTCCTTCCACAACTTACTCTGAAATATGCCTAACCTTCTAACCCCAAACACAGGCACACACATCTAGGTGCACACCACTCAAAAATTGAAAAAGAGCCTCTCAAAGCTCTTTCTCCTGAGTTAGCTGCACTGTTCAGCTTTTTTGAGCACTCAGCGGCCACTTGAGAGTTGCAGCCCTCACGCATCTCTGAGAGATCTCAGCCCCCAGCTGCCTGCACACTGGGACAGAGGTATCTGTGCCCTACGCAGGTCAGGCATCTGGGGTATTTGCACCAGGAACCCCTCTTGCAGCACTGGGGCTCATTTGATTTCAGCAGCTGCTCACATGCAGTATAACCCAATGCAGCTCCTGACGAATTGTGTTGACTTCTGTAAATTTACACTGGTGTAAATCAGGAACCAAGTGACAGAAGAAGCCCATATGTTCTCCTAGAGCGCTGATTGCAGGGGAAGGGAGCTGAATCAGGAGAAAATCATTGCACCCAGATTGTTTTCGGTGTGTTAATGACTGGCTTAGGGCAGCAAATAAAAACAGAATCAGAGGTGATTTATATTTATGTTCAAATCCAAATGGGTCTGGCCCTAGGCATTTGAATTTGTCCCTGTCTCACACTGTGACTGACTCCAGACCTCTTGAACTGCAAGAAACAGCTGAAGGAGTGAAATGAAATCTGACTTAAGAGAGAGCATCAAGACTCTTTGATATAACGTAAAGGTGTGTCTATGGTAAGAACCTGGGAGCAGAGGAGGAATGTTCTGTTTGTATGTCAAGTGCTACTGCTCCTGGGAAATGGTGTTTTTCTGTCTCGATCTGGTGACTCCAAGCAGTTGGTCACTTCCAGAGCACGAGCAGTATCAGGGAGTTGGCTTTGCAAATAGCTAAGACAATCTTGGACAGGATGATGTTAATAGAAAGAAAAAAGCCCACAGCACTGAGTCCTTTTTAGTTAAGACTGGTCACAGATACAGAAAGTGGAGCTGGAGTGTTTGAGGCAGCAGCCATTAGTCTGCATTCAAATGGGAGAATTGCTTTCATTCCATAGTCAGAACTCACCATGGCTGTTTCTGGCTCTGCCTCAGCTTTCTTGTCCCAGAGTTTAGTTTTACTTATGCTGCTGAAAAGCCTTGGGCTGTCTCTGTCTCTGGAGATGAGCCAGGACTCCGTGGCTGGTACATCAGCAGAGAGTCTCAGCTCACCCTGCATGGGTATATCAGTGTCCTTCAGGATCACAGAGCTTAGAAATGTCAAATTAGCCAAGTTCCTGGAGGGAAGAAAGATGGCAGAAGCCCTTTTTATGTATTCAGCAATGTTGCAGCAGTATCAGCATGTTAAATGGATGTATGTTTTATACGTAGTATATGCCCTTTTGTGTTCAGGGTCACATGAAAGAAATATTGGAGTTTGTTCCATTCTTACTTGCCTGCTCAGGTAGGTGTTTCAGTGACACACTGAGTTTGCAGTGCCATTTCGCAGCTTCTTCTTGATGCACTGCAGCAGAAATCTCATTCATGAATGACACTGATCTTATCATGGATATCGATTCATCAGCCTAAGCTAGGAGCATTAGTAATGAGTCTTTCCTACACAGCTCTTTTGATGGCTGCGATGTCTGATAACAGAGCAATAAATAAGCTGATTGTCTGATGCAGGGCAGGTGGTCTCAGCAGAGTGGTGTTCCAGAGGTTCCTCAATGCTCTGTGAAGGCCAGATGTGTGGGTTTCCCATAGGTATTCTGCAGCAAAAGGATTTTTATTTTTTTTTTTCCAGTAGTTTCCATTCAAATGTAACTTTGTCTTTTTATTGTGAATGAACAGATCAAAATTGGAAGAGAAAAATGTGGTAGATAAACCATTCTTTTTGTTGTTTTCAACACAAATTACTCCTCTGACCAAATCTGTCAGTAACCGATTCTGATTCCAAATGTTATCTCGGGAAGCCAGAGTCTGGAGAAGGGAGGTTTAGTTGGTGGAAGTTTTGTGTTCATCAGTCCATGTTCATTCTGTTTGGGAATGGAAGGGTGATGGTTCCTTCATGGTGCAACGCAAACCTGCCTCAATCAGGGCCATAGGTATGTGCTAGTTTTCTCAAATCCTTTTATCCAGAATTCTTATGATCTGAGAATTTTCCTATGCCAAGAGATTGTTAATTGTCTTAGGCTTTGCAGGAGGGCTGAGTTCTTGGTAGTTTCTCTTCATTCACATACTTCTTTCAGCTTTAAGGTATAGTTGTCTCTGTGACCAGATGAGTGATGTCTTGTAGTAACTGTCTGATATTGTGAGTATTGAAAAAAATAAGTGAAAAATTAGCCATGCAGTAGCCCCTGTCAGGAAACTGGAAGGAATGGGCTCAGAGAAAGATGGAAGGTATTGTAAGGGACAACACCATCTGCTTCACTGACAGACACTAGTGCAGAAAGGACAAGGCACTGATTAATTTGTCAAGGACTTGTCTTAGGAGCTGTGAAGAGAAAGAAAGCAGGTAGGTGTGTGCACAATGCACAGGAGTGAGGGCAACAAGATGGCTGTCAAGACAAGGGAGAAGGGTGATTTGAGCTTTTAAAATGGGGATCTGGTGGTCTCATTTGGAGGATAGGACAAAGGCACTACGTGACACTCATCTTTACTGTAAGACAGCGATGAAAGCTGTAAATTGTTGCTGAGCAGCACAACAGAAGTATAGATCGCTATTTGTGGTGCACAGTAAGATATGAAAAGGGAAGTGCAGGCTGGCTGCTAACCCTTGGTTGATATATTTTGTGTATATATATAATTTTTTTTTCCTCCCGGAATACTGTGAGAAAAAGTACTGTGGTAATCTTCACTAATTGGCATTGTTGCTGCCAGGCTTACCATGTGAAGGACTAAAAGAGCAGGAGGGAAAAGTGACTGCCACGGAGAGCTGATGGAGGGATAAGATATACTGGGATGTGGTAAGACACACTGGGTGGTCAATGGAAGAGCTTTTCCAGCTGCAGTCCACTCTGGGCTTTTTTCTCTGGCTCTGTGTTCTCCTAAAGCCATGATATAAAATGGAAGCATGTCACATAATTAAGGAAATGAAAACAAGTCTAAAGGCACTTTGAGAATCTCAGCCTGGCTAAAAGACAGACAGACAGTGTTTTCTCTCAAGAAAAGCTACAGAAATAGCCAGTGCCTGTATTTGTAGAGAAGGAGAATTATCTTCTGACAATTGGTGCTAATACTTTACATCAAAAGAGAGACGTGGCCAGAAATTAAGGGGAAAGATTCAAAAACATAGGGAGGCTTTTTAGAGGAAAGACTTTCAAGTATAATATTAAAGACTGTATCATTTCTAGACTGTAAAAGAGGCCTGAAAGATAACTGGTATTACTTATGTCAATTGGAAGTTGCATGTTTATGGCATATCACCAGTAAATGATACCAGGTGAAAAACCACAACTCACGACTGCTCCTTTCTGGGCAGTTCAGGTCTTCATGCCAATGGAAAGTTTATGGCAAGGCTCTGTTGCAGAATAAATCTCATGTGGCATGCCATATCTGAGTCCTCTGAAACAGCTTCTACAGGGAGTCAAAGAAGAGGGGAGGAATTCTTTCCCATCCTCTGCTTTGCATATTTGACAATGAAGAGTAATGCTATGGGTGTTGTTCTGTCCATCCACAGAGCATATGCAAAATGGAGAGTAGAAATCTACATATAAGTCAGATGTGAAGAACTACAGGATTAAGATGATCTTCACAAAGCCTTCTTCATTACATTTTTTTTTCTCTGTGGATTGAGCATTTGTTGACTAAAGGCTCTTCCCAGACCATAAGACCCCTTCAGGAAAGAATGTTTTGAAATGGGTGTGTGCCTTCCTCAGAGCTAATTCAGATCAACAGTAGTGGGTGTGAAGAAGATAAGGGGAAAATTTACTGTAGAATCTACTGCTCTACAGTGCTCATATGTGCATTGCCAATTGAAGTCAGCATCGCAAATAGTGAGCAGAAGCATTAATCTCAGAATAGGCTTAATTTAAAGGAAACTTCCAGTTTTGCTGCCATTTGTAAGGGTGCTAGATGCTTAATGAATGGAGAATTCTATTCTGAAGTTGTGGCCAGCACCTTGGCAGAGCAATGCAGCCTGCCTGTCCACGACCAGGCCTGAGACGTGGATCCCTTTTGCTTCTGTACAAAATCTTTACTAACCTGTTGGTCACAATGAAAGTCTGTCTTGATCACAGACCCAGAATTGTCCTGAAATACTACCCAGGAGCACTGCAGCAGGGTTGGCACTGGTTCTGTGGAGACAGACCTTTGCCAAAGTATAATTGCAGGATTAGGAGCTTATGTTAATCAGGTGCCTGTTTCCAAACCAGTAAAAAACATGGAAAGAATCCCAGTGATATCTGAAGCTTTGGATTAGGCCTTCATTTGTGCTACTTAACTAATGTGTATCGGATACATTTCTAGCTGCCTAGATTTGTAGGTTAAAATGTTAGCGTCCACCTCTTTTACAGCTATGGCTGAATGAATGTCACTTGGGAAACATAATTCCACAGTCGCTGTGAATCCTGATTATGTAAATTAAAAAAAAATAATAATAATAACTAGCTGGGGTTTTTGTTTGTTTGTTTGCTTGCTTGCTTTCCTGCACAGATCTGCAAAATCGTTGTGAAAATCTATCCTTCTGCTACCTTGCATATTCATCCCTTGCTTCCTCTGGGCTTCTTCCAGTGCAGGTGCAAGGCAGTGGGTCTGAAGGATTGGAGCCACGGTGACTTGGAAGGAAACAGAGAGCAGTGTTCTCTCTTCAGACCTCAATCTGCCTTAGGTGGGCTGTGGGCAGATCTCGCTCCCTCTGGGAACAGGCTCTGCCTGTGCCATCACTGCAGGAAGTGCTTCTCTGCCACACAGCATTATTATTTCAAATTACAGCTCCTTGTTTGTATGCATGTCCTCTCTTTTCTTCAGCATCACCAAATAGCCCGAAGGGAATGAATTGCAAGAACATTACTTTTGAACAGATTTTCTCTCACTTCCTTCCCCACTTCCACCTTCCCCCTCCTCTTTATTGCAGACTCAGGAGTGTGGGCAAGCACACTGGAGGTCAGTTTCTTCAAACCCCTCTTCCTTTTTCTCTTTCTGTTCCCTACTGCTCATGCTTTTCCTATCACTGCCCCTTTTCTCTTTGCTAAAGATAGGAGAATATGTATCATTAAAGAAAGAAAAAAGCCAAAAAAAAAAAAAAGAAATAACCAGCTAGAGGTGCTGTCCTGCTCCCATGTCATAGCAGCTGTGCCTCGTCCTTCACTGAGCATTCAGCAACTGCTGCTGGTGAGGAATAAGGTTAAGCCACACAGCAGGAGGGAAGGTAGAATTACCAGGCAATATTTCAGAGGCATTTAGAAGTCTGTGTGGAGTGGATTTCATTCCAGCCTTGTTTCTTTGGGCTAGGTTTTGGTTGTTGTTTTTCTTAAACTGTTATTATTTTTCCCTCTTCCTCATGCTCAATGAAATGCTGGCTGGTAAAGTGCCTCATGGGAGATCCCAGACAACACACCAATGTTTTATGTGTCATTAAAATATATGAATCCAGCCTGCACAGGTGCTTGCTGTCAGGTGTGTTACATCCTGAGCATCCGTGCCCCGAGTGATTTTTCATGAGGCTCCTTCTCAGCCATTGCCGGAGATGACAGATACAGCAGGGAGCAGCAGATCCTTGTGGAGGCAGGAGCAGAGCTGCTGACTGGTGGTCTCGGTTTTACCTTTGTACCAGATAACACATTGACAATGGCTAGGGATTTTATTTTTTTTTTTAATCTTTTCTTTTTTTGCCTTGTTTCTCTTATGTCTAGAAATTAGAAAGGAAAATTGCACATTGTGTTGCACGTGAAGTATTCTTTAGACAGCCAGTTTCTCCTCTACAAAGAAGATTGCTGTATTTTACTGCAGCCAGTTTTAAATCTTCTAGAAGTGCCATCATGAGCAGTTACACCTTGATATCAAGCAAGGAAAGGAGATTTTTGGAGCTGAGTTCTCTTATTAAATATCTTAGTGGAACTTCTTAGCTTCAGGGAGTATTTGCTGTACTGCAGACAGTTGGGTTGCAAACAGAGATTTCCTTATGCAGATGTCACACCTGTGTGATGCACAATGTACTGCTCCTGTCTGGAGCACACCCAGCACCCTGCACTCCCAGGGACAGGCGATGCTCAGCAGACAGTGGTGGGATTCTCAGCTGCCACAAGCTTCTGCCGTTCTGTCCAGATTTAATGCACAAAGTTGACAAAACCAAAAGAGGGAGAAGATTTAGGTGAGATGTTAGGAGGAAGTTATTTACACAGAGAGCAGTGAGGCACTGCCACAGGCTGCCCAGAGCAGCCGAGGATGCTCCATCCCTGGAGGCATTCGAGGCTGGGCTGGATGGGGCCCTGGGCAGCCTGGTCTGATGCCTGATTTCATGGATGGTAATTCTGCCCACAACAAGGAGTTGGAACTTGATGATCTTTGAGGTCCCTTCCAACCCAAGCCACTCTATGACTCTCTTGGTATATGAACATATATATAACAGATAGACAATTGTTCTGAGTGGGCATTTAGTGGTCAGCATTGCGCTTTGTGGTTGCTCCCTCATCCCCAGAGCACCCGTAGGTGATGTGACTTTGGGTGAGGGCAAGGAGGAGGTCTGGACCTGGACCGGCACTGAAGGGGCTTCACCTTCTCTAAGTGAAGCTGATTATGCAAGCTCACCTGAAGTAGCAAAAGCGAAACCTGACTTTAGTCCACATGGCAGGACGTTTAACTGACAGACGAATGTGCTTTTATGAAAACGTTGCCTTATTTTCCTCTCTTTTAGCTAAGTGGGTCTTGTCAGGTGAGCAGTCAGAAAGAAATCTGAGAGAGGAAGCGCTGTCACAAAGCTACCATTTACAAAGAGTGTCTGAATCTATGCACAGCTCATCCGAGGCAGCTGATGATTTAAGATCATTGTTCAATTTAAAATGGCAGAAAACTTGTACAAAAATTTAATAAGAGTCTGGCACCTAAAGGTAGGGATGGACAAATGTTGAATTCAGGTCTTGACACTGAGCTAAAAACAGTTTTTTACTTAACTGAGTGCTAGAACCAAATATTTCCCTGTCTCCTGCCTCGTTACTGCATTATAGTGTTTAGGTGCAACATGAACAACTGCTTGTCACATCAGGGTGCTCTGAGCACTGCCTTGGTGAGAGCAAGTGAGAAAATGGTGAGGTATCATCAACCAGGGGACTCAGCTGAGATTCAGCTCTTCAGATGCAGGATGATGGGTTTGCTACACCTGGGCTGTCTGGAAGAACAGAGAGCAGGTGCAACTTAGAGTTTCTAAGTTACCAAGCCAGAAACCCCTGTTCTGATCCGTTCTGCATGCAGCTTTGCAGAGGGCTCCTGCACAGAATTGTGTTTGACCAGGATCTACCTCTGCGCCTTCTCTGCAGGCCAACAGTGAGGCAGCCTCGTTGGACTTGGGGCTGCTATTTCCCTACTTTGGTGATCCTATGGTTTTCACTGTTCTATGTAGTGCTTCCTTCTGTCTAACTGTGTTTCAGTAAATCCATGAAGACCCTAAGAGTCCTTCTGTTTAGGCAACTTTAAGTGGTCTGGTGCCTTCAGAGCTATTGGGCCAGGTCCAGAGGAAGGCTCCAAAGATGATCAAAGGACTGGAGCACCTCTCTGATAAAGAAAGGTCAAGGGTGCTTAGCTTGTTAGGCTTGGAGAAGAGAAGGCTCCAAGGAGACCACACTGTGACCTTCCAAAACTTGAAGGGAATTTACAAGCAGAACAAGACTGACTATTTACACCATTTGCTAATGAAAGGACAAGGGAGAATGCCTTTAAACTAAAAGAGGGGAGAATTAGGTTAGATGTTATAAACTCTTTACTCAGCAGATAGTGAGGCAGCAATGCAGGCTGCCCAGAGAAGCTGTGGGTGACCCATTCAATCAAGGCTAGGCTGGATGAAGCCCTGGGCAGCCTGAGCTGATGAGACAATTTAAAATGCATATGGTGTTGGTGTAGTTTCAGTGAAGCTTTTCATTACAGTTAGGTGCCCAATTGCACATCACTATCTACACCTCAGAAAGAGGACGAGAGGGTCATTCACCTCCTTGCTTAGAAAATGCACCAGTTTTCAAAAGCTGGATGGCTGCAGTAAGTATAAATTCTGCCTTGGGCTGTACCACAAGGAGCAGCAATTTACATCTCTACTGAAAGTCCGGCGACACCTGTGGAACCAAGTGGCCCTCCTGCCTCACACCACAGGTAATACCTCCTCCCCTCCTTCCAAAATTCACAGAAATTAAATGGCATTCTTTTGTTCTTAAATGGCCTGTGGCCTTCTCTGCTATTTAAGTCTGTCTAGGAAATGGTGGCATCAGTATCTAGTTGTGATCTTCCTGAGCATCGATACTAATATATCCACTGCACATCACAGAACTTGTTCCTTTGTGTGAAAATGTATTTCTGCTGTAGTGGTACCAGGGTCCCTTCTGCTATGTTTAGTAACAAAAATGTGTCTAACTGAGCAGTGAGGCAAGAGCAGAGAGTCTGTTCTGCTGCCACTGATGATGGGAATTTAAGGTATTTCTGAGGTATCTTTTGCTGTGTCAGCTAAGACCTCCTCTTCATTCTGGGAGAAAGTAGTGAATCAATCTGGAAAAAATCACAATAGTGTTGTATCATTTCTGTTAATCTCACACGTTTCAAATGCAGCCTTTTTAGGAAACAATGACAACGCTTTTTTTGTGTCTGTGTATGAAGTCAGCGTGGTTTCAGATAAGGATATTCAGGGATGTAGGAGAGTGGAATGAGGACGTTTCAATTTGAAGTTTGTGTTTAGGAAGTGTTTCTGCTTTCGGTTCTCTACTGACCTTCCCATTCCTGGCAGGCTGGCTGCGGCCCTGCTGCCAGGGAAAGCTGCTTAATGACACAGCACACAGGTCCTGGACTTTTCTATTTCTCACCCACCAATGGGGGCTGACCACAAACTCAGCTCCTTGAAGCCTGTGGCTTAGGACTGTGTGTGGGGACTGCCTGCAGCTTCTGCAGGCCAAACAACACTACAGCAAGGCAGGAGGGGATGCTTGAAGAACCATGTAAACTTCAGTAAAGTAAGAAAGTAATTGGCAGATTTCATCCCCCCGCTCAGTCCTGTGACACTGGTACACAGGATTTTGTATTTGTAGGATGTGGACATCAGAAAAATGTCTGTCAGCCCCTCTCATGCACTGTGTGCTTTAATCAGCATTCTGCACAGGGGAAACTGCAGGAAGACTTTGTGTTTGTATTATTTTGTTGTAGTTCTCTAAAGAGTTGCAGAAAATAAGAACAAGCAACAAATCTCCAATAATCACAGCTCATAAATTCTTCATCATGTGTTTGGTCCTTAGGCAGACACTGGATGCAGCCCGTGAGGGGCGGGATGTGGCATTTTCTAGATACAAATTGCTGCCCTCTGTGCAGCTCACGCATTACTGTGTACACTAATAGTGTACTCATGGGCTGGGCTGTTAACAGGAAAGAGCTCTTGACTGAAACCAGGACATTTTTCCCCTTCAAAGCAGATCTGTTTTCTCATCACCATGTTTCGTAGTAATTCAGCGATACACAGTTTGCCATGCCAGCATCATTTTCCCTAGCCGTTTAATAACCATGCTCTGAACAGGAGCTGCAACGTATCTCATTATTCTGCTCCAAAGGTAGGAGAGGAGGGGTAGATGTAAAGAACAGCATCTGTTCCTGAGCACATCATAAGTAAGGTTATACTGCCAACTGCAGTCAGTGTCCCTGCAGCAGCCGTGCGAGAAGAATCAAATAGGAAGCAAAAATCAAGATGGGAAAGCATTACTGACTCTGTCTGCAATAGCGTGTTTAACTTGAGGTGTTTTTTTTATTATTGATTTAAAATATTCAAGGAGCTGCTTCTTGCTTGGTCCATCTGCAAAGCTGCATGAAAACTCTGACTTGTTATTGGAGTGTGTACAGAACTGGACCCAGCTAATGCTAGAGATATCTCCAGAATAACAGTGCATACTCATTGGCAGGTGGCTCTATAAAAGAAGTCAGACCCCCTGGAAATGTAAAGGAGATAGCAGCTGAGGCAAGTTAAGGTGAGGCTGAAACGTCCACCTGGCTGCACAGGTACCTAAAGCTAAGAAAACAGAGGAGAAAAAATATTGCAAAGGAATGTGAGCTGTGCATCAGCTTTTGTAGTTACTGGAACATAGAATCATAGAAAGGTTGGAAAACCCCTCTAAAATTATCTCTAGTTCAACCACCAACCCATCCCACAATGCCCACTGACCATGTTCCTTAGTACCACATCTCCACGTTCCCTGAATACCCACAGAGACAGTGACCACCTCCCTGAGCAGTCTGTTCCACTGCATCACTGCTCTTTCTGAGAAGAAATTGTTCCAAATAGCCAACCTGTATCTCCCCTGGCACAACCTGAGGCCGTTACCTCTCATCCTATTGCTGTTACCTGGGAGCAGAGGACAAAACCCACCTCACCACAACCTCTTTTCAGGGAGTTTTAGAGAGCGGTAAGGTCTCCTTTGAGCTGTCTTTTCTTCAGACTGAACAATCTCAGTTCCATGTGTTGCCCTTCTTTGGACATCTTCCAGTGTCTCAGTGTCTTCCAAACAAAAAGTTTGGGCTTTGCTCTTCAGCACATCACCATCTGGTGATGGAGTGGTCTGACCACTCAGCTGTGCAGAAGTACAGGTCAAATGAGACCTCAGCAGGTGGGTGGGACAGCATAGTCCTTGGCTGGCACAGCCCATGCCCCTCTGGCAGGAGCCAACGTGTCCTGAGGCTGAGAAAGTCAATAGGTACTGCTGAATCGTTTGGTTGCAGCTTTTCTTGTGTGTCTGTTCTCACAGCTGTCTCAGGGGTAGAAGCCTGGGCTCAGCCTGCTTCTTATGAAAATCCAGGGAAGTGCATGAATACAACCAGGTCTTTACAGCCTATCCATCTAGATCATGTTTAATTTAAAATAAAATTCTAATGGAGATATTTGACATAAGATTTATCAGCTGGCAGAGCATTACCCACTACATGCAGCTGCATCTTGTCTTCTGAAAACTTGTAACAAGAACAGTCTGAAAATGGCTCTCTCATACTGGGGTTGTTGTCTTCTTTATTTACTTTTTTAATACTCTCAGAGTTTACATTGATTTTTCTATCATTTTCTGCATGAACTAAAGGACATTTTATTCCTGCCACTCCAGCATCTGAAATGGTAAAGCAGTCTGCCTGTGGTACTGTAGTGGCTATTTCAGCAGAGCTACAGTTAGCTGAAAATAGTATTTCCAAGGGGCTATAGGGTTGGCTTTGTCCTGCTACTGCCTCTTTGCAAGCCACAGCACCCAGTGTCTTTTGGCAGAAGCCATACAGCAGACAGGCAGCACAGCCCCTGAGCACAGTGTCAGGCTGCCAGAGAAGGCCGGACAAATCTACCCAAAGAACACAAGCTTGGGGAAAAACCTGATGCTGTTCTTCATTTGTTTCAGCGAACGAGTTTATTTGTTTGATTAGAGCAAACCTCATGTCGTGAGGAGAGTTATGTTTTAACTGCTACTTAAGAAAAAGTAAGCAAAAAAATAATACAGTTGGGGTCAGGGTGACCAAAAGAGAATTTGACTGTTTTATCCAGGAAGGAGGACAAAACTAAGTAATCTGTGGTATACTTTCTGAGAGACAAAAATCGTGCTTTGGTGACTTTTGCCAAATTTAACTCTGGGTTAGCTGCTTGCTCTTTGTTGTCTTTCGTGCATCTTGAGGAAAGAAGAGATTTTCTTTTCTGAATCTACCTGCTAGAGGCAGACTATGTCAGGTGCCCAGGGCTCTGGCTGGGACTGGCCACTGTTCTTACCATCAAGCTAAGTGAGAACAGGTTGTGTTGCTCCTGCTGATGATTGCTCCAAAACCTGCATAACTGAGTCACTTCCTACCTGCTTTCCTCTATTCTCTTACTGTCTTTATAGCAATAAAATGAGAGCTGTTTTCTGCTGCTAAGCCAGGAAGGTGGCTGCGTGGCTGGGTAGTACATCTGAAGCAAACAGGAGCAAATAAGGTTGCTTTTTCCGCAGTGATATCCACCAGGTCCAGTGTATTTGTGCTTTCATAACACAACAGCTGTTACAATATTTAAGGCGGTCAAATTAGATGGGCTCTTTTTGTGTCATTTAAAGGTTTTGGGAAAACTCCAGAGACACCAGCCCAGAAGGCTGCCCCTTTAATAAATGAGAAACCAAACTTTGTTTAATTCTGTCTGGTTCAGAGAAGACGCTCATGGCAGATGCTGTTTATTGAAACAAAAGCTTGATGAGTTTTGCTAATGATGGTGTATCCTAGAAAATATTTATGTTCTGGGAGTAGTGTGAGTTGTGATCTTTCAGTATGAGTTTTTATTGATGGAGCTTGGTACACAGTTATGGCAAATTTATTCCTTCTTTTCAGTTATATATATTAAACCTTTTCTCTGTCATTCGTTTTCCTGTCTTCAAAATGAGAATTAGCATGGCAGGGTATTATGGTTTGGGGGAAAAGATGAATTGTTACTCTTTAGAAAGGCAATTAACCTCCAAAGGCAGCTGCTAGAGAGCCATTATAACATCAGCTTCAGCCTTCCTCTGCCCTCCCCCAGCTCTCTGAGGTGTGTTGTTTATTGAGAAGAGCAGAAGATGGATACCTGCAGCATGACACCTGCAAGAAGCAGGGTTTCACAGACAAGCTCTCAGCAGGCGGTGCCCTGTGCTTCTCCATCTTCTGTCAGGGTGTGCCATGGGGTGGGACCTTGGTGTGCCCCCAAGCCCCCTTTAGCAGCCTCTGGGGAAGCTGATTAATTGCACTCACCCAGCACAGGGTGTTGCTCATTTAATTCGTGCTGGATAAAGGAATGGGAGAGAAGACTCCCCGGAGAGGGTTCTTGGACTGTGTCTGCTGATTAATGGCAGGGAAAGACAGCTTTGCAGAAAGCATGTTGAGGTGGTGGGGGAGATGAGCATTCCTCTCGCTGCCCCGAATCCTGCTATGAGTGCACTGTCGTGTTGATAGAGAAATATTTAGCCTGTCTGCAGGCAGTTGTTTGCTAGTAAACAAGAAACATTGTTTCAAACAGAGATGATTAACAGTGACAGAAAAATTTAGGAACTGGGCAGAAAGCTTTATTCTGCCTCGGTCACAAGTACTCATTATGTCAGCAGGTTCCGATTTTTCAGACTAATGGTAGGTGTACACTCGTATGAGAATGCAACTGTGTGCTGATCTCTCCCTCAAGGGACTGCGGATTTATCTCTAATGCTGTCAGATTTATTTACAAAAGATAGAGTACATTTACAAATGCTCCATTGTACTCTATTGTTTGGAACAGAGGAAAGCCTGGTCCCAGTGGATAAGACAAAATGACAAGGAGGTTTTTGATGCTCTGCCCTCCCAATTCAAGTGGCTGTTGACTGCTAATTGAAACCAGTGAGTTTCTATCAGCATACATGGGGAAAACACTGTGAGGGTTTCATACAGCATGTCCTGTGAAGAATGTATGTTTTGTTGCAACACTGACATAACGCTCAACTTGCTATGCTAATAATAGCAATATCAGTTATTGTGACAGTTTTGCTGCCACTGCTGTTGTTCTAATGTATGCTTGCCCACTATGACTGTTTGGGTTTCTGTCATCCTTCAGTGACCAAACTGTCAGTTAGGTTTTTCACCTGAAAAGCTAGAAAGGTCATGGAAATGATGAGAGAGATCTCGGATAGGAACTTTCTTGCTGGATGTCAAATTGATGACTAGTAAATGTTCAGATAGGTTATAAGATACCTTCCCTAGATAGGTTTGCACGTGCAATCTTAAACTCCAGAAAGGATACCATTTGTTAATTCAGGGCAGGTTTGTAGAAAGCTTGAGGGTTTTCCTCCTGCCTGTTGCATGTCTATTACAGAGCGTGCATCCAGATGTGCCTCACAGCTGCACACCTATTTACCTTCCCCATCCATAACAGGATGGGGTCTTTCTGCACATGAGCATGTGAATATCCACAGAAAAATCAAAATGATTCTTTTCTTAAAAAAAAAAAAAAAGGCTTATGCAAAAACATTGCTTTCAGCAAGTAGTGAGCTCTCTCTTCAAAAGTGGCCACTTTAGCAAGGTATCCAAATGCTGTGCTGAGAGATTTAGCTGAACAGTATACAGAGGCATCAATAGCACTCAAACCTTTTGGGTATGGGCAATTGCAGTTGCATGAAAGCAGTTCTTTCAAAAAGTAGAAATAACCTACTCCATTAGTGCTTTTTATTTAGCTGTTCATGTTGCATTAAAACATTGTGACACACCTCTTGGATCGTAGTACTCATTTGGATCCCTGGTTTATAGCTCCCACAGTGAATGGAGCCTTTGCTGTGACCATGGCGGGCTTTGGGCAGTCATAAGCAGAGAAGCTTGTTTTGTGTTTGGAATGCTGAACAAGCTGCACCCCTCTTCCAGGCCATGCAGACTTTAGGTCATGAACTCATTTGCCCCAGGTTCTTGTGCCCCTCCAAAATGGAAGCAGGTTTCCTGTGTGCATCGTTCCATCCCAATGCGGTCTTTGCCTGGTAGTAACGCTTAATGAACAATCCTCCACCACAGAGGTGGTTTCCTACAGCTTTGGCTCCGAGAGATTTTGCAGGGAAAGCATTTCCTCACAACAAATAGTGTTATATCTCCTAACAGACAACTTTAGTAACAGAATTGTGAATTTGTGTGGGTTTGTTTCTCTTTGCTACCTCTGCTACTTGAAGTATTCTCAGGAAGGTCAGTTGACCTTTATCGAGCACAAGCCGTTGGCAAGATGGTATCCATAATGAATGTACTTCAGGCAGCCATTACTCTGGCATGAGTGTTTTAACATCTGACCCCATCAGTACAAATAGTGTAAAACACAGAAGATACTTGACTTCTTTTCCTAAAGGAGAACAGCCTCCAACAAGTGAACCAGAGAGTGTGTAAAACTGTGTACTTGCAGCTCAGCTGGGTAAACAGCACAGAAATAATGGATCCAGTTCTTTGTTAGTTGAACTTGAGAGATCTTTTGGGGTTGGGTTGTTTTTTGCTGACACGGGTTTGTGAGTTCTGTTATGTTTGTGTTTTCTTATGATACATGTTCTGCTGGTTGTGGTGGTTGGTTTTTTTTCATGGTATTTGCTACTATACTGCTGTCTAAGCAGACGCAAGGATTACTGATCTCCTGGGATTGCCATGGCTCATTATCATCTCACTTACTCTGGCCTCTGAAGTAGAAGCATCTCCACTAAACCATAAATATACACAATAGTGAAACTGCTGTCCATATCAGGCTGCAGGCAGGTATCACCTACTTTTCATTTCCCATACCGGACAGCGTCATATGCTTTATGTTAGCCACCGTTCATCCTGTCATTCTTCCACATTGAAATGGAAGATATTTCTGTGTTAACTGCTGGTGAAATGTATATATGTGGTATACCCTGTGAGGAGAACTGATAGGCACATGGCAGCGCACTGTCCTAGCCTTGAGTGAATGCAGTAAGGCTGAAGGGGAGGAAAGTGCTTCACCACCACATTTGTGGGTTTCAGTCCATTCCTTCTTCCTTTTCCAAATAAATGTCCCACATGATGTACGCATGTTACTGAAGAAACCTGTTGTCCACCACAGGGATTTTGCCACAGGACCTGTCAGGGCAGTCAAGACCATGGTCAGTCCATGGTGAATAGCAGTGGGAAACCCAAATTCTCCACTGCTCCAGGAATGGAAGCGGGGATCTCCTCGCCTGGAGGGAATCCCCACAAACCAGCCCACTGCCTCAGCAGCCACGATTGAACTGCCTTACAACTTTTAGGTTTGTACAATTTATGAAATAAAGCATTTCATTCTCCGAGTGACAACCTGGCCTTCTGCTCATTATGAGGCGTTTACTGTGCTCTTCTTTAGTTTTTTGTTTGGCCCACCTGCAAAGAAACACTTGTCATTTTGAGATGGACAGGCTTCTGGTTTAGTGTCTTCCAACGTCTTTTAAAAGAATTACCTCCTTCTCTTTGAACACTGAAACTTGGATCTTACAATGTATCATTCATGTATAGAGAGACCAGCCATACCCACTTAAGCATCTCTTATTTTCCCATTTGTACAGTACATACAAATGTACTTCTGTTTCATGCCATATTCATAATTGAACTAAAGTGAACTTGGCTTTTGCTGTTGTACATCAGTATGAAGTTTAATGGCAGCGAGTGAACCACGTCAGCTGTTTGGGACTGAAGCTGTCCTGCTCCTTGTCTGCACTCCCAGACTCAGCCAGGGTTCTGCATCCCTCTTAGGGCACTGGGGTCACAGAGCGTGACAGCAATCAGAGGTCTTCAGGGGTGAATTCAGATCATTCTGTGGGATTTTCACCTTCTTTGACGACTAAGCCTTAATCCTGCAGACAAAAAAAACAAAACAAAAAAAACAGGCTAAATGCTTAAGGATTGACATGGAAGCAGACAGCTGAGGCTAAAACTTAATAGACCAGCCCTTCTTTGGCTGGAGGTTTATTTTCAAACACAGCTGAGATCAGCATCACAGATACATGTCTTATCATGTGCTTTTGGTGGGTCAACCATTTCGACAAACACAAGAGGAGGATAAATCCAGACAAATTGTGCAGAAGAGCAGCAGAGAATGGAAGAAATGGGACATGTAGTATTTAACAAAGCAAATCTCACAGTACATCTGTCTGGCAGCGGTTCTGCTGCCTGCATCAGTCTCCTGGCCATGTCCTTGCCTCAGTGATTACCCATGAATGTTGTCCACTTATCAGACTTCCATTTCAAAATCCTGCTCAAAAACTGCGGACTCCAGGATGGTTTGGATCCAAAACGAAAGATGCCAAGTGTTATTTATGCATTGTTAGACCAAGCTGAAGTATAAAACTACAACACTGCAGATTTCAAAGAAACATTAGTATCTGGACAGTTTTTCTTCTCTGCTCTAAGCCATTTAATTTCTGTCTGATGCAAATGGCCTTGACCCATGCTCTGAGCCAACTGGCAACCATGCTGCTGTATTAGCAGAATACCACTTTTAAAGTGATGAGTCAAACTGAGCCTCCACACAGCTGCTGCTGGTTGGAAGAGCTCCTAAGTTCACCTGAAAGGGATCTCTTTCTCAAGGATAGTCGCTGTTGCAGATTCAGAGACCTGCCTGTCTCTGTTAAAACACAGGCAACTCTTGCTGTGTTGCATCTGGGAACAGCTTTCACGTCTGTCAAACTGAATCCTCTCCTGAGTGGCCTTTTCCCTCAGCAGCATTGCTGGGATTTTGGTGAGTTAAGCATGGTGGGGGCAAATTGATTCCAGGAGACTGGTAACTGTCTTTTTTTGCATGGGAAGCAGTGGGCTTCACCCATGAGGGCACAGCAACCTTTCTGGTAGTGATCTATGCCAATATTTATCACTGCCTGCTGGTGAGCTTATTGTTTTGTACGTTAAGGGCAGCTAGGCTTCCAGTACTCCCTTTGATGAACTGAAGATACAGAAGAGAAGTAGCAGAGATACAGTCATTTGAAATACTTCCTTAAACTCAAAAAAAGTTGGGAGTTGATATCTTTTGGTTCCTAATTCAGTGCTCATCTTGAATAGCTTTGAATTATGCTTGTAAAGTTCTTATCCGTTGCTAAATTATAGGAGCCCACTTCTTTTCCTGTACGTCAGATTTAGATAAATGCAAAATTAGGAGTTACTTGAACTCCTTTTCAAATGGAATAAAAGAAAGATGAGAAAGAAGCTGGGAGATGAAAGTATTTCAGTGTGTTATCTCATACAGCCTGAACACTTAGATTCCAAGGTGATACACGCCTAAAAACACCAAAGACAGATGGATCTGACATTATCTCACCCTCTAAATGCTTGGTAAAATTACAAGAAGACCAAAACAATAGAGGAAAGGGTTTTTTCTTCTTTTGATAGCTACACCCCTGACAGTTACCCTTAAGATAGCTTGTCACATTTTTTGATAAAGGGGCCATCTTCTATTTTAAATGGGAGGTATCTATGCTGAGGCATACATTCAAAAACACTTTCTATAAACAGTCTCTCAGGAGCCTTTAGCTCCCTTCTAAAATAAAACCTAAAAAAAAAACCACAAAAAACTAGGAACCAGCTGTGTAGTCAGGCTGTCCTTGCTGCAGTGGGGCCCGGCACAGGCTGCCTGTCAGCCCGCATGGCTCTGAGTCCAGCCCGTGCTGCAGTAGCCCTTTGCAACCATTGCTGCCATGTAGGTGTGAAGGAAGGAAGGTTGGTTCACATGTGCATGCTGGTGTGTTCAAAGCCATTCTGCACCGCAAGAATGGCTCAGGTCAGCACGGAGCCAGGCTCCTCTCCTTGAAAATCTGGGGCAGCTCTCAAAGCAAATAAAGCTGCGCTCTGCTCCTGCAAGCAGTTCTCTTCTAAAGATATGCCAAATTTATGTGGCTCAGAAGGAAAAGCAGCAAAGATTTGAGCCAGCCCCTTGCCAGGTGTAGTGTGGTGTGATGTCTTTCACTCCCACAGTTCGGTGTCTGCTACGACACATAGACATAGGGATCTGTCTCTGAGTTCTGGGAGCAGGCAGGCATTTGTTCCCTGGCCTCCAGCAGCAGTGACAGGGCTCTGGGTGGGAATTAGCCTGCAATGAGCCCCAGACTCTCCTCCCCGTCTTTGCAGCCCCTCCTTTTAGCATAGATTGTTGTCAAGAATACTGGCTTCTAGAAAAGAACGTTTTGTTCCATGGTGAAATCCCCCTGAATTCTGCAGAAGGACCCTGTTTTCTCAGCAGCACACGCCTGGTGTCAAATAGAGACTGAATTTAAAGAATAAAGAACACAGGAATAAAAAATTCAAGCACCCCCCAGGGTGAATTTATCAAATCCTTCTGCCAGGAGGGAAGGAACCAGGCTGCATCACGCTGCTGCTTTCCTGCACTGAAGGATGTTCCCGGCTGTGTGGCACAGGAGAAAGGCGGTGATGGGCAGAGGGGCTCCATGAGCATGGGGGTGGGTGCAGGCTGCATGGCATCGGGGTAAAAGGGGACTGGCAGCAACCTCTCTTTTGAGATGGAGACTTTCAAAGTGTTTTTTTGAAAGCGGATACCTAGTTGAGACTCGGAGAGGGAAAGAAAAATATCAGAAGCACACAATAGAGTCTGCTGCAATGGTGAACTCAATGCTGCCACCCAGAGCACTGCTTTGCATAATATATGATGCTCTGCGTGGATCTGGAGACTAGGAAGATTAAAGCAGATGATCTTCCTGCATGTAAAGCAGCCAGAGACAGCATGATGGATCATTCCTGAATACATTTCTGGCCACGTATAATTGTGTTCTGATCTCTCCTGTTGAAGCACTATCAGCCTCTCCCTGCCTGACTATATTATTTAACTTGTAAGAGCCAAAAATATTCCTTAATGTTTTGCATTTTGACCATAACTACCTCTGGGGTCGTCTGCATCAGAAGCATGTGAAATGTTGAAACGGCATTTAAACATCCAGCAGCAGACCAGCAAGGTGAATCTGGTAACTGACTGCATGGCAGAACTGGGAAATAAGTGTCTGTTGGGATGTCTGAGAAGCACGTGGCTTGGGCTGCTGTTTGTTTGTGGTTGTTTGTTTTTAACCCATTGTGGTTAGTTCAGCATTGGTTGGCTCACAGTGGCAAATGCCAGTGCAAAACAGCAGGGTGGGGGATGGATTCTTGTCACATCGTTTCCCACTCATTTCCATTTAACATCTTATCAGACAAATATTGAATGTGTATTGTCCAGCGTGATTACTAAGCAAGCGTTAAATAATCCATAGCAGTAGCATATGGTTAGGTAGAGTACTTTGTGAATGATGCAGGAGGAAAAAATTGGTATTGCCGATCAGGTGGGATGTGTGATGTTGTGCAGCAACAGCAGCACTGTGAACTGGCACTGCTTTCAGCCACCCAAAGAGGTAACTACTAAGAGGCAGCAGGAGAGCTGGGGCTGTGTGGTGGAGTGTGGGTGGGCTGGCTGTGACACTGCTTGTCCTGCTGGCCCTGGGCTGGGGACATGAACTCTGGGGCTGGCTCGGCATGTGGGTCACTGTATCTCTTTATGCTTAATAGCTGACACTAGCAGATCTAAACTGAAACTTACCAGCTGCATTAAACAAGCTCCTATTGCACGTGGCAATTGTGCATTTAAGAACACCCAGATGTCTTTTGCTCCTTACTAAATGGAAGTGAGAAATGTAGAAGCTTACAGAAAATATCCCTTCCTTCCTCTTTTCCCTTCCCCAGCTCAGTAAAAAAACAAAACAAACAAGCAAACAAAAGCCTGGAAGTTTGAAGGAAGATTTAAATCAAACTTATGTTTGAATATTTTTTTCCTCAAAGGAAGGTGGCAAAGGAGTTTTGGAAGCAAGGTTTAAAACGGTAGTGTAACTGATTCACTTAAATCCCAGAAGAATCATAGAGCTATTTAGGTTAGAAAAGACCTTCAAGATCACCAAGTCCAACCATCAGCCTGGCCTCCTGAGTCCCATCACTGATCTGTGTCCTTTTAATGGCACATCTACACATCTCTTGAATACCTCCAGGGACAGAGATTCCCCTACCCTGATGTCTAATCTAAACCTCTCTGGGTAAAACTTGAGGCTATTTCCACATGTTACCTGAGAAAAGAGATGGTCACCTTGCAGTAAGCTTTGTTTGGGTAGTTTTAGAGATCTGTGAGATCTACCCTCTGCTTCCTCTTCTCCATTCAAAACAACCTCATTTTCCTCAGCCACTCCTCGTAAGTCTTGCTTTCTAGTTCCTCCAACAGCTTCATTGATCACCTCTGCAAATGCTCAAACAATTCAGTATCCTTCAATCACAGAATAGAATCAGATAAACTTTAAGGTTAGAAAAGACCTCTGAGATCATCAGCCCATCACCACCATGCCCACTAAGCTATGTCAAGTATTTCAGCAGTCTTTATTTCAGCACTTATCACATTGACAATTGCTCTTGATTTGTGTAAGTACAGATGTCACCCGCAAACTGTTGTCAATTTATATTTAGCATCACTGTTGGTCCTTAATATTATGCTGTGTAAAGTTGTAATGAACAAACACACACGTGCACACCATATTTGCTTTCCAAACTTTTCCACTAAAAATGTGCGGGTTTTTTATCTATGTGATGACATTAATTCTCTATTTACTTACTGTTAACAAGCCCTTAGGATATAACCTTCAAGAATATTGATGCTTTCTATTTTCAACATTTTAATTTCTATCCCTAAAAAGAGATGTCAACTGGCAAAAAGTGGGCTTTAATGCCTTATTATGCAGCTCAGCTCCATCCCTAATACTAAGAATATTTGTCACTTATTCAAAACTAAGGAATTTGTGCTATAAATAAAGCTCATGGTACTTTCTATGCGATAAATAAATGATACAAATAACACATTTTTCACTCTAAAAGATGTAAATATGGTTTTGTTTGGATCAGCACATAGCTAGTAAAGCTATATAAATTTTTTTCAGTGCTTCCAATTCTTTTTTCAGGATGTCTGGAATTTTCTCCTGTCTCTTTCCAATTTGTATATGACTCAATACCAGAAGAAATGCTAATAGAAAGCAACCAGTTGCCTCTAGGCAGCAGAAGATTGGCTTTTTCTGACCTTACAGTATTCAGTTGTCATATGAGTCACAGTGAGGGGAATCACTTGGCTTGGCTCTTGTTTTAGATCCAGTTTCTCTGAGCCCTCTAACAAGGTGTGGAGGATCCCCCTCTGCCTCCTGGTTTCACTCTGGTAAGTTGACAGAATCACTAGAAATTTCATGGCATAAATTACTGTCACACTGAGCAGTGGCCTGGCTGTGCAGCTTTGGCTCTGCTCATGTTGAAAAGGAGCTCTGAGGAAAAAAGGTAGGCTTCCCTGGAGTTGCATTTGTCTTCCTGCTTGTGGATGGCTGATAGGGAAGAGCAGTTTCTCTATGGGGGGCTGGAGAAGGGTGAGAGAAAGAACCACCAGAGAATCACAGAATCACAGAATGGCTTAGATTGGAGAGGACCTTAAAGATCACCTGGTTGCAACCTCCCTGCCATGGGCAGGCTTGCTAACCACTAGGTCAGGCTGCCCAGGATTCTATGATAAGCACCTACTTAAGGGCACGCTTTATCTATCTCCTGTCCATCTACTCCTGCACTACTTCAGAACCACATCACTGTGATCCCCTTGTCTGAAGGGATATTTGCAGATTGGAGATGACCTCTCCCCAAACACACCACCACCAATAGCCACATGCGTTTTTCTTTTATAGAACAGGTTGAACAATGCCCGCACTACCTCAATTAATTTTCTGGATGTCAAAAACTTGCTACATATCTCCCCCTTCGGCTTTCAGGTTCACTATTTGCATTCTCTAAAGCGAGTAACAAGCATCAGATCTCACATCAGGCCTCCAGAGAAATGGGAAGACCCCAAGGTACTCCAGATGAGAGTGCCCAGATTAGGATTGAAAGCTATGGCAGCAAAGCCTTAGGAGCAGCATATGGGGGAGCAGACTGATGGGAGACCTTGTTGTGTTCTCTCCCTACCTCTTTCCAACCCCTGCTGGGGGAGAAAACCAAGATACAAGCTTATACCACTTAGAGATGACTGCATTGCCTTCAACCATGCAGTCTTCTTATTCTGGTGGCAGCATCCCACTGCCACCTGCTTGGGCTGGTTGCTGTGCCTGAAAACAAGTCTGACTGCGTGTCCTGCTGCACCGTGTAAGGGACTGTGCTAAAAGGCTGCAGCGTAGTGATCTGCTAATTGTGCCTTAGGCGGCTTGTTGCTCTTCCTAGCAATGCAGGAGATGCCTAGTGCCAGCAGCTGAAAGCTGTCGTTTGATGCCCTCGAATTTCAAAGGTTAGTACAATTCCTGTGAACCACACAACATGTTTTTGGGGTCCTGCAGAGCACTGGCCAGAGCTCTTCACACAAACAGTGGAAGAGACGTGTGAAACTCTGAAGCATTCATTCTCAAAGCAGTGACGAGACCCTCTGCATCCCTCAGTTTGAATTAGGAGGATTGATCTCTCTTCTCGTGGAAGTTTTCCATTAGCAACACCACAGCTAAACTGAGATCTCTCTCATTTTTTTCTTTCCTTCCCACTGGGGCGATTTCTGGGAAAATTACTGATTTAATACAGGACAATGACAATAGAGCTACATTACAGTTTTTAACCAAGGGCTATGGATTACCCAAATTGCTATTTCCTTCGGAAATGATGGTATCTACAGAGATAGCAGTCTGTTGCAGATTTTAGATGACTGACTTCTGTGTTAAATGGTAGCCAACAATAAGAATCCGCTTGGTGCAGGTGTGTTCACCTGTAATTATTAGAGATAAGTCATAAGAAAGTATTTCCAGCAGCACACAAATCTCAGTCAGATGGGAATAAATTGTAGTTGTGTGAAAGCCAGACACAATTTCCAGTTTCACTGAAACTGGAAAATTTTCAGCTTATACTTCTCAGCTATGAGGTTTTTCATGCCCCTAAAAATGTTTCCTTTTAGGATTTGAGGGTTTTCATTGATTTTTTTTTCCCTCTTTTTTGTCAGCCGCCTCTTAGGCACAGTCCATTTTCCTCTAGAGATGTTTTAAGACAATGCACTGAGGAAGTACATCATGCAAGTCAAGCCCAAGCACAGCCAGAAAGCCTTGAAAGTGATGAAATGGGTTTGTGTCATCTGTGAATGCATTGATATTCATCCCTGTTATCTTTCACGTTTTCAGTTCGAGCAGTATGTAATTTATCAGCTCTGTTGTCAAATGCTGCATGTAATTGTGTTTAGCAGAAGGCCTGGCAGAGAAGGGAGAGCGGGAGTGAACCATTCCCTTCTTCGTAGGAGAAGAGTGGAGAGGCACTTGTTTTGAAGTTGGTGACCATTTTCTCTTTACAAGTAGTACTCTTCTGGCACTGTGTTGTTGAAGTGGAGCCACACACTGAACGTAGGAATGCAGTTCAGCAGGGGTGGCACAGGTAAATGGAGCGCTGCAGAGCATGAAACTGGAAACATTACCAGGGTTTGCCAAACTAAACAGCTGTGTGGATACCTCTTTTTGCCAGTGTGACTAGAAGTACCCAGTGGCTGTAAGGAAGAGGCCTGGTGCCCTTGGGCAGCCCAAGTGTAAATAGGTATCTGTGAATCACAGTACAATCACTAGAACTGCTCAGTTCACAGTGAAAATTAATGCTGTATCTGGAATCATGGCACCTTATGAACTTATGCAAAGCCTTTCCATGTTATGTTTTCAAAAGGAGGAGCTCTTCAGTTCAGCTTGGCTTCCCCAAGGAAAGAATGCTGATGTTTCTATAGAGAGGTATTAATCCACTGGCAGAAGCTTGTAGGGTTTTGCCTTTTTCCCAATTGGGTGTTAGTTCTGGGCTGTGAACCTGGGTTGGCACTGCCTTCTTGAAAAGGACAAGGCAAGGCAGCTACCAAGGTAGCCGTGAGAATGGCAAGACTGAACAGGAGAGCCTGAGAAGCCCATTGAGGTAAATCTAGCAATATATACCTGCTCCTGCCAACACTGTAGCTCTGAATGCCCTCTCTCAAGCAGCCTGGCTGGGAAAAGCTTCTCCCTGCCTCCATCTCTGGCCATCATAAAACCAAGCCCCGTTTGCTGATCAACTGCGAGGGCAGAGTCCTGTGCTGCAGCTCTGTGCTTGAGAAAGAAAAATAGGACACGCGTTTCTCTGGTGCACAAAATGTCTGTGAGAGCTAGCAGTGATGACTGCCTGTCTTAGGATGTGGAAGAACGAGGGATGTGAGAGATCTGAGCAAAAAGGGTTGCCAGAGAGTTTGATGTGAGCCCTTGCTGTGCCAGAATAGCAGCTTGTCCCCTGGTAATAGATGAGCAGAAATTTCTCTGCCTCTGTAGCATATTAACAGCAGTTTCCCTCTGATTTGTTACATAAATAGGAACACTGCTAATGTTTAATCTATCAGACATATTTTCTTTCTTACTTTTTTTTTTTTTAATGATCTTCAGACATTTTCACCAATTCCATCCTACAAGGAAGGCTTTAAAAAACAGAAAGAAAGCAACCTTGTGAGCTACTGAGCAGCTGCTTTTCTTGTGGAATCCATAACATGCTGCTTGTCCGTATCTTCAGGTGCACAGTGAGGCAGAGCTGCTCTCCCCAGCCTGCATCAAGACATGCAGAGCTTGAGCAACTGGGGAGGGAGGGCAAACTGCCACAGCAATGCTAACATTTCTAACTCGTATTCTTCAGCTCTGCTGCTCATGTGTCAAAACTCCAAAGTGTAACTGGGTGAATAAACCTCAGGCCATACCATTCGTAACTGTTTGGGTTTCAGCCAGCACTTCACTGGGGATTTTGTGGGTCCAGTTTTAATTCTTTCTATCTGATGTGTAGGAATTGTGTAACTCACACAGCCCTGGAAACATGATGTGTTATGGTTATTTCACTTATTAATTGGAGTGCTGTACATACTTGCTAACCTTATGGGTTTTACAATTATTTAAAGCCAAATGACAAGCAAAGGAGTTTGCTGTATGTTTCTGGAGAGTTTGTACTTACTGACCAGAAACTAAATGGATGTAGCATTTGCTAAAAGAAAAAAATCTGATACTGTCTGTTGCTACTTAACCTCATGCACTATGAATGCCTGTTATGGTGAGGGCAAACACAGATGGCCTTGGTGACAGCTTTCTTTAAGGAATGTTGCAAACAGTGGCTGTTTCTTTCATGGACAAATTGCTCTTCATGTTAAATTTCTGCTCAAGATCCTCACTGAAGCCTGTACCACTACAGTGCCATTGCAGCACTCACTTAGTGAGATGAACCCCATGTCAGATCCATTGTCTGCTATTGCTTTAGCCTCTTGGTAAACTCTTCAGGCTTAGCCACTAATGGATCCAAGAGATACTTCATGCATGAGCCAGGAATTATCTTACTCCCATGGATTCATAGCGGAGAGACAGAAGGAAGCTGCAGCGCGCTCTTTATTTTGCTCAAAATATGGCTGTCCTGAGGTGAAACACTGTACCAGGATACTCCTTTGTGAAGGCAGTAAAAGGAATTTTCTGAGGGTTTTTTTTTGTTTTGGTTTGTTTTTTTTTTTTTTTTTTTGTCAAAATACTTGCATACCTAAATTGCAACCACAGTGGCACCGCTGGTTGTTTGTGCCACGTTGCAGAAATCTCCTAATATTCCTGACTTACCAGCAGCATGTCACCAATGCAGCTTTTGCTCTCTCACATCCTGCTTAGAGGTCAAACATGCAGAAAAGAGTCCTTAAATGTTCAGGGCCATTGTCCTGGATTTAGATCACATCTGGCCAGTATAATGCACATGAATGAGAAAGATTTCTGGCTGCGGTCATCCTAAGTACAAAAGCGGTAGCAGCTCTTGGAGGCTGAGCCGCCAAGTTACTTCCATGTGATGTGGAAAATGCTGCCTGCTTTTATTTCTCTTTGTATAGATGGGAGGAATAATGAGGAAAAAAGTGTGCAGAGGGCAGCAGGTGACATTTCTTTTAGAAATTCTTTTCATGTTAGTCAGAAGACTTCTAAGTAGTAATCTGAAATGGTTTCCATTTTAAAATAGTGGTGATGTTTTTTAATGACAGCTACTTTTTTTTTTTCTCCCTCATAGCAGTGGGTCAGAATTTTCTGCAGAGTGCCCTGACAGCCGTGGTGCCTGCTCCTTCAAATAAGCTCTGCGGATGAACAGAGACTTTGAAAAAGATGACAGGCTCCAAACAGGATGAAAAATCAGCCCGGTTTTCCCCAGGGAGGTGTCTCTAATGTCCCTGAAATAGAGGCTGTGTTACTTACTTTCACTCCGATATTATTTTTATGCTCTGTTATTTTCCCTTTCTCAGCAGACACAAACATCTCGCCAGGCACAACAGCAGCACCTGAGCCACAAAGGACCCCAAAATGCATCCCTTTGTGCCAGAACGGCACGGTGAAATACTGCAGCATTCTGTGAGAGCCCATTTTGTACCACTGGATTATAAGAAAGCGTCACATCTGAAATTTACTCCTATTTTCTGACCTAGAAAGACAGATAAATAATTTAAGATTGCCTTAAAAAAGAAAACTAGTCCAAGATTTATTTTTTTTAAAGAAATAATGCTATTAATTCCTTTCCCTCTAGTTCCTTGGCCGGCTCCCTAGCAATCACTTCTACATTTTAAATCTGCATTTCTGCCAACTTGGCACACCATATAGAAACAACGCTCTTCAATAATAGATGTGCTGTGCCTGCTCTGAAAGCATGTTTTGGCGAGGGCCGCTCAGACTCAGGCTGGTACCCACTCTTGGTGATGTCTTCATTTCCACAGCCCCATTTCCACACTGCCAGATGAGGTGCAAAAGCTGTGCTGCAGCAGAGCTGCTCCACGTGGGAACCAAGAGCCCACCAAGGAGCAAGCCCTGGAAGTTCTGCTCCTGCCTGCAAAGGGCATGGCTCGGCCCCGTGCTCTTGCGGAGATTGAGCAGTGCTGTTCCTCTTTCAGATTTCTGTAGATGGAATTTCCACTGTGTCCAAGCCTGGGGGCCCTGGAACAGGAAAGATGCAAAGCTATTAGAGCAGATCCAGAGGAGAGCCACGAGGAGAGCTCTGAGGGCTGAAGCTCCTCTCCTATGAAGAGAGGCTGAGGGAGCTGGGCTTGTTTAGCTTGGAGAATGGAAGGCTCTGGGGAAGCCTCATGGAGGCCTTTCAGTACTTAAGAGGAGCTTGCAAGCAGGAGGGGACTGACTCTTTACACAGTCTGATAATAAGACAAAGGGGGGTGGATTTAAACTAAAAGAGGGGAGATTAAGGTTAAACGTTAGGCAGAAATTCTTTACTCGGAGGATGGTGAGACACTGGCACTGCTGCTCAGAGAAGCTGTGGGTGCCCCATCTCAAGAGCTGCTCAAGCTGGGTGGGCCCTGGACGCCTGATCTGGTGGGTGGCAGCCCTGCCTATGGCAGAGGGGTTGGAACTGGTTGTCTTTAAGGTCCCCTCCAACCTAAGCCATTCTCTGTGGGGAGCTGAGGACTTGCCACATTCCACTTTGATTACATTTCAGAAAAATCTGAAACTACTATGCACTGCCTAGCTCAAACTGGAAGGGATATAAAATGTCACCAAGTTTAATTCACCCTTAAATTCTTATCATAGGCAACATGATTTTGGATAGTCAATTACTGGATCACATGTGCTAGCCACAATACACTGCAGCCCTGGTAGCAGTGCTAAAGCAGTGCTTTTGGTCATGGATATCAAGCTTTAAGGATGTCTTTTACAAAGTTACTTTAGAAAATGCTTGTTAAGCTGCTCTGTATATTGATATTTGTCCCCATGTAATTATGTGAATGAGTTTTAAAAAAAGCCTATGGCAACTGTCCTTTAGGAATTTGTCATTAAGGGTACAGGACTGAGTATGTTTTTACAAGTAAAGTAAAAACAGACACTTCTGCTGCTTTCTTTAGTCTTTTTTTTTTTTCTTTTTAAGAAAGGAAACCAAAGTTAAGAATTTCCAATGCATGAGACACTGGCAGTTGAAATGTCAGTTCTGGAGATACACAAGTGAAAGGGAAACTAGAGGAGTTTGATGGGGTTTCTGATGGTGCTTTTGGAGGCTGGTTGTTTTTCTGTTGTTGGTTTACTGTTTGGTTTGGTATGGTTGGGTTTTTTTTGTTTGTTTGTTTGCTTGTCTGTTTGTTTTGTAAAATTTACTTGAGAATGTACGTTCTTACCTGGAGATCTTTCTCAAGGGTTATGGATTGCTTTTCTAGTTCATGGCATTGATTGTGTACTTACACAAAATGACAATGTGCTAAATGACACGTTTTTATTTAGGAAATGTTGTGGACAGATGTTAGTAAAATGCTTCATACTTTCTAGATCTTTTTTCCAGTGGCAAATCAGACTGAGACTTTCTGAGACAGATTTGTAATATTTTCAGTGTTTTTACATAAAATGACACAAGTTGCATTGCAAAACAACTCTCCAGGGAAAATCTAGAAACAGTGCTGGAAGGCAGTGAAGAGTCTCAGCCTCACGTTAAAATCCAGCATTTTTAACATGGGAAGAATAACACTGAGAACGGTGTATGACCTCTGTCAGCTCTCAGTGTCAGCAATGACTGTGGGTCTATCTTAGATTTTAGAACCCCTAGACTGACTGTCATTGCACTAGAGAATAGAGTGCTTTTGGATGCAGAATCACAAAGGATGCTGTCAGGGTATTTTAAGAAGTGTTTCACCGTTTCATTTTTGGAAAGATATTTGGTATGAATTACAATCACGACCATCCCTCCACATTGGATTTTATCCTTGGAAAACAGCAGTACTTCATTTTTTCCCAGCGGTGTTTTAGGTCCTCCACAAACATTTTCTCTTGTTCTATATCTGCCTCAAAATCCTTATGTTTCTCCTTTCTCACACTGTTTTTTGGATGATAAAGCACAATATGCTTACTGCATTTATGCTGCAAGTGAATGTTCTTAGTCATAAGGCACCTATGCAGAGGAGAGTTTTCTTACAAGTCAGAAACCACTCCCTGTGGGCAGTAAAATGAGGTAAGCTCACTTACCTCATATAAATAGCAGGTGGATAAATGTGAGTAGAACAGTATAGGAGAAACCTAATGCACGGGAAATTAATTTTGATCTCCTGCTTATTTTTCATAAGCATGTTAACATCTATCATTACAATGATGTTGGTCCCACCGACAAGGGATTCTGTGTTAAGTACCCCACAGTACACTGAGTCTCCTGCTCATTGCATCTGTCATGGCTCTGAAGTTCCTGGCATATTGAAGATGTCAGTGTGCTGTATGGAGCGGTTACATGTCAAGCAGACGCCATCTCCTATTCGTAATCATTCCTGAATCAATCTGAAGGCCACCTGCCTAAAGGGACACTTAAAAGTCCTTAAGTACCCAGCTCTGCTTACCTAGAAAGGAGTTTTTGTTGCATATAAGTAGCACCCTCAAGCCTACTGCAAAATCTTTATTTCAACAGGCACCTCCAGGCCTTGTCCATCTGTGTGGATGCTGTTAACATTATTTATGCATTACAGACATGGGATGGAAGCAGTGAGATGAAGCTGCATTCTCTGAGTGCCCCCAGACGCACTTCCTTCAGTTGTGTAATCATCATCGGGATCTGCTGGGAGATGTATTATGCAAAGGCATGACCAAGGAACTTGTACACACTATTATTCTGGTTTACCCCATTTGTCAACTGACTGCAGTGTGCTATACAGTTTTTACTCATCTGAAAGAGGATGAGTAATTAATTCTGCTTTCTTCTGAGTAAGGACATCCAACAAACTGCATCTGTAAGAAAAGCACAGGAGGCAGTCGAAGGGTCGCACAGGTCTGTATGGTGTGTGTCTGTGTATAAGAGAGAGGGAGGAAGAGGCTGGTTGTGCACTCCTGCACTTGGGCTCCTGCAGTATTAGAAATAATTGTTCCTGTTCAGCCAAGAATACAATTCGTATAAATACTGAAGAGAGCATCCTGCCTAGTGAGGATTTACCTGCTAACCCTGCAGGATGTTACTTCTGCTTCTCTTCAAATCTACATTTATTAAACTCTACAAAACATCACTCCTAAGTTATTCTTTTCTTTACCTGACACTTCAACTGCCTTCCTTTCTCTTCTCAGTTTCACCTTCTCTTGCTTCTCTCCACAACTGTACTGCTAGATACTATCTATTCTTTCCAGGCTTCTCAAGAAAGCATTAGCCTGAAGTGGATATACTTATATGTGTGTACTCATTTTTGCAGCAGACAGGACAACAGAATTCAGATTAGAGAGGAGGAAAGGTCAGTTCTACAATCTCATTTATGAAAGGGGCTACACTCCCCTTGGCCTGTCGCTTCTGACCAATGTAACTGTGGAGACCTTTCTTTTATTTTTTCACATCTGTATGGGAACTGCTGAGTCACAGCCTGAACTGCTGAATGAGCACCTGAAAGAAAGATCCCGTCAGCCTTGGGAGCACAGGTGAAGACAATTCACCTGCGTGAGTGGAAGGGTTGGAGCATGGCTCCACTCGTCTTAGACCTCATTTAAGGGCTGACTGTCCTTGAGTGAGGATTTTGTTGTTGTTGTTGTTAGAGATCTTTCCTTTTTGGAGTTCCTTCTCCACAAGAGTAGATCTTCAGAGATGGGTGAGCATTCCTTTTCTTTCTTTTTGTAGCACCTCCTTGTTCATGCTAGTCTTTTTGCCTTTACAACATCCCTCACAAAGTTTAGTTCAATCTGCATTATGGCTTCTCTGGTCCTGTACCTGCATATCAGGACAGCATCCCTGCATTTTTCCCAAGACGTGTGTCTCTGCTTCTACTGTCTGAGCATTTCCTTTTTATTCCTCCATCTGACCAGCAGCCCCTTGCCTAGCCTAGGCTGGTTTTCTGCTACCTCTGATTGATTCCTTGTGCTGGGGATAGAGAGGTCTTGTGCTTTCTCAGGAATGTGTCCAGAAAGAGCTGCCAACTCCACTGTCTCTAAGGATGGTTTCCCAGGGTCTCTCATCCAGTAATTCCTTAATCGGTCTGAAGTTCACTCTCTTAAATGTCTGACTCCACTCTTTGCTAAGTTCGCCTTCCTCGAGAACACAAATTCAACCAGGGAACGGTTGCTGCGGCCCAGGCTGCTTCTGATGTTCACCTCTTTAATGATCTCCTCCCATGATTTTCCCTGTGTTGTGTTATTTACAGGCCAACTTTTCTGCAGGATATTTTCAGGACAGGCAGCAATTTCAGGTATTAGTACTCTGGACTAGTTTTTATGTGGCCATGTGGATGATGCCACCCCAAGTAGATGAATGTTGTACTGTAAGAAAGAGTGATACACTCCCAGTACCAAACTGTTATTTGGATAATTAAATTATTTCCACCTGTGTTCCCCTTAGCTTTTCTGCTGAGAGGTATCTTTCAATCATTTCTCTGGTAATTTATTGAGGGATCGAGGGAATTCTATTATATGTTTCTTGCAGTTTACTCCCCAACTGGCTATACTTGAGGAGTGTGTGAGCTATCAGTGCCACTACATTTGAACAGTAAGGTGCTTTGAGATCTCTGGGTGATGAAAAGCATTTCACACTGAGTCCTACTCTTAACAAGCTTCGTTAGCATCTACTAAAATAATGTCTGCTCTTTATCTTAGAGGACTTGGTGATATCTATTGTGTGTTATATACTATAATCCTAAAGCAAGAAAAGATAATTAACGTGAGCCTGGGCCATCAAGCCCAGCACCTGACCTAAGCTTGCACAACACCTGTGTTTCTCCCATTCACATTGTTGTTTTTGTTTGTTTCTGGACTCTTTTTAATAGCATTGGAGGGGGTTTTGTTTTTGTTTGTCTTTTCACCCCATTTATAAAGCCACTGCTGTTAAGAATGAGGAGCAAAACACCTTTTGGCATTTATTTTTATTCTAAATTTCACACTCACATCCCTAGGAATTACAAGGAAAATTTCATAGTATGTGCTCTAGTATAAGACAAGGATTTCATAATGGTCTTGTTTTTAAGACTCTACTTCATGAAGGACCAAAGCATGTAGTTAAGGGAAGTACGGAAGCAGATCAGATGTGTGGGAGAGCAGCAAGCTGGGATCCCACCAACCTCTCAGCATGCCAACTGCTGACTTGCCTGTGCCTGCAGCCCTCCATGCCAGCAGCCACTCTGTGCTTTGGTGTCTGCTAAAGCTTAGCTTGGTGTTTCCCCATCTGGAGAGTCTCACAGTAAGCGCTGGAGTTTCTAGTGTTGAATTGATGGTCACTACTGCTTTCAGCCAAGACTTTAACCTTTTCTTAAAGCAGCTGTACACAATATTAATGAGTCTCTGCAAATAGAACTCTGTATTAATTTGGAACAGGAGTTTTAGTGCCTTGGAGTTTGTTCAGATACTAAACATAGCTGAAGGAAAACGGAGATTTATTCTGAAATGCTAAGTATCCAAAGCTTATTCTCTCCTTCAGCAGGTGTCACAGCAAGTCATAGCGGCTAAATGACCCAGTCAGTTAGAGTTAGAGACATTTAGTGCTATGGCTCCATCATTATCCAGATACAGCTGATACCTCCTACCTCATCCTCCCTTCCACTCTGAGGCCAGCTGATGGATGTAGTGATGGGGCTGAGTGAATTGCTGACAGGAGTTCTCAGTGTGCCACGAGCTCTGCGGGAGTTAGATTATTATTTACATGGATTGCAACCAAAATAATAGATGGTATACATATTCCCTATAGTATGCACACTAGTCTATACATATGGACGGTTTATGTTCTGTTTCTCAGCCTTTATATGCTGAGCAAGGTGCCTAATATGATGCTTTCTTTTGAGCATTCTTCATAGGAAAGATGTCTTGTTTAATAAGCATTTGCATTTTAATTCTTGACTAGAGTTTCGGGGCTTTCTTGCCATGTCATCTGATTATAGCTCTGTTTATTTCACAGTCAGAATATGGAAATACACATGGCATGTCGTTACAATGAAATGAGGAATTACCATAATTTTCTTGCTGGTATTCTACTCCTTCCTAGACAAAATCCACCCTCAAATCACTTCTGTCATCTGGTTGGTATCAGCTGGGCTGACAAACTAAAACCTTTGAGATCAGACATAATTAGGAAAGCTTAAGGGAAACCTAAAATGTGCATGTTCTCTGGAAGAAAGACAAAGCACATTTTCCAGATCACTGACACAAGTGGGCATGTTCCATACAGGTTTTGTTAGAAGATAAATTTGAGAAAAAGAACCCTTAATCTTGTCAACTGGATGTCAGGAATCAGAAGGATTCAAATCTGAAAATGAGGGTAAGGCATGGATGTGGATTATCGAATGCAAAAAAATTTAGAAGACTTTGTGGGATGGAAAAACGAAACATGACAGGCCTGATTCCCTGTTTTATGCTGGATTCAGGAGGCATCACAGTTGTGTGTAAAGAGCCACAGCAGTGCAGTAGAGAGGACAGGCTCTGCTAGGCAAGGGGCACATGTCTCCAAGAGGACAGCAGATTGAGGGAAGAATCTTCCAACCTTGGGATGGAGGTGGAAGGATTTTGCCTCTACTTTCATGGGCTGTGAGACTTGTTTGGCATTGCCTCCATCCACCCTGGAGCCTGGTAATCCTCTGAGGTGCTTGGGGGGGGGGGGGGAGGGGGGGGGGCGGAGAAGGCAGCAGCTTTATAGCAGCACACTAGGCATTCTGAGTGCTTGTTAAGCAAGTTCACTTCACTGGATGCATGAAGAGAAAGTATTGCCTTTATCTCTTCCAAGAACATGGGACACTTATTTTGTGGAAACACGGGCTCAAAAACCCAGCAGAATAAAACTGGACAGTTTAATTTTCTGAAATGTAACTAGATAGGTGGAGATGAGATTAAATTACTTTCCATTTATTCTTTCTGTCCTAGTATTTTAAAATATTTTTAGCTGACAAAGAACTGGTTTTTGACTTTCAGGAAAACATTGATTTTTTTTTTTATTATTATTCTATGCTGTTTCCTGAGCCTGTTGGTATTCAAATCTTGATAGATAGACAGATTTTTTATTTTTTTTTATTTTTTTTTATTTTTTTTTTGGAGTGTACTGAGACTACAGTAGAGGTTGGATTTGTTACAGAAAGCTTGTTCTTGGTAAATAAGGATTTGGCAGCACTACGTGTTTGCACTTAAATATTTTTCGATTTTTTTTAATAATTTTTTCACTTTTTTCTCCACTTTCTCTGAGGTTATGTTATCAAACAGCACAGTCTAGGCTCTTTCACTGGTTCTGGAAAAATAGCATAAAGTTTCCCCTGAAGATCACTGGGGGTTAGACCACTTCCCCCAGACTGCAGTCCCTTAAATTCCACTTGGACAGAAGACAGGAGCTTTACAGCCCTCAGCAGACAACTGCATTTCTTTTAACAGCTAAAAATAAGCAGTTACCTGATAACACTGATAAATGACTGCCTTCTGGGAAGGGAGTGTGTATTATTTAAGAGACATTACCTGAACTGAATTATGAGTTGGGTGAGAAGACTCTTTTCATATGAGTGGAACAAAAGGGCACACCACATCTCTGAAGTTTTCTGTTTGGGATTTATGCTGCAAAGGACTTGCCTTCAGTTTAGTGTGCTACAATAAATGCAAGAATATTTCCCTGCTTCTTGCAATGTAAGGGGCAGGCATATAGAAAGGGGAGAAGGACACTTAAAAGTGACGTTTTTATCATGCTTTTGTTGTATACTTAGAAATAAGATTTTATAGAAGCTCAATTAAAAAGGGTGTGTTGCAAAAGAAGTTGCGAACAGAACTGCATTTTGGTCACAATTTCTTAAAGCAGTAAGAATGCAAATCCTAGGTTAAATTTTGTTTTGGTGTGGTATTGGCAGAGGGTTGCACCTGAGTACAACTGCAGGTTTGGAATTTTCCCAAAGCGCAGAGAGAGATCTGATATTTGCTTATCGTCCCTCCTCACTTTTCACATTGGAGCTATACTGCCAAGTGGCTGGCAGGGAGGCAGGGCAGGCCACTGCTCTGACTTCACACACAGCTGTCAAATCTGCACACAGAGAGCACTGACACTGGAAAGGAACTCGTTGAAATTTGTCCTCTCTCTCTGGTAGCAGTTATTGACCAATATCAGGTTCTAGTTTTTGGTGAAATTCAAATTGACTGTGTGATGAGGCAGGCCAGGCAATTAGGTTCATACCACTCTTAACATTTGCAGCACAGATTAGATTTTTGATGGGATTATGACTTGGCAACCAGAGCCAAGTCTGACAGTCTTATGTAGGAATGTGAGTCAAAGCTTTTTCATTATTTCTATGTTTACAAGAGCAGTTACTGTTCTTTAATAAAACAGCAGGTTCTGTATTGCTTGTGACTTCACCTGTATTAGTCCAGACATTGAAGCCCAGCTAGACTAGGGGTCCCCAAGTGAGGTCATATGACTTTATGGTAGCTTATAACATAGTTTTCTGTCTCCGAGGTCACTGAGGATTATTTATAAATTGTGTCTGTCGGAGCATCAGGAGCTCTTTCTCTCACTCCAATGTGTCATTTGTTTGTATTGCCTTTTTTGCTTCTTAGTTTGCTAAAGAGCTAATCACCCAGTTGAGGAAGTTCATTTAAGAAACTCATATCTTTTCAGCAGGGTGTTCAACCTCTGAGATGCAGGAAAAACCTGCTTATCTTCTGTCATTAAGCATCCTGGAGTATCATTAGCCAGAGCAGGATGATGGTCCTTGAGTCCTCAACAAAATCCAGATCTGACATCTCTCCTTGAGGAAGAATCATCATCAATTCCTTGAGGAATTCTAACAGTTAACAGCAATTTTTCATAGTTTGTTCTACAGAGAGCTTTGTTATCAGCAGACAAACATAATTCTGATGCCGCACTAGTCCTAGATTCTGAAAGAACTCCTGCATCTGATTAGGTTTCAGTGGAGCTGTTTGTGTATAAATTTAAACAAGGATTTGTTACAAAACTGGGAACTATTGTGAATAAGATGCATAGGACCCCTGGGATCTTGTGTTGAAAGGTGTTGTTATCTGTATCAGTCATATCAGATATGTTGGTTTTACATGAATACTGTGGTTGTAGTCAATTCATTTTCTAATGTTTGGGGGGAAAAAAAGAAAGATAAAAACCCTGGATAGCCTGGAAAGAGGATCACCATATTACAGGCCCTGAATGTAGATTCTTCTTTAGCGCAGCTGGCTGGCAGGCATATCACAAAGTTGAAGGTCATGAGGTTTTGTTGTTTTTTTTGTGTCAAGCTACAATTTCCACATAGATCAGATATCTTTAAGGGCTGTATTCACACATGCCACTTAAAAGTCCTTCCTGCGGATGGCTGTGGAGCTCAGAATTAGCTGGCTAGCTGAAAGCACACGACCTGGCTTTTCTTTTGTGCTGTCCAACACCTCTGGCTATTATTAGATTCAGACAGAATTGTCCAAATGTTGATAAGCGAGTGATAGATTTGTGGCCAGAGGAGGAATATCATGAAGCACTTAAGCTTGGACAAGCTAGTCAAAGTAAAATAGCATTTACTCATTTCTTGTGAGGTAGTGCAAAAATAAAGGTTAGATATGTCTCCATGCATTTCAGAGATAGAAGAGAGAGCACCTCGTTCCTCACTGGAGCGTTCAAACTCATCCATCCAGTCCTGGTGTAATTCTGTCCCAGTTTCCGCAATTTTCAACCCCATTTAAACACTGTGGGATCAATGACCTGCCCGCATACTGAGCGGTTTTATTTATGGCATCCAGAGTCCCGAGGGAATCGGCTGATGAAATCGCTAAGCCACTCTCAGTGATATTCCTGATGACTGGAAAAAAGGCAATAATAGCATCCATTTTAAGAAAGGTAGGAAAGATGACCAGAGAACTACCAATCTGCTAACCTCGTTTCTGTGGGGAAGGCAGTGGATCAGGTTCTCCTGGAAGCTATACTAATGCATATGAAAGAGGGGGAGGTGATATGAGATAACTAGTATGGCTAGTAAGGGCATGTCCTGCCTGATGAACCTTGTCACTTTTTATGATGGTGTGACTGCATCAGTGGGAAAGGGAAGAGCCGCTCGTGTCATCTGTCTGGACTTCAGTAAGGCCTTTAAGTGCCCCTCCATAACGTTTTTCTCTCTAAATTGAGAAGCTATGCATTTGATGAATGGTCTGTTTGGAGGACAAGGAATTGGTTGTGAGATTGTACTGAGAGAGTGGTGGTCAGTGGCTTAATGCCTGGATGGGGATCAGTGACTAGTGTCAGGGCTTATTACTAGGACCGATGATCTTTAGCATTTTCATCAGTGACATCGACAGTGGAATCAAGTGCACCTTCAGCACGTTTGTAAATGACACCAAGCTGCTGGGCGCAGTTGACATGTCCAAGGGACAGAGCATGCCATTCAGAGAGACCTAGACAGGATCAAGTAATGGGTCCAGGTGAACCTCATGAGGTTCAACAAATCTAAGTGCAACATCTTGCACCTAGCAACCCCCACTATTAGTACGAGCTGGGAGATGTAAGCCCTGTTGAAAAGGACTTGGGAGTCCTGGTGGGTGGCAAGCTGAGTTTTATATGCATCTCAGCATCTATGTCAGGGCTAGTGGTCTGCACTCTGACACAGACAATGGACAAAAGCAGTTATTTCTACAGCGTAACTCATCTATTCTAGTTCAACTTCTGCCTTAAGAGAAGATAAATCCAGAAATGCCCACTTTTGTCCTTGACTGAAAAGGAAGCTTAACGAAGTAATTCAGATAGGGATAATTGTGTTGTCAACTTGTAATTTCAACAAATTCAAACTCATGTGAGCAGAGCAGGAATAAAGCTCCTTTTATCAATCAGTGTTAGCTTTGAAAATGCTCTTGAATGTTTCCCAGTTCACAATTGTCCTCTAGGTTGTCCCAGTGTCTCAACACTGGACCCTAATGCCTAGTCGGGTAAGTAGTGCAAAACCTCATAACTTTACAAACCGGAACAATTCTATGGTCCAACTATCTATGTAATGTATTAAAAGGAGTTAGTACTATATATTTTAAAGATCTAGTTTTGCTTCATTTTCCAACTGGCATGATTGTATATGTATAACTGGAAGAGTAACTGCCAGGAACTTTATCCATAGTTCTCACGTGATACATGTCAGTTCAGTGCTGTGAACTTGGAGCACTCATGTACATCACAGTGAAAGCCAATAAAATGTCTTCTGGATCTTAGTTAGAAAAATAAGATGTCTTTATAGCACAAAGAGTTCTATCTGTAAAAGTGTGGTGGGATAGTTTCAACTGCAGCAGTGAGATTTAAAAAAAACATGCTGAAGTAGAGGAAAAAAAAAAAACAACTTCCACCACAACTTCTTTAAGGGTCAAATGTGATCTCTGAGGGCAGCAGAAGTCTTTCTTTGTGCTGTACTGCACTTGGAACATGTTCTCATTAGAAGGAAAAGAGATCCGTCTGAAGTAGGATGTCAGCTTAACTTTCCTCTTTCCCACATGCTCATCTTTGAACAGAGAAGGTGTTGTTTCTTTTTTATTATTATTACTATCAAAGTTCCTTAGTATCATAGTTTATGAGAAACTTCATGCAAATTTAAAACCTATTTGAGTCTTTTCTTGGTGCTGATGCTTATGCAAGGCAGGTTCCTTATTTAATTACTATTATTATTTGATTATTTAATCTCTGCTTTCTGACAGCAATGACTAACTTCTTTTTCTTAAGCTGTCTGATTTTGGTGCTCCACTAAAATCCTGATGTTGTAGTTTTGGTTTTTGGTTTTGTGGTGAGCCTTTGTTTTTTGTTGTTGTCATTTGTGGGTTTTTATTTATTTATTTATTTATTTTCTGAGGATAACACCAAGGATAACTCAGCAAATTCTGGCAACAATACTCTTAGCACCTCACCTTTCCCCTCAGACCCTGAGGCATTTAATCCTGGCACATAATGGCATACCAGGACCAGATATGCACTACATACCTGGTAAAACAGCAGCTGTGCGTGGCAAAAGCGATGGGTCTCGGGAAGTGAAGGTTCTTTTAGCATTCTTGTTGCAAAACACTACAAAATAATTACAGTGAATGATAAAGAAACACTCTCATTTTTGTCAGGAAAATGAAAACCGAGTTCATAGAACAGTCACATGACTAATGCTGTTATTATCCAGCTTCTATTGAGGGCTTAGTAAAATTGATGGCTTAGTCAAAACTCCCTTTATTGTTGGATCTCGCTATAAATAAGCAGATGGTGGTGATTTGGGGTACAGAATGTTATTGTCACACGCAAAATGTCTTTCAATAGCAGGAGGAAAGAATGGATTTAAATTAAACGTTATAAGCATGTTGGATTTTAACAAAAATAATGATGGTGGAATCAAAAGCAACAGTCCTATCAGTATGAAAAGCCTCAAAGTCTGAAGTTCTGGCAGTGTTTTAAAGTGAGACAATACGTAGTTTAGGTTACTCAGAAGCAGTAACATGGAAAATCTGTGGACTCTCACTGATTTTCAGCAGTAGAGTTTTGCTCTTTTGACCTTATTTTCATGTTAAGATTGCAAATAAATGAATTTGGGAGGAAGGTCTAACTGTAAGCCTCTTCTGGATGGCTCCTGTTATACAGTTTGCTCCTGAAGTGCAGTATAATAGTTTTTTAATATTTACTTTTAGCTGACTTTTTCAACCAAGGTGATGAAAACCACGCTACCCTGATTTGCACCTTCAGAAGGATATCTGCCATAGGCTCACTAGTGCTCTGTGTTGTAATATTATTCCCTGCCCGTTATAGCACTTAAAAGCATGCACATGTTGAAAACCCCAGGACAGTGAAGCTCAACTGGCTGATTTCAATCCTGAGCAGCAGTGGTCACACGAGTTTCATGCCAACAAAGAAATTGTGTTAGATTGAAGCCCCTGGCTATTCTGGAGTAACAGGGTCTGTAAGTCTCCTATATGCTTTTTGTTACAGATACTGAATTTTCTAGAAAGTAGGGAATGGTTGAGAAGCATGGGCAAGTAGTACCTTGAGCATTTGCTCCAGAGCTGTACTTTGTCTCCTTGCCACTGGCATGAACCTGCAGCTTGGTCATGATGACTGTCATTGACTGTCAGAACGCTTCAGGACTTCCCCCCCTCCCAAGAACATCCAAAGGAGACAAGTTCTGCTTGTTCCAGGGGGCTTAGGGACAGAGTCTTTCCTGAGCAACCGACAGACTTTCTTACAGATTCTCAGCCAACAAATAAATGCTCCTGGAAGTCCTCAGCAGCTCACAGTGCTGTCTGGCCTCTGCTGCTCTGGGGTCATGGTGGTAATGGACCACATCTCCTGGGCCATGGGGAAGGTCTCCCTGTCAGTGACTGGGAAGCTGCAGCTCTGCTCTTCATGGCAGAGACTGTGTTGTGCTTCTCACTACAAGCAGCTCTGTCTGCTCCTTCCTCTCCCAACTCCCACCACACCGGCCCCATCCACGTGCTAGACCCTACAAGCAATTATTTCTCTTTGTACTGTTTCTGTGTCTCCTGAGTCAGAACATTAAACTTCAAGGTGTCGAGTTCAGGTACAATAAAGTCCGTCACGAAGGTTATTTCATAAGCAAAAGCCAGAAACCCTCTGATATTGTCTTCCTTTCTGGCCTCCTGCAGAGCTTATCAGAATGTGTCGAGTGAAGAGGCAGCCCTGGGTGTAACAAGGCAAATTTTGCAGAGGCCTGTGCAGTTCCCCTGGTAGGACAGACTGACCCTGAAAGAGAAATGAGGCAGAGGGAAGGCAGCCAAAGACAAACTGACCTGAGCTGCAGCTAATTAACTCATGCTGTTATGGAGGAAGGCTGCTAGTGGCAACTTAGGTTCTCAGTCAGAGGATAAAAGCCACTAGCCTACCCAAAAAGGCCTCTCAAGCATGAGCCTCGTGTTCTCTTGAGGAGGGATGGTGTTCCTGTCAGCTACCTGTTTTCACCTGGGTAATTCAACTCCGAATGAAAGCAAACTACAGGAGTGGAGAAGAAAGGCTGGAGTTTATCCAGGTAAATATCAGCATGTAACAATTGCGAGTGATCTTGCGTTTCCTTCTTCTGGGAATGGTTCACAAATTGTGTTTTCAGGCTTCACCTTGCCCACCTCTTAAATGCAGCTGTCTCAGGGGAAATATGGAGGTTATTTAATAGTGCTCAGCAATGACACAAAACAACTTAGGGCAGGAAGGAAGAGAAGAACACTGTATTAAATTAAAACTGCACAAAGCAGAATTTAGGGAGACAGAATGTAATTACCCAAATTGAACTGTGGCCAAGACACTAACACCTTTAATGTTGAGGAAAGAGAAAAAGGAAAAAACCACTCTAAGAGCCATCAAAATCAGAAAGGAGACCTTGCTTTCAGTCTGTCTTCTGAAGGATGGCACCTCAAGCAGCACAGTGGCCATTAGCACTACGCAAGGCTGTTGATTCAGTACCTCTTAAGAAGGAAGAAGGCCACCTACTGAAGAATATGCATAATTTAAGCTAAAAAATGAGCCACTTTCATTGTGAAATATGGAGTTCTCCTAGCAGTGTTTCCCCAGGAATACACCATAACCAAAATAATAGTTAGCACTTCACCTCCTAAGAATTTCACAAAGGTCAGTCTCTAGAACCAAATAAATGCATTATTTAGTGACTTTACCATTTTATTGCTGAATATTTCATCGGGTTTGTTTTTACAGCCAACTATTTTTGTTCATGCTAAGAGGAAGCGTTACTAAATCCCCATTTTTACTGCAGTTGGCAGAGAAAAGTATGGCTGCCAAAGATGGAATGTCTAGTTGTCCTTGAATTTTTTAGCAACTTATAATTTCTTTAGGCTCCTTATTAAAAGTTGCACGTTGCTATCTATTTCATGTTCAAAAACACGGTCACTGTGGATTTGAATCTTTTTTATTTCTTTCTTAGTAGGACAACCCAGCTTTTCTGAGTGTGTGCTAAATGATTTGTAATATCCAAATTGCGGAGTAGAGATTTAATGACTTCCTTTTTACAAATAAATACTTTTATGCTCTTGTAAAAATATCTAGTTCTGTTAAGTCTTCATTGGTAGCAACTTCAACTGCTCTTACGTGTAATTTGCCCCTCAGAACCTGTGCATTCACCAATATGCTTTCATGGGTATCTGCAGTAAGACAGAACATTGCAGAAGAATAAATTGCATAGCAGTGTCACTATGCAGAGCTTGTATGTATTTGCTCCACAGTTAAGGTTGTGGCTGTCTTTCCATCACAAGCCCGATAAACAGACCCGTTCCAAAGACAGGATTCAAAACCCAAAATCTATTTAAGAGTTAAACGTTCTCCCAGAGTTGTTTTTTTTTTTCCCCTCATGACTTAATCTAAAATGCAGTTCCAAAAATTTCCATAGGGTTGAAATATAGGGGTTTACTTTAGAGCAGCTCTGAATGATGATGCCACCAAATGACAGAGAATTCTGCGCTGTTAGCAAAGGAAAGCTGATGCGCTTGCCTTTCCTTTGAGGAATGCTAAGATTACAGCTGAAAATACACAGAATTTTTTCATACTTTTATTTCTTAGAGTGCAAGCAGCATTTTACAGGCTGGGCTATTAAGCATTGTCTCAGGAAAGGAGAGTAAGTGTTTCTGACTTTCCTGGGCCTTACTTTACATGCAGAAGTCTACAGTGAGTAAAAATAACATCAGAACATTACAAATACAACCAGCATTTAACTACAATGTCTGAGGAAGAAAAGCCTTTAATTAAAAGCAGGTTGTGGGTTGTTTTCTTTGTGTATGTAGGTTTGCATGGGACTTGATAAGCAGAAACCATTAAGAACTCATTTTTGTATAGCCAGTGCAATATTTATAATTTATCATGGGTGAGAGGTTTCATTCTCTGCAAGATAACGATTCCTGAATTTTTAGTAACTCTTGCTTAGATCAATGCAAGGTACATTTCAGAGTCCTTATCTGTGGTACCTCTGTAGAAAGAAATAAGCTTTTTAAATTATTATTTTTTTATTTATGAATATAAAATGACAGGAAGCCTTTCAATCATACAGGAATTTCACTAATTCCAGCCTTCATAGCGATCACGCTATAAACCACAAAAAAGATGCACTTTTAAATTTCTTATTAGACAAACAGCATCCTGCATGTAGTCTTCATTAAGGTCCCATATGTCACCAATTATACAAGCATCATTAAACAACGAATACATATACATCTGCAACTCTACTTTGCCAATATCATGCAATTAGACTGTGTATATAGAAAGAAAACTAATGATCTGGTGCTGTAGATGGAGATGTGCATGTGCAAGATGAGTCCAGACCCCTTGTGCATGTTTTCATTGCATTGCTGGAGGAAGGGGGAGTGCTGACTACCAAAGACAAAAAGCAAGCATTGGTTTGTAGCTCTGGTTCAGGATAACTCAGCTGGCTTGTCATGCAGTGGGAACCCATCCCAGACGTCCACAGTTCTCCCTAGTACAGGGCTATCTGGGCAATCTGAAGGAGGATGTGGTAAGATCACACTTCTGGCCTTTTTCATCCCGCATTAGCACATGAAGCCCTGCAGGTCCCCAGTGTTCCTTGCTCTTGATTTTGTGCAGCGCTGTCGTGCACGAGTTCTACTAAAGACATCTAGAGGTGACTGCGCTTTGAATTATGGCTTCCCCTCTCACTGGCACGCTAAGTGGCTGCAACATGGCCCTGAACTGCTGATGCTATACTTTATATAAAGCTCCTACGTTAAAAGGCAAGGAAAAAAAAAAAAAATCCCAATTGGATTGCAGTAGAGGACTTTTCACATTTAAGATTAAAGAAAATCATCATCTTTCACTAAAGCACTGAATTAAAAAATGTCATGTTATTGAAATGTGTACATGATAGAAAAGAAGAAAAATGAGGGTACAGTCATTATTTTCATACTTAGAAATAATTGGGTTGCTTCTAAATGTAACTTCAGCAATTAATTTTGTGATTCATCTTGAATTTAAAATATTTTTCCCAACATATTCAATTACGCCATGGAAATGTTGTGAAATCTGTAATAGTTAAATTACAGATTACCTGCCTAGCATTAGTGTTCCCTTTTCTTAATACGTTTGGGTCTGAGATAGCTTTGAACAAAAGTGAAAAGCCCAGGATGAGACATGAAAATGGCGGCCTGAAGAAGTATTTTCTCTTGCTGGCCATTCAAAAGAGATTAGACAGATAAATCCCAGCCCCCTGATGAGGCGCACCAAAGCCCAACCTTTGGAGAATATGTTTCCACCAGAAAGGCTGCTACAGTTCCAAAGGTTATTTACGTATCTCCATCATTTCTCAGCACCACCCCAGGATCGCCAAGGCTCTTCCATACCTGAAAAATAACCCTAATTCAGCTAAAATCCTCACTCTGTTACAGGGAAATCACCACCACACATCTGAGGTTTGGTGTTTCTGTCATTATTATTGATTTGACGCATCGCATTTTCAGATACTGTGGTGATGAGAACAGAAACAACAGATATATTAAGATAAATAGTTTTCAGACCAGTATTTTATTCAATCTTTTCCAGCCTGTTTGGTCTGAATGATACCATTACTGATTTCAGCTCAACCTGCTGCGATGGGGTGCAGAATTAGAGCCAGAAGCTTTCGCACGGTAGCTGTATCAGCAGGAATAAATACTCCAATATCCACCAAAATTAACATTTAAAAGAAATCCCTCTTAGTCTCCTTTCTGATATTTTGTTTCTTTTCATAACAGCAGAAATGTAAAGCGCTCCTGTCATCTTGTTTTCCCATTATGAAGAATTCTGAAGAAAAATCTATTTATTGCTTACTTTTTAACTGGATGTTATTCCCAACTGCTGTGTAATCATTAAGCGAACTTTAATTTAACAAGTATGCTGCTCTTAGCACATTTTTATTTCTGTAGTAGTAAATTAAGTATAACAGATTATAACTGTTCTCCATCATTTAGCCATAAGTGAGACTTCCTATAAATATCTTTAAAACTAAACCAGTGTGTTTTCATGGTGCTTGTTCACCGCTCCTTCTCATTTAAGTTCACTGGTGAAACAGTATCCATTTCAAAGATTACTTTCAAGCTGAGAATCAAAATTCCAGTTCATTTCCTTTCTGTTTACTGGGAGGAAAACTGCACCAGCTGAGGTATGTCACCTCCATTAGACGAGGAATCTTTGGTTGGAGGAGTTCTCATCTCTTATCTGCAGCGTGCCAAGTTCTTACATTAACCCAAACCTCCACACTTGTCTATAAGGGGAAAACTCCTTGTGAAGAACGGTCCTTACACGGCACTTATTTTCTCTGGCTGCTGTCTGTATGTGCAGAAATGACCATGATTAACTAGAATAGCGACTATAGTCATTTCTCCAGAACAATGACTCTATTTGAATTTTCTCTGAGGCTTTACACTGATCCTTTATGATAGTGCACGTCAGAGTGAAACCTGGATTCCAGAAAAACTGCTTTGGCCTCTCCCCTTTGATGCCCACAGCATGTCACAGATCTCCCCATGCAGCTTATCGTTCCTTTGAAGTTGTTTGTTTTGGTGGGTTTTTTTGGTTTTGCTTTTGAAAGGGGAAAAATAAGAAGGACGTGAAAAATGACTGTTATTCTCGTGCCCTTTGCAAAACAGATAAATAGATAAACAAGCCTCGTGTTTGTATTTTGTTTAGTTAAAATTACATTTAAAGATTTAATGTAATGGCCCCTTGTCAGTATTCTCTCTCAGAAACGGTCTTCCAAATCCTTGGCATCTATTTCTCTGCCAGTTTGTGGGGCTGTAGGTCTCTAGGAGGAATCTGCTAGCTAGAAGAGCCTAGGGGAGGTAGATGCAGGAATGTTAAATAACGTAATTATGCATGAAGTGTGCCCTCCTTTTTTTTTCCAATAAGTCCATATGCTCTTTTAAATATACAGAATGATGGCATTAGCTAGGGAGTCATCCACAGTTTCTCTCAGCAGCCTTAACTGAACAGTGAGTCAGGGCTGCTCCCCTTGGCAGCTGCCACCTGCCCCAGCTTGGCAGAAGGAAACAGCAGTCCCATCAGGCAGCTGCAGGCACAGGACAATGGCGATGTGAGCAGTACTTTTAATAGCAGTTTTTCACATGTAAGCAACTTCACCTTTATATTCACTATCAAAGCCGTGGCTGGGATTTGGGAATGTTTTTGCAGGAGGGAGTGCTGAAAGTGGACAGCTGTCACTAGAAAAGAACAGAATAAATACTGTCTCTGATGACTCGTGTGTACAGCGGTCCTAATATATGTCTGCTTTTCTTCTCAAGGGTTTATCTTTGTCAATTCATAATATTTAATTTTTATTTTTTCAGTTCTTACTCTATCCTGAAAAGATATTATGTTTTCAAGTGTAAGGATCTGTGAACGGTATTCCTATGAGTTTGTAGAGAAAGGCATGCGTCTTTCTGTCTAAGACAAGTGATTTTAAACCTGCCTATCCATAACCTTGCTCTCAGCTCAGGTGCCATCCCTGTTTATCGTCTTGCCTCATTGTTCAGGCTATGCCCAGACTTTCCATGTGAAGACCTACAGGAAATTGATATGGTACAACAACAGTGGCTTGACTGAGGTATATTACGCTTAAAGCTTGAAAGATGGACTTCTTTAAGACAGGATGATGTCCACGTTAAGGACAAACTCCCCTTTGCAGCGATGCGGTGTTGTGAGAACGTGCATTTTTCTCAGTCTTTCACGCTGCTATCTGGATGTCAGGGAGTGCTAGCAGCAGAAAGGAAAGCAGTTACCGACTCCCTGGTGAGGTCCTGTGCTATGACTCTGATTGTAAAAATTGAAATTTTCACCAGATACATAGCATTAAAAGCATGTAGGATAAATTATGAAAAGAAAACAGAAAGGCAAGTCGCTGAGCTAACACCTTAACTAAAAGGAGGAAAAAATAAGGCCTCCAAAGCAAATCCGCATGCTGTTTTTTCATCAAATATTAACTTCATCCCGAGAGGTGTTCATTATCCAGATGAAAATATTTGACTTATTTATCAGAGTGCAAAAGGCTTACGTTGACTTGATAGTTTTGAATGCAGTCATCGTGGAATGGTTGGTACACATCAGAGACACTGAAAGCGTGCATTGATCGGAGCCTTACGTTTGGCTGAGATCCTAGAAACCCTGGAAGCTGTGTTCAGCTTCTCACACTGCATTTCTTTAGCACCTCAGTGACATCAGGGCCTTTGCTGGTATTTGATCCCTTGTGTGCACTACGTGGCTGATATCAGATTGCAAACAGAGATAAATGTAAATCGCTGTATGAACTGTTATTATAACCAAGTTCCACTATTAGCTAGGTCTCAATGTTTTCATATATTCCACACCCATGTTGCCCACTGAGATTTTTAACTGTTGTTTTCTTGTACATTAATAATTTCCTCGTATAATTGTTCCCAAGAGAGTGAGCTGAAAGAATTATGAATTAATTTGCATCTTTTAATGTACTAATAAACTTCCCAAGAAGAAAATTTCACTCGATCCAGGTGGAAACCAACCTCTTTAAATCAAAGCTTACTGAATTTCAAAGAGGGTTTTTTTGTTTTGTTTTGTTTCCAAGAAGTTGCCAAAGAACAGCGCCCTGCGTGTTACAAGTAATTGGAAAGCACGAGGAGTGGTTTTAGTAAAAGCCCTAAGTCATTTCTTGCTGCAATATAGAGCTCAGAAGCGTTTAAGAAAATGATTATTTGTTCTATTTAAAGAAAACAAATAGCAGTTTTTGAAGGTTGAGTGGTCTCAGGCCGTCGATGTAGATTTCACCTCTCTACTGAAAAATTTTACAACTGTTCTGGCCTCTCTTATCATTCGGTGTAAATAATTTGTACAACTGATTCCAAAACATGCATCAAGAAAAAGAAATGTCCTTTTACGTACAATTTATTCAAACACCATCTTCAGTGAACGTAATGTTCAGTGGCTCTATTCATTTAGAGCAGGTCCTTGTTCACCCAGTGTCAGATCCTTGTTCACACAAGCAGTCATCTTAAGTCTCTTTGAGCATCTGAGAAACCAAAGCATTGCTCCCGAGCAACTAGAGCAACCGAGTGCATGCTTTAAGTTCAAAACATTAGGGTGCTGTTTCAACTAGTACCGTAATTCCTCATGAGTTCAAGCAATGTACTGAACTCGGGAGCTGACATTCAAGTTTGTGTACCTTCACTTATTTTAACAGTCATTAAATTCAGAAATAGAGATGAATGCTGTCACCCGCATTTTCCTTTTCAGATGTCAAATATATAATTAATGAAAAATACATGATGTCATGTCAAACTGGCTCTCCAAATTCTCTTCGTGCTGCACCAGTCTATGATATCTAATGTTAAATGCTTACATTAGATGCCTAATAAATGTGTATTTGTCACATAAATAGCTGGAACAAATTCAGCCTGAAAGTCCCCTATAGTCTGCTGGGAGAGTTACCTGGAATGTTAGAGTCAGTGCTGCCAGAAAGTCAACATATTTCTCTTCCAATCTGAAAAACTTCAATGGCAAGGTATACCCTGAGGAGAAACTGTGCTAGCCACAGATTTATTTATTTTCTGCCAGGGAATACAGTCATGTGAACAACTGATAGAGATGATGTTCTGTGCAGAAGGATGCCAGCTCAAAAGCTTAAGATCCAAAATGCACAATGACCATATTTTTTAGCAGAGGAAGGGGTTTGTTGCAGGTCACGTGGCTTTTCAGAAGTATACTGGGCTAAACCTAAGTGTTTTACTGTCTTGTTTCAGGTGGTAGCAAAGTAGAGTGCCCAGCTGGAAATACCTCACGTGGTATTTCCTGAAAGATGCTTACGTTACTGGTGATGCCCGTTTCTATGGGAAGACATGAAATCCATTCAGAAATCATTTATCTGTAAGTAAAGCTACTTTATTCTCTGGAAATACATAGTCCTCATACAAGACTTGAGGAGGGGAGTGTCAGTCTCCTTGGGAGCACAGGCAGTCAGACCAGCCTTCCCCCCAAAGCACTGCAGCTGCTCACCACTACCCCTTATTCGCTGGCAGCAGCCCTTGACTGGACATGTCGTACCCTGGGGCTTGCAAGACTGGGAAAGCAGAAAAAGGGCTGATCAAATTTGATCCAGCCTAAATAATTAGAAGATATCCAGCAAATGCAAAACCTGTTGTAGTTGAAAACACGGGCTGTTGAAGTTAAAATCAGAGGCAGCACAACCAATGGATTTCTGTCATCTGCAAACGTTCTGAGGGTGCACTCTGTCCCATTGTACGGGTTATTAGTGAAGATGCTAAAAAACCCACTGGATTCTGCTCCAGGTGTTGGGGACACAGTGCATTTTAAACACAGTGCTATGAAGAACAGCGCATCAGAGTTAAAAAGCAATTTTTATGCGTGCATTTGGCTGCCAGCTCACCAATGAGCTCTGCTGTCATGCTGTTATTCCACACTTTTGTCAGCGTGAGCCTGAACTACTGCAAAAGCTCAGCCAGCTGCCTCGAAGCTCTGCAGTAATACAAGGCTGAACGGTGACTGAAGACGCTATTGTTTTCCTATCTGAGAGAAAGGCATGTTAAAGTGGCACCAACAGAGAGGATGCAACCTGCTAGTTTTGACTCAAAACCTCTGAGATGATTTGAGACGCACTTACATAAGAGGCCACTGTTTTCCTACTCATGTGCAATCCCTGATTTTGCTGGCTATACCATTTAAATTTGTTGACCACCTAGCGGACAGAGTATCTGCTGGCAGATCAGTTTCTATGAGACAGTCTCAGCAGCTGAATTTGCTGCAGTAAGGGTCCTTTGTGGATTTCAGTTGCTTCCGGCAAAACTGTCTATTAAAGAAACGATTTGGGACAGAGCAGGATTGAGGATCTTATTTGAAATTCCCTGGAGATTTTTTTACATGATTGCATGCTGTAGTGAGAGAGAAAATTGATTCACTGCATAAATTATTACTATTTCCCTATTAATAACTGAATTATACATTTAAACATTAATTATTATAATGAATCCTTTAGTACCCAGCAATTATAGAGTGTTATAAACTCTGAAATAAATACTACAAACCTCTAAGTAAACAACATCATTTGTGGACTGAAACCGGGTTTTCTTTATTCTGTTTCAGGAGACCTTGGGGCTACAGACTTCAAAGCTCTGAATTTCCATTTACTCCAAAGGAAAGTCAACAATCTTCAGAGTAAGTAAGAGTCAGACCTTGAACCCCTCTAGGTCTGGCCCTCACACATGGAATTTCCACACTTCTATAGCGTGTTACTGTGCTTCCTTCTTCTCAAATTCATCTTCAAGATCCTATGTGCCAGTGCGTTTTTAGACCTCTCCCACACCTGATCTCTTTTATCTGACTTTCATTTTGCGAAGTAGCAGTTCTCTATTTTCCCTTTCTTATGGTTTAAACAAGGAACCTCCAAGGTATAGAAAGGCTTATATCAGAATCCTCAAAAATTTATCTGGAACTCTCATTCTATTTCTGTACTTCATTGTACATTCAACACTTTTTTTTTTTTTTTTTTTTTTTTCCTCGTTATATTTGTCTTTGATCCTGGCTCAAGGCTCTCACAGTCTGTTTTACTTGGCTGTGAAGAACTATGCCCATATGTAGTGCTGAGGCTGGAAGAAACTACAGAGCAGTAGCTGGAGGGAGGCTGCAGAGGGTCTGCCAAAGCAAACTGAAGGCTGCCAGAAGAATTCTCTTCTGAAGAACACTGTGTTTCTCAATGGTGCCTGGCTTATAGCTTAAACTAGGGTTAGGATTAGCACAGAGAGAAAGCCTGAAATGCAGCAGGGATTGAGATGGAAAAGGCCTGGCAAAGAGAAACAGGGCTGCCAAGAGAAAACTGCTCCCAACAGTATTAAGGCTCTGGACTATACTGTATCTCTGACCTTGGGTTCAGCATAGAGCTTACAGTTAGGGACGGAGAGAAGAAAAAAGAATCATTTAAGGAGACAAGAGCTTCAGCTGGCTTAGTGCTGCTAAGGAAAAACAAGGGCTTGTGAATGGAAAATCTGTGGGGAGAGCCATACTCCAGGCAAGTGCTTCAGTGAATTTTTAGGGACGGTCGTAGAGATAGGGCTAAGCCCGGAAAAGCTTAAAGCTCCAGCTGAACTGAGGGCGAACAGAAGCTGGCCAAGAAGCCGCCAAACGGAGGACTCGGTCCTGTGAGGGCTAGAAGTGTCACCAAGCTGCCGCCATCTGCTGGCGCACACGGCGGCGACACAAACCCTCCAGGCCCGGCTGCGGGCGGGGCGGCGCCGGGTTGCGACAGCCGCAGGGCGGCGCCCGCACTCAAAATGGCGCCGGCCGGGGGTGAAATGGCGGCCGATCCGCGCCGCTCGCTTCCCTAGCGAGCGCGCCAGCCCCGCGCCGCCGCGAGGGTGCTCGGAGCCGGCCCTACAGAAGGCGGCGTTGCGGCCTCAGCGGCGACGCGTAGAACCGCGTGAGGCAGCGCGCGGCTCGGGGCGGCTTCCAGAAGTTTCTGTGCCCGCAGTAAAGATGGCGCGGCCGCCTGACGTCGCTTCGGGCCCCGCCTCCGCGAGCCTGGGCCGCTTTTGCGTGCTCCGGAAGCACGGCGGTTTCCGGGTCAGTGTTGCGTGACGCGGCGCTGCGGAAGGGCGTTCGCGGGGCTGAGCGGGGGCTGCGGCCTTGCAGGTGCGGAGCCGGGCAGGGCCGGGCCGGTGGGCTGCCGCCGTTGTCCGGCTGCTGGTGGAGAGGGGTCGGGCTGCGTCGGGGCGCGGGGAGTCGGGCTGGCAGCGAGCAGGGCTCCGTGACTCGGGTTAGGCCTTGCGGGCGCGGCCTGGCCGTGAGGCGGGCGCTGGGTTCGTTCTTCGTCTCCGCCTGGCGAGCGTAGCCGTCCTCGCCCCGGGGGCAGCAGCGCCTCTGCAGTGCCTTCCTTTGCTTCGTCTCCACGCGGTGGCCGTGGCTGAAAGCTCTGTCTATAAAGCTTGTCGTGTTACTGAATAATTACTACTGTTGCGTTGTATTTGAGAATAAGTAGCAAGTCTGCCTTTCTGTCTGAAAACTGTAACAAAATGATAAATACAGGCTCTCTCCTGCAGTTGCAGAACGGAACGTATAAAGCTATTGCAGATCAAAGATGCTGGCTGCACGGCTCGTGTGCCTGAGGACGCTGCCATGCCAGGCCATCCGCCCCACCGTTGCTCAGGCTCCCCCAGCTCTGAGGAACTCTGGTCTAAAAGCATTCCGTGTGTGGCAGCCTAACCAGGTACAGTAAGCTTTGAAAGGCTGAGTGTTTTGCTGAGAGAGTTGTAGTGCTTGGAGTACTTGTTTGAAATTCTGTTGAGCTGCTTCTTTGAGATATGTACTGTAACCTACTAAAGGAAGAGTGGTAATCAAAACCTGGAATAGTTTTTAAAAGACTTGAAGGAGGAGTATCTTTCATTAAAACTCTTGGGAAAAGAATTCTAAGAAGGTAATTCACATTGGATAGGCCTTACTCCACAAGTGAAGAGGAGCAGAAATTCTTGTCCAATCCATTCATATGTCCCGTTTCCTAGTATGAGACTTAAATGCTATGTTAAAGTGCAAACTGCTTTTAAGGATTTTATTCTTAGGATATTTTTAGAGTCGTAGCATAGATTTGTGTGAAATTTGAACTCTGGCAGGACTATCTCGAGGCTAACCAGCAGTTCCAAAAACTGGGATGTTGTTACCTGAAGTCTTCATTGAAAGAAGGTTATTCACTGTGTTTTCATAAATATAGAAAACAGTTTTAAGTAACTTAAGATTGCAGGTTGTCTTTTTCATGTTTTTTTTTTCTTTTCCTTTCATAAGGAATGTCCGATCACGACAGCAGTGACTTCAGGAGACTTGAAAAGTTGTTTCTGAATTTAAATATGCATTTCAGTGTTGCTTTCGCAGATTATTGAGGCTTCAGTAGGGCAGCATGCTGTATTTGTTTAGCTCATGTTAGCAATAGAAATCTTCAGTTATAAATTGAAGCCTTCATTCAAGGTTTGTTCTCTAAGTCAAGGTTAGATTTGAAAATGAAAAATTCACACCACTATCTCACGTTTACTGAGCAGGAGTACTGTTCTTGCACAAAATTAAGTAAAATGTGAGTTACTAACATGAAAAGTAAAGTAAAAAATCCTTATGGTGTTTAATACTGCAGGAGTGGAGCAGAAGAAATGCTGGCATTTAACCTTGTTTTCTTTCAATTTTTTTTTTTGCTAAAACTCAGAAGTTCTGCATTGATTCTATGCTTCTGTCATGTGAAAAATGTTTGTTTAAGAGGTTTCCTGAAGTACAATATTCAGTTGTTCTCTCTGAGCAGGTAAAATAAGCTGCCACACTTGCAATTGCAAGTGTGGCAAATAGCTGGCAGTGTTTCAGCATGTCAAAAGTTCATTGCTTTTCTTCAGCAATTTATTGTTACTAGTCTGCGCACACAGTTCCTTAAAAGGAGTTTCTTTCTATTTCAATGGATCTTTCTAATTTTACCTTTGAATCTTAACAGTGCTATGCCACCAGAGCAAGAACGGGCATAAGGCGTGGCAAAATTGGCCAGGAAATTAAAGAGGCAGCGTTTGAGCCATCTGCAGAAACTGCTCTTAAAGGTGGGATATCTCTGCTTTCAAAACTGCAATTCTTTTAAAGCTGAACTTCAAGCTTTGTTGAAGGAAACTTTTCAAACTGCTCAAGAGTTTGAAAACGTTGTTTAGTATGTTAAACTTCTCCTTGTCCTATCTTAGATGTCTGGAGATTGCTTTTCTGCTTGCCTTCCCAGCATTCTTGCTGCAAATGTCGAGAAATGTCGTTATTTCTGCTTTGAGCTACAGTTGTGAACTGTGAAGTCAGTGCGTGTTCCTGTTGATGGAGACTAATACTTCCTTGATTGCAGATGTTTAAAAAGAAAAAGAGCTTACACTTTGCTATGGAGATTTTATATGCTGTTGAAAGGAAGTTCTGTTCTACATCGTGTAAGGATTGAAAAAAAAAAAAACACCAAACTGATTTTGTTCTAATCTAATGCTGAAGAGCTTTTAATCAGGCAGGCATTAGGGGTGGATGGTGGGAAAGGACACGGTATCCATAACATTTCTGTGGGAGGACTCTTCGGCTGGTTTTGTCTTGCAGTTCCTGTTGGTTAATGCAATAAAGACCAGTAAAGCTAGCGTGTTATTAGTTAGTTTCTTAATTCGCATTGTTTCACGATGCTCTGTGGTTGTGGTAGGGTGAGTCTAGAGCATTTCTAATATAGCTTTTTGAGAAATGGTAGCCCAACTTCTGAAGTAAAGCTTTAAGATGCTTACTGTGGATCAGCTGTTACAGATAACTGGTGTGAGAATGTTATTACCTAAAGAAATGAATGTATAAGGCCTTGACTTACTTATTTTTTTCCCCTCGGTGCAGTTGATCGCCTGGGAAGATTCGTTGTTGCTGGAGGGGCTGCTGTTGGCCTGGGGGCACTCTGTTACTATGGAATGGGCATGTCCAGTGAGATTGGAGCTATTGAAAGAGCAGTGTAAGTAAGATTCCTTGGTGCTTTGAGAACATACTTGAAGCAGATCTTCCTGTTGCTTTTGTTTGTCACTTCTCTAGCTGCTGTCTCCTAGTGTACACGTAGCTTATTTTTCTTAAGCTCTGGGCAGAAAGCCCTTAGTTCTGTGCAGGTTTCTAAGCATCCCATCTGTAGCATGGCCAGAGCATACTGCAGCAACTCTCATTCATGTATTTTTCTGTTGCTATTACTAGAGCTCTCCAAACGACATGCGTGTCTTGTTGCAGCAGATAAACGCGGGCAGAGTGACTCAGCACTTTGTGAGCAGCTCAGCAGGCTGCTTCCTGCTCAGTGCACATTCTGTACACATTCTTCCTTAAACCAGTTTGTTGTACATACACCGTTCTCTAGTTTTCCACAGTTATAAAGCATCTGTTATTCTTTTCCTTTTGTATTTTCTCTGATGTGTGCTTCCTTCACAGAAGGGAACCATCCTTGTATTCTTCGTAAGTGTTGCTAGAATTGGTACATAAAGGCACTCTATAATGGGAAGGGTTTAAAAGTTCAGAGCTTCTGTTGCAAGACTCATGACGCAATTTCTAAACCCTACCAGTTTTCAGGGTGCTCCCATTGTATCCGTAGCTTGAATATGTTGATAGTTGGTCTTCGTTCTAGTGTTGCTAATTGCACAGCTATGTACAAATGCTTATTTTTCAGTATTTGGCCGCAGTATGTGAAGGACAGAATTCGCTCCACCTACATGTACTTTGCGGGAAGCATTGGCTTGACAGCACTGTCAGCTGTAGCAGTAAGCAGATCTCCTGCACTCATGGGCCTTATGACAAAAGGCTCCTGGCTGGTAAGCTCACACTGCATTTATCGTGTCTGAAAAAAGATCCTGAGTGTTATGGTTGTGATGAAAAATACGAAACAGTAACTGTGCTGTGAAAAGTCAAGCAAATATTCCCTTATGTAGTCTTTAAGGGCACAGGCAGTTGTATAAATGCCCTGATGATGTTTTGTGACTTAAAATTTGATGCATCCAGTTATATGCTCATGTGCCCTTTCTGTAAAAAGAAATGCTATGGCATCTTGACCCAGCCGTATGCAAGTAATAATTTGGTATGAATGGCCATCTGAAACTAGTGACACTGTTTCTGTTACTTTCTAAAAATCGAATCAGAGATTTTTTTATGCATTTGTACTCTTCTGTGTGCTGCTCTTTATAAAGATCTCTTTGAAAGCTCTCTCCTTTTTGCTGAGGTCAGAATGAGATTGGTAGCCAAGATACTAACAGAAAGTGTCTGCTTCCTGTGTAGTTTAGTGTGTTGAGTGTAGTGGAGTAGTGATGGTTAAACACAGCACAACTTAACAGAGATTAATCCCTGGAGATAAGTGGAAGTTACCTCCTGGAAGGCTGGAAAAGATCATATGGGAGAGCAGAAAAACCTTTTGTCCATATGCCAGCTTGAGCTCTGTAATGCTCTTCCTGCAGGCAATTGGTGCAACTTTTGCTGCTATGATTGGTGCTGGAATGTTGGTCAGGTCCATATCCTATGAAAATAGTCCAGCAGCTAAACATCTTGCTTGGATGATGCATTCAGGTACGTGCTTATGGTGTTCAGTATCAAGTTGTCTGCTTCTGTATGACTAGATTTCTACTTCAAAGAAGCTTTGACTTCATAGTCAATTTTTACGTGTTGCTGTAGATTTCAAAGGCCAGTGGGGTACCTCAAGTGTCCTTAATGCAGCTCTGATTTCCCGTAATCTTGTAAAAATCATGCCTAAGCAAAACTTGAGCCAAACTGGATAGAATTGATTTATTAATATTTGCTTTGTTTTCATGGCTGCTTTCTGGCACCACAGTGTATGTAAGCTTACTTACCATGTTTCAGCAGCACAGTAAGTATATGAAAACTGATCAGAAAGTTGCAGTTTCAGTATTTAAACTGCAGCTTCTTGATGATGGGATTGATCCTGTGATTTGTAGGATGGGGTAGAGATCCATTTGTTATGCATGATGCCTACTTACAGTAATGATGGCTACTTCTCCTTAACACTTCTTTCCCAGAAGCATGGTTTAGGGAAAGCAAACTCATTACGAACTGAAATTACACTTTTCTTTGTAGAGCTGAAGTTTCTACTAAGAGATGGAATTTGTTATAGTTTTTTGTCATTAGCTTAACCTAGCCTGATGTTAAAGGAGTAGGTAGAGGGTTCATACTGTATTCTAGCAGAAAGTATGACTGATTTGTAGGAAAAGAAAAATCTGTCCTTTCAGTTCTGAGTGTTCCTGAAGCTGTGAAGGAGTTTTAGTCCGTTCTAAGATGAGCTCTTTTAAGTGTTCTCTAAAACTGCAGAAAAATAGGTCACTGAACTTAAGACTGTGGGCATATTTGAAGGTAGCACAATAAATTGGCAACCAAATGCTTTGGTATTCTGTCATGTGAATGGAATAGTTCAAGCTATGTTTTCTGACTCAAAATACATTGTTTTGATAGGTGGTGTTTTTACCTGGACTGCTCCAAATTTGATGTGTTTTGTTTTTCTTTGGCTAGGTGTCATGGGTGCAGTGGTGGCTCCTCTAGCTTTCCTGGGTGGGCCTTTACTGATCAGAGCTGCCTGGTATACAGCTGGAATCGTTGGAGGGCTCTCGACTGTGGCCATGTGTGCTCCAAGTGAAAAATTTCTGAACATGGGAGGACCACTTGGAATAGGCTTTGGCTTTGTTCTTGCATCTTCAATTGGTAAAGCACCATTTTAATGCTATAAACTGAAGCTGTTAGGATGTGCAGCTTACTTCTGATAGTGAGCTGGTCTGTCCCGTTAAAATTTCCCTTAAAGAGCCGTTGCAAGACATGTGCTGTAGTTTTATTTAATGCCATTGTGTGTTCCTTTCCAGGATCCATGTTCTTGCCACCTACTTCTGCTTTTGGGGCTGGCTTGTATTCAGTAGCTGTTTATGGAGGGTTGGTACTCTTTGGCATGTTTCTGCTCTACGATACACAGCATGTCATCAAGCGTGCAGAGACCATTCCGTATTACGGAGTAACAAAATACGACCCCATCAACGCGTAAGTGTTCTGATACGAATGCATGTGGAACAGTTCTGAGCTGTGAGGAAGTATGCATTAAAATGAGCTGTGCTTCTTATTTACTGTTCGGAAGTGCGTTGCTATGAAATGGAGAGAATCGTAGGGTTTAGAAATGCGGTGTGAAAATAACTAGTGGAGTTGAAAGTCTGTAAGTAGCATAGCAGTCATCACCAACATTCTGGAAGGTTAGGCAAGGAGAGCGTAGAAGTGAAAGAATCCTGCAAGCAAGCAGTATGATGTCTGTTAAGATTTTCTGCAGATTGCTGCTGCTGATGGAGATGGTGGAGTGAAGTAAGGGGATATTTTTACTCATCAGCAGCAGAAGACGTGCTGTAGTTGAGTTTTATTGCAGGCCTTTAATGGAGGCTTTTAAAAGTCAAGTATAATGGTGTGAAATACCAAGTGATACTCTTTCTGTTCAGCAAGATTAACTTTGTTTTTTTGCCTCCTAGGTGCATGGGCATCTACACAGACACGCTGAATATCTTCATTCGTGTGGCCACCATGCTCGCTGGTGGTGGAAGTGGAAGGAGAAAGTAAACCCAAGACTCTCTGCAGCTCTATGATATCTCAGCCTCTTAGGTTGTCTGCCTAGTGCATATAGTAAATAAAAATTCATGGTTACCAGCAGTTTTGCTGCAGGTCAGAAGCTTAACACATTTCAGCCTATTGTTTAAGTGCAATGTGATTCAGACTTAGCAGTGTTTTGTCAAACTCCTTCCAGTAGCGTGAACTACTTCAAAGCATACGTATTTGGGGAAAGTAAATTATTTAAAATACACCTGAGTAAAATTGTCTGGTTTTCATGGGCTTCGAAGCAGCTTTGACTTTTTCTTTCCTTTTTACTGGAACTGCACAGAAAAAGTGCAGTTTACTTCTATAAACGGGTACATTATATGCAGATGGTGACACAGTCTACTTCAGGGAGTGCTGTTTATGTACAGCAGTTTTCAGTTAAGATTGTAGAAGTCAGATTTTTCTCGATGCGTTTAGAACTGAGCGAAGTGGACGTGGCACTGAATGCAGCAATGGCTTCTGCTGCCTGTGCAGGATTTTCAGAAGGATCTAAGCAATTGTCAGAAATGCACTGCATGGGATGGGTGACGTGACCAACAACACAGGAGACAAGATGAGGAGCCTGTGTGACATCTGCCCTACGTGAAAACCTCAGTCTCCTGGGGCACATGAAGACACCTTTTCTGTTTCCCAGTACTTTAATGTTGAATGGATATAATAGCAGCTGTGCCCTTCTGGTACCAGATCTATCACAGTGTTGGATAATGGTAGAGGTATGTCTTCCTTCTAGTGACTAGTTCTTGGTATTTCAAATGAAGCACTGTTCTTTGTGAGAACCCCCCCGTGTTTACTTCCTCGTACAAGGTTGTACAGTTGGCACTGAAGAAAGGAAATGGAGAATGGCTGTAAACCCAAATATCATAACCATACCGTTGTTACATGCTGTAATCTCCTTCTTCTCCAGATTATGTTCAGCTCAGTTGAAAGGAGGCATTCACGTCAGCGGAACGAATTTAACCTTAAGAAATGTGTACTTGCTGAAGTACGTGGCATTGTGTTGTTGGAATAAGGGGCAAGTTCTTGGTCACAATGGTTTTGAGCTCATACAAATGACTCAGAGTTCAGTTTTCCCGGTAAATTACGCTATGTTTATGGGAGAAATAAAATTCTAGCCTCACATACTGGTAATTCTCACTTTTTCTTTGTTACTGAAATGTTTGTACTAACTTTGCACTAATAACCTGGTTGAGTACTATACTTTTTTCCCTGCAAATTCCTTTGTAAGAGAGTGTATAGTTGTCAGGAACAGAAAATCCATGGAGGTGATTTCCAGTGTGGCTGGCTGCCATCTTATGGAGGACGTTTCCCAGAAGGAACGTGATCTGCTCTTGCTGTAAGGGGGCCTTCTGGTGTATGCAATAGCTGTGGACTACAGCTGGTGCTGCTGCTTTCTTGGACGCCAAGCTGTTTTTCTTCTTTCACAGGGAAGAAACAACAGACTGCAAAGAACTTCACAGAAAATCTTTTATACCCAAAGATCATAGTAATTGCTAGCATGATTTTCCATGAAGGAAAATATGTGGTGCTTAAAGAGGAAGGAAGGAATCTCTGAGTAGCGACAAGTTTGAAGGGTCTTACCTTTTCAAGCAGCTTCATACGTTTGATCAGTTTCCACATACTCTTGCTGTAATTGAGCATAGCAGTATAGTTGTCATGAAGTTCTAATCTACAGGGGAGCTGCCCTGACAAAATTCTGGTGAACATGCCTGTACAACTTGGACCAAACTACCGTTTTTGTTTTTTCTGGAAGCAAAAGTTTAGGGACTGACTGAACCGTGAGTGGGATCCCTGAGTGCTTTGAAATAGTAAGGTGTAGAAAGGTATGGAGGACAGCACTGCAATGGGAATGTCCAACAGCCTTTTGAGAAGAAACCTAACAACCAAAGGGTGCCGAGGGTAGCATGAGCACTCATTTGTTTCGGATCTTCTGGGAAGATGTGACTCCTGTAGATGAAATTCTGCCAGCAGGAAAATATTCTACAGGAGTTGGCTCCCCCAGACATGGGGAAGGTGAAAGTTGTTTTCCATGTGAATGCAGTGTAATAATCAGTATTTAGGTTAACACAGGGCTGATTCAGGGAAGGATAAAAACTTAAAATGCAGTGGGTTAATAAGCATGAGAACCTGGTGCTTGTTTTTCTGAGGGCAGCATAACAACTGGGGAGTTTTCTCACGCTGGTTTTCTGTCCTTTTGCCTACTTCTGTTTACTGTGTTCAACAGTTCCAAGGTTCTAAGAGGTTCTTTTTTTCATCCTTTGGTTCTTGTGAGATTGTGGAGAGTTCTATGTTACTGAATTCTATGATGGACTTTTAGTCAAGGCTTTATGAAAGAATCTTGTAGGGCACTTTGAAATAGTTACTTCTAAACTGATGAGGAGCGGGAGAAATGAGTTAGGAAAGCAGGCAGGATTAAAAACTTGCATGATTTTTTGAGTAAATAAACTTGAATTTAAGGGAAAACAATTGTCATGCCTTTGAGTGAGATTTAAGAAGCACCGTGCAGTTTAGTAAGAAGTTTAACCAGCAGCTTCACTGCCAGTAAGTACAAGAGGAATAGAAATTTGTGTGTAAGCACAGCAGCAAGAAAGGTTTTGTTAGCGAGAAATGGGCCTTATTTAAATCATGATAGTACAGAGTAGAACCCAGGAACTCGGTTCGAGGGGAGGCATTTCAAAACTCACCTCAGTTCGATGGAGATCCTAGTTAGCTCTATTTCTTGAAGCCTTTTAAGTCAGTTTTAGATCCTATACTGAATTGTCATGGGTACTGCAAACATCTGGCTTGTTTTAGTATGGCTTATGAAGGGAGTTGCATAGAATAGTCAAGCTGCAGCTTTTCTCAGGCTAAAAATGTGGAAGCCTATTTGCTTGTCCTGAGTAGTGATGCTGAAGGGCCTGTTTATTTAACTGAAGTAGTTATCTTTTAAACACTTCTTTGATTTGGACTCTGTTTGTGTCTGAATTATAAGGGAGGAAACAGGGTGTGGGGTGGGGAGGAGAAGACTGAAGGGGTTGGTTGGTTTGTTTTTGGAGGCAGCCAAATGGAACCCACTGCAGCCATTGAACCTTAGATTCTCAATCATGATAGTAACTCCGTCAGAAATGGATAGAAGTGTATGCAATGCTTTCAGAATTGTTTAAGAGCAATGTGCTTGTTGCATTACTCTTAATGTATATGTACGTAACACGGGCTTTATTGCTAAACTGATTGTAGTTTATTCTGTCTGTATTTCTGCTATGTGTGTACGTGTATTTCTGCTCAGGGTACCTGAGCAGTCTGTTGCTACACGAGGCGTTGCTAAATGAGGAAGGTAACCTCCCTTTGGTGTGGAGATGACATTTGGAGGCAGGAAGAAAATTCAAGACTACCCAGCCTCAGATCTGCGATGACAGACTGCTTTCAGAACACTGATTGGAGTGAATTCTGTCCAGAAGGACTCGCATTGAATGTAGTTCCAAGTGTCCTGCATGCAAAAGAAGTCATTTTTCTTTCTTGTGTTCTGGTCATCTAGTTTAATCGAGATATAATTTAGGAAACTCTTTTGACAGCTAGCATGCCAAAGCTCGCAGCTCCGTGACAGGGCAGCGAGAGGAGCTGTGCAATCTTCCGTTTATGGAAGCAGTTCTGTCCCCACTGAGCCCACAAGTCTTCCCCAAAGTGAGGGAAAAACGCAAGCACCTATGTGGGGAGGACCATCAATCCTTCTCTTAGCGCTAAGAAATTACCATCTCTCATTCATAGCTGCTGCTGTTGAAGGAAACAGGTTTTCTTCTTCCATCTTTCAGAAAGATAATGGACGAATGCAGGACTGTTTACCAGGTCTTTTGCACGCAGTATCTCGTTTGATGGCTCACTGCTTTGTCCCCAAAGACTTAGTGTGAGGAAATGAAGTGATACAAAGACAAATGTCTGGGCAGACATCTTGTTCTCCTTCCTGAGTAGGTAGGGCAGTTAATCAGCTGGCAGGCCTCCAAAGCAGAAGGTACCGTGCAGCTGTCAGCCTCTGGGGTTTCCAGAAAGATGTTGTGATTAATCTGCATATTGATCAGTTTCGAACATAAATAAAACTTGTCTGATGATCTGACAGCAGCTGGTTTCAGGGATGGCAGGGAGAGTTTGTCCTTCTAAATGGTTGTACGTGATGTTGCTCAACCGTTGTGGTATATTCCTGGTTCTTCTGTACGTGGTGGGTGTGCTGGTCGTTTAGTACAAAACATGTAAACATTTTTTTCTTGTTTTTGGCAGTATGAAGTCCAGAATTTGAACAAAGACATTAGGAAGCAGAGGCCTTGTGCATTTCTGTAACAATAAGAAATTCAACTTCTTTCTGTCATCTCCTACACAGACAGCTGTATGTTTCGTTGTTTGATTTAGTTTCAATTACTTGTGTCAGCTTGCTAAAACATCATAGTTCTGTTCACCGGGTGCTATTTTAATGTAATGGAACCCAGTCTATTCCTCCAAACATTTACAGTCACTTCAATTGTTTTCGTGACTGGGAAGGAAGAAAAAAAAAATGCACTTCATAGACAATGGTTTTGCTTTTAGTTTGGAATTTGATGGGGCAGGTGAGCTTGGCTGAAACTTTTATTGAAGGCCCAAGTTTTGTCTGAATCCATACAGGCAGGCGGCATCAGGGATTAGAAGGGGAACATTTTGTGTTGCACCTGAGCTTGCTTTTCCCTCTTTCCCCTGGGGCATAAATGTAAAATTTGCCAATGTATCTGGAATTTTGTTTTCTTAAATTTGTCCTGGGGGAAGAAAAATCTGCTACGTTACTTGCTCTCACAAGTTCTTCAAAAATGCTGAATGGATGCGTTGCTTTCAGAAATGTGTTTATTTTTGCTTGGTGTTGCAGGTGCGTGTGTTGTTGTTGTTTGTGACTTAGTTTTGTTGCCCTTCTTCTTCCTCAGAAGGGGATTTATAGTACTGCTTAGGAGGACAAAGTGAACATTTTCATCTCTGGACAGACAATCACCACAAGAAAGAACGAAGTGGTAGTGATGGTAGATTCATAGCGTACTGTTTGGACTTGGTGGGACGGTACGGTGACTTTAAGTTTGTGTTTAAGAAATTAATGGTACATCTGCTACAATATGAAAGCGGTTGTGTTGATACAAGTAAGTCATCGTACCTCCAATACCTCGCCAGTGCAATAGTGATGAGTTAGTGTCTTGAAAGAAATACAGTACCTCTATAGATACTTAGACCCCCATGTAATTTGTATACTGTATAGCTAGGATGTTTTGTAAAAATTACACTTAAAGATTTAATTAATTTAATTTTCCGGTTAAGTATTTAATGCTGGTTTGGTTTTTTCCTGATAGTGCTCAGAATCTCCAGTCCCTAGCAAATTCCTTGTTGACCAAATCCAAGATGACAGTGTTATTTTCTCGTAAAGAGACTGGTAATTAAAAACAACTTGCAACATTTAATTTTTGTAAGACTGTTAGTAAGAAGTGGCAATACGATGTATTAAAAGGTTGGATTTATGTTTTGGTTTCTTTTTAAAACAAAAATGAACAAATAAAAACACCATTTAGTGGTTTGAACTTAGTTCCCAAGAATACTGCTTTACAGTAGAGGTCAATAATTGTTCAGAAGCTTAATACAGGTATTTGCAAAAGCAAACCGAACAGCATTGACACTGAGGAATGAAGAAATTAGTAGAGATAGCACGTGTTCCTGAATCTCTTATGTTCATCTGTTTCTGAAAGAAGGATCTCAAAGGAGAGATGCTTAGATCTTAAGATCAGACGCCGGGAGAATGTGTGGGTGAGAGGTGTTTCTAGAGTGTGTCAGTTCTGCTGCCGTTGGCTATTCTTCCTCGGTAAAATGAGGTGGGTAAGTGGTGGGTTAGTGACTAATCTGGGGACCTTCTGCTGGTGGGTTTTTTGGCTTTGCAGCAGCTGGAATTCCTGTGTATGGCTGCAGGTCTGAACAGCCATCCTCAATGAGAGTTGCTACAGACTGATGTACTCAGCTTCCTGTGTTGTAAGAGCACATCTCTACCTTATAGTGATGACTAAAAGCCGCTGCGATTGAATGTTGAAGTAAAAATCCGATTCTTTCTTAAATGCTATGTCAGAAGGGTTATTTAAGTGCATTTTTCTCTTTCCAAAATGAGCCCATTTCAGAATTTGAAGCACAAAGATGGTGCAACTGCTTACTTAAATTATGGTATGAAGCAAAACTACTTGAAATATTGTGGGGAAAGGCAGCATGCTCCTGGACATAGGACCACGAAGAAAAATGCCAACAGAGTAAAGAACACCCTTGCTACTACTATTCCATCATTTGAGAGGGAGCAGCAGGGAAAAATATTGCAAGGAACGAAAATAAACCCTTGTTACAAAGGCAGGTGTTTATCCTCGTGAAGTAATGGATAACCAACATCGTCGCAGAGTGTTGACAATGGAGAGAGGAAGAGTAGAGCAAATAACAGCGAAGAATAACTCATCGTACTGGAACAGCAATCAGTCTGTGAGTACCAGGGTACAGGAGGAAACTGTCAGCTGTATGTGGAGGGATTAAAAGCAGGAAAGTCTTGCAAAAATAATAGAGGAAAAGAATATTTTCCTACTTTTTCAGTAGGTAAATTTGGTATACAAACATTGCGGATGCTGAAAGGTGAGTAAGCATGTACTGAGCTCTGTATGTTCTGAAAGTGTGTGTGCAAATAGTAGTGGATTGTAGCAAAGGCCCTGTTTTTTTAGAACTGATAGGACAGTTATACCAACCCATTATGCTGAACCTCTCCTTAGGAAATTAATGTGTAAGAGTATGAAAGAAGATTAAAGTATTAAAATCTGCTGCATTAAATTGTTAATTAAAATTCCTTGAAGTCCTTGAAATGAATGTCTTCTGTAGTACATGGGGACGCAGTACAGTCCATTGTAGTCTCAATCTGTGATGGGTTGCTACTTTAATTACAGGCTCAATTTTTGCCGCAGCTGGAGTGTCTGTTAATATAGGTGTCGTACTATAGAGGCTCCTTTGAAAAGCGAGGGATTAACAAATTCTAAAGAATTAAATCAACTTAAAAATAATTGTGAACAATTTCTGACTTATGGTCTTGTCACTCTGAAGAATATGGACATCTTTCACGTATACGAAACAAACATGGGGCCTGTTAGTACCAAAAAGGAAAGGGAAGAATGACTGGAATCGTGCAAAGAGGCAGGAAGGCAGTCTTGGCATGTGTGGTGTTTGGGAAGGCAGCTGTGACTTGGTGATGCTGTAGCACAGTGAGCTTTGCAATCACTAGGCCAGGCTGCAGGGCTCTGCTGGAAGAAGGAAGCAGCTGGGTTGCAGCCAGCTGGCTTCCGCCAGCCACCCAGTGTGGCTCCAGGAGGAGCAGATTCAGCTTGCTGGGGACATGAAGCATTTCTCTCTGCCAATAGAGAGTTCTGGCTTCTTACAGGTCTTAAGAGTAGGCTTCTGTGCACAGTGTACTCTGGGAGATCACCCTGACTGGTCAGTGTGGCCCACATGATGAAATATGAAATTTAATGCTTGAACTTTCTCTCTCACAACAAATTGTGGTGGGAGTCTCAGCATGTTACATCATTTGGAGGGTTTTTGTTTTTGTTTGTTTGTTTTTGGTGAAAGCTTAGGATTTCATGCATTTTTATTTTATTGAAAATTGAAATTATTTCTGCTAAAAAGCAGTCGTGCCTTTGAAAAGGTAACTTAATTGGAAAAATGAACAGTTAAATAATAAAGTAAAATGAAGAGTGGAGCAAAACTGGATGTCAGAGCAAGGAAAAAGGCAGATGTCAAAAGGAGAGAAAGTAGTACAAAAAGAGGACAGGCCAAAGGGCAGAAGTTGAACATTTTGTTCCAGTCTCCAAGTGAGGAGACGCTTTGAAAGTTAATTTAAATGAGCATAATTGCTGGTACAGATGTGCTGTCTGAATAGGGAACACAGGCAGCCATCAGTGGCAAAGGTGTGAAGTTAAGACTGTAAATCAAAAAGTATAAGGCTAAGGGTAGTTTGTCTTGCCAAAAACAGAGTGTTTTCAGCAGAATGGATGAGAGAAAAGAGAGACATTGGAGAAAATACAGTAGTAAACTGTTCTGCTGTGCTCTGGGGCAGAGACCATCTATGTTTGAGGGGAGGAATGAAGTTGCAGAGATGGTGGCAGCCTCTCCTGGTAGCAAGCAGAGCTGGGTGTTTGTGGGTAATACTTCAGACTCCTCTGGCAAAGTCTTTTGTTCTACCTTGACTCAATGGCATTTAAGCAAGCAGTTTGTTTGGTGATTTCTCCAAACTCAGAATGAGAAGTGGAAGAGCAGACTGGAAAAAGACATCACAACTTGCTGCCGTCTGTACTGCTTCCTCATGGTGGTGTATCTGAGCATTCAGAAATGAGGCAAACCTGCATATTTTCCTTATTTCCCATCGCAGCAGCTGGAAAACTTGAACTGCTTAATAGAGAAGACCTAGTACCAACCTACTTCTTCCAAGCAGAGAACAAGTGAGGTGTTCAAGTAATGCACGTTTATCTTATTTGAAGTGGGTGTTTAAATTACAATGCAGTCATCCTTATTTAGGAGAATAATTATTTTTAAGCACCCTGTTGCCAGTGTTGTTTTGTAAATTTTCATCTTTTTCTTGTGGTGGATGTTGGCAGCAGCCTTATTGCATTTAAAGTTCCAGTGCCCTTCCAGTTCACTTCTATGAACATAGCTGCGGATGTCAATACCCATAATGTGACAGGTTCTCTTGCACAACACATATCCCTTATTACCTACTTCCCCCTTCTGTATTCAACTTTTATTTCTTGTGCACACTGAAAGAGACAGTGATGGTGTTATTCAGTGCTATAGACATGAAATATTCTTGGGGCATAAAGTCTCGTTAGGTTTGAGTTAATATGTGTCTTTTATGAGGTCTTTTATTTATATTTCACCTTTATGTTGAAGGAAGAAAACCAGACGGGTGAGGCAGTTTTAAAAGGCAGAGCTGGAACGCTGTCATCTCTCTGTGGAAGAAAGATGAGAGTTTTTTTGTTAACAGAGAAGCATAAGAACATCTTCAGTGTGTGTTTCAGAAATAACCATGTTGCTATCAAAATTAAAATTCCTTTGGGGAATAAAAAGCTTTACAATGTTCAGAAGAGGTAACAGTTTTGACCTAGGAATTTCAATAATTTGTCATTAGAGGGGTTATGTATTCTGATCACAGACAGTAGGTGTTTTCTGGGCTTCCACTGAGAAGCCCTGTTCACATGTTTACTACCAATAAATAGTTATGCTGAGCCACAAAACTGATTTTTTACCAATAAAATAACTGTTCTTTTTCTCCACAAAAACACAAAGCAATACAATCTTTTGGAAAAAAATATTTCAATTTTTCTTCAGTGTACAACTTCTGTCTGTTCTTCTGAATTCAAATAGAAGCATATGTAGTGATGCAAATTAAGGGACCGATTCTGTGCTAACATACAAAAGTGTTGTTGACTTTTAAAGTGCAAGGTCATGTAAGCCATCTATATGTTTATGTATCTATTTATAAGCCAAAAATCATAAAAATCGATCAAAGTTCTGTTGTCCCATTCATATTTCTGTGTCATTGACTGTACTGTGAAAGTAATTTGAGTCTTCCTGATAGGAGTGATCGAGATGTGCTGATGGTAAGGAAGAGCTGTTTGTGAAGCGCTTTGAAGAGAATGCCTTGTGTAGCAAGTGTTGTTCGTGATTTATATCTTAAAGTCCTGGTGGTGTCAACCTTAGCAGAAAAGACGGACAAATTAAGTAACCCTCACAATACTTGAATATTGTAAGGTATGAAGGTAGAGAAAAGCTTTGGGGGCTAAAGCTGGTAGACAAAAGACCCTGATTTGGAAGGTTATTGGTCCAGCACGAGAAGAAACCTAAATTCAGTATCTGGAATCTGAAACCATTTGAAGTTCAGGGTTGAAGGAAGGGGGATAAATTTGTAGGTGCACCAGAATGCACCCTTCTGTCCTGCTGCAATTCCAAGTCCAGGCAGCCTGTAGGTGTAGCCCAGAAAGCTACACAGCTCATGACATTTTGCAGTGCTGCGGCCCCAAGTCATTTCAGAATAAGCAGTGAGAACGAGGTGCTGTCAGACCTCAACTTTTGCCTTAGTTAAGAGATTCAACTGCAGATGATCGTTTCTCAAAAGGCTTTTTAAATCTGAGTTCTCTGAACCTTGTTACTTTGTCAAATTTGATGGACTTCCTAATCTTGTTTGTTAACTGGAATCTCAGTAAGAGACTTAATTATACAAGTGTAATAGATACCGGGAAGTTAATGATCAACTCAGAAATATGCTGTGTAGCCAGCCGCCTTGTTAATTATGTTGACACTATGTTGGAATCGCTTTGATTTAGACCCTCCAGGTTTGGCTTGGCTTTTCAGTTTCTGTTCCCTTCATTTCAGCTGTGCTCTGTTCTTCCAGGCATCTGAAGGAGCTCAGACTTACACCGAAGGATCTGCTGTGAGCCACAGGACAAGAGCTCTGTATCGGAGCATCCTTCTGTACTCTGATGCTCAAAGCCAGGTGCTCTCTTTTAACTGGTAGGCTTTCACTAGAGCAGCTAACTCTTGTCTGATTTATTAGTAAATTGTTTCTCGTAGGAGGAAGGGCTGTTTGTTTCCATACCCTAAAGCACAATACAAAGGCCAAATCTCCACCCATTCTGAAGACAGATCTGACCAACCTTATAAAAACGTGGAGTTCTGCTGGAGGCAGACCAGAACGGTCTTCAGCCTCCTAGAAGACACCTCCTGACTTGTTGCAAGGATGAAGCTCCTGGCCCTCTGTGGCTTTCTGTTTCTCTTTCTTCTGTGCCTCAGTGCCTTTACTGCAGAAGGTACAGTATGTTTTTCTAACACAACTGTCTCTTTTCTTCTCCCGTGCTTCCCTCTTGTAACTTAAAAGAAAAAATAGTGCTTATTCTCTAATTGTTTGTTGATTTTAATTAAAGGAAATCAACAGAGCCTGGCAATTGGGGAGGGAAAGATGATAAATTTAGGAAGTTGTTTAAAGCTGCAGTATGTGTCTTTGCTTGCTTTGTGCAGTACTTTTTTCTGTCTGTTGTACAGCGTGAAGAGTTTTCAGCCTTTGTGATCTGAAACCCACTCCCCATTTGCAGCCCTGAAAAATAAAAGTCCTTGTTATATTTTTTCCAGTAGATAACTATCTAATGTTGTAATAGTTTCACCTTTTCTGAGTAGTGAAGAAAATGTTGGTGGTAAAAAGTCTTTACACTTGTGGAACGAGGGAAGTATGGAGCAGAATTGGAGTAAATGGGAAGTTCTGCACAGAGCGTGAGACAGGTGACAATATCTCTCCTGACCATCAGTCAGTCTTGATTTTTTTCTCTTTAGCACTGATATTGCATATTTTAATTATTGAATTACCTTATGACGCTCATTTACCATTCTACAGTATTCCAAAGTATACATTGCGGTTCAAACCTGAAAATGGATTTTGATGTCCACAGAACATATTTGTAGGTGCCATTCTGGCTTTGCAAGGGTAAGGGATTAATATGATTTTTAAACCAAAGAATATAACTCTTAGAGCTCTTTGTTACCTTTGCTGATTTGATCTTTGAAGTCCGAGACCTACCGCACTGTGCCGTGTTGATTATTTTTTACACAAGATGTAGTGAATAAAAAAGAGATAAGGAAAGCCAATTAAGTGTCCAGTGATCAGAAGCAGCAGATTTGTCAAGCTCATATAGATCATTTTATGTGCTCATATGAGCATGGAGAAACATGTAGAGGCTATTTTTCACAAGTAGTTGAGTGAGTTGCCCGATTTTCTCCTTTACCAGAGCTGCTGTGAACAGCAGTTCTGTCTGCCAGAGCTGTGGTGAGGGTGAGTGAATGCTGGGGCATGTTGTTATGTGTGCCTTAAGTCAAAGGAAGCTGGAATGCGTCTAGATTTGTCTTCAGGAGCAGAGCAGAAGCATGTCCAGGGAGACAGCAGCACCCAATGAGATCTAAGTAGAGATCTGCCCTATGATGATGTTTCTTTTTGATAGTGTGCATCCTGGGGAGTTGATATTTCACGGGATCAGAAGAGGCAGAAGAATTTTTGTAGGACTCATGGTGATCCAAAAGCACTCAGACCAGCAAGACTCCTCCCAAGCTACGTGTGAGGTTGCCAGATCATGTGAACATGATTAAGGGCAGCTGGTGCAGAACTATTGAGGAGCAGTCTGGGCTGACCTGCAGCTGCCTGCTCACTACGGACAAGTTCCAGCGCAGCGTTACTCATTCCACCAGCTGTGGTACAAGTGCCTGGGTGTACGAACTGAAGGCACGTTTTATATAAAACCACTGAGGTCAGAGTGAAATGGTGGTGGTGTGGCATCTCAAGCCTCTTGGAGGCTAGAACAGCCACCATCACTTTCCTTGACTGTAGAAGCACAGATTTCTGGGACCACAGAGTGTATGTGAGATTTTGCTGTTGAGAACTCAACCACCTCTGTCCTTTGCATTCCACCTCTGCTATGTGCTTGCTGCCATGTCAACCTTTCTTCTCCTTATGGTGTATCCAGCTCTGTACCGAGCATTCAGGCACAGTCAGCACCTCACTTTAGGTCTAGTAGGCAGGGAGAGACTAAATGGCTTTGCTTGTTCACAGCACTTTATTCTGTACTACTGTGCATATGGACCCAGAGATTTGTCACCTTGATAATCTTTAGACTTTCTTTAAGCAATGTAGCTGTGAAAACAGAGCAGAGTTTATTTAATAGTTTGTTTCATATGAAGGCAGCTGGAATTTGCTGGTCGTATTTCCTGCTAATGTGTGACCCTTGAAAGGGTAAAAATCTTCACAATGTATCTGGCATATTGTGTCTATTAGTAATGATAGAAGAGAAAGAGATAATTCCTGTTCTGTGCTAGGAACAAGGTGTGAACATATGTAAAAATCAGTTATGATGATCCTTTGTTTCAGAGATCTCTCTCTTTTTCACTCTTAGGTCGGAATGTTAAAAAAGGCTGCTGTTTAAAACTAGCCAAAATCAACAGAAAAGTGCATAAAGGTAATAATATCTGCATTTTCATAGTAGCAATTAAATAATGCTTATAGATAAATTCTGTTGAGCGGTGTGATTTTACCATGCAAATATTACCTTTGTTGTATGACTGAGACCTTGTTTTCTCAATCATGTGATTCTTCAGTGTTTGGAACTGAAGAAATAAGACTAGAAAAGATTCTGTTTAATGCTCACAGCGTGAAACAATCAGGAGAAAGCTGATAGTCTGATCAAAGCATTAAGTGTGTTATCATTTCATGCTTTGTGGCAGGTCATACTGCTGTTTTGAGCGCAGGAAGTGTAGTACCATAGCATGATTCCTCATTGAGAGGAGCAAGGTCTACAGATGTTCAGTTTTATGGTGTCTTTGCCTGTCTCCATCCTGTCACTATCTGTGGTTGAATACATCTCCCTGTCTTGAGAGATCAACCCTAAACACTAATTCTGTTAATTACAAAACAAACAAACAAACAAAAAAACCACACTCAAATTTTGAACTTGCATTGCTATTTGGAAGAAGAACAGCCTGAAGTTGGATTTGCCCTAAGTAAGAATGTCTTTGGGCTTCACAAGTACAAGTGTACTTGCATTTGAGAATTTCAAGGCCTTCTCTAGCCAAATATGTTCCCTGTAATCGTGGGTAGAAGAGGAGGGCAACCCTGCAGTCTTTTCAGATCACTTTTTCTATGAGGAAATGCAAAAAATCAGCATTCAGAGTGAAGACAAAATGTTTTGTTGCTTTTTGAGGTATTCTGGATGGTATATTTACCCTTTCGGAAAACCTTGATGATAATTGTGTTTGGGGTGGGCTATTTTTGCCTCATTTTCTGACTGACTGGTGCCTTGCTGTGAGATGGTGATCAGACACAGATACTTGTATCTATGGATGTGGTATTTCCTGTCTGTGTACCTTTTTATTGACTGAAAACACTGGCTCCATTCACTTGGCTCAGAAACAAGCAAATGAAAGGCAGTAGTAAGTAAGCTGAAGGTTGTCTTCTGGTTCAGGTGGATGAAGAAAGAATTATGTATAATTTCCTTGTTCTAGTTGGGTTATTTTGGATAGCAAAAGGATGGTTTCATTTCCTCTAGAAAGAAATCAGAGTTCTGTAAAGCAGTTACTGGATTTTTCTACAATCATACAAGTTCTTTCACTGTATAACAGCTTAACTGTCTTGTGCATTTTCATTTTTCCCTGCTGTGGTCACTGAGCACCTTTACTAGTCCCGGACCAGACTTGTTCTTTCTATATATCCATAATAGTTTCAGTAAGACATGAGTAAAGGAGCTATACTATGAATAGATCTGGGATTAAAAAAAAAAAAAAGTAATTAGGTTTGCTCTTTAAAGTAGCAATGTTTGAAACTGTATGTTTATAATATATTAAATAGCTAGCTAATATCTTTCAGTGAACTTTTAAAGAGGTGGAATATGATCTATAGAATTTTTCGTTTTTTTCACTGTGAAACTAATGATCTTGAAGATTCCTGCAAATTTGTTTCCACTGATAAAATACTTTGAATCCTTCATTTTTCATTGCCATTAGGTGACCTAAGTGGAAATCCTTGTATTTCTCTGCAGTTTTCCTGCCCAAACGTAAATGCAGCAGTGTTTTATATTCAGCTCCTGACTGGAGCCGCGCAAGCTTGACTTGGCTTTCTTGTATTATTATCTATTAATTGTTAGGAGAATATCTCAAATGTTTCAAGCTGATGTCAGCTTGTGGCTTCCTTCCAGAAAAACTGCTGAGTGTGATGATAGTACGAGGAAGGTGCTGTAATACAATCAGTTGTGTAACGTGCCAGCTGCAGGACTTGAACTCTGGAGAAAGGGCCGTACTGTGTTTGTGGAAGCTTCCTGCAGCAGCACGAAGGGAGTGTGCTCCCCCATACGGGGAAAAAGATTGTAAGGAATGGGTATTCTCCAGCAACGTAATGAAGGAAAAATATTGCCATCTCATCCTGTTTGTTTTCAGAACACTGATAACTAGTCATGTTAACATTTCAGTTTCAGGTATGAATACTTTGTGCCATCGCAAGCACTTCTGATTAAACGTCTCTTTCCATTTGCTCTTCTTTCTTTGTTTAGCAGGTTCGCACTCCAGAATGACACCGATGCAAATAAGGAAGTGCAAGCCTTGTGCTGCACCAGGCCCTCTCTTCGTTCCCGGACCTCTTCCGCAGCTAAAATGAGCAGATGGAGCATCTGTTTGTCTGCATGTCCCAGGGCTTTACGTGGTTGAGGGTCCTCTTTTCACGAATAGTACACCACTGTCTGCTACTTTGGTCAATATTTATGCATTCCCTCAGGTTCCTTCATCTTGCTAACATTAACCTGGCAGCTGAAGAGCCAGGCAGACCTGCCTGACTGCTACGGGACTTTATCTGTTGCATCTCTTAAACAAGCAGGGATTAGCTCTGCAAACAACTGAAAGAGGAGGGCTGACTGAAACATTTTGATTTGCATTTCTGGATGCTGTTATTGTTTCTGGTTATTGGTATATATATATCTACATGCGTGTGTGTGTGTGTATTTTTTACATTTTACGTGAATAATTTCTCATTGACAAAAGGATTCTGTTTGTCGCCAGGGACATGGCAAATTTATTCCTGCAGTTTTAAGTGGATTTCTAGCAAGTGAAAATGAGCTCAGGATTTAGATGGGGCTGAGATGTTAGATAAGCAGGCTGTTAAAATAGTCATGAAGGGCTATATTCAAATAGAGTTCTAGGAATCTCAGTATCTTCTCTGGGGGACAAATTGGGCTTTGAAAGAACCATGAGGGCTGTTCTTTAGCTTCCCAGAAGAATGTCATCAGGTGGTTATTAAATATACTGAAAGGATGTTGAGGTTAATCAGATTAAATCTCTTTCTCAAGCCATAAGGCAGTGGTTCTGTTCAAGCACCTGATCTGTGTGATCGCTTCAAGAAACAAAACTCACTGAAGTGTGACATTAACCAAATGCTAGGAATAATACCTGAGTGCTAAAGAGAGAAACAGAAGCTCTCTGCAGTCATCACCACTGAAGCTTTCACTCAGGTACCTCCTGTCCTTTTCTACCTATATCCCCTGACTGTGCTGTTATTTCTGTGCCTGGAGTGTGTACTCAAACCTGAATTGCTTGGAGGTTTATGAACTTGGCATTCCCCCTAGTGAAAAGGAGGTGCAGTGGAAAGATTTTCTGCTCCCAGTCAAATTGCACTTCGCAAATTGTAATTTTACATTCAGCAGAAGGAATACTGCTGTTTCCCCAAGGTAATATCTGGTAAATTGGTCTCAGTGCTCTTCATTAATCTGGGGGAGCTGAATGGGGATGGTTAGATGCCTGTTGTAACCCACTCAGGCAAAAGTGTTTCCCTGGAGACAAGTTAACAGGCACTCAGATGTGGCCATGCTCTCTTACTGTCAACGTTTCTACCGTGCTGAGCAATTGTTATTACTTCATTTATTGCTTTTTGAGTTTAGATAAATCTGACCCTCAGCTTCCTAGCTGTGAGCTGACCACAGATAGCGTTTTCATATCAAGGATAAAAAGGATCCTCCAGTCCTCACAGAATCTGAGTCAAGGTTGGTGAAAGAGCTGGTTTCTATAGTTTTGCTGCTGGCAACTGGGTGAACGTGTTTAGCTTTATTTTCTTTTTGTGCCTCACAAAAGGTGTCAGCCGTAGCAGTGATGTGGAAAGTGTTCTTTATATTAAATGTTTTCTGCCATCGTTTACTCTGTAAGATGTGTCAATGTGTTTACAGCTCCATGCAAAGCATTAGTAACAGGTATGAGGGGTTCTGCTCTCTAATACGAGTTAAGGCCATTTGTTTTATGTTTGAAAAATGCTGTAAGATTTTTAATTTGCCCTCCTAACAGTATGCTCCACGCTCTGGTTCTTTTTCAGGCAGCGTTGTCTCTGATAGCATAAGCAAGCACACAAGACCATCAGCATAATTACCAAAATGCTTGGGGTCTTGAGACATCACTTGGATATGTTTACTCACCTAGCTTCTCAGGCTAGCCTCAACCTAGTGTTAAGGGCTATTCAGATATATAAAAATGTCTTGTCTGTGAGGCCTTGTCTTGACTGAACAAACTAAAGCGAGATTCCTCAAGCTATTTTAGCCCTGACTGTGATGTCTGCTGCTCAAATAGGGTTTTTGCCTGTCCTATCAGTATCAAGAGGTCATCTGTCATCTTCCTAGAGGTGACTCCTCACCTTCAAGTTGGGCTCGTATTTTCTGAGCCATTTTCCCTATGTGGCGTAACAGAGTTACCATCTGATCATAGCTTCACTTTACAGGCACCTGTTCTTCATTTTTGTTTCCTATATTTCCATGTTTGGTTTTTGCTTTTTGGGGTTTTTTTTTTGTAGTTTTTTTGTTTCTGTTTTGCTTTACCTGAGGAGAAATATGTTTACTTAGTGGCTTTGCAAACTGTATGCTTACACGAAGTAATAAATTTAGCGTGCCCAAGCTAACATGTGCATTTGTTTGTATCGTGTGTTTTTGTGTGCATCTGGCTGTCAAGCATGAAGACTGCAGAGCTTTCAAGATCCAATAAAGATATTTTTGATGTATCTCTATGCCTCCTAGAATATATGTTGGATCCTAGTCTGACCTTGTCCACTATGTGATCTAGGTGCTTGTCACTTGTTTTGAGATTAATAACATCAGCTAACACCAAATCAGACTGTTTTATATGCTCCAACAGCTGTGAACTGTCAGAAGCACAGAGAAATGGTTGCTGCTGAGAGGGGCTGTTAGAGCACAAGCAGTATGTTGGGACTTTTTTCTTCAAATTATATACCCAGAGACTCAAAATTAAATATGCTTTGTACAAATTATAACCCCAGAGGTGTAATGAAGGCTCTTGCTGTTGTCTCTTCAGCCCTCTTGACTCTGGCTTACAGTTGATGCAAGGCTCTGGGTGTAGCTGACGTCAGCATTTTAGCTCTGGAGAAGTTGTGTTAATCCAAAGTATGGGCAACTATGGCAGCATCCTATGACTGTGTCTTCTAAGGAAAACCAAAATCCTGCATTGATAATGTTATTACAGATGATTAGTCAGATAAAGTAGGAAAGCAGAAGGATGAATTCTTGCTCTTTTTAAAACTGAATGGGAGACTCCTGGTGATTTGAGTGTTCAGAGGATCGAGTCTGGAGACCTGCTGCCTGATTCTCTTCTGTCCAGTGTTGCTGCTAACTGACCTTCCAAATAGATTTAGTAGAGTTACCAGATGGTGAATGCAGATTGGATTCTGTCTGTATTAGACCAAAGGTTGTTATGGGAAGAATTTGGCTAAAATTCAGCTGTGACTTCCTTCTCTCCTTAGTTGAAGCTGAGAGAAGAATACCTTTACATGTCAATTTTTTTTTTTTTTACATCAGGTGGACTAATTTTTTCCTCATTAGATCTGAGTAGTTGACTCTATCACTGCTACTTTCTCTGCAGGATTCACTAAGTATTTTTTTAGATGCTGGTGGGGAGAAAAAAAGCCCCTTAGCCCTACATTAAGTCACATGCAAGTGTGTTGGTTCTGACTCATGTGACATTATTTCCCAGCAGCCATTCAGCATTATAAGGCTTCTGGTGGGCATTGGATGGCTAAGTTGCTTTCCACCACACAGCTGTTACATCCTATGTAATATTTTCGTCTTGGAGCATATTGATAGGCACAGGAAAAATACTACCAAATTGCTTCTGTTTTCAGCTTCTCACTGGTGAAATCTGCAGGAAAAGTTATGTGGATGTGGATTTGTCCAAAGTCATTCATCATTCAGGCTTTCAACTGCTGCTGTGTCTCAGAGGCCCTGCTATGAGTGTCTCCAGGTGTGGAGGATTTAATTTCATATTTTCAGGCTGATACTCAACCAGGGAAGACTGAGGCCAGAGATTTGTCATAGGATGAGCACCTTGCAGTCTCCTAGTCAGCCTCTGAAAGCGTAATCAGAGAAATTAGGTTACTTCACACCTTGAGAGATCTGAAACTGGACATGACTTGTTTGTCTCTGCGATCTTGTACGCTCACAAAAACCTCTGTAATAGCAAGAAGCTGTCAAAGCAAGCCCAGCTGATGTCAGAGACTCAAACAGCACGTGGCGTGTTTGTTGGAGAGCAGGTGCATTACAGCTGGCAATGCAGGGCAGCATGGATGCACAAGTTAAGACTTGTGCAGGAGACAAACATGACCAAACAATTGAAAGTTTTTGTGCACAAAGTGCCTGTTCAGCGAATGATTGTGATCAAGTGACTATAACTAGGCTACACATGCAACCTCTGAACAGCGTTAGTGTGCGTACATACTTGTGATGTATGTGACATACTCAAAGCACTAATAGATCCTGGTTAATAGGATCTCAGTGTCCAAAAGCTAAACGGCAGTAGGGTTTCCCTCACCTGACAGATGAGTTCTGTCAGTGGCAGAAGAGAGCTTTTCTCCTTTATTCTTTGATGCTGTTTGGTCATCAGCACTGATTTCAACCTGAGGGAAAAAAAAGGGCACTCTTTTGGGGGTGCCATTTGTTTAGTTTGTAGCCAGTACAACTTCCCTTGGTTTCTGAAAATCAAACGTCTGCAGCGTGGTCTTACTATTGGATCTTAAAGCCACATTGCACTGGATAATAGTGTCTTTGCTAGGTGTGTTTTCTAGTCAAAACTTCCAATACGTCTCACTGAAGAGCCATGTGGGATAGTTGGTGCTGCCTGCGTGGTGTGTTCACTGAGCAGAGCTAAAGCCTGTTCGTATCCCAGAATTTTGCCCGTGAGATAAATGCTCCTGTCAGGCAAGATGGTATCACCAAGAACAGTGTGAAGAAGTCCATCTGATGACAGATGCTATCGGAAAAGCAGTGAGAAGTTTTGAAGCAAAATTCTGAATAAGAGGAGATGAATAGTGCAGCAGCGTCCACAAATCTCTGTTTAAAGCATTCCATTTAACTTAGTAACGTTTCAGTTATTAACTTTCTGTTATGTGGGAAACAGAATGGTGGCTGCTGTCTCTGAGTTCTTCTCTTGAAGCTGTTTGATTGTACTAAGGTTAAACAAATAAGAATTTTCCTTTGTCTTAGTTAAACATATACTAATACTGCTTGCTTCTGTAAAAGTCTTCAGACGAGGGGATGGTGAGATGAGAGAAAAAAATTCCTGAGCTGAAGTTATGTCTGGAAAAGGACTGTATGTGTGGTTAATCTTAGCCTTTTAAGTTCAATTTTTTTTATGTTTGAAATACCCTGAATTGCTACTGAGTTAAGTCAAGACTGATTAGGTTGGAGAATAGATCCGTAAGTCTGACAAGTTAAATGTTTTCATTCCTCAAATTGGCATGTACTATTGAGATTCATTTACTAACAGGTTGTAAAAAAATAATAATAAAAAAAAAATTCTGTGTAGAAATTTCTCCACCATAGTTACCAGAAAGTTTATGTGGGAAAAGAGTGACAGTCCCGTTTGTTTTTGAGGTAAGGTAAACTACTTCAAAGTCAAGTTTTTAGGGCTGGTGTTATGGATAGAAAAATTGTTGAAATGTATCTTGTTTTCAAAACTTCCAGGTTAAGGATAAACTTTGGTGTAAGGGTCTCTGGTTGCTCAGACTGCCTCTCGTTACAGCAATGCAAGGTGAAGACTGAGGTCTGCCCTGGACACATAGACCTCCAAAATCCTAAAAGGGTATGTACCTTGGTACATAGTGTTGATTGTAGTTGAGCTGTGGCATCCCCTGATAATAGTGAAGGCATGTGTCTTCGTTCTCAGCTACAGAAAGTCATGGGAAGACTTATCAGCAACCACGGTGCCGTGCATTTACCGGAGTATGACTGCACCAGCTGTCATGCCTGCATTGCTCCTGTGGTCTAGAGCTGATCTCTAGACAGGGCCGTAGTTTACCTGTGATTTTTATATTTGTTCATTTATTCTACTAAAAGCTGACTTTGGTTATACATGACAATGACAGAAATATATATAATTTTCATACATCCTCTGATTCAATGAGTCATACTATTGCCTTGTAAACAGGCCATCTATGCATTTCATGGCATGCAAGCCAGCCATAAAATTTACGGGGCAAATATGAGCATTTCCTTATTCTGCCTTGACAAGTTCAGTTATTTTTTGTTTCATTTTCTGTTATTTTCCCAGGCCACACTGAGTATACGATAAAATCTTGACTCATTCATTATTCACACCCCAACTGCACAAACTCTGAGATATATGTACAATTTTTGCAGGGAAAATGAACAATTGTTATTCTTTCATAAATAACTTGGACTGTCCGTCTGCTGCTAAGTGGCATCCTTCACACAAATCTGTGTCATGCTCCATGACACCACATCCATTAGTGATTACGCTGCCGAAGTAAATATAGGCTATCCAAATATACCTGAATATTTTAGTGACTGTTTGTCAAAACAAAATTTGGAGGAGAGCAATACATAGCTTCCAACCGTCTGCGATTACTGAATTGTAAATTTCAGTGGTCTTAAAGAGCCTCTAAGCTAATAAAATGGCGTAAAAGGAACTTTAATTTCTTACTAGCCACATTAAGAATTCTCCGTGCCCCGGTTACCTGCAGCACCTTTTCTGCAAATATCATAAACAACCTTTGCCAGGCTATAATGAGGAAGAGCCACATCTGAGATGAAGCAGTGGGAGTTGCTGCTTCATTTCAGGAATTTCCCAAACCTTCTCTGAGACCACCCGCAGTGAATGACTGCAACTTGTGATGAGTCATGCAGGCAAGTGCTCTGGGATTTTTGTGTTGCAGATTGGCATTTTTTTCCTAGGCGATGGTCTCATTATGTCCAAATTTACCTGTCCAGGAAAAAAAAAAAAGTTTGTTGGGAAGCATTTTGACGAATGTTTGAAAGTTGCCCTGGAAACAATCGAATCAGTAATGTTTGTGTCTGCTCTCCCTCTGCTTTTCTACGATTGTCATTTCTCATGGGGTATGGGCCTCACTGCTGTGGTTGCCTCGTGACAGCATTGTATAAAACTGTAGCATGACATTAACGGTACTGTGGCGTGGAACACTTCAGGCTGTCTGATCACACAGAACAGTGTTACTCTGTTTTTAAGACTGCCTTCTTTGTCCTCGGGAACCCTGGGTACACTCTGTCTCTAGGACATTACCTGTGTTTGCATTGCTACCTGGGGAGCTTTTTGCAGAACAGTAAGTCATTTCACACAATGCCAAGCAGAAATATTATCAGATGTCTAGCAAGTTGGGACTCACAGAGAATGAAAATTCATTTTACTTAGGAGTTTCTATAGAGTCTGGTATTTTAAATAGTCCCCATCAAGAGAAGACTCTGTTCCAACTCAACTGTATCAGGCAATTTGAGGAGTTAGGGACAAGTAAATCTGTTATTGTTTTGTGCCTTTTGAAATACTGACCACACTTAGTTCCGCACCCTTGTTTCACTCTGTGCATGCTAGAACAACATAATATTTCCTCCTCCAAGTTCTGACATGTAACCTCAGAAGAATATGTTGCTGGCAGTTACTGAAACAGGACTTCGAACATCCTACTGTCTTCTTGGTGGAACAGAACACAAGTAAAAGGCTTTATTGTAGGTAGACCTCCAGTTTTAGGTTGTGTTTTTATTTCTTTGTTGTTGTTGTTGCTGTTGCTTGGCTGTTGTTGTTGTTGTTTCCCTTAATTAGACATATTAGATGAATTTTCTTTCTATTAACTTATTTATTCTACTAATTGCTATCTGACACTGCAGAGTAACTATCTACCTGCAAACCTAGCTCTTGAGAAGAAATTAAGCCTTGTGCTACCATGGCTTTTGCCATTATCTTCCTATGCTGAGGAATCAAAGAATCCTAGCAGTTAGAATGGACCTCTGGAGGTCACCCAGTCCAGCCATGTCCAATCCATGGCCCACAGGCCACACGCAGCCTGGCACAGATCTCACTGCAGCCCTCCCCTCTTGGCACCAAGCAGCCTGACCTATCCCTGGGCACAAAACCACTGCTCACAACAACCATTCATCAGTGTGAGATGAGCACTGTCTGGGCTGTAACCAGGGCACAGCCAGGGAGCAGTGCAGTGCCAGCGCAAGTGGTAGCAAATGCTTGTATGCATTTTGATATATTCACTAAGCATAGTTCTGTAAACAACAAAAAATATGCAGCCGTGCTTTCTGTTTTGATAAAGAAATTTGAGAACAGGTTTTAAGATTGCTGGAAAAAATTGTCAATTTTCGGATATATCTGCAATTCTGGTTTTGGTTGTCATAAATACATTACCTGCACATTTTCAAATGGAACGTATAGAGTTGCAATCAGGTACTCAACTCAAAAAACAAACCTGACCATGGCTCTCTACCAGGCTTCCGTAAGCCCTCTCTTACCAGAGAGAAATATCCCCTTCTTCACAGTCACACCTGTGGTGGAAATGCTAAGTCACTGCCTGAAGTGCAGTGATGGAGCACCTGGTGGGAAGGTAGGGCCAACCCAGGGGAGCTCAGGTCCATGAAATGAAGTTGAATGATCAGAAGGTGTAGAGCCGGAATCCACTCCTTCCCAGACCATATTTAAGGATTGACCGGGGGAGAAGGGGGGGATGATGACGACAAGGGTACCTCACTGGCTATCCCTACTTATCTGAGGCCTTCCAAAGGTAAGCAGTTTCTTTCCTTTATTTCTGCGCCCACAGCCATTGCGTTTGAGCAGGTCCTCACTGCAGTCTGGGACCTTGCTGCTCTGCTGTTGTTGCTGCACCCTCCATCACGTTAGAGCGCCTTGTTCACGTCGCAGGGTTTTGGTGATCCAAATGTTTGTGAACAATTATTTTCAGGGATGAAAAAAGGGAGTGTAAAATTTAATCAAAAATCTGACAGAGACCTTGAGAGCTCATTGAGAATTGCAACTGCTGTCATTGAACTAGACAGTGATGTATTATCTTCAAAAAAACAAGGTCCAATACCTCTCTTGTTTTATGTTTTTGTTGCCCTCTTTTTTATGTTTTAGATGTTTTTATGTTACTTATATTATACATAATATTATAGAATATGTATATAATATAATATATATAATATTAAATACATATCTATATATGTTACTTATATATGTGTATATGTAGTTATATATATATATGTAACTGAATCACATATTTTAAATGTGTCCCAAGGCAATTTCTCTTCACTCCATGCGGCCCAGGCAGTCAAAAATGTTGGACACCCATGATCTTGTTCAATTTCTCTACTAAGTAGCTAAATGTGCTGCAGGAAGAATTGCTGCTTCTTTCCCAGAGAAACTGCAATTTGTGTGCAAGTTTACTTAGTTTTACTTAGTGCAAGAACTTCAAAAGCGATCAGCCATTCTGAATGCTTTCATTTTGTTATCCAATTTAGGACATTTCAGAAAGGATCACGTTCATGTAATGTTTGTTGTCAGATGCTTGTAGTCATCTCTCTAAGTATATATATACTTTCGTTCGCAAGGATAAGGGATGCTATTCTTCTGTCTTTTGGGGAAAATCTATATCTTCCCATGTCAGTTGAGTTAGCAGTTTTTTCCATCACGTGTTTTGTCTGGGGCTTTCCCACTCTGTTTACTACTGGTGTTTAGCATAACTGCTTAGTGAAGGTATAATATGAAAAGGTATGTAGACAGCTGAGTACTGACTCATGCTGTTCTTTAAACTCAAACCGAACAGTACGGTAATGCTTTCTGTAAAACCCACTGGTAATTATTTTTTTTTTCCTCTTTTATTCTTCCTTCTATTTCTGAGCTGAGAAAGATTTGTAAGTTTGGCCTAGATCACAGCTGCTATCTTTTGATAACTTTAATTTGAAATTAATGAGCTTGGGCCGATTATTCACAGACTGTGGGCAGAGGTGAAAACTGAACTTAGACCCCATGAGTAACAGCGTTAGTGTGAGATAAGTATTTCTTTCAGATGTAAAAGCAGTAAACTCATTCAATTAATACTGAAATAATAATACAGTGAGAGGAAGAAAGAGATGTTTAGTAGCTTAAATCTTGTGAGACTATCAAAGAATTCCATATTGTTATAACGATTTTACATATTTCCAGTGTTGTGAACAGGCTAAGGAGAGGTATGTAAACTTTACAGAGTGAGTGACTTATTTGTTCTGGTAACAGGGAAGTATCAAGTTGCCACAGCCTCAAGCATGTATTTCTGATTAAATCTAACTCCCTTTATCAGAAGGCTGTTGTTTTTTTTTTTGCTGTTCTTACTATGAAATGGTATTGTGAGTCTAATTCCTTACAGCTGGGAAGTAAACAGAGATGGTGATGGATGCTGGAGGGATGGTAAAGGAAATTCAGGCTTTGCTCTGCTGCCATCAGTCTGCTCAGGATCCAGTGCTAAGGATTCCTGTGTACTTCCCAGTAGATTCTCTCAGCAGCCAAATGCTTTGGTGCTGTTGTAGGAAGATGGGTCACGGAAACTTCACCACTGAAAACAGTCATCCAGAATAGTCACCGTTCCTTGTTCCTAGATTTTCACCACCATCATTTTTAGCTTAATGTAATGGATGTTGGAGAGTGGCGATGTGCCCCAACCTGGGTCATTTCTTTGTTTTTTGAGGGGTTGAAATAGTGTGGCTGTGGTTGCAGCTGTGTCAGGCTCAGGGTTATTGGGGTGTCTGCCTTACTGCCGTGTGTCAGTGGACCGTCCTCTCCTTCCTTTGACTTCAGTGGTAAATAAGCACTCCTCTATTGCACCCGAAGGCTTGAAAATAGGGAGAATTTCAAGAAGGGTCTTAAAACTGATTTAGGCTCCATTTCTCTCCTTCATTGCTGTTGCAACAAGAAATTCTGAGTGAATTGTTCTCTGCAAAATGCATCCAGAAATGGCTGGTTGCTCCCACAGCTCCTCTTGGCAGCTGATTTAGAGAAGGAAAGCCAGAGTGTAATTTGGGCTCTTTCTGCACGTGTTGAGGTTTATATAAGTGCGTAGCACTGTTCACGTTGAATTTATTTACACACACTTACACATATAACAAATGCAGAATGTTCCACCCTGAGGTAGCACTTAATGTAGTATGCAGCTAGCATAAGAGGACGAGCATAGGAAGAAGATGAGCTGGAGCAGTTATTACACAAATGGGGATTTCATTACTTAGCAGAACTGTCTGGAGACTAAAACAGGTTTTAATTCAAATGGAGGCAGGCATAAAATATGAAGACTCTGTAGAGTTAATATAAAGCAAAGCAGGGCAGTGGAACCCAGTCACTTCTATTTTCTTTCTCGCTGTTCAGTATTCTAAAAATAAATGAAAGTTAATTCTACAGAGTTTATTCCACAGGGAGTGGGATTCTGCCATTCCTACAAACGTCACCCTCCTGAAACCCCTTCCTGCCATTTTTCTTCCCATCAACATCAGTCTGGTTCCGTGAATTGTATTAGCTTTAATGCAAGAATATTTTCTGACGGAAAAAAATGTTGTGCCTGAGTGCTGCTGCCCAACTGTATTAGCCGGGTGTGCACAGAAGCGCATCAGCTGTGTTTTCAAACTCTGCAGGGATTAAGAGCTCAGCTTCATTGAAATTCAGAGTGAGACATTTTGCTTTCTGGAGACGCAGGCCCTGGGGATTGAGAACCCTGGGGTGCAGCCAAGAGAGCTGACAGCTACCACCTTTGCCCTTGTAGTGGAAAGCTGAGAAGAGATGCAAACAAGGGACTGAAACACCGTTATAAGGGCTTACTTTTCAAAGTCCAGGTATCCTCAGTGCTTTGGAGATTTCTGAATGCCTCTCGAGCTTGCTTTTCTTTCTTTCTTTCCCCATGCCCCCGCATATAAGCTCCCTCCCACTGAAAGCAGTTTGCAGTGGCACTTCTTTGTGCTCACAGCTCCAACTCCCCACTGCCCGCCTCCATCTGGCTGACCACTTCAGGTCTTTCCATCCTTCAACCTCCCCCATGGCTCCTGCAGCTCTTTAGCTGTTTTTTAGCGTGGCCACCTTCTCTCCCAAGTAAGCCAGGATGCAGGTGGGAAGCAGCAGCCATTGGTAAAGAACAAGTCTGGGGTTGTGGTTTGTGGTCCATGTCCTCCAGCAGCTCTGTCCCTCAAGCACCAGCATCTACCTGCTGTGTCCTCTGCAGAAATTTTCACTTGTTCCTTACAACAAATTCATTCTGGTGATGTATGACAGGACTCAGTTTTTTACTGCAAGATGATTCAGAAATGTCCTTAGGTTTCAAATCTGAAATCTATACTTTTCCCCAGACTTTTCATCCTTGTGGCTCCATCTCATAAATCACTCACATTAATGAAGTAGCTGGATTCCTGTCTGCTTTCCTGTATGCGGGATGAGGCCTCGCTCCGGAATATGGACTCTGGCACACAAGCAATTAACAAGTATTAAAAGAACCAATTTCAGCTCATTGGTCAGTTCTTCACTAATATGAACCTGTCATTTATTTCAATATACAGTAGTTTGAGGTCAAAACAGCAAGCGTTTCTATAAGGTAGCAAAGCGACAGCTGTATTTCTGGCTTCCTTGCTGGGAGTAATGACTCAGATATTTGGGTTAGTTGGTGTTTGCAGCATAATCAGCATGCGTTCGTTCTCTGTATAGCCAGAAAATAAAATCTGCAAGAGCTGCACACAGCACATACTCATTCAGCATAGTCACCCGAAGGACCAGGCAATTCTGTTCCTTTGACTGAGGGCTTATACTGGTGGTGAACACGTGTAAAAAATGACCTTTAGCAGAGTTGTTACAGAGGAAAGAATGCTGTGGGACTAACTCATTGATTTACAGCATTTGGGTTATCTCATCAAGGAGTATTTGGCCCCACAGATCCTAAAATATGAGTAATTTTGGTAATGTAATTTTATAGGAGTGATCTTCGGAAGACGTTTTTATTTCTACGTGTGTTGTTCCTTTCTGAGTGTAGCAGAAACTCTAAGTCCAGACTTGAGCCAGTGATCGAGCACCTGGTCTCTTATTTTATCAACTGCTAATGATGCTGGTATGTTTCAAGCAATCTGCATGCTTTAACAAGAGCTGTGTCTTGACTTGCTTTTGAGGTACCTGGTGTGTAAAGTAATTGACAAACTGACATGTCAAATAAACAAATGTAGTTGTGAAGATGTGATGTGCCAACTTGAATAGCTCTTATTTGAAAAGTGGTGTTGTCTTGGGCCCTAGCAGTCTATACTTCTCATTTGGGAATAGTACTGGTAGGTTATTGAGGCTTGGGAAGAGGTCTGAAAGCGAGACCTCATTATTTCTTCTTAAAAGGCTCTGTGTTAGTTCTGAGAATGGACTCGAATATGTGAAGGTTAATAACTCTACACCTGATCATTCAGAGTAGAGGCTGAAGTTGTGGAATGGTTGAGGTAGGTAAGGACCTCTGGGGGTTTGTCTTGTCTGACCCTTGTGCCCAAGCAGGGCTATGGAGGGCAGGTTGCTCAGGTCTGTATGCACACAGCTTTTGAGTATTGACAAGTAGGGAGATTCCACAGTGTCCCTGCATAAATGTTACTGGTTGGCCTCACAGTGTTTCTCGATGTTTAGAAGGGATTTTCTGTGTTTTGGTTTGTGCCTCTGAACACAGTTCAGTTTGTCACTGGATACGACTGAAAAGAGCCTGCCTCTGTTTCCTTTGCAACCTACCTTCAGGAGTGTGTGCACATTGATAAGATTCCCCCATGAGCTCTCTCTTCTCCAGCCTGAGCAGTATCAGTCCTCTCAGGCGTTCTGAAATGCTTCAGTTCCTTAATCATCTTCAGAGCCTTTTGCTGGACTCTATTCAGTATGCCCATGTCTTTTTTTTTTTACTGGGCAGCCCAGAGCTGGGGACTGCAGGTGTGGCATCACCAGTGCTGAGCAGGGAGGAGAGATCCCCCGACCAACCTGCTGGCAGCACTTCTAGTACACTCTGGGGTAGCATTAACCTCCTTTGCTGCAAGGGTATGGTGCTGGCTAATGTAATGCAAGGCTCAGTGTTAATTATTGCATCTCCTCTTGCAGCATTTGACTCATTGGCTTGTATTTACAATTGCTTTGGAAGAAGCATCTTTGACTGATAGTTGTCAGATTCAAACACCCTTTCACCTCTACTATTCAGTCCCTCAGGAGGGAGGGGGCCAAAGCTAAGGCCCTTGAAGGTGTTTTGAACAAAAAACCCTATGTGGTAATTTCTCATTTGTCTTCAGTAGTGTGGAACAGCTAATTTTTATTTGCTGTCCTTGTAAGCTCATTCAAAGTAAGAGAATGAAGGTGCTTTGTTTTGTGCTTGATAGTAACAGATGCTTGTATTGAGGCTTCTTCTGCTAAAACCAGCTGTAACACGCTCTTGATGGTTCTTGGAGTCTGTATCCTACCCGAAGCTTTGTTGTAGCTCTGCACTCATCCCATTATGAATGGTACAGGTATTGTAAGTGAGGAGTCTACTGATATGCTCCTTTAATTTGTCTGTACATCACCGGGCAGGACTGGGAGCACAGAATTCTTGCTCTTGTGCTGGGGTAACAGTAGCAAACTCCATTTTATGCTGATGAAATTTAGGGTTTGTATCCCTGACCATCCTGTGATGATCCTCTAGTTCTGATAATCCATTCTTGTGGAGGTGTACAGATCCTGGGCAGTTAACAGCTATATGTATGCTCATCTGGGCTGGATACTTAATGTGTTCTAGGTTAATCCCTGTCCTTGCCTTTTTTTCTTTTTTGAGAAAGAGAGCTTGTTAGTCGTCACCATGCCTGGCTCTTGTTGCTTGTTCTGGTCTGCTTTTGGAGTTTCCATTGACCTTTTGTGAGGCTTGTTCTTAAGCTACACTTGTCAGTACGGAATTGTCTTGCGCTATGGGTAGAGGTGGATCATAGGCACCTTCCCAAGTGTATTTAAACGAATATGAATCCCTCCTAATGTTATGTCCCGTAATTCAAGTGTATCAGCTAAGAACATTCATCCCTGAGCACCAGATAGTATTGCTAGAAAAGCTTCTGGCAGTTTCAGTAATCCCAAAGCCTGATTTTTATGGCTGTGGAATGTGTTGGGGAGGTGGGGAAGGCACAAGTAGGGTGAACTGCAGATGGCGGTGATGATTCCTTCGTTATATTATACAACAAAATGTGTTTCTCTGCAGTGAGGTATGTTTGTAAGAGGCTGATAAGGAAAAGATTAGTGTTAGTTGCCACCTACTATTCATCCCACCACAACCCTGGTGCTTAAAAATAATTGGGGACACTGAATTCCTGAAAGTATAGGAAATAGTCTATCTGTAGGGGGTGTATCTGATACAAATATGGTGTGTCTCTTTAGTCAGTCTTCCTCAGAAGTGCTGAGGGGATTCAGTTCCACCAATTGTGTGGAAATACCCAGTCTTTTTTCTGCTGCAGTGAAATCTGTTTATTTGCACGTGGGTGTTCAGTATGTCAAACCCTGAAGCATCAGAAGTCAAGCTCACTATTACCAGGAACCGATGCAGTCACTGAAGTTCTCTAGTCAAGTGTATTGGAAGCTTTTGTGGAGGGTCCTAGCCATTGTGCGGCTCAGCCAGGTTCCTTATTCTCCGTAGGTCCCTCGGCATCGTAGGTGTTTTCATCTTCTTCTTAGCTTTGTGATAGCCTGAAGCAACAAAAAATCCCTCACCCCTTTGAGCTTTGCTGTGTATTTTAACAGACAGACTTCAGCTACTAGTGAAATCTATCTAAATAGGATTTTTTGGGGTTTTGTTGCAGTTCTTCTTTTGTATGGGGTGATGATGTGCTTTGTTGATTTAAGACATTTCTGCAATTTAAGAGAATTCTCACTGGTGCATTTAATGTTCAAAAGCAGCTGGATTCTTTTATCTCTAAACTTTCCAAATAGGATTTATTTCACAAACCCTGTGGCATTTTCTGGAATATACTGTCAGACTTGATTTATTTTTTTTATTTTTTTATTTTATTTAAAAATCTCCTTGGATATTTACCTGTGGTGTCATCTGTTTTTTCAGGTATTTTTTGTGTGGAATAAAAGGTCGAAAATGTGGACAGAGCAGGTGGTTGAAGCACATTTCAAAAAGAAGACTGTGTTTTTGATGAAAAACAGGGTAAGCGACAAAGGCATATCAAAACAAGCCTGTTAGGCATCTACGATCAAGCATAGGTTATTAGTTTCACACTCTAGCATGCAGAGGGATCTCAGAATTTGCTCTGGTCTGTAATTGGACACGTGAGCATAATTTCTGCGAGAAGGGAAAAACTGTGACTTACTGCGTTGTCTGTATGGCAGACAGTGCTGTTTTGTGGATCAGTTTTCTATGTGAAAAGTTTTTTGACTGGACTGGTCGTTTCAGTTGGGGTCTAATTCTCCAGTATTAAAAAGGTGGATCCTTCCTATTTCATGGGGAAACTGTATGTTGTCACAAGTATTTTGAGTTCAGTGAATGGAAAGCCCAAAACTGTTAGGGAAGTCTCCATATAAACACAATATAGTATGTGAAGTAACCACAGTTCACGAGTCCTGAAATGCTATGTTTCATGTCTTTTGTTTGTTTGTTTGTTTGCCTGGATGTTTGTCCTTTGCTATCATAGGAAGGAATGTAAGGGAGCTAACAGTGTCCCTTAACGAAGGCACCTGCTGCTTATGCTGTTTTGTCCTACAGTGAGCTTGTTTGACTGCTTTGTCAGAGTTAGAAGCATCTCTCTCTTGTCTGTGCCTTGTTCCTGCTACTTACCCAGTGGTTTTCAGTACCACCTTTCTGACTGAGGAATGTGTCTATGTACCTGTATTCCCCTTGTTGCTGTCTCTCCTAGATGAGGTGGTATTAGATGAGCCATTTACTAAGTCTGAGTGACAGGCAAGCTCTTTGCATTCTCCCCGTTGCTACTGTTCTGGCTGGGGTGTCTCCAGCTACAGAAATCTTTTCAACTGCAGTGACTTCTGCACTTCCTGTCTCGCAGCCGGGCAAACCAGCTTAGAAGGTGGCTCTCCTTTTCTTGATTCTGTATGATGATATTGTGACAAGGCATTGGAACTTGGGCAAGTCGTCTGATCCCCATGTCTTCGTGATCATCCACACCGACCGGGGCACAATGTTTTAATTATTGCCAACTAACCTAAAAGCCCCCACAATATAGAAGTGAAACAATAGTTTATTTTCATAAACCAAACATAGACAGCAAAGTTAGTAGGGGATGGAGACAAGTGATAAGAAACAGAAGCAACCCTTTTATATTTGCTTGTATTTTAGCTCAGTTTTGCTAGCAAAGAACCAGAGTACTGTAGTGCTTTATGGCTGGGGTTCAGTTCTCAGACAAAGAAAACCCACTGCTCTGGATTTAAATATCATCATCGATGAAAACTGTGTTTAGGGGTTACCCGTGTTGTGGTTTTGATGCCGGTATTCCACATCGGAACATCATGCAGGGAGTGCAGTTCTTCCCTAGCGTAAACTCTCAGATCTGGTTTGAAAACTTTGTCTCTCTCAGTTGATCGATGTTATTAGATTTAATGAAGTTACCGTTCCTCCTCAAATTGTGCCGTTGTTTTTTGTAAACCCAACTATTTTCTCTGTTCCCCCTCCATGGAGCTCACACGGCCGTGTGGACACTGACGGTGCAGTTTTTTTCCTCTCTCCCTTTTTTGGTTCCCTTGTGTCTCTGTCACGAATAACAACGTGACACCCGTGTCTGACAGATGCCCAGGCTTTTCTTAGGGCGTCTGAATCTGAACAGAACTCATTGTTTTCTTTCAATTGGAATGGTTTTGTAGAAGTCAGCTCAAATGTTTCTCCTAAAGGACTAGTACTGTATGATGTTTTCTGTGCCATACAGCGTTATATGGTATATTAATACTGGGGTTATATTGGCTGGAGGGCTTCTGCTGCTCAGGTACTGGCTAGGCATCAGTCATCATGTGGTTGGTGAGCAATCATATCTTGCTTCACTTGTATTGTGGGTATGTAATCTATTGTTCCTTTTTTTGCCCCTGTAAAATGTATATTTTTCCCCAGTTGAATGCCCCATTTTCTTCTGGAGGAGGGAGTGCACACCTGTGTAGTGCTTAGCTGCCTACATATCCTTATAAACACTTCTAATACTGAGTACAAAGTAGAAGTTTAGTGCGTCACTGATTCTTGAGGCTTGACATGCCAGTCACCAGTGTCTTTGAGGTAGTGGACTTGAGAGCAAGGATCCTCAGGCTTTGAGAAATGCCTCAAGTTTTTTCTGAACCCATAGGAAAAAGAGAATGGAGAGGACTGACCTCTTATGTGATGTGTGTAAGTAGAGAAACAGTTACTAATGCCAGTGAAGAGTCATTGCTCCGTTTAAACTTATCCAAGATAAAAGTAGATTCCACATAACTAAGCAAGTTGTACTGGTTCTTTCTAGGCTGCTGAGGGGTTGTAGGGTTTTTTTTGTTTTTTTTTTTTTTTAATACCATGTGCATTTCAGTTACTTAGCAGTCAAATGTTACCTCCATCCAGCTTGTATAGAAGTAAAACTCACACGCTGGTCACCCAGTGTGAAGGGGTTAGCCACTGCTGTACTACGGCACGTGAAGTTCTCTTACTAAAAGGATGTGGATTAGAGGTCACAATCAAATATGATTGTGAAGATCCTTGATTGCTCCTTCAGAATAAAATTGCCGCTTTTACTTAATGTTATAGCTGAGATCAACACTGAAGGTATTTGAATTAGTAGCTCAGCTCTTCATCTTATGTAATTTCAGTTACACCGGAGGAACTGCAAGTTAGTGGAACGATGCTAATGGAATAAGTAAATGGAAGGTAACACTTATCTTGGCTGTAGTCTGGTTGTACATTTATGTACTGTTTCCCAGTTTCTGTACATCTGTACATAAATTATTTGTAAGTTCCTCAAAACTGTATGCTGTTTTTCAAAAAGAAAGTCTTCTTCGCTCTTCTCCAGACCATAGACGCAGTTGTTAGTTACAGTGGATGAAAGCCTGGCTCCACTGAGGCCTGTGGGAGATATCCTATGAACTTCAATGAAGCCAAGATGTTTTCCCTAAATTTATTAAGTGGTGAAGCACTACAAAACTGTGTGCCTTAATGCTGAACGTACCAGGTGCTGGTGGTTTATTTTCAGGGTGCTAAGCCTTCAAACAAGAGCAATTAATTGCTTGCGACACCTCTCTAGGAACTGAAATAACTTTGTAGGTGACTGTTATTTCAGAAAGTAGTACTGTCTGTTGCTTAAGAACTCATCCAAATACAAACTGCACATGGAAAATGAGTCTGTAATCAATGCCAGCTCTGACCTATCAGAGAACTGAATGCAGTTGTAGTTGTGCTGACTGGAAATGCTGGAGTCTGTAGTAATGGAGCTGATTCCAAGCAGTTTGGTGAGATATGTGAAGCAGATCTAGTTGTGTCATAGATGATCCATTTAAGACTCTTTCTTTCCTTGTGTGTGTAATATGACTGTCTAAAACTACAGGCTGCCTTGTGGGTACGTAAAAATAACGGATTGCTTTTTGAAAAAGACTCTGCTTATTGGCTGTATTGGACTTCCTTTGTCACTGTTCTGATATGGTTTTGTTTTCTTCACTGGGTTAAAGGAGTTTTCTTAATGTAGTGACTTAACAGAGGAGGGAGCTACTCGAAAGGTGTAGTTTTCCTTATTGTCAGAAGATGGCAGTAGACATTCTATTCCAAGCAGTCCAGCCTCGCAGAGTAATTGCTGCGCACCTGTTGTTTGCCTTTATGCAAGGAAGGAAGTCCATAAAACTATGTTTTTTTGCCCTTCACGAAAGAAGGATGAAAATATATATTTGGGGTCGCAACGGTCACTGTTTATCTGGTGGTGGCTGTGACCTCAGCCTTCTCTGCTAGTCAGCAATTCTGAATGTGGTCCTGATGGCCAGGTTAAATTGGCACCAGTGCAGTTATGGAGCCAGGATGGACATGTGTAGTGAAAGCTTCACCTAAGGTTTTTGGGACTGGGAGAGCATGAAATGAAAGTGACCTCATCACCCTCCTGGTTGCTTTCAATAACGTTTAAAACAAGCCACTGACATAATTAAAGCAGCGAGGTTAGTTAGGTCTATGTATTTATTAGATAATAATACTTTGAAATTGTTTTTTGGTGAGGTGCAAGATGTTCACAGCAAGAAAATGATGCTTTTGCAGAAAACTGTCCTTGAGTTTCCTTAATTAAAGAAGGAGTCAAGAGCCTATGTGCTAGCTGCTCAAACAAACTGAAGGCAGGGAGTTAGCTGAGAACTGCGGGCTCTTCCTGTCTAATTTGATTTCATTTTTTTAAATATGAGTCAAGTAAGATGGTGATGATTAAGAAAATAAGCTATTTACCTGCTTTGCATGTGAGCTAACAATGAGATTTGAATCTGATTTTGTCTATGATAAGTTCTGTTAAATCAATTGCTTGCTTGGATATACTGCTGATTGTGGCAGTAATTAGGGAGCTAATCTCTCATGAGAGAGAATGTCTGAATTATTTAGGGTCTGTTATCTCTAACACATAAATGCTTAGATGCATGCGATACTGCATCTGAGCTGAGCAAGCAGGAACTTGGCTGCACTCAGGGAGTGTGAGAATTGGGAGAAATTGTTATATTCTTGAATCATATGGAGTACCTCTGTACGTCCTGAGATGCTACTGTGAATCTGCTTAGAAATAAGACTAGTAACTTTAATCTTGTACAACAGATGCAGTGCGTTTAGATGTGGAATACCTACTTGAAGAATTCTAATTCCCCACTGCAATACGTGTGAGGACTGCGTTCAGTCCCAGCAGGTTAAGCTTGGGAACCAGAATTAGTTATCCTTGGGGCTGGGGGGCAGTGAGGAACCTTAAAGCTCAGTGGAGGAATAGCCTGTAGAAAAGAGTAAGCAAGGACTTCTCCCTATTTTTCTTGCTTTCTGAGAGCAAAGGTGTCATTGAAAGCCATCTCCTGCTGTGTTTTTCTACCAGGATTCCCATACGAGAGTCATCTATTGCTGCAGGACTGTATCCGGAGAGGGCAAAACAAGTAGTGCTATTTTCAGTTCTCAGTTTTCATACTGAAGGGTACTATGAGATACGTTGTTGAAAAAGCTTGTCTAGGTGTGAGAGCCTTATGCTGTAAAATCAAGGAATTGTTTTCTACTCTGTGGTTTCAGTGTCAGCCTAGGAACAGGGGAGGATTTATGACTCCTAGAGATAATCCCAGTGCCCAGAACTAATCTTTTATCTGAGATCTGTCTAAATCAATCTGTTATGTAGGGGAAATGATATCAGGCATAGGCTCACACGTTTTATTCCTTTTCACCAAGCTAGTGTGCTCTCACTTTCAGCGATCAAAGAACAATGTGTTTAAAAAAAAAAAAAGTCTTCTATGAAGTCCAAGGGAGAGAAATGATGCTGCAATCCTAGATCTCTGTAGCTCTTTCATTCCTTTATTGATGATCTTCATCTTAATTCTTAGTGACTTCTGCAGCACTCTAGCTCTCTCTAGGATTTTATTTTTAAGGTTGTGATGCAGCGTGTGGTTTGTAAATTGTAAGCAATTCCCTCAAAGAACTGAATTGGACTGAAGTCCTGGACAAGTTTACTTACCAGTGTTTTGAGGAAGTGCTTTTGTCATTTCTGTTCTACTCAGAACACTCACATGCCCAGAGAGTACGGTGTCTACGTTCGTTCTAAATTTAAGGTAAAGACATGAAAAGGTCTGAGTGGCTGAATTCATTAATCACATTGGGATATAATTTTCCCTGAGAATAACTTTTTTTTTTTTTCCACTTCTTTCCTTGTATTTCAAGAAAAGGGGGAAAAAAATATATGAGGAAAGGCACTCTTTAAGTTTAGTGCTGTTGTGCGAATTTCCCTCTGCATGTCCCTGGGGTCTGTAGGCACTTATTTTGGTTCAGAACTGCTAGGGCCCGATTTTGCATAGCAGGAAAAAGCGTCTGTGCTGACTCAAAGAAGCAGAAGAGCTGAAGTTAATGATTTCTTATTCATTTTCTAGCTCCAGGTCTGAAAGGGATAAATTGATAAGTCTAGGTATCAGTTATGGTGACAGCCTTGAGTAATCTCCATGTTTTGCAGGCAGAGGCGCTGAAATGCCAGGAGAAGAGGAAGGTGGGTGAGGCACTGTCTGAACTGTGATGCTAGCCACTCATGCTTTCCAAATAAAACTGTTTGACATTTTTGGGTTGTTTTTTTTTTTGCAGGTTTATATTACTGTGTGTACTAATAACTCAGTTCTACCCTGTTGTCCTTTAGTACTGGTAAGCAGGCCAATCAGTCTATTGAATCAAAAAGGCTGGGTGGACCCCTGCAAGAGGGATGCTGCATGTCCTGTGCTCAGGAGTTCCTTGCTAGATACGATCTCCTTAAAACATTTTCAGATGTTTGAGATAGTGAATGGCTGTTAAAGGCAGAACCTGTGACATTTTGCTTCAACTGAAGCTGTGAGAGAGCTAAGGTCTGCTCTGCTTGTTAGGTGCGGTGCTCTCTGGGTAGAAGACAACTTTGTCTTTTTTGTTTTGTTTGTTTGTTTTCAGAGCTTCTGCTGACAGGTACAATCTAGATCTTAGCAGAGAAAGAAGGAAACTTGGACAGTTTTCTCACTGAATTAGGAATCCTCTGTTCCATGGAGTCTTGCTTAGTTTTCCACTGTTCAGTTATGATGTTTGTGGCTGTTTTTTTCTCTCTCTCCAGATGAAGTAGAGAGACATGGATGAACAGTAGAATTCTGTCAGATGGTAAATGGCAAATTGTGTTCTTGTTTGTTGCTACCTTAATGCAGCATGCTCTGCTTTCACTGTATGAATTCAGTACGGCTTCTTTCTGCTGTATCCATTCTGTGCCTACAAATCAATTTAAGATCACTAGCAACATAATTCTTTTGATGTTGTGTGACTTTAAAAAAAAAAAATCATCTTAAAACATTTCCATAAGCACTAGATTCTTTCTGTACCAGTTCTATTCAAATCCAATAAGACAGTGAATTGGCACTATCTGGGACTGAAACCCTTCATGTGTTCTGGTAGTGTAAGAGAATTCAGAAGCCTTTAAAGTATTTCTAATTGAGAAGGGAAATATTATCCTGCGGTCTTTAATTAGAAACTCTGGAATCATCACCCTGTGGAGCAAGGGAAACATCAGACTGTAAGTAGGTAGATCTAAGAGGCTGTTTTAGGTCTAAGGCAAGACAACCTTGCACCAAGCTCAAAAATCGGAGAACCCCAATTAGTGATGCTTTGCTATAACGCTACTTGATCCAGTAAAAGGTGAGAAGGTTTTCATAGATTTTGTGGAGAAATCTATAATTATGAGAATTATAGGCTTTGCACTGGGGGGGGTGCAAAACATCCTGAGCTCAAGGCTGAGATGTTGCGTTCTCGCTTAGACACCTGCATAAGGTTTTGCAGTTTTTTTTCCCCCCCAGTGTCTTTCAGCTCCCTTAGAATCACAGAATCACCAAAGTTGGAGGAGACATGCAGGATCATCCAGTCCAATTGTGATTAGGAATGGGCAGACTCGTGTTTAGGTAATCACAGGGTTTTTTTGAGGAAGAGCCTTGCTTAGAGATGGCACTTTGCATGTTATGCTGTCACAACATGTAATTTCATACTACAGCCCACGTTCTGCTCTGTGGGCAGTCGAATGTCATTTCTGCATCTCACCCTAGGGAGTGAGTAGTTTATTGGCCATGGGAGTGGTTAATGAAGCCTCCCAGATTACTTATGCTCTTTGTCAGTTTTTTGGCCTGGCTGCCGGAGCCTTGGTGATGATTTCTACTTCTAAAATGAGGGAAAAATAGGCTGATGGAAGTTGAAATCCAAGAGAAACTGATAGAAATCTACCTTTCATCTGTATTCTGTGTCATCTAGGCTAGATGAAATCAGATCAGTCTTAATCCTTGTAATGACCATTTCCTTGGCTGAACTCAGGCAGGATCTGTGCAGAGACTGAGATCAAATGCAGGACCTACGTACCCTCTGGGTGAGGCTAGTGTTCAGGAGCCTCTCTACTAGAAAATTTCTCCAGACCAAGGAAACTTTATGCACAGCACTGCAGCTTTCTAATGACCGTGCACAGAGCAAGAGTGTCTTTTTTTTTTTTTTTTTTTGCCCTGAGCTCTCCATCACTGTGTTTATGAGTCAGTGTGCAGATCATGGCTGGCTCAGATGTAGCCTCAAGCACCTAACAGTCCCATTAAGCACTTCAGGCAGAAATACAGGTCTCTGAAACCTGCTAGGTGTCTGAAGATGTTCACAGCAACAACTGAGCATCTCTCTTTTACCTAGACTCATCAGAACCATTGCAGAGGGCTCTCTGCCTGTCTTCTCTAAAAGCTGGTATTCTGCCTGAGCTCATAAGGCACCTACTGAAACGCAACAAAATTGCTTTTACTGTCAGTTACGTGAACTTTGTTCTACTGGTTGATGAACAGCCAATATCTGAAGCAGAAGCTGGATTTCTAGGCTAGTGCTTTAACCAATGATCTAGCTACAGAGCAGTCTTTCTTTCCTTCCCTTCGTCATTTGCTAATAGCAAGACAGTAGCTTCAGAAAGATCCCTGCCTTAGAATAACCTGGAAAGATGTTGCTTTTCACCTGGGTGCTGGTGGAGTTGAATATTTCATCACTGAGTACTGAAGTTGCTTCCTATGTCTTTGCCAGTCAATCTTTGTGAGAAAGGGTATGTGCAGGCAGTGAATCCAAGATAATGGTCATGTTTGAATCTCATTTGGGGAGGGTATTTTCCCATGCTCCAGAGGAGGATACCGAGTTCGTGGAGAGATTTGAAGACTTCTTTCTCAGTATTCCCTAGTACTTAAGTCAGACAGCTCTTTGCTAATGTGGTGGCTTTCCTGAATGTCGTTCCTATGAATTGCTTAAGCACAGAACTCCTGAGATGGGGATCTTTAGGCTGCAAGATATGCAGTTAGAAACTGGCACTCTGACACACCCTATTGGCTTATTTGTGAATCTCTCAGCCAAGTCACTTAGTGAGATCAGAAATTGGTGTAGCTTGAAATGCCCAGGTAGCTAGCAAAAAGAATTTAGGGTAAGAAATGTAAGTGCTGTAGTGCTCCTCCTGAGGCTTACTTACGGAAAGTGCGCTGGCAGTAGTGAGATGCTGACTTCTGACTGTAATGCCCCTGTACCCCATTACATGTTTGGGAAGGTGGCTAGTGATTGTGAATGGAATATTTGTATAGGTAAGTAGAGATGGAGGCAGCATGAACTTGGATCCACATGGAGCTGACAAGATGTTACTTAACTTGGTCGAGAAGTCATATAACTGTGTCAGCTGCCTCTGTGCTTAAGCTGTTAATCTGTGCTGGGAGAATTGGTACAGCTCCGAGAATTAGGTGAGCTTTCTTATTTTATGTCAAATATTTGGCCTTAAAGGTGATTAGCTTCATTCCTTTACTGCCTTTTGTTCTAATATTTTCTGTTGTCCCTCTTGCTTTCTTCGTACAGTGTACTCTTTTGAAGTTCAGAGTTTTACGTAGCAAAATTTCTGAACTTAGTGAGTTTAGGTGTCAGCTTAGCTCTTTCTAACCCGATTGTGGTTATGCTCTGTTTCCTGGGACACTAAGCAAGTGTTACAGTGGACACTAATTACAATGTAATCTGTATGTAGGATTAATTCAGAAGGGGATGGGAGGATTTTCTAATTTGTTTTTTTATTTTAGAAAGCAAAAGAATGTTTGTAATACATTGTGGTGGGTATATCCTCTGAGTAGAACATGAGAGCTTGGGTTTGAAAATCTGTTAGGCCTGACTCCTGTGTAATATTTGACTAGGTATGCGATAAATCATCAATTTCAGTCATGAAAGCACAGGTTGTGTTCTAGTGATGGTGAACTTTCACAAATCTAGTTTAATTTAACAGCATGCTCCAGAAGTGCTTTGTTTTCTCTCTGTGAAGGAGAGAGGATTTTTAGTGCCTTCATGTATGCATTGAATGCTTGAACTTCGTAGGCAAAAAGGTCTAGCTGATAACGTATGCATAGCCTCTGACTACAATGGTTATCTGTCAGCATGACTGTGAAAATAGGTGTACTTTATAGGTCAGTTTGGGTGCTCAGTGCAATTCATGGAGCAGTTTTCTTTTTCTAACTGACAAGTCAAACTTCTCCCAGTTACTTCTCCCTAGACAGGAGGTTTGGTTTAGAGAATGTTTAGAGCCTTTTGTATCAGCTGCTGCTTTTTATTTATTTATTTATTTATTTTGTGAACCTCTGGACTTGGTTCTTGAATAGCTGCTTGTAGAAGCAGCATCCCAATCAACACCTCACTTTCAGGCAGCCTGAGCTGTCCTTGTGCACGTGACAGGAACGTAAAGGCTGTATGTCTTGAAGCAATGCCTCCTGCCTGTGTTGCCCTTCTACAGTGAATGGCCGTTTGTGCAGTGCTGAGGGATCTTACTGAAGCTTTTGGGGAATATTCTGTAGGCAGGCTGTTCTCTCTTGTTCGTCTTTGAGTATGTACAGAGGACGAGAATCAGTGCCCATGTGTATTAATGCATGTTATGCTAATAAAAGTTGTGAGAAAGACAGGTCTGAAGAGAGGGTGACCTGATGAGTCACAACACAGTTACCTCAAAGGCAGTTTTTTACTAGCGTTTCCTGTTTCAGTTTCAACTGGGACAGAACTGCTTTCTTCAGGCTGCTTGCTATAATACTATGTTTTGGCTTTGGGGGAAAAAGAGTGTCGATAGCACACCGATGTTTATAGTTGTTGCTAGGCTGTGTTGTATGGAGTCGATGCTGCTCTCAGCAAAGGGCCCTAGAAACTGTGGTGGAACAGAATTTGGAGAGCAGACTCAAGCTGCCACAGGGGTATTCTGTACCACGAGACATCGTGCAGAAGGAGCTTTGAAGAGGATGGGAGTTCACTGGGCTCTCTGTCTTCTTGAGGTGCTAACTGGACATCGTTCAGAGGTGGTGAGTGATTGCTTGTGCATCACTTGGTAAATACCTTCATTTATATTTATTTACAATTTGTATTTATCCTTTTCTCTGCCTTAGAAATAAGTAGAACTCCCAGGTTGAGATAAACCTTTTTTTTTTTTCCCCAGTTCTCTCCCCCATCCCACTGAGAGGTGATGGAAGTGAGCAAGCGACTGTGTGGAGCTTAGCCACCTGACAGGTTAAACCACAATATTCTTCAAACTGAAGTCACTGATTTTTCATAAACAGGTAGCTCTGCTTTATTAACCTTTATTAACTTGGGACTCTTCTTGCCTGTAAAAAGGCCATCTGCAGATGTGGCTGGCAGAGATGCACACCTGCTACCTGTTTTACAGGAGTTGCTAGCAACAACTTCATGTCATTCTCAGCCACACCTTTCTCAGCCTGTGCAGCCTCAGTACCAGGGCTCTCTCATCTGCCCATCTCTCTGATGGGCTTGCGCTCCCTCCTGTGGTTGTGGGCAGGCTTGTCTCCTCTGAGCAGAGAGGAAAACCATATAAACAGCAATTTTAGTTTCTGCTCCACTGCACACTATGCCTCACTGACTTGTATGGTGCCTTTCAGGCACTTTGTCATGTTTTAGTGTGGCACCCTTTCATAGTATGTAATGAGGACCACTGAGGCTGACATTCCCATTAAGAACGGAGTAGATGTAGTGAGATCTGTGTTGCTGGAAGAATAAGTAGGCTGGTAAGTCCTCTGCACTTCAGTATGCAGTACTGATGGCTGTATTGTGCTGTAGCATCAGGTGGGTGCCTGCCACCCTCCTTAGTTCCCACAAATGCTTAATGATAGACCTTGTTTACTGTAGTTCAGAAGTTCTTGCGAGTGGTGCTCTGACAGTGCACCCTATGCTCTCACTTAATTTGCAATATCATTTATGCTCAGTATTTCACATTTTCTTAGTTTTAGGTAACTGTTTTTTGCCCCCAAGGCAGATCAGCTCCAGTTTTATAATAACAACTTTGGTATTACTTTTTGAAATGAGTATAAGCCATATACAATGCATAAGGTTGCCATAGTGACACTTCCTCCAAGGGGAAAACTGACTGTCCATAGTTGCCACAGAAACTGCTCTCCACTGAGATGGGTGCCTCCAGGGGAAGCTAAAAGAGGCATGCAGAGATGTCATATGATCTCTGCAGCATCCCTGCGTTGTTGCAAATTTGACTGTATGTTTCTGGGTTTACTTTAGGTCTTGTGGATTTGGACTGTGTGATGGCACCTTCTTTTGGCACGTGAATCTGCTCGCCCCTCCCTTCCACAAACTGGTTGTGCAGAGGGAGGTATGGAAATGCTCCACGTGGGCAGTGAAGTGACCGCATCTGAGAAGGGAGTCTTGAGCTCTAGGAACCGCTGTGCCTGGGAGGATTTAAATGGTAAATTATTTACCACCTTTCATTAACTGCTTTTCTGAAAGAAGCTATCGAAGATGGGTGTGGAAATAATTCCTCCTGTTGAGGAGCGATTCTCGCCTAATTTGTCAGTTGATGGTTTTGTTCTGTTCTTCTGGGATACAAGTGAATGCTGCTTGGCAAAATGTGTAATTAAAGATCAGGATGTTTGGAAAAAGAATTAACTCAAAGTCCGAGGATTTGTTAACTGATGAGAAAAGGAGCCACTTCTTTAATGGACTTCTGTGTCACTGAAGGCAAGTATGGAGCTACATTTCTGAAATGCTCTTCTCCATTATTATTATTATTGTTGTTGTTATTATTATTATTATTATTATTATTATTATTATTGTGGATGTTGTTGATTGGTTTTATTTTTCTTTGCGAGTGATAGGTTGATGACATTCATTCAAGGCTTAATGTGGCCATAGCGGCATGTTAATCTGTAGCTACTTTATCTTCATCCTGTCATCTCTCTTCTGCTCTGGGGAAAGCAGGCTGAAATGGTTATTAAATCTGGCAGCTGTGTTGTGTGCACGTGGGAAGCAAGTAGAGTGCAGCATGTAAAAATTGAGCAGCTTTGAGATAACATGAATAAATGTGTAACTGGTATAACTTTTTTAACGTGTACTATGCCTCTATGTATGCAGTGGTTACTCGTTAATATGTTTCTAGTTTTCATTTGCATTTTATTGAATTGCCTTAAAGCAAATGACAGTTATTGTGTGATATAGTGGTCGCTCTAGGAGTGATTTGATTGTGGAATGCATGAAAAGATCAGAACGAGGATGCTGCTTGTTTTGTGTTCTGCATTGTCAGCTGATAATTCTTTGGCTGTCCTTAGAAAAGAAAAAAGCGTATTTGCAATGAAAATTGGGTCGCTTGTTATATGCCTCTCTGTAAACTCCTTTCTAGGAAAAGTTGTTAAGTTTGAAAGTCCTCAAAAAGAAACTTGCTGGGCTTGCATTGAAAATGTGGCATGCTTTTCAAGGTGCTGATACTGATGTGATGGGAGTAATTTTTCCTAGAAGTTAACACAGTAAATAGAGCAGAGACGTGCATATACATTAAGAGATTTTTTTTCCCTGAAAGCTACGTAGCTGTAAACAGGAGAATAGTTGTCAAAGCTGTATCAGATTGCTAATTTACCACATTTATCTGGCTTTGTGCAACCAAGTTTAAATGGCTTATTAATGATTGTTAACCAGAACTATGGAACCAAACCTTTTGCCATGAATCCTTATGTGCATTTGCAGGTGAAGAAGGCACTGTATGATTTATCTGAGGAGTTACTCTAACTTCTCCAGATTTTTTACACAAAAATTAGGAAGTAATTCTGCCTCTTACATCAGGTTTATATTCTACTATATTGTAAATATAAGTAGAATTTCTCTTTGTTGGATTACTTCTGATGACAACACTTTAAACAGTGGGCAATGTACAAGATCTTCATTGTATTAAGAAATAAAGGCAACTTTTTTTTTTCCTACCCTGTTTGAAAAATTCTTTGAACAGTTTTGTTTATGTTCCCTCATTCACCCACAGAAGCTTGAATTAATTTCTGTACAGTAGAGTAGGTTTAAGGGAATCAACTTCTACCATCCTTCTTGGTATTAAGCCTGTAGGTTTTTGTCCAGGACATTCATCTTTGAAATAAGATGACTATAGTTCAAACATACAGGCAGTGCCCATGAGGTTTCTTCGTGCAGTCAGACTTGATTTTTAGAAGAAAATGTCAGCTTTAACTTAAATTTGTGTAGAGTTTAACCTGATGGGCATCCACTCAGAGTGTCTATCATACTTGGAGAACCTGTATGTTCCTTAGCCTGATTTAGAAGAATTCAGAGATGGAATGATGATGGAAATATCAGTTGGTACTTTATTTTTAATTTCAGTTTTGCTCACTAAATAAGCAGTAAGAAATGGAGGTATTGTTTTTACAAAATATGCATATGTGGTCTATATATCCTTAGAAGAACATGTTCTTTACGTGCTGCAAGAGAAGCTGGTGACTATGTAGGACTCCTGAAAAATAGTCTGTTTGCTGTTTGATTTAGTCAAAAAAATCCGGAGTTTTAAACTGGGACCATGTACTAATGAACTTCTGTCTTTATTAGAAAGTTGTAGTAAAATGTTGTTTAAGATCTGATAAATAAAAGCCCTCCCTCCTTGCTGAATAATCCATTAAGTTTACCTTAAAAAACAGAATAACAAAAATTTAAAAAATATAAAAATAAGGACATCATGAACACCTTTGTTAAAGGCTTAATGCCTAATTCCTATGTCACAACACTAGGTAATACAATCCACTGCTTTTGTGATAATTATTTTTCAGATAAAAAATGATCTGGATAATTAGATGGATGTTGTCTATATGTAATTCTGATAAGCTGAATTTTTGTCTTTATCAATGCAGTATTTGGAAACCTGGTTTTTCTGACTACTCTGTTCTGTTTTGTATCGTGCCATGTCATATCTTTCTGTTATCTGATAAGTAAAACAAATTCTCAGATGAGTATGTCATACACGATCAGATGGATTAAGTTGTTACATTCAAAATCTTTTTACAAGCTAGAAGAGACACAGCTTTTAACGTGATGTTCAAATAATGCTCTAATGGTCTAATTAAAAAGTACAGCATTCACTATTAGCCCATTTGCAGCACTTAAGACAATTACGACCAGCATATATGTGCACACCCTTAAATCTGTTCCTTTTCCCAGTTCGTTCTTCTCCACCGAAGGCAATCCTCAGTTGTCTCGGAGAGCAATGTAACTGGAGAGAGCATGACAAGCTGTCGTCAGAAATGTGAGTTACCTCATGTCCCCAATGGCAAATTGAAGCCAAATAAAATCTTAATTGACTGGTTTGCAACTTGAGAGGCATTTAAGACAAAATAGAAACTCTAATTATCTGCTAAATTTCCTCAATTTGTTACATTTGCAGATTTATCTTCCCATACCTTTAATTTTCTGTCTACTGCTTGAATTTTAGCTTTTCATCAGTAACGTTGAAGTGATGTCTAGCTCCATCGATACATAGTTAGGTTTTCTTTCATAAGAATGAGTCAGTTTGTTTTTCCTGATGTTTATGTTGCAATCAGAATTCTTGGAAGAGTTTCATATTAGATAACCAATTCTGAAACGTTTAACATTCAACAGAAAATAAACATTTTGATAGCAGGTGATTATCAAAGCTCAGCAGAACTTGAAGCCTACTGGAGGTATCAAAGCATGATGATCCCTGGGTGACTACAAAGTGGCAGTTCTGCTGCTGGTTGGGTTTCTGGGATGATGGTTCTACTACCTTGATCATCTTACTGTTCTGAACCTGAGAAGTGCTCTGGCTACGTACATGTGGTCCTAGACAATTTGTTTTAGCTCAGTGCATCCCAAGCACACCCCGGGGCCGAGATGTATTGCAGAGAATGGAAGGATGAATGGTGGCTGCACGGGTTCTGATGGAGCGGGTGCTGCAGGCTTGTGGGTGCGCGGCTCCCTCTAGCTGCAGGGGGGCTGTGTGCGCGATGGACGGGGATGCTGAGCGCATTACGGTGGCAGACAGCTGTGATAAAGCACTCGTGTCCCAGCGCTGGGGATGGTGGCTGAGGTTCATTGGTACCTCACACGAAGGGGTGGTGGGAATGGGAGAGGGTGTGAGGCGGGCTCTGAGCTGCAAAAGGGGGCAGCTCTGCAGGAGTGCTGTTGTGTTAAAGGAAGTGATTGCAATGAGGATGCTCTGTATGAAGGAAGGGTGGGAGGCAAAGAGAAAAACGCGTGCCTAGATGGAAAACTGTGTATTCTACTTCAAGGCAAAATGCAGCAGGTGTTAGGAGTTGGCAATCCCACCTGTAAGTTCCTACTGTTACGTTGCCAGCAATGTGTGAATGAGCAAAAAGGTGAACTTGTGTGAGCACAGCCTGAAATCAGGAAGGTCAGCAGGGAAGTGGTAGGAGTAAGAGCCACCGTATGACAGAAAGCAGTCACAGGGCACTAAAGCCACTACGGCACTGTGGCTGATGATGTAGAGAAAAACTATGCTGTAATAAGGGTAGTTGATTTTCCAATAAAAGAAGCAGCTGAGGTTCCCATGTAAGAAGGGAAGCTGATGTTTAAAAAAAAAAAAAAAAAAAACTAAGTAAAAAATTTCAGGTTAGTCAAAGATCTCAGTGATAGCAGTGATTTCATTCATTGGTATAATAATGGCTGCTCACCCCCTGTTCATAGAATCATAGGGGTTGGAAGGGACCTCAAGAGATCGAGTCCAACCCCCCTGCCAAAGCAGGTTCCCTACACCAGGTCGCACAGGTAGGCATCCAGGTGGGTCTTAAATATCTTCAGAGAAGGAGATTCCACAACCCCCCTGGGCAGCCTGTGCCAGTGCTCCGACACCCTCACAAGGGGGAGATTGCGCACCACTAAGTGTAATTCAATATATTTGTATATCCTAAACCTGACTCAGGTAATGCTCTCCTGCCGCTTGCTCGTTGTTTGAGCGTCTCATGCTCACAATCTTCCCAATGTGGACACTATGACATTTCTTCATATAAATTCAATTTTCAGTTTATGGTACCAACCTGCTAGTTTAATGGGTAATTTCTACTTTTCACAGAGTGCCACATTGCCATTCAGGGATGGTATATTCTATCTATTTTATGCTAAGCTTTCTCCCAACGTCTGCTTATTTATCTTACCTGGTGCCTGCTTAATTCTGTTCAAAATCATTGTGTGTTCTCCTTATCTTCTGCTTAAATCTTTGTAATACAATAGTTGTGCAAGGGGGGTTATAAGTTAAGTGCAGATGATACATCAGATCCAAAATTTCTTTGATACATAATTGTTGTGAAAGGGTCTACAAGCATAGTAGGGCACACGCTGCATACAGAAAAACACAGAAAACATCCACTGTGAAAACACACTCTACCTCTCATACTGACTCTTTGGCTTCTGCCATTTGTATTGCCAGCCCCGTTTTTGCCCAGTCTGCCCGCCTCGGTGATCCCCTGCAGCACCGGCTGGAGCCCTGCGGTGCATCAGCAAGGTGAGAAACGCTGCTCTGAGTAGCTTTTGCTGGGAAGGCCATGGGAGGGAGTGTGGAGCCAGGCTCAGGGACGACACAATATACTCCTTGGTTGGGCAGGTAGACGTGTGCGCCGAGTTCCTTCGGGGCATTGGGTTTCCCGTTTCCTTCAGGTGGAGGGAGGGTTTGCTGTTCCTTGGGTCTAATGGTGTCCTGGCTCACGTTTCAGGAGCTGCCGCATGACAAAGAAGAAGTGGCATGGGGAAGTGGGAGGCAGGAGCCAGCAAGAAAAGGCATCTGCTGTCTGTCAGTCTCACGGGATTATCTTTGGATTTTTGCCGCCTGCATTCTACTGTGTGTATATGTTTTGATTAGTTCCCCGTGCCCCTCTATACCCTGAGAATAAAACTTTTTCCTTTTTGTGCTAATGTTGTCTGCTTTTCATCTTTGTCATCTATTACTTTTTGGTATTATAATTAATCCTTAGGTAAGCTCTGGGGTGGTTGTATTTGCCTGGTTCCCTGCCAGTTGTTTGCGTGCTTCTCTCTGCTTGTGCTTTATCAGACAGGGATGCCTGACCAGATGATCTCTAGAGGTCCCTTCCAACCCCTACAGCTCTGTGATTTACCCCTTCTCTCACTTGGATCCTGATCTTATTACACATTCTGTGGTAATGTGCCCCTGATAAATGGGGCTGGTGCTTTTACTTCTCTGAAGTGTTGCAGTATAATGTTGCGGGTAGTTCGGCCCCGTGCAGATGCTGGCTCGCAACCCCTGTTTCTCAGAGGGAAGGAGGATAGAGAGGGGAGGCGGGTATGCAAGTGGAACCAGTGGATTGAGGTTAAAAAGTATTTACTAACATTGAGGAAAAAAGAGGTAAAATAGCATTGTGGCTGTGATACATACACAATGTGTTCTTAACAACGGTTGCTCAGCCCGCACTGATGGATGCGCTGCCAATCCCCAGTCATCAGATGCCCTTGTTTTGTACTCTCTTTTTCAAACTTTTTCATATGTATCATGGTGTAAGGTATGGAATATTGGCTTGGCCACGTTTAGGTTCACTCTCCTGATTCTGCCCCAACTTTCTTCCTCAGCACATTTTTCACATGTATCACTGGGACGTTGTCCCTTCTATGGTACACAGAGGGTTTATCAGAGAGAACCGGCCCCATTGATGGTTCCACAAGTATTCACTATCTGGGCAGCTTTTGCTAAATATGTGCCCCATGTTTTCAATGGCCTGCACCCATTGCTCTCAAGGCAGTCCTTAATAGGACCTTAATGTATCACTTGAGTTTTCCCGGCACGGTATAGGATGGGGAACTTGATATGCCCACTCACCGCTGTGTTCTTTGGCCCAGGTGGTTATGAGATAGTTTCAGAAATCAATCCTGTTGTCTGACTCGGTTCCTCCTGGGGTGCCATGTCACCAAATGGCTTGCTTTTCAGGGCCCAGAATAGTACTTTGGGCAGTAGCGTGGTGCATGCGATCTGTTTCCAGCCATCCAGCGCTTGCTTCCCCTGCTGTAAGCGTGCAGTGCTTGGCTGGACATTGGCTGTGGTCTTATTACACTTCTCGAAGCTCACTTAATGTTAGGAATCAGACAGTTTCACTCTGTTTCTTCTCCCATTTTAGTCATGGCCTTGCTCCACCTCCATCTTAACTTATGTATTTCTCTCCTTGTTGAACTTTCTGGCTCTTGTACACTTTTTTTCTTCTTGCTTTTAGGGGACAACAGTTACGGGCACCGGTTGGTTCTCTGGTTGAACTGTGGGGCTTCTTATAGGGATTGGAGTGACCACAAGGCTAGTGGTGAGCCCGTCACAGGAGCTGGTGTGACTGCTGGGCTGCAGAGGCTGCAGCCTGGCTGTTGGTCCTCACTGGATCATCCTGCTTAGTTTTCAATTTCTGGAACTGTGACTGAATTCACCTGTAGCTGTTATTGGGTAACATAAGTGAACGAGAAGCTGCAGAAGTCTAGGCATCAGTACTGCGTGCCTGTGTGTTTTCTAATGGACTCAATCTTCTTACAAAGAAGAAAAGAAGGCGGCTGTTAGGTTTCCAAATCAAAAAATAAAAGAGTTCCAAACTAGGTCCCTTTTGAGAATACTGACTCATACTTTCTAACGCTTCTCATTTATGCCACGTATTTACGGAGCAGATGTTTTCTAAATCAAGCTGATGAAGAGTTCTTTCAATGTTGTTGTACTTGGCACTTATCCTCTCCAACATTTCACAGTAACTGCTTGTCAAAAGTCAGAACTTTCTCTTACATCCTCCCGCCCATGCATAAAAGATGGAGGGGAGGGAATAAAAGTCTTCAGTTCCTTGTGTGTCTTGTCTGGGAATTGGAAGACCAAATCCTTGCCGCTGTCTGCCCATGTATGTTTATGAAGCCATGGTAGATCATTAAATTAGATCTGTAGATAAATTTTAATTCCAGATAGCGATTATTTTGTTCATTTAATCTGAAGTCATGAGTATCAGAGATCAGGGATCCTGTCCAGAGTTCTCTAGGGACTTCGTAGGACATCCTACTAACTGCAAATTCATGTCCTCACTGACGCTGAGGCGTTTTGCTGACTTCGGCACACAGCAGTGAGGGTTTTCTTTTCGATTTCTGTTAGCTTTTTAATATTGGATTTACTATTTCTTCATCACGTGAACAAGAGAGATGTTTCTGGTTTTTTTCTGTTGATGTGGAACTGATTATCAGGAAGTGCCCAATACCACATGCCTGTAAAAGATTAAGAGCTCCTTGTGATGGTGAAACCACCGCATATGAATTAAGTAGATAATGAATCCGGATTCATTATCTATCTCTGTTTGCTTTGGTATTTTTGATCCTTTTAAGCTCTTGGCCTTGGTTATATCATGTGAAAAAGATTTCCAAAAGCTCATTACGTTAATGTTGATAAAAAAGCACTTGGTTCTTTCAGTATTATTCTGTTAGTTTTGTTGGATGCACCCTTTTTGAGTTCTGAAGTTTTTAACTCTAATGCTAAAACTGCACAAGAAATTCAGTGCAGTTTGCAAATTGCTGAACTTATCCTCTTCTGTGATGCCACTTAGATCCCATCTCTGAAAATGCAGTTGTTCTGCCTGGTTATTAATGTTTGGCATCTTTTAGGAATCTTTTCTACTTTGGCTATGACCAAGTCTGGATATCTTCTCTGTCCTACATATTTTCAAGCTGAAAAATCCATGACATTTCTTAAAAACTGATTGCAAGTTGTGTATATCTCCTTGTGAATAAAATTAATGCATCTGTTTTTATACCTTCTCTGCAGGTACTCAATCAGTGGCTCAGGTCGTGACTCAGAAGTTGCCATCCTTTAAACAAACAAGCAAATCGTTATATAAGTAAATAGGAGGGAAGCATTAGCAATGAGGATTGTTCTGCCAAAGTCCCTGTTTCTTTCAGAACGAGGCCAGTGGGACGGTGAAACTGCTTTGCTTTGGTTACTTTTCCGCTGAGAATGACAAAACAAATTAAAGGTCTTAAATATTATATACTTAACAGCAGAGACACTGTAGTTCAGCTAGGTGTTCTGATACCTGCAGAGACCTTCACAAAGCAGCAGACGAGAATAAAAAACACTTTGCCTCAGGTCACATCCAAACAGCTAACCCTCTGTGTACACGTCCCTGTCCAGAGGCATCACCACTAGGCGGGTTCCTTCCAGTTGCCCAAAACTCTGTGATCGTCTTCTGAGACTGGCTATACTTTTATCATTATAATTTACTGGATGATAAGTATAGCTTAGATTAACACAGACAAGTTTTATGCTGAGAACCAAAGCAATAAAGAAAAGCTTTTTTGAAGTTTCTTCCACATTTTCAGTGTCAGTTTGAAATTGCTTGCTGAATGGCAGATGTTTCCAGAAGTGTGTCCATTTAATAATTAAATAACCATGCCAACTCAGAGAAAATATACATATATATATATTTCTGTCTTTTTAGTATGCGATTTTGTGCATTTTCTGCAGTCGCAATGTGACTGTCTCCTTTAAGCCAATATCAGTGGGATTCACTGTTTGCTGCTTGTCTTAGACTTTCTTCCTTTCTGGTTGATCTTAATTTACAAATCTGAAACAAAGAAAAGCCTCTTCCAGCTTTTAGAAGCGGAGGGCTTGCTGGCTTAGGGAATTAGAGGCACCAGAAAGAAAGCAACCTTCAGATTCACGTTTTCTCTGAATTTCGTGTTTGGACAGCACAAATACAGCAGCCAAACCTGTGAGAGGTACGCTGCTTCCTCCAAATCTTGTCTGAGAAATGAGTCCCACTGCTCCCTGCAAAGCAATTGGTCTAATTAGGTGGTAGGAAGGAGCTTCTTTACATTCCTCACAAATTAAGCCGTGTCATCCGCTTAACATCTTAGCATCTGCTACTGCCTCTTGCATACTCCTCCACTGCGTCAGCCTGAAGGACACTTTCCTGGACCTTGCAGAGAAAAACAAACAAAAATCCCTGAAACAGAAGAAACTATCCCTTTCTCCAGTGGGATGAAGCATGTAAGGCATTGCATCCCCTCCTTATTTCTCAGTTTGCTGCACGTTTGCCTGGGTGAGTACGATGTTCGCTTTCAATAAAAATATAGGAGGGTACGGGCATCACCTTAAATCCCGTGGTAATCCTTACTGATGTGGTAATGTTGCCCTGAAATATTTTCTGTGGCAACTGCTGACCCCCGCGCGATTGTTCCCCTCTGTGCTTACATAGATTTGTTTCACATGGGCTGTTTTGAAGCTAACAGCCAGTCAGTAGACAGACCACTAACCTGTTTTTTGTTTTTTGTTTTTTTAAACTTTGCTGTTGTCTGGCAGGAAGTAAGTAACAATTTAATTCTGGCTAATTGCTCATGCAGTAGGCGTAACGTTAAGGCAGAATGTGTTCAGAGTGCTGGGTGAGCTGCCGAGGCACTGTGAGCGCTTCAGTCCCCATTCAGTTAACGTTTTGTCGTGACAGTGCCCAGATCTGACTGAGACGTCCTAGAGAGATCCTGCTGCTTGGTTTGGTTCTGTCCACATTTTTTTTTATATGCTTTTCTTCTCTGTTTGCTGCTGTGTGAATGCACAGTAGCACGTAGAAGCGATTGTACTGAAAGTGCCTGTACAGATAGAACCCTGAAAGTGCCTGCAGCAGCGGGTGCGTTGTGCCCTCGTAGTATTCCCCACAGAGCTCTTGTTTACCGAGAGTCGGGTAGCAGCTAGGTAACCGCCACCGATGACACGTTTGTCTCTGGCTTCTGTTTTAATTACAGTTCAGGCAAATTATGCCCCCTACTTCTTCGATAACGGAGCCAGGAGCACAAACGGCAACATGGCACTTCTCAGCCTTTCCGAGGACACGCCTGTCGGTCAGTATGCAAACACGTATGGTGAAAGCGCGGAGCTGAAGCCGGTTGCTCTTTTGATTGGCACCGTGTATTTTGTCATAGGTGGTGTTAAGCAGTGTGGTCTCACACGGGTTTTCTTCTCAAGCTCTTGGTTTACAACGGCATGTTTGATTTGTAGCTGTAATTTAAAGCGTGATATTCTGTCCCCTTTCCTTGGTGCACGAATCTGTTCCCAGCATCAGAGAGCGGACCTTTGGGATTTTCTTATCAGTGCTGTAAGCGTTTATGAGCAGAAAGCACAGTTGCTGATAATTCTGTCAGCCCTGATGAAAGCAAGAGGCCTGGTTTTCTGTGAAGAGTTACCACGTTCCCCATGTGTATGGCACAAATGGTAGAACGCATTTTTTCTTAGAGGAAAATTGCTTGGTAACAACAACTGTTTCTTTTTAAAACAAATAGTTTTGTTTTACTGAAAATTCAAAAACTGATACATTCCTTTTCTCTGAACTTTTCTGAACTTTTCGAGACAGGTGGATTTATACATGTCTTTTTTAAACCGTAATTGCATTTTAAAAACTAGAATGCAACCATTGGATGATTAATAATCAACATTTCCCATGGGAAAAGGATAACTTCCTAACATCTAAAAAGGGTTTGTGTAATAAAAACCACGATGAAGACCTCCAGATGTAGCACTGAGGTTCTATTTAGTGTTGCTCACCTGTCTGTAAAAAAAAGCATTCGGTTATTGCCAGTGCAGCACCAGAACACTCACTTACTGTTACCCTTGTGCACAGAGGAGGGAGAGGGCTGCAAGCAGTCCCTCTTGTGTCTGTCAGGGGCTGCAGGCAGGCAAAGAAATGCTACAGGCTTTGGCTCTGCTGAGGTTATGAGTTGTGCGTTAGTTACAATCCCCAGCACTTGTAGGTGAGGGACGTGTGGTATTTCAGGGCACTGAAAGGAGCTGATGGTTTATCCGTGCTACTGATGGAAGAAGCGCTTCAGCTGTGAGAACACACCAAGTTCAAGAAAAGCACATTATCATGCTTGTGTCATCTTTTACCCAACCTTCTTTTCCTTTCTGGTATTTTGTCTGCTTATAGGTAGTTGTGGTCTGTCAGTTATATACCTTATAGCATAAATTACCACGAAGAAAGCAATCGCTGTTTCTATGTGACAGCTTGGCTTTGCCTGTGTATCTCCAGATCCCACTTAAAGCTGTGGATCATGAGGTTTCTTAGGGTCAGGGGGACCAGAACATCAGTTCTTCCAGTGGCAGATATAAGAACCATGGGAAAAGTAATGAGCTGAAGTGGCAGCAGTGGTTTGTGTGACTGCTCAGTGGGGCAGGTAGGGATATTTGGTGAGGAGCTCATTTCCAAGTGTTGCCTCTGCATGTACAAGATGTATGTGACCCTAACCAAGGTCTTCCCACACGTGTGAGATACTATTTCAGGTTGTTTGCTTCATCTTACCTCATTAATCCTGTAAGCTCTTGTAGTGGAACGCTGAGAAGAGATGCAAAACAAGGGACTGAAGCACCTTTATAAGGGCTCACTTCTCAAAGTCCAGGTATCTTCAGTGCTTCAGAGATTTCTGAATGCCTTTCTTTTTTTCCCCCATGCCCCCACATATAAGCCCCCTCCCACTGAAAGCAGTTTGCAGTGGCACTTCTTTGTGCTCACAGCTCCAGCTCCCCACTGCCTGCCTCCGTCTGTTTTCTGGCGTGGCCACCTTCCCTCCCAAGTCAGCCAGGATGCAGGTGGGAAGCAGCAGCAGTTGATAAAGAGCAGGTTTGAGGTCATGGTTTGTGGTCCATGTCCTCCAGCAGCCCCTCTTGCTCTAGGATGAGCTTACAGTCCATAGCCACCCGTGAGCTTGGTGTTGATTGCTTGTTGCCTTTCCAGGTGGAGAGAGGGTGAATAACCCCGGTGAGGTGGCATGTCCACGCATGGCCCTCTTGATGCCTTGCTAATAGTTGTCAGCTGTGGTGGCAATGGAGGATGTGAGTCCAAAGTGTTCCTGGCCTTTGTAACTTGGCAGGCAGCATATCTGTTTGCAGAGCATTGCATATGAAGCAGGGAGATCATGTCTGCAGCGAGAAGGCAAAAGCACGCCCCAAAGCACGTGGACAGAGGCTCCCCATGAATAAATTTGTTAGAAGTGAAGTAAAATTGAGCAGTAGCACCGGAGGACAGGCATCCAGCCTGAGCAGAAGGAGCAAAGAGCAAATGGCTTTTTAGAGAAAATAAAATAATCGAGACAAATCCTGACATGTCTCTGGGAAGCAGCATGCAGCTCCCAGGACATCCTGTCCCCTCCTGCTGCTCTGTCCCCCAAGCACCAGTGTGTCATTGAGGCTCTCACATCCATCTACTGTGTCCTCTGTCAAAGTCCCTTCCATTCCTACATCTTTCTGACTGGGAGATGCTGTTTACTTGGGATTCAAAGATAATATTTTGGATAGTTGTTTCATTTATCTTCTTTTCAGCAAGTGGAGACAGCATGCTGAGCAGAGATTTTTAATTGGTATTAACACTGTGCTCCCAGAGTGTTAATGATATGGAGGGGATTGTGCAATTAAATTACAATTCAGGCTAAATTTGGAACTGTAATGAGGTAGAAGAGAAAATCTGACACACAATCCTATCTGAGAGGTGTGCAAGTATCCTGTGTTGTGAAAAATGAGAAGTTTCAGCTTTAGCTGCAAACAAGTTCAGTGTAAAGATCGATGATGTCTTTCATTATTTGCTCAGAATGCTCAGCAGTCTCTGTCTATTACAATATCACTTGTAGCTACAACAAGAAAATCCTCTTTTCTGCATAGAAAAATTTGTAGAATGTGCAGGTAGGATAGACAGCAGTATGAAACATGGAAGGAAAGAGAAAGCAGAGAAGGGAAATTGAAGCGGTGGAAACTTCTAAACACAGAAAAAGGATGTGAAGAAGCACTGTGATGTCAGTGGAGTTGTGACAATTGTGATACCTGAATTCCCCATTTGGCACCAACTGTGATATTGAGAGAAAGCCTTTTGAAAACGAGATCAGCACAGTCGATGCTGGTGCTGTAGGACCTTCAGCTGCCTTGAAATTTGCCTCTTTAGCAGGCAGCTCTATCAGGAGGTGGGTGTCCTTTTTGGACACTATTTGGAACAATCTCAGCTTATTCCTCTCTGTTGGTAGATATAAAGCAGTTTGGGTTCTGTACCTCTGTAATCTGTCTATTTTGGATAAGGCTCCCAAATCACAGCAGACTGCTATGAGGTAAAAGAAAACTACGCAATGGTGTTGTATATATCAGGCTCAGTCACTGATAGTAGTGGAATGTATTCAGTTATTAATGCACAGTAGAATGACACCCAAGTTTAATAAAAATGATACCAGTAAACACTCACCATCTTAAAGTTTGGGTGTTGTAACTCCCCTAGAATTTGTTGCTTCTGATAAACAAAGTCAGTTTACTGTGAAAACTGGCACTTAATTCTCAGATGTGTAAAAATAGAAATGACAATCTTTCTTTTCCCAGCGTGTGAAGGAAATAGATTGATGAATTTAGAGAATTTATTCATTGGTATGAGCACGAGTGGATGTGTTAAGCAGAAAGTTTAATGAGACGGAGGTAATAATCGTAGCTAAGCAGGAAGGCTTTTGCTTCTAACTCTGAAAATGAAGAAGTCTACAAATGTCCCTACGTCTCTGGAGCCTGGGCCTTGTCCAGTGAGAGTGCTGCCTTGAGCCCAGGCTCCTCCACCCTCTGGTTTATGTGAGGGCCTTTTGGTGCTGCCGGGGTTATCTCCCAGTTCTACAGCAGAATCGCTTCAGACACACCTCGGTTGATAGTCAGGAACATGCTATCTCTGTGAATGCTGCAATGCAAACAGTACAGCTATACAGGAAAGGCCCCTCACTGAGGGAAAGCAGCACTGGGGAATTCAGTTAAACCATCAGGGTAAAAACTGGCAATTGGAACCACTGAACTACCTACATGCCTGTATTTCACAGTAGGTTTGATTCACAGAAGCTTTGCCTCCCACAGGGTGGCTAAGACCCAATGAAGCAGGCTGGTGAAATATTCACTGGCTGACATAACCACGGGGAAAGGCTCAGCGACCACTTTTTCAGGTGCCCATGTGTATACTCTGAATGGAACTGATCCGGAAGGAGATCCCGTGACGTACAGTCTGACCTACGAGGCTGGATCAAGGCGATACTTTTCTGTTGATGAGAACCTTGGAAACGTGACGCTGATCGAGGAACTTGACAGAGAGGTAGCGTACGGTGAAATGTCATCGCTCTGCTTTAGTGCAATTTCCTTGACTTTCAGTTGATCTGTGTCGTTGAGGGACAGTGCCAATTTGTTTGTAATTTGTAATTCTTAGACCCCATAATTCATCCATCAGGTTGTTTTCCAGTTGACTTGAACCACTGACACTATTGTCTTGGCAACTGTGGGCTTTTTATTTTTTTCCATCATTTGCCAGAAGAGTTTATCTTTTATTCTTATCTACCCCCACATGCTCTCAATCAAGAACAGTCCTTTAATCCTCAGACGTAATTGAAATTCTTTAGAACTCTCCTGTCATAGGGCGAAGTAGAAATGTACGTAAGCGGTGTCTGAGTATACTTTACTAGATATGTCATGGTCCTTTAGCCCATAACCATGTGGGTTAAAGATGTTCCCAGCAACAGTGGTCTAAAGGCAACTTTATTCTGGAAGCACAGATATCACCCATCATGTAGCCCATGCAGTACAACACAATATTTAGTAAACTTTTCAAAATACTGCATACTAACAGAATAATTTTGAACTAATACTGTTCTATGAAGTATTTCTTCAAAAAGATGACTTTTTTTTCTTTTTTTCAATGGCGCTTTATAATACAATACAAATTCCCAGAGCAGCCACCTCTTGGCCGTATCTCCAGAAAGCCCACGAAGCACTTCAGCTGAAGCCTCTGAGGGGCCTTCTCAGCCTCTGCTGTGGTGGTTCTGTCGTATCAGTTGCTATTTACGTGTACCTGCTGAGATATTTTTAAGTCTGCAGTTCCTCCTCCAATAAGAGCAAAACCACCTAACAAATATCTGTTACTGTTTTACAGAAAGAAGATGAAATTGAAGTTATTGTTAGTATTTCAGATGGCCTGAGTACAGTAAGTATTATATTCTTCGCTAACTTGTCAAACTGTTCACCCTGCTGTTGCACATCCTTTCATTAAATTACCCTCCAGGGACTACCTCATTTTATCAGAAAACATAATCTCATTAGAGTCTTACCTCTTGATTCAAGAGCCACCAGGCTGCCAGTATCTCAGGTCTCGCTCCAGCTATTAGAGGATAATTAAAGTGTAGTGTGAGCTGAAAGCTTGACAGTAGCCTGGTGAATAACAGCAGCTTCCTATGAAGTTTCACTGTCAGCTCAGTGGCACTCATAACTAAGAAAGAGCTGGCTAAAAAGTGTAACACGACTGGAACCAGAGCCAGGCATGCAACAGCTGACTGGCCCTCCACCCTCTCAATGTTTCTCTAGTGCGGTATTAAGAAGCTTTGCCAAGGCTAAGGTGGTTTTCTTGTCTGCTGTTGAACACAGCTTTGACTATGTCTAATCATTAAGGGTGTATATGAGGCACAAGCAGCCAGTCCTAGTTGTACAATTTCCTTGTCATTTTCACTTTACAGATAGATGTTATCGTGGTTAGGATATTAGTCAGCCGGTAAGAGGACTTGGGTTTTGTCACTAGCGGTGCCACAAAAGTGTGACCCTCTTGCTACCCCCAAAACTGGATAACTCAAGAGCTCTTCCTGATCTCAAACAAATGGAGTGCGATTATTCTATGGTTGGGAGGCATCTATGTCCTACAACTGCTCTCACAATTTCTGTAAATATCTATTAATGGGATCGCATCTGTGTGTCCACTTTGCAGAAATCTGGGCAGTTCTGTTGATATATTTTGGTTTCATATTTTTAAAAAGTTAGATTGTTCAGATGGTAGATGGTTAAGTATTAAAAGCATGCATTCGTCCATCCAAATTATGCATGCTATTGACCTACTAAGATGACATCAAGTGAGATATTAATGCTCTTGACTGTCAGCTACCAACTTTTACACAGTCTTTTATGTATTCCCATAAAATGTATACCTGTAGCTTGAATGCTACACAGAAGAAAAATGACTTTTGAAAATTGGCCCCAATGTCTAACCTGTGAAGTGCTTTAAGTCTTTTTTTTTTTAGTTGAGAGACATCTGGGTGTTATCCACACAGCTAATTCTTCTGGCTTCTGTGGTTTTCTGGTTTTGATTTGTTTTGTTTTTCTTTTATACGCCCAGTTTTGTTAGTGCAAAGACATTGTATTACAATGCATGTTTTTGTTACCTTTGACTGAACATCAGTAGGCAAAATGACCAGGTTCTCACTGAAAATCAGCTCAAGTCACAACGTGTTCTTCATATTCCATTCCAGGTTTCAGAGAAAGTTAGGATCCTTGTAACAGACGCTAACGATGAGAGCCCGGAGTTCATCAATACACCTTATATAGTCCAAGTCTCAGAGGTTGGTGAAGTTTCTTTGCATACTGTATTTCAGCAGAATGTGAAGAGGAGCTGTGTGTTTTCAGTAAAGTAACAACACGTAGGACTAACTCACATTCTTGGGTTTGGTCAAACGCAGGGAGTAAGTCTGCGTGGACTTAAGGCATGCTATTTAGTGGGTAACTTCTACAACGTGATTTTAGAATTTGTTTCAGTGGAAATAGGGTACGCTTTGTTTTAGCAGATTTCCTGTCCTGTTTATTCCAGAAAGCTTTACTTCCACATTCTGCTTCAGTTTCCTCTGTATCCTCTTTCTTCGTGCAGTTCGGTTCCCTCATTCATTGACACTCTTCCTACCAGCATGCCCTTTCTCTGCCTCCTTGCGCGCTCGTTTTTCACTTCTGTCTGACTCTAGTACAACTTTCTGGTCACAGAACTCTCCCTCTGGCAGCAGTATCTTTAAGATTGAGGCAGTGGACAGAGACACTGGTTCTGGAGGAAGTATCACCTACTTCTTGCAGGTAAAGTATTATCTGTACCTTCGAGAATCATCTCTCATTTAAGATTCAGAGGATTGAGCTGCTACTAGTGTCTTAAACAGAGCCCATTTTGCAGTATGCACAAGAAAACAAGCTTTGGCAAAATGGATAGTCTGTTGGTGAGCAGCCAAGTGCAGCATGGCAGCCAGGGATTGGAGCTGGAGTTGCCATTGTCATTTCTGTGCCTCGTATCACAGCTCCTGTGGGCCTCTTCCTTGGGTGACAGAAGAGCAAGTCTCACTTGTAACCCTGTGTTCATGTAGGATTTCAAAAGCATGATATGGCTTTCTTCAGAAGGGAAAGCGCATGGAAACCTGATCTGTACTTGGATGCGGCAGGCTGGAGCAAAACTGAAACCTGTACCGCAGTACAGAGTACTATGTTTTCTCTCTGACAAAGCCCACGTGAGACCAGCCTTTCAGGTGTTGCCCACTGGGGAAGAGCTGAAAGGGTTTCATATTTAAAGCTGGGCAGACGTTTGCATGCCAAAAGGGAAACATTTTACGTGATGCCCTTCGAAGTTGTTATTTCCGTAAGTGTTTTCTTCCAGATGAGCCTTATTCAAAAGGCAATGGAATAAAATAGCCAAACCAATTTGTTGCAATCTTTACCTTAGATACAATACAGAGACAAGTTGGAATATATTTACATAGTACTGAAGGTAATCTGGTTAAGAGCTCGGGCATTCTGAGAAAGAACACCTTGTTGAGATTTAGTTTTGATTTCACCAATTCTGAGCCAATTAAAATGCAGTACGTGCAGGATTCAGTTTTGCACGGGGCTTCTTCCAGTAAGCCAATAGACTCTGAAGCCAGAAACAGCTATTTCAAGCTTCTGTGTCTAGCTGATATAACTGAACTTACTAAAGTAACTAAAAGATTACTAAATATGTTTGTTTACTGAAAAAATGTTGCCGCATCCTTTGGCACAATTCTCAAGTTGCTTAGAAAGAACGATCTTGGTAACTCTGCTGTGGGCAGATGGTGATGCCCACCAAAAGGACAGTGATTGTCTGCCAGTGACTGCTGTGTATGGAAACCCAAAGTTATGTGTTTGTGGATCCTCTCCATAAGGGGAGGGAGACATTTTTAGGCCCTTTTGAAAATCAGGTGTCTTTTAGATGTCTCTTTTGGATAACCCAAAAATCACTAAACTGTCACTCTAAAAGTCCTTGACAATATTCTGTGCATGCAGCATGCCATTGTTTTTCTTCTTCCTTTCTCCCCCCATTGTTTGTTTGTTTGTTTGTTTTCCTGTTCAGCCTCTCTCCCTCATTCCAAGCAATGAACTGTTAGCCAAAGTTTAAGATTTCACAACGAAAAAGATTTGTAAAATCTACATTGAAGCCAGCTGATTTATTCTGAGTAATGAGAGACTCGTGGCTGGTTCATGAATTGTTCATAAACACACAGAGGTGAAATTCATCAAATGTGTTATTCATCCAAACTGTATCATTATTCTAATCTTTTCCCTTAGCAGATGAAACAAAAGATCAATCCCTACGGCCATCTTATTTTCATACCTGTAATCTTCTGCTGTTTCTCCTTTCTTTTTCCTCTAGAACATCCATGCTAATAAGTTTACAATAGACCGTCACAGTGGGGTCCTGCGCATCAAAACGGGGGTCACGCTGGACTATGAGAAGTCAAGAACGCATTTTGTTGTCGTGGTAGCCAAGGTAAGAAGCTTTCCTCTGAAACCGAGGGAGGTGAAGGATTGCATTTGAGTAGGGCAGCTTAGATCAAATAGAATTGTGACTTAAGGGGCAGTTGAAATAAGAAGCATGACACTGAGACAGCAGAGTTCCCTCCCTCTGCCAATTCTGAAGGAACAGTGGGTACCACAGAGAGGTGAGGTGGAAAGGCGGCCAGTGCCTGCTGCTGAGCAACATCTGGAGCAGCCAGGGTGGATTCCCCACACTGAGCTGAGTCTCCAAGTGCCAGGGCAGTGAGCTGCTCTGCAGAAAGTCACATGTATGCTCTGGGAGTGACTCAGAAGCAAGTGTTGGTGTACGCAGCCCCAGCTTTGGGATGCGTCAGTCCCTTTGGACTCTCTCGTGCTGCCCAGTACTCACCCCTGTCACAACAAGGGCAGAGCTCTGGAAGAGTGTGTGGACGTTTCTTTTTCTCCTCTGTGCTGTGGCAGGATCTTAGATAAATCCCACAGACACTGCTGCGCATCCTTACTCAGCAGTACGGTGCCTGTGGCATGGCTGAGGATTCATAAGAGGCATTAAGAATTTACAGATCCTGAAGTTCCCCAGATCCTGCGGGGAACTGTCAGACACGTGGTCACATGGGTGCAAGGAGAATAATTTTGCTGCTACTTACAGTGACACTGAGTTTCTTGCTTTGTGAAAAATGTATGGACCATGTTACTTATTTATTTATCCAGGATTCATTTGTAGAGAAATTACAAAATCTGGCTTAAATGCTGCCTTTGGGCAGTAAGGAACAAACCTTTTTCCAAAAATTGGAATTTCTTTGAGAAGAGACACAGCAGACATGCAGAACAACTCACACCAGCATGGCCACTGACCTCCAGCTGGTGCTCTGAGACTGAGGGTGTTGAAAGCTTCTGAAACTGTGAGGCGTTTCTCTAATTGGCATTGCTGTACTACTAGCACAGCACTGACTGCGGTAAGGTCCCCGCAGACTGCATGCTGTGGTTATCACACAGCTCCTGGGTTTGTGCTCCTCCACATTGTCATTTAAGCTACGCAAGAACCCCTGGGAGACCTTGGTCACACGCACCATGCTTAATTTTCCTGCGAATATGCACTACTTTGCTACAGCAAAGACTGTTGTCTTGATATTATGGCAAGCTAACTTTTTGCATCTGTTTCTAGCTTTCTTCTATCCCAAATAACCAAACAACAAACTTAAATTCTCCATCTGAGTTGTTGGTAAGCATTAACGCATGACTGCATATTTTGGCAAACTACTTCCTTAGAAGAAATTACTTCTAAGACTTCACCAGGTGTCTGCCTAATCAGAGAGGAAATGGAACAGATGGAAAAGAGAAGGGAATAGGGCAGTAGAGGTGAGCATGTGTTGAGAGAAATAAGAGATTCCTGGAACCGCGTTTGGGAAGGCTCGTGTGGTGCATACAGTGCCATAAATGAACTTGCCTGCCTGCTCCAGCTGAACAGTAACTTATTTTCTAGGATGGTGGCGGGAAGCTCAGAGGAGACAACAAAGTATTCTCAGCCACAACAACTGTTACTGTCAACGTGGAGGATGTTCAGGACACTCCTCCCATGTTCATTGGGACTCCCTACTATGGATATGTCTATGAGGATACACTTGCGGTAAGTGCTCCTTAGAAGGGCAGCCTTTCATGTCTCAGCCAAGGTAAACACATGCTCTAGGCTGTTGTGCTATCCTCTTGGCAGAGGTGATCCTGACATCTGCGTAGTGCAGGATGCTTTCTGCTCAGGTAGACAGGCGGAAGGGCCCAGGAAATCCCCCAGGCCTAAATCCTCCAGAACATGAAGCAAGCAGGGGCATACTTAGGAGGACCACTTAAGCTAAAACTTTGTTTGTTGGCACGCCTACTTACGTATCACAGGCAATCAAAGAAGCACAGTGATCTCCGGGCTGTGCCGTCATCTCAGAAGCTCCTAACATCGGATTTGCTTAAACGAGAGCATAGAGTTTTGCCAGCCTGAGGATTATGTCTAGTATGGTGATTTTAGCCATACGGTGGTCTTGATGCTGATGATGCTTCCAGATGGAACCTTGGTAGCAATCCACAGGTCTCAGATTTGTCACTCAAGGTCTGAGGAAAAGGACAAGAGGCTGGGCACAGGGCAAGCAGGCGTAGTCTCTTGGCTGGAGCATTTTTCTCATTGGAAGTCAATGGTTTTTAGGGGGTTCCCCATGAATCACAAGCAAATGAACCACCATTCCTTCCACACCTAACTGCAGAAAGACTTACTGAACTTCAGTTTATTAATGCGCCATTGCAATGACATGGCTTTTTTTATCTCAACACACCCAAATGGTAACACCCTATTTCTCCCCAGGGCTCTGAGGTACTCACTGTTGTTGCACTTGATGGAGACAGAGGAAAGCCAAACAGTATTCATTACTGCATCGTGAATGGTGAGTAGACTTGGCTTGTATGGAATCTGAAGGGAAGTCGACTCTAGATGTGGCATTAAATTAGAGAGGAGGAAGTAGAAATACAAGAAATGTGAAGTTGAGTTGCAGAGCTATTCAGGAAATTCTTCAGTTGGTTACATCATCTAAAAAGCAACCTCTAAAGTGAATGGAGAGGGTTGCAGTCAAGATTTTGCCCTGGTGTGGAATGGAACCCATGCTGATGTCCCTTCTTCCCAGATACAAGGGAACGGGTTGAATAGGGGTTGCAGAAGAGAAAAACAGGTGAAAAATTAGAGAATTCAGAAGGAAAGGTAGAGAATGAGGAAGAAAAACAAAGAAACAGGACAGAAAGAAGCTAAACCAGGGGGAAAACTGTTGATGGACAGTAAATGAAGGCAGAGGAACCAGGGAAGCTGTCCAAGGAACATGTATGAGGTACATTAAAAAGAGTGTGGCTATCAGGTCAAGGGACAGGTGCCCCAGCTGCTGGCTGTCCCCTCCCTGAGCAGCACAAGTTCACCAAGTTTAAAGGGATCAAAGCCCCTTTACTGTTCTTCTGTTCAGAATGATGGAAGTCACACTGCACGGACCCAAGTCAGCCTGCAGCCCTGTCCTTCCTGTGGGGCAGACTCAACCTCTATGAAAAAAGTCTGGGCTTTACCCTAGATTCTCCAAAATCTCTTTTCACGAAGGTCAGCCTTGTGAGAGCCCAAGAGTTTTCTGAACCAACTGGGGCCTAAAGCCAGAAGATGCTTCTCCCAAGATACTGTTTGCAGAAAGAGTGACTGTGCTTCTTTAGGATAAGTTGTCAAATATCTCACCTTAGTGGATATTAGTGAGAGAGATGTTCCTGTGGTTCAGACTCAATTACATATGCATTTGCCAATTCAGATGAGAACTGCTTTTCTTTTTTCTTTTTTCTTTTTTTTTTCTAAATCAGCATGCAAAGAAGGCAGCATAGTGGAAATGAATACCAAATGTGCATGCCTGATTGCTCAGGCTCAAAAGGAACTTTACAAAGGTGGGAGAGAGGAAAGTGAGGGCAACTGCCTGCAGGGGCAGAACTCCACCGAGCTGCTCCCTAGGGGAGCAAATCCTTGTCACCCCTCATCTGTGCTTTCACCACACTATGGCCAGGCATAGAAATACTTTCTTTCTTAAAAGGAGTCACAGATCTATGGATAGGAGTGGATAGACTTACAGACTAAAATATACTTAATGAAGTGTATGGTTAGTATATCGTGCTTGTTCAAGAAGCAGGGAGCATGGCACATAACCAGAGCATCTCTGTTTATTGCAGGAAGCGAAGGGTCATTTGAAATCAGCAACACAACTGGAGCTATTTCCGTGATAAAAAGTCCAAATCAGCTCAGGAAAGAAGTGTATGAACTAAGAGTTCAGGTGTGTACTGATGGAGCTGGCTGTGCTTGGTTTACCCTGCTACCGCCCTTTCCTGGCAGATTCCTTATGGAGAAATTGCCCACTTGTTGCTGTTGCTGATGTGGTTCCTTACCTCGCTGTGACCAGATGCATTGCAATGCATTCAGTGATACTTATATGAGTTTAGAAATAATCTAGAAGTTTCCCCTGCTTTCTAGTCAAATTAGTACTGCACGTTGCCTATTGCTATCAGTTGTAAATGCACCTACTTTAAGATAAGCATTTTTTTTCAGGGATATCAATCACATTTTTAATATTGCAGAGCTGTAGTACCAAATCAGTGATCACCCCGATTGTTCGTAAGTGAAACAAGAGTTGTAAGTAATTTGATTTAGCACTGCTAAATGAAACAATTTAAGCTATTTTAACAACTTAATTGAATGGTAATTCTTCAGAAAGGAACAGCAGACTAGCGCTGCTGTTTTTGAGCACACACATGACAAATGTGTCTTGTCACAGCAGACTCTCTGTTCTGACAGAATAAACACCTTAGAAACAAGGAGGTGAATTAATCCACATGTTGGAATCATTCAACTTAGATTCCATCTTTCAGTTCATAAAAATGCCAGCTAGATTTGCTCATCTGTACAACCCACACCCAGCTTAAATTATGCTAATCTGGACAGCCAAGTGGAATTGTAAATCGGAGAATAAATCTGTGATTCGGCTCTCTGAAATGTCAAGCAGCCTAAATACAGCAAGTACAGTTTTCCCTCACAGAGTCCCAAAGCTGCTGCCCTTCCAGGACCGTGACAATCAAATACCTGTGGTACCCAGCACATTTCAAGTTCATCTTCCTTTCCTATTTTGTCAATGCTTTGGGCAAGTGATTGTCTTGTCTCTACCAGGTTATCTGTCTTTAGAGAATTGGTTTTACCTAGGGTAAAATACAAAGCTCACAAACTGAGAACTCTTCCATCAGAGCTTTGCTGGGACTGGCTTATTACCAAACTTCCTCATCATCGTAAACTCCAGTGCAAAGTGGACCGAGACTGCTACAGAAATGCAAGGCTGTGAATGCTTGTCCAAAACTGTTGTGTCAGGGTGATCTGTGCGTGCAGAACAATACCCAAATGTGGAACTGAGGAACGAGCCAGCTGCAGCTAAGAAGGGAACACTCCCTCATCATTGTTCTCTCTCTTCTACTTTCCGCAGGCATCAGAAGTCAGCCCAGAAGGTGATGTCTCAGCATACGCCTTTGCCACGGTGACTATAAGGGTGGTGGATCTCAACAACCACCCGCCGACATTTTATGGGGAAAGTGGTCCCCAGAACAGATTTGAACTGACCATGTACGAGCATCCCCCAGAGGGTGAAATCTTGAGAGGACTGAAGATTACAGTCAATGATTCGGATCAGGTACATGGAAACCATGCGAGTTTCCCTGCCCTATCTTCCCAAAGTTAGAAAGGGACATCAGAGTGGCAAACGTCAGGCCTTGTTTTTTTTTTTTGGAACTCAATTGTTTCACGTGCATTCCCAGAAAGCTTAGGGCAGGCAAAATATCCGTGGGGTCCATTACCACAGACTGTTTGCACTCTAAGGCATGTCAGATGTCATTTATTCTGAGCATTATGTCAAAGAGAAGAGTGGTGGCCCTGATTCTGCCGCCCAACTCTCGAGGCCACTGAAATCGAAGAGCCCTCATTTATTTCTTCTGTCTATGGATTACGTTCACTTGCTGTCATCCTCATGTCTGGGAACATATTCCCTTTACGTATCTACTAAGAGATCCCAGTGGCTTTAGTAACTTCAAGAGCTTTCAGTTTTTGTCAGTATCTTCTCAAAACCCTCTGGAAACCATGCAGTCCGTACCCTCACATTGTTTTTACAACGGCATATTATCCCTCTAGAGCTTATGTTATGATCCAAGTCTGTAATTCTTGCTGTGATATATCATTCCTATAGATATATTTACTGCTATTTTTAGGTTATCTTAAAAATTTCACCAGACCCAAACTAACTGTAACCAGATAGAGCAAAAGACGACTCCATCCATCTCAGCCTGATATCTAGCTGACCTCTGATACCCACAAATACTGTAGCAATGGTTGCTATAGGGATCTCTAGTGCCTGAATGGCATCCAGCTGAGTTGCCTCAGGTTAGGTAGTGACAAGAAAAAGTTTAATGCATCTGAGAGCTGTATTGCTATCAGAAAGAGCACTCATATATAACTGTGCTCAGTATTGTGTTTTTTTGACTTTATTGTACTCTATCAAACCCACTAGCTTCTTCCCCCTCCCTCCCGTTGCTCCGAAGCATCTGGATAAATGCCTGCTTTCAAAGCGGTACTATGTCTCTCCTGCTATCATCACAGAGGATGCTGCTGCAAAAGAAACAAAATAAAACCCATCTTACCTGTTTGGAAACCAAATATATGTATCACCTAGAGTGACAAAATATTCAGGACTGCAAGTTAGGCTATAAAATAAGCAGAAAACATGTGCCTCCCTCTAAGGCAGGGGTGGTGGGAATCCCCACTTGGTTTTTCTTCTCCGTGCTCCAGTTAATTTTAAAGTTTACCTGGCACTCCAACACACAGCAACCAGGTCACACTACTGCTGCTCACCTTCCAGCTACCATTGCTTCTCACATCCTCCCTGTCCAGGAGGCATACCTCTATGATAGGATTTGGCCTTTTCCTTCACCTGGAGCTGTCAAATGTGTGTCACATTGTATTCTGCTCCCAAGAGCACCAACTCCCCAGAGGCTTAGAGGCTGCAACTCCAGATCAATTTAATCCAGTCAGTGCTAAATGTCAAGTCCCGCTTCTGTTTGGAAATTGCACATTTTCTGTTTGGAAATTGCACATTTTCACAGCTCCGCATCATCCCAGGATGTGAGATCTTAAGCCAGAGGCTGGATTTTCTTTGAGAGGTCTATTATTCTGGCTTGGGCAGGTCTGTTGCCTCCCCTTAGCAGGAAACAGGAGAAGGCAGAACTCGCCCGTATGCGAGTGATGCCATCCCTCTCACTCGCACTGGCTGTCAGCATGAGGAATGCAGCTGAAAACTTCTTGCCAAAAGAGTGATTCTACTAGCCAGCCTCACTGCAGGATTGTTTTATTATGACTGGAAGAATAACCAAGCTTGTCAGTCTATTTACAGAAGAGCTACGTCTGTCTTGTGACCAGGCCTGGAGGGATTATGTAGCTAAGCTTCTTAGCAGTCTCTTCCCTTGGGGATGGGGAACAGAGGGCTCTAAGCAGTAAGACTGATTCTAATTTTATACAGCTTGAAGAAACAGAGCCAGTGTAAGCTGAAAGAAACAAATCACTCACCAAAAACAATGCAGTGTCTGCTTTTCTTCACAGGGAGCCAACGCTAAATTCAACCTCCGTCTTGTCGGACCCGGCGGCATCTTCCGAGTTGTTCCCCAGACAGTCCTGAATGAGGCTCAGGTTACAATAATAGTGGAAAATTCTGCTGCTATTGACTATGAAAAACTGAAAGTGTTAACTTTCAAGGTACTTCTGCTTTTTGGATCTTCTCTGCCCATGTGTCTGATACCTGTATGACCGCTTATGTGTCTGATGGGTTTTACCTACTCAGTCCACCTGGAGCTGTCTGATGACTTGTCACTGCCTTTATATTCTGCAGAAAGGAAGTTCATTTCCTCCTATGTTTCATCAACTTCCAAAAGGTTTAATGGACCCATCTGTAGGATAATTTACTCTGGACAGTACAAACTGTTCAATCTCAGTGGAAACTGTATACGGTCCAAGTCACTGTAGAATGAAATCTACTCATGTAGTCTAGTCGTTCTTGATAGACTGTAGGGTAAAATAGGTTCTTATTTCTATTCAACATGTATCCCGCAGCAGCTTTGAGAAGCTATTATCTTCTTTTTTTCCAGTTTCTCTGGTTTGTTGTTAAACAGCCAAATGCCAGAGAGGTATAACAGCTGACTCGACAGGGAGGTGCACTGAAGTACTACCGGAGACAAAGGCTGCTTGAGAAAATTTATCTGCCATTTAGGGATGGCAATTAAATGCCATTGGTTTTCAGGACCTCCTTCATTTTCAGCTCGGAGCACACCCCTCCTCGACAAGAGCCCAAACCTGCCCCGCACCATCTGCAGACGCTCACATCTCCTGCAGACTGGGACCGGATGCGGTTGCCAAAATCAAAGTCTTTTTTAAAGAATTTCCTGCCACCTTTAAGATTCCATCTGACTGCTTTTCTGGCACTTGTATTAACTGCTGCTGTGCAGTCCTGTGGAGAAACACCTTTAGCTATTTTTTTCTCTCCATGCTTCTAATGAACAATATAGCACTGCATAATGCATTACAGATCAGAAATCTGACAAAAATCTCGTCCCGTGGGAAGATGTTGCCAGCATGCTGACGTAGCTGGACCGTGGCTGCGGAAAGAGGGAACAAAAATGAATGTGGAAACAAAGTGAAAACACTATGCTGTCCCAAGGCGCCTTAGGATGGGCAGGTTCTAGCACCAAAGATGATTTCCCCGTAGATGCTATGAATTAATTACAGCACCACGTGCATCATAAGCAGTGAGATTTTATCTGTGTGCTGTTCTAGGAACTGATTCCACACAAGTAGGTTTGGTGATGTCCAACTGTAAAAATTTATTCTGCTAAAGTACCCTCTGAATCTCCCGAGCACACGGGTTAGCACACACATGTGCTGTGGTAATTAGAGCAGTCCTTCGGGTCGTATGTCTTCTGGAATCCTGTTGCTGTTTATTCCCTGCCTACTTTAAACTGCTTGCTCCAAGCCCTGTCACCTGTGGGTGACGCAGCCTTCCTCTGACCTAGCAGCACATGGAGTAGAGGAGCACTCGCAGCCCTCAGCTCCAGTGCTGCACTGAGCGGGCAGGGGTGCCACTGCACCATGTGAAGCTCAAACTTTCCACTAGGAAGTTCCTTTAAGAAGTAATAACATGTCCCTCAGAGTCATTTTCTGTTTCCTTTTCTGTAGCTACTTGCAATCGAGGTGAACACACCAGAGAAATTCAGCTCGACAGCTGACGTAGCAATACGCCTGCTGGATACTAATGACAATGTCCCGAAGTTCTCCTCTGACTACTACATTGCCAGGATCCCCGAGAACTCTCCGGGTGGCTCAAATGTAGTTGCTGTAACTGTAAGTTTTATTCGTTTGTAAATAAATGTTCTCTTCTCTAGCTACTTGTGCAGACAGCTCAAATGCCTGAAACATCATAGAATCATAGAACTGTTTGAGTTGGAAGGGACCCTAAAGGGCCATCTTGCCATTCAGCTTATGGATTTAGCTCCAGTTCCATTCCAAAATCAACAAGATAAGAAATAATTAAAAATATATATTTATCACGTTGTGGGCAACTATTTTTAAGAAGAACAAATTTAATTTTTTAGATCTTTTTTGTTTTTTACACTAAACTCCATCTGCTTTTAAGACAAAACACATGGTCTGTGGCTACTAGGAAAGCCCCAGTCAAATCCAGTTCCAGCAGGGACTATTCAGTTATGACTAAGTGGAACTGGATATATAAGATTCAGGAAAAGGTAGGATGTGCCAAATAGACTGAGGTGAGAGAACCTTAAGACATTTACCAGCAAGACTGTTAGTTAGGTGGGAATCAAATACTTTGTTCCAGTTTTCAAAAGAATTATCAAAGATTTAAAACCAGGAATGAGCATCCCCAGGAATTCTGATGTCTGGGAACAGTGGTTTAACACCTCTTCAGAGCTGTCAAAGAAAAGGAGCTTACAGAAATTGCTGTCACAAAATCGGTAGCTTCCCTAATCTTGAGAAGGAAGGCCAGCAAGAGCCCAGAACAAAGACATCATCTGATGTGTAGTATCTGCCTTATTAAAAGTGATTAACATAGAAATGAAGCAAAAATACTAAGTATAGTATATGTTTGTTAAGCATTATTTTACACTGAATCAGTTAAACAAACAGGCTTAAAAAAATTCTTTTGGTAGGGTAAATAATTTTCACCAGAGAACGTGCACTAACTTAAGCGATAATTGGGAAGGCTTGAGAGTGAGCAGCTTGTTCGCGTCATTGAGAAGAGCTTCGTCGCTTTTGGAGGAAGGATGGGTTAAATGTCAGTACACAGGGCCATCTAGCGGCTTTCTGCATGCTGCAGCCTCCGGCTCCAGCCTGGCCGAGAGGCCGCCGACGTTTTAGCAGCCAGGGAACGTCCCGGGGCATTTCTTCGTGCTAACGGAGAACATTTCCCTGCATTAAAATAAGTACATAAATAAATAACGGCAGTTTTCTAGGTGCGCGACTGTTAATGCGGATTCCCCCTGAAAATGTTTTGGAGTAAGGAGAGAAAAGTCTCTTCATTGTTAATGACATCATTCAAAGAAAAAAGGAACTTTTGTTTGTTTATTTGTTTGTTTGTTTTGTAATTAAAAAAAAAAGCTCTCTCTTCTATTTTTAAGGCTACAGATCCAGATTCAGGGCTCTGGGGCGAAGTCAAGTACTCTATCTATGGAACAGGAGCAGATCTGTAAGTAAGAAGACGAAAACTAAATCACATATGAGCGGAATATTGCAGTATTTATATTAAAAACAAAAAATGAGACAGAGAGAGCAGGCTCATTTTTGATCTGCTAATTTCTAAGGACATTCATGCCATGTTCTTTATGAGTTCTGTGAAAAAAAAAAATCAACATAAATACTGTGGTGGTCATTAAACATCTGCTGCATTAGCCCATGGTATTTTACCCACAAACCCCCAAAGAGATGATCAAGTCTGAATACAGAGGATCTCTCTCCATTTGAATACCAATCTCCATTTGAAATGAAACATGGAACAGAAATGAGAGATGCTGGTCTAGTTGTGAAAAGTCCATCTTTTTTCGGGGGGGGGGGGAGGATGGGGAGTATTTCTTCCCTTCACATGTTGCTAATATGAGTACTTGAGTTACAACTTCTGTCAAAATAAATCAAAGTCAAGACTTTCAAAGATGTAAACCTTAACTTTGAATGCCAATTGTGCTGAGTGTTTAAGCATCTTAGGTATTTAAACCTTATAGCCCTACATCAGGGAAGAATGGAATTTGAAGCTTATTGATACTGTAATGAACTCTAGTTCCCTCTCCCTGCTTTTGGGAAGTATGGGGGCAAGAAAATCCTGATAAATCAGTTTTTCTCACACTGCTTCCATTCCAGATTTGAAAATTTCAATTAGGAACATGTTTCTTTCTGTCTCAGTGTTACAGCAGCAGAAATGCAGTTATATGTTATCAGAAAAATGAATTTTACTGTAGTAAGAGGAATGCTGGTGGCTGAAGTATTCCCTCAAAACTGACTCTGGGAGTGGGGTATGTTGCTGCAGTATCTTCACTCTCTGTGCTTCTGTTCTTCCACTGAAATGTGGGTGGTGAGAGTCCTTTCTACTTGGTTTCATGGTCTCATTGGGTTGGGCATTAAGAAGGCAAGAAATGGAAACAATTGATGAATCTATTATTAAGTGCTTGTTTTATAATCACTCTCAATTATGCTCACATTTGCATTACAGAAAACATTTTGTCATTCCTGATGTTAATTAAAGGATATATAAAACCTTCTATTTGTTAAAAACCCTGCTGTTTTTTTTTTCAGCCTACATTGGCAGTCCATTTACTGAAGACAGCGTATTTGTATCTTCTCTATAAGTCCAAGCTTTTGCCTGTCACTGTTGACAGTGCCTCAGTAATTACAATTGTATAGAGTTGAACTTGCTTCAGATAAATCTGAACACCCACTCCATCCCAGTGCCAGCCTGTGGAAAAGTGATTATTTTTTGAAGAAATAATATGGTCGGCACTTTTGGGGGTTTGGGAACAGCTATTTTTCTTATGCATTCTAAGAAGAAAAGAGCTTAAAAATGATATGCAGCAAACTTCCCTTAGCTATCAAGGATATATCAACTACTTTATTCAGAATGTGATCAAACACATTGCACTTCTTATAAACTGAAGGAATAGGTGTTTCCTTAATGTTTCAATGCAAAAAAACAACAACAAACAAACTTATTCTGGGAGAAAGCCAATGTGGTGAGCGTTTATTCAGGACAAAGCCTTTAAAGGAAAATGCAGCTGAAATGACACGAACAGTGAATAGAAAAATACCAGACAATTGTTGTTTTGTGATTTACAGACCTAAAAATAGTCAGAATGAATGATTTGGAAACATCAGCCTGGTGTGAGGTTGGTGAACAAAACCAATCTTTGGAGAACAGCATTTCAGTGTTTAAATCCACCTTTGCTCTAGACTTCAAACACACGGTAAGCAACCAAAAAGGAAAAAGAAAAAAGAACCCATAAGTCTCTCAGTGCTTCTTTTCCAGGTTCCTAATCCACCCATCAACAGGTATAATTTACACCCAGCCCTGGGCTCTACTAGACGCTGAAGTGAACTCAAAGTATAATTTCTACGTGAAAGCGGAGGACACAGATGGGAAATACAGCTTGGCTGAAGTGTTTATCACTGTGCTAGATGTCAATGACCATTCTCCAGAGTTCAATGAAAACATCCAGGAAAAGACGATGATCATTGGGTCACCAGTGAGGATAGAGGTGAGAAATAACACAGTGTGTCACAAAGCAGAGTGCTTTGGCAAAGCCCCAGCTATGCAGTTTATTGATCAGGGATCTTCATGATGAATGCCTGAAAGCTGCCTTTTCCTGAGGCTTTATTCTTCACATCCATTTGTATGTAACAAATGCATTATAGCATAGCATAATAGTATTTACAGACTTCTGAGAAGGAGAAATAAAATTCTATAGGCAAAAGAAACAGTTCTGTTACAGCATTTGAATCATTAGGTGGTGGAGAATCTTGGATTACACAGTGAACATAAGAAACCCATACACAATGAGTGCATACTTAACATGTGGTGCCATTGCTCTCTTTCCCTTGGTTTTGCAGCTTTGTGCATAGTGATGCAGTGCGGAACAGGGTTAAAAATAATCCCAGTAGCAATTCACAGGCAAAGGAGCAGAACATCCAACGTTACTCATCTTTGAACTCACGTAGTCAAACCTGACTATGCAACACCTAGCATGAGTGGAATAAATACTACAGCACAAAACTTTAGGCACCTGTAATTCAAGTTCTCTATTCATTTCAACTTTTGCCCACAGCACTGCATGAGATAATCCCTAGCAATGGACCATCTGTATGCTAGTTTTACCTCTTCTTTACTCTAATCTCATTTACAGAATGCTACAATATTAGAGCTGATGTTTTTCACTAGAAAAAAAGAAAGCATAGCTGATATCAGGAAAGGGTAATTTGTTTCTAGAGCCAAACTTAAACAGACCAGTAATTTTACTGCATGGATATTACCAAAAGTGAATGCTTTGAAACTTCTAAAGTTCTGTCCTTGGGCAAAGACGTAAGCAATGACATGTTTGTTATCTACACTTTCCCTATCAGGCTATAGATCAAGACGCAGAAGAACCAAACAACATTGTGGATTATTCCATCATGCAAGCAGATCCAGCCAATGTGTTTGATATAGACCAAAGTACAGGGGAAATCAAGCTGAAGTCCTATATCCGTTCCCTGGACATCATACACAACATTACAAAGAACAAAGACTGCATATGGTCATTGGTGGTGCAGGCCAAAGATCGAGGCTCCCCGTCCTTCAGTACCACAGCAGTTTTGAAGATTGATATCACGGAGGAGGTAAGAAAATATTTTAGATAAATTCCTAGATGGGAAGATTCTTCACAGGCACCAAAGTGTAGCTATTGCTTGTTCCATTTCCAAGATAACTTCAAAATCAGTTCAGGAATTAAAATCAACAGGAAAAATGTTGCCTGCCACTACTTCTCCTTTCTTGGTAGCTCTGTACATTCTACAGCCAGAAATGTAGAAGGTATTTTGGTCAGTAAAACATCCAAGTTAGAAAGGTACGAGTATAACGTGATTGGGAGCTAGAATAGAATAGTTTCAGTTGGAAAGGACCACAAAGATCACTGAGTCTGTCTGTCACAGTACTTTGAGACTGACCCAAAGTTAAAGCATATCCTTGAGGGCATTATTGAAATGCGTCCTAAACACACACAGACATGGGTCATCAGGAAGTCTGTTTCAGTGTCTAACTACTCTCTTGGTAAAGAAGATTTTCCTAATGTCCAATCTGAGACTCCCCTGATGCAGCTTTGAGCCATTCACTTGCATCCCACCACTAGATACCTGGGAGGAAGGAACACCTCCCTTTCCGCTTCCCCTCCTCAGAAAGTTGTAGAGAGCATTAGGTTAATCTCTCAGCTTCCCCTTCTTCAAGTTTAACAATTTAGTTTCATCAGCTCTTGTTATGGGACATGCCTTCCAGCCCTTCAGAGATGAGTTTCTTGCAAAAATATTTTTCTCCTACAAAAAGTGAGTGGAAAGTGGCTGGGGCCAGAGTGAGATATGTCAGAACAGTTTTTAATCAAAATTAGTGGTGCAGGAGAAGGCAGGAAAATTTATAGAGTTTATTTAAATATATAGAAATTTGAATATGAGTTTCATAATTGCAGTATTATTTGCAGACAAAAGAAGATGACTCTAAAAGATAGAACACGCAGGTTGACTTTCTCATTAGTCCAATGTTACTGTCTATCAAAGAACAGGCAGTGATTTATGGTGAGCAGTATGTGATTCTTATTACTGCCTCGCCGTGTCTTTAAGTAGGCACCAGCAGGGAGGAAATGGGCTTTTATGTAGATGAGAACCACACCATTAGCCACTGGACCAGGCAGAGGCTGGGTAAACATAAATTTTTTTCCTACACACATCACCTTCTCTTTTTTCTTCGGTCAAAATGCAACCAGACACATTTTTCTGTTTTCTCTGCCTCCTTTTTTTCCACTGATATTCCTTAACGGGTGGATTTAGAGTCCTTATTTATACTTCAGAGCTTGCTGGAAGTTAAAAAAAAGTTTCAGCAGACAGCACTTGTGCTCATAAACAAGGTAAACTGAGTACCAAGTGCACAGGAGGAGCTCCCCGTCCCTGCTCTTGGCACCAACCCACCAAGTCTGCAGCACTGGAGCTCCATGGGGGCTAAGGTACAGGGCTAAGGGGTGTCGAGGGGAGCAAGAGAGCCCCATGCTTCCTCTGCTGGGGGGAGGTGGTATGTACCTGAGGTGAGGTTTTCATCCTCTACACTGGCTCATGAAGGATATCTGGAAGGATAAAAAAAGAGTATCTAGTGCTTTGGGATGAAGAGTATCTTGGATTTCTTTCTAAGGTGTGAAGCAACATAAGCATCTGATGTAAAGAAGGGGCCTCCTACAACAGCCCCTCTCTGCTTCCTTTCATCCCAGGAATACAAATCTGGCACAAAGTGAGGGAGACTCTGTCCCAGTAGCGTAAAGGAGAAGCAGAGAGGGTTCTGAAGACATGAACACTTCTCTAACACAGATAGTCCTTCTTCCCATGCTCTTCTCCTTACCAAGTCTTAATGCATAAGCTGAAATAGTAACAGCATTCTCTTTCTTCAGTTGAGTAAGTCTCTTCAGCAGTATCTGCAGCATTAACTTGATGTAACATCTGTCCTCTGCAAGCTTCTGTATGTTTCTCCACTGCCTCTTTCGTTGCTTGTCGTGATTTGACAAAGCACTTACAAATTTCAACTTCCATGTCAGCGATGTATGGTGGCAGTGTAGAAGGCTTCTGCTCACTCCCTGTGTCCCAGACACTTCATGGTTACTGCTAGCACTTGGTGAAGAAAGCAGTTACTTTCTATGCTCCAGCTGAAAAAAGGTTCTTTTAGTTAGCTGTTCGCTGGGCATTTATGTATTAATGATTTTTGATAAGGAAGATATTTTGAATGCATTCTCTAAGGGGTTTCTCGCAGTGTTAATCACATCAAAGCAATTAAACAGGCACATTTTCTGATTAACATTTACCATTGCAATTAATGCAAGGCTGTGCCCTTCAAGATAGGTGCCTTGTGGCTAAGTTCAACGATATTACGCATCAAGAGGACTTTTTGCTCTTGGAACAGTACAGCAGTAAAAAATTCCAGACGTCTTTTAATTTAACTGAGTTTCACATTATGGAAATTGGTATTGAATAGCATCTGTTAACCTATCCTTTCTCAACAGAATAAGAATCATATGCTGAAAAAACTATGCTTTTTTCACCCTTACATCACACCAAAATACATTCCTGCTGCCCAAGATTTTCACTGGTAGCAGCTGATCCTGAAGGTTGGCCGGATGGGGGATCCCGTTGCCTCTTTCTTGCAGTCCTGCAAGGATATGGGGGTATTTATTTACAGCTCTCTGGGGACTGAAGCTTAAGTCCACATTTAGACATCGTAATCTGTGATACCTTTGGTCCTTAATAGATTTGGCCACTGGTTTAGACTTCTAAACATAGCAGGTGAGTCTTAGTTTTAGAGGCCTCCAGTTGAAAGTTTCAACAGATATCGACTTCGAAGTAATGTGCATATTTCCTCCTCTCCCATACTCCGTGACAGTCCCTGGAACAAGGGTAGGTCTGATCTGAGGGAAAACTCAAGGGGTGATGAAGAGGTGGGGGTGGAGTCCTCAGAACCAGGTGGTTGTTTTTGCATACCCACTTGCTCAAGTTGACACAACCTGACTTGGGTTCTTAACAGCTTTGTCTGCTTACGTAAGCTTCTAAATATATCCAATGAGCCGTAGCAGCTCTCTTGGCTGAAAATTTAACCACATGCTTCTCCTGCTGGGTCCTGCTTCTGGATGTGCTGCCCACTCACTCTGCTCACAGCAACCCACGCAATATGACAGGCTTTTGAGATGCTGCCAGGTGTGTACACATTGTGATGTCTGCACGCTGCAGACTTTTGTGGCAGAAGAGTGAAAAACAAAAACAGTAAGTCACAAGTTCAGTAACAAAAACAGATTTGGGCATCCTCTTTGGTTATTTCAGGTTTTGAACTGTAATTCGAAATAATTCAAAAGAATTCGAATTGTAAAAGAGCAGAATTCTGGTCTCTCAAATCTGATATACAGCTAATTTGAGACTTCTGTCATGGTTCTGTAGCTGTCCAGTCTTTCTCTGGGCCAGTTCTCATTATAGCCATCTGATGGAATTTATGTGCACAATACCCACGTAATACAGAATGGCAAAGCTCTGACAGCCATGAGCTGCTCTGCTTTTGTTTTCTAGCTAATACCTGTTGCTGATGATTAAATAATGGAAAACCTCTTTGCACAGCAAAACAATGAAAATTTCTCCCTGCTGTCAATGTAAGAAAGATGGTCCATGACTTTCAATAGCATTTATTTGCTCATTTCTCTTAAGCAATCAAAAATATTTAGTGTACAGGAACAGTGGTTTCAGAGGTAGTTTGTGAAAATACAGAAGTAAAGTGAAGGCGCTTAGCTTTCTTTATTTTCCATGTTCTACACACATTTTACCATACTTCCATAGTTCTATTTATAATAGGTGCTCACCTCTTTCAAATATACCTGTGTTTGGGTTGACCGTTTCTCTTATTTTTGACATTTCCAGATCAAGTCCAGGGTAAAAACCTATATTTTAGGCCTCAAGAAGCGCCCATGGACGATATTTGGAATTTGCATGAGTGGCGTCCTTTCCACCATTTCTGTAACAATGGTGATCTCCACCATCATGTACTGGAAAAGTGTGAAAAGATCCAAGCTGCACCCACAGGGCAAAATCCGCAAAATTATACGGGGACCTCCAAGACGCACACTGTGCTAAGCTGCAAAGTGAACTGGTCATTCATTTGTCCTTAATATGCCATATGTAGCTTATGGTTTTGCTTATTTCTCTTACTTCTAAAAACAAAGCTCTTTAGTACTACTCATGTCCCCTACCTCAAAGAGTTTTGTTACGTCTGTAAAAGAGTACTTGAAAACAGAATACAACAGGTATCTGCCAATTACTCATTTGCATACTGTAACTTTCTAAAGCAAAGCTTTCTCGTAATCTTTTTTATGCCATATCTATGAATACTCCTGTAAAGTAAATCACTGTATCACCTGTGGCTGTTTTTGAAAGATCGTTTTCTAATCATAAACCTTTATCTGGTTTAGCGCTATTATTCCTAGGAAATCAGTTCTGCAATGTAGCGCAACAATACTGACACAGTTCCCAGAGCCAATAGTTTTCTTGCTCAGTTCTTGCGAGTTGAGCAAACGCTGAGTGATACACAGGAGCCCACCCCAATCTGGCAGTACTACTCCTGTACACACATTTGGTGGCCATCCTTGTCACAGTGCTGCAGGCTCTAAATTGCCCTTTGACTCCATCTTTTCTTTTGAGACAACTTCCAATAGTAATCCCTGCTCAATACATATTTTGGACAAATGAAATTTCTAGGTCACTGTCTGTCCCACAGAGTAAGTCATGTGTTTTCTTTGTACTCTTTTACAGACTCTTCACAAAGGGCCTATGGCCGCCTTTTTGATGCAAACTAAAGATAACCCCATGAAAGCCTTAGGAGTGCTAGCTGGTGTCATGGGCATAATGGTGCTGATAACTATCATGATCTCTACTGCCATGTTCTGGCGCAATAAGCGGTCCAACAAAATCATGCCGGTAAGAAGGATCATAAAAAAGAGACAGACCCAGCAGTCCCGCACAGTGAGGATGGAGTGGCTGAAGTTCAAGAGGCCTAGTAACGCCGCAGAGAAGTTTGTCGTCGAGGATGATGCTAAAAGCCTGCAGAATGAGAACAGCAACAACAACGTCCAGGCAGCCCCCGTGCCCCCAGCTGCACCCTTGCCCCCGCCACCCCCAGCCCTGGCTGCCGGTGGGAACCCTGCAGTGTGGCGGGTGCCAACCGTGTCCGGCTCCCTCACTCCCAAGTTCATCAACAAGCAGCTGAAGAAGAGAGGTCATAGCAGCGCCCACAACGCCCTGGTGTCGGAGCTCAAAATGAAGTTTGAGAAGAGGAACGCAGCTATGGGTGAGCCACACATCTAGGCCACGTCTAGGTGCTCCTGGCAGCCCCAGAGACTGCAGACTGTGACTGCATGGGCATGTTACATGCTGTGGTCTTCCCTGTGTCTCTCAATATCCATGAACTGAGAGCAGCTTCTCACTGTGATAGCCGCCCCTTAACTTCCAGAAGAATTATGTGCTGTGGAGTTGCCCTACTTGCATAAAATGCCGTGGTCTGTGCCCAGTTAGGTCTGCAGTTCCTTCATCCCATGTCCCAGTGCTGGTTCTACCCTGCAGCTGTCTGACCAGGGTGCTCCATATGCCCTTGTATCAACCAGAGCCTCCCAAAGTGAGCTGGGCTTTGAGCTGCCCCCTGTTGCAGAGGCCTATAGCCAGCGCTCTGGTTTTCAAACTAGGAGCTCTGCAGATACCACTTCTGATCTGGTTTGGCAGGTGGAAAACAAGCATCCAAAACCCCATCACTTCAAACCCCATAACCAGTTCATAGGCATTCTTCTGGCTGCAGCACGAGGTGTAGTGTGCGGGTCTCCTTCTGCAGCAGCTCACAGAACACCAAGAACAAGCTGTGTGTGGGTGAGACCTGTCCTCAGGCATGATGTGCAGTGCAGATGCACAGCTGGTGGAATGATGTGCTGATGGCACCAGTACCTTTCACCCTGCAGGTAAGCATGCAGGCTTGGAAAAGTTATTCATTTTCCAGCAGCTTATGCTGGATTTTGCCAGAGCACATTGGCTTGATGCTGTGCTTCACTTCTGCCCTGAGCTTGCCAGCTAACCTGGAGATGGGAGGACAGCTGGATGCAAGCACAGGAATTCAGTAGCAGTGCTCACCTGATACTGCCTCCTTCTGACACCACGTCCCCTAATGAGAGGCAAGCCAGCAAAAGGATGTGATTCAAGTAGTGGGGAAGATAAGGCAAAGCCAGGATAAAAATGATAAGTGAAAAATAGAAACAAAGTGCTGGAAAGTAATGCATTATGTTCAGGGATGTGTCTGGAAAGATTATTTGGCTCTGTACAATGCTAGCAGGGGGGTTCAGAAAACAGATTTCATTACCTCTACTGGCTTGCTCTAGGGACTGACTGGTGAGTGCAAAGGGAGGTTCCATAAATATTCTTGCTTGTAATAGCAGCATATTGCCTGAATTATGCATCAGTTAACTGAAATATGTTTTTTTCCTGTTACGTGACAGTAAAAAAGGCACTGAAGGCAGAGCAGATTTTTACTGGATCTACCCTAGTTTCTATGTCACACTCATCTCTGAAGAGGTTTTTTTTAAGCTGGGCCAAGGGAGAAGCCAGAGAGTGCTGGTCTCACTGGGGAGAAGCACCCTGTGCCCACACTCCTGTCCCTTAAGGCATCAATGCCAGCTGCCTTAGGTCTGCTGGACACCAAGAACTTCGAGATGGGGAGCAAACCCCAAGTGACAGAAACCTGTGTTAATCCAAAGGGGCTGTGAGACTTCTCAAACAACTGCTTTAAGCCTTTCAGCTGGATCAGCAGCCTGGCCCCTCTGGGGCTCCTCTTCCCTCCCTCCATTAGCCGATCTATTCCTTTCATTTGCACCAGGACTTCATCACCTGAGGAGCTAACGTGTTGAATAGAAATTTTTTAACTTCTGTTCACTGCAGTTCACTGTACCATGTACTTCCCCTCATTGGGCTGATCTAGGAGCAGTGGAGAGGAGTTGTGTTGCCCAGTGTTGCTCTGCCAGTGGGCCCAAGCTTACAAGGAGAGTGCAGGGCTCTGGGCTGTTCCTCTGCACCAGGCTCCAGAAGCACCAGGAGCACAACACAGTGGGCCTAGCTCCCAGATTGTGCTGGGGAGGCACAGTGGCTCAGGCCCCATGTAGATCAAGGGACTGAAAACTGCAGAGCAGCAAGGAGCAACAGTCTGCCTGCTTTTGTGGAGGATCACAAAATAATATACATTCACTCCTGAATGCACTTCTCTGAGGCAGTCCCCGGGTTTAGGACTGCACAAGGAGCAGTGTGAGGGGCCATGTGGCTGCAAAGTTCTCTAAGAACTGTTTAATCTGAGGGCAATGCCTGAAGCCCGAAAAAGCCACAGGCCCTCAGTGGAGCGATGAATGCTCAACAGGGAGGAGTGGCATCGCGACAGCACTTGCTGATACCACACCACCTTTCCCACTGTGCCCTTCATCACTCTACCATTTTCTGGCCTTCCCTCAGAACCCACAGCTCACCCTTCCTCCTGGCATCAGGCCCTGGCATCATGCATTACTTCTTCATCCTCTGGCCACAGCCAGGTGAGAGAGGGGCGATACAGCCTCATCACCACTGCTCAGCCCTGGTCCCACATCCATGGCCCCACACGTGCTCCTTTCTCTGGCTTGTGTCTCCTCCAGGCTCTCCAGCACTTCATGGGGCATCAAAACCTTGCGATGTATCCCACCTTCCACTTTTTTCCCAGTTGAAGCCAGTATTCATTGTTCATTCTCCATGAGGAAAGCCTATAAAGACCATTCAATTAAGTGAGATTTAATTAAGTGAGATTTAGCAGGAATTATAGGCTTATAGTCTTAGAGGTTATATTTAAGAGGGAATAAAGATATTTTATTACTATGTTGTGAGACTTTTCCAGTTACTTTGCATTTCAAGTTCGGGTAATTTTTTTATAAATACAAAAAATATATATATAGAAAACTTCTCATGGTGTGTTTCTTTGTGATTTGCAATGACAAAAGAATAGATATGAAGCAGAGAACACTGCACATTCTGAAAACCAGTTATGTTTATTACATTAACACCAAGACAAGACTACAAAGCCCCTTCATGTATGACAGCAAAAAACAGCATTGACAAAGCATGTCTGTGTTCAGAAGCAATGCAGGTGGGGCCTGAATTTAGACAGCACAGAACACTCACAGGAAAGCTTAGCTTTGGTCACCCAAACACAACTAGAAGCCAAATTGCTACATGCTAAAGCTCATGTTAGTTTTTTTTCTTCTGGCTATAGCCAAGGTCTCTATTCTGATTTGTTAAACTGTTTTGTGTGGGTTTTTTGTTTTTTTCCCTTCCGACTATGTCTATAAATAATACACAGAACAAGGGCTATGGGTCTGTCTGCCATGTGATTTGGTTGCGCTGGAAATCATAAAGCCAAAAAAAAAAAAAAAGACGAGTCGTGTCCTCAGACCCTCCCCAAAAAATGCAGCTGCACTGCAAGCCTGGGCCAGTTGCTCCCACATGCATATTTGGGTTTGTTTTGGTTTTTTTTTTTTGCCTCTAGCAAGAAGGGGAGCATTGGTTGTGAAGCAGCAGGAGAGGTTGGTGGTGCCTCCTTGTCTGGGGTGGGGGACTGGCTGCTGCCCAGACTCGCAACACTCACAGCAACCAAAGCCTCATAGCCAAAGCTGTGCCCACACAGTGTTGGCAGCCAGTGTCCCAGTGGCAGGTGTCACGCCGAGTGCCCCCATCACCTTCCCACATCCTGAGAGAAGTGGTTGGGAGCATAGAAAGGGAAACAGTGGTTGAGTAGTTGTCCACAAAAGCCAAGATGTTAATTCACCAGCTCTCTCATTCTTAGCATTAAAAAATGAACTAACTAACGCAACAGCTGTGTAATGAAAGGTATTAGATGTGCAGATTTTTGTTACACAAAAGCGTGGCTACGCAGGAAAATAAACGGCACATCTAAGACACGTTTCAGACACAAGTAAATGTTCCCTCCCTCCGTATTACATACAGCATTCCCATCAGAAAACAAACAGAACCCTGCACTGCTGATTTTCAGGAGTAAGAAAATAAACAAAGGAAAATTAAAAACAAACAAAAAAGCACCCTCAAACCTCACCAGCATCTTCTTATTTTTCCACTTGGCATCCAACAGGAGAAGTTCACACTTGGCACAGGGCAAAGCTGAAACCAGCCTTCATGCCTGTCACCCTTCTGAGTGGGAAAAATAAAGAAATAATAATAAAAATACTTCAAAAAAACCCAAAAACATGTTTATGTGAAGAAGAGCAGGCAGCTGTGGCCTGTCACTGCACATGCTTTTACTGAGCTGCTGGATCTGTGGTTTCATTAATGTTTGTTTCTTTGCATGCCAGATTGAAGTGGTCACACCAAGGCTTTAAAACTTTTCTTATGGAATGACCGCAAAAAATTTTTGCTGTATTGTTTGTTAGGTTGATTGAGTGCATCTCAATGTGTGTGTGTGTGCCAATGGATGTTGCCCTGTGGCGGTGCTGGTCAACCTGAGGTGCTACGGTGAGTGCTCCACAGTCCTGGGGCTCCGAGTCCACTCGAGCTCCTGGCTGTACACCCCACCACGCCCCACATCTGTTCCGCATGGGGATTTTCACCGCTCCTTTTCAAGAAAGCCAGCAGGTTGGAGACCGTTCACCAGACGTGGGGCAGGCGCTGTGCTAATAGAGGTCAGCACTGTTCCTGTGGGGCAGCCGGGTCTTACCAGGGCGCTCGGGCTCCTCACGAGCTGGGGGCCGTCGGGCACCACGGCCACCATCAGATCGGCAGAGTCCATCCTGGCTGCCACCGGGCAGGCTGTCCAGTGTGCTCTCCTTGCTGCCAGCACCCGGCGGCTTGTCCCCACGGCGGCGGCGGGGCCAGGCGGCGGGGCAGCGGGCCAGGCAGCCAGGACGGGCCTCGGCAGTGCAGGCGTACATGCCGGCGGGCACGGCCAGCACCATGGCGCACACGATGACGACTATATGGATGAGCTTCTCACGTTGCTCCAGCTGGCTGACATCACTGCCTGTGACAAAGACAACACACTGGCCCTTGCGGGGCGCTTGGTTGCGGACAGCCACGCAGACTTCATACTTGGTGGCGGGCAGCAGGTCAGTCACCGAATAGGTGTTGACGCCGGGGCCAATATAGATGGCATCCTTCTGCGCGGTGTCGTAGCGGCCCACCAGCAGCGTGTACCAGATCTCCCCTGGCTCTGCCACTGCCGCCGCTGCAAACCACTCCAGGGTGATGCCGTAGACCGTCTGCTTGGCTATGCGCACCTCCACGTGGGCACCTGGCTCGACAGGGGCAGCGGCAGCCCAGCCCGGCTGCGTGGCAAAGGCTGGAGGGATGCCCACATGGAGCATGATGGCCACCGAGGCGTTGCCCAAGAAGTTGGTGGCGGTGCAGGTGTAGTTGCCCGCATCTGCCGGCCGCACAGCCGGGATCAGCAGGTCTGAGCGGACGGTCTCCTCACTGACAGGCTGAGTGGAAACTGCGGGACAGAAGAAAGACATGTCAGTGTCTTGGGTGGCCATACTGTAACCCTGAGACCATCTCACCACAGGGTGAGGGTTAGAGGGCCAAGCAGTTCCTGCCCATCCTGGAGAAAAGGGTACAGGAGTGCGGCCTTTGCAGCCAAAAGAGCCAACTCTGTCCTGGGGCCATTGGTCACAGCACAGCTAACTGGCCACAAGAACTGACTGGCCCACTGCACTCAGCACTGATGCAACCTCACCTCAAGTACTACCTGCAGTTTGGGGCTCTACAACACTGGAAAGATATAATAATGTTATGCTGTGTCCAAAGTAAGACAACAAAGACACTCCAAAGAACTGTAGGGCAGGACTACTGTGGAGCAGCTGAGGTCCCTTGGGTTGCTCAGTGTAAAGAGGAGCCCTATGGGCGCTCCCACTGGCCTCACAAGGGGAACAAAGAGGCAGGCTCTCATCTCAGCCCTTTGGTGACAACAGGCTGCAAGGTAAGGTTCTCCACTGAGAGACTGGTCAAGCGCTGGAACAGTCTTGAGGCAGTGGTCACAGCACCAAGTATGCTGGAACTCAGAAACTGCTGGGACAACACTCTAAGTTATGTGGTTTCACTCTTAGCTTGCCCTGTGTAGAGTCAGAAGATGATCTCTGTGGGAGCTTTCCAGCTCAAAATATTCAGTTAACCTAAACTGAGAAGGACATCTCACTAAGCAGATCCTAAATGCCTCAGAACACTCAAATGCTGGAGATGGCAGGGCTAAGCCACTCATATGCTATCTGCCCTCCATGTTTCCAGGCTGTAAGAAAGCAGGGAAGGATCTCTAGTTTGGACATGTGCTGCATCCTCCACTAGACTGGAAATTGAAAAATTCTATTCCCAGGTGGCTCTGGACCAAGAAAGAAAAGAGGCACAAGAGACCAACGAAGGGTTGAGCTGGACAAAAAAGGCAATTTTAGTAACTCTGTGAACTAACCCACCATCTACACAAACGTGGGCATGTGGGTAAGGAAAAACTGCAAAAAAAAAAAAACAGCAAATGCTCACAGAAATGCATAAGTGGTTCTAAAACAGAAATAAATTGAACATCAGACCAAGATTAAGGGCTAATGCTGCCTTTCTTGGATAGCAGGATCATTAGGGCTACACATAACCTGCACAGTGGCTGTGTCTCTTTTTAGCTTGGAATGTATTAAAATAGCAACTTACCCTGTTGAAGGCTGAGAGCAAAAATAGCTGTGAGGGAGGGCTTGTAAGAAGATAAGAGGCAAGCTGGACAGAGAGGAAGGGAAAAGGCCTCATAGCATGAGGTCCTCAGCAAAAAAGAGAAATTAGTGGGGTTTATGCAGAACAACAGCATTCATTTTGGTTACAGAGCGCAAGTGGTTAGTGTCCAGTGATGTGGCTTCAAGGGTTTGTGGAATGCATGGATATTTCTTGAGAAAATATATGGGAACATTCTACAAGTATATGTGTTCACATGTGCTCCTTAACAAATATATAAATATATGACTATATACAGAATGATATATGTATACAGAATGTGTACGTAGAGGCTATATATAAGAGAGGCATATCTAGTCATACAAACCTAAGTACTTATATAATTATATATTACGTAGTATAGATTATATATTTATATGTGTATCTATATAACTGCATATTTAATATATATGCATGGCTGAGGTATTATTTATAGCTCTTATATCATTTGCCATGATGGAAGAACTACTAATAAAAATCCACACTGTAACTGTGGAAAAATGAAGACCTATTCCTTTCATCTTTGACCAATTTCCTACACAAAGTGCAATAATTAGGATTATGTGGATTCTTTTGCAACCACAATGACGATGATGAACCAAAAAACTGATATGGTGATTAGATGGCCTGAAGATCAGTGTCAGCAGAGTAGCAAATCATAAATAAATAAATAAATAAAATAAAGAAAAAAGAAAAGAGCTTTGCTTTGCTTTGCTTACCATTAAATGCCCTTAGAAGTTTGAGTGCATAGGTCCACCAGATGGCTGGGGCAGGGCTAGCTTGCACAAAGCAGGTCAGGGTGATGTTCAGCCCCACTGGGACTGTCAGGTTGGTGTCAAGGGCTGAGGTTTGTGGCTTCATGCAGCTGTTGAGCTCCACTTCATGAAAAAACTTCCCTGACCTGAATTTTGGGCTTGAGCAAGTTAAATAGGAATTCATCAGAATAATAGGAGGGCCAACCGACTTGATAAACTGGACAAATCCCCTCAGGCGGCAGTCACAAATCCACGGGTTGTCATGGAGGGCCAGGACGACGTTGGAAATAGCTTCTCCCTGCCCTGTCGCCCTCTGGCTTCTCTGGTAGATAGGCCAGCTGTAGAAGACATCCCTGGATATGACAGTAAGCTGATTTGAGGATAGATCTAAATAGGTCAGGTTGGGTAGATAGCGGAGCGCGTGTTCTGGAAGGACATCCAGCCGGTTGTGCTTCAGATCCAGAATTTTCAGAGCTGGGGTGTCTTGAAATGCTGTCCATGGCACTGAACTTAATTTGTTCCCTTGCAAGCGCAGCTCCTTCAGAGCCGGCAGGTGCTCCAGGCTCTTGATGTGCATCACCGTGATGTTGTTGAAATTGAGCCAGAGATACTCCAAGGCACTAATGTTCGCAAATGACCCACGAGGCAGTTCTGTTAGGTGAGAGTTTTCTATTCTAATTTTTCTAATGTCTTGAGGGATGCTTTCGGGAATCTTCCTCAGCAGTGCAGACATGCAGAGTAAACTCCTGAGGAGGAAACAAGAAAATTCTCTAAGTCACGTACTACTTCCATGGCTAACAAATCTGTTCCCTACATAGGTCTACAAGCACCCGAAGAATCATAAAGTGTTGCATTCATGGCATGCAGAAGCAGCACATCCATCCTTCAGTTTGGTTTTGCACCCATTTTTCCCACAAAGAATACTATCAAAATAATTTAAAAAAGCATTAAAAAGATACTACACATGCAACTACGTATCTCAAGGAAATAAAAGATATCATCTCATCATTATATCTTCAAGCTCGTAATGTGCAGCATTAGTTTTAGCAAAGGCATACCATTAGACCGCTTGTTTTTGGTTCTCATCACAACAGCAAATATATATAGGAATACATGTATAGGAATCTCTGAGCTGCTTCACTGATACTACAGCTAAGGTAACTAGCTTTCTTACCTTCCAAAACTGTCTTGAGAACAAGAGCATCCTGTGACACAAGATGAAAAAGAAGGATTTATCTTGTGGAAGGCCAGAAGAAGAAGAAAAATGTGATGAATAGTAAGGTCCATATTCTCCTTTAAGACAGCACTGTGCAGGGTGTTCACCAAGCATGCCAACAGCCTCCAAGAAGCAAATCCTATTATCTGTAATCTTCCTTGACGCAGAAATAAATCCTGCTGGGGACCCAAGCCTAAAGAAGACATGTAGTGTGGTTCACAGTCTATGTCAAAGGGCCAAAAATCACCCCTGGGCTCACTCCTGACCACCTCTAATTTAGCCATGGAAATGATAGATTTCTATGGATGGTAAGAGAAAGCTCAATAGGCTTCTGAAGCCAAAAACTCTTCTGCTCCCAAGTAGTTAACTAGGCCTATTTACCTTTCTATTATTTATTTGCTTGTTTGTCTGCTTCAGTCTCCGATGTTTTAATGGCATTCATCAAGGCAGAAAACCACAATAAGGGCCAGACTTCCAGATTGTGGTTTGGAAGCACATAGTGCTGACTGCACAAAACATCAGGCTCCAAAACCTGCCCAGAGCTCATTGCGGGGTGCACTATTACATGCTGTGGACAAGAGAGCTACTAAAATATCACTGAAACTGAGCGCTAGTTCTCCAGTGAAACAACTACTTATAAAAAATAAATATGTTTTTCCCCCTCATTATCTCCACCCTTACAGATCGGTAATGAAAGCAGCAACACAAGTACAGCCAGTCCATGGACTTCTCTGAGAAAAAGACTGATTTTAACATCCATCAAGCTTGTAGAAACATTAAATTTCACTGCTGTTGCACTATTTTAAGTTTTTGGGTTTTCCATGTAAGATGTGTGCCAACTGCCCTTTGGTCCCCCTGTAAAATTTTGTCTAAATAATTTCAGGATAAGAGTTTTGTTTTTGTTTTTAATCCAAACCCAGCAGTTTTCAGTTCTAATTTCCAAGCAGCACTGTGTTCTCTTGGGGCCATCTAGTGTGCTTGGACATCATTACAGCCCGCTGAATGCAGCAGCCGTCAGAAAAGGGCTTAACCTCAGTACCAATACATGTGAAGCTGGGTCACAAATCAAGATTAGCCTGAACCTACTTAACCTCTAACCTGCGGACCAGGATAGAAAAATATTTATAGCACAAAAGCTTAGATCCATACATATCTGCCGGGGCACGTGCACTAGCGTAGCTGCTGTAAGTCTCCAGAAATTGTAGGGCTGATTCCATAGATTTTAAAAGAGCAGGCACTTTGATTCCAAGGCTAATCAGAAAAACAAGCCAGTGGAGAAGGTTGAGGCCTGCCGCAGGGTTTTGTTACTGTTTTCAGCTTATAGGGAGCAGGTTGCGATTAGTGAGCCCGTTGGGCTGCCATTGCTGTCTGTGCCTTGCAGCTAACCACAGCCATATGGACACATTTTTACCACAAATGCTCATTACTTACCACAGTGCTGTACTTGATATTTCAGAGAGCGCCCTGCATTCTAATAGGTCATTAGCAAGTCATTACACGAAAGAGAAAGGTTGCTGGTCTGTAGTGCAGCAGGGACAGCAGCTACTAGCCGCTGCCTGGTGGCTGCAGGCATGTCACTGAGATATTCCTGCAGTGTGGAACCAGCACAGGCCCCATAAATCAGTATAGGTGTTCCTTATCCCCTATTATTGTAGCTTAACTGGAAAAGCACATCCCACTGCCTGGTGTCCTGGAATGCAGCAAGTGAAATTTCACACAGGCTTCAACAAACGCATAATTTAAACATAATGGTTAGCAATAATTAACAGGTAACAATTGTGGTTGTTTTCTTGGTTCCACTTCTCCCAATCCCACCTATCTTCTACAAGGATGAAAAATGACCTTCAGACAGAGCTGTCTGTTAGTACCATGAGCCAATACACAGGCTGTTTTCAAGTTGATATTTATTTGCTACTTGAGAGGCTATTTAAATAATTCCCAAAATTCCAAAGTGTACTCAGAAGATTCAGTATTAACCCGGGGAACTACTGAGGAATTATGCATCAAAATTAGATGAAGGTAGGAAGTACCCCTTTTATAGGGTTGAAGTTTGGAGGGGAGGAAAGCATATACATCCTCCAAACAGTTTTAGCCACAGCCTATATGTTTCTGCTCCCTACTGGAGTAGGATTTTGTTGCCTTTTCTATTCAGCTGAGTTTATGTCTGCCTGTAAATTTAATGGTTGCTTTTGTGACAGCAGATGTCCACTCAGTTTAGCTACTCTTTACCATCATGCGGCACTATCATTGAAGCCAAACTGCAGAACAAGCTGTCTAAAACCCAAGCTGTCAAAATAAATTTCCACTGTGATATTGTATGCTAATCCATGGGAAGTGGAGTTTAAGGGATCACTCTCGTTGCCAAAGCAAACACCAAAGGGAAGTCCCTTGCATGCCTCCAAGCAATGTCAAGGGATCCAAACTCTTTTCTTTAAATGATGGGCACATGCATCTGTAAGAAATCAAGGCCAATCCTTTACAATTAGAGTCCCTCTGCCAAGGTTATCACAGCTAGAAATCCCTGCTAGAGAAGGCAGATGAGGTAGAGGCAGCAGTTGGGTATTTCAGACACGGTGCATCTAACACCAAACAGCACAGGACTGAAAAAGCAGGTGTTGAAAAGAGGACAGCAGGGAAGAGGTAAATTCCTTTGTGAACCTTCAACAGTAGCTATACAAACCTGCAAAGCTTTCCCAAATTTATCGGTAACTCCACACCCCTGGCAGCATCCCTCTGGGATTCCTGGCACAGAGCTGACCTTAGCACAGAGAGAGAACAATGTGGCCACTGGCCCTTACCACCCCAGGGGGAGGCAGGGCTCCATCTCCTTGGGGAAATGCAGGTACAGCTCCATGCTCACCTGGTCCGGCTCTCTGGGCTGTTACACATTTATTTTACAGTTTGAATCTTGATCAACAGTTTCTAACTACTTTCTTTTTTAGTTTAAAATAACAAGGAAGTAAGCTAGATGCAATTGTTTTGCTCTGCTTTGGGAAACAACTCGCATCTTCTACTCAGGAACTCAGAAACTAATGAAGCTGCTAATTCACGTTACTGTCGCCATGAATATCGATTCAGTACGTCCCAAAACAATCTCCAAAACACCTCTGACACTGTGGGATTCTGATGCCACATTCCTCAGGAACATTTTAGCCTTTAGATTCTGCTTTAGTGCAAGAATACTTTCACGATCACTCTTCAAGAGTAATTTCTTTTTTAAAATATCTTGAAATATGCTTTTTTGTCCTTCCTCACATTCTCACATGTTTGGGTTCCTCCTTATTTATTTTTTTTTCCCCCACGAGTCTGTACATATAGAGATGCACACTTCCAGGTATGATCTATGGCTTTTAATCATTCAGAAACCTTTCAGTGTAGTTTTTTCTGGGCACACAGAAATAGGCGTGTAGGAGACCACATTTATCACAGTTCCAGCCCTTCCAAAACCTTTAGATCGCTTAATGGGAATGATGTGGGTTTTGGCCAGGACATTATCTTGCACCTGTGGAATTTTTATGCATATGTTCCATTAAAAATCTTTGCAGAGACTTCAGAATTCAGAGCACATACTATTCTTTGTCTGGATCTGTACATCAGACATCCTGGGCACTTCTGAACATGTTTGCAAAATCATTTTTCAAAGCCTTAGCCTAGCTTTTTTTACTTTTCTTCTTGGACTTTAACTACTTGCAGTACTTCTTTTAATCACTTTTCTCATATTGTTTCCTTTATGTTTTGCTTAATTCTTTGATTTTGATAGCTGTTTTTCTCAAGGTTCTTTTGATAAACAGTTTCAGTACAATTCAGAGCTATTAGGATCCATTTTTAGAACACTATTACCTTCTTTCCCACACCTTATCCTTAATATTTCTCTTTTGCACCAGTTGAATTTGCAGAATAAGTATTGAAAGATCCTGTAGGAAGAAGAGCTTGTCTGGGTCACATAACCCATGGAATGCCCCTTGAGGAGGGCCTTATACTGCTCTGCAAACAAAGCCAGCACAGTCTCCAGTCTAATGCAGGTGACAGTAACTACTTTCCTAAGTATTAACGAAGTGATCCAAAGCTAATTGGAGAAGAAATTGTAAAAAGGTTTAACAGTAACAGTAGGAAAACACTGTCCTCGAAGATGCAACAGACTGGTCAAAAATTGACACAAAGAGATTATTAACAAAGGAAACATCTTCTAAGGAAAAAGAAAACCAAACAAAGTGGGGGGCAGGGGGAGGACAGTCACAAATCCACGGGTTGTCATGGAGGGCCAGGACGACCAGCCTTTCTGCCCAAGGACTGACCTTAACGAAGTGAGAAACTCTTCCCAGGGATGAGCTCTGAGCCAGCTCTGCTTGTGTGTGCTGTGACCAGGGGGCATCACTTCCCTGTGCTGACCCTGCTGATAGGAGGTTCCTAACATCCATAGGTTAAGGAAACAGAAAAGTGCAATGAGGTTTTTATCCACATTTTCACTTGCCTCATACAATTGAAGATCTGATCCAAAGTTTTGAAATTCATATGCCATCCATTCGGCAGAAAATCAGTTTATCTGTAACAGTTCGAAATTTTACACACAGTTTAGCAAAGTATGGCACCACAGAACACAGAGCCTACAGATGTTTCAATCTGTTGCCTACCTCATGTGAATCACCAGTCTGGTACATACATTCTGGTTCTGGAGCAGAAACAGAGCTGCTAAAACATTTAGCCTAACCTGCAGGACAGTGAGAATCACCATAGGAAATAGAAATGGATAATCACATTTATTCTACTTGGGACTGGTATTTATTCAAGTGCAAAAATATCCAATAGAGTCTAAAACTTAACACATCCACAAGGAAGGCCATGGGATGACCTGTCCTTCCCCTCCCCACAGGTAAGGGTTTACAGGGCTGAACCAGCCAGTGCCTTTCCCACTCTCTGGTTGCAGACTGTGTGCTGGAGAGTGCTGTTCCTTGCCAGGACTAGGTGTGGCAAATTACCCTGCTCCTGCCTCCAGGCAGCTGAAAGATAAACACCTCTTGCTCCCAGACAGCTGCAAACCTCAGTTGTGGGAAAGTTGTTGGGCAGCAGGGCCACACCATTCACCGCAGAAGAGCTTCAGGACAGCCTTGATTCTTTATTACTAAAGATTAGACACCCGTGCTAGGCTAGACTTCTGTTGGTGATTTCTGCACAACCCAAAGCAACACCACGACAGATGAGGGCAGGAATTGGGTTCAAGAAAATAACAGTCCTTTCAACCCATACCAAAAACTGCTACTGGAGCACCGTTTTTATTCCACCTCGAAGAGGGAGACTTAAAATCAATCGTGGGAAACAAATGTAAAAATAAACAGTAGTTCTGTTACGTACTACCTATTTCATCAATACATCTATCATGTTAAAATACATTTTGAAAAATGTTATTTGTAAACCTAAAAATCTATGCAGTACCATGAATTGCTTTATAGAGGGACTAAAAAGTTTTCCCAATACAAGAGAAGTTCCTTATCATGAACACAAGGAGGACAGGGAGTCCTATCAGAAATGATTGTAGTGCACTCTCTATTGCTAGCAGTTGTGCTGGGATCAAATGATTCGGATTTTTTTTTCCATCAGGTCAAGTAGTCCGACATTTCATAAATCCTGCAGGACAAGAAGGACTCACAAAATGCAGAGTGGCATTCCAAGCACTGAGTTTTGTAGATCCACATTGTACGTACGCATCCAGAATGTGAGTGGAGATCTTTCCAAGACATGTACAAACATACATTTCAAATCAATTCCATCAGTTATCATTTCAGCTTGGCTGGATCCCTCCCATCCAACATTTGGCGGGTCATGTAGCATTTTCTTCGTTAAGAATATTTATTACATACAGAAAGTCATTATATTCAGTATTAAAAACGACTGGACAAGAGTGGAAAATTACACAGCTGGGAAGTGCTTTGTGATAAGAACTTAGATCCAAATTCCCAAAGAATTGCAGGTCTTAAATGACAAATAACCGATCAGAAAACTGGTAAGAAAAGCACATTTAGATGAATATTAGTCTTTTTTCTTCTGTTTTTCCAGAGTTCTCAAACTTGCAAAATGTTTGAAACCCAAATATCAGCATGGAGCCTTTGCCACCACTGCTACCGCAGCAGAAGTACAACTGAAGCATACCTGGATTGCAGCACACACCTCTGCTCTGCACAGAGCAAGAGATTTTCATAGCCAAAATGCAAGTGCCCAGCCAAGCCCTGCAATTTTCACTACCAGTTTTACCAGCGCAGCCAGCAGCAATGACAGGGCTGTTGTTGGAGATTTTTGCAGAACTATCTAATGTAGGTTTTGCATAATGGTTACAAAACATTATAATGCCACGCCATCATCTGAAGAATAGGCTATTGTGTGATTTTTAAGTAGCATAGCTGATATAAAGCATACTGTACTAATTACAACACTGCTAGAAAATGTCAGCTAGGTCTGATACGGAACGATCTGAATGATACTGTTGTTCTTACACGTTCTTAGGAGTCGATTGCTTGTCTCTTGAGTCATATCTCTTTGCACATTTCTTTGAACTGAGAATATAAAACTGTTGTTAGATGTACTATAAACAGCTGCTGTACATCTGTATTTAGCTATGTATTAAGCATGAGTTTGGCTGTTTCATGCAAGTATGCAGTGCACAAAAGGTAAGACTCTATCTTCTCATTCATAAATCTCTGTATTAAAATTATAAAGTACTCCCCAATTTGTAAACCAAAGAACCATAAAAGAGCTGAAAATAAAATACTTAGCATATTGCAGAGCAGGTACTAAACAGCACTGAGCAGAGCATGCTCAAAAGTGTTGCTTAATGTCCTCACACTCAGTGTGCATGCATCATTTTATGAAAATAAGAATGGTCCAAGAGAATGAGACCATTAGCTCAGAAGCTTTTGATTGTGTACAAAACATCAAGCCGCAGCTGGTCAAACAACTTCTACCTTCTTGCATCCTCCAGAGTATGTCCAAGACACGCACACTGACATAATGGCATGCAGTGTTGGAGCACAGTCATATATACAGCCACATGTTTTCCACCTAGAAAGACCAGCCTATTAACTATCAGCAGAAGTATTCATTAGGTTGCCCCTCTATCTTTGGTATTGCTTCTGAGTCCACACTGGATCGGGCAGAGAGGAGCCTGTTAGACTCATCAGGGGTATGCCTAGTCAAGTATTCTCCTTCCACTCCTTTCACCTTGGCCCCAGGAGAAAGACTTTCAAAGGTGACGTACGACTCCTGAATTTCCTTGGGTTTCCTCACAAAGAATTTTTTGCAGCGTCTTTTGAGTGCTCCACAGCAGACCACTAGTGTCAGAGGAACAGCAATGACACAAGCTACGCTGATGACAACCACGTTGATGAGTTTCTGGGTCCCTCCTGCACTAGCAACTTCATCTGTGGAAAATATGATGCACTGTTCCTTCCTGGGAATTAGCCCTTTCACACAGACACACACAATGTATTTGGTCTTTGGTAGCAGCCCGTAAATGTTGACCTTGGTCTTCCCTGGTTCCACATTGATACGACGCATATCTCTCTCTCCAAAGACAGCGTAGAGGACACTGAACACTGTCGTGTTCCTCGCCAGAGGCGCCTTCCACACCAGGGTGACACTCTGATCAGTGTCTCCTATCACCCTGACGGATCTCACAATTCTCTCTGGCTCCTGCTGACCAGTAGGTGGGCTCACCAGGAGGTTTTGGGGGTTGCTGTCTTGTGCTCCAGCTGGGATGAGGAGATCCTCTCCTGTGCCTGCTCCAGCCCCCAGGGTGGGCATGGTGGAGGTAGTGATAACATACCTTGCCACTAGCTTGTCATTGTAGGCAGCTGCCTCCATCCCATTCACCTTCCCACTCCAAGTGCCTTTGGCATTGGAGTTGGGGTCATCCGTGCTTTCTGAGTCCATGATGATGAGGGATATGAACGCTTCTGTTGCCCCCAGGAAATTCTTTGCTTTACAAATATACTCTCCAGAGTCAAGGTAAGAAACTACAGGTAGGCCCAGGATAGACCAGCTCATCCCATCACTAGAGATCTCTTGGTGCACTGCAAAGAAGGAAAAATGTAAAACAGTCAGTGACCACCAGAATTAATAATGTTTTGTGAACTATTACGATTCAGTCAACAGAATATCTGCCTGATACGGTAAAATCAACATTTATTTGGGCCACCAAGTATGTTAAAATTCCAAGAAAATGGCATTAACACTAAAATTTTGTTAGGATTTAGTCTGCTTCAGAACAAATGGATGCAAAGCATTTCATGCTATTTCCATTTGACGTACATCATGAAACCTAAACAGAAAAGTTTCCTCCATTTAAAAAATAAAACTGAAATTTCACATATGCAAGTATAATATTTAAAGCAGTAGAGGGAGTGGGCTGTAACACAACCTAGTTGAACATTAAATGCGCTTCTTTGAGACACAGAAAATAAAAATATTGGAGATTTTCTTCAAGGAAAACACATAGATTAGTCTAGAATACATGGAGCAAAGCAGCTGAAAAACAATTTTCCTTTTATTGTAAAATTAGGGCTGTATTTTGTAACAGGTCAAACACAGGGAAGTCTGATCAAAGCAGACAGCTCCACTAAGCAGTACGTAAGCAGCTGAATGTTGATTTTCTCTTTTTTTTTTTTTTTTAACAAGAGGCTAAAAACTAGCATTTTTTGCAATTTTCTATTTATACAGAAAACAAAGGGAATAAAACAGCTTCACCATTATTTAACCAGCCCCCTTAGGATGAGAATATACTCTCTCCTTCCCCATCGAAAGATAAACAAAGGAGATATTTGAAAGGAAAAAGTAAGACAGGATGAAAACCTCTCAAGCCCACATTCAGGATCCAGCCTTAGCAACCAAGGCATGTTCCAATTGCAATGAAATAGAATAGCAGCAAGATTTACCTTTTTCATTTCATTTCATTTTTTTCTGAATGGGAATACTAGAAAACAAAGCTACTGGTCTTTCTATGGCTCTTCCCCATTCATGTAGATAGTGAGCTGTTTCTCACTCCTTTGTACTCAGGACGCCACTATTCCAGTGATATAGCAACACTGACACAGGAGATGCGATTGCTGAGAAATAATGCATGTTTTCAGCCAACTTTTTACTAGGTGGAGTAGTGAGCTTATAGACAGTAGATAAATCAACTTTGTATGTGGGTTAATAGTGATAGGACAAGGGGGAATGGTTTTAAACTATAAGAGGGGAGATCTAGATGAGATGTTGGTGAGAAATTTTTCACTCAGAGGGTGGTGAGGCACTGGCACCTGCTGCCGAGAGGTTGTGGATGCCCCAGAGGTGTTCAAGGCTAAGCTGGACAATGCACACCTGGGTGAGCTGATCTAGTGCCTGATTTAGTGGCTGGCAACTCTACCGCAGCAGAGGAGCTAGAACTAGGTGATCTCTGAGGTCTCTTTCTAACCCAAGCCATTCTATGATTCTAGAGTGAGTTATAGTGAGTTGGTTGCACCCATTCCTTCCTTTCTTTTTTTTTTTTTGGGGGGGGGTCTTTTATCAGTGGGAAGTTGCTATTGTCTTAAGTTTCTATATGCTTTGCAGCCCTCAGAAAATAAAGGTGTAGGACTCACTCGCTCAGTCCACACTGGGGAAAAAAAGCTTCAGCTTAAATGTACCTGTGCCATTTAGTGGAGCACCGTCAGCCCTTCTCCAGCTGAGCTCAGGAATGGGCACCCCCGTTGTCCCACATCGCAGTAGCACGGTGCTGCCCAGGATGGTCTTTACTTTGGCTACAGATGTATGTACGACAGGGCTTTGACACTTCCTTAGCTCAACTTGGCTGAAGAAGACTCCTGCAAGGCTGCGAGGGGTGAAACATTTCAGCCTGGGCTCAATGAACGCTATGTTAGGAGACTGGAAATTCAGGAAATGGACCATTTCATACAGACTGCAGTCACATACCCAAGGATTGTCTTGCAACCCTGCCAAAAAAAACCAAACAAACAGAGCACTAAGTCACTTCAACAGTACTTCTAGTTTCTGCCAATTTTGATTCTGTTTTTCAGCAGAACAAACTGATTCCCAAGCCGTCTGTAGAAAAGAATATGCACGGGGATTGTCATCACAATAGGCCTCTGCTGCTGTTCGTTGAGGTTAAAGGATCTCACAGTAGAAGGGAGCAAATAGGGTTTGCTAAGGTATCCCAAAACCTGGAGATTAAATCACACTTGTGAAGTTCAAAGCAAGATAAATTGTGCTATGAATATGTCATAATTTATGCATGTAATAAAGCAAAACTAGTACTCTGTTACAAAGACTTTGGAAAAAATAGTCATGGGAGTGAGTTGGTTATTTGTTTTCATTTTCCTAATAAGACACAGGCTATGAAATTCTTCTCATCAGTGATCTTTAAAATATTAGCCAGCTATAGTCAGGCTAACTATCAGGCCTACAACAGGCTTTTATACATCTATTAAACAGAATCTATATTAAGATATTATACACAGAAGGAATATACTAAAGAAAACACTCCTGCTTCACTGCCCCAGAATGTTGATCTTTTTCTGTTTCTCTATTCTTTCAGTGTGTGCATACTGAACTCAAATTCTGAAAAAAGAAAAGAGATATTGCCTCATTAAAAATAGATTTGTGAAGATGGTACTGAAAAAGCAAAATCAGATCTGGAGCAATGCACAGCAGCCATGGATAGAAGCCACTGGATTCAGACTACATCTGTATGTCATCATATTAAAAAATATTCACATTTCCCTGTCCTATGGACAACCTTTGATCTTTAACATCTTTAGCTAGCAGCACTGGCACTGGGGATTTTAGTCCAAATCCAGGCATGCATTTGATGCCTAAGACAGGAGCTCAGCGTCCCAGGCCTCTCTCCAAGTGGGCTTCATGCTCTCTTTTCAGCAGTCAGCCCAAGGACAGGCTCAGGGTCAGCAGCAGCCTGAAAGTAAGGAGCATTACTATCCCCACAATTCCCAGCAAGCGGAAACATCTGCCCACGCAGCAGTGCTGCTATTGCTGGCCCCTAGGGCATGGCAGTCACACAAGCTGTGGCTTTTCAGCACTTGGCACAAGCACAGTGTGTGCAGCACAAGGCTCCATGAGCATCAAGGGGCTGTTTAAATTTGCTAGAGTCAGCAGAAACACAGGGTACCTGAAAAGACCCTGCTGCCTAAATGAACTGTTCTAATGATTCTGCTGAAAAATGTTGTGCTGAGACCACTGCACACCATCCTCCATGACTTGAAAGGGAGTCTGCAATTGGTGGCAGGAGCACACCACTGATCAATTAATATATTTAAAAGTAGACCAAAGAAAGAATGAAAATTGAGATTTTATTCTAGATATTCTGGCAAAATTACAGCTTTAACTTTCTGTGCTGGCACTTTAGTTCCTGTGCAGACTCATCATAGATTAAATAATCAATAGAGTCGTCCTTCGTGACATTTCACATTATAAACTCTGAGATCTGCTTTTCCTCTTTCACAGGCAGTTCACACAGGCAATCCTGCGCACAGAACCTTGCACCCTTGGCAAAGACTATCAGACAGCAAGCTAACACTGAAACCTCTTTTTCTTGAAGCAAAGGGCTCTGAAGAGGATTCACAGTGATACAGTGTAGACAAGGGAAGGGACTGAGCTAATTCGTTGCTGTTCGTGGGTTTTTCTACACCTCCTTATAAAACAGTCATGAGCAGAGCAAAATAGAGAAGTGCAGCTGTGTACTCTCATTTTGCTTCTGCAAAGGGACACATGTTTCTCCACGGGTGTCAGTAGAATAGGACCTAGGAGGTGGCATGTCTACACATTACTGTATGAATGCTAGCAACATACTCATTTGTTCACATGAATTTTTTACAGTCCTAGGACAGGCAACCTTTTTGCAGCTGCTTCTGCAAACACTCATGTTGGCCACGAGCAGCAAAATGATCTGTTCTTCCTGACAAAACACTCTTACATATTGAGTGGAAGGATGCTTTTACAGGCAACTTTACTCTGAAAAAAGTAAATAAAGTGATCTTGGCTGTATCTTGTCTTGCCACAAATAAAATGGGCAATCCCAAACATTGGGCTTCAAGAGCTCGATGTCACACTTGATGTCAAAACATGATGGGGAAACACCTGCTCTATTCCAGATGCTAATCAAACCCTAACATCTGCTAAGGACCCTGGAAGTTTTTAGAAGGTTAGATTCCTTTTAAAGTTCAGTGTATCTTTCTGCTGCAACCTGGTTTTAAAAATCATATCTCTCCTAAATCTATCCAGAGAACAAGAGCAGATTTTTGTAAAACACTTCCCAGAGTGAGAGAAAATGTTTCTGATGAGATTATCAGCAAGTACCTGAACTCACACTCATGGTTTTAGAGGCAATTCCAGCAGATGCACACATCCCATGGATTAAACAGTCAGTGGAGCTACATCAGCTCATAACTAATGAAGACAGCAGATGGCAACAACTCTGAAACATCATCAGCCTCCTGAGGATTTGAACCAGCGTACTACAGCTAAAAGGCTAAGCAGTAATCCCTCGAACTAGTAAATGTACTCAAAACCTCATCTGAGGTATATCACAATTTGGAGGAATTAAGACAGCTGTTTGTAAAATATTTGCTGACACCAAGTGTACTACTGATCTGGACCATACTTCTGAGACTAGAAATGCCATCAAAAATAGATTCTCAACCTTTGAGGCAACATTATATTAACAGCTCTGGGGAATCTGAAGTTTTAATTCTATGAGGAGAGATAAATGAAACTCTTAAGAGACACAGACTAGGATAAACTGGCTGTTCTGACACAGACTTTATGCTCAGCAGCAGTTTTATTCCTTTTTAACTTGGACATAAGTATCCATCTTCTTATTTAATGCTGCTTAAAGCTGATCAATTCCATGTTAGCTTTTAGTAGAAAAAAGCACTTGAAGATAGAGCTCTTATCACCTTTGTATGTTTGTTAAAAGTGACAGTATTCATAAACAGAAAGCTCTTGAAGAGGAGTAACTGGTTTCGTATAAGAAAGGCTCGAGTCTGTGATAAAGGTTAGAGTGCAATAAGCTAGATGTGGAAAGATGAAAGGTTCGTGTGTAAGTGAATGTGCACACCTTATATAGAGTATTAAATGAGCAGTGTACATGCCATAGTAACCACAGTGAGTGAAAATGCTATGCTACGATCAGGAGCTTTTATCATTTTGCCTACCGCAAAATCACAGTCCTTCTTACCTAAAATGATCTTGGAGTTATCATTGGGAAAGTAAGGGACCGCCTGCAGGTTGGCCCAAGTAGAAATAAGAGCCTGAGGAAGAGTCATCAGTTTGTTGCTAGACAGGTCCAGGTACGTTATATTCTTGATGTATCGAGCAGCATCTGGTGGGATTGAGGTAAGTTCATTGTTGTGTAAATCCAGAAGCCTTAGCTGTGGCATATCAGACAAGGTTTCCCAGGGAAATGATATTAAGTCATTTCCATCTAGCCTCAGCTCCAGCAAGCGACGAAGGCCCTTGAAGGTGATCCCACTGAGGCTGGCCAGGGAGTTATAGGGCATCCAGAGGTACTCCAGGTTATGAAGTGCATGGAAAGCCTCCCCCGGCACTCTGCGGATAGCTGTCTTTTCTATTCGAAGCTTGAAGGTATCTACGGGGATGTTTACGGGGGTGAGGGTCATCTCTGGGTCATTACACAGCACTATCCTGGAGGGAAAAAAACACAGATGCAACTTACATTCTGAGACATTTTAGAATCATAGAATTGCTCAGGTTGGAAAAGACCTTCAAGATCATCAAGTCCAAACGCAACCAAACCATAATTCTAACAACCCACTGCTAAATCATTTTGAAAATTTCAGTACAGTGTTTTATCTCCCTTACTTTTTTCAAAAGCTTTATTCTTGTCATTTCTTACTTGCTGCTGAATCCTACACCATCACTGTAAGAACATCAGTTGGCAATAATTTATACGTACACACACTTTTTGGCCGCAGAGATTGCACTCTCCTGAAGCGGCATGAATCTGAGCCTGGTCCATATCACGTTCCTGCTTTTTTTTCTCTTTCAAATTTTTAGGGTCCTTACGGCAGACAGCAGCACCAACACACTACAGAAGATGCTAATGCATGTTAAAATAAAAGGATCAACAAGCCTAACATTAAAGGACACATAAAAAGAAGCCTTAACTGTCTGATAAAGTTCAGAGTGGGTGAAAATAACACAGACCAAATACAGCACAGGTTCTTTGCTCATGAAGTGAGGAGAAGAAAGTCAACTCACTGGTAGTACTCTACAACAAGCTCTGATTTATTGTGAAACTGGAAGGCTTATAGGGATGCACTGATCACTTCACCACAGAGATGTACCATTTATGAGAGCAAAAGGGTAGAAAACAAACCCTTTGGAAAATGCTTTACCAAAAGAAAGGCAGATTCATGTGTCCTAATCATTCTTTTCTATTTATTATTTCTGAAGCTCAAATCCTGAAAATCCCATGCTGCATTTTGCAGACTTTGTATAAAAAACAGTATCTCTGTCTTTGCCAAGATGAAAATAAAAGGCAAGTTCTTAAAGTGCAAAGCCACCTCACAAATCGTAACAGGTTAGATTGACATGTCCCACTTCACACGCTAAACCAAATACCTCAAGAAATGAATGTGAACAGTCAAGTACCATTGTCTTATCACACTGCTTGACTGATAAATAGAATATTATGAATTTGCCAAAATCAGATTGATGATGGCTGAAAGCAATTATTCCTCTACTGTCTGCAACAATAAATAACATGGCTAAACTGCTCAAGTTGTTTTCACTGAGTTAAATGTTATTTGAGCCTCCAGTTTATTTATAACAACAACAAAAAAAATGTTATTTCTGTCATCCAGCACTTCTGTCGTGGCATTAAGTCCTGCCCAATCTCAGCTGAGGGTTGAGATTTTGTGGAAGAAAAGAAAGATGTCAAATAAGAAAAAATCAGAGATCATCTCTCAATAAAACATTCGGTTTTGTGTAAACATGACACAAAACATTCAGTACTAGAGATATTATCCCATCAAGACTGTGCTCTGATGCTTCTCATAGCATCCCTAAACTATGTTGCTAAGCAATAAACAATCTACAGGGTAATCTTCTACTAGTGAGAAATACAAATCCTAGTGCAGTGAAACATAACATGCTCTTTAAGAAACTAGAGAACAGTTGCTTTAGTATACATCATATCATAACACGCTGCAGCTTTTTCCAGTCCACTGAAAGAAAATTCTACCAGGAACCATGACACTTACGAAGCAATAATAGGTTCTCCTGCTGTCTTACTCCCTTTTAAAAATTCTAAACTATTTGTGACTCTACTGTGCTTCACACTGGGACAGTTTCTGGTTTTAGAAGTATGCCGCCATAAGAGAGATGAAGAAGACGCACTTGATAGAGATCCAGGTACAGATGACAGCCTTTCACTGCTCTATTGACATCTTGTCTAGAAAAAAACCTTTTCTTATAAAGGAGTTATCAAAGGTACTGTGTCACAAACCTCCTCTACTGTGAACTGCACCTAGTAAAAATGTAGCATGTATTTCATTAGGTCAGATCATTCATTTCTGATTACCCTTCAGAAAGATTTCTTTTCTTACAGTAGTCCTCCAGTGAAGCCTCTGTATAATGGTGCTGTTTTCCACAGCAGATACCCTTCTGGCCTTACATATCTTTTCAACTGAAAGTTTCCAGTCTGAGAATTTTATTTTTATTACCTACTTTTTTGTTCATTTTTATCCAGAGTTGATTATTTCACCTAGAATCTCCAACCCAAGGATTTTTTAAGTAAGAGGAATAGATTGAAGGCTTTGGTACTACAAAATAAACCTGCTTACACTTTAAAATCAGACCAACAGAAGAGAATAAAACCAGTATATTTGGCATGAAGACAAAAAAAGGAAAACATTGTTTTAATTGTATTCCTTTTTGCCATTGCCCCAGCAGTAATTATATTGCTTCTGTTTGCACAGAGGAGATGCCCAAACGCTTTCTCTGAAATCAGCTTACTGTGTTTTCAGAAGCTAATCCTCTGCAAATAAAGCTGGAGTGCAAAATGACTGGAAAAAAATAACAAACATGAAGCCTGGACTCAATATTTTCTTCTGTGAGCATCCTTAGAGAGAAGAAATAAAGCCCCCGACCCCCTGGAGAGTACCAGCATACCTGGCTTTCGTCCCTTCGTTGAGGCTTTGGAAGGCACAGCTGCACTGCGACGGGCATGAGGTGTCTGCCCATGGCAGCCCCCCGAGCAGCAAGCAGCAGAGCAAACTCACCACAATCCACATGGCTACCTGTGCATGGGAAGGACACCTCGGCAGTAGGCAATGTGCAGGGTCTTGCCTATTGTTTTAGCCATTGACTGGTCACATCTTGTTAACTCCCTTTCGTTTTCAGCCGCTCTGTGATCTTCCAGCCCTCGCTGAGTCCGTCAGATAAAAAAGGATAGGCAGGGATTAAGGATGGGGACTTGAGTTATTTTCATGTAGGTGCTTATTGCTTCCTGGAACTGTATGGACAGCGTCACTTCCCTTGGGGAGCCCCAAACTCTGTTCCTCAGGAAATCTGTGATTCTAACATGAGAAAAAAGTAAACATATTTTGCAGGGATGTGCATCAGAAAGAAGATAACTCTTAAATGACAAGGAATTAGTAATAGAGTGCTTCCTCAGAGTGACTTTGGGAATACTCAAAAACAGTTTCTTGTGCTATTGGAATGTAAGTTTCCCGTAGAAGAATGTTGAAAATACATAGCAATACTGTTAAAAGCTTCTAGTTTCTTGAAAATACTATGAGTTTTTTTATTTGTTGTTTTTTTTTCTCTCTCTACAATTATTGAGCTCTTGGAATCACGCCCAATATTAACAAGCTCTGAATAACCCAGAAAATGCACAGAAGTTTCTAGCAGGACTGCAGCACTGAGCATTGTGCTCTCACCTGCTGACACAGCACAGCCTGGATAAGGGGCCACCTGGGGAAAGCATCACCTGAAGCAGAGCCATGGCGGAGCTTCAGAATCACTGAGAAAAACTGCTTTTATCCACTCCCCTTGAAGACAGTAGTTTCCCATCTATTCTCAAGGGCAGCCATACTGCAAAGCTGATGGAGACAACTCATGTTTTCAGCCCTCCAAAGAACTGATGATGAGAGAAAAGCGGAGATCATACATGCACAAATTAAGCTTAAGCAGTTACTCTTAGAGATGGAAGCAAAATTTAATTCATATGAGCAAGGATATCTCATTCTTACAAGCGCTACTATTTTCTGGTGAGAGCAAAAATATGCAAACCAATTACACCACAAGTGTGAAACACTCCTTCAAAAGTAAAAAATATTTGTTGGAACTAGTAGGTGATTACATTCAGCCTGATCTGATTGCTAGTCCCACACTCAACCAGTACAGCTGCATGCTGCATAATAGTATTGGCATGCCTGTGTCAAACATGAAACATAAAGTACAGGTTAAAAATGTTAACAAAAGTGAGGAGTGATTGAACAGAGCTGAAAAACTAGCAACAGAGCACTAACCAGGCACAATTTCTTCTTCGATGCTTTGGGAAAATGTTTTTTATATTTCTGGAGTTCAGGATAGTGATAGCGTCCAGTATTTTTACACAGGGGAGAGTCCCAGATGGCTCACTTCAGCACAAAACAAATGGAATTCTACCAAAATCCCAGACCTTATTAAATCAATAGGAACTCTGCAGTCAGATTCTCACAATGAAATGGAGAGAATTTCATGTATCTGGCAGAGGCAGAAATGAACTAGCATCCTATTCGCTTTTCAGCACCAGTCACTTCATCTTCACTGTTCTTTAGCTAAGATCAGAGGAAAAAGGGAAAGACATTAAAATCATCAAGATTTCTATAAAAACTGGGTTTTGTTGGACCTTAATTATGGCCACATTGTTCAGAAAAAATGCCCAAGACCAACTTTTCTGTTCTCTTCTTATAGGTTAATACCTATATTTGTATTTCCCAGGGAGAGAACTACAGCTTTCAATCTTTTGAAAAGCACAGTTCTATCTACAACTGCCCTTCTGCAGAGTATACAAGTGTCAAATCGTATGAACTACCATGACACCAAGGAGGAAATAGAAACAACCTCACTCAAAAGACATTTTGGAGTTTAGAAGGAAAATAAATAAATAAGTAAATAAATTCAAAATAAAAAAACAAAACAAACAAAAAACACAGATAGCACAGGTGTTTCAACATGTAATGCTTCTGCATGAGAGACAGATGTATTCTGAAGAGCTGCTGTGGATGCTAGTTTTAGAAACTCTAATCACTTTCATGCTTTCCTGCAGGTAGAAAAAGCATGAAAGGCCACAGCCAGCCAATCAGATCTATATCTATAGATCTTTTCTAGTCTTCAAGCCTTTGCAATCCCATGGAAGGAAAGCAATCTAACCTTGTGCAACTAGCTTGGATCCCTAACTAGACTCAACGTAGGTAGTTGTCAAGATGACCTGCTTCTTCCAGAGCAAGTGCAACATGGATAGCCAGTTGCTGAAGCTGATCTCAGCTCCCATTGGAAACAGGAAATGTAGCAAGCATAGCTCCTCAGCTAAGCTTGGTGCAAAAGGCTGCATGGTGTTACTGCCCTCCTGTCTCCGCTGCTTGCCAACTGTTACCTTGCTCTTCTAGTTGTCATGGACATGGTGATTCTGTATAAAGACAGCAGTTACTAGTCAAAAGTGAAGAAATAGCATACATATTCCTATGTGAAACTACCTGAAAGTTGATGAGCATGTTACAGCAGCAGAACAAGACGTCTTTCTTAAATAAGATTGCCTAGTAGTTTTTGGTATACAGCTATTTTCATGCAGAATTCATCCCGTGTTCTTGTGACAGCATTCCCCTCCAACCTCCTCCCTCCAGCATGATTATTCACCATCAACCTTGCTTGAGTGGATGGTGACCACAATATTATTTGTTGCTTTCCAGCCTAGGCTGGAGAGTGGAGAAACCGGCACCTTACTCAAAAGCTGATGGCTAACTGAGCCAGCCCAGCCTCAGCCTAAGCTCATTGCTGGACCTACTGGTCTAAATCAGACTTTGGAGGAGCTAACATCTAGCTCGGAACTGCAGTCCATATGCAATATGGGTATGTGTCAATTATCTTACTTCAGAAATCGTAAACAGCCCAAGACTATTGTGAACTCTCCTGCATGGCAATGGGATGCACAATAGGACCTCCTCTTGAGGGATGCCCATAAAAGTGGGCCTACCAAGGAAGAAACCTTTTGCTGTGAAAGATCTTTGATAAATTATTAACACCTAGCTTCTTGAAAATCTGCAAGTATTTTGTTAAGGATGTTTTAGTGGGAAAACCTAGCTAAGCCACCCACTGATCAAGATTGGAGTAAATTGGAGACTGAGGGTGGATTTCGCTGCACACAGACTCCTCTGTGGAAGGGTCTGAAAAACTGGAGTGTTTGCTCTTAAGTCCAGGAATGGAACAGGATCCAATGACTTCTAGACTCTTCATAGTCCAGAAGACAAAAGGAACTCCATTCCAAACCCCTTAGACTCAACAGGAGGCTATTCTGAAGAAAATGTCATCAGTTCCAAAGTGTAACCTTGGTGCAATTCTGTATGAAAGGGTTTTTTCTGTAGTTTTGTGTAGTCTCTTTTGTGCAATGCTCTTTTATGTAATTTACAATAAAAGTGTTCCTTGATGCTTTAATCAATAATCAAGTGCACCCTGCTATGTCAAATCTTGTTAAGTTTGTCTTATTTATAATTAAGTTTTGTTAGATCACCATATTACATCAATAAATATATTGCTATTTCTCTCTTAAGAGTGAAGTGTGTAATTCTATATGCACCCTCTTCAGCAGAATGAAGATATGCTGACAATTGTACAATAAATCTCAGTTTCAAGATGATCTAGATGTGTTTTGGGGCTAACTATTAAACAGACATTTTATGGTGCCATAATTTTGCGTAAGCTTGTTCCACGAGTAACTTTGATAATTAATTAAGGCTTGTAGAAATCACTTACTGAGAGGATGGCCACGGGGATTATTTTTCCCTATGCTATTTTCACATACTGTTCCCTGCTCTTTGAAAAGAAATTCAAGTATTTAATTATCTATTTCTGAAGAGATGAAAACATGATACAGTGCACATTAAATACCCATAGTTGTTTTCTCATCAACTTCCATTAGGTCCCATTTTAAGATTTAATGATTTATCAGTTCTCTTATTAATCTCCAAAAGCCAAGATCAAGCTCATTTGCTTTTTTAGTGCACTCATTGGTCAACATGCCTTGCTTCCCAGACACTGCCTCAGGTCGATATTGGCAACAGTGACTAAAACTCCTCTCTACTCACTGAAGTTAAATTCTACTTGAAAAGGCAATCCAATATAATTAACCTTCTGTCTCTAATGTCTTCAGTGCATTGGACAAAGTGGTTTCCCTCCACTGGAGCTCTGGAATAATAACCTTGTAAATAGTAGCCAGTGACTGTATGGTAAGATTTGATTTCAAGAGCCTCAATTTTGCCTCACAAGTGAAACATCTTAAATTACAACTAAATACCAGGTTTGGTAGAAATAAAATAAATGCATAATGAAAAAGAGAAAGAAATAAAGCATACATTAGCAGATTCTAATGCTATATACTTTGTCAATTTAGTTGACAGAACCGACTTGCTTCTAAACAGAAGAAAGACTTCATACATACACCTCCAGTGAAAATGGTGGGTTAAGCTTCTACCCATGAATACAAACATGTTAGGTTTAATCTGAGTGGTAAAGAGAGTACAGTGGGCACTACCATGACGAAAGTCTCCAGAAATTCAACAGGAATTGAAGAAATTAACCTGGGCAAGCTCTGGACACAAAGATCTGGCTAAAACATTGGAGCCTGGAGAGCAGAAGCTTTTCCCTGGTTGCAGCCTTCATAGCTGCAACAGAAAGAAGCAGAAAGACAAGAGGTGGTAGAGGAAAAAAGGAACTAAATAAGACGCCTAGAAGTGCAATGTCAGATGCCAGAACTTGCACATTAGCCACAGCATGACATGAGGCAGAAGCAGCAAGTCGACTGCAAAAAACATAGAATCATAATCATGAAGGTTGGAGAATACCACTAAGATCATATCACCTAACCATCAGCCCATCCCCATCGTGCCTATTAGAACAAAATGTTGTTCCTGATAACATCCATGCTCCCTCTCAAAAATATGGCAGAGATAAAAATGGAAGTAAAATCTCACAATGGTGTTCAACTAATCATGCTAATGTATATGCACTTTTCCACTCAGTTCTGTTTTGCTTCAATGACTTGAGTGCAGTGCAGCAGTTTTCAAGATATTCACGGCATTTTTAAGGCTTAATTGCAGTGTTTCCTCCTGACTACTGCAGAGATCTTCACAAATTATGTTAGAAAATATAAGTTTAACATTCTTTAGCTAATAAGCTTGTGGTTGCAGATGATATTTACATGAAATTTTTTAAAATCGATATGACATTTTTCCAATGCCAAGGGTATACATGTAAGGTAATAACACTTTTTTCCACGATGGACAATTGCAGCCCATATTGAAGACAATGAATGTTAGGCCCCTCACTTCCATGGACGCAATTCTGCACTCCAAATGATAGAAGTCATCCTCCTTGCTGCTACATAGAAAGATTCTTCACCGCTTTCAAAAATATATGAGATTTAATTTAGAAAATATTTTTTGTTTTGTTCCTAATACGATTAATTACTTGATATTACAGTCTCACTCAAGTGACCATGCACTTCTGACTCATTCTTTTTCAATATGGTCCCTGGACAGAATTTATTTTTATTTCTTTTCCCCATATGCTTAGAGAAAGATGGCATAAAGCAAATAAAACAGAATACTTTATAATAAAAGAAGGCTATGAGATATATTATTGCAGTGATTTTGACTGAAAGGTTTTAGTAGTGGGCAATACAGGCCAGACACTACATCAATTTCATTAAGTAAATGCACCTCCAAGAAGCTTCTGGCAAGGCACATCTCGTAAAGTGGAAAATCCTTCCCACTGATGTAAGTCAGAGCACATTAATGCATTACGTCATTCTAAATTGGATCTTGCACTTAATGCCAATGAAGGCAGCTCCTCCAGACCCACAGGACTGAAGTCATTAATAGACCTCTAGGCTTCCTGAGGAAATAAAAAAACCCTAAACAATTTTTGGCATCAGGCAATACAACTCTACCAGTGGTATTTCTTTTATGTACGTTCATCTTGATTGTTATAGCTAGTGTAGAACAGCAGAGAACAGACCTGAGGGGGATCATAAATGCATACACTTTCCTCACAAATGCAGCACTTGGCCCATTTCTTTTTGCACAGCAGAAGCCAATTCACAAAGCCACGTGACAACCAGCAGCACTTAAAATGAATTCCAGCAGAAGATGGAGGTGCACACAAAGCCACTTTGCCTTTCTCTCTTCACCTTGGGCCCACCCATCCAGGCAGGTCTCACCATGACTGATGTAGATTTACAATGCTGCATGTCCCTGGTATTATCACACACAGGACCTCTGGGAACAGGAAAATGTTCTTTCAGGCCCTCAAGCCTGGCCCCATTGTGGAATTGGTGACAGCAACTCCTGCCCTATGACCTCAAGGGAGAAGAGGGCCAGTCACCACAACCATGGCTCTCTTACTTCTCCAAATGCCCCACAGCGACAGGCAGATGCTTCTGGTGTCAGGCATACAGGACTCTGGAGCAAACCCCTCTGAGACAGACTCTCTGAGCTCCTCCACTGAGGAAAACCTCCTGATGAACCAAGCATTTCTTTCTTAAAAGCCCTCGCTAAGGGTGTCCTCAAAGCTATTAGTCTTGAGAACTGATGAGAGAGTAAACACATTGCATTGCCTACTAGATAGGAGCAGGAAGATGGTTTTGCAAACAAGAAATAAACATCCAGAAACTATGTGTAATTCCATAACAGTAAAAGCTTTAACCACCATAAAAGCCTCCATAAAGCTGGAAAAAGCAATCAGGTTGCCGTATATGTGAAAAAACAATTGAGATCAACAGGGTGAATCTCTCTAAGGGTATCGGTAGTTCAATTCATTTGTTACACTTATGCAAAGACATTAAGTTCAAAATAAGTATCACCCACACATGCTAAAGCCATCTATCAGCTTTATTCTATGCTGACTTTCTCGACATTACACTGGAAGCAGGGGAGAAAGAAAAACAGGAAAGGCGAAGCATTGCAGCAAACACTCACTGCTGGAATGCATGGTTCACGAAGCGCTTACTGTTTCACATTTATGCTGAAACAATGCCCAAGAGCTCCATTAAGGTGTAGGCACTCAAAAAGTATTTTTTGAAGATCAGTGTCTGTACCTCTGCTGAAACACAATCAAAGAAAACAAATTGAGATACAAATTAAGTGTATCCTTGTACGTGTGTATATATATATATATATATACACACGTACAAGGATACACTTAATATATATATATATATATACACAACATATGCATGAACATTCAGTCTTAAATCTTCTTTCTAGTTATTACAAATAGAAAAAACAATAGGTATGCTCTGATGGCTATCTGCTATTGACAGATTTCACAATGTAACAGTAGCAAAATTGGAGTTATTACAAGTCCTTGAAAGAGGAAAACTCACTAACTAACTAAGACTGGAGTTATTTCAGCACCTGTGCACACGCACAAACACAAAAACAGACTCCATGAATTTGATGTCTTACTGCATCAACATCTCACTCATTAAAAATAACTCTTCTCCTTCAAAGTACCACAACGTATATCACTCCACCCTGATTAGTCCATTCTGATGACTGAACATACTATAATCATATCTGATACACGTATTAAAAATGATTAAAATTGTGTTAGGTTTATCCTCCAGGCCCCTCTTTCCTAGCTTGTATCTTCATTCCCTACAAAATGGTAAGGTTTCTGTTTCTGCACTGTAACAAAATCCTCTAACTTTGGGCTTAGTAGCCTTAGCTGCGTGACAGAGTAGGCCATGCAATAATGTTGCTGACTGCAACAACCTTTTCTAATTTCGATCTTAATAGCATTAGTCTAAGCCCTGCAGAGTCACCTCTGCTTAGGAAACGGTGCCTGTTTTATTTTGATTCTTCAGGCATGCAAAAAGAATTAAACTTCCTGCACTGTTTACGTGGCTCCTAAAAGGAGATGGAGCATATTGTGTTTTTTTACAGCAGCTTTCTGACCTCTTTCCAGGCTGATAATATCCCATTTTCCTACTTTGATTTGCCTGCCTTCAGCCTCAAGAATTCACAGGCTGATTACATGCCCTTGTGGCAGCTGCAGTAAACTTCTTGTAGCTACAAGTTTCACAAACAGGGATCAAGAAAAATAGAAGGAAGAAAAGAGAAGAAGGGGAAAAAAGGTAGGAGGAAAAGGAAAGCTTCTGCTGCCCTGGTGTATCTGTTTTCTTAACATTATTTTTCTCAAAAAGCTTCTCTCAGTCTACTCAGAGATGCAGTGTACTTATATATACATATATATATATCTGTATATGCATTTGTTGGGGTCATAACATGAGAATTAAATTGCTCTTGTAATTAAACTATTCTGATTATTCTTGGACTAAATGCTTCATTATATGTATATTTTTTTAACCCAGATATGTTGATTTTACAGCTTACAATAGTAGTGTGAAATGAGAGGGGGAGTCTTCAGTGGTAACAACCAAAAATCAGGGCATGCCTTGGGTAGCCCCTCTTCATCACAGCTGTTCTGCTGACCCACAAAGGGAGATACCATCCCAGAAGGGAATGTGCCATGCTTCACTTCTTATTTGCATTACAACTCATCCTACATTTTTTCAGCCCTCTTAAGATATGTAACTGGCCCTATTTTGATTATCTACCCTTATCAAAGTAAGAGTAAGAAAGAGAGGTGAGAAGATGGGGGAAGCCTACGTGGATGGGGAGCTTCCCCTAAGCTTTGACTTTCTCACCCTGACATCACCCATAGATTCAGTAACATTAAATCTATGCAGACTCACCTTTAGAAGAAATCAGTTCACTCTCAAGGATCTTCACTTGGGCAAATGTGGCCCTACAGTCCCACTCAGACCAGAAGAAATATGGAAGACCGATGCTCCAAGGGCAGCAGCAGGAAGAAGCACTAAGTGTGCCAGCCTACAGAAAAATGTATGATGAAATGTATGAAGTTTAAGCACTTTTCCTAAGGAGTTCCCACAAGAGTGAAAGTGTAGACTTTGGGAGGTCTTTATCCTCTGGAGAGAGCTCAATCATCTGCAATAATGGACAACAAGATTTTTTTACCAGTATGTTGAGAAAAGGATACAAATCATAATTTCTTGCCTTCTTGATTGTTTACTCCTCGGTGCCTGTATTACAACCTCAATGATCCCAAGCAATTCTATACTACTAAGTAAACACATCTATTAAATCAAAATTACCATTACTTAAAGCATTAAAACAAATACAGAAGTGTTTGGCAGGATACTGATTATGATGGAGGCATATGAGAATAATATTTTGTTCTTTTTCTCTCTTGTTCCAACTTGATAGATTACCAGTAAAAAATCCATGTAACATATGGTTCATATTCTTTTCTCTCTGAAAAGCAGTTTCACAGTCAAGATTTCCACTTCATGGAGAGATTCTGCCTAACAAAAATTCTGTTCAAGGATTGTCTTTTTCAGCGAAAAGAACAGTTATCAAGAGTAAACTAAAGAAAATCTGAATGAGAGAGCCTGGAACTATCATTTACAAATGGCATGCTTTTGAAATATCTCTTCTTTTACACTAGCAAGCCAAAAAACAATAGTAATAATTCAGCACTGGAAATGAGAAGAGCACAACTGATTCTGCAAAGACTTTGCTTTCATCATGATTATTGCTATCTCACAGAACTGAAGCAGAGTTTTTACAAGTCTCATCCCACCATATTATAAAAGGCAAGAGCTTCATGAACTTGCTTATTACGCTGACCTTAAAGAACTTGGTAACAGAAACTAAAAATAAAATGGGTAATTTTTTTAACATTTGTTTTATGGACAAACCTGGGTAACAGGTATGATTTATAAATAGTTATATTGATTGTCTATAATGTACCCTAAAAAGTGGTCTCAGATAACACAAAAGATCTTGATACCTCCATTATAAACAGTGCATATTTTGATAGGTTTCTATAAGAGACTTCAGGAGAAAAAAGAGGCCTAAAGAAGAGTCCTGCCCTAAGTCTGGTGATACCTTCTGGTAATAGGAGAGCAAGTGATGATGAATCCCATGATGTAGATGGGCTATTTCCTTGACATAAGTAAAGGAAAGCGATTCAGAATTCAGGTTCAAATTATGAGGGTGTTGACAGCAGAACATCTAGATGCATTCCTCCTGGTAGAAGACTAAGACAAGCAAGGTAGACAAGGTTTCCATGACAGGAAAAATGAGAGAGTTTTGTCACTAATGGCCATACTGCCATACCTGGTCAGTAGCATAAACTCACTGAGGAACAGTCCAGACGTCTGTTTTTTGTTGGCACAACCAATTGTAAACAAAAGGAGAGCTGGTGCACAAATCCTCTCTTAATTCAATTAAAGCCTCTCCTGAAAGCTGAATTTCTTCTGAGAGAACTTGGTACTGCTCTTTGAACTATAATTCCTGAAAGAGTTATTATTCTACATGCTGCAAGAAGGCCTGAGCTCTGCAGGGCAAGCTAAACAAGCAGTATTAGGTAGATCTTATATTCTGCGGGACTGCTTTCTCCTCCAAAATCCTGAAGCATGCCACCCATTCAGTAGGGAGTGATAGCATATTGCATTAATTTTTTGATATGTATATGACCCTACAATTGGTGCCCTGACTGGAAGTAAAGCATTATTTATCTATGTCTAAACTGCATTTTGAAAGCTGGGTAAAAGGGGCAAGGTAACAATTACATGTATTTGATAGCAATCATGATTGTTGTATCCAATGATTAATAAAGATAGTGACAGTGGAAAAGATAATGATTAATGTTCTAGTACCATTAATAATTTTCTATTCTATGTGAACATATGTACGTTCATCAAGTGCATATTCAATTCACTATGAATAAAGCCACCTGTCTCTAGAGAAACAACACAAACAGTGGGAAAGAAAAGTGGTGTTTCTCAGCCTTTCAGTGAGTGTCATACAGGGACAGCAGGCTCCAGCCATAGCCTGGCTCCAGGTAGCAGCATGGTGCAGAGACCAGGCCATAGCAAGGTGCCCATCTCCAGTGAGTGTGGCAACTAGCTCCCGTTCCCCTACAACTTCCTTGGCTATCCTCAGGCTTTCAACACTGTATCCTTCTCCAAACAGCACTGTGGGGAAATCAGATTGCAGTGCATGTCTGACTGCTGGGCTGCATCAGGGAAGAGGGTTGCTATGTTGCAGCAGGCTTGTCCAAAGGGCTGCCCTGCAGACTGGTCCCCTGCATTGTTCCTCCAGTGACCCTTTTACAGACTGTCATTTTCTTGCTCACTGCTTCCTGACGAAAACAAATGTCTTCAACTTCAACTAGGAGGCCCCCACACAACACACTTTTTGATGTCCTTCCCTTGGTGAGAAGTATTTCCAGTAAGAACAAATTCCCACCCATTTCTCTGATGGTGAACTGGAGTCCCACGTGGTGATACCCCTGGCCTGCTTCTGCCAAAACACTGCAGTTTGTCTTCTAAAGATATTCTTCAATGTAAAAACTCAGAGATGATGTAGCTAGGAATCAGAAGAAAGGATTAGGATGGCAAAGGAATAATACAATACCTGCATTCAGTGAAGTTCTTGCTGTGAATGTAAAAAGAAGTATGTCAGTAATTTGCATTGTCTGCTTGGAGAAAATACAGTGTGTGAGTGCTGCAGTATCTTTGCTCTGCACCTTTTTTTGTTGCACTTGTACCAATGCATATTTTACAAAGATTAATAAGCTCCCACTCAATCCATACTGTCTTAAATCCACAGAGACATCTGGCAAGAACATATCAGATCTTTTTCCTGTGTGTTCCTAGCAAAGAGATTAGCAACCAGTGAACTACTCTTAAATGAGAGGGTAAAAGTAAAATGGATGTTTTATTGATGGAGTGAGGAGACTGCTGGGAATTCAAAATGTGAGGTTGTAAGATAACTTCAGATTGAGTGAAATGTCTTCTCCCCTGACTTCTGAAACAGCAAGTAGCTATCGAAAAAATGCATAAAGCAGAAAGGGACTACTAAACAACTTCGTAGTTTAAGGAGCTAATAAATACCTTTAATAAACCTGGTATCCTTTGCATCTTTTCACTGACTTCACAGGCGTATTGTGATGAGGCTGTGAGGTTGTGACTTACAAAAAAAAAAAAAAAAAGAAGAAGAGGGAAAGGTAATTAATACAGCTTTATTTGATTCTAGAAAACACATTATTTTATTTCCCATTTATCCCTCCTCTTTACTTGAACTAATTCAACTTATAAGCCATACTGGACCATGAAACATACCATTCTATCCTAGTGAACTATTAGAATGTGAGCTTAACTCAGCAACAGAATACCTATCAAGATTCTGATCCATACAGTTTCTGTTGATACCAACTGCCCTTGGGTCAGATGTTGAGCCGCCCACCACAGGAAAATTTGCCAGTGACTGACCAGGATTATTTGACTCAGCACTGACGAAAAGAGCAAGGTTTAGATATAGGAAATATTTAAGATACTTGAAGAAAAGCAGCTGACAGCTTCCCAGTATTCACTCTAATAAAGATCTGCTAATTGCAAAAGGAGTTGATGCAGTAACCTACTTTGCTGTAAAAAAAAAAATTCAGAATGAGCAAAGTCTGTAACACTGACTTTAGTACACAGCACAAAAAATACCAGCAGCATAGTACACCTGGGAGGTTTACTTGGCAGTGAAGGTGAAGTACCTTAATGCCCTCACGAAGGCAGTTCACAAAATATCCATGTCCTTCATCCCTAGTCTAGAAGAGCTGCACAGCCTTATGTTGACAAGCATTACAATGAGAAAACTATTTTCCAAACCATCACACCAAAAAGATTTACAGCACATTCACAAGATCTAGCACTAATTTTTTGCAAGAATGCACAATGGGTGACTTACAAACAGAGGCTTAGATCAGTCATTTGCCATGCTAGGGGGTAGGACTATCACCTTATTTTCCAGCAGGACACATAGATGTATGAAAAACAAACATAACAGTGGATTTCCAAGGCGCAACACAACTTTGTCCTGTTTAAATCAAACAGCTTAGACAATATCTTGACCTCCCAATTCCTACATCAAAATTCAAGAGCATATCCATCAAGACAATCATCTACATCAAAAACAGCTGTAAGATGAATAACGGAGATAACAAAACATGGTAGTGATGCCTTGTTAATCAAGGTGGTGGAATGGTCGGTCCAAAAAAAAAAAAAACACACAAAAAAACAGCTAGTCTGAGTGAGGAAAGAGTGAAGAAAAATTAAGGAAGAGCCCAGAGGAAGATGGAGTTAAGTGCCCCTAAAAGAAGAAAACACCACATTTAAAAATTATCTTAGTTACTGCTGCTCTAAATGTAGATTTAAAAATTAAGAAGTATGGACAAGGTGCTTGCTTTTAATGAACAGGCATTGAAAATTACTCAAACAATAGTTGTATAGGAAAGTTTCTTGTCATTTATACTCTGAAAGCTGTTGGCTTCTATTCTCTAGGATCCAAGAAAATACTAAGAGTTATTCAATCAGTAACAACAAGAAACTGAAGGAAAATGGTTGACTCTGCTTGTATGTGGTAAAGGCTCATGCTCATCTCAGAAAAAAAATGCATGAATTGCTCCTAAGGGCTGGCAGCTAAGAATCAGGACAAGGTGCACACTGACATTCTCCAGAGCCTGACTACACCAGGGCCCCACGCCTCAAACATCTCCAACTCACATACATCCTTGTATGCCTGGGACCCCAATGCAGTAAACAGCATGTTCACCTTTAGTCAGGCTGTGCTAGTGTGCACCTTAATATAAGCCTCATTTACTGAGGAGAGAGATATTAATGTACAGAACAGTCATCGCCAGAAAAACACGCTACCCACTATCTAAAAAAAGGGTGCAAGAGGAAGACCTGTATGCTGCAAATATTCTCAGTTCCCACTTTTCTGCTGATTACCAACTCAATGAGTGCTCCTTTGTTTTTCAGGTCACTTTCCAATTATATATTACATGTTTCTTTCGTTCCACAACCTTTAATTCTTTTTCAGTGTTGCAGAATTAACTAGACAGGGTTCTTAATCTTGTCTCTACAAAGAACTTGTTGTAATTGCAATGAATGCTTTCATTTTGCTGGCATCTGAAATACGATTTGCAAGGGAAGGAGGGGTGAGGGTTGATGTTAGTTCCATCATTAATGACATTCTTGCAGGGATTGTAGTGGTGGGAGTAAAAACCCCAAAGCTTTTATATAATAATGAGCATGTGTCTGCACGTGGGCTACTCCTTTAAGAAGCCTTGGTCCGGTGGATGAAGGGGGACTCAGGGAAAAGGCAGCCCCACAGCTATAACAGAGGGCAGAGGTTAAATCTGTTGGCATTTTTATCACAAGAATGGTCGCTTCACATCCTCTCCCTGAAGGCTTCACTGAAATAGAGGTGTTTGCCATTGGCACTACCCTACTGGTAGAAGGTAAGTTCAGTTTGGGACCTCAGCAACAAAAGATTTTTTGCCAGATTGTTCTTGATGTGGTGGATGGGAAATAAAGGAAATAGCAGCACTTGCAATATGTTGACCCAGACCTGTGCTGGTTACTGTGTTTGCATTATCAGTGCTTCTGGTGGGCTACCAGCTGTGCTCTGTATGCACAGCTTTCCTGTGGCTGGGAAGCTCTTGCCAATTAGATTTCTTATCAAGGGACATTAGAATATGTTGTTGACTTTTAAAGGTAATTTCATCTTCCTTGAGGGAAGGATGTTGAAATGACTAATGATCCCTCAACAAAATCTGGCTGCTTCTTTTGTTGGCTGATAGCTATTTTATAAACAAAAATGATAGATTCAAAATAGCCTGTTAACAGCTGCATATATCCAAATTGCACTAGTAGCATTGAAATTAATGGCTGCTGGGTAAAAGTAACAAATAGAAACACATGTGCATGAGATTCAAAAACTTTCACAGCATTAAGAAATAAAATTTCAGGTAGGAGAGATTGCCTTCATTTAATGAGGCCAGTATGGGCTTTTCTTAAGGTGTTCCATCTTGTTGAGAGATGAACAAAGTTGTCAGTTTTCACATACCTAGCAGCTAGAGAAGGACAAGCTTGCAGCTGAGAACCCATCGGTGTCAGTCATTAGCTTCTGTTCATTGCTGAATCCAGTCAAGGCCTGGGCTCCATTCCTGCACCGTGCTGCCCAGCCAGGGATGCAGGGATCCTGGGGCCAAGCAACAGAGGAGAAACCATATGCACTAGCAGAACGGGACAAATGCTCATCAGCTCTCCTCGTGCCTGTGCAGAATGGCAGAGGGAAGGATGCTCCCCTTCTGCTTGCAGGTGAGCTCACCGTAATGCAGCATCACATGCCCACAAGGGAAATCTGGAAGAGCTGTGCCAGAAATTCCTCCTTGGAAGAAGAGAGATGACTTCTACTACTGGCCTAGGAGTCAGCTGCTGCTTACACACAGAATTTACAGCCATACCTGTCCAACAGCAATCAGGGCCTGGCAGTTCCATGCATGAATTTGCCCTTCATTCCTGAGGAATGAGAAGCAGCAGGAGGACAAGGACACTGGTGTGTGCTGACACAGGCTGACAGACAGAATCCTGTTAGGATCTGGTCCTGCAGTCCTGCCAACCCTCACCTGGGACCCACAGGACAGGGACCTGTAGCTGCTGAAGCCCAGGCACAGTACTCCACTTAGGCAACCTCCACTTAGTGCTAGGAATGCTCTAGCACATTTACTTTTACATTTCACTAAACACAAGTGGCCATGTGACTGCTCAATATTTTCTACAGGATTTTAGGGCAAACGTGCCTAGTGGATTTGTAGTAACACTTCATCTTTGCCATCTCACTGGGAAGACTGAACTAAATAATTAAAGATTAATTCACCTTCCCAGAGACTTTGAGAGAAAAGCAATGAAGATCACCTTTTTTATTTTGCTGCAGCTTGTATGTGCCGTTTGCAAAATAGTGCTGGGGAAGAGGAAAACTTTGCATTCACTTTTACTAACTGGACTAACTTATCTGTTTTAATATTGAAAACTCTAATCTATTTGGTGCTGGCTTTTAAGAAAGCAGAATGAAGGTGAATCCTGGAACATTCCCCCACCCCCCCCCAAAAAAAAAAAAGAGGGGGGAAAGACAAAGTTGATATAACAATAACTCTTCAGCTCTAATGTAAACTTTGTCCCAGCAAACTTCCCATAAAGGCTTGAGTGCAGTTGGGAGGGCTGGCAGGAGTACTATCCTGCAGGTGGGAGGTAAGCTGGCAGGGAAGGAAGAACAGTAGACCTTACATGGCTCCAAATATTTCTCCTGGAAATGTTGTGTTATCTGTTGTGTAATGAAAGATGCACATCAGCTGTTACTATGGTTATGCCATCAGCCATTAATGTAATTAAAGTAGGAGCAGGATTTCTGACTATACAAAATTATCCATCTTATGTAACTGCAGAATTAAGACAGCGAGCACAAGTAATAATGCTACTTTAGAGAATTAAGGGATATGGATTTTTTCTGCACTACATCATTTCTCCTTCCAAGAAGAACACAAGGAGAAAGACATACTGCCTCTTGTCTAACTGAACCTTAGAGATGAGATGTTGAGTCAGAGACTCATCAGAGCTAAAACAATTCAGGTCATCTTGAAAAGGACATTAAAGGACAAAGTTTCAGTTTAAAGCAGTGAAGGATGAGGCTGAGTGAATAGGTGGGGTTGCTTAAGCACTCCTCTCTGACAACAAACATTAACTTATTTTTTTAAATCTATCAGCAACTGCTTTTTATAATTAGATTATTCCTTTCCATGTATAGTCTATTGACGAAGGACAGTAATAAGATTGAGCTGGTGCAATTCAAGCACTGCCTAGGTTAACCCTAGGCAGAATTCCAAAGGGAGGCAGGCTGACCAAAACACAACCGAGGGACTTCTATGCTGAAGCACAAAAATACGTAACAATTGACATTAAACACAACCCATCTCCCTGCCACAGATGGACCTGGAGATGTGTGCCGTCAGTGTGTGCTGGCTGAGGGCCCCCAGTGCAGCTGCCTCCTCTGCAGCTCCCTCGCTCTGCCCCACGTGTCCCTGGATGGAGCCTGGCAATCAAGTTTCTTCATTAAAACAAAACATAGAATAGCAAATAAAACTGAAGCATTTCTGCTCTGCATGAGTGGCCACATCTCTGATGAGGGTTGAGGCAGTAGCTTCAGCTGTCACCTGTGCCTGAAAGTCTGTAACTTGCAAGCAAATTGGAAGCCCTGTGGTTGTATTTCCTGTCCTTATAGATATTTTCCATTTCCAGTTGAGTCATGTCAAACTGTTCTGGTTTTCAGCCCTGCTTGGTTTCTGTCTGAACGGCTTGACGATTATCTCTTTCCGAAAAATCAAAGAACTCCGAACACCCAGCAATCTGCTGGTTCTCAGCATTGCCCTGGCTGACTGCGGGATATGTGTCAATGCATTCATTGCTGCCTTTTCCAGCTTCCTCAGGTATGTGTTGTTTTCCTAAAGGATGCTCAGAAGAACCATATGAAAGTTAGCAATATTGGTTTTGGAAGGCCAAACTAACAGATAACTCTCTAGCACATCACATAGACAACTTTCTCATTCTCTAAATCCAAAATAGCAGAATGAATCTCTGTACTTCTACCAGGCAAGTAAAAAAGCAGAATTTACCACCAACTCATTAAAGACACCATTTAACTGGAGAACTTTACTGGTAGATATAATAAAAACTTACTGAACAATGAAATAGTCATACTTTTGACTAAACCTCTAGATGGACCTCAAATTCATCTGCAAGCCTTTCTGTTGTTTCTAGGATTATTCTATTATTATTCTAGGATTTTGCAGAGGACAAAAACACAGATCTGTTTGCCGAGAGTTCAAATCGATTATGGAATTTGATTTTCCACCTTCTCATGTCGATCATTCGATCATGACAAAAAATATATCAAGCATTTTCATCAGTAATTGCAACCAACAAATTATAAGTGCACCACACTGTTAAAAAAATAGACCCTATACAACAGGTGATTAATAATTCCACTGAACAAGTGTGCTTTTAAACTGTGGAAATAGCAGAGAGCACAAAAGCATTTCAAACCAGAGTGTGACAATCTGATTTTCTTTTAATGGAAATAAAAATAATTTTTCAAATTAACAAGTCAACAATAAGCTTCAGCAAGGAGCTGTTTTGCCTTGTGTATAGCTTATTCTTGTTTCAGACAATTAAGTTGCACTGAAGTCAATAAAGATGCCTTTTCTGAACTGAAACTGAAAAGCTAAGGTCAGTATATCTAAATGTGCTTGGTTTTAATCCTTGCAGAATTTTAAATGAGAGGAAAAGCTTCCAAGTCTCTGAAGAGCTTGGCTGTCTCTTTCCAAAAGAACTTGCAGGGGCCTTCTACTGAATTACGCTGGTGTTTTACAAATCATGTGAGAAAAGAGAGTGCTGAAGATTTCCACCTCACAGACATCTCTATAAGCCTAGGAGTCAGGTTAGACGAAGGTAGAGAGAAAAATTAGCCACGAGTGACTGGGACACTGAAGGTATATGCCAGCAGGTGACACTTACATGAGACTGTTTCAAGTTTCTTCTTATTCTATGTCTGCAAAAATATATTTGGAGGCCTCAGCTTTCCTAACCAGAGTGTATATAGTCATTGTGAGCTTTTGCTGTGTGTTGAACAGTGAGCTGACCCCTGTGAGCTGACAAGTATTTTTTACCCCTGCAGAGTACAACTTTTGCACTTTTGTAATTATTGGATTAAACATAGATTTCAAACTAAAACAAATACCTTTCTAACACATCAATGCAGGGTTATATTTCCTTCTCTGTGTTCAAAATAAAAACAACTGCTGCAGTACACCAGACACCACAGCAAGGTAAATTCAGGTAAACAACTACAAGAGACCGGCAGTCGACTCCTTCACAATGTTTCTCAGATTTGAAAACATGTGCAAAAGCTATCACCTTCTTCTCTCCATTAATGCAATTTCTAAACATGTCTTCACTTGTTTCTATCATTTTCTTACCACCCTGCTTGTTTGCTGACAGGTACTGGCCCTATGGCTCTGAGGGCTGTCAGATTCATGGATTCCAGGGATTCTTGACAGCACTAGCTAGCATTGGCTCCAGTGCAGCAGTTGCATGGGACCGGTATCATCACTACTGTACAAGTAAGGCTATAATTCACCCACCGGTTTTACATGTATCATGTTAAAATACTGTTTCGATTTCAGAGAAACCAAGCAAGCACATATTTATTTTTCTGTGCATCTTATACATATAAATGAACTCTCTCTCCAAGGGACACCTTTCCAACTGCTAACCAACAACTTTCAGAAGTTGCTTGCTCTTCAAGATCACATCTAAATACCAACTCTCTTGCCATGTTTTCACCTTCTCCTTAACGAATAATCAGAGTCCAAAAAAATCCAACATCCCAAAGAGAAATCTATTCACCTTGGGCTTCCATCCAACACCTTCCTTTGTAAAAATAATCAGAGCTTCATGCCCATGCAGAGTTTTCTAATTAGTGAAACTCGGTGTAGCTACAGAGCAGGCTCTGAAAGGACAACAGCTGGCACAGAGCCCATAGCAAAGCCTTTCTGCAAAGGCACAGTGGGGCAGACAGTGTACAGCAATCCAACCTCACAATACACAGGAACTATGGGGCACGAGCCACTTGTGGGTTTGTGATGCGTTCCAGACCCCCTTACAAAGGCTGAAACACAGTACATCTGTTCCAAAGCAAAGAATAAATTATCTGCAAATTTAGGTAAAAGCAGCAGAACTATTTTCAGGAAGAATGTTATTTCCCTTGTCTTAGTGAAGGATGTTTTTTGTTTTTTCTTAACAATGTAGCTGGTAACTAGCTCTGACACTCTAGAGCTGGAGTTAATGAAAATCTAATATTATACAGGGATGCTGACACAAGAAAATACATTTGCCTTTTCTGTGGACTTATGAAATCATTATTTTGGGTTAGATGAAAAATAGGGCCTTACAGGAATGTCAAATATATGGATTTATAGAGACAGTCACTGTCTTTAGTCACAGAACTATCTCCCAAACATTGGTGGTATTGGATTTGTGCTTTCACATAAAACAAGAGAAAATTTCTGCTGAATTATGGTGCTGAGATAGGTTAGGTGTCAACAGAGACCATTTGATGTGTGCAGGCACATCAGCTGCGCTCCAGCCATGACTGCAGCTAGGGAGAACAGGGAAATGAATTTATCTTCTTAACATGGAAGTCAGGAAACACGCATAGGTGTGTTATCACCTGCAGTAAAGCAAACCAGAGCAACCTTGCGAGCACTAGCACTAGCAAATATTGTTTTCCTATATATACAGCACTCAGAGATTGTTTGTCTGGTAAGATAGACTTGTGGTGACTGCTTCAGGGGCCTCACCTCTCCCAGACACCAACTGTTATAGTAAATCCATCAGCTTTGTATCTGCCAGTGTCCACTCTATTATTTAGTTTTAAGCTGTTAGTGTTTCAGAAGTTAGTAAGATAAAGCAGAAGCAAGAAGAGGGTGTGCAACATTTTCATTCTGTAAAGGGAAAGAGACATGACATGAAACACAAACTTATTCTGAAAGCAGATCCTAGAATTCTGTGATGCCAAGAACACCCCAGACCCTTCTATTTGGCCACTCCAGTGGTGTTATGGTAGCTCTGCCAGCTGAGAAAAATGACAGAGGGCCTCCATGCAGGCCTGCAGCTTCCACCTCTCCTGCTGCAGCTGGGTGCCTTCCAGAGGAATGAGGAGCCTGGAAAACCCCAATGAGCACACCATTCACAAAAATATTGTGTTGATAGGCAGCGTTAATAGACAATGGCAGCCCTCCTTTCCTTGTACTAAAGCACAGGATGCCCAGATCACTTCATATAAAACGTCCTAAATCAAAATTTAAAAGCTGGCCAGGAAAGAGACTGCTGAGTACTTCAGTACCACCTTTAGTATTCACACAGCTGTTCAGGCACAGCCTCTATATGATTAGAGCAGAAAGTGTTCAAACAAACCCAGAGCACACAGTGAACATGACTTACTTGATGATATGATTGAAGGCAGAAAGGTTGCCAAATTTTGTTCTACAACTTTTGTCAAGAATTCGGCTCAGGCAATAAAATGGCTTTTTTTTACATCCAGACAAAGACCCCAAACAATGCAGGCTGCAAGCTACATCCATACCAATACCCATCCAACAATGAAATGCATTTGGAGAGAGAAGAGTGGCATCTGTATACTATAAGAGAGCAAGCCTGAAAAATAAGCATGTCTTTGGGAAAATATTTTACTCTCTGCAACACTGACTTCAATGCTTTAGTGTTGTGCAGTTCTCCAGCCAAGAGCATTATACATTGAGAGCACAGACAGATATACCCTAAGGGCACAAACTTCTTCACTTTGCTCAAGTAGTTATGTACTGATGACCAAACATAGCTGCTACTACTGAACATTTTGAACCAAAAAAGCAAAAAGAGAACAGGTGCTCTTAAAAGCTCATGCTCTTCAGCTGTTCCAGTAAAAACAGCCAGTTTCATCTGTCACATGCTGAGTGTGAGACTGATTAAGTCGTATTTCATAGATCTGATGTACCAAGCCTACAGGCTATGCTGTGTTCTCAATACATATATTAAACTCCTGTTGACACTCATGTGAGTTGCATGCCTGTACAGAAGGTATAAAGCACCTGTGGCTAAAAAACAAAGCTATCAACCTTTTATCTCCATCTTGGGAACTAATACTCTTCCCAGATTCACTTACACCATCCCTGATGTTTTTATGTTCTGAGAGTTTCCGAGAACACTTCTATTACAGCAATCCTCAACCAAACACTCGATTATCGAGAACCAATATTTTTGAGGAAGAATGTATTGATGAGAACATGAGAGGTTATGATGAGGAGAAGATAAAAAAAAAAAAAAAAAAAAAAAAAAAACAGACTTTCAATCAATTCTAGATGGTAATAACACAAATGCACTCATAAATATTCAGAAAATTAACCCAGTTTTTTGATTTGGAAGTTGATACAATTCTCAGTATTGAATTGCTAGACTTTGACTTGTATTGACAGCTGCCCACTCACTCATTAAAAAAAGAGGTTGGTATTTATTAAGATAAGGAAAATAGCATGATCATCACATATGGCAGAGAAGTTAGAGCTTGAAGGCATTGTACTCTCTCCCTTTTTTCCTCTTAAGCAACAATGTTGAGCAGCTGTCTTTTCATTCTTTAAAAATGGCTTTGGTTTAAAATAGAGAATTTAAATTAAAATATTAAATATCTGTAACATTAAGAAATGTTCAAACATTCCATGAGTAAAAACAGCTAAAAATATGATGTAATTCAATTTAGTAATCTTACACTGAAATAGATTCAGAACCAGAAGAGCGGCAACACTGGTCTATGACAAATAGCCTGAAAGTAGGACCAATCTTTTTCCAAGTTACTGTTCAGGCCAACTATTTGCTGTAGAAAATGATGAGTTGCTACTTACTCAGCAAGACTGACAGGACTAGAAAAATTGGTGAAGATTTATGGTATTTATGGACACAGGCGACCTGCCATAGAGATGCCTTTGGTGAAGCACTTCAGTCTAACAGCTTGCTGTTGTGGGGGGCAGCAACTGCTGTCAGCTGGCTGGAGAAGGGGAAGGGCCCCGGGCAGCACTTTTCCTTTTGTAACCACAACACATGGTTGCAGTTCTAAAAGGAAATCAAAACATCTTGATGATTTCACACTAGCATTTAAGAATTAAGAGGAAAGGAAAGTCTGAAGTGATTTGTCAGTGCTTTTCTCAATATAACAAAAGTAAAGAACAAAATCAGTGGGGATTTCACAGCAGCATTCAATTACAAAAAGTAGGACTGCAGAGAGTTTGTATCTAATCCTTAACATTCAGAGAAATCTATGTTATACAGTTTGGGAAGATTAGCAAACTACCATTTGCTCCAATAGCAGCTGTCAGCTCAGGCAGATTAGGGGCAAGTCCTCACCTCCTGTCATACTTTCAGCAGCCACCCTGTCACAGGTTCTCCATCTAGTCTCGCTCCTGCGTCCATTCCCAAGATGAAACACCAGCATTTATACAGCTCTCGCATTTTCATTGAAGCAGGAAATAATTGCCAAGGTAACATTATGGTCGTGGAGGACCGCAGGAAAAAAAAATAGGAATAAAAATATAGATTATTTTAGAGTTGTTTTTTGTTTGTTTGTTTGTTTTCTTGGGTTTGTTTTCTTTTTTTTTTCTGATGGTATGTACAGCAGAAGCCATTACATAGTGCAGCTTTCTTATCCCTGCGAAAATATGGATAGTGTGTGCTGCTCTTTGCACTGCACCAGCTGCTATTTTACTTCTGACTGATATGTATAATTCTCAACCAGACAGCTTCAGATATTTTTTGTACTTGAGAAGTCTTGCCAATTGTAATTGATACATGCCTTGTGTAAGTCTGGGATTAGCTGGATTGTTCTGGAATATTTCAGCTATTATAATGTTTTGCCCCTTCCACCTTAGAAAATCCTGTTGACCTCTTGTTTGAGAAATTCCTTTTGAATATCAGCCTGAAATCTAGTTGAAAGGTGGCCACTGTGTCAGAGATGTATTTTTTGCTCCTTCTGTGAAAATCAGCTTACTGTTTGGCCAATTTATAAATCTTCCAAGGATCTAAATTCATAAACGTCTCCACAGATTACAGACAGAAAAACACTTAATGATTGCATCACTAAAGACTAGCTCTTATTATTAAAAGTGTTAAGATTCCATGCTCTATCTAGCACATTCTAAAACAAAAGCTTTTGACATTACAATTTTAGTACTCTATTTACAATTTTGTTCTGTTTCTGAGAGTGAACACTTTCTATTCCAAAATAATCTCTTAAAGAAGACCTAAAAAATTCCTTCTGTTAATTTCTCACTGTATGAAAAAGGGAAGCTTCCCTCTTGCTTTTCAAGGAGCCAGAGCACAAGAGTGATTAAACTTAATGAGACCAGACTGCCAGCACTGGGCCCTAATTAAGAATTATTTCTTTGAGCATATGCTGAACTCCATATATACACATTTAACTGAATTAGGACTAACGTGGCTATTATGCTAAACTGTATCAGTCCACAGAAGGCATTTAAGGTCAGGAAACTGCCTGCTCAGTACGACAGCAACTGAACCACTCTCAGCTTGTTGGTGCCCTTTGGCTTCTCAGAGTACACGGCTTTCCAGAAGAGCATACTCTGAAAAACTAAAACAATTTGTTTGATTTCCCTCAGGGCCAGAGGAAAGATATGCATCTGGGGCATCAGAACCAGCGGCAGAAGTAGCAGCAGCTGGTGGGCAAGAGCTTCCCCCGCTGTCCCAAGCACAGTGAGAGCACATGCAATTTGCAGCACCCCACACACACGATGCAGCTGGATCACTCACCCCCAATCAGTGCAGATACTCATGAGCTGCCTTCAGTGTGTTACCAACCTAGCACAAGTGGCAAATTTTGTCTGTTCAAAGATATTTCTCTTATATGCAGAGGTCTGTGAGATCTTCACATCATAGTAGTCCACAAAATGAAAGGATGGGGAGAAAAGAGAGAAAAGTTTCTGCCTCAAGATACCACGAAAAATGACTGCTATCAAATACTTTATAGGATAAACAAACAAACAAGAACTAGCAACATTCAGTTTGTGGGATGTTGCTTGTTTGTTTGTTTTTCTTCCAGAATATCAGGAGGACTTACCACTTCCAAAACTGTATTCCCAAAACAATACTGCTACTTCTGTCATGAGTGTGGTTCAAAAGAAATACAATTTAGATCTAGGTCTCACTGCAGCAGCTCTCGGTAATGCCTTTTTAAAAGACGCTAGAATGTGTAAAACACAAAACCAACCTGACAGCTTGCGTAATAAGCTGTGTCCTGATTGAATTTCAAGTTACAATTGCTTAAAGCCAAGCTACAAGAGAGATGATGCAGAACACAAATGGAAACGGAAGCTCTGGATCAGTAACAACACTAACTTGCTTGTTCGAACATACACGTAGGAAGGATGCAGTTCTGAAGGGATATAACATATGCTACTTAGCTGCTTTAGTTTGGAAGGTTAAGAATAACTACATTAATTCCTAACAAGCTTGGCTATAATTTCTAGCCCCTAAATAAGAACCTATTCCTTTTTTTTTTTTTCCTTCCCCCCACTGATGTAATCTATAGCCATGTTAACATCAGTATGACAGAAAATGATTTGAGTATCTTTGGCAAAGTACATCATCTTTGTGGGAATCATACAAAAACAGATATTATTATTAATCATTAATAATAATTACAAAAAGAATGTTTAAATTGATTTAAAATATCAATAGATTTTTGTTACCTACCATAATAAAACAAGGTATTTAATGAAAATAATTTTATTTTTTCCTTAGTATTTAAATAGCAACATGTACCCCAGAACTCATTTTTGAACATTTACACCAACCAACTTCTTCAAGCCCTTCAAACTCTTCCCTCGAGAACTGCTGGAAGATGAGAATCAGGATAGAGATAGAATCACCATTCCTCTGAAGCAGGAATTTCACTGACACACCTACATCATTATCCTTCCTTAAACCAAAGAAGGGTAGCGCAAACCAAAAGAGCTATTATGGAGTTTGTGGTCCTCTCTGGGGCTGCTGCATTATGGGATTCAGCAACCTTCATTTCAGGCAACCCTGGGAGATCCGTCACCCACAAGTCAGCCTTTGTAGACTAGGTAGCATGGCTGGCCTCCTACTCACATCTCATTTCCAGTCCTTCACCTTTCCAAAGGTCAGAATTCTGAATCCTGCGGGTATGATGCCACTGTCGAGGGCAGAAGAAAAGATTGTTTCCCAGCCTGAGTGAAAATTGCATCATTACTTCTCTTTAATGGGAAATTCGATTAGAAAGGAGTAGTGGGCAAAGTAGTACAGCTGGCGTCATGGGCAATTCAGCCCAGGCATGATTGCAGACGTCAGCCCTGGTAACCAAATTATCCAGACCTCTTTACATGCAGGCAGCGTGACTAACACAATGTTCTGCACAGCAGGAAAGCCTGCCTGCCTTCTCCATGAAGAAATATTTCCTGTGCCTTATAAAGCTTCCAGTCTTTTAATTCATTCATTGACTTATTCCAGTGGTGTCTTATAGAATTAGATGAGACAGACGCGAGTGAGCATTTTTATAATAAAATTAGAAAGAAAAAAAAAAAGACCTTGAGCTTCTCATTTCCTGTTCCAGGCGAAGCAATGATCTTAAGAGCAAAGTAATTTGACCTGTAGTATTTTAGAACAGGATCTGTTGTCAAGCATGTATATTCACATATATGTCAATAACTATCATTTTTAGAACAAGGTATGTTGAATAGCCACGCGTTCAGTCCTCAGGGCCAGGCAGGAAGGAAGCAGAAGGGTTCAGGTGCACAGCCACAGCCCTGATCTGACCCACACTGTGCAGCAAGGCTCTAGCTCTTAAAGCACTGCTCATTGCATTGCCTCATGCCTTCTGCTGTTTGCCCTTCCTGAGTTTTCAAACGCATTCCCAAAACACAAGAATATAGCGTGTTAACAGCAGCTGCATCTCTAGCACAGTACAAAGCTGAGCAGCAATATAGTATTCAGGCAAGCCATGTGGAAAAAGTCAATTTGCTGTTCCCAAAGTTGAAAACTTCCCTCAACTTCTCTGCAAGACCAGATAGATATCTCTGGACTTGGGTCAGCTTCAAGCTACAAAACAAATAACTGCTTGTTCCTGCCTCAGGCCTGGAGGCCAGGATTCTTTGCTCTGGGCACACACACAACCCAAGAGCTTTGCCTGCAGGTTTGGTGCCAGGTGTGCAGACCCTCTTTTTCTCTTCCTGCAGGGAGCAAGCTTCAATGGAGCACAGCCATCTCCATGATGGTGTTCGCATGGCTCTTTGCTGCCTTTTGGTCCACAATGCCCTTGCTGGGCTGGGGGGAGTATGACTACGAGCCCCTCCGAACCTGCTGCACCCTTGACTACAGCAAAGGGGACAGGTGAGGACGAGGCCAACTCTCATGAGAGGCTGTTGCTACTTGGGGTGGCTTCAGCAGTGCAGCAGAGCCCAGCCATCACCCTCCCACCGTGGTGCTGAGACAAGGCAGGCACAGCCCAAGGCTGCCTCCTGCACACAGGGATGGACAAAGCCAGGAAAAAGCTGGTGCTCGGGTTTCTGCCACTCCCTTAATCATTAGCCATAAGATGCATTTTGGGGGGGGGGTTAGGAGTTGAAATTCTTTATGGCAATCTTTATGAAATCCAGCCCTAATTGTCCTAAATAAAGATGCCTGGGTTTAGCAACCAAAAGCCTCTTGTGATTTTCTTCAATACTGTCCATCCCACATGCAACAGTACAATAGAGCTTCAGAAAATACTGAACCTAAAAACACGCTGACATAAGTGGTTTGGGCAATTTAAAAAATACAGATTAACTAATAATAGCAGAAAGTTTACAGAAATGCACAAGGGAGAAATTAACCACCTCTTTTTTTTTTTTTTTTTTTTTACCTCCTCACTCACTCTAGAAACTACATCACATTCCTTTTTGCTCTGTCCATTTTCAACTTCATGATACCGGGCTTCATCATGATGACAGCCTATCAGTCCATACACCAGAAGTTCAAGAAAAGTGGGCACTATAAGGTAAGGAAGCTTCCTCTGTCCCTGCACCTACCTTGACAAAATAGGGCTGCTTCAAACAGGCTAAAAGCCTTCAGAAATAGTTTCTTTCATGGAGGCTTTGGCTCAGCTCCTTCTGGGCCATCTCATCCCTCTATGGTGCTCTGAGCAGGGGGGTATCGTGGAAAACTCAACCTTAGAGATCTTGATTATTGACTGGATGCAATCATGTCTGCCTGGACCCAACGGGGAAAACATTCTACCTCAGAGGAAACAATCGGAGTAGTGATCCCAAAGATTCCCCTCTGCCACCAGTCCAGTTCCAGTCACAAATCTAAGACGTAGCATACACAGTACCTGCTAATAGCACATCAATAACCACACAAATTCTGCTCAGGAAGGATCGCTGTTAACAGTTTTGCTACAGATTCATAGCTGATGGCCTTGGAAGTCATGCAGAACCATAGCACTATAAGGAAAAAGAGATATTTTGTACAGGGGGGGGAGAAAGGGTCTTCCTAAGCACACCATAGATACATTTGGCTGAGGAAATTCAAAATAACAACGGAACTGCACAGGAGTGGCAAGTTTATGGAAATGTAACATGGTGATTCTACCAGTTGTTCCTTTGGATGCAGTTTGGGGTGCTATGAGTTGTTGATACATTCTAATCCCTGCACTTTATAAAGTGTCACTTATCCGGGGGATGTTATAGCAGCAGAGACAGTCAGGCAGACTGGTCTGTAGCAGTCTGGAATACGTATGTGTGCCCTCTACGTAACTCAAACAAACGTTGGTTTTCATTATTATAAGCCTTTTTTTTTTTTTTTTTTTTCCAGTGAGCTTTTACAACAGTGTGTAATTTTTCCTATACTGCTCTGTAGCAGCAAAGACCAGTTGAAGGAAAGTAGTTAGAACGCAGAAAATGTAAGGGCAAAAACGTCACCTCCCTATTCATCAAGAAATTCAAATTTGCAATACTTTCACATTTTACCTGCCTGCAAGGCCTTCAAGAAGTCAGGAAAAAACTCACTTAACTGTTTTCAAAAGTGTGCATTGCCCTTCCCCTCTGCAGCAGTTACTGACTGTGAGTAGCACATAAGCTGATGTCACCGGCCAGCCACAAGGTGCTTCATCTTCTCTGCCCAGAAAGGACTGTGTCCCCGCCATCCCCCTTGCCCCACCACCAGGTGCAGGGCTTTGGAGCTCTGCAAAAAGGGTCTGTGCTCGCATGCCTCCAACACTGACAGCTACAGCACTCTGCTGGGCAATGCTTCCCTCCCAGTGAGCACAGTATCCCAGGATCTTTCCTATCTACCTATTGCAGCATGAAGTTGAGAGACAAAGAATACTGTGTTGCTCTTGTTTTTCAGTTTAACACTGGCTTACCATTGAAGACGCTGGTCATTTGCTGGGGTCCCTACTGCCTTTTATGTTTCTATGCAGCAGTTGAAAACGTGATGTTCATTTCACCAAAATATCGAATGGTATGTCTATGGCAACTGGAGGAACTCTCACATATTCCTCTCATGCTCTTCTCTCCATTCCCAGGGAAGAAGACCAACCTGAACACTAACAGTCCTATTTAATATAACATCTCTTACACAAAGATACCTATTCATCCTACAATTTGTAAGGCAAAATAGTTCTGTGCGACAATACAGCGGACATTATAATTAGTGTTTAGATCAAGCTACATTTTAGGAATTATGTTTTTTGTTCTGCTTTTTTCTTCAGCAGTCAGTACAGAACAGCAGCCTGCACTGCTTCACAGTGGTGAGCATGCTGGTAACGGATTGATGGTTGTACTAGAGGATCTTATTGATCTTTTCCAATCTAAATGATTCTATGATTTGAAGAAGCATTTTGTGTCCCTTTCTCAGTCAAGTACCACCTCACAGATCTCAGTTTTGAAGAAATTGCTTGTCCCATTCATTTTTCTTAATCCTTCTCTCCTAGAGGAAGCTGCAACTCTTGCAGTTATGATGCTTCTTTTTCCTATGAGCCTCAGCTCTGAGGGTGCCTCCAGGACTCACTAATATTACAATGCACTCTTTAACTTCCATTCATTCATCAGCCCAATTTCAGATCACTAAAAGCATTACTGTATTTATCATCCCACAAAGTGTGTTAGCAATACTAGGCCACTTACTCATACAAAGCTGCCCATGGCATACTCTTCCCTCCTCATACTCACACTCTACTGAAATATCCAACTTTCGGGTGATGCTGGTCTAACTTCTCTTTCCTGGAGATTGTCCTTTCCTAAGTAAGGGGCCCCTCCTGACCGAATTGCTTTCACCTTCCTCATCAATCCAGGGTAGCAAACTGCTGCCACTAGGGAAAGGTATTTGTTTGACAGATGGAAATTGAGCCTAGCCTAAAATCAATCCATTGGCTTCTCAGCACATTTTCCTATCCTGTCTCCCTACAGATTCCTGCCATTATTGCCAAGACAGTGCCAACTGTGGACAGCTTTGTGTACGCCCTGGGCAATGAAAACTACAGAGGAGGAATATGGCAGTTCCTCACAGGACAGAAGATTGAGAAAGCAGAGGTTGATAACAAAATTAAATAACCCATTACAGCATCAAACCACATTAATGCAAGTACATCAGTGAAAGCAACACAGTAGAGGAAGACTTGTACATTGTGGTATGTACATGCAAAGGTGATTCCACATTGAAAAAGCTACACGCTGACAACTACAGGCAGTGAAAGAAAGCCCCACAGATTACTGCTGAAACCATCATGAGCTGCTTGTCAAACAAGCTGCCTTAAATCTGTCTTGATTGTCATCAGTCTCATTTTATATGTCATTGCAAATAAACTGTATGCTAGAAAGCACATTTTTTTCTCCTGATAGATTAATATAAAAGCTCACCAAATTAACTGAAGTAGGGTATTCATTTACCCAGTGAGGCCTCCCAAAACCAAACTGCAACTTGCCCATTTGGTAATGACTGAATTACTAGAAGATTAGAGAATCCAGAATTGCACCACATGTCTATTAATAGCCTATCCATATGAACAATGCATTTTCCATGCACCCAAAATGGGAGTTTCCAAATTTCCGCAATGAATCTGCCATCCTAATTTCATCAAAACACATTAGTAGTCATTTTATTCCAGTAAACTGCATCAGACATCACAGTTGTTGCTTACCAGGACAATCAACAATCTCACAGTCCATCATTAAAACACTCATATTGTATCAAGCACTGAGCAAAACCTAAGCAGAGTAATGGATAAGATTGACAGAGCAGTGAATAATGTCATGAAAAATCATTCAGAGTAGTCACATCTTTTGTTGACAGCTGAGACCTGCTTCTCAGGTATGCATAATATTAAGTGAACAGATTACAAAATATGATCGCAACGATTAAGACTGAGCATGTATCTATACGGACAGACTCTGAATACGTAATTATCTCTTTCTCAGGAGAGAGACCTACACAGATCTTGAAATCAGCTGGTCAGCCAGGTCACACAGATAAATCCCAGCAGAATGCTAAAAACCACTAAAAAATGCATAGGAAACAAGAGGACACATCCTCACACCACTTGAAAGCCACTGTGCTCAGGCTTGTTGGAAAAAACTCACAGCTTGGGTAATTCCAACTCACAGAGGGAGAAGTTAGAAAGGGGCCACAGTGGTGATCAAACGTAAGGAGGATCCTCCACACAATGGATGAGATGGGGGAGAGGGCTGGCGTAGAGGACATAGCTGCTGAGGAGCATACTCCTATAACAGTGCAGAGAAGATGAGGTTATTTGTGGCTCATCTGTTGGATCACAAATAATACAACTCTCTAGAAAAGAGAGAAGGAAAAGGATGGAAATATAAACTTCCAGGAACAGGGCACCAAGGCAAAAATCCTCTTCTAGATATAAACTAGTTCTCAATTTTAATTTATCAGAATTAAGCAGAACTGGCTGAAGACCACTAATAAGTGCCCCAAACCAGCGTGCTGTTCCCTTCAGAAAAGTGCATGAAAGCAAGCTGCCAAGAAGTCTCACACAGGCATCCAGTTAATTACAGTTACTAGCACACACAGCCTTTACCACAACAGAGCCATCCTAGTACCCTTCAGCACTCTGGTCACCTAGATCCTGGGAATAAGAAACCGTTATCATCCAGAGAAAGTCTATCACATCAAGGTCCAATTCATTACTGAACCACTCTCCTGATTACTGACAGTCTGCTTCTGCTAGATTTGCTCATTTGTGTCAGAGGAGTCAGTGTTTTGATGCTCTGGTGAAAAACAGACCTCTTCAGAAGAAGACATTTTTCTTTCTTTTCACTAGACAAAAGCAGCGTAATTTCTTCAGTTTTCTTTCAGCACAGAAATACCTCACTTTAAATAGCATCTCTTGCAATCCTATTTTCCAGTCCTATTAAACGCCCACAACTCCAAATGAAGTTTCTGTTTACTCAATAACACTGCAAACCAAGGTCTTGCTGACTCAGCTTTCCTGCACTACCCGCGCTTACAATCACCCTGCAGTTCAATAAAAGGGAACTGAGTTTTTCTGCAGCAACCATTCTTCATGTGCTCTATATACTTTCTGATGTATATTTCCTAGCACCTCTTCTACATCCAATCAGGGCATTAAAAACTGGTTAAAAACTGGGTCAGGAGAAGAATTCACACTGTTCCTAGCCTAACATCATACTTCTTTGGAATTCATTACTGTGAAGCAGTGAAGTGAATTATTTTTGTCAGGATGAGGAAAAAGGTTTGCCAATTGGCTAAATACGGACTCAGCTGCTAATGATTGGTTTGTTTCAAGCAGTTGGTATATGGGGAGTAAAAGCATAGTGTAAGATTCTGATGACATGATGACAGAAAGTATTAGTTGAGCATTTACCCTTCCCGTTATGTCTCACTTAAGCTTATATTCACATTTCACCCATAGAGATGGAGTGGACACTCATAGCCCAGATTGTGCTACTGAGGGTTTGCATTTTGGAGCCAAAATGCAAAAATTAGTTGGTAACTTGACTATCGTGTACACATTTGCAGTTAGAGATTATTCATCAGAAGATTATCATCATGATTCCATATGAACTACCACAGAAAGGAAAACATGATAAATAATGACCACATACTTTGTTATGGAAACAGGCATTCTCTCCAGAGAAAACTGTTGCATCAAGATTAAATAAAATGATAATTTCTAAGTAGTGTACACACATATCCATATGTCTATTTTTGGTGTTATTATGGTACATTAGCAAATTTCTAAACATCTTCTATAATGTTCGAATTAAAAATGATTTTAAACATCTTAAAAAGATCTCAGTAAGATACTAGTTTGAAAGACTTAATGCAATTAAGATGGTACATGCAAGACTTCCATGTGTTTTTTTGTTGTTGTTGTTGAATTTGGTTGTTTTTTGTTTGTTTGTTTGGCTAGTATTTTTTGTTGTTGTTGTTGCTTAATTTTAAACATATTAACACACCTTTGGATTTCCACAGACACAATTTCTTTTCTTGTAAAAGTCATGTATGAAATTTTTTAAATCAGGCTTTGTCCAGAACATGACATCAGATTATAGACCTGTCAGAAGAGGAGAGATGGAGGTGACTGAAGTCGCCATGCTGAGCTATAGAATTTCTTTGCTTTAGAAAAAGGAAACATTATTTTAAGGAAGAGACTAAAATGATGAAAATGAAAGAGAAAATGGTATATCTGGAAGCAGAGAACAAACTTAACAGCAAGAGTGATAACTTTTTGATGAATTTTACCACTTAGTAGTGAAAAATTGTATCTTGCATAGAACAGCCAAAGAGCTCTAGCTGCTGCACAGGTCCCTATTTGAGTTTGGCTTACCAGTTGAACAGCAAGACGAGAGATTGCTTTCATAGTGTTCAGTGATTTGTACCCACTGCCCCAAGATTTGCTTCACTGAGCTACACAAAGAGATACTACAGCAGAATTCTTGATTTCTCACTCTGAAAAAGAGAAAGACCCATCATTAAAATACAGGTAGCTTCATAGGTGAATTGTGTTATGCCAGGTGAGAAATCATGGGGCTGAAAATCAGTTCTACGAGCAGAAGATCAAGGATGCTATTAATTACAGACAAAGGAAAAAAAAAAAGGATGTTAAATAAATAGCAAAGGGACAAAAATCAATGCTTTGGGGGCTATATCTGTCAGCTCCCTCACTATTCAAAGTCAGTTGTAATCTCAAAGCTAATTGACACTCAGTACTTAAGCTTCTGGCCCAGGAGCACATTGAGTGGCAGCATCTCCCAGATCATTTACTGAATGGTGCCTCTAATGCATAGATCAAATGTATCCCCCAGAGAGCCCTGCAACCTTCCATTCGCTGAGAAGGTCTCATCGCTCCAGAAACAGATAAAAAAAAAATCTTAATGAAGGCAATACTGTGAACTGATTTACTGAGTCACTTACGAAGACACTTGGCACAGGCATACAATATATCCAGTGTCTGTAGAATAGCTACTACATCTGTACCAGGCTCTCCCCCTAAAGTTTGATCCACACATGAAATAAGAAAAAAACATCTTAACACTGAAAGGAATGTGTTTTTATCATATCCTTCTTGCTTGCCATTTGACTATTGCAAACTTTTTATATCTCCCCTACTGAAACAATCCAAACCCTACGCAGTAAAAAAAGAGTATTTTGCCAATAGGAGGGAAAATGAACACAAGCTGTAGAAGATTGACTGCACCTACCCAGAAAGGAAAGAAGTCTGGAACATAATCTTTTTTTCTGGGACAAGAAAGAAAAGGCTCACGTGTTAATAATGAAGGCTTGAGGATTAGTAAAATACAAAAAATTTCACCTCCCTTGGGATTAGCACTGAACAAAGTCCATAGATAAAAAGTAGGCCACTGACAGATTTTAAAATACAGTTGTGGGACAGCACCACTGAACAGGGGCATTTTTAAACTGGAGAGACTTACTCGATATTCTCCATACTACTGGTGAGATAAAAGTCTGTGAAGTCAAACTAAGAAATAGGTGGGTTGTTACTGCAGGATGACCTGAGTCACCAGGGTAAATGGTCGTAGCAAATATATTTAGGTTAGATCAAGTGTTCAAGATCCAAGAACAGCTGTCAGTTATATTTACACAATGAAAGAGTTTGCTTTGAAAAACAGAGCTCAGGAAAGGATTTAGGGGTCGTTATAGATAATCGCCTCAATGTAATCTGTCTGGGCAATGCTGTAGCAAAAAAGACTAATGAGATTCTTGAATTAAAAAAAAAAAAAAGACAGAGAGAGAGAGAGAGAGAGAGAGAGAAATAATTACAGATTTGACCATCTCTGCACAGTGCTGCCAATACCCCTACCAAATTATTGAATCCTTTTCTGGTGTCTGCATTTTAAAGAGGATTTGAAGACCTTGGACTGAGTTCAAGTGAGTGTCACAAATGAATTCTCTGGCTTTAACAAATAAGCCCAGGCCTTCTGACATGAGCGTTAAGGAGCTCAACACATGCAGCTCAGTGAAGAGAAAGTGTAGACAGTGTTACATACACAGTTATCACAATGTGCATGCAATTGCTCTCAGAGAAGATAGAAGCGAGGAGCTTCCCAATCTGGCTGACAAATAAATAATGAATAAAAGTTGAAGCTGGACAAAATCAACCTTGAAATAAGGGAAACATTTTCAGCAGTATTTTCAAAAGCATCACTTGCAGAGTTTTTTACATTGACAGATCTGAAAATAGCTTCAGACTATATTATTGTGGCCATCTTTCCTAGTTCTGTTCCCTTACAAACACCTACATCCTCAGTCACTGATCAAACAAAACTGCCTACGCTGTGTTCAATGTGCTTGCAATGTTCCCTCAGAGGCTGAAATAATGCTACATGGGTTGCAAATGGCAAGGATACAGTGACATGGTTGTTGGGATGGCCTCGTGCACAGGGAAAAGCACTGATTTAAGGAAAGGACTCCTGTAAAAGAACTAAAGATTCATCCAACATTGTGCCTTCTCAACAAGAAAAACAAAAAGTCTTGCTTTTTTAAAAAACAAAACATACGCACGCACACTGTGGTCCCAAAAGTGACAGGCATCCTCTTTGCTTCAATTTTAAACAAACAGTTGCTACACACAGGAGATGGGACTAAATCATTTTACATCCCAAAGTTGTTTCACATTCTTGTATTATCCCAAGCATATTTCCTTTTCCTTTCACAGGACAATGGACACAAATATATATATATATATATATTCATTTAGAATGAAGTTTTAACATGGTGTCCCCTAGGACTAAATGAGTGAATGCAGGGAGTTCCAGGTGGCATGAAGGTAGGCAAGATAAGACAAAATCCTATCAGTTGAGCAAAATTACTTGCCTGGGAATTCTAGCTTCTTTCCACTTACGCTGGTTGGATAGAGGCAGTCAGCTCTGACAGCCACTAGGATTCCGATGGCAGGTGTTTGAGAAAACATGATCAGTTCCTAAGATAGGGCTAAGCAGTTGCCACAGGAGCAGGGTGACCATTGGCAATGCTGTTTTGGCAGATAAGCATAGCAAATAAAAGTAAATTGCAATGTAGTATCTGGGACAAGATAAACCAAAACACACTAAATGTAAAGATGTAACTATGTGTTCCATCACATTTTGTGGCCCAAAACTATTCTGAAATGTTCCTCTGCTACCTCTAAACTCACTCACATGGCAGTTAGGAAGCAAGGCACAGAGATTGTTCAGATTTGAAATGTGTAAAGAAAACATCCATCAGCAAACTGCTATGTAACTACTACTAAATGAACCTCAGTGCTTTGAAAACAAGATAAACAGACATTATGAGCATCACTAGGACAAGAAAACACTAATGTTCCCCAAACCATACAGATGAAACCATAAAACTCATTTAATGGTGTCCTTTTGCAGTTGTTCTGAGAATTCATTACCAAAGAAATGAGCATTACAGACAAAATGAAGAAATTATTGACAAAAACCACACCAGCATCCTACAGCTCAGTGGTCTGTGTCTAGATTCTGCACTGGGCATTTATTAACCTCTTTTTGTTAAAGCATTTCAGAAGCCCTACATTTGCCAGTGAAGTCTTTTGACTTACCACTACAATAGAACACTGCACCCCTGGCAGGATACATAAATACAATATTGCCCAAAGAAATGGTGATCCCTCATTGAGCATCTTTACACGAAGTACGATTCTGGTTGAAAACTATAGACACACACAAATAGCAAGATAGAAATAAGAAAATCATCCTGTGGGGAAGGGTTAAATTAAGAGCATTTAACTGCTATTTTAAAGCCTACAGGGAAACAGGAACAAAAGGGAGACCAGTTTGAGTATACTCTCAGTGTTTATTATCTTCACATTTTGTTTACATTTGAATGCAAAATCCATCCCTCTTCCTGACATCCATTAGATATGAGTGAAATCAGGTGGAGTGATCCCCAGTTAGAGCAGGCAAGTACCAGTAAGCCAGCACAGTGCCCCTCACCAAATCACCAGGCTCCTGTGGTGGTTACACTGCATTGTCAGTTGCACTGACATCACTCAGAGCCATAGGACAGAGCTGCCAGCAGCATTATTCTTCTCTGGGACTTTTTTCCCCCCTTCTGTCACTCAAGTGATGGAAAAGAAACAAACTGGGAGGTCCATTCAGGTAAGGTGACCATACTGTGACCAAGGGGCAGTAGCAAAGGTACAGTCTGCACTTGTTTTTCACATTCTGGGCTGGACTTGCTCATCACTGTCTTTTTGGAAGGAACACAGAGGAGCTGGTTAAGTAGTGCCTCCAGCAATCAAAACATGGAAGCTTGTCAAACGTCAAGCAGTGGAAAAACAAAATAACCTCTGACAGTGCACCCTAGTCATTCCATCAAGCATGTAACTGAAGGTTGACTAGTTTGATTTTATTAAGTTGATAGATGGAAATAGACAGCACTTAGAATCACAAGCTTTGGTTAAAGCCTTGACTGTAAAGTTCTAAGCAGGTGTGATACCCAATTAAAAATACTAAGTCCACAAAATTTAATCCACGTTTAAATTTCTTCTTCAATATGACTCATTAGCTCCCTAAAATTAGATATGCCCCCAGCATCCAAGTACAGATCTCATAAAGGGCTTTCAGAGAACAGAGGTCTTTCTCATTTGGGCAGGAAAACCTATACGTATCCCCAAGGAATCAGTGCCAGATCCCACAGACTACAGACAGGTTTACAGCTGGTGTACATCCTGCCTGGTAAAGCCAAAACTCACTCCATGGATTTTAACACAGGCTTTTATACACTGTATACTTACTAGTTAACCTATATGTTCCATTCCTGCCTCCAAATCAATGCTTATCGTGGGCCAGCTATGCCTTTCCCATCAGCCAATTAATTTATATTTCCTAACAACAAATGAGTCTCAATCATACTGGAGCAAACAGCCACCATGTGTAAAACTCTTAAAATTTTGGGTTTGTGCCTAACATTTAGTTTTGGGTTTAATGAGGCTGCAAGTTTCTCTGTGTCTTATTTTGCTCTTTTCAGGAACCACGTGGAGAGGAGGGAAATCCACCCTCTGCAAGTCTGGCATTTTCTCCTACTCCAGGGAGAAAGTGAGTGCCAAACCTTACCTTGGCATGTGAAATGTCATAGAAATGCAATTAAAATACATCTGATTGTGTCTGCCTGTCCATTTTGCTTCAGCTTGTTGGGAACAATTAAACAGATGCCTAAAGCTGAGCAGTAAAATGAGTAGCAGGAGCTCTTCCACAGTTTTCCTCCTTCACTTGGAGGACTGCCACAGACACAGATTGCGATATTCACAAATGTTTATTACTGAGAAACACTCATCTGTTAAATACAGATTGGAAGGCAAGTACAGATAGGGCTTGTCAAAGCAGAAATAATCAAACTGAAAATGTTCTTGTGATCTGTCATGACCACTGCTGTGGCACTTGGTGATCTTCTGTTCAAAAAGTTACAAAATCCAGGAAAATAAACACACTGAAAAGAAATGATCTTTGGGTTCTGTATCAAAAGCAAAATCAAACTGGCTGTAAGCATGAAACCAAGAGTGTGTAGTAATGAACAAGACCCTTGTGCTTCCTCTGGAAGGTTTTTCCTTAAAGAAACATCAGATTTTTCTTCTCTCCTGGGCAAGTTTCATAGTAGGAGAATAACAAGTTTTCAGCTGCACCTGGTTACAAGACCAAGGAGCAAATAAATAACAATTGAGTCAGTAAATAAGCTTTGGGTATTTGTTCTGGGCCTCCTGAAGCCAGAGCAAGTGGGCACCTCACAGAGCCCATCAAGAGAACTGCTGCCAGGGCAGGCCCTCTGTTTCACTGGCATCCAAGGAAAGACATAGAACAAGTTGATACAGCAGGGAAGGACAAGAACACAGCAATATAATCACCTATTTGGAAAAGTCTTGAAATTCCTTACATTTCCATTTGGAAACATATTTGGTTTTTGACTCTAGCAACCTCTGATTCAGATCAAATCCTTTACTGTAGGTACCAGACCTGAAGCAGGTAACCTACATTCCAGGTAGGTTACCTGCTTCAGAAGTAGTCCTCTGGGTTCCATGAGCTAGGTTCTTTGGAAAAAAATGTCAGTTTAGTTTCATTCTGCACAATTTTCTAAACTTGCTCACTGATACTGTTAAAGAGATCAGCAAATTGAGCAATTATCTGTGCTCTCATTTCCTTCCAAAATACAGGTTACTGTAATCTTCTTAGGCTCTACAATGATACCATAGGGAACAGCTATAATAAATATGAAATACTACACCACACTAAATGAGAGACACTTCAAAGGTTTTATTCCCTCTCTTTTCTTCCTTTTTTTAAATAAGACAGACTTTATCATACCTACAGGTTCTGTGCTTTGCTTCATGGACATCCAGAAGCAACTTTACACACACACACAAAAAACATTCACCCACAACCAACTGGAATTGGAAGAAAGAGATTAGCAATATCCTGCAATAGGAGATAGTCCTCATAATCTTGAAGAACTTACATATATTTTTCTAGAGTAGAAGAAAATATCATTGTTTCTAGCACGGGCAATAATTTTGTTTCTACAGTGGAAGTTTACCATTTTCATGTACTTTGGAAATGATAACAAAGGACTGAGTAAAGAGGCTGAGATAGAAAAGAGTTGCACACTCATTCTGGTTAGCTTTTATTGTTTCTATTTTCCCAGTAACGCTCATGCAGGTAGTGAATTGTGATATACTAGCGAAGAGTTCATTTCTTAACAAAATAAAATTGTTTCCCCAATAGACCATTTTTCAAAAGAGGTAAGCAATGGAGAGAGGCCAAACCCTGCAGCACTTGCAGAGGGGAAGGATCTGGTGGCTTGAACACCCGTAGGTCCATTTAATGCAGTGACCTGCCTCCATTTACTGAATTGATGCAGCACATGAAAGTTTACTCGGTACATTTCAACTAATGACTGCTAAAGCAGCTTATGTGACTTTTTAATCTAGCTTTTCCATGTTGTCATTTGTAGAATGGTTGTTGGGAAGGGAAACAGACAAGAAACTGGGGCCAAACATCTACTGACAGACACTGAAAATGCGTCCATAGCACACAAAATCACCTGCAGTTACATAGACAGATCTGTGGCTCATAGACAACCTTCCTGACAACGAAGCATTTCTCCAGACCTCTGACCAGAGGCACACACACACTCCCTGCAAGAGGATTGCAGACACAACCCAAACAGGCCACACACTACAGAATTAATTTCAGCCTCTGAACAAGAAAACACAAACTGACACTCGCAAATTCCCCAGTCAGTCCCTTTCCTCAGAGATGAAATGGGTGCATCTAGCAAGAGCCTGCTGCAACATGCAGGGACCAGCTCTGATCTCAGATTGCCTGGTTCATTTTACAGGTGTAGTGTTCTCCTCCACCTTACAGTGTAAGCCTCTTCACATAATCTTTCACCTAGATACTGCAGAAAATAACGTTGATCTCTTACAAAACACTAAGATCTAGCAATCTATTATTAAATGTATTTGCATGGTATTATTTTCTGTTTCAAGATCTTCCATACCACCCTGTAGTAGTGGCATACCACTCTAGAAATCAAATCAGTGCAAAATCACATTTAACTCCAACAAGTCTGATAATCTATACAGTTTCAACTATGACAGAAAGAGTTTATCAAAGGACAGAAACAGTAACCACTACATGCACTGCTCCTAAAACTTCACAATTGGACTTCTGGTGCCTTGCCCAGCTTTTGGGCTGCAGGCTCACATAGCTACTGTGCTGCTAGACAACACAGGACAGCATCCAGGCACCATACATAACCCATAACTCCTTCACAGATCCTCTTTCAGGTCCTCTAAAACACACATATTATACAACAAGTTTACATGAAGTCCATCGTCTACACCTGGTGTTCAGATATCCATATTTCTTTACTATCAGTGGTACAGAAAATACTTCAAAAATCAGAGACAAAAACCCAACTTGAGATATTCTCCTTGGAAGGGACAGGCAATTCCCACCCCACAGACATCTCCACCCACACACATGCCCACAGTGCTGCACCCAGGGCTTCTGTCACTGTCACTCTCTGAGCATCATGCTGTGTACCAACAGTCAAGCAGCAGAGAGCTCTATCAGGACACGGAGCCTGTGACCCAAGATATAGACGCAGGACAGTGAGCCAGGAAGGGATACATAACACAAATACAATTACATTTCCTGGGTAACAAGCACTGTCTTTAGTTTCCTGAAGAAAACTACCTACGTTCCGTCAGTATGACTCCAAAGGTGAACTTCATGTTACAGCAGGGGAAAAAACAAAACAAAACAAAACAAAACACCCTTGGGTAATCTCATCCTGGGGACAATCAAATTAGCTTTGCCTGTCAGACACCATGGAGCTGAGAAGCAGGAACAGCAGATGCAGCCAGCCCAACTCTTTACAAAGCCACCCTTGCTCAGGAGTACCTGGTAGTCTCTTCCCCCCCCCCCCCCCACAAGCATCCCCACCACCACAGCAGCTTTCTAAATTACAGAAGAAAATGGTACAACGTACTTAAACCAGAATACCCACCAGGCAGTGGATTTCTGGGTGATTATCACATGCTTCAGGTTGCCTCTAGACTTTAATTGCCCAAGAAGTGTGATAATCTTCACAATACATGCCCTGGGGTGGATATCACAAGCAGAAAATGACAGTAACGTATAAATATTGAGTTCAGCCATCCGCACACTCTTGACGTGGCTCTGGCATGGATCCCAGCAGCCACCACATGCCCTCAGCTGGGACAAGCACAGAAAACAGCTCTCAATGCTTTGCCACCGCTAGCTCAAAGGTGCACCACAGGGTCAGCTCCAAGCACACCATGTCAGGGATGTGCTGACTAGATACTTCATTCATAGCCAGGAGGTGGAAAAGTTATTCAGTGCTGTGCCTTCACACACACAAAAAGAAAAAAAAAAAAAACTGGAAAGAGTTGAAAAATGTAGATTGCCAACCCAAGACTGGGGGCACAAAGCAACAGAGCCCAGCGATGTGAAAGGAAGGTCAGAAGTCTATGATAAATACTTCACTTGTAGAAAATTCTACACTTTAGACTCAATGGGAGGTACTTCAGATTTTGCTGAAGCTTTAGTACAGACATGAGCTGTTTCCACAGGACTTTGAATCAGGAAACGACTAGACAATTTCATACAGAAATCAGGGCTGCTCACGTTCAAAGATAACAGCAAAATTATGCCTGAAAACAGAAGAAGCATTCTTTGGAAGAAGGCCAAGACATGAAGGTGCATTTCAGACTGTTGACATGAAAGAGCAGAAGTGTCTAACACCCTGGCAGCCCCCTCTGTTTGTCAAAGGAGCCCAGGTATAGCTGTTTCTGATTTGTCTCAGACTCACAGGACAGAGCTGCCTGTAGCAAGTTAGGAGTTCACTCGGGGTCTCCTCAGGCCAACTGCCTCTGGCAGCACAGCTCACTGCAGCTTAATCAGCTCTAAGCAGCCCAGACAGAGCAGCTGCTGTTTGCTTTGTGCTCTTGCATAAATGCTGCAGATTTCACTGTGAAATCTGGGTTCAACAAACTGGGAGCAAATAATGACAGCTGACAATGATCTCCAAGCATCTGAGCAGTTTGCCCTTTAGAGGAAACAAACTTTGTCAGAAAGAAATTTGTTTTTCTAAGACAGTTGATTTTTTAAGATTCAAGTATCTCCGTTAATCATAAAACACAGTATATTCACCCTCAGAGAGGAAACCTTTATGATGATTTTCAGAAATCCTCAAAGAATACAAAATTAAGGCTTTCCCATACAAAATTCCTGCTGGAAAGAATAACTGTAAGAAAATCCCTATATAAGGAAGAAGTAAAACAAAGCGAACTTGCTTAAAAGAAGTAAAGGTTTTTATCAAGCAGAAAGATATCTACATTTTTCAAGAAATAAACCAACTTCTATGACAAGAAAAATCTGTCTTGTAATTGTTAACTTCTTTCAACTAATTCTACCACTACTCACCATCACTCTATATGGGGTCTACACAAACTGTTTCATATTTCTTAATAACCTATTTCTATAAAAAATTATAACTGTCATCACAACCTCGGAGGCATAAAATCAGCTGATCTTTCTGTGCAGAATTGGTGCAAGCATGCATATGACAAGAATAGTTTGTCAAAGCAGTAAGTTAGTGCGCATGGAGAGAATGAAGTTTCTCCAGGAAACAGCCAAAATGCAAGAGCAAATATTGAACAAGGGAGCTCTGCTAACCTGCAGGTAGAATTTATTTCCTGATATGCACCAATAAGCAAGTTTCTTCTCACTTCAGAAAATCTTTGTATGCAAAAGGTGGCTTTAGAGCTTTGTGCTAAGAAATGAAAAAGCAGCAGCTGCTCCATAACCCAAATATGAAAATAAAATATGTTTTCTCACCAAAATGAGACACAGAAATGCTGTGCTGTCAGTAACAATAAAATACTAACTAGTAAATAGAAGAGAGTTATAGTAAATTGAAAGAACCCTATTCCCTGCCAGGCTGTGTCTCGTATAGCAACTGACATATGTGCAAAGGGAAATGAAATTCCATCAAATAATGCTTCTCCATCTGCTTACACTCAGCATCTTCTATGCTCCCGCCCTCTTTTGCTCCCTTGCTTGTCGAAACGCAAGGCAATGGATAACTAGATCTAGGGCTGGAAAGAAAAGGCTTTTTCCCCTCACAATAAGCGATATCCTCGCACCCCCTACCGGGCAAAGAGTCGCGAGCCAAGAGCCCCGTCATGAAGATCATCCCCCACCGCACTCATCTCACTGCCGGCAATTGTTTTACATCTTCTACTTTTCATATCCTTTAAACTTGCGATATCAAATTGATTCCAATCACAATCTCTATCGACTTTAATCACGGCTAGCAAACAGTTTATACATGAGATTAATAAGTAAAAAGGGAAGCACATGTCACTTCCTTCTTTTCTGATTGCATTCTTCTAAGGTCAGTCAGTTCTTTGCATCTCTTAAGGAAGAAAATCTCTTATTCCATTATATAAAGATTACTTCAGTACCAAAAGTAAAAAAAAAAAATAGCAAAAAGTAACAAACCTTAAGTAGTGATGAATCATTAAATGACATTCTGTGGGAACAGACATGTACAGGCTACTGAAAACTGAGCCTTCTCTATAGACACACGGATATCACTGCAGCACACTGTCTGTGGCAAAGGCAGGGAGCCCTTCTTGTAATCACATTTCTCTCACTTCAAGTTTTTCAGCAGCAGATCACAGTGTGACCACTTTGCTCTCATCAGCGTTATTTCCCCGTTTAAATACAAGAGAAAACTTTCGTGTTACTAAGTATTAAAAACAAAGTGTTCGAGAATGCTACTAAAGAAGTTAGATACTTCGTCACGGCAGTTTATCAAGGTAGCAAGACTTTCATTTTTAAAGAGCATCTCTGCTATTGCATTCACAACCAGAAGGTGGCATTAAATTGCCGCAGATCTGCTCCAAGAGCCGCGATCTGCGCTGCTCACCGGGGCCTGAAAGGGAAGAGCCCTGCGTGCTTCGAGCAGCTGCAAATCCGTCCGGTAAACTGGCACTGTGCTCCGCTCCCTGGAATTACAGCAATACAGACAATAGTTAACTCATGCTGCACTACTTTTATAGATGGTACCCAAGGGCTGACTAGCATTTCTAAAGGGTCACTGCAGTTTTGATCCCTCCTTTAGGAGAGAACTCGGACATCCTTGCAGTCAGTAGCGATATTCCTACTGATCTCCACAGGGCAGGTTTTACCATTAGTGTGGATGAGATATGCAGTTCTACCTTATATCAGCAATGGAGTGGCACCTCAAAAATTCAGGATGGCTTCAGAGGAATAGGTTGCCATGATCATCACCACTTACAATGACTCCAGTGAAAAGGCAAAGCTACAGGAATCAAGGAAACCTCAGCAGGTTTCCAGCAAGACCAAGGACCAGACTGCCATCTTGCTAGTCCCATACTATTTCCATACTACTTCAGGAATGTATTCATATTCACTAACCTGGCAGAAGGTTCTCAAATTTTATGAGAGAGGTTGTCCCAATGACCTCCATTACACAACCCAGAGCCACAACACACTGGATAGCATCATGGGTGCACAAGCTTACACTGAAAACATCTCCCAGATGGCTGGAGTTTCAAGAGAATGAAAACATACACTCACACCTGCACACTGACACAAAAGAAAGCCTTGGAGCCTTGAGAGCTTGCTCCAGACAGTCCAACTGAGCAGGAGGCTTGATTCCCTCCTGCCCTGCTCCAGATCTGCCCTGCTTGCCTCAGTCCCGGGGACTATACGCACTTCTGAGCAGCAGGATGCCCTGGGGCACGCACCTCTCCAGCTGGACTTCCAGCTGTCCATCATGCACGGATAGCTCTTCCATGAAATGAAAATAAGAGGTTAAAGGGAAATTGGGAATCACCTAGCAACATTTACCTCTACACTGGGCACAAAGTGAATGGCAGGATGTAAAGCAGCATTAGAGACACGCAGGCACAGTTTGGCTGGCTCCTAGCCACTTGAGCTCACTGCAATGCTAGGATTCCCAAAGCAGATTTCAGCAACCTGGTTCTCTTCCCCTTGGCCTGCTGTGTCTCTCCACAAAGACACATTCACACCTCTGCCATTGAAGGAGCAGGGTTTGGTGCCACAGGTCTAATTGCCACTCAGATAACAGCTTCAAACAGTGCTCCAGCCATGAACATTTGTCATCTCAACCCAGACTCTAGAACATGACCACAAATTATTTTAAAATTACATATATTACACAAACGCACAGCTTTCATTAAACTAAGATAGCAGAAGACAGTTATTTCACATATCATTTTTAATATTTTTGGTCATATTTGTCTTCAGTGAATTCTTATTTCATTTTGTTACCTCCCCTCTTCCCCCCCACCCCCCCCCCACATCCCCAGAAAATAAATAAATAAGACTAGTGATTGCTGTTTAGTAAAAAGTAGAGTAGGAAAAAAAAAAAATGGTAAGCAATGAGTTGCAAAACTGAAGTATCAACATGCAGAATGTTTCAAGACTGATGCAGGGTAAGACTTGATTTTGATTGTTTCCATGCAAACACACAAGGATACTCCAGAAAGCAAGAGTCCAGGCATTGAATTCTTTCTTAATTTACAGATTAACCAGACAGTCCATCAATAAGCCTTGTTATAAGGGTAAAGCTCATTAATAATTTCACCTGAGGAAGAATATATATATATATACATATATATATACATATATATATATATATATATATATATATATATATATATATATGTGTGTGTGTGTGTGTGTGTGTGTATATGTATATGTGTATATATATATATATATACATATATATATATATATACACACACACACACACACACACACACACACACATATATATATATATATTGCCCTGCCTGTCATTCAAGTAATTCAGAGAGGTTTCTGAGCTTTTGGAGCTTTTTACTGTGTTGAAGAGGAAGAAGGGGCCTCTCGTGATGGACACACAAAGAAAAGTTAAGTCTTACCAATGCCCACGTGTGCATACAAAGGAAAAGAAGAGAAATAAAACTCCATTTGGGAAGAAGCCTTGCCATTAGAGTTGCAAGTCATCTGTATCTGTGCAGCTTCCTGACAGCCCACAAGTCTGTGTGACCTTCATCTGGGAGCTGGTGGGGGAGGCACCAAGAGAAGACAGAGTGAGCACGGCAGCATAGCATGAGCAGGCTGAGTCAAGAGCCATTCTGGACTTACGGTGTAAACGTGAGATGGGGGAGGATTCAGGAACATACTACTGCTTCCTGAGAAAATTCAAGGAAGGAAGAAGTTCGGAGTAAGCAGGCAAAAGCAGTTAGCTTCCAACAAAAGCACAGCAATGCTCAATCTGTAGCACGCAAGGCTTCTGAAAGATTGAGTACCCAAAGCGACTGAGGAAAATGCAAACGGAGCTCCCAGAGGGGAACCATATTTCAGCAGGTCACAAGCATGCCAATAATGATTTCCACTTCATTTGTATGTGTGCTAAACATACTTGGCATTACTTCAGAGACTGGGGTCAGAAGTTCAATGAATATAGATTTCTGCTAAAGGCATTGTGCTCACAGAAGCATCTGGATCCCTGCTAGGGGAGGGTCAGAGCCAGGTTGGCACTAACCCTTAATCTCTGCCCTGTCCTGGTAGGGTTTTCTGGTTGAGATCCATTACTCAACAGCATGCAATACTTGAACAGCACTCCTGCCAGCAAAATACACCTGCATTTAATTCCTCACTATCAGAATTTAGTTCTTTCTGTGTAACTGGTACTCTGAGAATCAGCCAGAAAACCTCACCTTGCATGTTACTTCACCGCCAGGAGCCTCCAAAACAGCAAACAGGAAGCCGGTAAAACAAGGCTAATGTTCATTTTTGTTATCTCTCAGTAGCGTTTTCATAGTATCAATGCCCTGGGCCAACAAGAACCTTCCTAGGCTCCAGATCCTCTTCAGTACAACTTCAAAAAATGTATCTAAGTACAGCACACCAATAAATTCACTTATACGTATATGAGGGAGTACAGGACAGCCCACTTCCCTACCATCCGTCAGGTAAAGGTAGGTAGATTCATAGATTCATTAGGTTGGAAAGGACCTACAAGATCATCTAGTCCAACCATCCTCCCACCACCATCCCTACCCACCAAGCTACTAAATCAAATCCCTTAGCACCTCATCTAAACGCTTCTTGAACAGTGCTAGGGACGGTGCCAGGTAATTGCAGAAGAGCCTACTGGGGCACTAACATTAGCCAGTTCCCAAAGCAAAGTACACCCATACAGAGAAGGCACCAGGTTGTCCTCCATACGCACTCCCTTTCACTTAGTTCTTTTCTTTGTCTGCCTCCCTAACTTGGGGAGTGCAACATTTTGGTCCTCAGAAGGCTACATTTGCAAGTGCATTGACAGCAGGAGCATTTAGAAGAAGCCACTCCAGTTGTGCACCGAGAAGATTCTATCCCAAATTACATTCTAAAGGAAGCTTTGGACCAACCTTGTTATCATGGTGAGGCACAGAAAATGCCTGCAGCCTTAGATGCTTCACTGCCTGCCTCCCTGGTATGTGCCATCTCTGAGCTGACTTGTGCTGACCTAAGAGAAGCACTTAGCAAAGAAAGGTCTGCCAGCTGATCGCTTAGTTTCTTGGCAACACTGATAGCATTTTAACCTCGCTCTTTAGGCTTTGGTGGCTTTATAATATCAATGCCACATGCTCTGAGATACATGGTGGAGGTCCCACAAACACCTCACACTCTCTCTCCTTACTGCTCTGGTAGCATCTAGCTGTTCCTGCTTTGGGGTAGGCTGGAAAAACGTGACCTAAAAGTACTGGTTTCTGTCTGAGGAAGATAACAGAGCTGCAGCAAAAGCAAGAGCCATAACCACAATGTTGCAGGAACCCCTTTGCGTCATTCATTGATTTCTTGGCTTTCTTGCTTTTCTCTGAAACATACCCACGCTACAGAGGCTCTGATGACTCACTGAGTTTCAGTATGTAGTTCAACTTCCTTTACATTGAATCAACAGAAAAGAAGAAAGGATCCTGTCATCACCAGCTGTGTTACACTGTCTGAACTTTCCAGCTATGAGTAGTCTCGTAGAAGTTTGCCAGTGAAACAGTAAGTCTTCCATAGAAACCACAAGGAGACTCCAGGGAAAAGGACTAGAGGCTTTCACTAACTCACACAGGGCTTGGTTAAACAGGTTTCAGGTAATGAGTATCAGCTAGGGAAGACAGGGATTCATTTTTCAAGGACTCCTGTGCAATTCTCTTGAACTTCAATAGTAACTTGCACTGCACGCATTGTCAGATCGACTTTTCACATGGAGAGAGAAAAAGAAACAAAAGAAACTTATTCTCACTCTCTTTTCATAAAGTACCTTTTTTTAAATTACATTTCTCATAGAGACCACTAACAAAGTGACTTCATGATTTCCATCAGTAACCATCTGTACTGCTTGATTTAACCGACTCACTAAAGCATAAGAAAAATGTTGCAAGACAACCTCCTTGAGTCAGTGGATAAGAAGAAAAGCTTTCCTGAACAGTATTAAATCACCACAATCAATTGCATCCCACAGCTTATGCTCCAATTCCACTGGCTGAAAAGATACAAGCTAACTGATTTACACACATATGTGAAGTCATTCACACACAACAGTTTTCCACCTCAGAGCAATAAAATTAATAACTAGACCTCATCAGCTTTCAAGCATTTAGGAACCCAGCAGCACCAGAGCCAGATCCTCAGGAAATACATTAGGCTGCTCATGAGAGAAATTAGGGTCTGGCTGCCAGAACTACCACAGCACCTGGTTGTCCCTCTCCATCAACAGATTACCCCATGGTATTGACCTCCTTGCTCTGGTTTCATTCTTTTAATTGTCCCAGCACATCTTTTCCCATTAAGCAGGTATAACTTATTTAAGCACAGGCAGATTGATTTATGACAGCCCTAGAGATACTAATAAGACACCATTTCTCTATTTAATTCTTACCATGAGAGATGCAGGACAGTGGTCTCCTACAAGTGGGCTGCAGCCTTTTGCCTTGAAGTCAAAAGGAGCCTCACAGCAAGAACGGAATTACTCCACAGTAAGAGGAGATGGCTTCCACCTGTGTTATGGGTAAGGCAAGGTCATTGCCACCTGTTCTTCATTCTCAAGTGTTATCTTCTTTAAATATAGCTGCAATCAAGGAAATGGAAAGTGTCTCTTTAAGTTCACTGTTAGGAACTTATGCACACTGAAATCCTAAGACCTCCTCAGGAGGCAAAGTGTTCCTATTTGTCTCCATTTGGAGGTGCCTTCCTTCAAAGCATTCAACATCTCTTAGCTTACTGGTGTGTGTTCCCTGTATTTCCCTTTCACTAAAGTAATGCCCATAGTATAGAGGCCTGCACAAAATAGCCTTTTTTTCCATATGAATAGTTTAAGTCATGCACCATGCAGTACATAATGTACAGGCAGTGTGTAGATGGTAGAAAAACATGAATTATTGGTGTTATTGAAAACTCATATAAAGATTAGAAAACTCTTAGGGTATTCTACAGACCCAAGATTTATTTTATCATCATGTTCAAAGTAAAGTCAATTAGATATGTTCACTAAGAAAGATGTTCATGTAGGTGCTGCCATCTCACGGAAGTTCAAGGAAAACTCGACCCTTACCATGCTTCAGGAGGGAAGAAAAGAAAAAAAACACATGCACATACTTTGCCAAACTGCTGAAAACACAAGTTCTGATTCTGACTCTAACCTACATAGCCACACTGTTTGTGACTACAGCCAGGACACCAGCAGGGCCATCATGTTTTGACAGCAAATCCCATGCATTTTCCTACCAGCAATAGGGCTCGGAACAAGAGTTCTCTCAGCACATCCTCCCGGGTACACCTTCCACCACCCCGTCCTGCATGGCTAGCATTCGGGCTTCGCTTTCCTCAGATCTGCAAATCCTCCAGACAGTTTTTGGTACGGCTTCTAAGCACAAACTTACTGGATATGCTGAAAAATCTCATCACTTCTGAAGAATTTATTTTCCATTTACTGAACTAGTCATCTTCAGTTCAGGGGGAAATGGGAGAAGTAGTAAGACACTTACCTAATAATTTTAATAGGGAGAAACTCTCGTGCTGAGAGCAACTCACAACATTTCCAAGCAAAATAAGTGACACAACTGTAACAGTACTCTCAGAAGATTCATGTTCATGAGAAACAAACAAACAAAAAAGTTATCTGATCAATTATTAATTTTGGATTATCCTTTCAGCTCTGCTTAAAAATATCTAAGGCTGCTTTGATAGATCTGAAAGCACCTGGGTGAGTCAGTGCCCTTTGAACCTAGCAGACAGCCTTCCACTGACAAGGGACACTTGGGCAGTATGCTGCTCTGCAGTAACACTGAACAACAGAAGGCTCAACAAATACTCAGGTGACAAAAGCACAGTGAAATTATTGTCTTCATTTTTCTGCCTCCACTTATGGATTACTCCAGACCTCACTCCAACAGAAGCTTCAAGACAGCACTCGTGTCCCACCCCAAGAGTGGCTTGAGCCCATCTCCCTTAGCAGAATCAGTCTCAGCCTTAGGTCTTCCACTAACTTTATCTATGCTGTGAAAGTGAGAATTTTTTTTCCCTTGTACTCAAGTGTTTTCTATACTTCAAAATACTTCGTAGACCTTCAGAATGTTCACATAAAGAATGAAAGCTTATGAATATAACCCCTTGTGAACAAAAGAATGCAATGAGAATAGACGGGCAAGAGCAGTAATAAATTCTACCCCACAGCCTCACTTAGCAAGCCTATAATATAGTCACAGGACTAAGCATCTTAACACGCAGTAATTATTCTAGGTGTATCTTCTCTGAATTTTCTGTATCACCTGAAAAAGTAAGAGACCTGGCAATGTTGTGTTCTTTGTCTCCAGACACCAGCGCCTCTTTCATACTTTACACACAATTGTCTCCTTTGTGATAATTTTGTAGTAAATCATTACAAAATTGCCAGATGCCAGAGCTTTCTTTAACAGACAGTGGAATTTCACTTAGATATTATGGAGACACAATCTGATTTGCATCTTGTCACTGGTATATGTCACAGATAATATATTCAGCAAACATGTTTTTGTTTCTCTGCAAAGAGATTTGCCTCCCTGTTTCAGTAAAGCCTTCACATGCAATTCTTCTGCTTGGGATGACGCTGATCCCTTTACAGATTACCAAACCAAAACACTTGACAGGTTATTCGAAATATCCTTCTTCTGTAGCCAGCATGACAAAAATGCCCAGCGTGATGGAAACCCACATTTAAACTGTCAGCAAATCAGATTGCCAATCTGACACCACTTTGAGAGCAACAGAAACTATTTCTGAGTGTATGGAAGATGTGTTTCCTGCTGTCTCAGCTCTGAGAGGCAATTAAGCAACAGGGAGCTAATGAGGAACTTGATTTGGGCTGCAGCAAAGCTCCAAAATGTGAACAGACACGAGCAGCTAGTAGAAAACACGCTGAGGAACAGCAACGTCAAAATGCGTCGCCTGTTTCTGCTCACTGGAAAATTAGGTAAGAAATGAGTGCAGGAACAAACTTGAAGGTTTTTCGAACAAGAAAAGCTTATGCATTCTTGCAATTGAAAAGCTCAATACTTTGGGTAACTTTGGAGAAGAGAAAAAAGAAAAAAAATCAACTCTTCGGGAGCAAAGAAAGAACAGTCAGACAAAAAATGATGCCGAAGTACTGGGAAGAAAAGCAGCCATTGGGAGGAGAGGGATCTTCCCAGATCTTACAGCTCCTTCTCGCATCTCAGAGATGGATACCTGTGCAGTATTTGTAGTCCTTGCTGAGTCTGTGACTGGCAGATCAAATGTTTGAAGGGTAAAAAGAAGAGACAAGGATGGATTAAGGTGACATGTATAGCAGACACAGACATAGCAGGAAGAAAGCAGGAAAAGAAATTTCAGACTGAACATTAGGAGACTACTCAAGCCATGAATTTTATTGGACAGCAAAGTATTCTCTGAGGGGGGAAGTGGAAATTCCATGTTCTCAGCCATTTAAAACTAAAGGTATGCCCTGCAATTTCAGGGTTGGAAGACACGACAATATAACAGCTATCCTTTAGCTCTAACTTCCCAGCTGTCTATTACAACTAACAAGAACATCAAGTATTGCTAGAGCTGCCATAAGCCTGGGCATAAACCTTTGAATTACTTTCTCCCTTCTCTTTCTCATCCATTTTTCTGTCCCTCTCTAAGCACAGTTGCCAAAGAGTGAAGCAGCATGAAGTATGGGTGCAACATAAAAACAAAACAGATCATTTACCATTCCTTAAAAAAAAAAAAAAGAGGAGTTAGGGCAACCATTTTTAAAAAGAAGTTCTGCTTATTAAACACACAGCTTTTACAGAAATTGATGGGTGCATTTCATGTACAGTCCCCATCCCTCATCACTTCTGGACTGCACAAGAAGTTTTGACTTCGGGAATGAATTACAATAGGCCTGGCTTTCCCAGACAGCTGCATCTGAGAGTTCACACCAAGAATCCCACTGGTGGAAAGGGCTGGGGCTCATACCCACAGTGCTGTCAACTAGACCAAGCCCTGCCTGGCCTCCCCTCCCATGCCACCACACTACCACACTGGCACTGCCAGCCACAGGATCTTCCAACATCTGCTAGGGCTCCTTTCCCCTGCACACAAAAGCTCCTGTGGGTGCTTGGTTCCTATGCCTGCACCTGTGTGCCTGCATGCCTTGGGAAAGATCTTAGTCCTTAGCAGGATGGGCAGGAAGCTTGTCTGCCACTGACATGCAGCAATATATGGCTTATACCTAGTGGGCCAAGGCAAAAGAACCAACATTTTCTCAGTAATTCCACTCATGCAATGATTTATTTGTTTCTAACTGCCTGACCATTTCGTGCACCAAACTGCATCTGAAAAGAAGTTCCTGAAAATGGACTTAACCTTCTTCCTTCTTCCTTCTCCCCTACCACACTGAAAAAGCTTTAAACATCCTTGTCAAAGTGGGTGAGCCTCTCCTGTTTGACAGGATCAGATCAGCAGGTCTTTTAATCAGAAATGATGTAGAAAAGAAACACATAATTAGTTAAGCACTAAGTGCTACAAACTCTTGCTGTACCCTGAAGAGGACAAGCTGTCTGTTGCAGACTTTAAGTACTTGGGCTATTAAGAAAATTAATATTTTGCAGACACGAGGAACTCTAAGTCTCTGAGTCATTGTGTTTGGACTCCTCGTATCAGAAAGTTTTTCTCCTGTGGAAGGAAGACTTTTAAGGACACCCAATTAACTTAAGTCCATTCCTGACAGCAGAGTGCATCACTGCACTTGGCGCTTCTCTCTCTCTCATTCTCTCTCTCCATAAAATCACCTTGATACAGCACCAAAAACAACGGCCATCCTGAAGTGTGAAAAATATTCACTCAATAGGCAGTGGGAGAAGCAAGTACAGATTGTATACAGCCTTTTAAAATTATTGTTTTTTAATTATTATTATTTTCCATATAACTACCCAGATATTTATTTTGATGTTTGGAAAGAAAAACTCTTCCAAAATTCCCTACTTAGGTAGATCTTACTTCTAAAGACATACTGTGTTTTAGAAGGGGAACCATCTGGTCTTGTGTTCAACCAGTTGATATCATCATCAGAGGGGTAGGTTTATATGCTTATATATATGCTGCATATTTTTCTGCTGCTTCTGAAGTGACAAAGATTCTAAACATAATTTCCATACCAGGGTCCTGAGCCTCTCTTGAACATGAGAATAAGTTCCAGCATATGGCAAAGCTGCCATCATGACCCTTATTTTCCTTCATCCGCAGCCTCTACAACAAAGAAAGTTCTAAGAGTTCTCGTGTAGTAACTCCAGTCTTTATACAGACCTAAAATCTTTTCTTTCTCCTTGACATTAAAACTGGCTTTCCAAAACTGCATGTTCTGCTCTGGAGGACAAATGAAGTACACCACCTCCTCCACATACCTCCTCTCAGACCAAATAAGTTACATCTTCTGGGCTTTGAGACAGAAGAACAAAATTATAAAAGTCGTCCTGTCTCATCTTGCCCTGTAGTTCCATCCCAAATATAAGTTTCTAAGCTAAATGCCAGGAAGAAGGTCTTTTTTAATTTTTAATTTACTGTGGTTTGTCAGCTTTGACCACATCTGAAGGTCCATTTTCTCCCCATTAGTTCTGCCTAGTCAAAGAAGCTCACGTAGCGATGACGCATCTCTTGCAGATAAGGGTATCCACTGATTTGATTTACTAAGGAGGCTAAATTTATTATGCAACATTTTACAAGTATAATTCTGCTTTCCCTTGATGGAAATAAATTCGATATCAGCTCCCCTGAGACAGGAGAACCAGTCCCTTTATTATCCAGACATGACCCCCACAGCCGGATTCCATTTTAGAGACGGGAAATAGCCATATCTCTGATTAAAAGGGAAAGTTTAATCAAATAAAGTGCCTCATCAAGCGAGAGCCAAGATTCCAATACTCCTGACTGCAGCACAGCAATGATCCAAAGTCATATCTGCCCCCAGCCCATTACCACTTACTGCAAACGTGACATCCATCCCAAATAGGAGGCACATCCTTCAAGGGCTTCCCTGTTATCCCAGGAGCTGTTCCTTCTGTGACCCGCAGAGGCAAGACCTCAGGATGCTCTCCAGGCTCTGTTCAAGGAACCTGAGGAGGACAGGATTTGTCTGTTTGAGGATTTTTTTGTGCAACTAGGTCAGTTTCACAGTTAGCACATAGTCTGAGCCATGCTGCCGCATGCAGCAGCCCCGGCCTCCAGGTCAGAACCCTTTCCAGAAAGGCTCTTCATTCTTGCAGGGACTTTGCTCCCACACTCTGCTTTGGGAGCAGCAGGACACTGGCTTCCTTGGAGTCCCAGCTCGGGAGCCCTGTCCCTACTGTCAGTGGTGTATTCCTGCACTTTCACAATGGGCAATAAACAAATAACAATTACAGTGATGGTTATGGATGTCTTGGGGAAATGTTAAATGTGCTTTAAGCTTCTGCTTCGGTGTAAGTACAGTCAGATCTGTATGCTACTCCACGCAGAGATCCATCTTAATGTCTTGTTGGTCATCCAGACAGTTTTCTTGCAACAGAGCAAGATACAGCAACTGACAGATAAATCACCTCCCTTTCAGCAGTGCAAGCTCAGCTACGCAAGCAAATGAAGGCGCCTGAACTCCTCAGCCGCTCGTCTGAGAGATTCGGTTATTTCACACAGACCTCTACAGACCCCCTCCTCGGATCAGCCCAAGCATCGTTTCTGCTACAGGAACACCAGCATTCACCCTCTGCTTTAAGGAAAGAGCATCTTCCTTACACCGCAGCCTTTGTGCCGCGCGGGGCCGCTTGTTCCGCAGGGCTTCCAGCTGCAGCACTGCCCAGACACACACGGCAAGTATGTCATGCCACCACAGCTGAGGTTTTCGCTCTGGTATTTGTCTGAGCACTACACGCACGCACGCAGGAAGATGGTGATTGCTTTAGTCTCTGCTTTCCAGTCCGGCTCGAGTGGCCCCCGAGGAGGGAGTACTGGCACCCCCGGGGAGGGGCAGGGCTCAGCCCGGCCTCGTGTGGCCCCTGTCCTGGTCACGGACCCCCCTCGAGCACCGCCTCTCCCTGCGTTACACGGCCCCGCAGCCGCGAGGGTGTCAGAGCGGGCAGCCCAGGCGGGCAGCTCTCGGCTAGACGGCAGCAGCCGGTCCCTCCTCTCCGCGTCCCCAGGAGGGCTGCCAGTTCCCCGGGGCACCGGCGGGGTCGGAGCGGCTTCTGGGGCTCGCACCGCACACGGTTAATCGCCGGCTACCGACCCCGGAGACTTCGGGCCGTTCCTCCGGGGAGGCTGCGGCGCCGGGGCGAGAGGACGCGGGAGCGCTGCCCGGAGCTCCGGCGGCCGCCCGTCGGGCCCGGCCCTCTGCCCCTCCGCCACCTGAGCCCCGAGGGAAGCGACGAGCGAGGGCTGCGGGAGGCTGCCAGGGCAGAGGGGCCGCCGCCAGAACCGACGGAGTTCCGCGCGCTGCGCGCCGTCGAGGCGGCGAGAACAGTTTGCCGGAGCCGCCTCCTCGCCGCGCCCTCGGCATCCCTCGGATGCTCGACTCCCGCAGCCCCCTTCCCGCGGCCGGGCAGCGCTGCCGGAGCCGCGCTGCGGGGCGGAGCGCGGGCGGGGAGCAGGGGGGAGGGAGGGGGGAGGTCGGGGAGGGGGGGGAGACGCGGGGCCGGCGCGGCGGCGGCGGGGGCGGGTGGGGTTTCCGTGCGCGGAGCTTATTAGTGTGGTGATGGAGGGCCGGCCCCTCGGAGCCGCCTCGCAGCGGCGGCGCGGGCTGGCGGCGGTCGCCGGGAGGTGAGCGGCGGCGGTTCGGGCGGCGGAGGCGGCGGGGCCGCCCCCCCGTGCCCCCCCCCCCCTCCCCCCCCCCCTCCTGCGGGCGGCGGCGGGGCGGCGGCGGCGCCGGAGGCGATGGCGGAGGAGGGGGGCTCGGGCCGGGCGCGGGCCGCCGTGGCGAGGCTCTCGGAAGCGGTGGGCGAGCGGCGGCGGCGGCTGGGCACGGCCATGGGGGACGCGCGGCGGCAGCGGCGGCTGCTGCTGGTGGTGGTGTGCGTGGCGCTGCTGTTGGACAACATGCTCTACATGGTCATCGTGCCCATCATCCCCGAGTACTTCGCGGCCGTGCACGGCGGCGGGGGCGACGGCGGGGACGGCGAGAGCGGCGGCGGCAACCGGAGCATCCTGCCGGCGCGGTACCCGCCGGCCACGGGGGACAACGAGGACGTGCAGATCGGGGTGCTGTTCGCCTCCAAGGCCATGCTGCAGCTGCTGGTGAACCCGCTCAGCGGCACCCTCATCGACCGCGTGGGCTACGAGGCGCCGCTGCTGGCCGGGCTGGCCGTCATGTTCCTCTCCACCACCACCTTCGCCTTCGCGGGGAACTACGCGACGCTGTTCGCGGCGCGCAGCCTGCAGGGGCTGGGCTCGGCCTTCGCCGACACGGCGGGCATCGCGCTCATCGCCGACCGCTACGCCGAGGAGCCGGCGCGGAGCCGCGCCCTGGGCACGGCGCTGGCCTGCATCTCCTTCGGCAGCCTGGCCGCGCCCCCGTTCGGCGGCGTGCTCTACGAGTTCGCCGGCAAGCAGGTGCCCTTCCTGGTGCTGGCCTGCGTCTGCCTGCTCGACGGGCTCCTGCTGCTGGCCCTGGCGCCGCCCTGCGCCGCGGGGGCGAGGGCCAACATGCCCGTGGGCACCCCCATCCACCGCCTCATGATAGACCCCTACATCGCCGTGGTAGCGGGGGCCCTGGCCACCTGCAACATCCCCCTGGCCTTCCTGGAGCCCACCATCGCCAACTGGATGAAGGAGTCCATGGGGGCCAGCGAGTGGGAGGTGGGCCTCACCTGGCTGCCCGCCTTCTTCCCCCACGTGCTGGGCGTCTACGTCACCGTCCGTCTGGCCGCCGCCTATCCGCACCTCCAGTGGTTTTACGGGGCCCTGGGCATGGCCATCATCGGCGCCAGCTCCTGCCTAGTGCCAGCCTGCAGGAATTTCTGGCAGGTCATCATCCCCCTGTGTGGCATCTGCTTCGGCATCGCCCTGGTGGACACGGCTCTGCTGCCCACCCTGGCCTTCCTGGTGGACGTGCGCCATGTCTCCGTCTACGGCAGCGTCTACGCCATCGCAGATATCTCCTACTGTGTGGCATACGCCCTGGGGCCTGTTGTGGCCGGCCAGATTGTACACACCATGGGCTTCGTGCAGCTCAACCTGGGCATGGGGCTTGCCAACGTGCTCTACGCCCCTGTCCTCATCTTCCTCAAAAATGTCTGCCAGATGAAACCCTCTCACTCGGAGAGGAACATCCTCCTTGAAGAAGGACCTAAGGGACTGTATGACACCATCAAAATGGAGGAGCGCAGAGGCGTGGGCAAAAGCCTGAGGCCAGCGGGTGACACAGAGGAGAATGGCACGGACTCATACCGCAGGGACCTGACAGAGGTGTCCGAGGAAGACTCATCAGACTATGAATACAGTTAGGTCCTCCCACACAGACTGAGAATGAGGGGGGATGCATAGGAGAGGGGACAGGGGAATGAAAGCATTACTGCATTCCATTTCTGTACCGACGTGCAATATATACAGTTTAGCCTTTGTCATGATGTAATGGCTTTCTTCTTCTAGAGTTATTTTAATCAGTATTTCCTTCAGCGTTTTGGGAGAAATGATGGGAAAAAAAAAATATATTCTGAGTTTTCATGGGCATCCTTCAAAAAAGAAAAGGGGAACCAGCCTCGCAGCTGGGGTGTGATTGTGTAAAGTTTTCTCAAGCTGAAACGGAGTGTGATATGATGTATATCTCTGAGGGGAAAAAAGAAAAAGGAAGGAAAAGAAAAGCAAAAAAAAAAAAAAAAAGTGTACAATATTGAACGGCATATTCAGGGACTTAATAAATCTCGTGTACATATACTTAGATTTCCAGTTGGTTTCATATATTTAAGAAGAGCAACGACCATCCCAGTATCTTACTCTTCCTTGAGAATAAACCGAAGCATTGTACTTTTTCTCTCTCGTGCCGCTCTCCGGTAAGTGCAATATGCTGTGTTATGTTGAAGTCCGAACTACGAGAACAATACAATCTGAATAAATGGAATTGAAGGGGATCGATTGTCTTTGTTACGTTGCTGAGGGCTGCTGGAGGGAGGGAGCTCGGCTCTGCTCAGCGTAACCCCTCTGGTGCCTGATAGTGCCGATCCCATCGGTTACCGGGGAGAAACCCTGCTCTAGACGTGCTCGTTCATCCCTCACAACATAGATTAACGGGTCCGAACGAACGACACTGCCCTGCAAACACACCGCCCATCGCCTAAAAATGGCCCCGTGGTCTCCGCTCACATTCTCGCACGAATTCGATTGCAGTTTTCACAAATTCAAGCTACAGATATTCCTAGCATTACATTTCCAGCGGTTACATATCCGACCCCGGGCGCTCTGCACACCCCGGTAGGGACCGGCAAAAACAAAGAAACGAGCGTGAAGTTTTTCGTTCGCTTCTTGACAGAAAGCGAAAACCTTCGATCCAACCACAACGGCACCCGAGCGCAAGTTCGCCTCTGCGGATTTCTCTCGAAATAAAATGAAATCGTTTGTTTGAATTTCCGACCTCGTTAGAAAACAAAACAAACGACTTCTAGTCTCGGGAGGAGAAAAGAACGGAAACAAACGGCCACGGCGGCTACCGAACGGCGTTCAGCCTGGGGCCGCGAGATGCACAGGCGCGGCCCGTCGCTGCCGCTGAGCCGCAGTGCCGTCGGGGCGGCCGGGCCGTGCCCCACGGAGCGCAAACCCGCGAGCAGAGCGCGGCGGCGCTGGCGACGGAGCGGCGGTGGGAGCGGAGCCCCGTTCCCCTCATCAGCTTCAGCTGCCAGCTGCATAGAGGCGGCGAGCCACCGCCCCGGCTCCGAGCCCACTCACGCCGCGGCACAGAAGCCGTCCCCGCACGAGCCGCCGCCGTCCGGCCGCGGTGCCAGCGGCCCGCGGGCAGTGCCTCCAGCCCCACTCGGCCCCGGAGCTTCCAGGAGCCGTGCCCGCCGCTGGCGACAGCCTCCGTGGGCGGCTCTCAGCGCCGCTCCGGGAGCATCCCGGCTGCTCCGACGGCGGCTCCGCCGGGACACGGCAGGCACGGGGCACGCTGCCGTCGGTGCCGGCGGCGGGCTCGGCACCCCGGGAGGTGCACAGCGGAGCCCCGAGCGGGCGGCAGCGCCTGTTGCACGCGGCGGGAGGGGCGGGAGGGCCGGGCCGGGCCGGGCCGGGCGGTGCCGGGGGCGCGGGCCGGGGAGGAGCCAGGCGGCGGCGGGGCCGAGCCGCGCTCCGCACGCCCTCGCCCAGAGGGGACCTGGCCGCGGCGGAGGTACCTTGGACAGAGGCGCACCGCCCGCCCGGAGCCGCCGGAGGGTCCCGAGCCGCAGGTACGGGCGGGCTGCGCGCCCCGACGGCGAGGATGCGAAAGTCGGGTTGGGGGAACCGGGTGCTCGGAACCGGAGGGTTTCTCTCGGCGGCCCTGGGGGCACGCAGGGGGATGCCCGCCGAGCCGGGTGGGCTGGGATGCGACGGTAGCTGCCTGGGACCGGGGCGTGGGAAGGGCTCGGGGAGCACCGATAGCGGAGCACGAGCGCTCCTGGACGGGTCCCACCGCTGCAGTGGCCCACGGGGGGCTCACGGAGGCGGCAGGGCGGCTTCTGGCTCTGCCATCGCATCAGTGGCCGCAGCAGCACGCTCTGCACACTTATATTCCTGGGAAGGCAAATCTTCCTCGTACATCTAAGTTCCTGATAACTTTAAGCAGAGATTCCCTATAGCATTGGGAGTGAGGATTAATAGACGGAGGCTGAGCACAGTGCCCCCAATGACTTTCTATGATACATTAGACACTGCCTCCTAGGTCCACCGTGCACGGAGAACGGGGGCATTATCACACAGGCTTAGAGCAGCCCTTCCTGCTATCTGCTAACAGAGAGATCACAGTGCCTTTTGTTGTGGATTTGAGCTGCTGCTCAGAGAGGCGGGGGACGGCCCTGGCTTCCCAGGCTGCCGGGACACACAGCCGTCCTGCTAAGCTGCTCACCCTGGCATTCCCACTAAGCTAGCTGTAAATAAAAACAGAGGGGATTATTTTTATTATTGTTATTATTGTTATTATATATATATATATATATTTGCCTAATTACTTTGACAGTGCACCTCGCTATTATCCGAGCGAGCAACTTTGAAGTCCTCTTGAATTTCTGCCGGATTTGCTCTTGTGTCAGTTTCCTTGTTCAGTGTTAGGCAAATACAGGATTGGGTGTGATGCTAAGCTGGGAGCTGTCAAACCAGAGACAAAGCCTCAGTTCATCCACATGACAAAGGAAAGCACAGTTCACTACACCAGCACTACTTATTTGGGCCGTTGTTAGTACTATTGCTCACAAAGAGCTGGTATGGACCCGGAGCTGGTGATATTTACTGCAGTTTGAAAGAAATAAACAAATTTAAAAAGATAAAAATCAGGAAAGAAAGAACAAAAGTCCTAGCAAATAGCAGGATAGCAAAAAGATTTTTCCCCTAGGGTGAAATAGAGTCCCTGAAGACAAAATGGCTGCTCTGTGCGTGAATGCTGTTGGGGAGCTGAGGCCAGCACATATGGGAACAAACCCCCATCTTCTATGAGCTACAGGACACGTCCGTTATTTGAAGCGCTTTGAAGCAGTGTTGCTAGGAGTAGGGCACAGTGCTGTGCTATGAGACTGGTGCAGCACACAGGAGGGAGCAGAGCAGCGCAGCGGGTTAATGTGGCCTTTTGGTGAGGGAAATGGTCTCTCGTCTGAGTTGAAATCCTGAGCAGATGACAGATCAACATGAGCTTGCCGTGTGGCTCATTGCAGTGCCCCAGGGACATCTCTCAGCCTTATACAACCTACTTCCCAGAGCACAGCCCCAGTGGCCAATGCAGGATAGGGAGAAGATGGCATCAGCACAGAGCCTCAGTGGCAATGTACAGGTCAGCAAATTTGTGCTGAGGCCACAGAACTGGGATAGCTAAGCCTGTTCCTCTGGACAGGAATAATACACATCCCTCTCTGCTCATCCCTAACCAAAACGCTTCATTTTGCTTCCATAAATTTCCATACCTTTTTTTTAATCCAAATTGTATTTAACAGCCGCTGTAGAAATGATTCAAGTGCTCTGAATTGGCCATCCTAATGGTTTCAGAAAGGAAATATGACTTTATTTCCTACTTAGTCAACAGATGTTTTCTGCTTTGCATACTCACAGTGCAAAACAATTACAAAGGAACCTCTGTAATGAGACAAGACCTGTCCCCACACACGTAGAGCTCATTCTGTTTTAACTGTACCACTGTAACTGAAGGACAGCTACTTGCTGGGGGCACTACTTGTCAACGGTTCCCATTTCAGTATTCTTCTGCAGAAAATGAATAGCAGGCATCTTTAAAACCAGGATGAGGGCAGTGCTGTGGAGGCACATGTGAAAGTATTTGCTCTGTCACAGATTAATCCGGTGACCTGGGGAAGGTTGAACCCTTCTCCCTGGATAAGTAACTGCTATTTGGAAAGACTGAGCAGAGCAGATTTCAGGCAGTGTGTGTCATCATCCTCGGTCCTCCCACAGCCAGCCTGCCCACCCACCCATGCTCCTGGGGTCCTCCAGCCTAGAAGCTGTGCCTCAAGGCACCCACACCCTATGAACTTGCAGTCCGCAGCAGGGGAAGGCATATACCCATCAAGCTCCTTTCTGCAGCCTCCACATCCTTAACACAGAGGTGACAACACCTCACTGTATCCGTGAAACTGCACAATGATTAATACATTTAAAGATCACGGTGCTTTCATTTAAAGTGGTGTGAAGGGAGGTCTTACAAGATCCATTGTTAACTACAACCTTACAATCTGTGCTGGAGAAAGTACGTTCACAGAAAAGTCTCTTCTCACTTCCAGTTGACATATAACAGCAATACAAAGTGTACAGAACATGGCAGAGTGCACTACAAAGTAAATTAGAGTGACAAAATAAACCATGCTGAGAAGGGACCATTTATGTGCATCAGATTGTTCTGGATAAACACATATATAGTGAAATGGGATGAGCAGATCGTCAGAGCAAACTCCATAGGGCTCAGATCAGCCAGTTCTGAATGTTGTACTTCTCTTCAGTTTTACATTCTGAAGTTTGTGTATGCTTGCACAGGGAATACTTCGCATGTACACTTTCATTATAAATAATGGGTACTGACTGGACTTTAAATCTTTTCTGTTTCCAGAACTGAGGCGTGAGGCTCTGAGAAACCCTGAGTGACTTTAGTTTCCGTCCGCCACAAAAAAAATAAATAAATAAATAAAAAGAAATGCAGGAATGCCTGTTCTAGAAAAAAACATGCAGAAGAAGGAGAAAGATCCGTGCAGTAAAGATGAGCCAGTAAGTGACTGTTTTGGGGGGAAAAAACTGACAAACAAACAAACAAAACCTTTTAACAGCTGACAGTAAGATTGATGCTGTAAGTAATAGTAACTGTAAACCAAACCCAAACTCTGTTGTAGAGCTGTTTAGCTGTTTCATTTCTTTCAGGGAATGATAGTTATCCTGCAGCAGTTTACCATCAGGAGTTAACAGCAGTGTTTCTCATGTCCACATACACTCTTCCCTCTCTACATCCTTTGAAGAAGTCTATTAAGTGAAATGTTGCTATACAACAGATGCACTGCTATGCAGTCAGAAAGGACGCACAACTATTCCTTAATAGTACGGAAATATCAATCTATCATAATTCATTTGCAAGCTGGTTCAAAAGGTGTCAGATGCACATGCCTCTTGTTAGTCATCTAAGCCCCTTCTGTTTAAAGCCTTTTTCCTATGCTGAGTCATGAAATGTGCAATAGCCTTATCCAGAAAGGAAGGGCCAAATTCAAGTATCAAAAAGAAATGTGGCACATCTATTCCCTCTGACCAAGGAATGAGTGACAGAACAGATGTCCTGACAAAGCTTAGCTTGAAACTGAAGAGTTACCATTCTTTTCTGGAGATCCAGGCTAAGCTGGATTTGTATCTCCATTAGTAACGGGTCATCTTATGACACTTTTTATGAGTATTTATAATATTCAGTTTCTAGATAGGGCAAAGAGAGCCCAGCACTGACTTGTCTGTGGAGGTCACAAGGCAGAGCCAGGACTTGAGCTCAGAGGACACCTGCTCCCTTCTCTGTGCTTCTTTGGAACACATGGGCCACATCCCTCTCCCACCCTGCATTGGTAAGGCAGTTTGAAGCTGGCCTTGCTCTGAGCAGCAGGTGGGACAAGGTGAAGCCCAGACATCTCTTCTAAATGGAATCATGTTGTGGTCCTGCAATCCCCTGAAAATTAATGTCAGCATCAAATGTGAGTAAAAAAGCTGGGCTCAGGTTGTTTTTTTTTTAAGTAGATAGGCAAAAATATTACAATTTTGTAATATTTTGTAAGAGGAAAAAACACCCCAAAAGTTTATGGCCTTGTAAAACACCAACTAAAAGCACTTTCTGACTTCCTGTAGTATGCTTGGTATGTCTCAAACTCTTGTAGTCCTCTAGGAACAGAATCACCTTACTTTGCTCACAACACAGGTCTACCTTTTCCCTCACGACAGCTTTTACAACAAGCTTATTTTTGACAAATATTATTACAAACTTACTTGCTCACAACCCTGGGATGGCATACCTGGCAGGCATAAAAGGATTCCTGAGAGGGGTCTCAAGTCACCAGCACTGGTGTTTGCCAGTTTGAAACTACGACCTCTGGACAAGTGTGCTCACCCCCTTCCCCACCGTCCCTGTGCTGGAACTCAGCTCTTCAAAACGGAGTGGTGATCTCTTTTTTTCTCTCTCTCCATCTCACTTATTCTTTCTCAATTTCTCTCTGCTTTCTCTTTTTGTTCTGTTTCTCTGGTAAGGTTGTTAAGCAATTGAAAGTCTTATTTCAGTTTCTTAAGGTTGTACAGTTCAGTCACGCAGTTTATGGTAGATTTCAAGTGTTAACAATGCCATCTTCTAAAGTCATATAATTTAGCTGTGCAGCTAAGACAGATTTAATTGTTAGAGTGCCAATACTTTGGGATAATTGTAGTTTATAGATTCTCATGCAAATTGATGGCTGTGTGTGGACTTCTGTGTGTAGTTTTACCTTAATCAGAATAAACAAGCAATTAATATCACGGCATTCACAAATATGTCACTACTTCTGTTGTGGAGTGACATGATAGGTCTGTGCTATTACAAGCAGACAAGCACAGCTAGATGACACGGCAGTCAGCTTTTTGGCTGGGAGATAAGTCTATATCCTTGAGGAATGATGCTTAGAACATCAGAGCCTCTTGCAGTTTCCTGGCTTTAATGGATTACTTCATAGCTAGATTTTCCCACTCCCCCCACATTCCTCTGACTTTTAAATGACTAATTACACTTCACTTGGTTAATTCTACATTAAATAAGTAAATAAATAAATAAAAGTAAGCTCAGTGACCTGGTTAACATGAGCCTATTTTCATTCCAGGTACTATCGCTTTCCTTTTTATTGTTTTCTAATGCATTTGAAAATTTTCTAGTGTAGTTCACCCCATATACTTGCATCATGCCTATTTGCCTGTTTGTCCTAGGATTTACAGTGTGTTTTTAATAAAGAATATTCTCTTTTTTTTTTCCCCCCACTAGTTTCTTGGCCTAACCATTTGAAATTTTCATTGGCCAAAGAAGTACTAGAAAGGTAGCACCACTTGAGTATTTGTACGACTGCATACTACACCCTAAAATTCAGGTTCTTTATGACCTACTAAAACTCCATTGAAGTCACAGAACTACATTTGCTGTGATCAGGCATCTCAACTGCGACAATAGAATAAATGGATTATGCAATATATATTTATCAACAACTGAACTGTCATAAGCTATGAAATGCCCTAACCAAAGTCTCCTGCTTGTTCCAATCCACTGTTCCTGGGGAGGTGCAAGAGCATGCATATACCACTGCTGGATCTCCCTGGATTCCTCTCTGTTTCCCAAATCCGTGATACTGACTGCTGTAGGAGACAGCAGGGCTAGACAGACATTGGTTTTAGCCTATAGATTCAGTCATTCTGATACATACTGGTCTGGACTTGGCAGATCTCAAAATCAGTGTCCAGTCCATATTATACACTACTGAAAAACACTGTTGTACCAGCTCTGGCTGAGATGGAATTAATTTTCTCCATATCAGCTTATACAGCACCATATTTTGGGTTTGTAAGTGACTGCTGATAACGCACAAGAGCTGTTACGGTTGTTGCTGAGCAGTATTTGCACAGCATCAAAGCTTTCTCTTTTTCCCCACATTTTCTCCTCAGCAAGGAGGGTGGGGGTGGGCAAGAAGCTGTGAGGGACACAGCTGGGACAGCTGACCCAAGGTGACTAAAGGAAGTTTGTGTTGCATTACATGCAGTGTTATACACAGCAGTTTGAGGGCTGGTAGCTGTTGCTTTGGAGACTTTATGGGCATCTGTCCACTCATGGAAGGTAGTGAACGATTGCCTGTATCACTTTTTTCCCCTCTATTCTTCACTTAATAAACTGTCCTTATTTTGACCCAGGAGTTTCCTCATTTTTGGAGTTATCTCCCTCTCCCACTTGGGGAAAGGGAGCAAGCAACTGTGTGGTGCTTATCCACTGGTTGGGGCCAACACAACTGTGTTCTGGACATTTATTCTGCCTATCTAAACAAAAACAAAACAGGACATCTTGGGAACAAGTAGAATTACCTACTAATCTGATTTTTCTTATGATTAGGCAATACCAAAACTTCCAGTCCCACCACTGCAACAGACCTTACAGATGTACCTACAGTGTGTGAAACACCTGGTGTCAGAGGAGCAATTCAGAAAGACCAAGAGCATCGTGGAACAGTTTGGAGTTGCAGGAGGCCTTGGGGAATCCTTGCAGCTAATCCTCGAAGAAAGAAGGGAAAAGACCACAAACTGGGTAAGCAAATGAAGATTAGAGAAATAATTGCTGTGTTGGAAGATGCTTGTCTACAAACCATTTGTGATGTTCTTCATGTCACTGCTTTCTTTCAAAAGGTCTCTGCAAAACAGGGATCTCATCTAATTCTATCAAAGGGAATATTTCAGACATATTATACTAGAGTTTGCAAGCAATGAAAAAATCCACACCATTATTATATTTTCAGGTCAACAGTTTGTTGAAATAACTGAGAATTAATGCTTGTGACAGAGCTACCTGTTGGAAGCACTAAATTACATCCCTTTTTGGATATTGCCAGCTTTTCTCTTCAATAACAAGATTCAGAGTTTTTTACTCGTATGAAAAGTAAATTCTGATATGGCTATAAAAAGCACCATGTTTATCCATATAACCATAGCCCATTCCAGTCAAATTATTCCAGAATATATATCCAGGATAGGACTTCTCCTTTTAAGACTACTGTTCATTGTTACAGTGTACTACATGTAGTTACTCTGAAGTATTTTGTTTGTAGAATACATACACGTATACTTATATATAGCACACAGGCAATGCCAAGACTTTTGAGAATGTCTAGGTTTCTCCTTTGCAAGACAGGAAAATTAAATAAGCCAGAGATAAAAGAGATGTCAATATTCCACAAAGTCACAATTCATCCTGCTCGCATTCACCATCTATGAACATATATAAAAACAATGTTCTTACTGAAGTCCTTCCACTCCAGCAAGGAAAGGAGACACTCAGTGGTTTCATGGATTCAGGAAGACCCTGCAGACTTGCTACTGTGTCAGTGAAGTGTTGCTTTTCCTTAGTTCATCAGTTGTGTTACCCCTAGAAAACCTGTCAAATTGTTTCTGCAGTTAGAAGTAAAGGCTACAGTGATTTTAGTTTAAAAGTAGTGGTTAACATCTGTTCTAGTTGTTTCCACAATATGAGGACTTCACTAACTACTGCCCAATTTCATTTTCTTATTCGGATCATAGAACTTCGTTGTTTTCAAAGCTAAATCAACCATTTCTTAAATGGCATTCCTGTTACCACCAAAAGAAAACTGATCATTTTACCACCAGAGGAAGGATGTAAAAGTGTTTTCTGAAACATTCTCAACCTTAAATACTGCTTATTAAAATTAAATGTCTGATAATTAAGATAATCCAAAATCGTTTTCACTTGAAATTCAACTTGCTAGTAGTACAGATCTGGTCTGTTCTCCTGAAGGCTCCAGAGACTGTGGGGGAAGCATCTGTTCTAACAGCAATGAAATATCTCAGAGGAAAGCTTTTCCAACTGATGCATGCATCCATAATTATTTTTGCATAATTTCATTGTTATGTATAGTTACTGTATGCAAAATATGCCCACCAAACTCTGATAGACCGACCATTTCATCCTTTTTTTTTTAGGAAATCCTCAATTTTTCAAACAATGATTCTTTAAACCCTTCTCAAACATAAAAGCATGCCATTAACATGCATCCATGTTTTTAATAAAAGTTGTTTAAAATGAGTGTCTGTCTGGATCAAGCATTAGTAATTTGCATTTGTGTCAGCAGACACAGAGGGAGTTCTCCAGAGGCCCCGTTCACATGCCAGTATCTACATGGCTCACAAAATCCTTCTCTCAACTCCAGCCTGCATCAGGATGCTACCAACAGGGCATCTTGGTACTACTGACAAACATTTGTAACACCTGGATGAAAGCTTCCACCAAATAAAAATCTTTCCGCCTCTTAAATTTATCCCAGTAGCTATTCAAGAGTTATGTTGTACTCAAAGACATTTTTCTCATAGAGAGAAACAAACAATATACCTAAACCACCACATCAAGAGGCTCATTCGCTTTTTAATGGAACACATTGTAAATTGCCATTGATTGAAAAATAGGATTATGGAATTGTGGCTGATTTCAGCTGAACTGAGGTCACAGAGCCCAGGCTGAAAATGTTCAGTGGCTCCATTTATCAGATCCCATGCCTGACAATGGGGGCACCAAGCACCCCCATCCTGACTCTTTCTTTAGGGCAGCTTTAAGGTCACTGCCAGCTTTAAGGCTGTGTGTCTCTTTCCCTCCCTCAGGTGTTTAACTACTGGCTGGATGACATGTACCTCAACAACCGGTTGGCTCTTCCTGTCAACTCCAGTCCAGCAATTATCTTTGCTCGTCAGAATTTCAAGGATGTAAATGACCAGCTAAGGTAATGCACTAAGATTTTGAAGTTTTTGCTAAATGAATGAGCATTTAAAATATACTGCTTTTGCAAAGGAACAATCAACTTTCATTAAAAAATAAGGGCTGTAACCACTAAACAATTTCCCAGTAGGACTGGGTTTTCTCATACTGAGTTCCAGAAATAAATGTGTCATTACCGTTATGTTTATTGCCTGGAAAAAAAAAAGTAGAAGGAGGGGGGTTGGGAGGGAAATCATACCATTTATCATCTTTTTAAAGAAATATTTGCATAGTGTTTAATTGTATAATTCAAGTAAATCTTATATATATATATATATATATATATATATATATATGAACAAGAAATACTGATTTCTAACACATATAAAGGGAAGCAATCTGTAATGTGCCATCAATAGTATATCTACCCACCTTGCAAACTGAAACCCTGGCGTTAAGTTGTCTCTGCCAGGTGCCCAAGAGGGCACCAGAAATGCAGGGGATCTAAGAATGGGAGTTCAGAAGTCATTCCTCCTCAGGAACATGGCTCCCCTTGAGCCCATCTTTCCCAGCTCCTGAACTGACTTTTCTCCTTCCAACATTATGGGAAATTACAGTAATTTCCAAAGAAAAAAGGTAGACAAGTAGCCAAGCACAGAATATACCTCTCCAGGCACCCGTAGAACAGGATTCCATTTTTCAGCTTTTGCCAAAACATTTTCTCCTTTTAAACAGTAAACCAGATCAAATCCATTTTCATATAGTGCGGTGTTCCTCTTCGCTTTTAGCACTCTCTAGCTGCTCATTACTGAAAGAATTAACTGCATGTGAATTTATGCTATTATAAAACAGCCAGCACCTTGAAGCTGATATGCTATTTTCACATTTTGCAGAGACAGCCAGTGTATCTCTTTACTTTAAACACAACTATAAATGCTTCCATTCATTACTGACCAAATTTACCGTGCACACAGCTTTCTAAAAACTTCTGCTTTGCATTTTCTAATGCACATGCTTTAATGAGGAAATATTTTTCTCAGAGCTGCCCGTTCAGACACAAACAGCAGTGTCAGGAAATAATACACCTGTCTACACCCCTGCAGAAAGAATATCTCCTTAGGAAAGGAAGTACTCTAATAAATTGGACAGCTTATGAGTATTGATATCGAAACCCACATTAAGGATTCTATTAGATATTCAGCCTCTGTTCCCATTCTCTAAATAAATGCTTCCAGGCTTCCTACTCTGGTAATTTAACTATTTGAAGGGACCATCTCTAGGATTTCATATTTCTCTTGACATTAATTCATTTAGGTTTGGCTGTAGGCGAGGGGCTTCTCTTGCCAAGCCAGGCTTTCCTCCTTATGCTATGCCATCAATCATTCAGGTTCTCCTCTGTCCCTCAGAAACAGTCCAGTGTCACTGAATGACAAAAGATTGATGGCAATTCTATCTGTTGCTTGCAGGTTTGCTGCCAATCTTATTTCGGGCGTGCAAGACTATAAAGCTTTACTAGACACGTAAGTAGCTTGGAAGGGGAGCTGCTGTTTGAGGATCCACAGGGCTCCAGATTCAAGGGTGCTCTAACATGCCTGAATTCAGGCTGCATTGTACCTCACCGACATTTGGAAGGGCTGGGGCTCCGGCATGGCTGCTTCAGGGATTCTTTATGTGCTTTCTGCTTTATTACTGCTCGGGGAAGGATACTTTTCAATGCTTGGCCGTCATCACTTGTGCAGCGCAGCCCAAAGGACACACACAACCTGCCTAACAGAACTACTGAGAACACACCAGGAGGGCTGTGCTCCCAAGGAGCAGCAGCAGAGCAGTAATACAGCCTGCACACCCTCCCCAGTACTGACCAGCTGCTAGGATGCCATACCTGTTACATACTGTGCCTTCCATTTAGAACATCAGCCCCCTGCACCACCCTCAAAATAAAAGAAACATCACATCCAACCAGAAGAAGGAAGCCTCACCACAGACCATCTACTTCTGTAGGTGATGCAAATAAAGAAGTTCCATATTCTATTGACACTTTCTGTGTACAAACACAAGAGGAAAATCCATTATATTTTAATTCACGAGGTAGCTAACAGCAGAGAGAGCTTATGACAGTATATTACATTTATCAGCCTCACTTACTGAGTTCCAAGTTCACTGCCTCCTGAAGAGCAGAAGTAGTAGAGAGCCAAGTACAGCAGGCGCTGCATCATAAGTGGAAAAGGGATTGTTTTCCTGCTGGAAATACAACAAGCCTATGCAATATTCTGTAACCAATGGTTATTTGAGTGAGGAAAGCAAAATCCGTATTTGAACAACATAGTTCCTATCTTCCATGAATTAGAAAAAAAGAAAAAGAAATTAAAAGTTTTGTTCAATTTTTTTCACTTCAAAAGTCTGACAACTGCTCAGAAAGTATGGAAGAAGTATTTATTTAAGATGTGCTTTCATCCAAGACATGCAATGGAACTGCATAGACCAGTGCTGATTTGTGATGAGATGCTATTGCATATTAATGTAGCTCACCACATCTTTATATAACAGCATCTGAGATAAGAAGCCACTTTGCTCAACTGAAGTATAATTTACATTCTTATTATTTAGGTTACACTACTCAAGAGCCAAAGACTCCTGTGATCAGATTTGCTTCCCTTAGATCAATAATCATTTAAGTTCTCAGTAGAGCATCCTCATGTTGTTAGTAATGGTTGCTCATCAGCTCTCCTGTACGATTACAAGGACATCATTCTTGTAACATTTTTTGTGGAGAAGAGGAACACTAATAAACTTATATTGCAGATGAGAAACAAAGAAGTTAAGCTACCGTTCAAGGAATTTAAGTGATACAGAGACATAGACAGCCAGGAACTGAAGTGCACATCCCTCGTTTAGAACTGTGACAGTTCTAAAAAGACTGCCAAACAAGATAAAATAGCATGAGATGTTACACTGCACTAGCTGCTTGACCATAACCCTCCTCCAGAATTGCTTTGCTCTGGCCCCTCTCTGGCTGGCCTGAAGCTTTGCTGAGGGAGAACCTCTACATCACAAGATCTTCTTCCTCTTGTGGTTTCTGCAGCCTCTCCTGAGTGCCAGCACCATTATTTCTTGATGCAGTGTCAGTGGAACATTTTACAATCCATAACCATAATTGTGATAACACATTTTTTTCTTGCCACTAAAGAAACCTTTTAGGAAGTGTGGTTTCCACATACTTTCCATTAAAAAGGGAATGGCTTTTCAGCATTTATTTCCCCATAGATGCGAGTAATGACTAGCACATAAGTGAAGCTCTCTGATAAACAGATGTGACCTCTGCATTGCCCCAGTCATTTCTGTTCACCAGGAGTGAGCCTATTGGGCTGAAAGGACACTTTCTCTCACATGGCCAGTGCAGGGCTACAGTCATTTGCCTAGAATTTCATCAGTTGGTTTTTTTCTTAGTTTTTTTTTTAAGGTGCTATATTTTTACTGGCTGTTCTGTTGCTCCTGGCTTTTGTCTGAGCAAGTTTGCAGGGTCCCTTCTTGGGAGGCTTCCATTGAAAAGCTGTTCATGACCTGCTATTTTTCCCATTTCTACTAGATGATAATGCAATTGCTTAATGAATATGCATGCGGTTGCCAGGAAAGATGTATTTAACTTTGGTATAGGAATTCATCTATTTCCCTTATACTGTAATCTTGTTTTATTATTCAATTTGTGTTATACCTGATCTAATTGTAACAGAACAAAGGACAGATTAGATTTCTTTTCCTTTCTGTCTCTCTCCCCCCTCTCCCCTCTTTTTCTCTGGCTTTGTTTTCCTCCTTCTCTCTCTCCAGCCATGCTTTACCTGTTGATTTTGCTCGTGGACAGCTGTCTGGTCAACCTCTCTGTATGAAGCAATACTATGGACTCTTTTCTTCCTATCGTCTTCCAGGACATACCAAAGACACCCTTGTGGCCCAGAAAAGCTGTGTAATGCCAGAACCAGAGCACATCATTGTTGCTTGTAACAATCAGGTAAATGAGTGTTTTCTTTTAATACCTTTCTATATTTCTTACTTTCTTCAAATTCACTCAAGAGGAGCTTAATCTAATTATTGTTCAGAAACATGATTAGCGTGCTATGTATGAGCTCTCCTTCTTACCAAAGACTCACTGTCAATATTTCCAAAAGATGCTTCAGCAGCATTTTTGTCCTCAGCCCACATTATGTTCCAAGCACAGTGATGCAGAAAAGGGGAAATGTGGCAGAATTCATTTGCTTTCTCATTGAAACAAAAATGTTTATTAAACAGAGAAGAAACCACAGAGGAAGAAAATCTTATTAGAATGCATTTGCTGGAAATGCTCTTCTTTTGGCAGTCAAGTCATGGCACACAGTGCATGACATACATACCACTTTCCCACACAGGGGGAACTAAGCTATGCCTGCAGAATTTAGCACGGGAGCAGACAGAAATACTATAATTAGAGCAAGTCTACCCCAACCAGTAAATTCCCTCAAGCAGCAGAGTACATTGTCTGGGCAGAGTATCATATAACTCAGTCAATGTATAGTGCTGGAGCATATTTCACCTGTAGGCCCCCTTTGAATAAAGGACTAGATGCTGGCAAGTCCCTTTTCCAGGAAGTCCTCTAGGTCTTTTTTAAGCAAATAATATCATGCAAATTATTTATATACTTTGTGGCTTCAGGTGCTTTTAAATTTATTCAAATAGGAAATGTTAATTATTTGAGTCCAGCACAATCATGCAAGTCTCCTATAGCCACTGTTCTCAAAGCCCAACAGCGCTGAGCTGTAATGCTTTTGTTCTCTGTGTTCCTCAGGCCTGGCTCTCCAGGCAGGACTTCAGCCCCTACAGAATTCCCAGTGAAGGCAAAAGATTAATCCAGTAATGGTCCAACTCATCTGTGACTATAATTCTGATTTTTATTTTGCAGTTTTTTGTTTTGGATGTTGTCATTAATTTCCGTCGTCTCAGTGAGGGAGATCTTTTCACTCAGTTACGAAAGATAGCCAAAATGGCAGAGAATGAAGAGGAAATGCTGCCTCCAATTGGCTTGCTGACAACTGATGGAAGAACAGAGTGGGCAGAGGCCAGGACAATCCTTATGAAAGGTTAGCAGCAGCAATCCCAGCTTTCTCTTCTTCATCTTCTCGCTACTCTTCCTCCTCACCACCATTGCCTTTCTTTGCTGGGAGTGAACCTTATAGCAAATGACTGAATGTGCAGCCTCACTGCTGAATTTTTCTGGCAGGAGGAATCTCAATACTTGTAATCGTTCAGATGGATGTTACAAGGAAAACAGCAGATACGGTTTGACCTTGTGGCTGTGTACTTTTATGTGTTACTCCATGTAAACAGTGCTCGTTTCATTCTCTGTTCTTCATCACATAAATTGCATTACATCTGATTTCGTGATCTGTCTCTTTCTTCATATCCATTGCGTACCCTCTTAGCTTTTGGCAACTATTAGATATATTTCATCTTTTTTTAACAAAGGCATGTAAAAGTTAAGCATCTATCAAATCTAGCTGTGCACTCTCTCTGGTCAGTGGAGAAAGGGAGAAAGTATTAAGACTGATTTACCCAAATCTTCAGTAAATATCTAAGAGAGGTGACAAAATTCACTCTCTGGGACTAGTTACCTCTCTCTTCCAACAACAGGCAACACTTAGTTGTCCTGGATGCTGGACTTTGAATGCTCAGCTTTGAAATATGAAAATAAATGTTGGCATTAGTCACTTCTATTGCTCTATTATGCACATTATATATTATATATTTCATCTTGAAACCAAGTGATGTAAATGCTGTATTTTTGCTATTTTTGATGGCTTAGGTATTCATTTTTTTGGTGTGTGAAAAATGTTAGAAGTTTGTTTATATCCCATAGTGCTCTCCTCATGCTGAATGTCAGTGTCTATCTAATCTCTGTTAAAGTGATGAGACCCATTCTGTGAACAGGGAAATCAGATATTCAGAGCTGCGAAGTCAGACATAATTCATCAGAGCTAAAATGCACTTGTGTCCAAGAATATCATCTCTTTGGATTGGCACTGGATATTATTGCTCCAAAATGCTTGGCAATCACTAGATTATCTGAGATTCTCATTTTCTTTTAAGCCCATTAATTCTGGATAATCAGACTCTGTCTAACTAGCTGCTTTTGTTGGCAAACCTCCTGCTAGCAGAGCTCTCCCTTTTGGGAGTTCCACTTCTCTGTCCACCTGTCCAGCAAAAGGTTTGCTTGTTGTACTTCCCAAATGATAATCAGAATAAAAAGGTCCAACAAATTTGAAAGAAATTTCCCAGAATTGCAGACATGGAGAGGTTATTTCAATATCAGAGTGAAGTTGTGCAACAAGTAACTCAGAATGTTAGGCAATGCTAGAAAAGGAACCTTCAAAAGCACTAGCCCCCATTGGTGCATTTCACATCTTACTCCTTGAGGAGCTGAAAAACACACAGACATCATTCTGCTCCTGCCGTTGTATGAGCAATTTAAGGTTTGCAAGTGTTTTCCTGGCAGACTCAAGCTCCTGATGACACACAAAGGTGTTATCTGAGTAAAAGCCAGCCCCTGTATCTGCAAGCATTAGTACAACTTCTGCCCTGAAAGATGAGTTATAATTTCAAACAAACAGCATCAAAATTCAAACTTTACCTCCTTTCTTTTCTTTTCCTGCTGGGTTTAGTATTTAGATGTTTTGGTATACAGATACTGTGAATTATGTAAAGGAAAAAAAGTGATCGTATGATTCAGAGTTTTCTCCTAAATGTTTTTTCTAACCAGAGATAATTTCATCAGGGTCACAGCTTCTCTGAGATCTGCCTACATATCATCAGTAAGGTGAATTAATGCGGAACTGAACTCAGTGTCCAATTTTTTTCACAAAACATCACGTATCCTAGAATCCTAAATCATAGGGATTCATTCACAGCAGAAATTCATTTCAAGTATTTTTATAGAAGAACAGATGATTTGCAGTTAGATTTGGTCTCACTAGAGATTGATTTGTATTCTAACCAATAGATACATAAGTTTGAATACCTAAGCACTGTTTTGGGTGGTTAAAAAGTAACATTTGTTAAAGTTGTAACCACTGAATTCCACGGAAGTATTCCAAGGGAACATCAACAACTTTAACAAAGCTGTAGTCCGAGCCTTAGAAATTGAAAATGAAAGCACGTGAAAACAAGCAAACAAAAATAACCCCCCCAAAAAAACATCGTGCTTTCTTTAGATCATAAACACTTTCCCTTCATTACCTGTCTGCTCTTTTTTATTCTCATGTCCATTTCTTGCTTCTAATTTCCATTCACTTGCACATGTTGAGCCCGGGTTAAAAGACAACAAGCACTTTCCTATTACATACATACCAAGGACACTCTTTCCATTTCTCACCTACCATTTTATCTCTTCTTACTGCTTTGCACTCACACCAAATACCTCATCCTTTGATTACAATGTACTTCAACCAAGACAATAAAAATACTAGTTGTTATAAAAAATACCAGACTTGCAGCCAGTGAACTCAATTTTGTGAGTCGATGAACTCAACAGAGTAAATCCAATGCCGAGAAGAGCAGTGATTTTTCACCACTGTTATTAATCCACATTGCTTTCTTAGTTACTTACAGCTGAAAAGTTGTCTGCACAAATAGTAATTCTCTGGTGCAATTTCACTGTGCAGAAAGCAAAACAAAATGAGATTTTTTAAAAATATTGTTATCTGTTTTTCACTGTCTAAGCTTGTAATATGGCACCGGTATCATCTTTTTTCTCCTCATATATATATATTAAGTAAGAGAAAGGAAGTTTCCTGTATCTTAACAAAAACTAAGGTAAACACCTAATAATTTATTTTCAGGGTTCACCTTTAGGTAAAAAAGTGAATATCTTCACATTGTTTGGAATTAAACATCATCTTAAGGGAAAAGGGGGGAAAAAATCAAGAAAACTAGTGAAACTCTTGTTATGGTGTTTCTGGATTACTTGGCACTTGCCAAAATATTCATTTTAGCAACAAAGTAAACCAACATAGTTAAGCAGCTGAAAAATAAACACTCAGGTTCTTCAGTAGCAAATGTCACAACACAGTGATGTGACCTTTCACTAGTCAAAGTAGGAATCCCACGTGAGAACACCGGAGTCAGCCCAGCTCCTCTAAACAGTGTAATGCAACAATGAGAGAGAAAAGCATCTAGTGTGAGGCAGAAGGGGTTGCAACTGTTCTGTACTGGGCAAGGGAAGGCAGGCTGGTTCAGCAAGGAAGATTTGGCCTGTGGAGGTCAGAAAGGGGACATATACATGGATCTGCATAGACCCATAAGTAGGGAATAAGTCTTCTAAGAGAGAAAATTTCAAAGGAGTGGTACCTGCTCTGAAAGTAATGTCCCCTTATTTATTTCCATAGAAACAAAAACACTATTTGATGGAGTAAATTCTCAGTTAAAAAACACATACATATATCTTTTACTATAGTCACCAGCATTAGCTCTGTATTTTTGCTAATAATGAACAAGAGCCTGCAAGCTGTATACATAAAAATCTGCATGGTTGTCCAGACGTGAACAATCTTCCATCTCACTGTTGCCACCACTGAAACACACTAGTCCACTGCCTCACTGTGCTCACATCCTCTGTGAGGTCCCCATAAGCGTTCAGAGAGCACTGATGAATGTCAATAAGTACCATTTTTTCCGCATGGAATAATTCAATTCCACACCTTTGCTTCGTACACACTTCCACGTCACATGCCATTTGCTGCTGTCTGTCATATGGCAACAGCATATAATGGAATATTGGTGGGAAAGTTTAACCTCTACTGCCATACCACCAACATCCTCCTCCGATCCTCTGGGTCAATATAAAAATAAAAATAAAATAGGTGCCACTACTTCTGACAGCCCTCCTAATAATCCCAGTAATTGTTCTGAGAATTTTAACTAATACTGTGAGTATTAGTATCTTTAATACTCTGAGTATTTTAACTGCATCCAAACTCAGAATTAACATGATCTCCTAAGCAGAGGAAATGAATTCTTACAGCAATAGGGGATGCTGTGTTATGCATACAATATCTGAATTCAATCTAGATCGTCTCTTTTTTTTTTTTTTTAATTTTAAAATAAAAAACCCCAAAACCCCAACAAAGCAAAAGCTGGTTGCTAAGTCAGTTACGTGCATTAGAAAGAACCAAGGAAAATGGCAAACAAACCTCTTGCATGTGTTCAGGTGTTACTCTGGTACCCTCCAACTCAAGCCATTACATGCTTCTATGATCTTTGGATTCAGCTCTTTCTGAAATATTTGTTTTGCATCCCAAGTCATGGTTCTTGAGTTCTTGTGCAGTTCATTGTCTGCTCTATGTGATAATTTTGTCTGCATTTGATCAGGTCTCTGAATTATTATTATTTTTTTTTATTCCTGTTAGGATATTTTTTCACTACTATTCTGTTTTTAACAGATCTGAATTTTATTCACTCTAACACCTAGAATCAAGCTCCCCTGAAGTCATATGTCATAAAAAGGGCTTTATATCTGTCAGTGAGGTGTGGGCAGCAGCCACGATGCAATATCTATAAAGCCATCAGATAACAGAGAGCAAGACACTGATCATACTGTGAGCAGTTTGTAAGTCAGTACCCAGATTTTCCTTCAAGTGCTTGTCCACAAATGCCAGTAGCTAAGATATACAGAGCAACTTGCATTCATACAGTTCTTTTCAGCCTATGCATTGGTGTATTCAGAGCATCAGTGGAGTAAATACAATTACTCTCAGTCCAGTAAGTGTCATACTAAAAGAACTTTATGGGCAAGAGCACAGGGACACATACCGTCCCTCATAAGTCTTCTGAGTCCCTTTGAAGACAATTCACAGAAGCATCAGTGTCCATAATGATGTAGGGAGACGTAGACCACCAGCATCTGGTTCAGAAAGCTCAGGCTGCCCACATGCCCTATCAGTTACAGTTTCCTTCTTAGGCCTTTCTAGGAGTTGTCAGGAACACCAGATGCCTTCTGGTTCTAAGATGCTGATGTACCACATGCATTTCTATGCATACCTGCAAGAAGTCAGGATGGCCACTTCTGTTGCTCAAGGTTCCTGAATGCCAATGCTCCCTTGCAAGTGTCGCCAGCAACAGATACTATATTTCCCTAACCTGTAAGAGGTCATAGCTCTCTTCTTCCTTCATAGTACTGCTATCACTTATTTTCCTTCTCCTTTCATCTTTTCCTTTTCTCACGTTTGTGCTCCTTTTTACTATGCTGCATCTGACCCTGGAGGATATCAAGCATGAGTTATTTTCTAGCTCCTCACTAACCAGAGTTACTCCTTTCCAAACGTACATCTTGTCTTTCTTTGAAACATACTTTTCTTTTAGAGGATCAAACTACTTTTCATATTTGCAAAACCTAAAAATACATATATTTTGAAGTTGCTCCATATTTCAAATGCAAGATTTGTTTAAACACTTATTCCATTCTTTCAGCTAAAATGATCTCCTACAAATTTGCAGGAAATTATCATCAACTTGAATTCATATCATTAGTTAAAAACATTCTCAAATGAATATTTTCAACAAAATCTGGCTAAACCAGATGAAAGCTGACCTGTTAAGAATGGAAGGAATTTGAGTCAATGTTTAAGAGCTCTTTATCCTTTGATCTTGTTAACAGCCATCTAACAGCAATTAAGGATGCTATGTGCTTTTGAATAAAAACAAATCTTCCTTATAGGTTCTACACTTTTATCCTTTCAATTAAGAGCTGTATTGTGTCCCCAGATTTAAATAAATTCTAGGCCTTAAACTCAGAAGCACAGAAAGCCTTTACTTTTGCAATATTTCTGAGTTAAAGGAACCGAGGAATAAAATAAAGCACACAAACGCCATGACCAAAGAGCAATACACAGATGACAGCGTAAAAGTAATCTTTGCAGTCTACCCACAGAAGCTAGAGAGATCGGACAAGAAAAAGAAGCAGAGAAAGTTAGAGAAGTTGTATCAGAAGCACACAGGTGACAGTAGGGAAGTGAAAGGTGGCAAGACATGATTTGAATCCACACCCAAAAATAAAATCTCACAGCCTTATTGATGGATCTTTCTTTTTTCATGTGATAATGGCAACACATTCAGACTAGGGATAATTTACACTGCAATAATTAAAGATGAATGACAGGAAACAAAAGAGAGTTTTAATGCAACAACAGCATTCCCCACTGTTCCTTATCCTGAAAAAAGTTTTAACATGAAACAGCACAAAAGCAGCATAGGTCCTACTGCCCCATAACAGAACACCACATCAATAGGACGAGTTCTAAAATTATCCATTTTCCACCTTTCCTCTCTGTCATATATACCTATATACAAAGTAAGTAACTTTTGTTTGCTTACAGCAAACAAAAAAATTCAGAAAATTACAGACAGAAAAAGCACATATTACTGAGTCATGTGAAAGAGTCAAAGAAACTTGCAGAAATAATACAAGAATGAATGCCTTGACATAATGTTTCCTTGCGCCAAAGTTATTCTGCTGTTCAGAGCTCTGCAGACACCAACTCAAGGTAGAGTCAGGACCAGATCTTTAATGCTGCCTAAGTATTAGCAAGCTCCAAGGCCAGTCCTACACTACAGGTAAGAATATGTGAACACTTTGCTCTTTTATCTCTAGACTCCACTAATCGCGACTCTCTTGACATGATTGAACGATGTATATGCCTGGTGTGCCTGGACAGCCCAAGTGGGGTGGAACTCAACAATACAAACATGGCATTGCAACTGCTACACGGAGGAGGCTACCATAAAAATGGTGCCAATCGTTGGTATGACAAACCTATGCAGGTAAAAACCTTACAGTACTATGATACTGCATGCGGCAAAGATTTTCAGTTGTCCTTGTAGCAGGGAAAACTTTGAAGCAGTTAGGAAAGAATTGCAAGTGGTGTCAGCACCCACCAAGGCAGGGCTGGTGCAAAGAGCAGAGGTGCTTTCTGCAAGGCAGGTGAAGCAGGAATATTGTCTCAAACAACTTTTAATTTTCATTTACTATGAAGTAGTGGAAAAAAAGTTTGCATACTATATAGGAGGGCTTCATTTCACCAGATGTATTCAGGCCAGGAGAGCTCAAAGGTGAAGAGAAATTGTTAGAGGAACGAGATCTTATTTTCTTTTATGAAGATACAGATTAGGTAGGAAACCGCTCTCCACAGTAAAACTTGGTCTTTCTCTCCGTACCAGACTTTGCAGTAAGTCAATAAAATACATCCAGGAAAACTTTTTGCATGGGGAAACAAAGGAGGCAGGATGGGTACGCGTGATACAAATGTGCAGAGTGAGCTGAGTAAAAAAAGTCCAACCAAAAAACAGTACACAAGAAGAGGGATCAAGAGGAATCAAGAAAAGGTGCAGGAAGTGTGGACAAGTTGAGGTCTGGTCTGAGACATCTGCTGTTGTCTGAAATACAAAAGTGAACAAATGCTTGGCCATTCAGTGGAACACATTATACCAGCATGCAATAAAATCAAGAAGGATGATGAGAGGGAAATAAAGAGAAGACCACAAAAAAAGGTAAAGAGGAAGGAGGATAGAAAAACAAACTATGCGTAAGCTATCAAATAAAGACAAGCTTGCTCAATTGATATGACACTTCTAATAAAACATGTCCCTAGGAGAATTTCCAGGTAAGAAGTTGCATTATTCTCAAATGGAGGGGAACCTCAGATTATTGGGTTGGGTTGGATTTATTTATTTATTTATTTTTGCAACTGGAGTTTTCTTCACTATAAAGCAGATGTTGAATCCAATTTCCAGATTCCAAGGGGAATACACTAAAGTTCACATTTTTATGAGACTCAGTACAAAAGAGTAGCGTGAAAGAGATCCAGCATAACATCATTCACAGGACAAGAGAGACTTCCTCAATAAGTATCTGTAAGTCTTCCATTGATCTGTAAGTTAAGGAAGTTCCTGATGTGAGCAATAAGAAAACCATGGGAGACTGACAACATCACTTTTCAGGCTGCCTAAAAGCTTCACCTTTCAGGCTGTTGTGGGTAACTTACTCTGACCATGATTTATTCACTACATGTCTTGCAGTTTGTGGTAGGAAGAGATGGAGTCTGCGGCACAGTGTGTGAACATTCCCCATTTGATGGCATTGTACTGGTGCAGTGCACGGAACACCTGCTCAAGCACATGTGAGTGCCCAATCAGTACAGCTATTGTAGCTGCTCTATCCCTGGCAGTTGCAAAGAACCACTAAGTCCTGTTCAGCTCTTGGAAGCTGGTAATTTACATGCTGAAAAAGCCACTCTTGACAAACAGATTCTTACCATGACCTTAATGCCTTTTCTTTCAAATACTAACAGGAAAGAAAGCTCCAAGAAATTACTCCGAGCTGATTCAGTAAGTGAGCTTCCTGCTCCACGGAGATTAAGATGGAAATGTTCTCCCGAAATCCAGGCACACTTAGCATCATCAGCAGAAAAACTCCAAAGGTAGCATACATTCCTCACTTCTTTTCAACAGTGTCTGCAAGCTGGTAGCTACACAGCATAGTTTGTGCTAGAATGGATTTTCTCACTCTCCCTACCCCTCCGCTCCTCCTCCTCTTCCCAAACATACCTAGCACAGAAGCACCTCCTTGCAGGACAGCACCCTTATGGCCTGGGGCTACTTCATGGTATTCAGGAATTGCACTACCATCATTCTCCTCTCATGTAAATATTAGGAAAGAAAAACACCGAGGGAAAAAAAAAAAAAAGAAAAAAAAAAGTCCTATTTGCACATGATGCAAATGGTACAGGTCTTCTATTTATATGGGTGCATTTTATGGGTTTGACCTGATTAAAGTAGAGGCCAAGGCAATGGGAATATGTATACAGGACGGTAGACTACAACTGATTTGAATAAGCGATTTGAATTTGATAATGTTATTTGTTTACATCCAACAAATACACATTTTGCTCCTACAAAAGTTAATTCTTCTGATCATGTCTCCAAACTGTAAAAGATTTGCATGATCTGGGGTGGGTGGAAAGGTGCAAGAAGAGATTTTTTTCAAATTGTTTAGATCACAGGCCTGCACGCTGAAATGTAGACCCTGTAGAGAATTAACCTGGAAGAGCAGACATGAATGAAAGGGCTTGAGCAACACAGTTCACATTAAGACTGCAGATTATGAGCCCAGTCTAGAATCTGTATGAGTAACTGTGACTGCTAGCAACAAGTTACCAAAGGCCAGGTCTGCCTGCAGGGCAGGAGGCCTCTCAACTCAGTGGTACAGCAGGAGCTGTTCTCTGGGTTTTATCTACCGTCTGAAATGGAACATAAGAATCTTGCATTCTCCCCCCCCCCCCCCCTCCGTGGTAATTGCCTCTGCTTGTTTTCCAGGATAGTAAAGAATCTGGACTTTATTGCCTACAAGTTCGTGAACTATGGAAAGGAGTTCATTAAGAAACAAAAAACCAGCCCAGACGCCTACATTCAAGTAGCACTCCAGCTGGCATTTTACAGGTAAGGCTAATTCAAATCACAGGAACAGCAGAACTCGCAGTCATTTATACAGAGTATCCACTACTCCTCAGCAGCCAAAAAATAAACAAGTAAATGCCTCCTGCATGGACATTTCCTGCATGATCTTGCCTCACAGTGGTAAAATAGAAATTACCACTCAGTTCTGAGATAGAGTTCTCCTTTCCTTTATTCCATTTCATGCCCCTGACTCTGCTGTCCCATCTCTGCCTCCCCACCTCTCCATCAATCTCCCCACAATTGTCCTGGGCTCGACACAGAGAAAGAGGTGAAGAGATGTAGCAGGGATTGGCAGACAGGAGCAACAATAGAGTCTAAGTCCCTGGGGCAGAACCACTCCCTTGCCACCGTGAGTAGCTTGGAAAGAATCATGGCATTAACTCATAGATCACTGCACATGTCCTCACACATACGCAAAGGGGTAAATGTCCCCAGGGAAAAAAACACTGCAACAGGATTTCAGATCAGAGTTCCTACACAAGGCAGTAACTATTTCCTTCTTCAAAAGCATCCCCAGATTTGATAATATCCTCTAATTCCCACTGTATCATCAAAGTTAAAAGCTACTTTCCACATTGTGGGAACAGCTAATGCTCTAGGCTAGAGGCTGGTTGCACGGTTTCCTGCAGAACAGCCTATTACACAAATGATTATTTATCATGTCAAATTAAATCCTGAAGTGGCCTTTCCCTAGCCAAAATGAACAGATGCCTAACACATTTTGAGTATCCAAAAATATTTGTTAAACACCCATTTTGCATATTCCATTAACCAAACTCCAGCAATGGCACGGTTCAAGATTTTCATCCAGATCTGAGATAAAAATTGAATTCACAAAATTAAAAAAAAAAAAAAATAGAAAAGGAACAGCAACAGCAGCAAACCAACAAACCATCCTTGGGAAACAGTTATCTTATAGCTGAAACTCCTGATACAACAAGGAAGAGGTAGAGCACAGTAGGTCTCCTGAAGCAAGGCACGGGAGAGCTATACCTGGTTCCAAATTAAACAACACCCTGTGCTCTGTTTGCAGTGTAGGCTTTCATTCCAGCTCAGCCTCAAAAAATATGCTTTTCACCCATTGCTTTCCTCACTGACGCACTGAGTTTGTAAATAAAGCATATTTTACTCCTGTAAGTGATTAATTAGACAATTATTTTATGATGCAGTACAAATATAACATTCCTTGAGATCTTTCAGTAGATTTTAGTTTTGCTAGGCTCGCTTTCACACAGCAAGTCATTTTATTTTACTGGCAAAGCAGAACTAAAATATGAACAGCTGTATGCAGCTCCTCGTATCAGAGAGGAGTGAGCATTCATCTTTTTTAAGTTTCTTATACAATTCTATCAGCATTAAGATGAATACTATATAAAATAGTAAATCATGCCTGTAACCGTAAAATTTACCAAGCCTGTATTTCTTTAAGTCTTTATGATGCTTTGAAAATAATCATTCTTTGGATTTTTATTTATTTATTTTTACTTTGTTCTCCCAGGTGCCACAGGAGACTTGTTCCTACATATGAAAGTGCTTCCATACGGCGATTTGATGAGGGCAGAGTGGACAATATTAGGTCTGCTACATCAGAAGCATTTGCTTTTGTGAAAGCAATGATTGATGACAAGCCAGCTCTGTCGGTATGTGGGTCTGGATCTTTCTGCCTTCCCCAACAAAACCCTAAGCATGTAAATATATTCATGATGCCCAATCTCTCATTTTTTAACTGTTAACTGAGAACATAAAGGCATAGCAACTGGTCTCACAGGATTTTGCCCTTTGCGCAGACTGACTGTTAATCTGGATATTTATCCATTTAATTGAGCAGATGAAGGATTCAAAGCTCTAGATACAACACTGGAACAAATAAAACATCTGATATTAGACTTAATATTGCCGTCGATATGATCTATCACCAGATCCAAGTATCTAGGCTGAACATGGAAACTTTGTGGCTATTATCCTGCTATGCAAGTAGAAATGCCTGGCTGCTCCTCTGCAGCAGCAGATAGCTTGCTGGCAGGTCACAATGTGTCACAAAGCGTAATTCACATGCTTTCACTTCAGTCGATATGTTCTACCTTATCTTTTTTATTTTAAAGTCACATTTCTGCCACATACGCTTATAGTATATTGGGATCTCCAAGAGGGCTGAACTTTCATCACGGAAAAGCTTTCGTGATGAAAAAGCATTAAAAAACAATGCTCCAAACTGTCCTGACATCACTCTGCAAAAATAAATATTGTTTCCTTTCTCTGAGATGCTACCGTCTGTTTGCCAGGAGCATGAGTATTCTGTATGCTAGATGGCTGCACAAAGAGAGGTGCAGCTGACAGAGCTGAAACTGTAGCTGCGTGAACAGCTCTGTGCCCATCACCCCTGCAGAGCCTCCCTCAACATCTCGCTGTGTGCCACTTCCACTCACTGCACTTCACTGCTGCACAGGGAATTTCCAGGTGGCTGTTGGGATGCAACAGGCTGCCGCAGTATAAACTGTTTTGCAGAGCAAAACTGATCTAGCTGTTCTGCAGTACCTAGCATAGCATCACCAGAAATATTGCTGGACTGTAGATTAAGCATAAATTACTGAAACAATGCAAACCAAGCTCTAATACCCCAGAGATGATGAAAAAAATGAGGAAATAATCACTGTTCCATAGCTTTTTCCATCTCCTTCTGGTTACTTGAACAGTTCTCATGTCATAACAATAGCTCAAAGGAAAGTGGAGGTAATTTCCTCAGCTGAGCGAGTAATTCAAGGCAGAATATGACCATGCTATTACACATAATAGCGACCACCATGTAATAGACAAGAAAAGTCTCATTTGTTATCGGAGTCCTGTCTGACTGCCCACAACACAGCTCTTTATTGTATTTCATTAGAAGCTGCTGCCAATTAAAACAGCTTTTCATCCACATTTGGGTGCTCAGCTGCAACCCCAACACACATGCCTACACACCTAGAAGGAGCCAGTCTGCTCCTGGTATGTTTTTGCCAGATACTTGTTCTCTTCAATAATCTCTTTCCAAGTTTCTTGGTCCAAAACCAAACTGCAAAACTTCTGCAGTTTTCCCAAAGCTTCAGCATTTCCCATTGTTTTACCAATCAAGGGTAAGAAAAAATGTTAAGTCATTTATTTCAAGGTGATTTCTTTCGACCTGCAGAATGCCTCTGGATGTGATGGGGTTAATTCTATTTTTTTGGGATAAAAAAATAAATGCTTTGCTTGGTTTAAGCAGCCTTGGACTCCTCATAATATCGTTTGCTAATAGCCATTAATCCAAATCAAGTTGCAAATAATTTTCTACCTAATGCTAATAAAAATTATCTTCAAAGGATAGCTTGAACAGTCACCAAAGATTGATCAAGTCAGATTGATTCCCTAGCAGGAGAAATATCTCATACTTTTGACACTTGCTGTAAAAGAGTCTCTGCATCTGACACTGCAGAGACTGCTGGAGAAGCTGTAAATTAATCAGATTTAAAGACCGCATGTGGTAATTTAATCTGTACAAAGGAAATAAGGACTGTCTCTAGCCCTGTGTAAAAAATAAAAACAAAAAAAAAACAGACTCTGTACTTTGAAGGACCCTGATGGTGGCCTTGAATTGCTTCTAAAATGAATTCTTTATTACAAAGGTCATTTATCGTCCACAGGAGATGAAGGTCCCCTGCTCATCTGGAGACCCAGTCTCTTCTGCCTGTTTCAGGGTCTCTCAGTGTTGAACTATCTGCCTTGATGTACAGAAGGGCAGCATTTCTTGGGATCATTCTGTTGGCATGAAAGCCTGATCTTTGACAGGACTCAAAATTTACTATCCTGTTTTTGAGACACCTATGGAGGGTAGAACAGCCTTGAAAAATTCTAGATGCCTTTTCACACAGGGGAGTAATTCTTTTACCAGATAGTAAAATATCAGTAATGGTTTTCATTAATATCTCTGTCATTGTTCAGGTAAAGCATTCTGAAAAAGATGGCTGGTGGTTCTGAAAACACTGAATTGCATTAAGCAATTATTTTCCTACTTCAGATGCAGCAATTCAATTAGTAATATACTACATGCCCAAAATCCATGGGAAGGAATCTTGCCCTGGCCTCAAACAAACGACCACCAATTACCTCATTCTACCCTTGTCCAAGCATATATTGTTACTGAGTAGGACATTGAATCCTTCTGGCTTTTCAGTCATAAAGAATACTTCCACCTGAGCAAGAAGCAAAAGATATTTGATGGTGCTTGCTATTTGGTTGCCATTTAATTGATGGAAGATATGTTCTCTTTGAGAGTTTAGGCAATAAGAGAGATATTTCAATTCCCCCAACAGGATTCTGAGAAGATGCAGAGATTCAGGGATGCAATTGCAGCGCAAACTAATTACACTATTTTGGTAAGTAAAATGCTGGTTTGTCTGATTAAGAACTTCTTTTTACTCTCCAGTAAAATTATGAAGATACAATCATTAACTATACATAAAAAAAAAAAAAAAGCACATCTCAAAATATGAAAATCCCTGTGTCTTCTCAAAACACCCTCCAAAAAGCAACACTTGACCAGTCTTGCTTAAAAAATTACCTTCTGGAAAGGAAAATAACAAAATTTGACAGAAAACTTAGTGGCAAGACTCCATTCTTGTGCATTATCTCACTTACTGTAAACTTTCATGGAACATGACACTCTGCCCATCACAGTCATGGGGAATGCACATCTGTGATTTGTTTGTATTAGTGCCATAGTTAGGAGTCTCAGCCATAAATTTGGATTCCATTAAGCTTTGCATTGTCCAAAGTAACGATTCTAAAGTGGCTTTAGATTACAATCAAAGTATTAAAAAGGCTTCTGTTGTTGTTTTTATTGTTGGTACTGTGTTCTTTTTTTTTTTTTTTAATAAGTATTGAATGATTTGCAAAATACAACACTATTCAGATGAGTAAAATCTTTATATAATAAAGCTTCTCATGACCATCATGAAATATTTTCTATGCAGATAACCAGAAATAGCCTTTTGCCACTTCTCTAAGATGAAGTAGCAACTGAACACTCTATCAGGAAAAAAGTAAGGAAGGCTTAAAAGAAACTGACTTCACTGCTGTGTAACACGTGAGAAATAGAACTGCAATTGCAAAATCTAGATCCTCCAGATTTACAAGTACTCAGACGTATAAGCTATAATACTGCATGAAAGCTCGTGAGAGCTGTAAAACATTGGTAGCTTCTGCCCTTCCCAAAACTGACTGTGCATTTTCCTAGTTTTCTCTTCCTGTGAGGTGAGAGGTTCTTATCTGGGACCTGATCCTCAGCTGACAAAAGCAATCAGTTTGATTAAGTCTGTGACCAGCAGCTGGGAGCACAGCTCATTAGGTGGTCCTGGAAAACAGACCCAAATTGTAATTTATAATAAATACAATAGATATAATTAACAATGAGGAAGTAATTAGACTAAGCTCTCTTTTAAAGGCCTGAATGTGGTGCATAACAAAAGAAAAAAGAACCTTCCACTGACTAAATCAGTTTAGCATCAAATACAACTCATTTTCTGCTGATTAAAAAAGAGACAATTTAGCCTAAGAAATGTTCTGTATCACACTGTGCCAAGACAAAGTGCAGGCTTCCTCTGCAAACAGACCAGTCAAAACACTCATGAAATTAATAATGTTAATAACCAACTATGTTAAGTGAATTTTCTACCCATGGTTTTGCCTCAGATCATTGCCTAACAAACCCACATTACTGAATGCTGATTAAATACTCATAATGTTCAAGAAATCATTAACTTCCAGAGGTATATTCAGAGCACTGGAGAGGTGAAGTGTTGCTGAAAAGCAGGATTTCTTCCTAGGATTGTGAAATTAAAGAAGCAGGGAAGAAAAGTAGTTTTTGCTTCAGTGTTAGGAGAATGCATTTTTGAAGCTGACACTCAGCATCATCTCCAAAACAGAGGCAAGTCTTACCATAGGGTAACTACCTCACCTGGATGATCTCAGAGTAATTGCACAACTAACACAAGATTCTGTAGGTCACAACCAATAGAGTTTCTGTACCTCTCTGCTTTAAAAATATATATTTTCTAAAAATCCTCCCTCTGAATCATTTCAGTTCAAGAAAACGCTATAAAATTCAGCCTCAAGTATGGCTCATGGGAAAATGCTAAGTTCACCATAAGAAAATTAATTTATCTTTAAATATAAAAAGGCTTATAGGTGTTTCATCAAGCCCCCCTTTCTTTGTCAGAATAACGGAATTTAATTGATGTATCTTTAAACTGGGGCAAGGCTTCCACAGTCTGACTAAATTGGGTCTAACAGACTGAAATGTAATAGCTCCTAAGAAAAACAAAAAAGTCTACTTCATAAAACAAAAAGCAATTTAATGATTTTATTTCCCCTTGTTAGAGCTTACTAGTAGCATTGCTATCTTAAATGCGGAGCTCTAAAATTCAATTTAGCACAGTTTTTTCCAATGCGTTGACTCACGGTTTATTTTGTTAGCCTGTCTCGGCCACTCTTCAGACATGACATTGATCTATGTTGCAAAAATGTCACTGCTAACAGCCTTATAAATCTTGTGTGATAGCGAAATATTTCCTTTGATTATCAAGTCAGTTTTCCTCCATGGGCAAAACAACGTCAACACCGCCCTGAGGTATGCTACTTTTTGCAGCATCCTTGCTCCATCTGGGCTGACGAACAAATGGCCCCTTTACCAATGGGTATCTACTCCTTCCTAAACCAAACAAGATTATGTACTCCCAGCCCCATGCTTCAGGCACTTATTGCTGGTTAAAATGATTCTCCCCTCAAGAGAAAGAACAAGCGAATTTTTTTGTTATATTTTAATTCTCCCCTCAAGAGGGGAAACAAGCCCATATTCTCTTCTAAATCCTACCTTCTCTTTTGAGTTGCCTTTTTCCCTTGTTACAAGGGACCTATGTTATAAGGTAATCTGTTTTGCTCTCAGTATAGTACAACATCCCTTCCTATCCATTTCATTCCTATGTGACATCAGCCTTCCACCTAGGAACGAGCTGAAGCTCAGTCCTTGTAATCAGTGCCCTCACCAGCAAGAGTAAGCCCAAACTGAACGAGCATCTGAGGCAATTCCTGCCTGGTTGGAGCAGCTGAATGCTGTTCTTCAGATACCAGAAGTTTGACATGGTTTTCAAAAGAAACAAAGTCCTGGAAAGGAACTGTTTGAGGATTTGTCTGTCTGTTCCCTCTACTGACTTGTGATCAATCACATTTTCTAGCAAGCAAAAATCTTAAAGCTAATTGAATTACCTAAATCTATAGTGCTATATAGTTAGATAAAGCAGAGAAACCCAAGCACAGTAAGCCCCCAGGGAACAGGATTACTTCAGGCTCTCAGCAGTTAGTTCACCACCATGCCCCCTATGCAATCTCTCATCTGTTGTTTTCAATGGCCCCACGTTAGTGAGGGCTAAAATAAGGAGTGCCCCTGAGATAATTCATCTCTGCAATGAAACCCCAGGGGAAGGGGAATTGGAGTATTCGGGCAGTGAGTTAATTATAGAAGAGACCTGCATCCCTAATGCTTATCCTTAAGTGGTGAGAGATGCTAGCAGACTGTGACAGAACACTGGTAGATCTAACCATTCTATACTTGAAACAGGATCTAACTTTTATGTTGGCCCTACAGTGAAATATAGCAGAAAAATAATGATTCCAGAGGTTCCTTCCAACTTAAATTGTTCCTAGTAAATCTGGTAGTAGATATCTACTAGATCTTTGGATCCACTGTCATTGAATGATGTATCCTTCCAGAGTGGGATCCATGCTGCAAGGCATTAGAAGATTACCTTGTTTTCATTTGGAAGTGTTGCGTATCTTTCTTCTTTGAAATATAACCCAGGTGATACACAGCCAATTCCAAAACACACTGTGAGATTTCTGGTATCTCACATGCTCCTTTCAGCAACTTTGAAAGTCCGCTCCATGATACTCAGTTCTGAGAAATGATGAGCATCTAGAATTGCAGATAACATGAGCACTTAATACACCTCAAGATCATCTCCTTTCTAAATTTCACATCTTCAAAGCACTGCTTGAACATCTGGTTACTGAACATCAACAAAATACGCACTCTGAATGTAACAGGCATTACATCACTCAAACTAAGTTCATCAATTAAAAAAACAAGACAGCAACAGCCAGGAATGCACCTCTGTACACAGCTGAATGCCAGTGTCTATCTATCATGTTCTACGCAGGCTATTACTGGAATGGCAATAGACAATCACCTGCTAGGGCTGAGAGAGGTGGCACGAGAACACTTCAAGGAACTGCCGGAGATCTTTACAGATGAGACATATTTGACAAGCAACAGATTTATCCTCTCAACCAGCCAGGTGAGTTTTTTCCCTATTCACTTGCTGAGCAAACAGTAACTGATCAGCATTCTGCCAAAAATGAAAATTAAAATGATAGACGGGGAAAAAAAAAAAAAAGAATAGTTGGTACTACCAAAAAGTCTGCAAAATTCTCCAGTTTTGGCTCACAATTGGCACAGTAAATACTCAGTGAAGTTATCAATTCCCTTGCAACATCACAAAGGCCTACCTGGAAATTCTGGAAACACAAGCATACAGATTCAGTAAAATTCATACAAGGGTTTGGTATTTCTTCACTTTCCAAACTACAGATCTTCCTGTTCCCTTTCTTTTCTTCCTTCCCCTAAGGTGCCATGTGTAGCGAGAATTCTTTATGCCAGGGACAGTACAACCCCAAGCCTTTCTTTCTCTCTTGAAAAAGAAAAGCCAGGCACTATGGGAAAATTTAATTCTTGAAAGGAGCCACGTTTGAAATCTTGAAGAGCCTTCAGTTATTCTGTGCAAGACTGCAAACCATGCAGATATGCATCTTAGATTTACAGACATTTTAGACGTTTATGGATTTATAGTTATGTACCACTAAGGCACTCTATGAGAAAACATTACTTATATTTAATGTTCTGAAAAAGGAAACGTCCTTTGTTGCATGCATACCAGGAATTAAATATTTCATTGCATGTAGCAGCAGTCGTAATGAAAGAAGAAATCTCTGTAAGAATTCATTTAATGAAACACAAACCCAGCTGCATAGATTGGATCTATGCAACAAAAAAGACTTACAGTATCATGCTGCAGCATAAAACCTTAATAAGTAATTTGATCTTGTCATAATGTTTGCAGGCTTGAGACATGAGTGAATGTAACCAACACACTACTACATAAATTCTCCAAGAAACTATCCGTGAGCAAAGAGTGTTTCTGAATAGCTTTATGGCCTTCGGCTGTTGCACAGCAAATTTATCTGACAATTCTATGGCTCTATTAGCAGGACTAATGGCTTGTTCTACACCATTAAAAAGCCAAATGTCATTTGTGAAGGCCCATGTACACAAAGTCTGAAACATAGATTTCTATCACATCTTTTATTTTCTCTAGCAGAAAGAGTTTCAGTCTTGTACTATGCCATGATTAAATTGGAATGTAATAGAAATGTAGCACCCAGATGCATTAAAATATGTTTTTATACTGCATCACTTCTAATGAAGATCAGAATTAGAATGTAAATTAATATTGAGATGGATGATACTACTTTCTAAAATCAGTTACAGCCTTCACACCACAAGTTTAACACAACCTAAAGAAAATGAAAATCTTAAGGAAGTTTTACGCATTTTGAACTGGATCAAAATTGCATACAGCCTTAGAAATTCCACACCTATCAGAAGCATGGCTTCTACCTGCTGAAGACCTACAGTAAATGAAAAAAAAAGTTTATTATAATCTCCCCTTTAAACAATGCCAGTTTTTAAACACCAGAAGACAAACAAAGCAGCCAAATCACATACTAAGATCACAGATATGCCTTCACCTTCCAAGTATCAGCTTCAGACTTCTGAAGGAACTGCTGTTCTACAAAGGGGATTCACTACATTTCAAGCATTTGTTTGTCTTTTCTCTCATTCCTAAACAGCTGATTTCAGATGCTCTGATTAATCAGAAATTCCTTGCCTTCTCCCTGCAACCAGGTTCCAACGACTATGGAAATGTTCTGCTGCTATGGGCCCGTGGTGCCTGACGGTTATGGGGCATGTTATAACCCTCAGCCAGAGCACATATTATTCTGCATTTCAAGCTTTAAAGACTGTAAAGAAACCTCTTCAGACATGCTTGCAAAAGCTGTGGAAGAAAGTCTCCTAGAAATCAGAGATCTGTGCAACAAATACAACTCTACCACAGCAAAGTCACTTGCTAAACAGGAAGCCACACAGTTGCAGAGTGACCGCAAATGCTGAGAGGCTCTGGGAGTTGTTATCCTGAATCCACCTTAAGAAGAAAAAATGACGTAGTTGTTCAAAGGCAAGATAGTGATAGTAATACATTAGTGTAGAACAAAAATGCCATTTCCTTTGCATTGTTGCTAACGTATAAAACCGTGTAAATATGTAATCTTACATTTCGTGCTTGAGGATCAGCAAAAAGGTTTGGCCTCACCGGCTGAAACACAGGAGAGAGTAATACGTGTACGTATTATACTATTATCTCTAAACATAATTGACTTATGCCACTTTATCTTCTAAAAAAAAAAATGTGAAGTTTGCATATGGCATTAATAACATACTGAAGCACACTGATCAATTAATATCCCCTAAAAGTAGTTCTAAAACATTTAGATCTATTCCTGCAAAGTTTACTTGTAAGAAGGGAGAAAAATGAAAGAATTTCCCCCTACCAAGTATGTCGAGCAACATAAATAATAAGCTGACGCCACTAAATTTTGAAATTTTGCATGGGGAGTATTTAATATCATACTACTTCCAACACTATAAAAGCAGATCATTTTTAATAGTGGCCATCGTGTGTTTCTGAGTACAGTAACAGACCTTAGTAAAACTAGACTAGTGTCTGCACATGCCCTCGAATAAAAAATGCTGCAGATAGTTTTGCCTTTATTCTGGTTTGCACTGGCCTTAAGCACAGTGCCATCTTGAAACCAGTACGTTGGAGATAAGATCCATCAAAGAGAATTAGGAGAATTTTGTCCGCAATGAATTGACTTGATTATTTCTTTCTGACAGCGAGCAAAATCCAATCTGACAGAGAAGCAAAGCACAATGCATAAGTACAGTTCAATTCTATTTAAATCCTTTTTTTGTTTGCGTAGGAATGAATTCTATCAGTGTGACTAGTAGGAGAGCTGTATGCAACCACAGAAAATCAAAGAGCAATAAATAACTAGAATAAGGAGGCAAACTTGCAAGATAAGGAAGTCTCCAAGATAGAGCGATAAATACCAGTTTAAAAGTACTAGTACTCATATCACCTTTGTATCATCCCACTTGGGAGGGATTTATACTTTATATTTTTAATATCAGATGCAGGGCATCATGTTCCACAATATACAATAAATTCAGTCGCAAAGGTGATAGGACACTCGGTAATTACCCCGTTTTCTGTGAATATTATCCTGAGGTTTTCCTCCTTATTTCTCTAATTTCCTACAAAACCTCCCAAGGACTGGTATTTTCACATAGTTTCCCTCAACCTGAAATATGCTGCCTTGCTTAGCAGCATTCAGTCAGAATTGTGAGAATATAACTTAGTGATTGACTAAAGACCCTTACTGACTAGGCGAGCACCCACCCTTTGCTGACAGGCTACAGCACACTTGAAAGTCTGGCCAGGGACCTGACTGTGGAGAAATGGAGACCTTTTCTCTTCCTTTGTAGACAGAACAATCACATGCTTAAGCACTCACAGGTCTGAAAGCAGGGAAGTAGATGTATTATAATCAATTATAATAATTATTGTAATAATTATAATACAAGATTTACAGTAATTTAATTTGCTTGTTTCTTAAGTCAGCGTATTCATTTTAAAACGTGTGTTTCGTTACTCCATTTATGTGGTTCAAGCCAAAGATTGAATCTATTTTTAGATTACAGAAATAGTACTATGGTATAAAATGTGCCCCAAAGTTAAAATTATAATGTCATACTCCCCCCTTCCTAAAAGAAAAAAAAAACATTAGTCAAACTGAACATTTACCTAGGGAATATGCCGTTCAAAATAAGACTTTTGCAATTACGGCCATACTTTACGGGTATATGATGTTGTAAATTGTTACTTGATTACTTATTAATTTGATTCTAATGAAATACGTAATTTTATTTTGTATTCCTTGTTCGATAGGTATCAATATTTATTGGCAAATGCTACATTTAGTTTTGTTTCGCTTTTTTTGGTGGAGTTTTAACAGCAGCTCAGGCGCTGCACTCAACACATAACCAGTGAACATTCATTCAGGAATTCAGACTACAGAAGTTAAATATCAGTTGATCATTGAGACCACCCTACTTGCCCACAGCTGCCATGATAGGAGTTTTGGAATTTCTGACATCATAAAATACTGGTAGTGGAAAATACAGATACCTTGCTTTTACTAGAGAATGAAACCAGTGACAAACTGCGCTTCCTATTTCCTGAGCTAAGCACTCCATCCAGCACCTCAGGCATGCACTGACCAGCCTGAATGCCTGGAATGCTTTAGCAGACAGCCTCCCTCTAGAAGAACGCACTTACAGCATGTGCTCAGCCCTCGCAGTGTCTGAAAAGTACCTTCCCCTGTTTAAGAAACTTCAAGCTCAATTCCCAGTATGCTTACACTGGGCAGTCTTGCATGAGGTTAAGATGGGTAAAATTCACAGTCCAGGGCATTTCCAGTAGGAGCTCCACAAGGACTATGCTGCTTCTCAGCTAACAGAAACCCTTACATCTATGTTTGGTCACTCCATGCTGCACTGTGTTTATCAAAGATATCAGGAGATAAGTAGCTTTCTTAGGTTCTTATACAAACCTGTTTGTGTGATACAGATGCAGCTCTCATCCGTGCACATGCATTTTGTGGAAACCAAACCAGACACTTTTAATGTTTCCAGAATACCAGAAGACAATGGAATGTATTGTTCTGGCTAAAAACGTTGCAGCCATTGATGTAAGCAGCAAGGATCTGACAGTGGGACCGCAGAGAAATCTGCTGCAGGAGAGCTCTCAGCAACCATCCTGCCCTCCTCACAGCATGCTCCTGCATGCTGCACTGGGGTCTAGTGATCAAAAAGCAGGTTTGGGTGAAATTCTGTACTTACAATGAGCAAGAACTCAAATAATCTTGATTACAAAATTAACATTGTTAAGGGTGTGAGAACCTGCAGGGCTGTGGCAGCGCACCTGGGCCGTGGCATGGGTGAAAGAAGACAAATATTTTAGTGATACTTTTATTTTTATAAAATAGTATAGATTTATGACAAATGTATTTACTTATGGCCTGTTATGTTCAGTAGTCCAGTGCTCTATGGAAACAATAACTTGTAACTAAAATTAATATATGTGTGTATCTGATGTGAATTAAATGCTGGTAAACACTACTTCAGCTTACTACACCACCAATAAAGCCATCAGAATGAGCTCGTGGCCTCTCTGTGTCTCTGTTAAAAGGCTGAAATTAACTCACACAATCTCAAAGACTCTACGACACAGAGAGAACAGCAAAAATCTCAGTCTCAGACAGCTCAGTGGTTGCACTCACCACAGGGTAACACTGTGCTCTCTTGCAGGGGTCCTGGATCCAGCCACAGTGTGGTTAGGGAAGGAGCAGGCCTGCACTCACTGGGTGGAGAGTTGACAGCACGGAGATTTCATCCCTCATCCTTTTATGAGAGTGAACTAACTGTCACAGATCGGTACTGCAGGCAGTGAGAATTGTTCTGATGGGGATTGTGCATAGGTTACCAAAAGTAAAAGCATCATTCAGGGTGAGGCTGGATCATGGCAACCATGGTATGCACATTCCTGCTCACTGGAGGGATGCTGGACTAGATGGCCTCCAGAGGTCCCATCCAACTCTAAGGGTTCTATGACTCTTACCTCAAAGCATCACTGGACTTCTTGTTCGGCCATTTGCTATGGTGTTTTTTTGTTTGTTTGTTTGTTTTCTGTGAGTTACAGTACTAGAAGCAGTTATCACAGGTGGATGTGGTTAGGTTACAGGCATGAGCCACACTTGCTTCAGTGAGGAAGCACCAAGCCCCACCACCATTGCCCACCTGCCATGGAGCTGGGTGAGCATCACTTCTGCCTGCTTTCACCTTTAAAACCTGAGGGGCACTGGCTTGGCCTTAGCACCTAGGTGATAAAAAAATCATTCAGGCAAGAGCCTGAACGTTAAGCATACAGCAGTCTGCTTGCACTGTGTAATAAAGGGCTATGGAATGAGATGAATAATAATAATAAAAAAAAAGTTAAAATCAGTGGATGCCTGGGCAGAAGCATGTGGCATTTGTGTACTGCTGGAATTGCTTCATCAACGAGTTCTCTTATTTTCCCTGCTCTGATTAGTTTACAGCAACACAATGTACTGTAATAAACTCAAAACACACCTAATTCAGCTGAAGAAATATGCAGATGAAGAGAAGATTTTGTCCCTTTTGGCTCAATTCTCAGCCTCACAAAATGTCAGAGCTTTAAACATACTGAGGAATTACTCTTTAAGCAGAAGTGAAATGAATTATGCGTCAATGAACAATTGGGTTATCAAGGTTGTTCGCTTAATGTTCCAGCTGTTCTATAGCACCATCTTAATGTTTCTTGGAGATTTCTTTTGAATTTAGTCTTATTCCATGGTACTTGCAAATAAATACATCATGTTTTTTACAGCAGCTGCTGCAGCTAATAGCAAATACAAGTACATAATGAATTTCTTGCCTTTTACTGTTAGAACAAGAAATGATGGAGGGTAGAGGCTTCATTCAAAGGAGATCCATTAACGTAATAATAGAGAGGCCAGAGATTAAAGCTGATAGGATTTATGGGGAGTTTTGTACAGTACTTAGCCATATTAACACTGTTATTTGCTTCTTGCTCCCAGAAGCACAAGGATTTAGATACACCAGGAGTTCACAGCAAAGCAAGCAACACAGTATTGCTCACTGCCTCTTTGCCCTTTTCCAGCTGTCCTGCAAGCAAATGGACACCAGCTGATTCTAGAGCAGATACCAGACTGGGATACTGTAGAACTTACAGTAAATGGGGTGACTGTATTTCGCTGTAACATCTTTGACCTGGATTTTGGTAAGTATTAAGTCTCTCATCACAGTCTCCGATTAAAAGCACTTACACTTCGAAGTGAACACTTCCTAAGGCATAAACAGTCCTCTAATTTTGCATTACTTTACATTTGAGACACTTAAAAGGGCACAAACAGAAAGAGACAGTGGTTCTTATAAGGCAATACCTGAGAGAGCACTGTCTCATGGCCTTCCCACAGACACCAGCACACAACCATAAGAAAACTTGCTGGATTTCAATCCACAGAAGCATCAGGGCATCTCCTTTTTCCTTCCACAAAATATATGTTTCCTATGCTTGGGTCTTTGGGGGCGTTTTTTTTGTTTCTTTGTCTTTTTTTTTTTTTTTTTTTTCAGCTCTTCACCTTCCCCTGGCAAGTCAAAGACAATATCATTGCAGTACCTCACAGAGATGCTTTTAGTGTAGTATAGTATCTCCTATAAACACTAATATACTATATATAATGTAATATGTTATATGTAATGTAGTAATAAGTAATCTAATATAACACATTGTTATATATATATGGTGTTTATAGGATATAAACTGGGAGAAAGGAGGGAAGGGGACAGTTGTGAAGAGAAAGCTGATCAAGCAAAAAGATATTTCAAGCACCACAACGTGGTTAGTTTCAGATTCCTGGAAGGAAGGGAACAGACCAGTAACCAGAGGATTCCAGTAGTTCTCCTTCTGGAAATTTCTTCCTACAAAATACATCCTTTTTTGTCCCAGCCATAGATCTATGCTGCCCTGCTATCTGCTGAATCACCTCCACTGCTACAGTCACATCACAAATTCATATAGAACTGTGACACATATATAGTTCTAACAATTTTATTTTAATTAAAAAAGAGCAAAACTCCTGGCTATCTTGCATTTATTCAACTTTCAAAGTTTGCTATGCTACAGATGACTCAAAGTCATTAATATTTAAGCATCACGCATATTTGCACTGAAGTGACAATTTTGCTTTTCTCTTGGCCGTAACTATGTCAAAAAGCATTCTTGCATCATCAGACACAGCCCAAGGGAATGACCAGAAGGAAGTTAGCAAAGTTCTAAGGATATTATTAAGGTAACAACGAAGCTAAAAAACAAACAAACAAACAAAAAGTAGCTCTATAGAACATCGGAATCACAGGCAGCTAGAATGTTTAAAGAGATCTCAGTCTCTGTTATTGCTCTTTGGAAACAGAAGAGAAAAAACATGCACAAATTTGAAGTAGACCTTCTGGCTTGGTACTCATTCCCCAACTACTACTTGCAAACTAGTTGCCATGGCAGTGGAAATGCAGCCAGGGATTTGAAAAAGTAGCCACTTGGACAAAGGTATTTACGTACATACATACATACATACATATAATAATATAGTATTTAATATTTTAATGTGTGAAATAACCACGTTTTTCCCCCCCTCAAACTCTTCCACGTTCTAAAGGGGATTATCTGACCCACAGAGAACCATGGTTGCTTGAGAACAACTGAACAAGCAGACCTAGCTCGCAAGCCCTCTCTGCAGTGACTTTCAGCCAGACTACTGTGATGAAGTCAAACCAGGAGAAAGAGAACAGCAGCAGCAAATGATTCCAGTAGTAACTACAATTAAATTGCTGTGTGGCTTTTAGAGGTTGACTAATTGTCTCATTAAGACACATTTCTGATCACTGAAATGGATCTCAAGTATTTTTAATCACTGAAAACTGTGACACTGAGAGCCTCTCCCCCTCCTCTTCTCAGCACTATTTGCAATGGAGAACACACAAAGGCTCCTGTTGATTGGAGCCCCACGGTTACACAGTTGGCAGTCAAATGGCACTAATGGCACAATAACACAATACAACTAAAATAGTTTGCCTTTCAGAGTTACAATATCCTGTAACGTGATTAAGCTTATCATGTGCGTTTCCTTACGATTTGCAAAATGCTCAAAAAATCAACAGTTTTTCCAGTTATTTCTTCAAAAGGGGGAGGAAAAATAATGAAGAAAAGCTATCAAGGAATAAATTAACAACACTTGATACATTAATGAAAAAGTGACAATTGCATCAGACACAGGCTGCACAGCAGCTCAGCTGTATGGCACCCAGTCCACTTATCACGCAGAACTCAACTCCGAAGGCTCTGTTTGTCACATTTAATTGCAGATGCTTTATTGAGACACTTAGTTTAGGAGCTGGCTTGCCCTAGGCAACCTCTGTAACTGATGGAGAGAGGCATCTCTACTGAGCAGTTCAGGTTTCTAGCGAATACTAGGCTCTTCATTTAAGTACTTCAATATTGTTTCAAACCAAACAGCAAAAAACAAAACAAAAACAACAAAAAACAGCCAACCAGCCAAACAAACAAACAAAAAAAAGCAACCCAGGAAGAGACAAGAGTTACAGACATTTACCCAACACATCATCAGATAAAATCCAGCCGCTGCTTAGTTTTTGAGCAGCTTCTTCACAGAAGCTTAATACAAAGCAGGCACAGATGCTGCTAGGAGAGGTGTGCATTTCCACATTGTTCAGTCTGACCAGAAAGCCTGCAAAGGCCTAGGAACTGCTTTGTGGAGACAGAAGCAATGCACGAGAAGGAAATCATTCCTTACAGCTACTCAGTAAGAGCTGGAAATATATTTGAGAACAAATAGGACACTTTGCTTGCTTTGAAGTCACTGCAATGATAGTCATCAGCTTTCTACGAGTGTGCTGCTGGTTGTGTACTTGCCAATAAAAAGCAGCACACAGCTGATACCTGCACAGTTCACAAAAAGTTTAAAGTTAACTTTGCTCCACCAGTGATTTTAAGAGTTTTTCGCTTTTTTTTAATCGTCCATGGTACAATAGTTAAATTAACTTCCTCTTCATTTTGCACATCAGCCATCCAGCAACTACATTAAACTTGGTGGCTGCCACAATTTCAGAGCATCATTTTTAACGCATGTCTGGGACGCATTTGGTTAGCAAGCAAGAGGAAATCACTTCTCCATCTCTTTCATCTGAAACTGAGATGACAACTTGCAGTCACAGAAATCTCACTTTCCCATTTTCCAGTTCTCTAATAAAAAATGCTGCATCACTTACCCGTGCTGCACTCCACAATCAGTGTGAGGAAATACTTTCTTCCAATAATTGCTTTTAATTTCTATATATGTGTTTAAATTTTACCACTAAATATATATATATACACACACATATACATATATTTTAGTTATTATTTTATTTTATTTATTTATTAAGAAACTGATTTCAACAGTCCCTTTAAACCATCCAAACCTCTCTCGGTTATTTTCAGATAATTTTGCTTCAAGTACTGGGAACACTTCCTATCAATGCCCACATGTGTAAGCAGTGGAAAACACCCAAGAGAATACACACAGACTTCTGCTCTGTCGAGGACTGTATTTATAAGACTCATTATTCAGAATAGGCTCACTCAAGTGAGAGTCAAGATGCATTAGTAATTTAAGGTAAATATGGAATATAGCCATTTAAATTTCAGTTTTGATCGATTTTGTAATGCAGTTTCAATGAAAGAAAGTTATTCTGCACCCACATGAAGGCACTATTCAAGATATATATTTATCCACCTAAACACTTAGACATACCTATATTCAGAAAAAAACCAAGGTCTTCCACATCAGTAGTTTTCATCACAGGCTTTGAAATAAACTCTGAGGGCAAGAACACACCACAGAGCTCTCCATTTACTTCCCTTTGGATTTGTTAGAGAGATAGGTACCACAAAGTTACATCCTGCAGAAATCAGTGGAGCTCATGTGTTAGACAGTATTGCACTCACTGTGAAAAATACAGTTTTACTGATAAGTCTGGAGAGGGGCTCAATCAAATGCAATAAGTAAATAAAAATAATAATAAAAAAGAACCACACTTCAGGTAGCACACCCTTAAGTTTTTAATACATATGAATCCAGACTAGTGATGAAGAAGAGAGGGAAGAATGTTTTTAGGTGTTGTTTTTTTTTGCTGACAGTCCCTGCAGAAGCTACTTATGTACAGTCATAGATGGACGTGCAGACTCGGATCTATTTTCCTGAAGCCTGTAGAATCTTGTTTAGACAAGAGCTTCAGAATGTGTGCGTGTGTAAATAAATTAAAGAACGTCTGGTTTATAATGAGAAGGGTGTACTGTGGTATAAATAGTACAGAACGCATTAAATAAACACTGTCACATATGACCAGATATCTATTAAACAAGCACATCACGGGAGAAGTTAATTATCTAAGTGTAACTAGGCATCATTTAGAATCACTGGAGATTACACTGCTTTATTTCTATTTATCTTTCCTTCTGAATAGGCAGTAGGCTGTTGCAATGCAGAGAATCCCAAAGCAACACAGAGTTCAGCTCTTAATCAACCATAGAACAGCGATAGTTTGAAATTCTGATCAACCAATAATTTTCTTCAAAGTAATTTTGGACAAAACACACTGGCATGAAATAGCACTTAGGGTGTAAAGTAGCAAGATATTTATGGTTCTTTTGGTACCTTAAGCTGCTCAGGGGAATGAAGACGACTTACACAGCGTATTTTATGTATATGTTTTTGTCTGATATATTACACCAAAAAAAAGCACACTTTGACTTCTCCAAAAGTGATTGTTAGTGTCAGAGACTAATCTCTCAGGAGTGAAATATAAGCTTTACCACATTAACAAGATTTTTCTCAACTTGAAAAGCTTCAGTGTTTCAGTCCAGATGTGAAAATATTAAGTGTGGTGGAATGGGATTCTGCTTGGGCCGTGACATCCAAGTCACGTTCTCTATTCAACCTACCCAACATAATCAACATTGCAAAGGTGGTTTAGTTAAGAACGCTTGTGTAACCCACTCTCACACATAGAAAATTGATGAAAACATATTTAATCACATGAAATTCTTGAAAGCAAGACCAAGCCAATCACTGAATTACTCAAGCACTGTTGAAAACCTGTAATTATATATAGCAATAAATATTTCATCTTGAACAAGCCTATAGGGAGCAGTTTGCTAAACATTTATTTTCAGTTGAGGGGAATTATATACAACCATTTTATCACGTTCTGAATAAGATGACTTCATCCCTTTGATATCCACAATAGTGGAGACACTTACTAGGGGAAATAGTGCATTGCCTCCCGGTGTTCTCCCTGACCTTTCCCTCCCCCAGCAGCCCCTGCCCCATTCATGACAGCCTTGTTCTGTGCTCTTCAGCAAACTCTGTGCTGGAGAACTCCCTGCCCTTTCTGGATGTGCACAGGGTCAAAAGGAGACTTTCTGGGTCTCCTGCAGACCAAGAAAGTCTCCACTGCCAGAGCAGCTGGGAACAGTCTCACCCCTTCCATTGGGAACAGCTAAGCTGCAGTTTATACAACACTAAGAAGGTGTAGGACACCAAGTGTTCACGGCCCTGTGCCAGCTCTTGTCCTCTGCTGTAGCCCAAAGAGCAGAGGTATAAGCCCACATCAGAGGTGCAGGGATAAATCTGTGGGAGGACTGAACATCCTTGCCTTTCACCAAGTCCCTGACCTTTAATCTCAATGCAAGACCAAGTGGAATGCAGTCACTAAACCAGTGCTAGGACAAACCTGGTACACTGATAACATCTAACGGCCACCCAAGGAAAACCACCAAGAGTTGAGCTGAGCTCTGGCCCAGAGCCACTTCACTTGTGATCACCTGAGCCTCCCCCCATCCTCCAGCTGCCTGCTAGGAGAACATCAGCAAATTTATGGACGATCATGTAGGAACCAGTAAAGATTTCTACAGCTGAAATTGTATTTCAGTGTTTCACACAGCATCTTTAGCAATGACAGCAATTGCTTTCCCTTCCAATTAGACTTCCATTTGCCAATAATGACTTCCCACTTAAATATCACAAAGGAGCTGCCTGGTGCACTCATTAATAATTGAAAATTCTGGAGAAGTCTGTGAAATGTTTTCTGACAAAGCTGATAGCTTCTAACATACTATTTTTCCCAAATAATTTTTCCTTTTGCTCTTTTTGAATAATAAGAGATTCTAAATAATAGCGTTAAGGAAAGCACAATCTAAATGAATAGCATAGAAGTATCAAAAATCAGAAGTGATTTGAAGTCTTGCATTAAAAAAAAAAAAAAACATTTTGAAAATTAGCAGTATTCATCTGTTTCCTCCTTTTAAATAGGTAGGACAGACTTCTTTCAGTTTGTATGCTGTTTCCTAATACCTTGCAGCGATGATGAAGAAAACAAAGGCACCTAATTTCTGCTCTTGGCCTGCATACACATTCCTTAAATCAGCAAAGTCCCTTAGACTGAGTGTTCTATTGCTTCATAATTGGACTTAGCAGGACTACTAAATGACCAAAAGGAGCACAACATCTAAAATCCCAGAACTAACAGAAATCTTCAGTGCCTTCTGGCTGTAGTTACTCTGCTGCCCACTAATGTTTAGTACCCTGGAAAGGCAGAAAGATGCACACAACACAACCCTCACCTGCAGAGACTTGGTACACTAAAGTGGCCTAAAATTTCATCAGCACAGAATGTCTCCACAAATAGTACTGATCAAAGATCCGGGACCTGCCATCTTGTCCAAGGAACACAAGGTGGGAAAAGCAGCAGTCCAGCACCTGCCCCTGCCAGCAGATCTCGCTGATGGGTACAATGGCTGCAGCTGACCCAAGGCCAGCATTCTTCTCCGCTCATGGGAGGAGAAGGGATTTTTAGAGCTGTTTCTAAAAGACACCAAACTAAAGCATATGTTTTCCCACCTTCTTTCACTCAAACATTTCCTCACCTTTTCCAAACAAGAACAACTGTTCTCACACTACAACCAGCAGTACTTTACATCCTGAGAAGCCTTTGTGCATAGCTTACATCAGAAAGCCACTGTTACTGTGCTCACTCCCAGGCCTTACAGCCCACAGCATCTCTGAAAACAGCACAAACCACCTCCCACCCGAGAGCAGGACGAGGTGCCCCAAGCTGATTCCCATCAGTCATGTCTCTTACCTTCCTGAAGAAACACCAGTAGCTGGAAGCCTGCAGCCTTCTGCTCTTCCAGATCACCTTTCCCAGCAGCCAACCTCAGGCTCCTCCGTTGCAGTTTAACTCCACAGCTCTCGTTCCTTCAGGAACAAAAATGGCAGGCACTGGCCCTCAGGGACCTGGGCAGAAACCTCTGTCCCATCTTGAGTCCCTAGGAGGCCAGCTAACAGCCCTTTTCTGGGAAGAAATGGGGATGTTTTCAACAAAGGAGATAGAGTCAAAGCAAAACCAGGAGCTTGGGCCAAACCCTGGAGCTTTAACCAGCTAGTGTCAGGCAGCCTGTAAATGACCACCCCCACACAGGCCTGTTCCATCAGCCATAATGAGGCAGCCACCTGTGCTAAGTCCTCAGCACCTGGTGTCCCAACGGCCTCTGGCTGGTGGAGCTGTCCCTAAAATTAAATCCTGCTGAATTGCACGCAGCTCACTGGCAAACTTTCTTTTCTCCATCTTTAAGCCGACTCGTTAACTTCATGATAATTTTACATTTTCCTTCAACGTCTTAATGTGATTTTTGAACGTGTCTGTTCCTATTTTACACAACGTTCCAAGACGCATATGCCACTGGAAAAATCCAGATCAAGCAACAATTGCTGTTAACTTTACACGTGTTGCAGGTAATCAGCAAGACTGATGGAGGAATGGGGCTTTCCTTGGCACATACTTTCTTTGGCATACATGTGGGATGTGCTCTTACCTCCAGATGCAGTGAAATAAAAAAGTTCTGCTTTTAACAGCGGTGCGTGCACTTGTTACTTCAAAAATCAGAGTAAAACAAAAATATTCTCGTGTCGCCTCCGTGTTTCCCTCACTCCTTTTAACCCAATCGTTCTGAGTAATTAGCTTTTTCCAGTTCAAACGCTGTGTGTCTCCTTCTTTGCCTCTGAATTTGAATAAGCTGCTGGTGGGGAAACAAACAGAAACCACAAAAGTGAGCTGCCCTAGCATGCTTATGAAAGGATACCAACACCAGCCCTCAAAGGAGAAACTGTCAAAGAGAAGAGGCGTCACAAAGAATTTCTTTCTTGCATATTTTTATTTTATTGAGTTGGGTTTGGTTTTTCTTTTACATTCTCTTGATGGAACTTTTATGCAACTATTATGCCACAATCTACGATACACAATGAAAATGGAAACCTGCCATTTACCACTTACATTTCTATGTTAATTTTGTTTCCTACCTCTGCATATGCTGTGGCATAAATGCATTTATCATATTTCATGCAGCACTGACCTGCTTTATGCAGACTGAGAACACAAGGAGTGGTGCCAGCGATATTTAGGTGCATTCAATTATTGCCACAGAAACATGGATCCATAGAAGCATTAAGACACTTCAAGAGATGGTTACTGCCTATCAGCGTAATGTTTTGAACTGTAGAAATGGACAGGAGACAATCTTCACTGCTGACAACTGCAGCATTTTCCAAGTTCATTAAGTTTCAAAAGATTGAATTAACTTCAGTGTTTCAATGACAGAAAAAGCCCAAGGCAGCCAGCCTAATTTAAAAGGATGCTACTGATTTTTCATGAACACTAGACTAAGCTTGGTTCTGGAACCCACAGAAGCATCGCAGCACACCAATTTTATGCTCTGACAGGAGACTTTTATAATAATATTATGTTTATCGTGCTATCTCTAGACCAAATGAAGGGACTGCATGAGGTTACCCCTTTTGGTAACCTGCTTGTACTAGCAGCAGATGACCACAGCTCAAAGTTTTTAATAGAGCTTTTTACTTTGACAAGACCAGATGCTTTTCAGCATTGACTTGACTATTGCCATCAAGCATGAACTGTCAAGACTTATTATGTCACAGCCAATACAGCAACAGCAGGGTAAAACCTACTTCCAGGAACAAAAGCATGTCCCAAGAGCACATTCAGGACAGGGAATTGGAGATGGGGGTGAAGTCTTCTCAATGTGTTTTCCAGTCACTTGCTATGAGTGCATCTAGCACAACCCTCAGGCACCGCAGGGGCACAGGGCCCTCACACTGCTTGTTATTGTTTCCTGCAACTCAGGCATGGCCATTCCACTGACTCCTGCTACACCCCTTATTTTCTGTAGAGTTCCCTCTGCCATCCCACAGAAAAAAAAAGGACAAGGTGTCTTGCCACTGTACAGGCTGAATTTTTGTAGAACCTGCAGCCACAAGGCTCACCACTGAGCCAAGTTCTCCTGGAGCAGATGGAACAGGACTCCTGATAACACTCTTACTTTAAGAGGGGAGTGGAAACTTATGCCCACCTGCATTCTGGCACTGCAGATGAAGCACCTGCAGTTTGAGATCACCCTGCCACACAGTGCCTCCAATACAGCCATGCAATCTCCCTAGAGCACAACCACCCCCCTTGCTGTTCCCTGCCACAGACTTTCTCCTCATGAACTAGCTGTACCTCAGCTGCATGACAGAGGGCCAGCCCTTAGAGAAAGTTCCCTGTTATGTCCATACTGAAAGTGCATGGCAATTGATAGTCCTAACCAGCAGGTAAGCACAAAAAGCCAACAAATTCAATTACAACTGAAGACAAAAATACAGCGTGTGCTTTTGGTCAATCAGCAACTGTTGCTTGCCCACCTTCTTCAACATAAAAAATGGTTAAATAAATCAGGAACTGCCATTTCAGAGTTGAATTGATACCAGCAAGGAAATTTGAAGGAGTGATTAGAACTGGACAAAGCAGAGAACCCAGTACTTGCTGACAAATGCACATTTCTCATCCACTCAGTCTTCTGACAGGTGCTACCAGGCCAAAGAAGGTAAATCCTTGTACTTTGGTGAGGGAAGGTTATCCAAAATGAGGATGTTCATAGGAACCCCCAGTTTCCTACATACCATAAAGCATCAACTTAGGCAGCCTGGGAAAGGGAACCAATTGGTACTGCCACCTCTTACTTTGATCTCATTTATCCACCACTTTGCTGCTGAACTCTCCTGCTGATAAGCCACTGCTCTGTCAGCTGTGGTCAGCTCCATTGCGGTGCCTCTATCTTATATCCATGTACTCCACACCACCTCTGCAATCACCCATAGTAAACTGACTTGGTAATCTTGATTCCCTGTTCCCAATCTTGTCACATCGACTTAGCACCTCGTTCCAGTACCCATGCCCAGTACGTTTCCCTACCAAAGTAATCCATCAGTGTCATGGTAGCAACTTAGCTTTTTGGTTTTGTTATTCCTCTCCAATATGTCTAGAAACAGCAGTTAATCACTGCTGTTAAACAATGAACCTTGTTTCTTTAATGTCTTCCAAACCTACTTTCCTCTTTTTGGGGGATGTGCACAATCGCGTCATGCTGTCCATGCCTGCTCTAGAAAAGTGACACAAAATGGTGGAAAATAAGTTCCTTTTTTTTGCCTTTTTTTTTTTTTTCACTCCATACAAAGTGGGAGAAAAATGCAGAGTAATGAAGTCAGCTGCTGGATCCTGAAAATAATTTCCAGTATTTCTTCCATTCACTTTTAATTCTTCTTTTGTCTGCTGAAATTTGAGGCAGTTGTAGATAGAGATGAGTCAGTGCCCCGCAGTTAGAATGTCTTTCCCTCAAAGGCCTCCAGGTTGAAAGCTGTATCCAGGAACCTTCTGAGTGACACCAGATGTGTGTTCTTGTTGCCTGTGGCAGCTGCAGCAGCAGGCTCTCGGCCAACATACCTTGTGACAAAAAGAATTAGTCAGACAAATGAAGGAAGAAGGAAGATTATTTTGACACTAACAAGTATGGGAACATGCTGCTAAATGCAACTCAGCAGATTTGAACAAATTATCATCAATCTTTCTTAAATAAAAATATAATCAAATCTAATTTGTGCCATCAGTTATACCTTCCAGTCAGCCTCCACCTCTTTCTCCTTCACTGCATCTTCTCCCCATCCCACCCACAGCTGACAGCTATACTGTCTCATAATTAGACAGCTTGCCCTTGGCAATGAAACGCTCCTTTAACAGCTGCATGGGCAGATTCCATGCAATCAGTAAACACAGAGCTAACTGAATGGATGGAGCTCTTACAACCACTGTTTTCTTCAAAAGCTCAAGGTGTAGATGGAAATTCTTCATTAAAAAAAAAAAAAAAGGCATTCTTAAACAAAAGAGAAAAAGCCAGTAGAGTTAAACACTGTGCAATGTAGTAACAAACAGATCTAGTTATTACAGTTCTCTTTTAGAACTACAAAGAAGCTCAAGATGTTATGTATTTGAAAAATAGTTGTCCAGACTTCCTCCTTTACCCAAGAACACAGAGTTTACTGATGTATGGATAGAGTCTGCCTTCCGTATTAAAAAAAAAATCCTCAAATAGAAAGCCTGCCAAACAAACTGGACCTGGAACAACTGTTAAAAGTATCATACCAAATAGGTCGAGTGTGGTTCACAATCGTGCGGAAACGAGGCTTGACATAATCGTAATATCCACTGTTTTTGTGTTCCTCCTGACACCAAACTAGATCTGCATCTGGATACTTTTCAAGTTCCTCTTTGAGCAGGTCAAATGGGAATGGTGAAATCTGGGAAGAGAGATTCGTAACTTGCAAAACTTCCTCTTATATGGCTTTGGCCTCCAGCAGTAAAACTCCTTACCTATCACGTATTATAACCAACTATTGTAATTAACCACTTAGTACCACTCTATGTTTTTTAAACTAACTCATATCTTTGCTTTCATTCTCCCAGAAGTGAATACATACATTTTTTGCAGATTCACAGATATGAATGGAATTAGCTTATAGTCTAGATCTCCTGCATTTCTGCAGCTCCTCTAGTAAAAGAGCTGCCATAACACATCTGTAATTAGCCAACAACAATATAGTTTCAAAGTGCTACTTGCGACATTTACCTAGCAGTCTGGAGATAGAAATTTGAGGTGCCAAGGTACTGTAATATTCATTGTTTGGAAAACTTACCAACCTTCTCATTGCCCACTATGCTATTGATTTGTTCCTTCTTCACATCATGCGATAGTATACTGTGAGATGCAAAGTGCTATAAGAACACCACTTATCACCATCATCTCTGGCCAGTGCTATCTTTTAGCAAGGGCTTGCTATGCCTTTAAAGTCTCCCTGGTGACTGTCTTTGGAAGGAACAGGGAGCTCACCTGCTCAAGTCTGGTTATAGCTACTTGTTTCTCCAAGTCTTGATTCTTTCTCTCTTTCACAAGATCATAGTATACTTTTCCTGTACAGAAAATCACCCGCTTGACCTCATGTGGTGCTTGAGCTGCCAGTCCATTCTCAGGAATCACACGTTGAAAAGTGGTACCTAATTAGAGCAATAATTAGAAAAGTGCCCTCAGTGGAACTGACACTGGAATAGAGCAGCACAGGAAGCATACCTTCACCGAGCAACTGAGAGATTGCAATGATCACGGGGTACTGCTACCTCTCTGTTCTTACAACTTTCCAGACTGACAATTCTGCTAAAGTGAATTTCAGTTTCAGAAGTTAAAAGACTGCCAATAGTTAGCTCTTCCACTCTCAAGATGGAGAAATATATTAACAGCGAATTACATTTCAGCTTTGTGTTGCACTTTACAGCTTTAATTATAATGAATAATTTCAGAGTAATCTACATATATATACATTTCTATTATTCCTGGTACTTTTTTTTTTGTCTTAGTAAACATATATATGTATATATATTTAATCTCAACATTTTTCTTTTCTCCAATTTTCTCCCCACCCCACTGTGAGGGGGAGAAGAGCTGGGTGCTGCTCAGCTGCCTACCAGCTGCGTTGACAACACTCACCTTTCATAATGCAACTATATATGGTAACTGCAGAAATATTTATACACACATATTACCAGCATATATTTTTGTAATTTAAACCTCTGTTTGAGAGCTAAAACAGCCTGAGCTAAAGGAAGAATTAGCACAGTATTGACCCATATGTGTAAGTGATGATACAATTCCAGTTGCAAAACCTGACTGCTAGCTGTCTTTTCCCCGCTGGTATCCTCTTCCCAAGAGAACAGTTTGCTAGGGATATATGAAACAGGAAGGTATGAAAGGCAGTAATCCCACACTAGCATAAAGGGGGACTTGATTGTTTAGGAGATCCTTTTCTTTGGTCCTTGCTATGATCGATTAAAGTTATTCCCACATTAAACAGCTGCAAGGTAGCAGACAGCAGCATGACCACCCTGTTGGAATAAGCACACCCACTTACTAGGAGAATAAGTTACTGTTTGAAGAACCATTTATCTTGGGAGGAGAAAAGCAGCAACACAAACATGAAAAAGGAACTGATTTATGTCAGAATTAGCCTGTCTCACTGAACAGAATTCATCATTAAAAAACACTGAATCTGTGCTTCACTGGGTGAGCTGTCTCACCTTTCAGTTAAAAACAAAGAAAAAAAAAAGTTAGCTGAGAGTCAGCAATACTTCTTGCTGTCAACAAGACAGCAGGAACATTAAAGTAGTCAGAACTGGATATTAACTGTGAATTTTGGAAACTATTGAAGGTTATCCTCCTACCTCTGAAGCAGAGGGGGCTTTCATTAAAAAAAAAAAAAAAAGACAAATCACAATCCCCACAAGGTTTCTAATTTGACTCATTCCAAAAAGCATCTGAGCAGTAACTGAAACTTGCAAATTTATTTGCTTGGAAAGCAAACTTTACTGATTTACAAGAAGGAGATAGTGCAACATTTCCATATGTTTATACACTATAACACGCTTAAAAAAAAACCTGAGCAGTTATATTTTTCTGACAGCAATCAAGACACCAGCTAGAATCTGAAACAGACCACAGCACACCTAAGCACACTGTGAGCAATTATTTTTAATCATTCACTATGCTTTCCTCACACCACTCTAATATATTCTAGCCCACGCACAGCAAGACCTCTTCCTTCACTTTTTGATGTTACATCTGCAGTAAATACATTATCTTTTGGTGCTGCCAGCAGCAGCTTCAGGTAGTAATGTTTAGCTCTGAACTTACTGTTGCAGTGAACTTGGTGTAGATCACTGGTTTGACAGCTCAGCCCTGGAACTGAATACTGCAGCAAGAAACAGAAGCTCGGTTCTTCCAAAAAAGCACACTGTGATTACAAGCTATCACTTCCATCTATGGTGGCCAGAACTTAAAACAATCCAAACTTTCAACTTTAGGGAAGAAGAGCAGAAAAATCTAACAGTCTATCTATAGGGATGTTCTCCTTAGTAGAGAGGGAAATGCAAAACTAATGGCTGGTTACAAGATAACCTGTTAAACATCTGTATTCAAACGAATATTTTTCAGCCAAAGTCCAAGCTACAGCTGGTTAAATCAGCTCCACAGAAATTAAGCCAAAGGAAAGGGCAAACTCCCCAGAACAGATTCTCTTCTTCATACTTTCAATCCAGCATATAACTTGGTATAGCTGATTATTTGTTCATAATACTTTTAACATCACTTACCAGACACCATTTCATCAAAACTGGATTTAGCTTCTGGATGCCTCAGCAGTGATTTGGGTGTCAAAATGATCAGCTGTAAAAACAAAAAAAATTCCAGCACTGAGGAGCAGTTTTATCTAAAGCATTATATGTAATATTCTTAAAAATGTTCATACAAAAGTTACAAACTGAAAATGCTATAAATAAAATTAACACGAATAGCATACAATATTTTTTGTGAGTTTTTTTCCTGCTTTAAAAGCCAATGGAGTTTCATAATTATTCCAAAGATTTGGGTAATTCACTCTATAAGGATTCTCAAAAACCACTGCTTTATGCCTCTCTTTAAGAATAAAACCAAATTACAAGCTACAAACCAGTAAAATATCCCATAGTTGTATTTTAGTCTTCAAGTTACAAAGAAGCCAAATGGCTTCAAAAGTCAACAGAGCTTTCTCCAAAAATCTGTGTTTTAGCAGCCATGCCTGAAATCAGCTAGCCTCTAAAAGGATTCACAATAATTGGTCTTGAAAGGAAGGAATAATTGCAACTCTATCCAATTTCAGGTACAAGCAACATCTATAAAGGTTAAATATCTCAGTGTGATGGAGCACTTCAGTCAACTCCTCCATGTGAAACTAGATGGGAGGATCTATCCTGGGGAAACCAAGCTGAGCTTCCAAGTTTTCTCTTGCTGCTGCATTAGCCACTATAATGGTGGAGAAGAATGCCTCTGAAAGAGTAAAGGGAAAGGGTCTGGGACTGGAGTGGAGAGAGCATTATGACTCCAAACACAAAGAGCCTGTTTTAAAGGTGGCACTGCTTATAGAAATATACACAGGTTTTTGAAGCACAAGCAATAAGAGATGCAGATTATAGTTATGCAACCTGTTAGCTACTCAGTGTCTTGACAAACCCATCTGATGGACTGCACAGTCATAAAGTAGTAAAGCTGAAAATACAGTTCTAGGCTTCTAGTGAGAGTTAAGTTTCACTCCATCAAACAGAACACCTTTAACCTGCGTGCAATTAAGGCTTTTCACCAAGGATTTGTTTTTCTTTTGGCAGTACAGCATAAGCAAACAAAGACCCCTTGTTCACATGACAGTTAATACACCTAGAATAACGAGGCCCATTAGAGTAACTCTACCGGTTTTCTGAATGGCAGCAAGATCTGTCTTCTGAGGACATGAAAGTAATTGGCTGGAGTTGAACAATTCACTACAATCCAGTTGCATTCATACAGCTGAGAAACTTCAAACTGTTCACTGAACTCCTGAGAGAGAGATATAAAAGCTGTTAGAAAAACTATCTAAAAAAGATCAGAAAAAAAAAGGCTTGAAATTCATCTTTCTATTTCTGACCCTCGCCAACTCCCTTTTGCAGAAAACTCAAACAGCAGATCTCTTTTGAGATTATATTATTAGCTTGGGAAGCATCCCTACGAAGCACTCTTCTGTTTTTACTTCTTCTTACAACTATATAAAAATAAAGGCAAAAAATTTCCTTCAGTGTCAGCAAGCTGGGTAATCCAGGACGGAAGGGTGAGGAGAACTAGGACTTCAGTAGGTCTAAGGCACAAAACAAAACCTCTCTGAATGATTTAGAACAGCAATTTATTTTTTGAGAATATAGTTAACCCTCTCCATTTATTTGTAGGTGTCCTGTCATCATCTTACTATATAAATTTCATATTTTGTATTTATTTTATACATATACACACACACAGATGCACATACGGATATAGGTAAGTATATAGGTAGGTATAATAATCTCAGTATAGACTGATAAAGCATCTAACACAATGATGTCCTGGTTGATGTTATGAATTCTTATTTAGCTCCTATGATAATATTTATGACTTCCTTTTTATGTGCAATTAAATTTGTCCTTAAATGTACTGTGTCAAACAGGCCTTTATTCTGCCAACACACTGGCAAAAAATCACCTTCACATGAGGAGGAACACTGCTTTGGAATTATCATTTCTCCAAAGGTAACAAAATCAGGGCCAAAATTGAAATGCAAACATTCTATTCATTTGTCAATTTTTGAGTTTTTCAATTAACAGCGCTTCATAGAAAACCCACAGTGGGAAGCAGACACCCAGCAGCCTGTAGAGTTATGTACTTCATCTGTAGAAATGAATGATCAAACTATGAAGGTCTTAGCTGAATTAAATTTAGAAGCTGGCCCTACTGTCATGCTCCTGGCAGTACAATTTAGCTCCAGTGCAAAAAGCCAGGAGTAGTTTCACACGGCCTCCTTCAGAAATTTGCTAGAGACACTTATTTGCAGTATGCACAGCAATATATACAGGCAGAATCACTGGCCCTGAGGAAGAGCCATAAAGAGATCATGCTGCCACAGATTAATTGTATATGATCTCAGCTTTGAAATGAAACAGCCTAGACTGCAACACTCCCATTATTTTTACTGGGATCAAGTTAATGTTACATTAACTCTTGCAGCTAAATCTTATCCCACTATAGCTAGCCAAAAAGGATGATTCAGGTTAAATAAAAAAAATGAAAACCAAAAACGTAACTCTTTTTTTTTTTTTTTTAATCTTTTGTGCCAAATAACTGAGCACTATTTGTGGCAATAAAATGACTTTTCTGATGATGAAGCCAAGACAACGTGGGTCAAAATAAATGTCCAAAAAGCAAAGAGCACAAAAAAGAACAGGGTTTTTGACAGATCTACTTACTGGAAAAGCATCAGAATCGTCATTGCTCATCTGCAGAAACCTCTCAGGCCTGGCTGATGAATGCTCTGGACCCTAGCAATCACATCATTTAAAACAACATTAAAAAGCCAAATCAGAAGTTAGACACCAGGTTAAACCACTCACTGTTTAAGTACTTCCATTTGCCCTTGCAGCTCTGCACCAGGCTGCATACCTGCCCCCAGATCACTGGTAGCAGCAGTGAGGAGATGAAGGACACACTGACAGGCTACAATTCTTTGTTTTTTGTTTTCCATAGAACACTTTCATAGGAGAAGGCCAGTTTTCACAGGGATTTCCAACACTTTTCACTATGAAAGTGCAGTAGGTTCATCTGGACATTAAAAAGAACTTGCTAATGCTGGGCAAAAATTAGCAGAAGGAAAGTCAGGAGGAGAAACACTGTGCTTTAGTATATAAGTTAGCTGCTGACTGTCTTTGCTACATTAGCAACCAACATAGGCTCAGGATCTCTCTTAAATCTGTTCAGTGATCAGTACAGGACAAGGTAGCCTTAATGAATGCTTCAGCTAAAATGGATCAAAATGCATGTAAGCGTTATCTGACAAATTAGCCTGTGATTAATTATTGCCTCAAGAGTTATTTTATATTCTGCCAATGTACTGTATACTCACATCTGCTTTCTCACTAGTAATACCCAAAGTAATTACTTTTAAAGTACAAACATTGTTAGATTCATTTTTTACTAGCAAAAAGTCCATGCTGGTCATGGGCAACATCACGAATAAGACGTGTAACAGAATCATATCTCCCCTCTCGTCCTCATTTGTAATGGATGAGAACAAGCTGTGAGAAGGAAAATGCAGTGTGCTTCTTTATTTATCACTAATGCTGGCAATCTTTGCTCGCTCAGTTACTGAACAGTAACTGTTAGTACAGGCTTTCATTTTGGAGACCATCTCCAAGTATTCTAATCAGAAGACAAACTGTTAGACCTCTTAACTCTCTCCATGGCTCCTAAGCTAATGATGCTTTCTTCTTTGTGTGTCTTTGTTATCATAACTCCGTGTCAAAACATTAATGTGTGCTCTTCAAAATTACTGTTTTGACCACTAGTAGTCTACTTGCATTCAACACAATTCTCTCAGCTATCATTCACAAGTACTGCTGAAATGTCTCCATTTTCAAGATACTAAATAATCCAGTTACAGATGTGTTAGGGCTTGTGGATAAGAAGCAGCAAATTCATGGAACACAATAACAGTCCAGTATTGCTGTACCACTGCTTTACACGTCTATGTGCTGTAAAACTATCAAATCCTATACTGAGTACAATATTGACATGTACAAAAAACACTGCTTCACAACCACACTCAATGGAGAACACTGGAAGCTGAGATGTTACTAAAAAACAATTACAGGAGTGACATGGGAGGCTTCCCTAGCATACCCACACGTTTCCCCAGCAACAACCTCAATCCAGAGCCTCAGTGTTCACATCCATCTTTGATTTCTCTGCTGACACTGCCAGTCAGATTGCAAGTGACAGCTACACGGGATGGAGTAGGGTTTATTTCTATTGTGACCACCTCTCTGGTGAGTCCTACGCTGAATCCATTAGCTACTTTCAGATGAGCCCCCAAGGAGCCATTTGGCAGCAGAGTCTTTCAATCACAGCCAACTTGCCTGTGCAAGCATGACCTAGAGGTGAAGGGATCCATATCCCATTACGAACCGCCCCCCAAATCATTCTGTCCCCAACACCGTAGTTAGAGAGAATAACACTCCTTTAATGGAAAGCTCCTCTGGGAAGGCAACAGATTTCAACAGCCTGGTGGGATTCTTAAATATTCTAAAAACACCTGACACCAGCAGCAAAATAAGCATGTTTGAGAAGTGCTGGACAAGTCTTAGCTGCCAAGTGGCTATGAGAAAAGGACTAATGTACTGTAAGTAGCAGAGAACCAACTCCCCTCAGCTGAGTGCTTCCCTGCAGAGGACCACGCTTCCTGCTGAGAGCACATGAAGGCTGTTCCTCCTGATTCATTTAAAAAAAATAAAAAGATATTTATTTACCAAATCTCTTGTGACATGCACCAGACCTTTCATAAATGGGAATGGAAAGACATTCAGAAGATACGAACGCACCCCAGCGTTTCAGGACAGGATTATAACTGAATGGAAATAAAATTAAATTGTTTTGTGAGAATGGAAATGAAGCAGTTTGTAGCAAAAGGATCTGGAGCATTTTTACTGACAGAGACTGCTGCTGCGGCACACAATGCTTTCCTTCATAGAAAACTAGAAATATATATGTGTCAATTCACAAATGTCAATACGTTTGAAAAGGAGAAAGTTATACATCATGAAAGGCTAGGATATGTAACCTCTAAAAAGAATTTTAAGCATTTGAAAAAAAAAGTCTACCTCTGACAAGAACTTCATGAACAGTATACACAGAGCCTATGATATTTCCCTCTAAGACACTGTACGTTTCCTACTGCTTGCCACCAAAGAAGAGTTAACTGCTCTCAGAAAGATTTTCCTTTCCAGAAAATGGAGAGTTTCCTATTATACCACAGTTGCCTAATGACAGTGATTTTTGAAGCTTTAAAATCTTGCATCATTTCATTTCAAGTGAATTTAGTACAGCTTACAGAAACACACTTCATGCAAAGTACATACTGCTAGACACACAATTTTTTTTTTACTGTACACAGAGAATCCAGCTTCCTATGGAAATGAGGTATTTTCTTAGGGAAAGACAGTAAATGCACAGGAAAATCAGAAAATTATTCTTTGTATCCACGTGCTGCAATCCACTAACACATTAAATTTGCCATACAACATGGAAAAAGTGGTACACACCATAATGCAGAACACCAAGCTAAGCACTCAGAAACACTTCTCCACTTTCTCACTGACCAATCCATCCAAATTAATCTTTGTAGAAATGAAGCAGTCCCACTCATAAGTAGTATCTTCCCCTGTTCCATTTTGATATCACCATGGGATACCCACAACGTTTGTGGATTTTACAGAGTAATGAAGCTCAGATGGAGTTAATTTTCCTCGCAGTAACCCAATACAACGCTGCGCTCTGCAACTGTGGTTAGAACAGTACTGATAACATATTTTTGTCATTGCTGAGTAGCGCTGGCACAGCACCAAAACTCTCTCCGAACCCCTTAAAGCCAGTAGTTTGGGGGCAGACAAGAAGACAGGAGGGGAAATGGGCAAGGCAGCCGACCCAAACAAAAAGAAGGGAACATTCCATACCATATAACATCACACTCAGCAGAAAAAAGAAAAAAAAAAACAACAAAAAACTGAGAAAAGGGCTCTCATTACAAAAATGTCTGCCCTCTCAAACAATTCCTACATGCATTCAGGCCCTGGTTCCAAAGATGTGGCCAAACATCGCATGCTAATGCAAAGTAGAGAATAACTGTCTGCTTTCCGTGCAGCCTCTGCTTATTTCTCTATTTCTTCTTTAATTAAATTGTCCTTATCGCAGCCTGTAAGCTTTTTTTTCCCCATCATATTTTCTTCCCCTCCTGCTCTTCCTTTGAGGAGGGGAAGTGAGGGTGTGGTGGAGTTCAGTTGGCTATCAGTATGAAAATATTAGAGGCAGAGGCTCTTACCATTCCTTCCATGCCATGTGGCAAGAGCAGAACAATCCCATTGTGACGAACCCACTTAGCCTGCCCTGAGCTGATGAACTGGTCTATTATACACTGCGCCGTGTTGTGGAAGTCACCAAACTGGGCCTCCCAGCACACCAGGGCATTCGGACTTGCCATAGCGAAGCCAAGTTCAAAACCTAAGAGCCAGATAAGTAGGAGAGTTAAAAAAAAAAAAGGAACACCTGATAGGAAAACAAAAACCTAGAAACGAAGCTTAAAATAGAAGACTTAGAAAGGAAAGGCTTGATGAGAATTCTGTTCATTTCTCTTACAAAATTAATTTAAAAGAAAACCAAAACGAGAGCACAAACTGGATTTTTTTAGTGCTGCAATAAATAGTGCAGTTTTCAACAGTATCATCAGAAGGATCAGCAAATAAGTCTTGCAATAAAGACTCTAGTCCTTCAAGCATTTCCTCACACATGTAAGTATAATAGGATTTTTAAACATACAATTAGAACTCCACCTCAGTTCAGACTTCTGTGCAGTCTTCCCAGGAGCTCAGTGAGGTAGATACCATCCTCTCCTGTGGAAATCTATTAACAGTCTACGACTAGTTCAATAACCTGTGTTTTTTTTAATTTTATGACAACATAGCATAATACTGCATTTGTTTTTTTTAATGGAAACTGATGAACATATGATTACAGAAAGTTTAAACTAGGTTGTCCAACTCCACAGGGAAAAATCCCAGCAAAACTAGTAAACAACCAACAATAACTTCAATAACATCCTTCCAACATTTCACATGACGTTTTGACATAGGTACTCTATGCATGAGTCTGAAGTTGCTTTAGCTTAACTTGATAGCCACAACTAAACGGAGACAACGGGACTTTTTTGTTCTGTCTCAGCACCGTGCTCTTCAGTCACTGTCAGTATGCAAACCTTCCTGAAAGGTTAGTGGATAGACAATCACAGAACAAACTGACTGCACAAGAGAAACAGCAACAAGATCTCCAAATGAGACTGTTCATTCATGGAAATAAAATTTTTAACATATTGGATTTATAAGTCTTCTAGTACACTCCTTGGTGATTCCTACCCAGCATTTTATTTAACACCTCCATGGTGTGAAATTTTTAAGTCACTTAGATTCCAGAGTGAACTCTGAACAATCCACCCATGACTCCAGCAGATGCTCACGTTCTCACCAAAAAGAAATGGGTACATTACAAGGCCAAAAGAAGACTGAGAAGTTAGCCAGTCTGTCTTTGAGCTTTTATGCCCCTGTGACAGCGCAGTACTATAGAAGATGACTTTTGCTGACCATTCCTTTGGCCTAACTGCTTGAATGGCATTTCTTTTACAAAATATTTTATAACCCTGTTCTCCTTATTTGTGTGAATCTATTGTTTTTAGCACAATGTAAACAGTAGAAGAAAAAAAAAATCTACCCAACTCCTTCAACACATGTTCCCAAAGGTATCTGAAAAACAGATTTCCCTAGGTAGGATAGAATCCCATTCTAATTTTACGCAAGCATTAAGAAACCATTTCTACTGATTGGGTGACATGGTTGAAAAAATATGCAATATGTTCAAGGCTTATTTGTGCATTTGCTGCTTCCTGTAAAAATGGGGTAATCTAGCTTTTAGAAAAGAAAAATCTGGGGTCCTGACTTCCAAGTTATCAATAACCACACAGAAGAGCATGGAGTTGCATGTGGATTCAAAACTTGGTCAAAGCACACACAGTTCTGTTTCATATAGTGAAGTCACCCCTAAAATTTCATATGGAGAAAAGTGTGATTTATCACTACCAACCTGGTTGCTCACTTTGTGCTAATAACCTCTAGAAGGTAACACTGTTCCAGGTGAAGCTGCATTAAAGGCTGTGATTCTAACATCGATGCCTTTTGCAAGCTTTCTGATAGCCATAAAAATAGTTGGGAAAGGATAACCAAATGTAATCTATACTTTCTGATGAATATTTTGAAATCAACAAGACAAGGTCTACTGTTCACAAAACACACATCTTTGGTATCTCAGAACTCATTTTCCACCATGCAAATTACAATGAGAGTCCTTAACATTTAAGATGTTTGATCAGCAATTACCATAATCACTAAGAAGTTTGCCAAGAATTACTGCTTCTAGCTGTATATGCTGCAAACTATTAAAAGAGCAAGATCTGAAGTGCTAAATATATAGATAAAAAAATATATATTGCTGCGAAGATGTCTAGACAGCTGCAATATGGGCAGCTCAGGACAGGGCAAAGTGCTTTCCCTGAAAAGAATTTTTTGAAGGTACAAGATGGATACAGGTCAGGGAAGATGACTAGAGCTAGAAAGACTTCACAGTTCTAAAGAGGAGATGGGAACTACAGGGGAGCAGGCTCCTACTGAAGCCCCTTAGGAGGGCTTAATTTCAGACTAAAGAGCCTGAATTTAAAAAATAAATAAAAGCAAAAAACAAAACAAACAGAAAACACAACTGTTGCAGTGACTTGTACTGGTGTGTTTGCAGGACTCAGAACTAAGCATTTCTTCACAATCCTATGCAAACTTTATGATTATAATGGATAAATTCTTATATAAATAGACACCCAGAGAACAGGCTTAAGCTAAGAGGAAACCTAGCATCAAGATGATCAGGCTCAGGATGTAGCTTTCAAAGAAGAAACGGCACCACCCAAAACGTGGTGAGAGCCCCCAGCCAGCTCCTCAGCTCCCAGCAGCCTCTCAGGGCTGGAAGCATATCGGGGCACACAGGACTAGGACCCAATGCAGCAGTTTAGTAATCTTCTGAACAGAGAGGAAGGCACAGGAAAAATATACAGCACTTGACTGAGGTTGCAAAACTAACGTTTTAATTGTTGAAGTTCATTAAGGTCCCTAGATGACAGGCATAGCAGAAATGCTCGTTTCTATTAGGCCAGTTCCTGCTGTGCTCCCTTACTGTTTTTGTCACTCTGGCAGAGAAAGAGGTGGTTTCAAGCAAAGTGGCAGCTTACGCAGCATAACATGCTGTGTTTTTCCCCCTAGCACTCTGCATCGTTGTCGTAAGAACTGTACTTTTTCCAGCTGACATAAGTAAGGCTGCAGCTTAACTCAGTATGATTGCAAAAGGATTGAAGGCATGAATGTTAAGTAATGGCCATAGATGGCTTGTCAATGAAGGGACCAAAATGGCAGAATGAGGAAAGTTACAAAGACAAGGATATGCTGTTTTTTGCAAAATCCAAGCACATGGACTAACATGGGTACTCTCATCCTTTCAAAACATGAGCACAGACCAGGAGAAATTTAACACCTATCTGGTGGCTGACTATAGAACAGAAAGACTTATGCCTTAGAGCTCCATGTAGGGCTGCTGAGAACCTGTTCCTTGGTTACTATGTCTTACTCCCCCAACACCATTTCTGATAGACAATATTTGTTAGCCCTAAGCAAAAAATGTGTGGTTCTGAATGAGCGTTAACATTACATATTTCATCCTAGCAGTGCATTGTAAAAAAAAAAAAAAAAAAAAAGGTTTTAAACAATACCTGTCCTTTTCCCATTGTCTTGCATTTTAAACATTAACTCCTCAACAAAAAAAGCTGTACACCAGTGCTGAACTATGCACTAGCTTCAAGCTGATCATGCTAGGACATTCTTTGGAAATTCCTAGTGCAGGACATGACAGCCCAAGACCTCTCTAAGCCAGTGATGAACCTGACAGAGAAACCACTCCTCCAGGATGGAGAATCAACAACACACAACTCATTTTGAGGGTGGTGAAGAAAGAGAGGAGATCCTTACATGTATTTTAAAAATGCTGAAGAGACAGTATGTTAGAGCACCAGTTAGTTCAGCTTTTCTATCTTCGTTAGCAAATAAATGCAGACAGACTTCTTTGTTAAATGACTTCACACAACCACTGCTTATTCTCCCAGACATTCAGTTTTAATGAAAGGAAAAACATATAACAAGATGAGAGGACACACAACTAAATTGTAATAATCTGGAGATAGCTAAAAACAGCAGACATTGGAGACTCATGTTTAACAGTTCTTAGAGGTTGTTAAATACTTGGATTTAATGCCCCAATACAAACACTTCACTGCTTTCTGTATACAAAACATAAGCAATTTTTTGAGCTATAACAAGACTGCCTTTGTATTCTAAAAAGAAACAATCTTGTTAGAGTATTTTTTTAATGGAGTGGTTACACTCCAGGAGTTCCTAACCAGTTCAACAATAACTTGGTGCAAAGCTCACAGCTCTGAAGAGGTGCCAGCCCTTGGCTTACCCACCTTTCCAGGAAGCAATCTGCAGTTTTACTATGCCGAGCTGATCAGTCCATTTGGTCAATTTTCACTTACTCTTAATTCACAGAAACAAAGGGAATTCCCAAAATGCTTCTGAGGTACCGCATACTCACAAAGTCGTAAGTTAAAATCTTAGCACTTTTTTTGCTTTGCATCCTCCTCCAAATACTTCAGAACACCTAACTGCAAACTTTCTGTGTAACACTCTTACACAGAGAAGTAGGAGGTTAAGAAAAATAAAAATTGCTTCTTTCCTCCCTGCTTTACTACTCATGAGGAACCAACTCCTTGAATTGCAAACATTCATTCACTCTTTCAGATACTAAAACAATGATGTTACCAGCTAGGCAGACAACAATCCTAATGTCTCTCCCAAATAAGCATTTAGTTAGAGGAACTATGTTCACACAGACTGCGTATCTCACACTGTCTGTGTATAGATACAATACAGAAATGTAAACATATCTGAGAAGGATGATATGCAAAAGTTAGCAAGGGAGCACAAACTTAAATATAAACTCATTTCAACATGGAAATGTAGTGGTTTTAGTAAAACAATCATCACCTATCAACTGCTTCTGCAAATTAAATGCCCTTTATTGTTAGAGAAGACTTCATGAATGAGGGATTTGAATTCTCAGTGATTAAAAATATCAGTATTGTTAGCTTTTAGGAACCTTTTATCATATCTCCTGAAGCAGAATTGCACAGAAATGTTACACCCCTGTTTTCAGTGTAGGAACAAACCTAAATACTATTTTGAAATTCTTGCAATAAGAAATAACCTTTGTATCATACCAACACTAGGCTTCCTAGGTGAGATTGAAATGCAATTTTTGTATCAAAATCACATTTCAATCATATTCAGATATTTGTCACTTTCAAATTTGGATACATTATCTCGAAGCATGACCCACTTACCCATAATACTAACAACAACACTATAAACATGCTCAAATTAAGAAACCCCTGGCCAAGTCTGAGAAACAGCCAGAAATTGGAGACAACATCAAAAAAAGAACTTCTGAAATTAAAGTTTTGTTTTCTATCTATGCCAAATTCTTATGTTTGTACATATCCTTTCTTGCATTCTCCTATTTAGTGGACATTTAAATGTTATATGCTAAAAGAGATACACAGTTCTCCTCAGACCAGTTCTGCCTAGAAGCTAAAATACCTTAAAATCTCACTTTTTCAGTCCATGCTCCTACCCTACAGTTTTAAATCAGTTTAATTTTAATATTATTAACAACAGGCAATATGGAACACAAATAATTACGTGGTCAAATATTTCTGGAACGCTAAAGGAAGCAGTTATGAATTACCATCTTTAAAATGTTTCACCTTTTTCTTTCATGCTAGTTATGAAATTGACTCGAAATTGTATGTCATTATTTATCTATAGAATCAATAGCTTTTTTTTCCATAAGTTAGTTTTTTTTTTTATAAGTCTCTTGATCAATTTCTTCTCTGCTCCACATTCCTCTTGCCATCCTTATATCAGAAGGAAGTTATCCAGTCACAAATTAAACTCTCTGTCAAGTACCAGCAATGTACTCCACTATGATTAATGCCCCCTGTAACGAGGATTTTTTTTCTCAGTGCAGAACATTCAACATAGCACTTCAGTTAAGGCTAGGCTAGATTTTTATATCTGTGTTACAAATGGTTCTTAATTTTGCCAATAGTTCCTCCCTTTTTGTTAAAGTGTTAGGTATGTGTTCCAGCACTGCCATGATCAACCACAACAGATGGATACTTACAACTGAAATTCACAACTGTGGAAAGTAAAGATGTTACTCCAAGAGATGCCAGACTCGAAAAGGAGAGCTTTCGTACTAGTTTCACATACAACCCTTTCACAGCCTTTTCCTACACTCTCTTCCTCTACCTTGTACCCGCCTTACTCGACAAAATTCATCTTTTGTCATTACTACGTGATTTCCTGCTGAATTCTAACGAGATCACTGCTACCATATCGTGTAATGTTTCTAGCAGAAACTATATCAGTCTCCCAAATTACAAATTTAAAGCAAAGACAGGTTTAAGCAGCCTAAGCAAACAGGCAGACCATTGGGAAAAAGTAAACAGTACTGCACATTGAAAACCACATATGAGTATGCCTTATACCAGAGACAACATATTAAAATACTTAGGAAAAAAAAAAAAAAAAAGAAGTTATCCCATCTCTTCCTTAATTTATGCCATAATTAGAAACAAGGGACCAACCACAGCACACTGTAGGAAAAAGAAAAAAAAAAAAGCTCAAAACATTTATTACAAAAGTTTTTAAAATCCCTTCAAGATAATGAACAAGGTGAGTGTATTCCTTCAGGGAGCAGGGTCAGAGGGGAAATTAGCATTTGGATTGGATTTTACATCCTTGTTTCGTACTTCCTTGTTCCCAGCTGAATCAAAACTGATAGTGATGCAGTAACATTGAAATACAACAAAAGCAAAGTTTGTTTATAAACGTCACTAGCAGAGGGACGTTTGTTTCGAAGGTTGGCAAATTCAAGTAGCAAAGCAAAACTGGGTAGGCCAAGGAGCTTAACTGCTTTACAGCAAAATCTGAAAAAACAAATCCTCTGAATTAGCAGTCATCAGTGCCTACATCTTGAGACCTATTTGAACATGAGAGAGTCTCAGATAGTTACCCCAAGACATACCTAAGACACCATATTCGGAAAGGGAGCTGTTGCACACAGTATAGGGGGCCTGCTGCTCCCAGAGGTGGTTCATGGGAACACACGTTCTTTTGTCAACTTCTTGATCATGAAGCACGTGATGGCGATGGCTGCAAAGAGTTGTTGAAATCTGTTAGCTAAGAAAACTTTGGGTTTTAACAGTGCTATTTTCAAAGTTAAACCTTAAAAGTTACACTCTAGAAAGTATGCAAGCAACAGTTCTCTCTGGTTTAGACAACACAGTAGTTCAGTTGAAATCTAGCAGTGAATGTCTAGATAGAACTACTGCACCATATGGACTTCCACGGACTATTCAAGTCTGTTCTCAAGCATTCAAGGAAATTCAAAACACTTAATCACAAGCAGAACAGGAAGGCTGGCAAGGTGGAGGCAGGGCGTTGTTATACAATGTTTTAGACCGACAGAAATCAAAAATCAAATGGAAAAAATATTACTATAACATTTTACTCTTCTTTGTGGAAAATGCCATTTATCTTTTCCTTAAGACAATTGTTTACCTTTCTCACAAAAAATAATCTAATCTAATCTGGGCACCAGCACTTGAAATAGTTTCATCTTCTTTCCTGCTATTTCCATTCACACCATTTACAGTTCTCTGGAACACCGTTAATCAGCATTAGAATGGGGCACCAAGGAGCACTATCAAAACAGAGATGACTGAAGTAATTACTGCAATCCATTAACTCTCCGAGCAGACCAACTGAGTGAATCACACCAATATGTCCAGCTTTATGACTGCTAACAGAAGGATAGTTATTATACTAGCAACAACTACTGTGTTGTATAGCTGCCAATACTGAACCAAAGACTGAGTCCTTTGTGTTTCCCTTTCCTGTAACGAATGCTAGCAGAAGAGCTCTGAAATCTATTTATAAGGCAATGAAATAAAACCAGGAAAAGTCTCTGAAGATTAACACAGGCAGAGAGGTAGAAAGTAGAAAGTACACAGAACTTCTGCTACAAGTAGAAATAATTTTGAAACTATCATTATGGTTTTGTCATTCAGACGAAGACAAGAAGCATAGTCAAGAGACAAGCTTCTTGAACGTTAAGCTGTATTTCCTCAGCCAAGGCTGATTACAATGACCACAGGTGGATAGCCAGGTTGCTCCAAAAGTAATGCCTCCTTATTTATATCCATGGAAATGACAACAGACACAAAGAACTCAATAACACTATTTTGTGGTTGAGAATTTGCTCCCTCAATCACTTTTTCAATGCAGTTACCACCACTAGCTGTGCATTTTCGGCAGTGATGAACAAGAGCTCTTCATTTCGTGGTGTGACAGCTGTGCACGGCAAACCATAACACAGCTCGTCTTTCACACCACTGTTACCACTGCTGAAATGCACCACCCACTGCCTCATTGTGCTCACATCCACTGTTTGGTCTCTAAAACATTTAGTAAGCATTAACAGATGGGAATGCGTGCCATTTTTTCCATGTGGAGGAATTCAATTCCACAGGTTTGCTTCATACACCCTCCATGTCAGACGCCATTTTGTCAGACTGCCCCTCTGCTGCCATCTGTCATATAGCAACAAAATGCAATGGAATACTGGTGGAAAGGTTCAACCTCTACTGCCATACCGCCACCATTTGCCTCTGGCATCACTGGCCAACATAATAAAACAGGAGGCGTTACTTTCAGAGCAACCTTTGTAGCCCATGCAGGTCACATTTTGCTGTGGTAATATAGTTGCCAGCCTGACAACATCAGGCTGGTACAAAATCAAGTCTCATTACGTGAATACCTTTTAAATCATTTTTTAAAGGCTGAAAAATAAAATCCAGGTATGACAGTAATTTTTAGGTCGCCTTAGTCAAAGTAACTTTTCTTTGCAAAATATTTCTGTGAGCACAACAACTATTTTCATCTTAAACACTGAGAAAATCTGGACAGTAGGTCTCGAAATTACTCTTCCACCAGTTAGAGAACTGGGAATACAGAGAACTAGTCTTCTTCAGACAAGTCTATAGGTGTGTGTCAGACCTAACTAAGCACTCACCAGAATTAGGTAGTTAGCTTGTTGAACAATAAAATGTGCATTCCTCTCCCAGGAGGTGCTTGCCATTTACAAGACCCTAGTACTGAAATCAGGGATGATAAGAAACTCGGAGGATGAGAGAGAGGAATCTCCAGGTTTTCACCTTTGTTTTGATGCCTTGGCTGAAGGATTTTGTTAAACTGCTATTAGAATGTGAGTGGGAAAATAAAAAAGTCCAGTGACTGGATACCAAATGAAGCTCAGCACAGAAATAGAATACTGCACTGCACAACAGAAGTCAGGCATCAAGATTTCTTTTTATCCCGCAAGCATTCACAATGAAGCTTAGTACAGCTGCTAGTTAACTCACCCCCAGAAGCAGGTTTCGCATCAAAGCGTTCAATTAAATACATCATTAAGATTTTACTCCATGGAGAGGCAGGTAAGGCAGCAAGAACTGTATATATTTTATCTAGTGATGAGATTTACCATTCATTCATGCTCCACAGTCTTTAAGAGTCTCAGTACAAAGGATCTTGTTTCATTTAGAAGAGCCTTGCCGACTGGCAAGATATTTGTTTACAGGATAGTGGAATTTCAAGCAGCCACCCCTAGAGTGGTATTTAAAGACCTGAGAATTTGTAGCAGCAAATGCCCTTCTAGTTTTCAGCAATCAGGTGGACTGTAGCAGAATTTTTACTTGAAAAATAGAAAAAGAATTTCTGCTTTTCATTCAGAAAAGAAGAAAATATCTAAAAACATTCATTCTACCTTAAAATACTACTCTTTAAAATGCTCAGTTTACGGGCACAGGAAATGAACTGCTAGAATCTATGACATTAAGACTGATGCTGAATAGCCTCAGCTTCCCTCTTCGCTCAAAAGACCTTATTGTTTAAAAACTGCTAACATGTTTCATGGAGTATGGGACAGCTTCTAACAGTTATCTCAGTACTCACCTAAAAGTACCCCTCTCCACGTCTTGTCCACTCAGTCTGACATGAATCCCTTCTTTCAAAAAAGAGCCAAAAGCCATGTACTCTGCCAAGGCCCAGTCAACAACCCTGTTCTTGGTCATTTCCAAGCGGGCTCTCAAAATCCGGGAGAGTCCTATTAGAACAAAGATCAGAAATCAATGGATCTACTTCAGAGATATTTAACATTCGTATCACATTCACCATTTGCCCCACTGGCTACAATATGCTGGAATGGGAGAACTCATCAAACTCAGATTGCTTCTTTTAGTCTGAGCTGCTGATCCACTGTCTTCATGATATGCAGAATAGTTGCAGTCCAGTTAAACCAAGATACACTTTGCAGACCTCATTAGTTCTAGGTCTGAATTGCTAGCAAAGTAGAATAACTTGTTTCTTAGGCAAGGTTTGTACATTGCTCATACCTTGTCCTAGCAGAAGAAAATAAGATTGGCTGCCAGAAACTAACGAGGACAACTGGAATGACTCATGATCAGATACTTCTTCCTAAACGTTTATTTTCACATTTCTAACACCAAGTACTGTTCTGTAAAAGAGTGAAAATATCATCTACAGGATTCTTCTCTTTCTTACTCTCATTCTCTCTTGGCATCTATCTTATAGGATTCTAGAGGTACTACAAAGAAACAGGCAAAATTAATCAATATGATCAATACTATATAAATAGGACATTGTCTTAGCTGCCAAAGGATTTTCAGCTAGTAACTGAAAAGTTTCACTTGGTTTTGGGGTAGGATTTCTGTTTGCTGTTTTTTTAATTGCCATTGTTATTGTTTGGTTGTTTCTGTTTGTTGTTGTTGTGGTGTTTTTTTTTTTTTTTAATTGAAGATTATACACTGGTGAGCCAAAATACAAGTTGTAACACTGCCATTTTTAATAGAAATAAAATACTCTTTGAAGTACATACAGGTGCCTCCAGCTGAGGCTGTATGAGCCTAGTGAGTTCAGTGTCACTTAACACTACCTTATTTGCACATTTGCACTGATGCTTTTGGCAAGCTATTCTATTTGCTATTTCTCCATTCCTCCCGTTTTTACTTTCACAGTCTTTACAAAAATCACTCTGCTTTTCTCTCCATGTAAAACTACTCTCTTAGAAATTGCCCCAATTTAAATAAGAAAATCTTGAAAATTGTCTCTTCCACAGAACATATTAAACACTTGAAAAAATAAAATCAGCTTCCACATTTTCTGAAAAGACAGAGACACAAAACTTTTTTTTTTTCCTAGTGAAAGGCCAAGGTACTTTGAAGGTGTTCTTCCCATTTTTTTTTTTTCTTGTGGCCTTTTGAACTCTGTAAAAGAATCTAGAAGACCTAAGTTAGAGTTATTTGCCCAAGTGGAATAATTATAATGGCAAATAATACTCACTGTCAAGGTCAAGTTAATAAAGAGAGGCTGCCTTTTTAGTTAGAATGCCTAATACATTTCATTGGCTGACTACAGTTTAAAATTACAGCATCACCAACAAAGTGCACAAATACCTAGAAGAGTTCATCTTTAGTTGTATCTGTTCAATAAGCTTGCTGATGATAACTAGTAATGCCCTATTATCATTACTTGTAGCCATGTTTAATTACTCCAGAGGAACATAAACACAGGGAACATCTTCAGCAGACACTTTATTCCTCAATGGGTGATTCTGGAAATAAAAATGCATCTGGAGATTTTGCCAAGAAAACAAAACAAAAACAGCAGCTCTTTGTTTTCATCCTAAGTACACTGCTTAGCCAATAAAAGAAAAATGATCCCCCAAGAAAGCAGTTCCATGTTTCCCCAGGGAATGAACATATCTTTGCTCCCTGTAGAGCAGTTAGACTTCAACCTGATCAGGAAGTAGAAGGAATTACTAAGAAGTCTGACACAACGCCAGGAGCTCCCCAGTGTGACAGGCACATTTAGCTTTTTACTATAATCGATGCTCAAATCAGAATGGAAGCCCTTCAGACCAAGAGCTAAGACTTTTGGAGAAGAAGCTAGATTCATGCTACCAACACTAAATGCTAAGTTGAAAGGAAAACTGTCTGAATTTGCCCACGCAGAGTTCTTTCAGCTGTACCAAAATTATTCTGATAGCGTATCAGCAGTGTCACCAGGCCTGAAAAGATCAAGCTGTATTTCTGAGCAGAAAACTGTCTAACTACAAGAAAAGTGTCTGAAGTGAACCTCAAATTAACACTGATTTTAGCATTTGTAAAAGCATGTATGGTGTTTTCTGAGATGGATACCTTACTTCCCAGTAAGTCTCTCCAATAAGCTGCACAGGGGTAGCATTTTTTCCACAAGGATTTGACAAATTAAAAGATTACTAACTTAGCAGCACAAAGAGTTTAACCTCCCTCTGAGAAAAATCTATTTTAAGGAGGTAGGGAACAGAAGCAGTGTGACACTGAAAGAACAAGAACAAGCAGTGAGAACCTTAACTGTCACATTCTCCTTGCCCATAGGGTAGGAGAGGTGAAATAAAAGTCACAGGCATTTTCCTCTTTGGGAAACGCCCAGTAGCATCTCATTTGCAGAAAAACAATATCTGAGCAAGAAATACAGCCACCAGAAGAGACAAAGATCCAGCTGACCTGCATGTATTTTGAAGTCTTTGACTGGCACTGAACTAGCTACATTGCCAATGTGAGTCAGCAGATCTTCTGAAATGCCAGTTGGAGGACAGGACATGCTCTTGGGCTCTCCATCCATGTTAAAGAATCCTGGAAGTAAACATCTAGTGAGGTGTTCAGAGACTGATTAAGAGATTTCTACACTTTATACAATTAGTTCATCAACACACAAACAGACATTCTATGTAACAGCCTAAACCCGTTCCTTACCTTTCAAAGGGAGACAACCATATTCCTATTTCCTGCATGACAACAGTACTTAATCTCAAAGGCACAAGATGATCTGCTTTATTTCTACTTTCACTTTTTGTGAAAGAGGTCCAACTGTGTGGGCAGAAGTAAACAATAACATGCCTGTGGCGCATAAGCCCCTCAAAAAAAAAGTGCATGAGACTTATTTCTTCTTCCCAAAGGAACAACAGTATATGAAAAACACTTTTCTAGTGAACATAAAAGAGGGCTTTTAAAAAGTCGCATCTTACTTTTCACACTTTCTAAGAAAGCATCCTCTTTCAAGTTGATCTGGCGGAACGTTTCATTTACTGTTCACATGGCAAACCAAAGGTTTATTTTAAGGAAATACTGTCTGATAAAACATTTAAGAATTCCAGACTTAAGATTCAAAACAGAAGCACAATCATATTAACACCAGGATATAAGAAAGGACAGTCCTTACCAGGCCAAGGTGAATCAAGCCAGTGTTTAATGTGTAGAATCTTGTTATCCTTAGATCTAGTATATGCTTCTTCACATATTCTATCATACTTTGCAATTTCTTCCTGTAGAACAAGAATGTTCTTTTTAAAACATCCTTGTATCTTACAGATGACACTTACCATTCAGTTACTTAACTCCAGAACCAAATCTAGTTAAAATTACGGAAACAATTTCATTTTATCTACGAGAATCAAATTGTCCTCTAGAAAAATGCTTATCCAAGTAACTCTGAATAAATTATGTAGTTTATTGGACAGATGTTACTGAGAGGACTGAGAGACAAAGTGGAAAGCAGTACTCTTAAAAGACAGAACTGAAGAACCAAGTATAATTTGCAGTCATAGTTCTGAAATCGGTGTTATCCAGCTCTTACTTCAGGCTACAGACACTAGTAAAGACTACAGAAGAACCTCCTAGAAAACTAAGGATCTGTGAGTCACAGCCATCAGTGGCAACAGATACACAACTGTATCCTGAGGAAGAATAAACTGCTCTACAGCACCTGCATTTCAATTCAAAACCACACCCAAGTGATTGAACTAGCTCATCTTGGAAGTATCAACAGCAATGTGGACCTTAGTCTGTACAACAAAATATCCAGTCAGGATCCTGAATGCAGTCCAATCCATGCCAGCACTGGTCCACTCTTAGAGCTATTAAACACACCTAGTTCTACACAAACTGCAATCACTCTTAAGAATAACAGAAGGCTTTTCAGTTCATCTTCAACACTGTGCTGACACAGCTTCTCAGAAGATCCTTCGTTTTATCTGCACTCTACATACTCCCTTTCAAAAAATTTTAAGGCAAAGACCTAACTAGCTTAGTAGGGGCACCAGACCCTACACTTCATCATTCTGGAACATTTCAAGGGATCTGTCTTAACCTAAGTATTAGACTTATTACAAGGAAATAAAAAGTTTACATTGTTTTTATTTACTTTATTGCTGAATACAATTGCCACTTCAAGAAGGTGATAAACATGAAGCTATGGGTTAAACCTAAGAGCATTCTAACACCATCTTACTGCTGCTTCTGGAGATGAAAAATTTCCTGTATCTCCAACATCTCCAGAAGGTGATGATGCATATCACCACCACCTACAAATCTCAGAACTGATTATTCTTATCTTTTTTCTCCTATTATATGTATTATTTCACAGTACTTTTGTTCCTTTGATATAGAAATATGTTACGTACATTTAAGTAGAGCTTGTTCCTAATTAGACCATAAGGCAAGAGTTAAAGTAACAAAAATGACTAAAGTAGTACCTCCTTGGGAATGAGCTTTAAACGCTGGTATTTTACATGAAAACACAAATCGAACTGGATTAGAAAGTCTAAAGGGTGAAGACTCAATCACAGTAATGAAAGAAAGGTTTGAAAGCAGACAATATGCAATGACATCTGTGTCTTTCTGCTGACAGTTCTGTAGGTTCCTTTTAACTCTACTGACATACTGTACCTCAAACTCCTGCAGTGTTACAGTCCCATCTGCAATCAGTTTGTCAGCATACTTCTTCAGCACTGGAACCTGCTTATGAATCTGCTTGTACATGAGAGGCTGGGTGAACATCGGTTCATCCATTTCATTGTGCCCTCTCCTGCGGTAACAAACCTACAAAAGGAAAGATTGATTCCACTAGTGAAGAAAAAAGTAAAACGAAATTCTTCAATTTCGTAGTTTTACAGAGATTCATAAGACTTCTGGGATAAAAAAAAACTTTACCAATAGTTGCAAGTTGTTTTTTGTTGTTTGTTGTTAAAAAGAAGAGACTAAAAGTAATTCAAAATCAAACTATGTTTCTTGAATGGGTCATCTAAGCCACAGAAAAATTTAGAGAATTATATGTACTACACGGAATGAAAAGTTATGAAAACCAAGACTTACTAAGTCAACAACCACATCTTTGTTGAACGTGTTTCGCCATTCTGCAGCTACACTGCACACATACATCACTGCTTCAGGGTCATCAGCATTCACATGAAAAATGGGAGCATTGACCACACGAGCAACATCAGTAGGATATGGAGACGAACGCGCCATACGGGGGTCTGTGGTGAAGCCAATCTAAAAAAATCCAGGAACTTCCATTAGAATGATGTATATTTCTCCTTCTACTTTGTTTTGAATGCTTCAGGTTTCCATGTGACAATCACTTATGCAGCAGTAGTCTTAACCTTTTATTCTGGCTATCCCCATGAGCTTTTTTCTCTTTGCTCCCTTAAGAACTAAACAAAGCAAATGTAATCAAGCCGTTACAAGCTGAATGAAATAAATGTAGGTGAAGAAGTGTTATCCAGTTGGAGTTACTAGACACTATGATGGTTTTCAGGAACATCCTAACCATGCTAACAGAACAGAGGAAACGGTACAGCAAGCTAATAAGCAAGAATAAAAATAAATAAACAAATATACTATCAAAAATAGTACACAAATTGTTCAGAAAACGTTCTATTTATTACCTGGTTGTTGACAACAACATGAATAGTTCCGTTTGTGGTGTAAGACGGAAGGTCACTAAGATGAAATGTCTCATAAACCACACCTTGTCCTGCAAAGGCAGCATCCCCATGTAACAATATGGACATAACCTAAGATGGAGGATTGCACACACAAAAACCACACACACATTAGAAAGCAAAACTCCAATTCTCAGCAGGATCTTTCCACTCTATCTTTTTGAAGTGCTTATGAAATAGAATCATACTTTTATAATAACTCATACCAGCATCCTGAATTGTATTTTTACAACAAACCTATTTGTTCAGTTCTCGAATGAAAGAGTTTTAAGTATGCTTTCTGAAGTTATCATTAAGGTACCATGTTGAAAACATTATCAGTTAAATAAGTTACCATCTACCCCTTCTGGGAAGGGGGTAAAGAAAAAGACTGCAATACAAAATTGTTAGTAAATTATTTTTATTAAAAATACTTCAGAGCCTACTAGCAAGTGTTACTGTAACATTAAACAACCTTTACCTTTTTCCCTGCAGTATCCCCTCGATAAAATTGTTCAGCTTTTGTCTTCCCCTGCACAACAGGATCGACTGCTTCCAAGTGAGAAGGGTTAGCCATCAGGGACAAAGTGATTTTCTTATTTGTTGCTCTGTTAATCCTCTCATGATACATTCCCAGATGATATTTTACATCTCCAGATCCCTAACACGCAAGATGTAGTCACAGGCTCAGGAATGTTATACATACATACTGCATCCAACTATGTCTAAAAATTCTACATCATTCTGAGATCTAGCTAATTCTACATCAGCATGCACTACCATTTTACAAACTGAACACAGCCCCCATTCCCCTGCACTGCATGGGGGGGTTGGGGAGGGGAAGCCAAACAGGATGGACTGATTGGAGAGTGTATTCAGCTAGCCTTTACTCCTCACTGCTCAAGTCTGTTGGTAGTTGGCAATAAATTACATTGATCTCCCTATGACGAGTCTGTTTTGCTTATGACAGTGACTGGTGAGTAATCTCCCTGCCCTTATCTCAACCCACAAGCTTTTGCTTCTTTGTATTTTCCCCTCCTGCTCTGTTGAGCAAGGCAGTCAGAGAGCAGTCATGGAACGTAGCTAGCTGTCTGTGTGAAACCACCACAAATACCTGTAAGGTACTGATTCCCATTTCATACACACAGGGGCAAAGGCTGCTCCAAAAGCAATGCCTCCTATTTTATTATGTTGTCCCATGATGTGAAAAGCAGATGTTGGTGATACAGCAGCAGTTGAACCTTCCACAAATATTCCATTCAATTTTGCTGCTCCGTGACAAATGACAGCAGAGGAGTAGTCTGACAAAACAGCATCTGACACGGAAGAGCATTAGAAGCAAAGGTGTGGAATTTAATTCCTCCATGTGGAAAAAAATGTGTCCACTGACATCCACTGACACTTGCTGAACGTTTATAGAGACCAAACAGTGGATGTCAGCTCAGTGAGGCAGTAGATGGTGCATTTCAGCAGTCGTGACAGTGCGTCACCTTTGCTGGTATAGATTTTTATGATCACAGCATGCAGGTTCTTGTTCATAGCTGGTGAAAATGCATAACAATGGTTGAAAAACAGTGTTCCGGAGTGGAGAATTTGCTCTATCACATTACTATTGTGCTTCTGTATCTGTTGTAGTTTACACATAAATAAGTACAAGGCATTACTTTCAGAGTGATAAAGATTCCTGAATAGAATAACTCAGCTGACATGTCTTCAAACGTTTTTTAGGCTCTTGAGCCAAGATACCTTCTTCATGTTACAGGCACAGTACAGTCTTCTTAATTATTAAGAAATTTTATCAAATGATAGTCCTTAAACAAAATAAGAATGCATTTCAGCAGCTGATAATAGTGTTATAACAACTATGACCAAAACTGTCTAAAAACTACCTTTAATGTCTATCTAGGTATATCTATTGAAGAAGCACCTTACCTCATCAGCTGCTTCAAGTTTGGGATCAAACTGACAGAAGATCTGTTCTAGCTCTTTTCGGATGACATTAGCCAGTACATTCAGCCTACCCCTAAGAAAATTCCAGACAAAATTATGTCTCAAAAATCGTAATTGAACAGAGTTAGCAGCATAAAACTTTTAAAACTTCAAGACACCTCTGTCAGAAATCTGCAATTCAGAAGTTCACTTTGAACTATGAGCTCGAAACCTTTCATTCTATCCCTCTCCAACACACTCCCAATGCTTTTAACATCTACTTATCCAACTATAAGCAATGAATTTTGCAGTTATCTAGCAGTTTTAACATGGTATTAATTATCAATTAACAGATTGCAAAAGTATGTCTACCTCGCCCTGCTTCTGAATTCTAGACTCAATGATAATTATCACAGCTGCTGCACAGTTTCAAAGTTAACCTGTAAAGGCTGTAGGTCTCACTGACCATGTTTGTTACATTTCTGTATTGCCATTACTCACTATAACAGCCTCTTGCTTCCACAGCTTCTCTAACATCAATTTAAGTAATGAAATTCTACAACCAAAACCCTGCCTCAAGACAAAATTCATTCACTGGGGGGCTTCCATTGACATTACCTATGAGGCATTCCCATTATAACATATTCAATTCCCATTTCACTGGATTTATCAATGATGGTCTTAAGTGCAGGAATCATGACTTCACATCCTTCCAAACCAAATCTCTTCTCAGAAGACCACTTGCGAGCAAGGAAATCTTCAAATCTTCACCAAAGAAGAAAACAAAAGCAAGAAACAGTATGTGCATTACAAAAACGTACAGCAAAGAAGTCTGCTCTACAGATTGAAGAGGATAGGGCATCTTTATTTTCTGGAGATAACAAATTCTCTAAGAAAAGAGCAGCAGAAAGAATGCTTATTTCAATAGCAGAACTCCACAAACTGCCTCATATAACGGCTGCTCATGTGCCAAGAGCAAAGACACTAGAATTTCTTTCTCCAGATGCAGTTGAGGCAGATGTAGATCCTTGACAATTCTATACTTTTTCATTCTTTAATGCATTTGTGTCAGGGATGTTTGCAACACATTTGGGCCAGAGGCAGTGCAAGTGGTTAAAAAGTACCTTTTAACGAATACTGACAGGGTCGTGTGTTGTCAAGTATGGAGATAAAAAAGAAAAATGCAAAGAGAATACATCTTCATTAAGATAACTATATAAAATCATCTTTGCAATGTCTGGGCTTATAACACTGCCACAATCCATTATGCCATGACTTATTTCACACTAAGAATGTTGACTTCAACATCTTTAAAATGAAAACGAGAACAGAAACAAAGACACTCTCCTTAGCAAAACACTGAATACCTCAGCTAAAACAAACATTATTCTGAGGAAGTCAGTGGGGTCACACCAGTTCATGAACTGAAAGTGGGGTCCTATGTGAACACCAGGCCCTACAGAGCAAATCAAAAAGCTTGTTGTATTCTGTTTTCCTTCTCTTTGTAGCTGGAAGCCAATACTGATCAATTAGGAAGTTCACCGTTTAAGTCAAGCTGTCAATAAGCGTGTAGAACTACAATATTTCAGTCACACCTTAAAAGGCCCCCATATGCTGCTGTGAGTTCACAAGGGCAGGCAAGCTGCTGCTGCTAGGCATATCTGATGCTCAGCAAGGACCAAGTCTTAAGAAAGACAGCTGCTGACAGAAGGGAAAACATGGAAAGACTCGACCTGAACAGGTATAAGAAGATGCCCAGATTACACAATCATTGTCTAACAATGGTACGTTGACTAACCACATTGAAGCTCAAAGATGTACAGTCATTGTTTAATGGGAGGAAGATCTTTTGTTCAATAAGCTGCACATAAATTACACAAAGAACAAGAAATCCTGCTTTAACATACAGTTTCAGTAAGTTAAGTATGTATTTGGAAACAACAATTTTAGTAACAGGATTCTTAAACAAAATGATACAGCTTTACAAAGTCTCTTTAGAAACTATCCTCAAGAGCACAAACAGTTGATCACGAAACCAAATTCCTTCTTTTCTTGTTCATTTTCAGACAAAACTGGCATACAAAAGATAGCTGCATAGAAACTGAGGTAAAACTTTTTACTTCCATTTACAGCAGATAATTAATTTGGTAAAAGATGAACATTTGGCTGTTTCATTCCACTAGAAACTGCTGATTTTTCCACAGCTTAGATAAGCAGTAATAATAGCAAAGACTTTTTGTCTCCAGAGAAGTGGAGATTATTTACACTGAGAGCCTGATAAACAAACTTATTCAAGTGCAATACTCACTTGACCAGTAAATGACTATTTTTATTTCTGTTTAATACTTAACTGGACAAACAACCTGGCAAACTATCTTCCAAGACTTACAATGGTCACTTCATTTTTAAGTCTTTGAACAGAGAAACAATCAAAAACTTGCCTTTACATACTGTTAACTCCTGTGTTCATCAAGGGATATGCAAAGTATTTCAGGACATAACAACTAGCATTATTCTCATGCCTGGGAAGAGAATCTAATTCAGACTCTGGAAATACAGTATTTCTTTATAAATAGTCACAACGGGAGTAATCAATGAGCTGTTTCCAGACATGCCTTCATATGCTGCAGAGAACAAAACTCTTGCTGCCAGGTCACGCAACAGTACAGCACATTTCACTGGACCTCAAAAGGCAGTGGGCAAAAAACTGGACTTGAAATAACATGCCTTGCAAATTCAGACCCATCTTGACACAGATTTCCAAAGACTGTTAGCATCCCAGTGAGTCAGACAAAGCTCTTATCAACATTCCACTCATCTAAAAATTCTCTTTAAGTTGAAAGTTACTATGATTTCTTTTGATCATGTGCTAACAGAAAGACACACACAGCAGAATATCAGCACCAAAAGTTATAGAGCCCTCAGAGTTGGAAGAGACTTTGTTATGACGCCTATTTTTTGAAACAGCCTACACATCTTTTAACATGGGTATCACTAGTCTGCTGAAACATTTTTTGCCTGGTATTTCTCCAAAAGCTAATGTAAACATTGCCAGATTCGCCACTAAATTCTGTGCAAGTTTTAAAGATAACAACTTCCCATTTAAGAAAACAGAACATTAACATTCACTACAGAGACCTTAACAAACCTCACCGTGCATGCTTTCCTTTTGTAATGTAGCCAGGTTAACTACATCCACTTGTATTCCAGACTTCATTTCAACTTTTCCACTCTACCTCAGTTCACTGAGCCCAGCAGCTTCCTGTGTCGATGCTTACCCAGCAGTCACAGAGCAGTTTCCCAGCACCACCCCAGCATACCTCATTGAGCGCACCAGCCGTGCCAGCAAAGTCCTTTTTTCCTCATTTGTAAACTTCATAACACCCGGTGTCTCAAACTTCTGCCGAATCCATTGGCACTGCTCCACATCATTGATGAACATAAACTCCAAGCCTATGTGCTGGCAGTAGGTATTCTAGGATATAAAAGCACCAACACGAGTTGCTTTAGGAATTAATGGGATATGAAAAAAACAAGTCGAATTTTAAAATTGTACTTTCTTACTCTTCTGAAAGCTATCTTGCCTTATCCCCTCTCCCCCTACATTTTCCTCATACTAATCCTATGTGCACATAAATTATTTTATTGAATCCTGTTTTTGTCTCACTAAATTGAAAGCTTTCTCTATGAAATAACATCTAATAATTTTGAAGTGGAAGATTTTCATTTGGTAATATTTTCAAAGTAGGCCAACATATCTGCCTTAAATTTACTGGCATATTTCACCTAACTCAAGACTCCCCTTCTGGACTTATATTGTCCTTTCTTATATTCAACAGCAAAGATTTCACATAATTTATTAAAATGTATCCTGCCTTTTTTAAACGTAACCTAAAGTCAAGTAATAAAGACAATGAAAATACAGCTATGAAGCCTCATGCAAGTTATCTGATAGCTACCAAGGATGGAAATCCAAAAACAAATCCAAGGAGCTGTGAGCAGAGAAAGAAATGGAAAGCAACAACTATGCAGAAACTTCATAAATTTCAGCATCTTGTTATATTTATTTTCTTCTTCTTACCTCAAACTGAATATTTTACCAGAAAAATTGTTCAAAATGCAGTCAATAGGAATAAGAAATGGTGAATTTGAACACACAGCATGTGTTCTCTACTCCCTTAAAAAGTAATTCAATTTAGGTTCAGTGAAAATAAATAAATAAATAATCCCAAGCTCTGGTGAGAGGAAAGAAACTGGAAGGCTTTTTCTCTTTAACACAAATGAGTTCCTTGAGGCTTTTAGATTTTGCTATTGATTTTCTCCATCTACTTATACATGATAATTTTAAGGATTCTTTTTTTTGAAAATCAGTGCAAAGACATGCTGGAAGTACAAAAAAAATAAAAGCAAATTATGAGATCCAAAGCAAACACAGTAGATACTGTGCCTGTGTATTAGATAAGCTGCTGTAATAGTGTGTCAGATGTGCAAGCTAACACATCCTCTTACACTTCAGAAGATCAAAGCACAGAGCTCCTATATGCTGAGTATTTATTTATTTTGCTCGCTCTTAATTCAGTTCTGTGTTTCACTGTTTTAAAGCACATCCTCACCCCTATCCTAGTCCTGTCTACTGCAATGGATTTCATTACCATGCAACAGAAATCTCTACAGTTTCAGTACTACAAAATCGTGAAAAAAGCACAGTCAGGAACACTCAATTCTGAGTAGTCTATAAATTCATTATTAGTTATACTTACTGTCTGTAATTCCCTCTACTTATATTTATTTAAATTATTTATTAGCTTTGATGACTTCATGTGGCACAGCTGTACTATTTCTCAGAGAACATAACTCAAAGAAGAGGACTAGGGATAGAAGCAACGATCATCACTATCTATGAACTACAGCTGGGCTTCTTCAGTTTGGTATCCAATCCTATTTTTCACTCAGGTCGAAGTCTTACTAAAGACAGGGCATGAAGAGAAATCCCTACACATCCTGAGTATTGTTTGCAAGTGCTTTATCTGTGATAGCAAATAAACACAAGCTATAAAGGTTGCATTTGTTTTAATCAACATAAGTTCTTCTTCGCAAAACTAGGGCCTGAATTAATATTCTACATATTCCTTTTTTATACTTGTCCTTCATCTAAGTATTTCAGGTGAAACTAATGGATCTACCATCTCTAAAAGCAGAAAGAGTCATTTTTTCTGTCATTTGACTTGTATGCACGCTGTAATAATAAATGACAAATAAGTTCTGTGACTTCCAATTGGAAGTAGTTCATTTCTGCAGGGATGAAAACAAGTCACAAATCAAAGACGTCATACTGACCTCCAGCCGTTTGATGATCTCTCGTAAAGAAAGACTGTTCTCATTTCCTCCTATGAAGGTGGTTGTAGGTAGCTGAAAGACTTTGTCTAAATCTGATTCATGCAAGCCGTAAAAACCTAAAACGAATGCATTATCAATTTGCAAAGCAGTGTGTAAGGCAAAAAGGAAACTAGACCTGTTTTTCAAACAATCACAAACTGAAGTTTTATAAAGAAATACTGAGAAAGATTAAGAATTGAAAACGTGAATACTTCAAAGGCATTCCTTATTATAATGCACTTTACTCTGTATTTTAAAGTCATGTCTTAATTAAACAGTCACTGTTTGGGAATTAAAAACCGTTCTTCTTTAAATGCTCTTAAAATTTAATCATTTTAACACTGCCATTGACTCAGCAATGCTCTGTACTATATCTTGTACTTCGCTGTTAAGTGAAATGATTAATTGCAATGATCAGGATCTCTTCTTTGTGGGGGGAAACAAACAAAAAACCCACAAAACCAAACCAAACCAAACCAAAAAGAACCACTTCCAGAGACAGAACCAGTTGGTCAGATGCCTACCGCATTGATGTATACAATATTAATAATTAAAATAACACAGCACATACAATGCAACTCTGCCCAAACACTCCAGCACAACTGTGAAGGCATTTCCTGCTCTCTTTTCATGGGGCAGTTAGTTGCAAACAGCACTGAAATAACCCGTACAGCTCTATTTCCAAAGCAGCTTATAAAGCAGATTATCCCACTAAAACGAAGTGTTGTTCAAGCGTATAATCTCATCCTCATTTAGTGCTATACAAACCTGTGGTTGAGAATACGGTTAAAGAAAATATTTAACTATCGTGCAGTTTCAAAAGCCAAAATACAGCACAGACAAGACTGACATCAGTGCAAGTTAAAGACTCTGTGAGACAATATTTAATCTTCACTTGTTAATGAAAAATATATCTAATCTTAAAACGTTTATTTTTATTCCAGTTAAGTTGCAGGCATCCACTTTAACACCGATCTGAAAGCCAGTGAACAACTTTTAAATCCTCATATAATGGTGCTGTGTTCTCTGTTACTTTCTGTAATATAAAATTAAAAAAAAAGAACAAACAACACAAAGATACTTTGTTGACCAAAAAAAAAACCAAACCAACAAACAGAACATGTATGGGCACACACAGAATGCCTGTGCTCTGTACTGCAGTACTGCATATTTACAGAAGCACCACTACATACTCAAAGAGCCATAACCTTACTGAAATTGAAGAGTTCCTCAGAGCAATTCTAGAACTTGAATGTGCAGTAAGTACACCTGTAACTGACTGCATTTTACAAGCAACTCCCAGAAGAACTTCCCTACCAGAATGTTGCAACAAAGAAAACGCGCAGGAAAATAAAACACTGGAACATTTTCTGTACTATCAGAAGCTGTTCTTATGTTCTCTGCCTGAAACATTGAAGGATTTTTGTGGCAGACAACATTTAAGATAATTCCAAACCTAGCCATGGAAATTTCAGCTCAGCTACTAAGTTCTCAGACACATCCTTCCCATATCTGAGAGTTCCAGTGTGTCTTTCCTGCACTCACAGAGCCAGCAGCATGATCTCTTCTGTCCAATCACTGCACTGAACTATCTGTAAAATTTAAAGAAATCTGTATGGACATCCCAACAATCATTTATGATCTGAACAAATTATCTTTAGTTAGTGCATACGCCTTGTAACGTTTAGTAGGTACTTTGCTGTAAGGCTGAAAAACTTCACACTGAACCTTGGATTTGGGTAAGCACCTCTCTGTCTACTGACTTTAGCACTCCACTGCTTTTGAATGACCAAGGATCAGAACTGCTTCTTTTTGTGCCACCAGAATCAGAAAACACAGAGACAAAGCAGCAGCAGTGTACTTACAGTAACACTAGCAGAATGTATTTTATCTGCTACTTACACCATGTTTTATGACTAGTCCAAAAAGCTCCCCTATGTATCCAAGAAAAAATTGATCCACTGTCCTTATCAGGCAGAATACCACCTTTTAAACAAACCAGGTAGATTGAAGAGTATGGAAAAATCAATCAGATGTATTCTAATGCAGCAAGAATAATGAAACTGATCGGTACTACTTCTAAAAGACACACCCTCTGAACAAGCAGAATCCCTCACCCTGACCAACTCTCGCAAAAGCAGATTCCAGTTTATTAAATTCTTTCAGCAAACTAAAATAATCACTGCTTCATTACATGCAGTTCATGAATACTGCAGTTCCTACACTTTCTTCTGATAATTTCAGACTTCAATTCTTCAAGTATAACTGAAAGGATAAGTACCAGAGGCTAGAATCCATCTTTGGTATGAAATTAATGCCACACTCCCCTATCCGTTATTCTGCTTACTGCTTGTTTTGACTGGGGAGATCTGAAGCATAATCAATATGAAAAAAGAAGTATCAAACATCAAGGTACAACCATGATTAAGATCATCGTCTGATGCATTGATTAGTAATAATTTCTAGTGTTAAAAAATGTAAGAATTTTAGTATTTTTTTTTACTTTATGTTTATAATTATTAAGTGAATTCACAGGAACCTTAACTGTGATTTCAGAGTAGAAATTCCATCTCCATGAAGTTTGAACCTCCTTACAGAGACTCAAATATTTAACTATTTTGTGATTTCATCAAGCAAAAAAGGCACAAGCTCTCCTGAAATGTCTTAATCTCCTCAGCCCAAGGAAATCAAAAAAGACAAGTAACCATTGCAAACAACAAGGTATGCTGTGTACCCACCGAGCTTATCGATTGTAGTGATTAAGTCAGATGGAACAAACGAATCCAGGTCTGCATCCAGAATCCCAAGAGGATCTAGCTGAGCCACATGATGGCCACGGATCTGAAAAAAGTGACAGAAAAACAAAATCACGGTAAAGGCAGACAAAGGGAATAAGTCACCACTATCTCTCCAAAGCACAAAGATAGGCCATAATGTCAAAACAAGCAAACACTGCTACAGTCAAGAGAGGGTCAGATTGGCAAAGTTTCCCCTAAAGAACTAACATAAGCATTATTAATATCTCCGGAAACATAAACCATATCTATTAATAACTGCTGATTACACATTAAGTAGGAATAAACCTTGCACCCTAAAGTAGAATTACTTAAAAGTCTAAATAAAGAAAGCTGATGCAGATGGTAAAATCTGAACCTCTGGATAAAATTCAGAAAATAATTTGTCTCCTTTTCTATTTCAGTTATTTTGTATTTTTGCCTGAACACCTTATTTTCAGCAGATGCGGAATACCAAACTATGGCATTACTGACCCCCCAAAAATGGACTGATGGAAAATAAATTTACACCGAAAGTGAAAAGATTAGTCTTCATGAGCCATGCTGAATCACATCAAGGAGGGATTTCTATTTTCATTTGAGCAATTTTGGAAATTTTAAGTCTATGATATGAATGATATTGAAGATACTAAAGAACACATAAGAAGTAGGGAGTGCAGTCAGCTTTCAGTAATCAGGATTGCTGCTGTGAATGCATGTCACAAGCTGCTATAGATTAAAGACCTATATTAACACAAAACAATACTACAGAAGGAATAACTAATTAATTCAATGAAGACACACATAACTGTTTTGTTTTTTTTCCTTACGACCTCCGTTATCCATGAGACTCTTGGATAATGAGAAAAGCTTTTCATTGATGAATATATGACTCTTTTCTCCATATTATTTTTCAAGGAGAAATTCACGTCATATGGGTAGAATTGCACTCACACTGCTAATATCCTAATTGTCTTTTTAAATTAATAAACTTCAATATTATTAATAATTCACATCACAGAGTAATAGAGAGCAATTAAAACGTGGCTTATTTATCAGTAGTAACATAAAAACACCATTCAGATGTTCTGTATTTGCAGAAGATTTCACAACAAAATCCATTCCACTCATAAGCAAACAAACAGAAATAAGGCATCGTTTTTAGAACCACCAGCCCTTCAAATTCAGTCTGGCCTCTGAGACTCTTTGCATCTCATGAATCACCAGTAATAAAGCTCTGACAGGCAAAATGATGCCCACGGCAACATCTGTGCCACTTCATTGTTTACAGCAGCACAAAGTCTATCTGACTGGAACTAAGCAAACAATTCTGTCTCAAGTGTCATCAACAGGAAAGAATTCACCTCCCTAAGCTACATCTGCTCTGCAGTATTAGCTGGAAGAAGATTATTAGCAAGAATGCCAAAACCCATAAGAGCAAATCAGTAAAGCGCTGTGCCATATTACATGCCAGGAGCAGTTTGGTCTTTAACTAAAGCACTATACACAATATCCACTGTGCCCAGTTTTCACAAGAGATAGAGAGGGTAGGAGTGAAGGAGAGGGTGAAGGATGAGCGAGCACCAAATTACAAGCAAATGTGAAAAAAGAGACAGCAAGCACACATGAGCAAACAAGCAAGACAGCAAGCAGGGTAGAAATTTCAGCTCAATCAGATGGGATAGAACAGTCTCGAAGTGCTCCATTACTAGCTTAGCAAACCTTTCTTCTACTGAACCATACAATTCTTTAATCTGGAAAATTTACTCATCTTTTCAAGTCAAAAGGATCCACATCAGTGACTCTTGTTTTTTAAGAGCTAACATTAAGGGCAAAATCCTGATACTGTTGAGATTATTTCACATTACTAGTTATTACAGACCTAAATAACCTAGCAATTATTGCTGAGGACAGCATATCCTGTTAGCATGAATTGTAGACTGTTCCCTGTAAGACAACCCTTAGCACAACCATTTTTATGAAGTTGGCATACTTCATCTCATTAATCTTAACAAAACTATGTGAAACAGGCAAATAGAAATGACTGATTGTTGTCAATGTCTCTAATAAATAATTAAATGTTGTATTAATATTACATCTAACAGGCAATTAGGAAAGCGTCACAAAACCACCCAGCTAAATATATATATGCATATATATATATTGCTATATGCACTAACTGTGACCGTCAAATGAAATTTAGAGTGCTCCTGAACTGCATTTGACTTATCATTTGTAAAACAATCTGCAGCTTGTGGCAAAAAAGTTTCATTATTTTTCTTGTTTCAGAGTAGGATACTTTAGAGATTGAGTATTTCAACTCTCCTCCTCAGCTGCAGATCTTTTAACATGAAGAGAAATGTATTTCTAATTTGAACAAAAAAACAGTTACTAGAGATTGAGGCATACCAAGAACAAAAATTAATGATGCCTTGCAAGTGAAGTTAACATTCTGCAGGCCATCTGAATGGCTAGTGCTTAAAGGGAAATCTTCCTTAAGCATTTTAATATTTTTTAATGGAATGTTCTTTTTTCTTTTCTTCAACCTAACAAAAGTCATACTTTTATTTATTTAACACATCTAGAATCCAAGTGTTTCCCTTTGAAAGCATTGGATGTACCATCCTCCCCACCTCCAGAAAGCTTTCTGTACTAACTACAGCGTTAAGCTCCGTTTAAAAAGCGTAAATGAAAGGAAGCAAAATCAAATGGATATGGCAATTGCTGTAATTTTTGTGGTATCTTACAAGAAAAGGAAACTTTTAAGAAAAACTACCTACTGTCTATCACAAACTGCCATACTGTGTGACCTACTAAGTTCTACAAGACTAATAAGTTAATCTACATTATCTTATGAAAACCCAGTTTAAAAATATAGTTGTTTTCAACATGAGGACATCTGCCACATCCTCATCACATAATATTTAGCAGAGGTGCTAACATTTATTCATTCACCGAGCTGGTTTTATTTGTTAGGAGTGAAATGACACTGAATACAAAAGAGCCACATGCAGGGTTTAAAGGACACAAACTCAGATGGACCAAGCCAAAATGCTTTAGTCAGCACTGATGATGGAGGCAGGATGCAAAAAGGTATGCTTCTCTGTTAGTGTCCAGCTTAAGTTTTGGAATAATTGCTCCAAATATCAAACAAAAATCCACGACTGTTCTGCACTGGGATAGAAGTTAAAACCCCACATCCAACTCAGCTTCAAATTAAAATACAATTATCTTTAATTGTATCAAAACAGTGACTTATTTCACTAAATCACAGTGCATCAAAGCAGGAGTCAGAAACATCATTCTAGACACAGATTCCAAATCAATAATAAATAAATTCAAGAGGAGCCAAGATATTGAACCATTTTAGTGTCTGTGTTCATTTTGTTAAGCACGCACTTTCCACTGGAAATCCTTCTTTCACTGTGTCCAGTGCTTCGCATTAGAAAAGCAATAGATTAACTGCTTTTCCAGAAGACCTGCTCAACAGACCACAAAGCAGTTTACCACAAAAACCATAAAACACTGACAGGTCTGAGAAATGAAAATTCTGTATCTTTCTCAATTTCATTTCATTATCAGGCAAAGGAAGGTCACAAATTGATCTAATCCCTTCAACACTGAATTTAGAGGGTATTAAATACCTTTTAAAAACAGACAGTTGCCTTAGGTAATCCTCTTTCATTGTTTGTCACAGACACATAGGTTTCTGCCATTTACAAAGACATTTCTATTCTATCACTTCAGTCAGATAACACACGCTTTCAAACATAGGAAACAGAACAGCAATCCCTGAATGAGTTTCAAGCAAACGTTGTCAGAGTAGCTTAAAGTTCTCAAACTTTTTGCAATTCTTCAAAATTTTATTGCAAGCAAAAGATAATAGGCCAAAGGAGTTCTTTATTACACAGATATTTCAAAGTAAACTTTGTACTGCCTCTATATTCACAAATCTTTTTGCTCCCTTACAATATTTCTCCAAAAAATTGGATTAACAGGATTCATATCTGAATCAGTGGTGATCAGGCAATATATGTAGAAAAGGAAGTTCTTATAGAACAACAGTAATAAAAAATGTTCCTCAACCATTCCTCTGATCTCAGCAATTTTACATCTTATCAAGAGATAAAATTCTTCATGCTGAGCAGAACAGATCAGTGCAAATCAAACTGTAGCTAACTTCTTGAGAAATCATGCACTTGTTTAAAATAAAATTTTAAAAAAGCAAAAAAAAAAAAATCCCATTAAAAAAATCAAACTGGAATATTTTGCTCAACAGAGATATTCAGGTTTGGGGATTTTTTGTTTGTTTCACACTGTTTTTAAGCCTTTAATGAAATGAAGATAGTAAATACAAGGCCAAATAAAAATACCTGAACTTGCTTTAGACTTGGAAAACATCCAACCAAAGCCACTGTGTCACTTCCAAAATCCTTTTTTCTTTTAGAGGAAAAAGGAAATTACACTATTTCTTAATTTAATAAAAGGGTTAAAAAAATCAGAGTGTGAAACAAAGTCAATTTTGATGAATAGCTTCTCTAAAAGAAATTCATCAAAGCTGACCTAAGCTCAGTACTTTCAGCCTCCCAAAATTCAGCCCCTGCTTCATTCATTATTTCTCCTCTCTTTTTACCTACAAATAAATAACCCTGCTCACATCAGAAACCCCAACATTCACACTAGATGCATGAGAAGGTAAGCACATCTCCTGTCTTACAGGGGGCTGAAGCACTTAGAACTGTAACAGACTTGAACTGTGAAAAGGTTTGCTGCTGAGGAGTGGGAAAAGTTCTTATTTTACTGCACACATCTGGACACTAGTACCACCATACTCTCTTCATATGATGCAAATCTAGTTCAGATAATTACTTCTTAGCATTCCAATTTAGTCAAGTAACTTTCTCAGTTGGAGAGAAAAACAAACAAACAAAATAAAAAAAAAAACAACAGAAGACAAAAACATTAAAAGGAAGGAAAAGTCACAACGGAATGAACTTCTCACCTCTTCCCCACAGTACACTTACTTGGTATGCTCTTATCAAAGACTGCACAGCAAGATGATCTTCAACAAGCTTTTCAGCTTTCCCCGGTGTCTGAGCCAGGCCATGGCTCTGAAGAAATGATGCCTTTCTTTCCAACTGATCTGGTAGATGAGGATCATACGTTTGGCCAGCATTAGCATTACGGAAAAACAAATCCCAGGACTGGACATGTGCACAGAGAAGGAAGGAAGGAAATTTCTTACTTTAGATGAATGCTTCAATCAAAGGCAGCGGCTTCAAGCTACAAATTGCATCTCACTGCACGATGGTATTAAGTACGACTAACAGTCAGCAACAAAAGAGCATATTCAATGCAGGACAACAGCTCTACCTTTCTGTCTGTCTCTGTAACATCATAAGCAGCGACACAGAGAACAGAATATACCAAATGGGAAGGGCCCCGCAAGGGTCATTAACTCCAGAATACATGATAAGCTCCACACCTTTGCAGCAGATCTCCGCGTTTTCATTTACACAGAAACTTTTTTGTCTGTCCTCTTAGACTGACCTTATTCAGTGGAAAACTCCAGCACATAAGAGTGCAAAGCACCTTGATACATAACTCATTCACACAGCTCTTTTCAACTGCAAAGCTGATTCACGCAACCAGTAACAGGTATAATTTAATGTTGTTAGTAGAGTTACCATGCCACTAACAATGAAAACCTTCATAAAGGAAATGAAACCCTTTCCTTTAAAGACACTTAAATAATTCATGATACTTCAAGATATTCAGCAAATATCATGACTAGAATCATTCCTTAAGAACTTTTCTCCAAGAAACCACTGAAAAGCAACTACAGCTCTGCTGAGTGAAGCTTTGGTCAAAGATCATTTCCTTGTTAGCTCAGGACACTTCACTATGAAAGAAATCACGGCCCTGCTTTCAGTTGCAGAGGACAAGTTTAGAAACATTTCAGAATTAAAACAAATGAAAAATCCTTTTACTTCCATGTATACTTTTACATAATTCACTTTAAATATTCATTACAGAACACACAATAAAGTAATAACAGTTATGCAACAAGAAAACATTTATAAAATTATCTTTTTCATTCATAAAGACAGTATTTATATTGATATTTCCGTATGGAAGAAAACACTTTTAAGGCACCTCTTTTACTTTGTTATTAAGTTGGACTGCTACAGATATGATATATGTATTTAATTAATCAATTTCCTCTTACGTAGACTTAATGTAACAGTCTCATTAGTGCACGCCTTAGCAAATCAAGACACGTGGATCACATGTGGTGGTTAGTTTCAGAAATAAGTCATGCTTATCTCTTATTTTTCTTTACTTGACACCTTACCTGTCACAATTAGAACACAAGTCCGAATTTACACAACATCCTATAAATGGTCTACAGTAATTTATCTGTCTAACAGCATTGCCTCTGGTGTTCTCTCTATACATCTTACTCCATAGTAAGAACCATATTGTTATTCTATGCCTATACAGCACACAGTCTGAGAGTTTGCAGATCCCACACCACAGTAAATCAATACCACATATTTGTCTCTAAAGTAAGGTCACTTGGACTGAAGGAATTACTTTGGCAATACAGTTATTAATTTTTGTATTATTACTAAGTTCCAAACACACATTTGGAACCACAACGAATCTGACATTTGGTACTCATGCAAAGTTTCAATAAAGAATATGCTTTGCTTATCTTAAGGTTCTTCTATTTTCTCTGCCGTGGTACATGCAAAGAGATGACCATATTTCTTTGTTTCAAGTTCTCACACACTGTCCCACAGAAAAACTGAATATTAAACTAGTAGACTGCTGAGACATCAGCTAATAACATCCAAGCAGATCTGCCCAACAAGCCACCTGGTTAAGAGTAAACACAGGAGCCTTTCTGCATGCAAATTCACAAGTACAAATAAGTAACTTCAAAACGCTTAAATATGAAGACACCTTCAGATAGAAGAAACCTACACTATTTCTTAGTGCATTTTTGAACTTATTGATTTGTTGAGCCGGTTTGACATTTAATCAGAGGGGAGGGAAAATATATCATTTAGCTACAGAAAATTAGTTTTTTCTAGACACGCATCCATCAAAGCCTTTAAAAAATACTGTACTGCCTTTCAAGATTGATACAGGATTACAGTCTTCAAGTCTGGTGTATCAATGCCAGGTTTTGGCAAGAGCATTTACCAACTGACTGAAAAATTAGAAGATAAACTTGGTCTCACAGCATACCTAAGGGTTCTCAATTCAATTAGTGAGGTTTTTTTAAAATATGGTATTGAGAACTTACAACAAAAGAAAAAAAATGCATCTATGGGGAAAAAAAAATCTAAAGTGGCACACAAGTGATACATGATACCTTCTTCTGCTTTTTTTTCTGACAGCAAATTTCTGTTGCAGTTAAAGATTATTATAATTTCTCAATTAATGCCATACAATTCAAGCGATTGAGTGGCAACATTTTACTCATACAGTAAACAGCATTACACTTAAAACAACTAAAATATCTATTACCTTGCCAATGTGCTTTTTTTTTTCCAGGTGAAATAATATTTATCAACTGCAATAAAGACAGTAAATCCCTAGAAAGGCACACACTGGGTATCACTACATAAAAACAAACAAACAGAGACAAATAAAGAAAAAAAACCAACAGCCTTTTTCCAAGTACACATAACAAGAAAGTGATTACACACTCATGGTAGAGCAGTTGCATACAGGATAATACACTAGGCATTATGTACTCAATATCCAACCACGCAATTTGTAATTAATCTTGTGATAGTTATAACTGAGCCTTGTCAAGCTTCTCCTTTATGATCTATGGCCCTGACACCACAATGCAAGCAGAAATAATGATACCTTTCTCAAAGCCCACGTCATTTTATTCTGATTGTTGTTTTGGCTACTCTAATGGCAGGAAAATTCAAAAGACAAGGAAGAGTAGACAAACATAAGGAACTGATTTGCACAAGGAATAGAAGCTCCTATGAAATACATCTATATTAGCAAATCCATATGCACATACGCATGGTATATAAAGGAGACATTCTTAGAAATGTCTTAAATTTTAAATGTTTTAAATAAACATACATGGCAAGACATAGCTAATCAGTTCTTCTGAGAGGAAAATAACTTGAGGAACTTTGACTAATTGGAGTTTTTAAGTAAAAGGGAATAGTGTGATCTTAAAAGCCCAGGAAAAACAAAATAGTCTTTTCAGCTCATTAACAAGGAGAAACATCCCTGTTGATAAGAAGTAATTATCCATGAGGAAAAAAACCCCAGGAAAAAAAAGGAAGGAGAATGTAACATTTAAAAGCCAAGCACAAACTGTGTCTCTAAACAACGCAGGACATAATGGATAAAATAATGAAATCACCGTTTTCTGCAGCAGAATGACAAGATGAGAAATTTACCTTGTGTCATACAACTACAGCATATATTTTCCTTATTTTCAAGAAAACAAAATTACTGAAGTTCTCAACATTTTTCTTTCTGTTATTTCCCCCCCTCAAAGGACAAGCTAAATAAATTTCTCAAAAAGATAGTTAACAAATAACCAAAAATGAAATTCATTGATGAAACACAATTTTAAAAATTATGTATGATTACATTAATCTCCAGCCCCAACTGAAGAAAAAAAATACAACAAAAGCACACAATAATTTAAGCACAAACATTTGTAAAGTAATTCATTACATCTCCCAATCATATACTTTTCAATCTCATAAAGCAAGCAAACTGATGTTACTTCAGTTCATTACTGCTGTAATTATAGTTTGCACAATTAACCTGGAAAATAATACACACATTTTCAAAACACTTCTTGGATTAGTGTGGACCCACTCCCTAACCTGCACCCTATTCCACCACAGTTTCCATTACTCTGACAATTTGTTCCTGTTGACATTCAACCTACAAATCTCATCAGGATCCATCCTGATAGTGCTTCAACTGCCAGATGAAGTGCACAGCCTCTCGGCACTCAGAACAATCGCCTACGTTTTATCTGCGGCTTTTCTCCCTACGAGGGCGGTGGGGCCATCGAGGCGGCCGCACTTCGGGGACGCGGCACGGCCCGTTCAGCACCACGGACAGCTCCGGTACATTGCACCAAGCTCCCGGCTCGGCACCAAAACTTGCCGGGCTGTAATGGATCTGAACAAGAAAGGTCCTTCACGTTAGTGAAAGATGGTTGCCGTAAGTTGATACAACTTGAATACAATCATATATATCAAGACGCCACAACACTTCACGAGGAGTTCATGCACACAGCATGTTCACAATGAAAGGGATGGTAACAAGCCGTATCACCAACAGCAGATGAAGGCCTCTCATAAACTAAAATCAATAGATTCACACAACATGCTGCCTTGCTCTACACTGGTTGTCATTGTAGCTGGCAGTGACAAGAGGAGGAATCAAAGAGAAATGGCATGACAGAAGGAGCCACCCCCGGAGAAGGTCTCTTCAGCTGCGAGTTAAAGAACAAGACAAAAGGCCTGGCACCTGTCTCCAACTGGAACAACATCCAGCCTTAAGACTCGTTACCGTGTTTGTCATCTTCCAACAGAAGATCATCCTCAACATCCAAAAAAAAAAAAAGCAGTTCAGAAACTGCATATTTTTGTCCCTTTTTCCTCTTGACATGCATCACTTGCATGTTACGCATCTTGCACATCCCTAGGATAGATCACCAGACCTACAGCAACAAGTTCCAAGTGATATTTTGATGTATGTGCCTCAAGAATAAGGGAACACACAACCAATTTGGTAAAACATTTTGTACTGCTTCTGCAGAAAATGACTCCTTTGCCTTAGAATTTATCTAACTTCCCATCCACTTCTTAACTTAATAATATACATGCATCATCTTAAGAGAGCCTTCCTTGTCAGCAGAAAGCTTATTAAAAAAGAGTAAGTCCATGTATTCTGCCCATTAAATGGGATTTCAGCAACAAAACCTAAAAACAAAAACAAAAACCCAACAAAAAAAAACCCTCAAGTACCTGTAGCCTGGGGAGAGAGGACAGAGTAAGTGCTTTCCAAGATACCTAAGAAGGCTTTTCTTCAGATTTGTTTTTTTAAGGTTATGACTTGCACAATTACCTAAAGGAATGTACATTCATTTTCTTCAGGCAGTTAAGAAGCAACATCAACATAAGCTATTGTATCCTCTGATATAAACTTATTACGATAAGCTAAAAAACTGAAGTTATTTTATTTCTTTGATCTTATTCAAGGTCTGATTAATTACTTCACAAACTGCTTGACATCCTTTCCATGGAAGAATGCTGAAAGTTTCTGAGTAGTTGACTGTCCCTAAAATGGACTTCTCATTCTTTCAGCTCAGGTCACCGAGCTCGTGGCTCCTCTGTACTTTTGTTTTGCTGCAATATAACATGTTAGATCAATCAATATGTGGGAAATTAGTTTCACATTTTTCATTTCATACAAGACTTTTTTCTGGACTTTTTACAAAGCAAGTTAAAACCGGAAAAATCAATTCTGCTCAACCTAACAGTATCATTTACAGTTAACTTTTTTTACTTACCTTATGTACACTTTGAGGGTTTTCAAGCCATGCATAATACATTTCCTCCACATAATTTGAATTACTTCCACTCAGGAATGGTTCTGAGGTTCCTGATGAAGCATAGCGTTGGCCGTGCAAAAATACCCTTCCGGCTATGTCTGGCTTTCGCAGAATTTTAATGCCATGCCACTTCACCACAGCTGCAAACAACTTCAGATGACTCATGTTTGTTTATTAAACGGAAGATCCAAGTCTATTAATAAGACAAAAACAAATCTAATAAAAACAGCAAATGCATTACAGACACATTTGGTCTTGCAGAGAAAAGTTCAGTTTTTGGCTAGCGGGTTCTTTGACAAAACCCACGTGTAGGCGTGAAGTCATTGTCAGGAGAGGCCACTCCATGATCATCTGTAGAGCTACACTTAGAGCTGTGGACATGCTACTGATGTCTATCCCCCACATCAAACAGCTCACGTCCCAGGTTCAGTAACTGGTAACATCACCCTTTATCTAAAGCAATCACGCACCACATGCCCCCTGAGCCCAGGGTCCCTGGGAACCGACGAGACTGCTAATGATTGACTTTGCTGGAGCTCCTGGCAACTGTGACTGCAGTCACTCATTAGAAGAAAGACGTGACCACTTACAGAGCCAAACAGGGGTAGGTTCAAGGAACAGTTTCAAACACAAGCACAGTGGTTAAAAAAATATATATATATACATATATTATGTCATATGTAATGACACTGACGAAACAATTATACACTACTAATCATGAATGTTAGTTAAATCTTGATATTGACCTTCCTGCTGAATCAAATAGTGTTACCTTCAGAAAAGTCTCGTTTGTCTGTTTGTTCTCTAACTAGCAACATTTATATCATCCTTTTAATGACCTTTTACCTGCTTTTCAATGGAAAGCAGACACTACATAACTCTGACGAGAAAAAGAGGAGTTGAATCTTGGGAATGCTGAACACCATCCGCTTCAGCAATGACGAAAAGAATCAAAGCTCACTTTCAGAATAAAAAGAACGTATGTAGCTTACAATCAGGCCAAAAATGCTCTAATTCTACCGCTGGAGATGCTAAAATTGCACAATAACAATAATGTGAAAACAAATTATTGGCAATATTTAGGCTACTACTATGCTGAATCCTCAATATATCACTTCTACCTGTCTACCAGCATTCACTTGCCATTTCTCATCTCACGGATTCAAAGCTTGTCACAACCCTGACCTGTTCCTCTCTGAACACCTTGCCTACGATAACAGCTCCTGGGCAACAGCAGGAAGATAAATACTCTTAGCACTAGTTTGGAAGCAGATTAAGTCCTGCAAAAGCTCAGAGCAACTGGGACAACAGAGTTAAAAATAAACTGTCCCCAACAAAATTCTTTCTTAAGTGCTACAATCACCAGAGATACATAACACGATAAGATCTCGTGTGATATAACAGAAAGAACTGAGATACCAGCAGGACTTTCTATCTGTGCCCATCCTGCCAGAAATTATTACCCTACACCTTACTCTATGCAAATCCCACCCTCTACTACCAAACATCTGCACAGGTATCCCAAGGGGTGGAAGTTTGTTTCAAAGGGGTTAGTAGCTCTCATTTAAAGTGCTTTTCAGAGATAAGAAGGAACTAAATGACCTTTTTTTTTTTTTTGCTCAGTTCGTTGTATTGTAGTAATAAACTTCTTAAGTAGATTTAATTTCACATTCCTTCTTGCTAAAATGCCTGCCTGGAGATGTGTGTGTGTGTATTCTAGCACTCCGCAAAGAATGTATAGCAGAACAGTTTATAAGGGAGATTTGAAAACGGATGCCAATTCTGCATGCAACATTATATAATCGAAACAGAGAGTTTACTACTGGTACCAGTCTCTTCCTCCAACTCCAATCTGAATTTCAAAATGAGGTAAGAGCCATAGTCCAATTTTAACTATTGAATATAGAATCCACAGATATGCAATACATAATTTCTGCAAAGATATGAAAGTCACAGGTGAATAAAACAGTTATCAAAGACACTATTCCAAATCCATAAATAAGCAATGCTTCTATTTTTTATTTAGATATGAAACAAAAATGGACGAAGCTGCCAGCTGTGTAATTCCAGTCAGATTTCTACTACAGATTAATTTCATTCAACCAAACTGATTTTTTCTTCTTTCTCCCACCACTCTCCAGCACAGATGTCAGCTGATAAGCAAATCGGAGACCCCCAACATGTTCACAGACCATTCCAGCCCACTCAGCCTTGAGACTGTCTGTCAAAAATCAGCACACAGGACAGCACGCAGAAGCTGTTAGGGTTGTTCCACTCTGCTATGTTTCCTAAATCAGCTCTGAAATGGAAACATAGATTGGCAGGGAATCAAGCTGAGTGAGAAACAACCTAAAAGAAGATATTAATTAAATCTCTGCCAGAGGTCATAAATAAGAAAGAAGCAACGAACCAGACAAAGAAGAACCCAATATTTAATGCGCCAAAGTGCCTTTAGGAAGTAAATGAAACCTGTAAGCAGGTGAAAATTTCTACAGTACAGTTCTGCAGGACTGCGTGCGCCTCAAGTTGTGAGCCAGCTTTCACCTTGGCATTCTGAAGGCATGACGTAATGTCACAGCCTTGTGAGCAGTCCCGGCCAGATTTCTAGAGGGTATCAAACACTTGAAAAAGCAAACAGCGAGACACTTCCATGAACAAAGGATCCGTCCAGCTTTCTTCTAGATTACATTAAACAAAGATGTTACAAAGTGAGTCACAAATGAATCAATATTCTCCTGGTATTGCTTGCACTAGTTTCCTTAGACCTAAGGAGTCCTGATACCACTGCTAACAGATATTCCTTAGAACCTGATCCTTTTACCCAAAAATGCTCACGCACTACAGTGTTCATTTTCTCCTATATGCAGCATGCAATTCACACTGAGTGCTCTTCTTTGGATAGGAAAATTCTAATAAAGCAATGCTAAAAAAAAAAAAGAGAATAATGAGCAAAGTCTGTCCAAAAGCTTGCAATGGATCGCTGAGAGTAGAGGGGCAAGTATGTTGCCCACAGAATTATAGGGGTTGGAAGGGACCTCAATAGATCATGGAGTCCAACCCCCTGCCAAAGCAGGCTCCCTACACCAGGGCGCCCATGGTATGAAGATGCACAATCATCCACCCAAGTAGAACTGAAGGAAACATGCAGGCCACGCATTATCACAGAGGGAGCCCCGAGCCACGGGGACTGATTTCCCCGATACCCTTCCCCTTAAATTAAAAAAGGGATGCGGCTGGCAGCAAGGAAAGCGCTCCAGCTTGTGACAGAGCCCAGCTGCAGGCTGACAGCGAGCTCTGAGGCCGCAGGGCAGAAGGCCGGACGGCGGGGAGGGACTGCCCGCTCCCCTTCCATCCCCGCCTGCCCTGCCCGAGCCGCGAGGACGCGACCCCGCTGGGCACAGCCCGGTCCTTCCGCCGCCCCCTCACCGCGGCCCGGAGCCGCCGAGGCCACCGACCTACCGCGGGGATGCGCTCCACCTGCGCCGGCCCAGCGGCCGCCGCTAAGCGCCCCGCGGGCAGGCCGCGCTCACAGCCCGGCCCGAGCCCCCCATCGCGCTGCGCTCCCCCATACCCCCCCACGCCGCCCCCCGCCCGCGCCGCCGGACCCGGGGCCGGGCGGGAACCGTTACCTGCGTCACGTGAGGCGCGGCGCAGCGGTGAGCGCGCTGAGGTCAGCGCGGGGCGGGGCCCGGAATGGCGGGCAGCGCCTGTGGCGAGGGCCGTGTGAGCCCTGAGGAAGCAGCAGACCTTGACAGAATGCCTCGAGCTGCGTTTAAGATATTTTCTTTTTTTCCACGCAGAGGCTTATTCCTTATTACGGTCATTTAACGCGATCTTCACGTAAATAAATGAAAATCTTTGGTACCGTGCTGGCTGAGCCTTCTGGAAAGTGGGGAAATACTGGTGGTTGCTGCATCTACTGATTGAGTTTTAACCTTATTATGGGCAGACAGAAGCCGTCTTTAGAGCGATCACGTTATGCTGACTGAAATTCAATTAAAAATGATAGTGAAGACAAGCAGACCTCCGTTTCAGAGGGAAACCCACGTGTCCAAGGCGACTTTAAATACCATTGCAGCAAACAGGGTAAATATGGTTGGACAGACACTGGGATTTCACTGCATTTTAAACGCTTATTTTGTTCTATGTAGCCTTTCCCCTTTTTCACAGCGTTTTAAGTCTTCATGCAATGGGAATTTGCATACTTAAAAAACAAAACAGCATTCTAATTGCATTACTGTGCTGTGGAGCAAATCCTAACTTCTCTAGTATTTACTGGGACTGTTTATTTCCCTCCTACCTCTCCTACTCAGCTTTCAGTGCCTGTCTCACCAGCTCTTGCTGCACCAAGGAACTGCCTCATTGCCGGTGTGCCTCCTTTGCTTGGAGTCACTTCCCTACCACACCGTGCCCTCTGAGCTGTACCCTTTTGCCACTCATCTGTTTGCTCTCCACTGACCCCCTGCAGTGGACAGTTGGCTGCTATCTTTGTACGGTTTAATTCTTAAAATTTCCATTCAGTTCCAGCTGTACCTACCCAGTTATGTGTCCCTTTGTTTGCTTACCCCTCCCTTTTGCTTACACCTAAAGGAAGACACATACACTATCCATTCTTCCTAGTGAGCTATCGCATTTTGAAACTGTCTGGGACTGAAGTCCATTGGTGGAATGAAAAGCTTAGAAACCATCTGCAATTAGGAGCAAGCATAGAGCTGTGTTTGGGATTTTACTTAGGATCATTCTCATGCCAGCTCTGTATCAATAGAATTCACGTTATATGTTGGAGAAGTCTTGTGCCGGATAAAATATGTGACACAGGATAAACACAATAGTATCCCTGAGATGGAAGCCACACGTGAAATTTTCTGTTGTGCTGAAAGACACACCACCTCTCTGTGATTTGTTTTTACATTTATCCCTATTTTCTGTATCATGTCAGCTTTAATCTGACATGCTTTCTTGTTTATTTGTCTCATGTTTTGGCAGGAATTAACAAAACTAGAACCAACAAAGCAAAGCACATTTTAAAGAAACTAGAACCAATCTGTTCTTGAAAATTGAATGTGTTGCCCTTTGGTTCTATTGAACGGCGAGAGGCACGATTTGACTTATTTTTTCTACTGTACAGAAGTGTGTGACTGTAATGCCTTGCCTCTGTTCTTGCTTGGTTTGGTACATTGGTTTCCTTGCTGGACCAGCAGCTACTTGCAATCAGCACCGAGGTTCCTGAGGTTAATTGCTTCACACAACTCTCTCAATAACACAGCAAGACTTCTCAGTAGGTTTGTTCCTTCAAAGGGTAATCTCATAGGAGGTGGTCTGGATACAGGATTACTCAGAGAAGGACAATCTCATTAAGAGCTTCCCCTCCTGAGATAGATATGTTTATGCATTTTTGACAACTCTTCATTGTTTCTGGTAGTTTCAGTAGAGACAACACTTCTCAGAAGTTCTCTTAAGCCAAGCAGAGAAACTCCATTTTATGTTATTTCCCAATGTGTTTATTACAGATTAACTCTAAAACCATAGATTGATAGATTCACATCTAAAGTACCATCTATTAAAGCAAGACAATTGTGAAATGGTAAAATGTACTTGCTTTGGGCCTAACAGTAGAGAATACCCTATGATGCTTCTTGTATCGGGTAGGCTAAACACGAGCCAGCCACAGCCTGGCAGTGAGGACAGTCAAAAGCATGCTGGGCTGTGTCAACAGAAACACAGCCAGTAGCTTCAAGGAAACCATCACTGCTCTTCCTTCAGTATCTGGGAGAACTGGGAGCAGTATCTAAGATGGAGCCATGCTCTCTACCATAGTGCCTGGCAGAAGGATGAGAGACTCTGAAATGGGAATGGTTCAGTCTAGGTAGAAGGAAAACACTTTTCACTTGAGGTTAAATAAACAGAGACGTAGTAGATTTGCCATTGTTGGAGGTTTCAAAACCTACTGGACAAAGTTCTGGTCTGACTGCAGTGTTAACCCTGTCTTGAGCAGGAGGTTGCCCTAGATGATCTCCAAAGTTCTTTCAGGTGTGATAGGAGCATTTACCTTTCATACCAATTTCATAACAGAAACTAATGTTAACAATTGCATGGTTATGTGCTCTACAGACATTCAAATGTATAGTTTTATACGGATAGCATTTAAGTGGTTTTCAGTTATTCTCTATTCTGAAATGTCAGGCTGCATTTCTGTGGAGGAAGCAGTATCTACGGGGAATAGAGTGCTTTATTGGAAAGCCCGCGTAACCAGAAGATGGCTTCTCAACTGATTCTGCCCAACAGGTTATTTTCAAGTACATTTAGTCACCAGGTATATTCCTAAGTAGAATCACACTGCAGGAATCCAGGTCAGCTTTGTCCAAAGATCCAGCAGCAAGAGACAAGCAGGAGAAAAGATTCGAATGAAACTCAGTAGAACATCAATTTAATCTGGTTTACGCAAATCTTTGTTAATGAATTTGCCCACTACAAGAATAAAAGCAACACTTCTCTGTAATTGTTCCTCTGATGTCTTTCTGTATAATCATTCAGATGTGAGTAAATATGGAACTGCAGCGTGTACAAAACAGCAGATGAGTGAGTAAGGGGTAGGTTAAGGGAAGAGCACTGATATACAACATTTAGCTGTTGGATAATGAACTCTTGTTGAAGTTACCAAGAGTACCAAACTTAATTTGTCATTGTATTTAGGTGGAAGCAGAAGAAATCTTCCCATTAACTGTAGAAGTAAATCAATACTGGTGCTGCAAAACGCCCTGCCAGCATTTGGAATGTTAACAGTGAGTGGAAGCAGTACTAACTGCTTAACCCAGAATAGAAAAAAAACATGCATTTTCTATTATAGCAATGGATTATGAGAAAACTGTTAGAAAATTGTTTAGATATTTGCAGGTATTTCATAAGGGAACGTTAGCAAAAAGAAGAGTAATCTTTTTTCGTGATAGTTTCCTTTTACCTAGATCTGAAATACACTATTTTTTAAGATCATCCCTTTAGGTGGAAATAAAACTTCAAGGTACCCTGACATCATCATACACAACAAGAAAATTCTCATCTCTTAGTCTACAACGCTGGCTGTGTTTTCCTCAGGAGGATTCATTTTGATTTTTGATGCTCTTTATCCTGATGAGGGACAGTGTAATTATCTTACACATGAGGCAAGATAGTTCTCCATCAGTTAAAACTTCTAGGGTGTATGAGATTTGCAGCTTTCCCTGGGAGTAAGGATTGCTAATGAAGCTTTTGAAGCTACAGTGACAGCGTCTGATTGTAATTGCTGAAAGGTGACTCTTGAAGAGATTTATTTGCACTAATCAACACCATGTTGTGCCTCAAAGCTAGAGTTCTCTTAGATGCACTATCCCTACCGAGTAATACAGCAATAACTAAACAGCCTTTTCTGTTTACTTTTGTTCTGGCAGCATACCTGTTGTTCTGATGGGATCCTTTGAAGCTGCTCTCCAAACCTGTTGTACAGTTGAAACTTCCTAATTTCTTTCTAACACTTTCCTCTTGCAGCTCCTGCCCCCTTCAGCCCTGCTGCCTTTTAGAAGAAGTGTTAATGTAAAATATCCAAGGGCTCGAGAGTGGACTTTAAAACATCAAATCTATCACATGCAGTGTAACACTCGTTTTCCTAAAACAGTGCTCATTTGGAAACACTCATAGTGCTGGAAGCACCTAGACACTATTGGAGTGATTCTGGATCATAACTGGAACAGCCTTGTGCTTCTTTTAATGTTTGTTGCCTGCATTTTACTGTCAAGTTGTTCTCCAGTAGAGTAAGAAATAGCCTAAGCACCTCGGTTATCAGGGTGAGCTTACCATTTTATATTTCATGACTCCAATTTTTATGAAAATAATGGTGATGGAAAAAAAACAGCACTCAAAGCTTGCCCCAAGCATGACATTTCATGTGCTTGTTTTACTAACTCCGCATTAACTGTTCTCCTTTTCTTCTAAATTCCTTGCAGGTATGCTTGCTGACACAGTACACGAATCCTCTGATTTTACCAAATCTTCATCTGCTGATACTGACCTCACTGAGTGACTGTAAGTCACTTTGTGGACTCTAATTGACTGTAAGCCACTTTGTGGACTCTAATTAGCCCAAGCCTTACGTAAATGAGTTTGAAGCACACAGTTCACTCCATAGTCCAAAGCTGCTAAGAATAGCTGGCACATACTGTCACCACACATGCTGTGCATGCGGTAGAGGCTTAGAGGAGTGAGTGGGAGCCTGAATTACGATCTCTTGTGCAGACAGGGTGAACCTTGCAGGCCATGGCTGAGATCATTGGCTAGACACGGCCGAGGAGGTGAGTGGCAATGAGGCCATCAGACCACAGTGCAAGAATATAAAGAAAGCTCTTGCTGTAAACAAAGACTTTCACAAGGAATTAACATGACACGGCCCAAGACACACATGGGTTTCACCCCTGAGGTCTAGTTTCCTGGCACTTGTGAGTTTTACCTTTGTATGAAGTAAGCACTGCCCGTATCTCACAAACTCTGACTGAGCAGCTGTCTCACACAAGTCCCTGAGCACCTTCTGTCCCATTTTTCCACCCAGCCCTCCTTAGACAACTTTGCGAACCCAGGCATAATCTTAGGAAATGCTTTAAGATACAAGCTACTAGTTAAAACATCATGGTACTTGGGTTGCTAGTTACTACTTGCATTTTGTCTCAGTCCTAGTGACGTGCTAGGGCAACAGAGAACATCAAGCTTTATTTATTATAAAAGATGTGCTCATTGTGATCTACAGTCTCAGGGCACACCCTTCCATGAAGCACTGCACGAGTATTACCAGATACCAGAATCTGATATTGGATTTAGCTTCTTAAGTCATAGTTCTGTTGAGTCATTGTCACAATTTTTTCTGAACAGCAAAGCCTTACCGTGTTCATTTAAGTATATAAATGAATTATTTGGCCACAGATTGATCATTTTTCATAGGTACAGTTTTACATGGGTCTGTTGGGAGCTTTTTCTGGACAATAATAGAAGCCAATCGAGAAGTAATTTATTGACATTCTGAGGCTATCTGAAGGTTACATGTAATCAAGATTTCAGGCGACAAGAGGGGAATGTTCGTTTAGAGCAAGCAAGAATTTGATTAGCCTTGAAACCCTTGAAATTACTGGAGCCAAAAGCTATCCTTGTAGGAAAAGGAGGTTCCTGCTGTCATCATGCAATATGGAAGGTGCAAGTTCATCACGTTGTTTCCAGATCCCACATACCAATTACTGATAAACAGTTTTAAGACCTCAAAAACTTTAAACAATCATAAAAAGTTACCCGTCTTCTGGCTGACTACGTACTCCATTTTCATTAAAGAAAAAAAAAATAAAAATCCAGTCCTCGCAATTGCCTTTCATCAAACGGTTGAACTTCAGATAGCAAAAACAAGGTTCAAATTTATTGCATTATTACATTTAATCTACTGGATTTGGCTGCTTTCTTTTTTTTTTTCCTTATGTGGAGCTGGTGAAATGAAGGACTGTAGACCCAATCAATCAGTAGGCGATTTTTTCAGCACGAAAGCTCTGGGAATTATCATCATCAGCAATGAAGTTTAAATGCCACTCAGCAGAGATTTACAGCATTGGAAGAATGAGAAACCTCCCTTTCTCAAAGTTACGGTATTTTCATCGCTTTCTCAGCACACGTTGGTCTTTTGGCCTTTCTCTTCGAATCACAAAGTTCTGATTTCTCACATAACATCCCTTCATTCCTGGCCCACGTTTGCAGCAGGTCAAGTAATTATGAATGAAAATGCCATCTGGTTGACACAGATTTCATTTATGACAAAGATTAAGTTACAAAATTTGTACTCCTGGCATCTTATTAATACTGTTCTACTATAAAATTCCTCAGGCAACAAATAAATAATGACTTAGAACTCCAACAGAATAATTACCTTACAACGCAGTCATTTTGAAGATAGAGTTAGCTCTGGATGTGAAAATACAATTTTTAGGACCTTATCCATAACACAATAAACGTGAAACACTTACTATTAATTAAATTCTATGACATTTTGGTTCAGGTCCAATCAATTCTCGGAACATTAAAAAACAACCTGTCATTAGTCAATAGTGAAATTTAGCTATTCAAAGCCGTTTTCTTAACCTTTAATTTTGAAAATGAAAATCTTCAGATCTTAGCAAAATGATCTTCTTGCCATGACTGAACAATGATTTATACAATATCTTTATTGCACCTGGAATGCCAAGTTGTTCCGAAGACTGAAAGAAATTAACACATTCAGCACTTTCCATCAACTTCCAGCTGAAGACAGTGCACATCAACACACAAGTGAACTCCTTACTAACACAGGAAGGTTCTTCTGATGCATCTCGAAAGCAGATTAGGTAAAGTACATCTAAATCTTAAGTGGATGCTCCTCAAAATTAATTGTCTTGATTTAGCTTTCTTCGCTTCCAAAAGGAAGTAAACAAAGTTTAAATCTCTTTAGTGATAACCCGAGTTAAGTCATAGTTCGAGATAATTAACTTGCCTGAGTGTTCCTCTGAAGGTACACCTGATTAGAAAACAGCGCACCAGATTGATTCAACAAATGATTTCCTTTCCGAGCTGAGCAGGTGAAATTCCTGCAATAGAAGAATTTGATATTGCATTTCAACTGTTAGTCCTCTGAAGCCAATGCATGCTAGGGGGAACATCCTGCACTCCCTACATACAGACAATTTTTCTCTTGCCCAGATGAAGATTATAGAAAGGGACAAAAGCTACTCTGAATTATTAACAGAACACTGTTAGTACTGAAGATGATGGAAACACTTCATTGGAAACTTATTTGTGGTGTTTTACACAAAGAAAAAAAACCCACAATCAACTGACGTAACAAGGCAGCATTTTTTCCATTTATTTCTTACTCTTGATTTTAAAACTGCAACATTATGACCACACTAGGTGCTTACACTTGTTTCCCCACTGAACTTCAAAATGAAAACGATGTAGTCGGACATGGTCAGAGCTCAGATTTTTGGCTCTTTGTCAGTTTTGTTTGGTTTCTCCTCCTGTGAGCTAAGTAAGACAAATTCAGCATCTAGTCAGGGTTTTCTTTCACAAAAGGAAGACATTAATCACACGGGCACCTAAGGAAACCCAGATAGATATACTGAACACCAACAGGTAGGAGATGGAAAAAAAAAAAAAAAAGAAAAAAAAAAGAAGAAAAAAAGAAGAAAAAAAGAAGAAAAAAAGAAGAAAAAAAGAAGAAAAAAAGAAGAAAAAAAGAAGAAAAAAAGAAGAAAAAAAAGAAGAAACAAAGAAGAAAAGAAAAAAAAAATCCTATCTTGCCTTTATTTCCTTAGAATTGAACTCGGCAATGATTGCTGGGAAAACCTAAGCATTACACTCAGAGGACACAGCTACAGAAAATTCCTGTCATAAATCTGAAAATTTTACTAAATTCTGTAAAATCTGCAAGTTTAATCCTGCTTCTGCCTCTGCTTTCATGCTATTAAACATTTTTTATTGTTTTCTTTTTTTTTTAAACAGGTACTCATAGCAATTTCTGAGAATAAATAATTTAAACTACCATTTATCTATTTTTCTATCTCCAGATATATAAGAAACCTGAAAACATTAGAGCTTTTCACAGGATCACCGTGCAAATCTTTGCCCGATTTAACAGCTCTCCAGCCTGAGAAGGTTTCAGATGCTCCACAGCCATTGCAGAGCACATCTAGCCACAATTTAGAGAGCTTTTATTTCTCCTGCGCTTCTGATGTTATTCTCAGCACAAACTGTAATTTACATATAAGTCATTTTGCAACCATACTTTTAGGCAAAAACACTATTAATGCCATTAATCCTTAGCTTAAGTTGGACAATAAAACAGTGACTACTTGAGGAGACATAAGAAACTGCTTGCCATTTCTCATGACTTTCCTCTGAATTCAACTTCAGCTTTTTGCTCAAATTACTTTTTGAATAATCCTTTCATAACGATACATGCTGTTACCGTTTCACACCTGGTGAAGAGTTCCCCTTGATTTAGTCCATTGCTCCGAACACTTGGAATACCGAAACGGTTCTCTTAAACACCGGAAAGGAAAAATACATAGGTGACGTCTCCCGTTTTTGATATCACTTGTTCGACTTGACAACAGAACCAGCAGCCTAGGATTAGGTGGTTTTTGTTTAAGGCAAGTTAGCTACAGGAAGCATTCCACATGCAATCAATTTGCTGCAATATGTACCTCACTCAGCACACACAGCACGGTGTCTGTGTTTCCTATGCACCCAGAAGTCTCACAGCACTGTACCACAGAATTATCAGGACTTAGAACATAGCAGAGCTTCCTTTAACAGCATTCGGAGTGCTACCTGCCAGAACGAGGCAATCTAACCCCAGCTGACAGCTCAGTTAAGCAGAAATTGATGCTTTTGTTGTAATGGAGCTATCAGTGACAGATACCTCCTTTATAGTTCCCAGGTCACACTCACTTAAGCAATGACAAACGAGCATGAAGCACTGTTAGCACAAAACAAAATCATAAACGCTAAATTTTTCGTTAAAAAAACTTGGGATGGCTGCAGCATCTCACAATTTCCACGGCTTTATGAATGTTTTCACTCTTCAAAAACATACCACTTCTCCTGGTTCCTTATCCTTACAGCTTACAACACACATCAACCCTTCTCTACCCAGCCACCATGGTAACATAAGTGCCATTTCCAGGCTGTCCAACACTGAACCAAGTGCCTCTTGGTGATATTATTCTGACCACATACATGAGAAAGGTTAAATCTAAAACCAGCAACAAGCAGTGTTTGAGGATCAGCCTTTCCATTTTATTTGCTACTGAAGACTGAAGTTTCCTAAGTATCACAAGTACAGTTCTGTCTGTTCCAGTTTCCTCAAATAAATGCATTAGATGAATTTATACTTAGCTAATGCATAGTTACTTTGGTTATGGCACTTATAAGATAAAAAGGGGCATAAATAAGCCAGAAAATAAGGAGCAACTGCAAAAAGGTGTAACTACAGGAAGGAGTGGTCATTGAGAGAGTCTCTAAATTAGGAGCTGCTGACAGAGGCTCTCTTACTAATCCAAATTTGCAATAGTTCCTGGAAAGTACACTGTAAGACAAAGCAGACCACATTGCTTCAATCAGTTTTTTTAATTGTATTACTACAAAAATCATGTAAACATCAGCATACAGATCCAGAAAAATCAATAGAATATAATGATGCATAAACGGTAGTTTAGAAGAATGTCAGGAATAGTCCATCCATTTATAAATTAATATATACAGACATGGGTACTCATAAGAACACCTCATCACTGAGGAGTTTAGGTGCCAGAGCTGTAGAGCAGACAGCAGCACTCTGACCCCAAACTTTGCTACGAGGCAACATTGCAATCCAAACGACTGCCTGTTGTTTCATACTAAGCATTCAGTTTAACTGCTAGAACAAGTATAAAACAATAGTTTTGGTAGGAAGTTTATTTTTATCTGAAAACATATAACAAACGTCCTTACAGTAATAATAATTAAAAAAAAAGAACAATACTCCATAAACAGGTTTCTAGAAGAGTGAAGCTTAAGCTTGCTAGGCTGCAAAGAGCACTGGGCTTCCCATTCTACACGATCTCCAAGAGCACCAAAATGCATCTCCAGCTAAAGAAAAAATTTCAGGTAGTTTATAAATGGAGAGTGGTAGATGGATAGAAAAAGTGAGGTGCAGAGTACATGCTGGGCTCATTCAAAATTCCTCCTTCCCCACACAGCACTGTGGGTACTTCAGCACTTTATTGAATTCCAGAGCCGTGGCAATCTAACAGCACTGATAACTATGCAAATCTCAGCTGTTTTGCTTCCAGAAAAACAAAACAAAACCAAGAAAAATGGAATCTTCTGCATGCAAAGTCTATTCCAGGAGATCTTACAGGACTGCCCTTGATTAAGTTCAGGGTCACAAGATGGAATGTGGGACAGATCATTCTTACTCAGATGACACATTCAACAGAAAACAAATCTTTTTCTTCTGTCCATACAGGCATATTTCAGAGGAAGAAGCGTATGGAAAACATATCCCAAAGAGCAATCTCCGAAGTTGTTCTTTTCCCTATTTGATTTCCCTATTTGAAAGGTCTTCAGTGAAAATTAAGCTGACAGATGACTAGGAAATAGTCGACGCTCCAAAAGCTTAACTGAATACACTACTACAGAGTATCTCCAGAGAATCTTTTCAAAACTAAATATAGATTTTCTGTTTCTAGAGTCAAACTAAAAAATTATGTCATCTCATTTGGTGCATTTCTCATAAAATAAACAAACAAAAAAATAATTTCCCCTCACAACAAAAATAAGCATTGCGCTAATAAAGACGCATGCATTTACAATAAAGGGGAAGTCACATCTCACCAGCTAGAGCTTTTCGTTGTGTTTTCCTCCAGTTGGTTAGAAACAAATTCTGCTCACCTTCTCTATAGGAAATCCTGAGTAGAAAGGTGAAGACCTGGCAGGTAGCACCGATTTTGTATCTCAACTGTTAATCAATCGGGTACATTTGCCATCAGCGCTGCATCTAGAAGTGCTATCATGGTAGAATCTAAATGTCCAAGTAAGAGCTTATGAGAAAACACTTATTCCTGTCGCCACAATCTCAGCCAACGTGAAAACACTAGGAGCAGGAGAAAAGATTTCTGCAAAGCCAGATGGTACAAGCTGCAAGGCCTGAAATTCTGAAAGTAAATCTTTTTCCTTGACATGTATGTGGGCGAACAAAACCACAGCTGGTAGGAATAATAAGAAAAAAATCACCCAAGCTGCTGTGCCTGTCACATTTGAAGCAACACTTCCCAGCTGCCCACTGCAGCACTGATGCAATGGTGTAGCACTCTGAAGTTATGTGTAAAGGTCCCAAACACTTTGCTGCTGCTCTTCCACCGGAGCAGCTCAAGCAGTGAGTGCTTTACTGCTAGGCAGACTACCAGCAGCTTCCAGTATTTAATTACTAGGTCATGTTGCAGGTTTGGAGATGTGTTATCAGACACCAACCAAATGGATTTGTTGATACTAGAGACATAGCTCACGACATTTTTGGCTGCTATTACTGATATTGCTCAGGTAGTAGCTATGATAGACAAGGCAGATCTGATACAGAAGGGGTTAAACTTGGCTATTTTGGCCTAAACTGAAATTGGGTTTAATTATTAACAGACAGACATTTCACTGAATTGGCCCTGTATGTAGAGCTGGAGAGTTTTTTCCATATATTTATCTGTAGTTTCGTGTAAAATATTAATGTACAACAGAAACAATAATTTGGTTTTCACAGCAAGTGAAAACACAGCTTTTACAAATCTTCTGACCTCTCTTCACTGTTATTGCTCCCACGCCGACAAAGACAACGGCACAAGTTCCTAACAAGACCTTACATTCCCATCCGTGGGCTGGGCTTCCCTCCCACTGATATGCAGGTGGTTTCCGTATGTTTGTCCCATGAGGATCTTATGCTCAAATACTGCAACGAAGGAGAACTGACATGAGAACATAAACAAAATTACAGCAGACCGTAATTCAAAGGAATGTGCCAACAACAGTGATCCTGGAGAAAATTCACGTATACTGATCTGCTTATGGCCTTGTTCAGTGTTGTAACAGACAGCACCAACAAAATGGTTTTAAAAGTTTAATGTATGAATGCTTCCTTCTGCTTCTAACTCTGATCACATATCTCATTTTCCCACCCTTCTGTTCTTCAGACTCTCCCTGCTTCTTCATGATAACTATTTCTCATTTGACCAAGATAATGCAGTTCTGAAATGCATTATAGCTCCTCCAGACTCTTTCCACATTTAACCATTTATTACAAAGCATATTAAAAACAGAACATTTTCAACTAAACATATGAAAATTTTGATAGGAACAATGAAAGTACCTTGGCAGTCTCAAGGAGGTAATCAAATTGTTACAACTTTCAGTAAGAACAATCTTTACAACGTGTCTCTCAAAAATCATTCTGAGGGTTATAGGGCTCCATGTACTCCAGCACTACGTTAGCACGAAATCTAGATACAGAGAATCTTCTGAAGTTTTTCAGCAATACCTTGATTGATTGAAAGACAAGCGTCTCCAAAATCTCCTCTTAACAAGGAGTAATGCAAACCAGACTTACCACGGAACTCCTTTCTGTACACACGTGAACAAGGTTCTCATGTATGAAGCCATCAAACAAGACATCTCACCTCTCAAACGTTGATTTTTGGATGTTTGGTAACTACCAATGCAATCAATACATATTAAGTTATCCAATTCATACATTCCACTCAGCAACTCAAACAATATAGCAGTGGGAGGAGCTGAACAATACTCTGAATAAACACATCTATCTTAATCTTCAAAGCATATCCCTTTTTCTTCATCATCATCATCCGTAGAATCTGCATAGGATTCAATGGTGTTATATATGAAGGAGTACAGCTTGACTTCTGGTCCTGAAGTAGAACAGGTTCTGCATTCTTCATTGTAGTATCGGAGTAGCAGCCTATAAATGTCCCCTTAAAAATGAAAACAAAGACTATTATTAAAGAAACATTCATTCATGCTAAGAAGAATGTATGGCTGCAACTGAAGACTAGAAATGCCTGAAACAGTGTCAGTTAACATCCCTAAATGAGCAGTGACAGAGTAGGTAGACAACTCCACAAGGGAGTGTGGCTGCTGGATAACAGATCTGACTAATTCTTCTTAATAAGTAAATAAATAAATAAAAACCAAGCTAAAAGCACTGTAATTCTCACCTGTATCAAGAAAGCGTAAGCAGATTTTTTAAGCCTTTTGAACTGTGTTAAAAAAACTTGTGCAAGTCTTCTGTGCACATGATTTATATTTTCAAAATTACGGACGAGAATTCCTAGGCAAGTTGTTCTACAATTCTAGAAGTCAGATTAACATTGCTCAGCTGACCCTGAATCAGAAGAGCTCTCCACTCTAAAAATGGGTGCAAATGAAATAAGGATCATTTGCTTGAGTTCAGGACTTGATGATAATAATTCTTACTGGATTACTTTTAGCTATACAGTAGTCTGCACGTACAAAAAGATTTCTTTATGCTCACCGACAGTTTGGTTCTTCTCACAGAGAAAAGTATGCATACTGTAAATATCTCGCATCAGCTCCACATCTCCAAAGGTAAAATAAACAACGTCACGTCCAGACTCAGCAGCTGCCAATATCTGTATTAAGGCTGAAAGAACAGGGGAACAAAGATTGCATGCATGAATGCAAGACAAAACACCACATAAGTTTTACAGCTAATAATCGTACCCACGTCCAGGTGAACAGTGCAGAGCAATGTAAACAACAGATAGAAAATTACTTCCTCTTCTAAAACAAAGTAAAGAATATTGGGCACTGCAGCTCAGAGTGAAGTATTCTGATGGAGTCGCTAGACATAACAACCTCCCTGATAAGCAATACCCTTAAAAAAACTACATACATACATTATATATATATATATATATATATATATATATATATATATATGTCTGTCCTCCCCAGTCCCATGCTGCACAGAGCTATCAGTTAACCAATAAATATGTACAACAGCATTAAAAAACAAAACAAAACAAAAAAAACCACAGATCATCCCATTATATCCTGGGTTTAAGCTACCTAGGATCAGGTCAGAACAGAATTTGTGTTCTCCTCTTTCCTTCTGAAGGAATGTAGTCAATATTTTTATTAGGTAACCTATTCAAAGCAGGAGCTGACCAATTTTTATTTTTTTTTGCCCATAATGAAATTGTGCAGAATGAAATACCACGGCTTGCTTTGACCTCTAAAAAGGGAGGTGATGATGTCAGCAATAAAACTGTGGTTCATTTCCAGCTTTATGTTCAACTCCCTGGACCAAACTGCATCTCAAGTTTGGTCAAGGGTGAAGCTACGAAGTAGACAGGCTTTACCTCTAGGGAAGAAGAACAAGAATACGTCTTATCTTGGAAACGCATTCTTGAAGATTTATGTTGGGAAATTATCTGGGGTATTGACCAATAATCTAGCTGAGCCAAGATAATGATCTGCTGCAGTAGGAGAGGGTGGCTTTGGTCCCTTCTCACTGCTTTTAGCAGCTTTCAGGTACTCATCAGCATCTTCACTGAGCCAACTCCGTTCACCAACCCGGCAGAAAAGATCTTTGACAAAAGAGTGAAGTTAATCATTCCCTGCATGACAGTAAGTTGAGTTGGCTGAGTGGAGGGCTTACTGAGAACCAGAGCTGATGAAAGAAAGAGCACCTGGGAAGAGAAGAATTAAAAAAAAATCAAACCCTTTAAGGCAGCACCCAACTATTAAAATAGCAGAGCCTTTTCCCCAAGCAGTACTGTGAGGCTGGGCTGACACAGGCACGTATCATCACTGACATATTCCTTTAAGGTCATTTTAAATCGGTCCAAACTCCCATAAACTATTTAATCTGTTACTACTTGTTTCGGAGCCTATGGGTACAGCTTCAGTATTATAATGACCATATCAATCACATTTTAATTATCTCTACTTATTAGGAAGAAAAGGAAAGATTTCATTCAAAATAAAACAGCATATGTACTGCATTGCCACCTGCTAGTGGAATCTAAACGGAAAGCTTGTCATAGGCTCAGTTAAGAAAAAAGACTTAAAATATCATTCTTTAATCAAAAGTCTTGTAGACCCATAGCTAAAATTATAAATTACATGAAGCACAAGTGAAATTAATCTCAATCTGGGAATGATATTTAATTAAACTACTGAACCAGCTGTAGATTTGGTAAAGCTTCAGTAGTTCAGCTTTTAAAGAGCCTAATTAACTGACTTGCACAGGGGAACAGAATCTAATGAATCTTCATATTAATTTCAAACAAACAAGCATTTTCACTTCAAACGAGAAATATTACAAGTACTCAACTATTTATTTTGAGTCACTATAAATCTCATAAAAACAAGAGGCAAAATTTCTGTAAGAGTCAGTATTTGAGTATTAATACAATACAGCACCACTGGAAACATCCATGCTACTGATACAGAAAAGACCACCAGAAACAGATCCTGAAGTACAGGGCACTGGGGCTCCCTTGTCTCCTGTGTCCCAGCAGATCTGAACTCTTCAGGAACCACACCTGAAGGAATACCTTCTTCTACTGCCCAAGACTACAGCATAATACAGATCTCTCTATAGCCTCTTCCTACTGAACCTTATTTTTTCAGATAAATAACACCAAGTCACAAAAAGAGTACTTTCTCAAATTTGTTACAAGTTAAATTGATATATTTATGAGATGCCTCGATACAGATCATCTCTTTTGCATTTTCAGTAATAAAACACTTAAAAAGAAAGCCTTTTTAGACAGCTGCACAGAACCCTGTAGCTGTAAATTCTTAAATCATCCTGTGGCTTCAGAAATAAGACAGGATCTTTCAACTTCTCTCCATGAGATAAACATATTTCTTCGTCATTTGAAGTCCTATTTTCTACACTAAGGAAATATTCCTAACTAAGCTGAAATATATCTCATTTATTTATCAGGTTATTGTTTCATAAAACTAAGTATTTTTTTCCTTCTCCATGAAGGCTTCTTCTTCTTCATCTGTGACCTTGATTGTTAACTATGCTTATCTGATGACAAAAAAAACCACGGTTCCACATAATTGAATACGTTCAATTATATCTGATTACATGAAATCACTCGGTTGTTCTGAAGTCTCTGTTACAGATCCAGACAATAGATTAACACCACTATCCTTTCAAATGCAAAAACGTTACATGAAAAATAGTTTAAACTATGGAAATAATCATTGCAATACACTGTCAAGCCTGTGTGGTCAACACTTACTCTGGGTTCACTAAATTGCGATACTGATAAACTCTAGAGTTTGAAAACATGTTAGAAAATGAGGAAATTATGAATCTCTCTAAAATGTAAAACAGTATTCAAATTTGGTCATAGCGAAGTGAAACCATGAAGAGGATTCTGCACTTCAAAATAATCCTATAGAGCATTTTAGAAAGGGAGAAAGAGCTTTAGTAGTTAAGGCTGTGTAAGAAGCATCTGAACTAAAGAAGAGTTCATTTGGTTATCACACATCAAGTACAAATGTAGTCTGACAAAAACATACAAAACAAATTACTGTACCCGTTTTGTAGCTCACAGTTCACAAAAAAAAAATTGTCATCTTATTTCCAGTTATAATTGGCTTGAAGAAAAATGTTTCATGTTAAAGACTAGTTCCATGCCCAATAGCACATCACTGTCATTTAATTCTCTTTATAAAAAGTATTGATTTTGCAAAGTCAACCAAGAAATTAAGCTTACTTCCCAAGAAGAGGATGGTTGTAGTGAGGTGATCTTTTTTAAGGCCTAACAAAAGAATAGGAGATGACTTCAACGATCATAGATTTAAACAAGCATTTTCATGACACTAGCACTGGCTGTTAATTGTTAATCCTGGAAAATGAGTGGGAATAAAATGAGGCTTACCCTCAAAAAAAAAACAGCGAAAAATTTAATATTTTACCTTGAGCTTTTAGTTTAATTTTAACTTAACTGAAAGTTCTCTGTAGATTTATAGACTCTCAACAACTCATGACTCATTTATTTGCCTGCTAAGACATCTTTTCTTATGGGCTTCTTCCTCAAACTGACTCCGCTCTCTCAGTCTTTGTCAGCATATCTCACTGCTGAGCTCTGACTGACAGACAGCAAAGTCAAGCACTCCAGTAAGCAAACCCTTTTCTAAAAGTCACATCCACTGTTGAGCAAGTAACAGCTTACATCAGATGAACAGTAAGGTTTGCATTTTTATTTTTTTTACTGGAAACATATAAGAAAAGAGAGAGATTACAATTGAGATTTTATGCAAATCAGAACACGTATTCAACCTTCCTTGCATGAACCATAATCAAGTATGATCAGATCCTACAGTTGGTATTGATGGTCTATAGTAGGAATGTGGTATCTGCTGCATTAGATATACTCTAATTAAAAATAAAAGAACATGAGAAAGTGAGAGAGATAGCAGGTGAGTCGGGAAAGAAAGAAGCGTGCCTCAGTGACTGACAGCCTCTCTGGCATACTGCAGTGTATCACAGAATGAGACATTAAGCACTGGCAGCAAGGTTCTGAAACCTTACAAATGACCAAGTCCTTTGAACAGCTTTGCAGTTATTAATTTTTAAGCAAAGGTTGTAAAGAGTGGTTCAGAAAGATTAACAGAATTATCTGACTGAGCATTAAAATGAATAGACCCTTAGTGAACTAATATTCAATATCCACTGTTAATATCCTTATAAACCTGGCATTTCAGAAACCAGCACGGCTATTTCAAATTTTAAACTGAAAACAGCATAATACAAATGCACGCTGTTTTTCTATTTAACATCACAACAGCCGTGTCCAAAGATCAAAGTTAACGAACCACATTTAACGTGGACAGTTTAACTACTATTTGAATTCTGGCTACAGTTTATTCACATTGAACAAAGGAAAGAAGAAAAAAAAAAAAAGTACTCTCTAAAAAAGAATACATCAAGTCAAAATCTAAGTTACTGGATTCATTTGAATCTTTACGTATTGCTATAATTTACCTTTTAATCTGGAGTCCCCTCCAAAGGCACCACATCCCCAGTTTCCTGTGGCCACTGCGGAGAGATTTTGCGGTGGAACGTTGGGTCGAGAGAAGCCACAGTAGGCCTGCAGGCAGACAAGAGTCAGAAGATGAAGGTGACAAGCACTTTGGTACACTATTTTCAAACAACTAGATGACAACAATCAGTATCGTCTTCTAGCAATAAAAACATCAAATAAGCTCAAAGTACCATTAGTCTTCCTTTAAGTTGAAAGTAAAGCCACGGTAGTGAAAAAGAATTTAAGGCAAGAATAATTTTGCCTTATTTGGACTTAAGTTAAAAATTAAATGCTGGTGCAGATTTCCAGGGATTTCAAAACTGCAGGTAAGTTTTCAGGCCAAGTCCTCTCAGTAAGGGAAATGTACTGGTGCCGCAGCGGGATGTCATCTTCTTAAGGGCTTTTAGTTAATGGGCACATATTTCCCAGCCAGCCAGGAAAGAAACTGAACAAAACCCTGTCTTGTCAAACACACTGTGAAGTCAGCAAGTGCTTGGAATGACTTCCAATGAAGAGGCCGCCCAAGTAAGAGTTCCCTGATGATTCCAATTTCATTGTAAATAAAGGACAAAGCTTGATCACTTTCCAGAAAAGAAGTAACACGCAGGAAAGTTAAGTACTTTTCACATTTTGATACAGAAACATGGAAGTTCTTTGCATGGTTTTAAAGCAATTGCTTTTGTATGGGGAAGCAGAAAAGCTGTCCCTATTGAACTACAGGAATGATTCTGCCTTAAGCTGTACACAGCTCTAGTCATACGGCAGCTCCCATTATTCAGAAGTAAGTGGTTGGCTTTCATTAAACATTTTTCCACATAGTCCTCACAGCTAACACTGCTTGAAACATAACTGTTCCCACACCACAAATTTTAGGGATGCACTTCTTAATAAGTATGAACCTGTCACTTTTATTATTATCACTATTAGTCAGTGGTCATCAAAACAGGCTCTGTGACATTTATGACCGCAAGTCCAAATGCACATCAGTTGTTCTTTAGCATTTGGAAAGTGGAACTTCCAACTGGAAAAAATTACTGACAGGGACAGACTTTATGAGGCAATAATCTCGAAGGATGTGCAAAGATGGAGCTATGACATCTCTTACAAAAGTATCTGCAAATCTTAATGCTGAAGTCAGGTAGAATTCTTTTCCCCTCTGAATAGCTGAGTTCAGACCATATTAAACTTGCTTTCAGTCAAACCAGAAACAAAGGTCGGCCTCAGACACTTCTCAAGAAAGCAGAGTGACTATCTGGTTCTTTAAAACAAGTAGATGCTATAGAGGAAAAATCATACAGACTCCTATGGAAATGTAAGCTGTAAGAAGAATCACTTGAATCGTTATTTCAATCATTTCTTAATGTTCCAAAGACACAGATGGACAAAACAGCCTCTGGAAACAAATGGAGGCTGAGTTATGCCGACTAATACAAAGTATATCCCTATTTAACAGCTTGCGTGCATATACTTACAGTTACCATGTCCTAATCTATTAAAAACAAACAAATAAATAGATCACAACCTATTTCACATATGAAAATTCTTCAGGTTAACAATAATTTTAAAACAAACTGAAATAACCAATCCCAGTGAGCACATTTGAACATACTTGATTTGTTAGAACATTAGTCTCTTCGACTTAGATCTGTTTACTACTATAGGAGTTTCAATTACTCGCACTTAAAATTTTCTTTAAATACCCCCAGTCTTCATCACAGTGAATCAAAGTTTCACATACCTACAGCTGATTTATTTGAAAAATCCAAATCCAATCAGTAATACTGAAAATGGAAGGCAGATCATAAATTCACTAGCGTAGAGAATTTGAATTTTGTAACAGGATACCTCTGAGGTTTACAAAATTTATTTCACTGTCTCTTTCAGGGCTAATTTCATTTCCAACCAAAAAGAAACCAGCTGATGAATGTTACTTTAATCACGAAGCCAAGGTTTTAAGACTAAATTAAATTAGTCCTTCAGAACTGCACATCATTTCTGGGGTGGGGGGGGGGGGGGAAACAACTGATAAGGCACATTCTTTTTCCTTTTCTAGCTGTAAGTTAGGAACACACTGCCCTGTGTTTGAATTTATTGTATTTATTTATTATATTTATTTATTTTAAATGCACCCTTATAGTATTTAATGCTCTCCTGCACTACAGAAAGTAGGGGACCTTCTAACAATTGTAGGGTGTCCTTACATCTAAATTCCTAGCTGAAGTAGAGACCTGCTGTATCTGTTATCATTTAAGCATGCTACTACTCTGTCCTTTTAACCCAAATATAAGTATGCTAAATAGAGTACAAACATTCTCATACTCAGCTGCCCAGTAAATAGGGCGTTGCATTGCCACAAGAGGATGCAGACCTCTCACTATCTATGTCTTATGCTAATGTCTAAGGCCCTCAATCTGGCCCACTACTCTTGTCAGCAACTTATATAACTCATATATTTTCTGTTTGAACTGGAGGTTAATACCAAGTATCTCTCATTATGACACAATTTAAGCATGGGATAATAGCAAAGGCTTCAAAAACATCAACACAGGTGGAAGCTGGCGTCCCAGATTCACAAACAACCCACTGATGGCAATTACCCACCACTGCAAAACACCACCTCCAAAGACGGGAAAGGACTGCTTTATCTTCACAAGAAGCAGCAAAAAAGCAATCATCTGAACAAACAAAAATCCCACAGACAGTCCAGGGCAGAAATCAAGGTTTCAGAAATAAGATATCTTACAACAATATCGTAAATTAGGGAGAGCAGGGGAGAGAAAAGATGCTCACTGCACTTCCTTTGTCAAAGATTTCTCGAGCCTGGCAATCTTGACAACTAGAACCACCACGTCTAAAGCGACTGGAGCTACCTATACAGTTTTGTACACACACAGCTAATGTAGGATAAGGTTAAGGACTGACCACTTTAAAAATACAGTAATAATCACTGATAATGTACAAGAACTATCAGTAGGAAACATGCTGTTTCTGATGTCAGTCTAAAAGCTTTGTTTAAAGGATTGAAGCCAGTCTGATTTATCAATCTTCTAAATCTTCCTCTCACTACAAGCTGTTTGACACGTCTCTACGCATTCAGTTGCAATAGCCCTTACAGATATTGTGTGAATAGATAGGAAATTTATGAACACTCAGATCTCAGCTCAAGGTTATATCAATATATGGAAAGATAAATAAGTAAATACTTCAGAAGTTTATCCAGAAGACAGAAGGAAACCAAGCGGCCCCATATTTATGGACTGTCACTATGTTAATACAGGAGGTACCAGCTACTCCATCCTGAATGAAAGGCTGATGGGATTCAGCACGGCCAATCATGGGGAGAGAACTCAAAAATATTATAGAAGCAGGATAGGGAAGAGTCAGCAAAATGTGTATCCCAACTTCATTTAAGTTTCTGAAGATTGAGTAAACTGCCCGTATGAACAACGTATCGAAGGATAAACCATTCTGTTTGACAAGCTTCTCCTTTAACAACAGATGCCAAAACTCTGTAGTACACCATTAGATGAAGATAAACAGTTTTCTTAACTGAAGACAAATATAAAAATACAAAAATATTTTAAAAGGCACTGCACTAATGAAGCACTAATGAAACAGCTTTAGACTGCAGGCTGCTTTAAAAAGTGACTTGCCTTGTTGAGCTCTCTTCTAATTTTCTCCGGACCAAACTGATCAAGGAAACGTCTGAAATGAAATGCATCTATGGCAACAATTTCAGTGTAGCGCCGCTGCCATTCATCCCTAAATTCGGAGTGAGAAGATAAGATGATGACAGGAAAATTAGTTCTTAAATATTGGCCATGTAATCATCATCTGAGATGAGCAGTTCCCAGCAGAGTTCTTCCATTAAAAGACACTAGAAAGGTGAGTTTGTGACAAACAACGGAGTGCTTACAATAGCATCAGAAAAGAGACAGATTCCCCTATGCATTTATAAATACTCTGGCCTAGACTCTGAATGTAAAAGTAGAAACGTGAAATAAATCTCATTAAATGGCACTGTTTATTAAGTACAAAGGAACACTGCAAGGTCAAAAACACACTCTGGCTCTTTATCCTCCTCCAAAATTTATAGAATCATAGAAGTGTTTGGGTTGGAAGGAACCTCTAAAGATCTCGTAGTTACAGCTCCTCCTGCCCCAGCCCTGGGCAGGGACACCTCCCACTAGTTCAGGTTGTGCAAAGCCACATCCAAACTGACCTCGAACACTTGATAAAGGAGAACACAATACATTGTTTATATTTCTATACCAAGTAGATTATTTTGTGTATTCACTACAAAAGCATTGTTGGGGAAATAAATGCAAGTGCTCAGAGTTTCCTCCTCAGATTCATGATATTAAATCTTATTTTGACACGCTAATATCACCTGCACCATAGCACACATTGTATCATTGCAAACTTCTTGGGACGTACTATAATCCATAGTTCAGTTATCTTCAGAAGATTCTGGATTCAATACAGATAATTAAAACCTGTTGATTTAAGAACTGACACGTAGCCAGGTATAATCATAGGCATCAGTAGTGCAAGGAAAACTGCTGATTAACAGGAGATAACTTTCTTAGCTTGTTGGCTCTTCTGAAGAAAGTAGGATCAAGCTATAAAATTCTATAGCAAGGCAAATACTTAAAGCACCAAGTTTTTAAGTTTAAGACATTTGTTTATTCCTTCACTTGAAATACTTATGTGGAACTTCACCTTGGGGTCTTATCTTCATGGCTTCTTGCCCACCGATAAGTTTCTGCATAACCCGTATACTCACTGTACTGCTCAGTACCTGAAAGACAAATGATTTCCCACATTACATGTGAATATGTAAATATTTTTTCTCCTCTAAAATCTTTAATAGCAATCAACGTTTCTCTGAATGAGCATACACCTCTCAACAGTATGAGTATGCACCTCTCAAAAGCACCAGTGGAAGCTAGAGGTAAATATCTGCACGCATCTTGTAACCGCTAAGGGCTTTTTTCATTACAACCTAATGTTCTGTGGCAGATGTTCCAAATGTAGATTTCCTCTGTATGCCATTATCCCACGTATCCACACATACAACCACAAGACACTTTTCAACTTTGCCAGTTAAGGAACTTCTCAATGAATTGCCCACCTTATTTCAAGTTCTCCTGGCTACTATCCGGTTAACAAAACTGCCAGCCTCCCCTCCGCCAGGGGGACCAAAACACAAGCAGGGCTGTTTTGAAGCATACTGAGATGCAACACGAGCTAAGAGTTTGGAACACACAGACTGGCTAATGAAGGCAACCATTCTTCAATAGTGCAGAGGACCACGAGAAGCTGGTGTGGTTTCCTTTTTTTCATTTGTTTAAGTGACACCACAGCAATAGCAATTGCCAGTTTTACTGATCTGGCAGTTTCTGAACTTTCAGAACTAGATGATTTCATTTTCTGACAGAATGCTGTATGTTTTTAACCATCAGAATTCTCTTAAAAGACAGCAGCTCAGTTTCAGTGCTTTGAAATGCAAATAGGAGCCAAGCAGGGAGGAAGAAAGAAATTATTAATGAATCAAGGAAAAATAAACCGTTTGCATACAGTTTACATCCACTTCATGATAAAGTTATTAGTTAGCAAAATGCACATCTAAAGGCACTATTACCTGTAAACATGACAGTAAAACAGTCACTCCACTGCTAAACATGGCAATGCTACCTCATCACAAGGTAGCAAAAAGCCAGGCTGACAGCTTAGGAAACACAACAGGAAAAATGTCAAGATTTTAAAGTGCCTGTAGCAAGCTGTACGTTTCCACAAAACAGCTCTATTTCTTCAATGTAAAATCACAGTCTGTAATTACACCAAGAAGATCCGTGGTAAGAACAAAGCAGATCTCCAGTGCATCACTATTACTCTGATTGTTGCCCAACGAGGTCTCGAGGGCAATCCTACGTAAGGATCTTGTGTTCAAGAAATGTTTACACACTGTACAAAGGGACATGGTTTAGTGGGAAACATTGGTGATAGGTGGATGGTTGGACTGGATGATCTTGTAGGTCTTTTCCAACCTCGATGATTCTATGATTCTACAACAGGTAGGAATGCTAACCTTGCAAGGCTCGCTGCCCAGTAACACCTCCTTCCTTCTGCTACTTTGTTCTGCTTTCGCTTAGCATGATTCCTACTCTACAGTTCCCAACACAGATTCATAGGTACTACAGGAACTCAATGCACCCAATGTTCTGTGATCTTCTACTAAGCCCAGCCATGGTGGTCAGTACCAAGGAGGATACTTCTGTAAAAGCCTAGGAAGCCACAAAACCATGCCTAGAACATACCTAGCTGCTCTGCAAAAAAGCCCAACAGAGTATCTGAACAAGCACCAAAGGCTGTAAGAATGTAGCTGTTTAACACCCAGTATTTTTAGCTATTTTTGCTCCGTTATGCAAAGTACTTCTCCAGACTTTACTCTGAGATCAAGGAGAGCATTTCAGAAGTGTTATGATTCATGCCCTGTGTTGAAAAGCTAGCTTTCATCCTAGCTTACCAAACTTCAGGTCCCTGCTTCAAAACCTGGGGATGTAAAAATGCAAAGAAAAACCCTGAAGTAATGCCATGGCAAAATCCCATTTTCCCATGCAAAGCTTGTAACTGCTGAACAATTTTCAGATGAATTTCTAAAGTAGTAGATTGAAGAGAATATCTCATTTGGAAAATTCCAGCTCATACAGGTACAGTCTGGCACAACTTACCAACAGTGTACAAAAAAGATGACAACTTCTAAGCAATCCCTTAATCACAGACTGCGCCAGCAATTACAGCCATAAATATAACAGAAAAGTAGTTTACAAAGACCTGTAAGCATTTAAAGTAGCCTACAGCACCAGAAATATGATTACTCAGACAAGAGTGATGCCTATTACGTAGATTGGTGATATTCTGAGAAGACAAATGTTTTAATTTAACCTCAAAGGTTTTCAATCTCTAAATAGAAAAAAGCAACTTTGAAAAAATCCAAAACATACGACTCTTCACTTTTAACATCATCTGCCAAGGGAATCTGAATGCTTGCTTCCTGTAGTCACCAGCATATGAAACACAAGCTGTTAAAAATGTTTAAAATACTGCTTATACTTCAAAACATTTCCCCTATTTCCACAAATTCATACTAAGACTTGTCAGTGATTCTTGAACTCATCTGCCTTATCATCTGCTCATTATTTATTTAGATTTTATAGCTGATTAATCACACTGAGAACAAACTCTATCCAAGGCTAATTTGAAAAGCTGCTAATCCAAGTGATTGGGATGGTAAGAGATTGCTCACCAAAAACTCACTTACTGGTGGAAAACCAAAGTCAAAAGAACTGTGATGGCACAATATGCCTACATGTATTCATACACATCCATATTCTTACACACAAGACAATTGTTAGATATTCAGAAGTCAGCCCTCTAATTGAATTGCAGGCTATATCTATAATCAGTTAAGGCTTTCCCTGACCTAGCCAAAATTGATATTTACTGATATGCTTGAGCAGTGTCTGAGCAAACAGTAAAAGAAGACAAACAAGGGGAGTGCTTGACCTTTCTGAAAGCCTTTAGCTTCAACTCTGAAAAGGAAGCATTTGTGGTGTAACATATGGAAAGAAAAGATAGCATAATGAAGACACTGACAAGGATAGATTAAATGAGTCAAAGCATGAAGCTTACTTTTTTCAAAGGTTCGTTGTTTTCATTAATTTTGATGAAAGTGAAGTGTATGATGACAAAAGCATCAAGAAGCAAACAAGTAAATGCACATATAGAAAAATCAATAAAAGAAAAACTCAAATCACACTAACACTGAATCCATGTCCCAAGAACACAAGGCTAATGAAAATCAGTGGGTTTTCATAAGCAGAGCTCTAGGAACATGTCAGATAAAAAAAGTTATTCAACGGGCAGCACTTCTGCCTGTGAACCACTGGGATACAAGCTGCTGTTGCAGGGAGACTGGATGCAATTCAGGATAAATTGGATGTGTTAATGTTTCTGACGAATCTTTTCCCTCAAAGCAAAACAAACAAACAAACAAAAAAATCCAACAAGCAAGCTACTAGATAAACAAGAGCTTATCCCACCTCAGAAGAAAGTATATGAAAGTATAATTAAAAAAAACATCCTTAGTGAAATTTCCAAATACTGCGTAAGAACAGCGAAATTTCAAGTGCCAGCATGCTCATGGAACCATGTTCAGAAAAATCACCCTTCTCAGACTCACATGGTTTTGTTTTTCAATTGCATATGATCTATATGGCATTATAAAGCTCACAAGGATGGGGAGGGGGGAATGGGGGGAGGAAATGCCACATTGTCCCTCGGGTATTTCATCTGAGCTAAAAATTGTGCCACTAAAGGATCAGCACCATTAGTACCTAACAAAATGAGCACACGTAAAAAACAAGCGTTCATGTTTGTAGTCACTAATGTGAATATATATTTACAGCCATAGGCAAGGGGAAGATCCTGCTCTGTCTTCCAATCAGTTCTTCCTGCCTCTATCTTGTGCCAACATTAGTCATCTGGCCCTTCAGACAGTGGCACGATCAGCCAGCTAATGCAGCTAAAGAACATTTTTTTCCTATGAGTAAATTTTCAGCTGAACTAATTACCTGATCTAGTTTATTTCATGGATAATGCGCTTAGAAGTCTCTGAAAATGGCCACTGTTCAATCGGTAGCTTTAAAGCAGACACAGAACACAGCTTTACCAGCACTTAACACTGTCTCTGGATATACGCCAACTCAAAGGGGGAAAAATAATAATAATAAAAAAACAAACAAAACATAGAATAACTGAATGAAAAACAGTGACACTTTTTCTCAGCTCCACCAGAAGTGTAACTGTAGGAATCTTTGGCATTGCTGCTAACATTTCAGTCTGGGTAGGAGAACTTAATTGTGCACGACCAGTTCAATATTCATTACAGCAGTGATCTTAACCAGATACCGTGCAATCACAATGAATTTAATTTCTCTCCCATTTCTCAGACTCTTCTGCAAACTTAAGCTAGAGTTAAACCCATTAGGTCACTGAGACAAGATGCATCACAAAGAACATAATTCATCAGAAGGATTATGACAGGCAGTGGAGACTTGGCTATGAAGTAAGTTGGAAGAAATCCAGGAAGACGATGGAAGGTCCATTTCCATTAGGGATGAATACCATCGTGTATACTAGATGCAAAACACTCTAAAGTAAAGTGACTCAGGAGAACTAAAAGAATATCACTGTAGCCAAAGGACACCCCCATTGTTACTTGCTGATACCAAATCACTGTTCTTTTTTTTTTTTCCACAATGAAAGAAACTCTCAAAAATTCATTTATTGTGTCTCCAATCCATTACAACACATACTGATGGCTGCACTGTTTTTACTGTTCCCAGAAGAACTTCACCTGGGGGACAGCACTTCAATACGTTCATTTTGTTACATCATAATACCCAAAACACATGCCAGCAGTGTTGGCCATGAATTTTCTGATTTATTTTTATTTGTCAATGAATCACTAAGTCAAGTTTACCATTAAGATGTCACAGAAAAGGCACTGATTTTGGCAAAGTGGGAAAATAAAAGAAACAAAACAGGGATTACCAAGGTTTAGACTGAACTCAATAGAGACTCCAGCCATTACAATCAACAGCTTCAGGACAAGGTAAGATTTGGAAGACCTAAGTACAGAAGTTCTGCTGCACAGGCACGTAAGGAAGAATGAATGCTCCCAAAGGAGTTTTCCAAGAAATCTTTTCCATCCACAAATTTGAGCCTGTTGAGTCAGTTTAGCTAATGAAAAGAAATCGTTGTTTTTACTACTGTAGGCTGAAAAAACAAGTATATATAATATATTACACTATTTATTTGTCTAGAAGATCTCTTGATAAAAAATGGCTTTAATGAAAAAAAAGAGTTCAATTTTGTTCCCCCTGCCCCCGTCACCAAACACCTAGCTGCTGCGTTACCATGTGTAGAACCAAGACACAGGCAGCATTTCCTGGGCCTCTCCAGTTTTTGCTGGAGAGGACAGCTTTTTTGACACTATTTTGATCCAAGGAATAATAAAACATTCCAAATTTGAAGACCAAAAAGGTTAAAACCAAAGGAACAATACTTCCAGTGAAGCACTGGACAGAGAGCACATCTCCATACACAACCTCTCAATAATATACTGCATATGCATTTAGTTTTAACATCGTAAGTTACAAACACAACTTGCAACAAGTAACATGAACATGCCTTTGTAACCTAAAAGATAAACATCCTCAAGAGACATTTCCTGACTTTCTATCCTTTTCAAAGGATGCTGATTTTCTCCTCTCCAGTGTGCCCCTGTTCGGTGATCAAAAGGCAGCTCAAATCTTCCCAGTTCTGAAAAGGAACAAACCCATCCTGCTTCATAAGCATTACCTACTAATAACTGGTAATTGTGACTTATATTGCCCCAAACCATTTTTTAACTAGGTCTAAAAAGGCATTTCAGGACTCAACATCATATTATACAAGGCTAAAAAAAATTTCTATATAACACTTATCTGCTTGCTGTCACTTCTTTTTATTTCCTTCACAAAATGTGCACTGAAACAGTGGTCCTACAGTCTTAAGAGGCGGGGTGAAGAAGAAAACTCAGCAACAAATGAGCACTATCTTTTCCTGCTGAGTTTAAACGCACGAAACTTCAAGTTGAAACATGTTTTCTACATAGAAAACCAGAACATTTACTGCAAAGACTAACCTGTGATGATAAGGCATTCATTGTGATCCAATACTTCAGTGATCAGCCTTGACACAATCAGCTCTGGGTTGATTAAAAACCGAATTTCTTCTTGTACTAGTCCCGCCCCGGTGACACCACCGCCAACAAAACGGTTTGCAAAATCAACCTAACAAGAATATATCCAGGAGCATTATGAAATAAGCAAATAGCATAAAATCCTTTCATTTAATAAGGTAAATAAAACTACGTACAAGCTTTAACTCTGTTGGAATCTGCTGCTATCACTTATAAATACAAGCAGCAGGACAGAGTCTGATTAGCAGCATGCCTTCCTCATTTCTACCCCTTTCCTACTTTTGAGAAAGAATGAGCGAAGTGAGAGATTATGCAGCAAAATAAAAATTTTGCATCTCAAAGGCTCTGAATTCATATTTTTAAAGGGCATATTTTTAATAATAAAATATCTACTGAAATGTGAAAAATAGGAACAGCAGATTACAGTATCCCTTTTGAATTTTAGAGACACCGAAGAATTATCAAGTTGTCCTTTAGTAAACTTTCTGCCTTGGCTGTCCACACAAAGCATTTTTAGCTCAGTACTGCCCCGTACCAGTTGTTCTGTACTTGGAAGCTCTCAAAAATTTATCTTGAAATGCACTTGAAAAAGGTACATCATTTTGATTGCTAAACTTCCCACCTGAAATTATGAAGCTTTGGACTCTGATTTTTGCTGCAGTAACATTTTTTCAAATTATATTTTTATATAGACAATAGTTTCAAGAGCAATTGCTTAATTAAAAAAAGCAACTGCTATATATGTAAACTACCTGCCCATGGAAATTTATAATTTAAAAAAAAGCTTACATCACATTTTCCTGGCTAAGGATGTTCTATTTACTTATTTATTCAGTAATTGAACTCTAGAAGACAGACCTCTTTCTTTAAGCTGATTTGACAACTGAAGTATGTTCCCTGCTATCGATATGGACAGGACATCCTCTTTACCAATATATTTCAGCTGACTGACTTCCAGACAGAAACAGTGGTGCTGCAGCAGCAAGAAGTCTCCTGAACTACTGACCTGGTCACCGTCTGGGGCAAAACAATCATTTCAAAAGCAAAACAAAAACAAAACAAAACCCCTTGGCAGCTCATAAAAATTACAGCCTGAAACTTTTATCCTGTCAATCTTTGATCCCGGCTTGAACCAAAGGACTTGAAGCTGTCCAGGACTTGTGATTATCTGTCAGCTACTTCTGCAACAGGTACATGTAACAAAACTCAATGAGCTAGGGAATACTGATGGCACTAAGACTAAGATGGCACTAAGCCCATAGAATGAATTCTATGGGCTTCATTTACATGCATCACATCTTGTCATATAAATCAATTGAGTATAAATAACTTCAAGCTGGCAGACCACAAAAATGACATAACCATGACCGCATCTACTGTTACATAAACTTACCTGTAGCATCCCTTGTCCATTGCTTTCAATAGTGCCCTCATAGGTGACATGCAATCTAGACAGCTTTTTCTGAGATCTATCATTGAGGAAAAAATATTGCACAGGAAAAAAAAAGTGATGACAATCTCCACACAGACATTAAGACAAGACCTATTTAAAATCTACCTTCTTACACATCTTAACCTAGCGTGGTTGAAAAACTCTCAAGGATTAATATTTTCTTTTCCCAAAACTCCCTTTTGAGCTGTCCCTTTTTACACACTCAAGCTACAGACAAAAGACGCTACTGTTATAAAAGTTTACTTAAGACTTGCTGGCTTCACAGGCACACAGATTTGCATGACACAAATTATTTGTATCCATTCGCCCACTTTCTTCCGTACTTCTCACCACAACAAACATGTTTATTGTGACCACTTGCAGGTCTGAATCAATTCAGCTTTAATGGGATTCAGGTTGCAGACAATTTAAGCATATCCTCACATTTAACAGCGTCTTTGACTTACCTTTCCCAGTCTGGAAATTCTTGGAGACACTGCCTCGTAAACGTCACCAATCCAGTTGGTTCTACAGGGAAACCAACCCCAAGGAAAAATATTAACTGCTAGAGCTTTTGTCTCTTCATTGACTACAAAATTCCTGGCAGAACAGAAGAGCTTAGCTTTCCTCAAAAGCAGCTTCGAATCTTCCCCTGGCAGCCCACGCTTAACTGAAAACACCAGGAAGGCCAAAACCACTCATTTCTTTGCAATTTGAGTATTTTTCCAAGTTAAGGAAAAGCTGTACGGTAAGTGAAAATCACTGGAAACGTAAGCATTTCTAAAATGACTTGATGGATGATGTGAAAGTAAAGCATGCTGTCACTTATTACAGAAATTGTCAGCCTTTGGAGGTGTGTTTTTAAGCCTCAGCAGGCAACACAGAGTAGCCACACAAGCTATGTGTGGACGAGGCAGCAGTTCATATTTCTGAACAAGCCCTACTACGTAAATAAGGACAGATTCCAAATCGAGCCGTTACTGACAGGATCTGAGTGAAATTCACCATACTTCAGATGCAAAAGGACTACAGTGCTATTTCTCACTGCAGAGAGAATGCACAGTCACTATCTCTCTTTGCTTTGCTCAAAATTCTAGTTGTGCTACAGAAAGAAAATGTCAGCCTCTTATTAGAGGATATCATCCTAAGAAAAACTTCGTTTGGTCTCATTTGTCATCTACATCATGTCTACTGGGTGGGCTTGAGGAAAACAGTGGAAGCTAATTTAAAGCAGAAAGTCTTTTAAATGTGTTAATGCTACTCTTTTCTTCAAAATTGTAAGATGTAGAAGGAAATAAGTTGCCTTCTCTTGAATATGCCTTTCAAGTTGCTTTCTCTTGATATGCCTTCCAGCAACTGAATGCATTTCTGCAAGGGAATTCTACAATACAAGGGAATCAGTGGCAACAATTTTATAAATTTAGCATTCACCTATTGACAAAATCTTCCGTCTTCTGTGCTCCTTCATAGGGAATTTAATTACCATTTGCAATAAAAAAGAAATGAATGTGAAACTATTACAATCATTTCAGGAGCTACATCACTTCAGTCTTACAAATTTTGTGCAAGAAAAAAAAATCCAAAAACAGAAGAATTCCAATAAATGGGGTCTTTTAAAAGTATGATATGAATTTTTAATTCAAGAATAGAGCATGCAGAAGTCTCACTAGGTAGTTTGATGTTCTACCATTGAGAAGTCTAAAACAGTAGTTTTCATAAAGGACGCTCCCAATTCAGTCAGGATTAGCAGCAAAAATTTGAAAATATTACTGAAGTATTAGAAAAGAGTCCCTACACCACAGCTCTCCTCATCTGAGCACACAGAGCACAATTCACTTTCCACAACAGAGATCTATTTCTATTGAGATTGCTGAAGTTTGTTAGCTGAAACAGGAAGTAGCTGCATTTAATTAGAGCTCCAATAAAATAATAAACTGATAAACTGAATAATAAAACCATGGAAGAAATGAAATTTGTTTTTAACATGTGACAGCTTAACACTGAGGAGTTTTTTCTTTTTAAGAACAAACTTCTCTGAGAATATGGCGTTAAGAGTAAACTATCAATGTGAAAAGAAAATGTCCTATAAAAACACTACAAGATATTGCTGCAGTTATGATATACATAACTACAGTAAAAACCCTTTCCCCTCAAAAAGGGAATTTATGAGCTCTGCTATAGTGCTCTTAAAAAATAAATCTTTTGGAGAGGAGCTTATGTAAACACTCTAAATGATGGAAACAGCAGAAGATCTTACTACATATGCTAAGGAAAATACCACACACATTTCCAAAGTTGAAGACATCTTGCACCTTGCTATCACAATGAAAATCACTTAAGGAAAACTTCACAGCAGCTTTGCTTTGGAAAATTGGAAGAAAAAACCTGAAATACTAACAGTAAGGAAAAATCACTTTGGACTACAAACATCACAGTCAAAGCACTAAGAGTGCATACTGCAGGAATCCTGAAGATCGAATCAAAATCTTTAAAAGATGGCATGGTTCTGGTGATTTTAATGCCCACATGTGGTGTTCTCCCTACATTCACACTCTGATGAGGTATATCAAGTCACTGCTTGTATATTTTGAATTTAGACAGAAACACAAAATTTGTATAACATGTATGTATACAGAAATGCATACACTTTATATACAGTATGTATATACATAAATAAGGAGAGGTGAGAATATAATCTGAAACTATCTATGTATATGGGTGTTATACACAAACACACCCCCCTCAGAAAAAAAAAAAATGGAATGAAGAATAAGCTTCAAGCAAAAAAATTAAATGACATACGTTATCTATACATGAGAAAATGGCACTAAGGAATATCAGCATGCTGGGTTTTGTTAGATGCTTCCATCATAATGCTGCACATCCACTCCTAAATCTAAGGGGATTAAATTATCTATGTACCTATGTACACAGGTACATGTAAATTATCTATCTGTTTTGTAGCTCAAGAAAAGAAATGAAGTACATACTTTTTTCTGTGACTCTTCTAAAATAGCAGAAAAGGGTCTTAAGTTTCTCAGGCTTCCTTGGTGACCGTCCTTCGAACAATCTGGAAAACAAGGCAAAATTAATTAATTAGATTTCAGGGACACACAGCATAGTCATTAGGCTGCTTATAGGTAAAAGCTGAAAAACAGCCCACTCCCCTTAAAGTCAGCCACTTCAGTGTTACAGAACCAGGACACAGTGGGGCTGTCTAGATCATTCTTTCCACAATAAAATGTTTAGTTGCAATACTGCTACACTGCGTCTCTACTGCCACTATCCCATACAGAACCTTTGCACCATTTGCTAGAGGCACCAATCCTTAAGTATACACAAACACTGAGACTGCACACTCCCAACAGGAGGCATTATTTACACCCTTATACATGTAGTACACTTTAAAGGCAGAAGGCCAAAATCAGGTACCATAATGAAACCATGTTGTTTCAAACAGAGCTAGTTTTCAGGTTGATTTCCTAGATAAGTTTCTGATGAAGGCAATAATCTTATTCACTAATATCAAAACATTTCAAAAGCAACATCCAAAAATCTAGATTTAATTGCAGCAAATTATCCTGGATTGAAATCAGTGACCCAGGGGTGAAAACATTAGCAGTGAACACTCCAGGGTCCAAATGCCTTACCCTACTTACAGCCGACTGAATTGCAGAGAAGAATGAAGGCAACTACATCGCTTTCATGAACTGCATGGCACTAGCAGCATTTCTAAAGGAATTAATCCACCCCCTAATAGAAATGTCTTTAATCACTGGGCTACTACTTGCATTCTCAAACTCATCTGTAAAAATCTAAGCAGTAAAAGGAAGCATCCAATTTTAAGCCATTAAGTGAATGCATGCTTTTAAGGTTAACTTTTTTTTTCATTTTTACTGCATCATCCATCTTCCAGCAACTTGAACATGCATTACTTAACTTCACCTCCAGCAAAGTGACATGGCATTGTTATTGGCAACACATAATGGAATTTAACTGGGAGGAAGAACAGCAAGGACTTCAGAAATAATATCCTTTGAGCAGGAAGGTCACTAAAAGATGTCCAAAACGGTAAAAGCCCTGAGGATTTAAGTTATAACACCCCTACCAACCCTTACCCCCACAAACCACAAAACAACAGTGTAAGTAAAGCAATGACACAACATTATTCATTTGTTTCCACGCACTGAAATGAAAACCTGACTTTAAAGACAGAACGCTGCCAGCTAGACTTAGCTTTCAGCGGTGAACTAGGGTAATTTTATTTAGTTCTTAAAAAATTCTTAGCCATCCATGTGCTGAAGAGATCAATTTTATCCAAAATCTATATAGTTAAACAAGCTAATTGTAAGGTTGAAAAGAACTTATAAAAACCTTCAGCCTCAGAACAACCAATCAGGATTACAAGGCAGCAAGTTTCACATGTGTATGGCCCACTTCAAAACAGACCCATCTGAAAGGTATTGGATCACATTGTGCTTGCTAGACTAATGAAGGACTCCAGAAAGAAATATAGGATAGGCATTTAGACAAGATCTGCATGCACAACTTCTCTCTGACCTTTTATCTGGTACAAGTCCTTTAATTGGTACATTTATATATTAGCCCAGTCATGCCATCACCAGGCTTGTTTGTCTCTTCACTTCAACTTGAAATCTTGATTATGTTGCATCTCTCAGCATTAAGTTCTTCGTGTCACAAAGGTGCTTCATGACTCAGTGTAACTAGCACACAGTGCTTGAAAAAAGACAGATCAAGCTCAATAGCAACAGCAAGGGAGATGAACTTGGTAAGTAATTATAATGGATGAAACTAAAACGTGGTCACTGTCAGCAGGGCATTTCAACCAGAAATATATATATATTTTAAATGGGGGATATCCAGCAACGTCTTGTCTTTTCTCTCAGTAAAAGCTGTGATAAACAGCTCTTTTTTTTCTCTCCTGGGATCAAAGCTACCGTAATGCCAATTGCTTCTGAAAAATCTTACCTACAGCAGATATATTCCCAAAACACATTCCATAATTACAAATAACGATAACAGAGAGTTGTATTTCTGTTTTAACCCTGTGACACTGTGTAAAAATCACAGGGCAGCACAGAAGAATTTGGAAAGCCCCAAGTTTTGACATCATGTATTGCAACAGGATACTCCCTCTGCAGTAGGGACCGAAAAAATACAGTGAGGTTCAAAAGTCGCCTGCATTTTGACCCAAGAACGATATGCATCCTGTAACTGTACGTCACATCTTTGACTGCAGTTAACACAAGAGGGGATTTGTTTTAAAGGCCAACTGGATCAGTGGAAAATATCCAACATGTTTTAGTACGTTAAAAATTACCCATATACCTTCATAGGAGCTACCTATTTATTAAGGGTCACTGGTATTAGGTTCAGCTGAATTTGATTGCTTCATATGTTCTTTTGTATCTTCAGAGAAATCATACATCAATGATGCCAATGCTTTAGGAGGCTTCCAAACTATACTAAGGTCAGAAGTAGAGACTGAAGAGAAATGAAACAATAAACCTCATGCTCTATATAATCACACACCCATACTGTCATACAAGTTGTAAATAACCAGTTATCTCTATGAACAAAGCAACGCATGAGCAAAACAAATAAGAAACGGCCCAGACCTGCTCTCATCAATTTAAGAGAGGATAAAATAGCAAAATTAGGAACACTTTAATCTAGGACACTATTTTGGTGATCCTCAGGCAACATTACGAGAGGTTTTATTTCCGGTACAAATATCTGTGTTTTGGAGAACAAAGCTATATGAAGACATCAATAATGTATTAAACAAATGCTACTTCAAGTGCTGGAACACAGATGCTACTTAAAAAAACAACTAACCAAAAATATAAGTGGAAACCACAAAACCAATTTACTGACAAGTACCCAGGGCCAAAAAAAACCCCATTAATTCAAATTAAAGAATTCAGCAAAATGAAGTGCACTTTAAATCAAATGCAAAGTACTGCAAGCCCCACTTTCAGCTGAAGCAATTGAAATATCTATCCCCTCTAACTGCATTCGTAAGCTATTTTCGCTCTGCACAGGATGTGCTTACTGCCATGCAGCTAACCTCCACTTAGTCGGAAGCCAGACACCAGGGCACAAAGCCTGTGGGGCTGACCACCAAACAGAGTTGTGAATTTATTCTAGCTCTACAGTGATGCTAATCAAATAGAAGATGTATTGGTGAGATATGCCTATGGGGACACAGTTAGGGGTTCTGACAAGTCAAGGTCAGAGATTTAAAAACATAAGACAGGAGATGCGCCAACAGCGTAGTAAAGTAGGTTGTTAAGTTGCTGTGGTTACACGAAAACTTTCCTAGCTAACAATCAAATGCTTACTTCAATTTTCTGAATATATCCTAAACACAAGAAAAAAAATACTAGAAATACGAACAGTTCTTGGTTAGATACAAATAAAAATTAAAAAGTTACTCAACTGTCAACAAACATGCAGTAATGTTACGAAGTAATCATTTATATTGCTGCCACATTAAATATTACAGAAACAGGTGCTTTTGTTTTATTTCAGGGGAGAAAAAAGCATTTTAAAGGTATAACAAATATTCTGCTTTCTACAGCCACATTGTCTACAAACTCAGGTTTGTCTTATTTTCAATCTACATTTTCATCTTAGAAGGGAAGAACCAGAAAAACAAATATCTTATCATGCAATTAAACCTCCTAGTTAATATTAAGTACTTTCTTACCCATATTTCCTTCCCCATCCTGTAACTTTCCCATCCATAGGCTGGGCTTTTTTTCAAAATTCAGAGTACAGTGTTTCTAATGTGTAAATATGAACCTATCCTAAGATTCAGGGAACTGTACAGAATAGAAAAATACTTGAAAAAAGAATCAAACAGGTGCCTTTGGTTTTGTATCTTGTTACAATTCAAGTCCATGTACACATGCAGGGGTTGAAACACGCTCAGATGTTATCTTTCAGCTCCTACTGCTCTCCATAAGATCAAGGGTTATGCTCTCAGTTGCCAGCAATCTCTATTCGAACTACTAAAATTTCACACAAATACATGCAATCCTAGAAGAAAAACTCATAATGTGTCACTGACACAATAACTGAGTAAGTGAGTCATTTAGGATTACATCAGTTGCAGCAGGGAACACAGTGAATCATCCCTACCATCCTTCTTCTGCTATCTTTTTTCCTCCATGAGGTTTCAGTAATACTTCTGTCGTAATATTATTTGATATTTTTCTTCAATTGTGCTCGTACTATCTTTAGTCACATATGTATTTAAGGGTACAAAGTCTGTATGCATAAACATAAGAATCCCACTGTGTATGAGACTCGTATACAGAATTTTTATATAATTACGTGTACAGATACAATTGCACAGGATCTAGAATAATCTCTCAACATATGATAACAAGTCAGTCTATCATACATGAACAATGAGAATTACCTTAGTTACCAGTATTCTTTAACTGAAGTATTTTCTTAAAAAGTAACCCTCCAATGTAGGTTGCAAAAGTATCCCAGGGGAACTAAGGACAACTCACTGGAATGTAAGAAGAAAATACTTTTGTACCACTCATAGAATGAAAGAAAAATTTGGAAACAGTGGTTTACTTACTCTTTACCTCATCTTTCTAAACCTCTGTTCTCATGCACATTTCATAATGCATCAACCATATTAGCACAGCAGTACTTGTATAAAATTTATAAATAAATGTGCATATAGTAGAAAAAATGACTGTACATATATCACAATTTCTTTATTTTTTCTGATAAAGGGTGTGTGATCAGAAGAGTTTGGAGGTCACTGCCCTAGACAGCTTCAAATACTTAAAAGTCAATCACATAATTTAAGATGAGGAAGTCTGAACAAATTCAAAAAGGCAAGTTCAATGTAAAATATTGATTCTTACAAGGAAGTCCTGTTGCTATTGAAAATATTGTGAGAACTACAAATAAAGCTTTTCAGATTAATAAAACTTCAATAATGAATTCTGAATGTCATATTAATCAAAAGCAGATAAGCCCACCAAGATGACGTGCTCAGAGATGAAAGGCAGATAAAACAACTAGTGAGCACGAAAGGGAAGGTTACTATCTCAACCTTGCAAATCTGGACAGGTTTCTTAGTTTCAGCTGGTATGGAATTTTCTCTTCAGAGTGTCTGGTGTGGTACTATGATTTCATACTAGGAAAAAACAAGGTTCATAACACACTGATGTTTACAGTTGCCTCTTAAGCAGTGTTCTATAGAGCCAAGGCTATTTGCAGAGAAGAGCCCAAGGAGCTGGGAGGGAAGAGAATTAGGACAGTTGACTTAAACTGGCTAAGGGGATACTGCATACCATACAGCATCATGCAGGAGGAGTTTTGAAGGGAGTGGGAGTTCATCTCTTCTGCTGCTCAGAAGACTAGCTGGGCATCGCTCAGGGTTTGGTGAGCAATTCTTCTTTCATCACTTGTTATTAATATACATATATATATACACACACACAGAAACTTGTCATAATAATTATATCCTTTTCTTTTTCTCTACCTTAGTTTTATCTCAATCCATGAGTTCTACTTTATGGTTTTGGGCTTTTTCCCCTCCCGATTCTCTCCTCATCCCACTGGAAAGGGGTGAGACTGAGCAAATGACTGTGGTGCTGAGCCACCTGCCTTGTAAAATGACAATAGGAAAACACAGCACAAACTTGACACAAGTCAGGTGCGGTAACACCAGCTCTTTTTCTGGTGCCTAGTGTATGTTCATTTAATAACATGAATCCCATTAAAACAGCCTATACAGAAAGCAATTTAGAGGTTTTGAATTCCCTTGGCACCAAGTAGGAGAAAAACAATATTTCAGTAATTCTACCTCACAGGCACTTTCTTATTTACTGTTGTGTCGTAAGTATCAACTGTCATCTCTGACGTCAGGATAACATGACTGGTTTTGCAAGCTCTGTGTCTAAAACCATAGAAAAAAACTTAGAGCCACTTTTCAGAGAAGCAATGCATCTCTCAGTCTAAATCAAGTTCTTCCAGAATCATCAGATAATTTATTCCCCAGAGAATACTCATTAGTGTTGCAAAACTGATGTTGTTTATGAAGAGACAATTGCATTACTGGTAAATTAGATTTCAATTCTCCTGTATAAACATACTATACACTTTGCCCATTTCCTTTCATATATTATACATTCCATAAAAGACATATATATCTTAACTACTGTTCTTCTCCCCCCCTCATTCCCAATCACTTGAAATTGCTTTAAAAGCTTGTTTGATAAAGATGAAGAACGTCAGTCCTACTAGAATACTGTCTGTTTCAGAGCAGAGCATCTCACTAGCATACACGCCAGAAGATCCACCAGGTCTGTGTTATCAGACACACTGTCTTTAATTATAATAGAGCCTCACTTGCTTTAACAGAAGCTGCTACAGACGCCTGATGCCTTCACTTCAACTACAGTTTTTCAGAAATGAACAGTGAAGTTACTGCAACTTGATGTTACAGTGAAGAACAGATCTGTCGCAGATTAAAGGTACAGCAAAATGGGTCTTTCACACAGGAGTTCTCTTTTTGGTCACACAGAGAAGTGAGATAAGATCACAAAAGACGTAGTTCAGTAGTTAGGTGGGTGTTTTTTTTCTGTTGGTTTTATTTTTTTACACAATATTCGCAGTTCCCTAAATTCTGAATGCTATGTTAGTAAGACACAGGTACGATAGCTCAGTCAACAAGGGCATGAAAAACCTCCACTGAACAGTCTCACCCGACATTCCACTGTATTTGTTTCAGTATTTTCTCACGAATAAATGTAAAAAGACCATAGTTCTTAACTTTGATGTATTTCAACAGGGGAGGGAACATAAGCATTCCTCACATTTTACTGAAATGGTACACTACAGCACACACAACTCATAGTGAAGATTCACTCTCAGTATTACCAGAAGAAACTTCATTCAAATGCAACCATCATCACTTAGAAGAGTTGATGCAACTAATCCTTCACATTCAAGCAATATGCAACTTCTACAAAAAAAATTTATCAGTGAGAGTGATAAGAGGACAAATGCAATTAATTCTGTTGTAATGTAATATTTTTGCACAAAGCTGTTCAATCCATTTCCACGTTAATATACTATAAAAGCATTTTTGGGATAAAAATTGAACTTTTAAAATTTGGCTTTATGTTTGGTTCAAACAGAAGCAATTCCTCATGCTATTTTGTATGCTCTAATAATATTTGGCTACTGAACAGATGCTATTCCATTTGCTAAAATTCATAAATATCCAGGCTCTCAAAGCTAAACCGTGAATTCCATTTTATTAACTACATTTTTAATGAATGATGTTATTAATAACTTAAGAACTGTAAGAGGCCAATCCTTGCCAAGTCCTAAAGGGAAGAATTTAATTAAATTACAGAGTATTTCATTATGCAAGTGACTTGGCCTCTGTACCAAGAGGAACAATCAAAACAGGCACTCACTGTCACAACACGCTATTAAACTGCTTCAGTGTCAAAGGAGGAAAGTTCTCTCTGTCCCCCTCTCAATTGGCAAGAGGGACAGGAGAGAACAGATGAAGAAGAGATGATTTATGTTAATACTAACATTTAAAATGGCTTTCCTTCCAACCAGATACAGTTATTAGCAGATTCAAGCAACATACCATCATCACTACAGTAACAGTGCCAAGCACTGGTGCACCAGAAAAAGATTAAAAAAAAAAAAAAAAAAAAAAAAAAGGATCTTCTCAGTATCCTGTGTTGATGACCTGCTGTTATGTCTGATTTGCCTCTTGATTAGGGGCCCTGGGTAGAAAACACAGTATGTTACTTAATACCAGAAAAACCTACAAAAAGAAAGAGTGAAAAAAAGAGGGGGGTGGGACATAACAGGACTTAAATAAAAATACAGAAAACACAACTGAAGTGCACAAGCAGGTGCTGATGTTTAAGTCTGTATTAAGTGAATGATAAATGGTTGCTGCATAAATTTGGAAACACAAGAAAGAAACAGGCTATACAGTGTGTTCCTAACTTCAGGGACAAAAATAATTTTTTTCAGTCTCAAGAGCTGAGCAAAGGGCTGAAAGACTTTTACATTAATGTAAAAAGTGCACTTTTAGTGAAATTGCAGAACATTTGTTAAAAATACGTTATCTCAGATGCTACCATCCACTCAGTAATTTTGCTTCATTATGAAATCATGGCAGACTTTTTTTTTCCCTATACCCAAAGAACACAGTAATTCATTCACAGTCATGCAGCAGACAAATTATGCTGAGAAAAAAAACAAGTCTGGAAAAATTAATACAAAAAAAAACTGCAAACAATAAGACTGTAGGGGAAAAGAGCTGCTGTGTTAAAACAATCTGTTATGCCCATTCCTAAACAGGGCAGAGCAATAGTCCCCAAAGCCTTTAAATCAAAACATCAACATCAATAGGAAAAAAAGTCACAAGCTCTTCAATTTCAGCTACTGCCTGCTGCCTTTTGAACACACCCAGCTTCACAACAGGCTTTTCTGTAAAAGCTTAAAAGTAGATGTTGCAGTGAAACAAACCTCATCATCTTCGCAAATCTGAAAACATGGCGTTTTGTTTTTCTTTCCTGCTCTTACAGAACTAACTTTCTAGGATGAGAAAACACAAGATTGACAGAAAGAGATAAAAATAAGCAAGGTACCGTCCATCCTCTTCCCATCAGTTTTGAGTTTATCTAAGTCAGGTTACATACAGTAACATAACAGAAAACAGTATAACTTCACCAATCAACTGGCTCCAGCTTTTATCCTGTCAGTTCACCTGTCACTGACACATTCACTCTTATTTATAGCTACTGTCAGACACCTTTCCTACTTCACCAACCTGATCATTATCAACTACAAAATACAAAGGGGAAAATACACTGGGTCCAACAAATGGTTAAGCAAGGAGTATTAAGAAAGAAACTGCTCTTATATAAATGCATAAATTGGCAAACTCTGAAGAATGTTCATTTTCAGTCCTCAGGAAAAAGACTACATCATCTTTCCATCTTTTCTCCAGTTTGGTAAACATTCTTGCACTCAGATACAAGTGTCTTTCTACCCTACATGGCCTAAAGCTGAGCATTACATTGTATATAATATAAGAAGAAAATCTGAAGACTGTTGTATTATTCCTTCAAAATAATAATATTGGAATTTACTTTAAGCAACGGCACTAAGAGGCAAGGTAAGAAAAAACAAAGGGCTGACCAGAATAAAGCACAAATTCTGAACATTTAAGTGTTTTTACAGGTTATTTTTTAAATCCATGGCATTAATTTATTTCCCTAATATTCAGTCAAGTTTTTATTTCTAAGTAGACATTTACCTGTGCAATCTGGCCTAGGGAGCTGCTTTGGCAGAGGGGTTAGACTAGACGATCTCTAGTGGTCCCTTCCAACCCCTACGATTCTGTGAAAACCTCCGGATAATAATCTGAGTTTAATAAATGTAAGGTTGATCCATACATACTTCTACTCAGAAGCCTGTGTGTACTTAGTACTCTGCAGCAGGAAATACTTCCATCTCCTTCCACAACTGAAATAACCACATTTAAGTAACAAAAGACGTGTGGAAAATCTTTAATCAGACTGCATGCTTGCTACTATCGAGGAAGAAAAGAACAATGCCTTCAGTTAAAATCATATTGTGGTCTTAAAACTTTCCTAGGTTGATGAGGAGTGAAGTCCTGTTAAATCTGACTCTACTTGCAGATCACCACTGTTGACACAAGGGGACAACAGGAACGTGGCTGGGGGAAGGCTGACCTTTCATTTAAAAGCACATAAAATATACAAAGCTCAACTGAAATATGCTATTTGTAGACAAACTGTACTAGCATACTTATGTCCATGAAAGAGTATTTGTGCATGTACAAACAGTAAAAAAAAAAAAAAAAAGTAAAATCTGGAATACTAAACAACTTCCTGTGCTCGAGAATCTTTCCGACAGAGTTACACAGCTTCCCAAGTGCCATACCTGTTGAAGTTAATGTCTGGATAAGTAGAATACTCAGACTTCATCTTCGCATTGCGACGTGGAAAAGTACAGAAGAAAGCATTGGCCAGAAAACTAGCAATCTGTTCCTGTGACATTGTGATGGAGTGATTCATCTTTTGTTTCAGAAGAGGTATTGGCTACCAAGTGGGAACAAAAGAGGTGAGGGGGAGGGAGGGCCAGGAGAAAAGGGAGGGAAGGAGAGAGAAAAATAATTAGCTTACCCATTTTAAAAGAAAAAACAGGAGCACAAAATTACATTTGTTAAATTAGAGCAAGAGTAATTTAGGCCATTGGTGAACCCTTTAATCAGCAGAACCATTAAAGTCAAGAACAGTTTATTCAAGACAATTGGGAAAAGGCTTGCTGACAAACTGCAGATTTCTAATCAATAATAAAAGAGAGACCAAGAAAACACAAGTTACCAAACAAAATCAGGGGAAATCGAGGGGAAAAAACATTCAGGATTCACAGTTCCTGGGCAATCTTAAAAACTGACATAAAAATTCTGTTTCGATAGTTCAGTACCTAAGAACCCACTTAAGGAATGTTTTTGGCTTCACAATTTACAAAGAATGGTGGAGGTCATTCCACAATTGTCACCCAGTGACTCAATTTTTTATTCCTGGCCTCCCTGAATCGAAACAGCAGACTGATAATCTTTGTAGGAAGTATATGATTAACAATCCTTTTATAACCAGGAAAAAAGCTTTCCTAATAAAGAAAAAGCACAGCCTAATTTCAGTCTTTTATTTGGTATTTTTACTCTGGATGGAATTTCTCCAATTTAAAGAGAAACAAAGGAGTAGAAACTAAACTTGCATGTTACCACCGTTCCTTTTATTAGGTTTTGTCTCCTGATATGAGATTTTCCCTCATCACATTCAAGTCATTTTATTTAAAATGAAAATAAGTGTATGTGACAATACCAAAACAAAGACGTCTGTTTACTAAGGAGTTTGGTAACAATTATGATAAATCCCCTTGATAGCAGGGAGAGAATCCTTTTCACTGCCTCTTCTAACAGTCTCAGCCAGCACCATTAGCTTAGCTCCAGGAAGCTAAACAGACATGATTTAATCCCTTTAGTTGTTAATATAGAAGCTGTTGCTAATTTACACTGTTGAATACACAACTCTGTTTACTCCACAACACAATATATTTCATTCTTATAATTACTACATTCACTTTTTATCTCGTTCTGTCTTCTGGCTATTTAATTAACAAGCTATATATCAATGTCTGAAGTCACAGAGAGGGAAAAAAGAAGCCTAAAAAGCTCTCTCTAGTAAGTTCAATAGGTCTAGTTTTACATACAAGAAAATAATAGGTCCAACAAAATCAAGTGATAAACAATTTATACTGCTTAACACAATAAATACTTCTAAGAGAGGCATTACTACATGACCCAGTGAGTCCTGTGCTTGACTGTGTCTAGAAACTTCGTAACATTCTCAAGAAATTCTCCCAGCAGTGACTAGCTAAAAGTGCTTATGAAATATTCACACTGGTTGAAATTCTCTACTTTTTGTAGAACACTTCCCACATAAAGCAGGGAAAGATTTCCCCACTCCAGTTCAACAAAACGATTTAGAAAAGCACAACAAAAGAGCACACAAATTAGAGTCCTAACCCTGATAATGTGTTATCATGCATTTTCAATCCTATTTGCTTTACTGATTCCTGTTATAACAGCAAAGAATTAAAGTTGGTACAAGTACTGTGATGCTCTCAACAGAATAATCCACACTACTAGGGAAGGCTTTATGATTATGAGTTCAAAAATGCAAAAATCAGGTGTGTTTACATCATTCAAGTACTCCAGTTGGTAAGTTTGACAGTATTATAAGATGTGGATGATCCATTCTGTTCCCTAGGCCTCAGCTACATTCAGCAGTCTGATCTTTTGATTAATTACGAGTATTACTTTAGAGAAAACTGGCCTGCTTCAGAGCATGGAACTAGCTAGCTGTGTTTGCTTACCTGTGTGCAGATAGTAGGGAGACAGAGCGCCAGCTTGACCATATCAGGAAGAATGGACTGGAATAAATGCTGGGCCTCTGCATCTTCAAGAACCTAGTTGAAAAGGGAAATAAATAAATGAACAATTTGAAAAAACTTCCAAGTCAGAAATAATAATTGTACAAAAAAGTTTTTGAAAACAGGGCCTATTTAAAAGAGATGAAAAAAAGATCCTGTTAGCCTAATGGAAATCTAAGTTTTAGAATGTTTTCTTTTATCATAAGACCTCACTGGATTTTACCTTCCAATAACCCCTTAGCTTGCAAAATGGGAACAACTCTCTCTGAAGTTTCAGCTGAGAAAGCACGTGATCAAATGAACTATGAAGGAATCCTTTTTTCAAAACAATGAACGAAATTCGTAATATAAAAACATTCGTACAAATAATATTCGTAATATAAATAATATGAATCACCACATAAGGACTAAAAGGATTCAAGGGATTTGATTTCCTTTGACATGCTTGATGTAACCTGAGGCAAGCATCTGTGACACTGCCCTAATAAGGACACACTGCTTTGTCAGACCAGAGGTTCTCAGCACAACATGAAATGCTGCAACAGCATGCAAATCTGGCCACACCCTGCTGTTCATCCCCATCACATTCCCAACATCTAGAGCCACTGCCTCACGTATGAAAAGGGTTGCAGCCTCAAGTTCCTGCATGCTGAAGTTCCGGGATCATCAGCCTCTTCCTTTACCTATCTTCCCAGAACTGACAACACTCAAAAAACAGGTACAAGCACATTGAGGTTTCAGAAGGCTTCTTAGAGCTTTTACATTCAAGACGTGGTCACGTCAACCTCTTCTGCCCTATGCTCAGCTAACACCCTACACTACCTGACCCACTGTCGCACGTTTGGCTGCCAAAGCATGCAGAGAGCTGTCAGCACTGACCTGGAATCTCTCTTCTAAGTCACAGCTCCCAGTTCTGAGCTCAGCCAAAGAAAAATAAGACATCTACTTTGCAAAGCATACTGCACTCCATATAACACAAGCTGAAAATGTTGTTTAAACACTAGCAATTTCAGTTCTTCCAATATCATTAAAATAACTACACAGAAGTATCCTTGCACTACTCCATTCTATCTGAAGTGACACAAAAGACTTAAGCATGCTCAGGAAGTTAAAAACAAAACAAAACATACAAATACTCAAAGAACAAAAAGCACATGGCAGCGAAGGGTAGGGGGAAATAAAAGAACAATGCCAGTACCTACACAGTCACTTCCCATATGCTACGTATGTTGGCCAGGGAGACATACAAAAGTTTTAAACTGAAGCAGGAGCTTACAAAGAACAGCAAGCCTAGAAGATCTCAAAATTATTTAATAAAGCAGGAATGTAACATTTTGTTTAAGAAATGTTTCTCTGTTCTATTGCCATTGGCTGCATATACACTTATTTTTTTTACACAGTACAGGTCATACACTGCTAACAACCATCTCACCTTTATCACCATCTGCTCTAGCAGGAAACTTTTCTGTGCTCTTAGGTGCAATGTTTTTAAGTATGAGAAAGAAACAAAATAAACATTTTGAAATACAGACTTCAGTAAATAAAATGAATATATAAGTTAAATCTATTCAAAAAATGACATTTAACCTCTGATGTCTACTGGGCTGTCAAATTCTGATATTCTCTCCCCTTTGGGCAACGCTTCCTCTCTTTTAAAATTGACATATAAATAGTGGCTGCCATGCTTTGCTGACTGCCACAGACTATGCGGTATCACTTATCTGGCGACACATTATGGCACCGGACTTTGTCAGAGCTGTCAAGGCTTCAGCCATCTCTTTATGCTTCTTTTAAAACAATATAACAATAGCATGAGACAATTTCTTCCCTAAGCAGGTGGCAGGGCCAGCAACTGCCCAGCTGATGCACAGCACGTAAACAGGAAGCTTACTTTTGTAATTGAAACTGTACTGCTGCTTCTCACCTTCCTAATGGTATTATTCCTATATACCGTTGTTATTAGATAACCACTAGAAATCCATCAAAATCTGGAGCTGTAAATGCTCAGATGTGTTTTCACTGGACTTCAGGCAGATTATTCCTACATCTACATCACACAAGTGTTAGCTGTTTTGTTTTTTAAAGGTCTACACTGTCACAAGACAAGTCACTTAACAGATCCCACAACATAAAGCTGATCTACATGAGTGCTAAGCTTGACAAGGAACCCTCACCTCTGTCCCTCTCTGAACCACTGGGAAGCCTAAGCACTCCTGGTTCTGAATGTTCTTTCTTATACAAAGCTTTAACTTCTCCCCAGAATTTCCTCCCTGAGAACAGTTCCTAGGGAAGCATTTAATCCTGTTCTTCTCACTTACTTCTTGAAGCTATAAATCCATTATTGAACAGTGTCAATAAACTTTCTCGTCTTCAAGTTCCTATAGAAACAAGTAACTCGAGTCACAGCCATAAGCACGTAATCTCAGCTTTACCTTTTCTGCCCCCATTTAATGGCTCTAAATGTATCATATATCTTCATTTATCGTTGCTGAAAGAGTGATGTGCCATTCATCACCCTCAAACAGACAGACCCACCCCACACTCCTGAGACCCTTCAGCTTACTAACCCCACAGAAGAATCACCTGAGAGATTGTCTTTAACTGCATTAGAAGTCACCCAGCCTACCAAAAGGTCCTGTGTTACAGACATGGAGCAAGGCTGGTGGCAACTGAAAGAGAACCACAGGCAGACCCCCTGCCAACCCAGTACAAAAGCAGCTCTTCCCACTGAAGAAACAATGTTGATGTGAAGGTGTTAAGTAAGCATCTTAATGAAGCAAACCTCCTACTGCATGGACATTGCATTGATTCAGTAGTGTGCTTTTAAACACCTGCAATCTTCTAAAAGCTTCAACTATGCAAAAATTAACAGAAAAGACCGAATTTCAAGTTTGAAAGCTTAGTATTTGCATCATAAATTATTAACAGCCCTACAATCACACAAATAAAAAAAACAGAAATGAAATAAAAGTAGTGGGTATCTCCAAGGAAAAAGCTACATGGAATCAGAGACAGAAAACACAAATTATCTTTTACCAAAGAAATCGCTTGATGGTTTTACTGTTTTTAAACTGGACTGACTGATTAAATGAACATGACTTTGGGCTCCAAACCATAAGATGCAAATGCTTCAGCAAGCAGTAGCAGAGGTGAGAGCTCTTGGACAAACTCACATTCAATTTTGCAAAATGAACATTTACAGTGCAGCAAAGAGGCTTGACTAAACACTGCCATAAGTAATGGCCTCCTGTCACTATAAACTAGTCCTCCAGAATGTAATGAATGAGCACGCCTGACAGCTCAAGTAAGAAGAATCTGAGGTAGCTTGGGTTGATAGCGATGGTAGAGTTTAAATCTAAATCTGACAGCTCATCAAACCAAACGAGCTATGTATACAGAACAGAAGCTTGGACACCTCCATCTATCACATGGGGAGGTAGAATAATCAGGTTAACAGGCAAAACAACATGCTAGGACAGCAACAGCTTAATGCTTTTGATTTGTCTTTATTTCCTCACATTATCTTTTTGTGGCTGGACAATGACCAACTGAACCACTTTCTTAATGATGAAGAGGGAAAAGAAGAATTCATTGAGACTTGACTTATTCTCTAATTCTAAGGGACTACAGCCTTCTGAGCTCTTTTTTTCCTTCCAGTTGCCACTGTGCAGTCTGTGCTATCTTAGAACTCATTTGTTTCGGTTTCTGTTTGTACTATCAGCTACTATAATAAAATGCCTTTCCAGTAACAGCCTCCCTAATTATTTTAATGTTACAAGCCATAAGATTACAGGTGGTAATGGTCTCCTAGGCAATAAATTAGACAAATGGAGTAACTTCTATATACTGCATTTACAGTAATTTCACTCTCCTAATTTCAAGAATACTTTATTTTCAGTTTGTCTCAAATAAAACACTATTTTTATGCAACATCAAGATCTACACAGTAAGTATCTTCAAGACAAGAAACTTGGCTGCAAACAGAAGTGCAGCATGGCATAAGGATAATCTACGTGGATAACACTACTACACTCCTTCAGGTCTGCAATTCAAAGACAATTTAAAAAGATATGTTATCAAAAGAATACTACTCACACTTTTGCCAAGAGCAAGGCTTGACCAGTGCCAGGCACAAGGAACCTGGTGTGAATCTGAGCTGTGAAACCCAACATATCTCAGAATGGTTTTCTGAAAAAGTTTGATCAACTTTGTAATTTTGCAGTTTTAGTAAGAATAACAGGGAAAGCAGAAAACGCTAATAAGCAATAGGTGATCTCCAAATGCTGATTTGGAAAAAAAAAAACAGGACACTAAGAAGTCATGCCTTAGACCTTAATTTCCTAAGCACATTAAAGTCTTTTTCTATTCATAAGCACTTCAAGTGATGCTTTTTTCCCCTCTTTATCAGTATATATTGTGTCTCTGTCTCAAAAGGTCCCTTGTTACTGACTTGAAACAAAAGCTCAGTTGTGCTATCACACTGCTCTGTAAGATTAGCATGTCCACTTCTCAATAATGACAGTGTTTCAATAAAAAGTGGGAAACTGAAATAATGTTAAGTGTATTCCAAAGCTCTTCAAGACATCCTGAAGCATCTCCATTCAAGCTGAGACTCAGAGATGATGCTTACGTTAAAATTTCAGCATATTTAAGCACTCCCACAACCACTTCTTGATGTAGTGTGCAAGGTTGCTTTCCTTCCCTCTTAATTCCCTAACAGCCTGTACTTACCTGTTTGTTCTCCTGTCTCACAGAGATGTCAAATGCTTTTGTCCATGGTTTGTGCAACACAAAACTGGTTGAGTAGATAAATGACTAAAACTCCTCAATGTCAACAAAACAATCAAGACATCATCTACTACATCGGAGTCTTTTATCAAAGAGTGAAAGAGCCTGAGATTGCCAAGGTGCACTCTCTCTCTTCCCCTTGCCCTTGTTACACATACTTTTAAATGTTTGAGAGTCCTGGAAACAGGCAGACTCAATAGGTTACTTGGAACAGCTGGAAAGAAAACTTAGAACAAAAACAGAAGCCCAAACAAGTTTTTATCACATGACTTTGAAAACTAACATTAACTTAATATACCTGGAGGGGAAAAAAGCTTCAAAGTCATACTCTATGTAAAAGAGTTTTCTTCTGGACTGAGTAAGTGAATTCCATTTAAATGTGTGCCCCAATTAGTGGCATATCTGGAACTATACAGAGACATCAGGCTGCAGCCCACAGACTTGTATGTATAACAGACTGCTTGTATTAACACAAAAGATAACACATATAAATAGGCTTAAACCCTGGTAGAAAAGTCGGGGGGAGAAGGCTGAGAGGGACACAAACTCCCTGATGTTTTTGTTTAGTTCCTCTTTTATTAAATTAATGAACTTCCATAGCTGTGGGAAAAAATATAATGACATCTGGCTCCATAGAGTTAGTTCCTTTACAAAACTAATTCAGTAGGGGAGACATTTGGCTGTCAAATCCATTTCATTTCTTGAGCATTTGCCCGATCAGAAACCAGAGAAAAGACAAAGTAATCTTTGGAGGGCGAAAAAAAAACCAAAAAACAACATAAAACTGGATTATGCAGGAAGAATCTTATTTGAGAGGAAGAATGCTTCTGACATTTATCAAAATCACAAACTGACACTTCAAAAGGAAAAAGTAAGACAGCTTACAAGACAGAGGTTAATTCATTTTTGTTTATTTTTTTTTTCCTTGAAGCTTCATTCACGTCTTCTGCCAATCCAGCCCTGATATGCTCTCTCACGTGTATCATCACTAAAATGTGCAGCTTTTCCCTTAAAGCTCTTCAGCATTCTAGATAAAATATAGTCATTTATGAGGGAATAAAAGAAAATATTTTTGCATCTCCCTCGAACGGTTTTAAAAACACATTTTATACTTCACAATACTGGAAATCTAACCTCAGCCTCTGTCTTATTGACTACAAGTGAAACCTGAATCCTCATTTGCAACAGGCCCCAAGTAAACTCCACGTGTACATTCCTAAAAAGCAGTCCTACCGTGAACAGAAGAGTCACAACCACTTCCAAAGCAAGGGCAGATTCCTTGGACTAAGACCCAAACAGTTTTCCAAATGAGTTTCTCCAGGGAAATACAACAAGCTGAAAAGGGAAATGGCTCTGTTTCTACAGCAGAGTAATGAAAATGAAATGAAAACCTCTATCATTCAGCCAACTGCCCCTAGGTAAGGATTAAGAAGATCTGTGCCCAGGTTCATTTCAATCCTTTACCTCCCCAGAGTACTGGAGTGGAGGGAGAGGAGGGGGAAAAAGTTTACTGCCACTATGATTTTGAAATCATCTATTAAGGACTGTACATAGAAGCATTCAAGTCATCACATATTTAACAACAGCTATTTCAGAGAGTTTCTCATGAGTGTTGATGATCACCTTATAATGTAAAACAACACAACAAAGAGTGCTCCAGATATTACAAACCTAACATAAAGCAGTGAAGGAAAACTACAACCAAAAGTTCTTTATACTTGTTTGGAATAGAAGGGTAAGAAATACATGCAACCTAATGGAAGCAAATAAATCTATTCATCAGCACCCTGCCCTGAAACAAAAGAGAAACGTTCATCAGAAGACAGATATTAACATTTACCAGTGTAGGGTTTTTCTGTTTTTGTTGTTGCTTTTTTTGCTTGTTTGTTTTAACAACACAAATGTACTCAGTACAGTGAAAAATTATTGAAGAGATCTTAAGAATGCATCTTTACATATCCACAAGCACTTCAGACACAATATAAGTATAACTCTACACCCGGCATATGTAGAAATCCCTTCCCTGATATTCTGAGACTACACAATAGTAGTGTAAAAAAATAAAACATGAAAAAGATAGTCGACTGTTTTACTGAGAAGTAGAAAAAATAATATTTGTTTTGGCTACATGTTGCTATTTCACCTCGACAATCCTGAGGTACCAATGTTTTTCAAAGCATACAAGATGCTTATTTCCCTCTCCCTCTGGAAAAGCTCACATTTTGTACAACACGAGGACAAATACCTTTCTGTTGCTCTGAAAAGGAAACCCTTCATGGCACATTCAAAAGAGCTTTCAGTTTAGATTTGAAAAAGATAATGTGATGTAATGAAAATTGTTTGAAAACATTTGGACTAAAATGAAATTTGGCGAAGAACAACAGAGAAGCTATGTCCAGCCTTGGGACATCTGTTTTCTTGCTTAAAAGCCTACCTCTGCCACGCTGATATCTCTGAACAATGCTCACTTCTGTTCACACTGTCCAAACAATTATAAAAATGATTTATCAAAAAACCACTCACCAGAACAACCTGGTACTTCAAAATTCTTTCCGTGCCAATACCACTGATTACAGCAATTGTTGTTTTTTTGTTGTTTTTTTTTTCCCCCTCCAGCACATCATTCAAACTCAAACAACAAAACACACAGGAAAATTCTTAAGACCTGCTAGGATGCGAATGATGTAAAGCTCTATTAGAACCACGAATCTCCCAAGATAAGCACATAACTTAACAGTTGCAGGTGCTCCTAAAAACAGTGTAATCCATTCCAAGAAATGAAAATGCAGAGCTCAACCACAATCCAACTAGATTATACGACAGTCACATCATCCTCAGATATGTTGTGTTTAAACTCTCTCATTTAGATGAAAATACAGAAATAGCAGTGGAAAACAGAAGTTTAGTTTCCAAAATAGTCTGTATGATAATCTTAAGAAAAATGCAATCTTACGAAAATTCAAAAATTAAATTTAAGGCTATTTGATAAAGGTTATTAAGACCATGGACTGTGCAATTCTGTGGCTGTAACTCTTTGCAATTTTGCAAAGGAAGCATGTCCTTGAGAGCGTATTTCTTAATTTCACTCCTATCAGCTCAGTATTCTCAAAACATGAGCAGCTATTGGAGAGGAAGATGACTTACCACTGGTAGAGAAGTCAGAAGTGCAAACACTAAGCTGTCGAACGCTTAATATGCTCCCTCAACTCACCTACTTGTAGCTGACATTTTCTGGAAGTGAAGTGCTCATGCCAAATGCACTAGTATACTATATAGCAACACATTACAAGGAGAACCTGTACTTCCATAACAACCACAGCAGACCCACTCCATGCATACTAGCCCATGTTTTACTTTTCTTTACTCCAATTCAGTACAACAAACTCACTAGGTTTCCCAGTGAAAACTACCACCGTTTTCTTCCATTTCTTTGAATTACTCCTAAGCACACAGCATTGACTAACAGAAATAAGACTTGTCATACGCTGCACCATTCATTAAGACCACACTCCTGTATTCTGGAAACCACACGGAACATCCACAAAAGAAAAAAGCGTTATCTTAAACTACGTGCACGTGTCCGTATGAATGCCAGAAGTACAATGAGAAAGTTGAACTTTTCCAAAAACAAAAAAAGGAAACCAGTCTTTGGAAAAATATCTATAATATGGATGAATGATATTTACAGAAAATAGGAAAGGCTGCATGTATTAAGAGATCTTTTTGCACATTTAAGTTTCTGTAAGAGATAATGCTTTTAACTACACACACAAAAGACAAAGTAGCATGTTACATTGTTCCTTCTCCTTCATGCCAAAGATTTCTCTGCAATTATGCAAAACAAACTGTCCTTTTTTAAAAAGCATTAACACGTTTCATTCAGTTTTGTATAACAAATCCTAACGTACAAGTTAAGCAGCTCTTTTGCAAGAGAAAACAATCTTCTGTAGCAGTTTGTAGAATAAGGCATTCCTTACACAAAATGCTGGATTACACAGGCATCAATGGCAAATAAGAGGACAATAATCTACATACAGACTGACAGTCTTCTGAAAAAGCTGTTTGAAGCCAGTAAGACAACAAAACATCCACACAGTCACTGTAACCACACACATGCTTCTTCATACATCAAAAGCCAAATGCAGCCACTGGAAACTGAGTACTATAGAATGGAGTGTGAGAGCGCATCTTCGTAGACATACTAACAGCATCATCTGTTCAAGTCTTCCTATTTGCATCAACCAGGCACGAAAGGGCTAAATTTCTGCAGTGTGCCTTGAAGAACAGATTTTAAAAGGCACAGGGACCATCAACTCATGCTTATTGGAAGCATTAATGACCTTAACTACTTTGGCCTAAAAGAAAGAAGCCTCTCATACATTTCGATATTGGTGCTACATCAGAATGCAACCTGCATGCAAAGTCAATTCTGTCCCCCATCTTCCACTCAGAGTTCTAAGAATACAAAACTGGACAAATGTCCACCCTAGGCACAAAACTCATCTAACAGGGATCAAGAAAAGATGCCTAGAAAAGTTTAACAGCAAGCAAGGCAACGCACCAACAGCACTTCCTCAGAATTGGGAGTAATCAGCGTTCTAAATGCTTCCAGAGATCACAGTAACTACTGCATAGAAGCCAACAGCATTTCCCTATCAGGGATTTGTACAAATCCTTTCAAAACCTGATGTGAACCGCCAGCATCCTCAGCATTCCCTAAAAAGGAGTTCCTCAGCCTTTTATGCATTATATAAAAGTAACTCCTTTTGTCAGTTTTTGAAAACCATATCTACTTGGAGCATTCACGTAGAGTTCCTTAACTACTGTACTAGAAAACCAGTCATTTCCTCTTCACTCTCTTCTGTTCTTTCAGGATACCACTGTCATATCCATCCCTCATCTCTCTCACAGCTGAAATAAAGAAATGAAACAGTCATAAACTATTTAGGATGTTCCTCAGCCATTACATACCTTTAATTCATTCCTGCCTCCTCTCACTGTAGTTTCTCCTTCTCACAGATACAAACTTCCCACCAGATAAGGAGTCCAGACAAACCAGCTACAGACACAAAGCGAACACTTGGAAGATGTTTATGATGCATTTTTCAGGTGACTCACAGAAACTCCAAGACCATCACTGTTTATGCCACACAAATTTACCTGAACTACAATCTTCAGTCTATGCTCCATAAAAGTTCAAACTTAAGAGTCAAAATATTTGCAATTTCAACCATGTGAGTAATTACCAAAGGCTACCGTTTGTCTTTTAATGTAATGTTTAAGTTCTAGATTTAATCTTTTTCATCACTGAATACTATAAGGTCATTTTATCACAAGTAACTTATTTGCTCAAACATTTAAGGAATCCTAAATACTAATGGTCCCATAAACCAAATGAGGTGCACTCTCTTTGTATATAAAATGAACTCAGCAAGAGTAGATAAAAAAAGCATAAATCAGGTAATTACATCTAATGTTTTCCTTCTATTAAAGCCATTCAGAAAAGCCTGTAACTTAAATAACTTGCAAGGAAAAATAGAAAAGGATATTGGGCATATACATTTCTTTGTGAGGGTGAAAACAAGATACAAATACAATAGTAATCCCCCAGGTTTCAAAGGAATTGAGGAGTCTCAAATTAAATCGTGCTGACAATAACAGCTCCCATTGCTGACTCACTGATTGAAGCTGCTTTTGAAGCTAGGTTTCTTGCATATTTTTCCAGTAATTTGTTATTAAAGCTTTACTGTTAATTCTCCTGAGTTTCAGATGGGAACAAATGAACAGATTTGATTCGGCTCTACTGCAAAGCACAAAAACAAGCTGTGAGGTTGTTCATAAAGAAGTTCATTGCAGAAAAGCTCAGATTTCAAAGATGACAGAAGCTCCACAACATAAGTCCTTCTGACTTAAGTTCTTGTACACTGTGCAGCTCAAACTGAATTCACTTTTTTTGTTTTTAAAACACCTTTTAAGGAACTTAAACTACTGCACTACTAACACCATATCATATCATTTTCTCAGGCATGAAAAATCTCCTCTGTCCCTGAAACAGCTTAAAAAACACAAGCCATAAAAGGAAGAACTGACCAGCAGTATTATTAAGAATTTTGTTTATGCTTAAAGACTTCAAAGCAATGCAATAAAAACAAAGAATGACGAGTACAAGCAGGCACAATTTAAAGTAGTAGACCATTTGACCACCTTAAATGACAGCTTGCTGTTCTTCCCCTTAAATAAGTTGCTACTGATGGAGATTAGTCAGAGGCATTAAGAAGCCCAGAATTACAACTTTTTATTTCACGTGCTCAGGAAATAGCAAAATTTGGATGTTCCTGGAAGGAGAAGGGCCCATCCACAAGGGAAAACAAGCAAACAAGAAAACCTACTATAGTTCCTAGCACTGCTGATTAAAAGATTGTCGTTTTAATGTGAGCTACCACCATACCTGTAAACAATCCTGCTGTTTGTATTTCCTGGCTTCTAGTTTATTTCTAGGGAAATAGATGGAACAATGACTTTCAAGTTACGAACACTATGCAAGTAAGATTAAAAACGTTAGCACTAACAAGTCTCATCCAGTAAGTAATAACTTGAATAAATCTTAAGCCTGTTTGCCAGTACTGCCAGACGATGCAAAAACAAATCAATACAACAGCATAGAAATTCCATAGAAAACAACAAAGCTGTCGGATGCCTGAAGAAAATGAGCCACTGAGAACTTTAGTTATGTTACTGATGAATACTGTGAACTTTTTAAGAGACAACAACAAAAAGCACCATCACAGCCCCGCATTTACTTCACAGGAATTTATTCTATTTACAAACACAAACGAGCATCACTGTTTTGAAAAAAGCAGAGGGCTCCCTCTTCTGACAGTGCTTTGCAGAATGGGAACAAACTGCATTTGTCAGGGTATGCAGTTGTGAAGACAAAACTTTTCATGACAACGGAGCAGTTTTTAGGAAATTATCTTCCAAAATGGATTATCACACACCACAGAGCATTCAAGGAAATAAAGAGCTACTGCTGTTCTTGGACACAACTCTTCTCTAGATAGGAGCAGGATGGATCGGAACACAGGACATTAAGTTCTATCTAAACATAAAGTTGCAGATGACTCATTAACATGGATGACATTAGATTTGTAAACCCAGTTCCCATCTTAAACAGAAGAGAGAATGAATGATTAAGTAGAGCACCCAAAAATACAAATAATTATCGGAGGCTCATAAATAGTTAAGCAGTTTTAATCTCTCAATTTCTTTCTTATTTAATATCTATCTGTAACTATTTCTCAACCTCTCCACTGAGCTGCTCCTCCTTTGCCTCGTTACTCAACCAGTGTTTTTCGAGCAAAGCCCTCAACTTGCAGTGAGCAATTATCATCTGAAATGCTTTCACCCTTCCCTCATAATCATAGAATAAATGAGGAAACATGCAAACCAGCAAAAATTGCTTAATTATTAGCTCCCAGATACAAGAATTTCCAAAGGAACACTCCACTACAGCTAATATACTTAGGACATTTCCTAAGAGAATCTCACCTTCTCACTCAGAAGCTGCTCAGGTAAGCAAGCTCACTGATTTACAAAGCCTGAAGTGCTGGAACATTTCCTAATAACAGATTTTAAGCATCTTTTTGTATAAGATGTTTCCCCTCTGTGATAGAAATCGAGTTCTGCACTTTCTATGCTTGTTAATCAAACCAGTCTCAAGACAGATGTCTCAGTGTCTTTCCGTGCGTTTTTCTTTCCTTCTCTTAGAACTATGTAGTTCGTAAAAGACTTAAAAATAGATATATGAATGTTTTTGCAAATTAGAGCAACAGTGTCTTGTTCTAATACTTGCACAGATAGTAGTGACCTTCTAAGGAACTGAAAAGAAGAAAAATAAGCGGGAGTTTTCTTTTAAGCCTACGTGATTAGAGCTGAAAAAGACTGCAGTATTCATCTCTGCAAGGAGACAGAGGATGACTCCCAAATACCAGCCGGTGCAGCCCAGAAAGAGAAGATAAACACGAATACAGAGATAAGAGACAATAAAAAGAGGGGGTTGGGAGGCCCCCGGTGCATGCCTTTGGTGGAGCGGAGACTCCAGGCCGCCCAGCGCTGTTTCGCTCGTTTATTGCTTACTTAATAAATTCCTTACTATTGGCAACGATCGGTGTGTATCGTTCTTCACACCTATAACAATTTGGTGCCGTGACTCGGATCCAGGCGACTCTGCTGCGGAATTCTCACTCCAGGAGGGGCGCCCCGTCTCCGGACGGCCCCTGGGCTGGGTAGTTCCGTTGCGGAGATCTGTAGCTCCGAACTCTAAATTCGGTAAACGAGCGAAAGAAACTGCAGTACCCCGTAATTGTTGTGCACGAAGACCCGAACAAAGACTCAGGATTGAGTAAGTATTTGCGTGGATCTGTTCGGTCGGGGTGGGTATCCCGGAGCACGCCTGACTGAGACGTCCCATAGGGGCGAAGCGAGTGCGGATCCTCTAGTAGTGCAGTTCCCATTGCCCGCGAGGGCGTGGGTCACGACCGAGGGGTGCGAGTGTGTGTGAGTGTGAGAGTGCTCCGGAAGATGGGACAGAGTCAGAGTAAGCCCCCTGGCCCCGTGGGTGGCTCGCAGGTGAAGCTACCAGACATACCGCTAGAAAGTCCCCTAGGTTTAATGTTAAAACACTGGGGTGATTCTCCTTTGAGACAAGGAAAGAGAAAGGTGAAGATGGTACATTACTGTATGGAAGTGTGGGGAGGAAAACAGATAAAGGCAGATCAGTTGTTCTGGCCTGTATTCGGATCCTTTGAGGACCGGATTTGCCAGGCTTTAAATACTTATGTGAATGAAAAACAGCCTTTTAATTTAGAAGAGAGTGAGTATGCCAAATTATGGATAGAATCTGATTTTCGAACCTTTGTAGTCCCTTTAGTTAAAAAAAGGAATACAACAGAGGAGGACATTATACACTATCCACCCCCACCTTACGCTCCCCCTGAACAGAATCCAGCAGCTCCCCCAGAGGAGCAGGTCGATTCTGATTTGGGGGATGAACGGGATGAACCCCTAGATTTCCCTAGAAGAACCACTAGAAGGCAAGCTAGGCAGGAAAGGGGTCTCCCTTTAGGAGAAATACCCGTAGCTACTGGGGGACCAAACCCAGGAGTTGGATATGTTTCAGTTCCCTTAACTTCAGGAGATGTAAGGGAATTCAAAAAAGAGATGGGGAATTTGTTAGAGGATCCTTTAGGGGTCTCTGAGAGGCTAGATCAATTTTTAGGTCCCACCCTTTATACCTGGGATGAAATACACGCAATCTTAAGTATACTATTTACAGAAGAAGAAAGGGATATGATCAGGAGAGCAGGTATGCGAATTTGGGATCGGCAACACCAGGCTGGTCCAGGAGCAGATATAAAGTGGCCTTTACAGCGGCCCAATTGGGATAATCAGAACCAGGAACATCGTACTCACATGGCAGACTTGCGAGTTATTATTATTCAAGGGATTAGAGAATCTGTCCCTAGGGGACAGAATATCAATAAGGCTTTTAGCGAGCAACAGAAAAAGGACGAAACTCCTACTGAGTGGTTAGAGAGACTACGTAGAAATTTACAGTTATATTCAGGGTTAGATCTTACTACCCCCTTAGGACAAACTCTCCTGAAAATGCAGTTTGTGGCTAAGTCCTGGACAGATATTCAGAAGAAACTAGAAAAGTTGGAGGATTGGCAGGAGAGAGGATTAGATGAATTGCTGAGAGAAGCCCAGAAAGTGTACGTAAGAAGAGAGGAAGAGATTCAGAAAAGACAGGCCAAGCTTTTAGCAGCTGCGTTAAGAGAAGGACAGAAGGGGGCGTTTCAAACAAAGAAAAGAGGGAATATTCCTCAGGCAGGGAGTGTGTTTCAGTCTAATCAGACCAGATCTAGAAATATGAGGATGGTAGAATGCTTCTACTGTCAGAAAAAGGGGCATATGAAGAAAGACTGTAGAAAAAGAATTCAGGATGAGAAAATGTTTAAAGAAGACTGAGGGGGGGGTCAGGGGCTCTACGTGCTGGGGACCCAGGAAAGAAAGGAGCCCTTGATAAAATTGAAATTGGGTCCCCAGCGTCAGGAAATAGAATTTTGAGTAGATTCTGGGGCAGAAAGATCCACTATTCAATATTTACCATGAGGATGTTCTTTATCCTCGGAAAAGCTACAAGTAATTGGAGCGAAAGGGGAACCTTTTACAGTACCTGTTATAAAGCAGGTAGAAATAGAATCACCTAATACTTATGGCATTGGATCCTTTTTATTAGTACCTGAAGCAGGATATCAATTTGTTAGGGAGGGACTTAATTGTAGAGTTAGGAATAAGTTTAGAAGTGAAAGATAAAGAATTAACTGTTAAGTTATGTACTTTATGTACTAAGTTACAAGTTATGTACTTATGTACTATGACAGAAGATGAGGCAAAAATTAACCCAGAAGTTTGGTATACTCCAGAATCCATAGGGAGGTTAGACATAGAACCTTTTGAAGTAACTATAAAGAACCCAGAAATCCCGGTTAGGATAAAACAATACCCCATTTCACAAGAAGGCAAATTAGGGCTACAACCTGAAATTGAGAGGTTAATATCTAAAGGGCTATTAGAACCTTGTATGTCTCCTTATAACACTCCTATACTCCCTGATAAAAAACCTGATGGTACATACAGGTTGGTACATGACTTAAGAGAAATAAACAAAAGAACAATTACTTGCTTCCCAGTAGTGGCAAACCCCTATACCCTACTCAGTAAATTAAGCCCAGAATCTAGATGGTATAGTGTAATTGATTTAAAGGATGCTTTTTGGACCTGCCCCCTGAAGACAGAATGCAGAGATTATTTTGCCTTTGAGTGGGAAGATCCAAACACCCATAGAAAGCAACAACTTAGATGGACAGTGCTCCCACAGGGATTCACAGAGTCCCCTAATTTGTTTGGACAAGCCCTTGAGCAAGTGCTAAAAACCTATGAATCAAACCCCCAAGTAACCTTAGTACAATATGTAGAGGACTTACTCTTAGCTGGAACAAACGAGGAAATGGTTAGACAGGAGAGCATTAAACTACTAAATTTTTGGGGTTCAAAAGGATTGAAAGTTTCCAGGACAAAATTACAATTTACAGAAGAAGAAGTGAAATATTTGGGACATTGGTTAAGCAAAGGGAATAAGAAATTAGATCCAGAACGAGTAAATGGTATTTTATCCTTAAAAGCCCCGAGGAGTAAGAGACAGGTGAGACAGATTTTAGGGTTGCTAGGATATTGTCGACAATGGATTGAGAATTATAGCAGTAAAGTAAAGTTTTTATACCAGAAATTAGTACAAGATGGATTAGTAAAGTGGAGTCAGGAAGATGAACGAAGATTAGAAGATTTGAAAGTAGACCTTATTAATGCACCAGTATTAAGCCTACCTGATATAAAAAGACCATTTTACCTTTTTGTGAATACAGATGAAGGGACTGCTTTTGGAGTATTGACCCAGGAATGGGCTGGGAAGAAAAAGCCAGTAGGATATTTCTCAAAACTCTTAGGCCCTATTAGTCGTGGGTGGCCTACATGTTTACAAGCAATAGTTGCTGTGGCTCTGTTAGTAGAAGAAGCAGGGAAAATTACTTTTGGAGGTCAATTAAAAGCGTATACTCCACATAACATAAGGGGAGTATTACAACAAAGAGCAGATAAGTGGATTACAGATGCTAGACTACTGAAATATGAAGGGATTCTAATACACTCTCCTAAATTAGAAATAGAGACTACAAGTTTGCAAAATCCTGCTCAATTTTTATATGGAGAACCAGATGAAGGGTTAACCCATAACTGTATTCAGTGGATAGAACAGCAAGTTAAAATACGGGAGGACTTAGAGGAGGAGGAATTATCAGAAGGGGAAAAGTTATTTGTAGATGGCTCATCCCGCATAGTAGAAGGAAAATGCAAATCAGGATATGCTATAATAAATGGAAAAACGTTTACAGTAATTGAATCAGGACCATTGGATAGAACATGGTCAGCTCAGGCCTGTGAATTATATGCAGTCCTTAGAGCCTTACAGATGTTAAAGGGAAAAATTGGGACTATTTATACAGATTCTAGATACGCCTATGGGGTAGTTCATGGCCACCAGAGGGGGATGTCGACTCAAATAAGGGGAGATAATTTGGCTGACAGGAAGCTAAAAGAGCGGCCTTAATGATCCTAAAAGAAATACAAACTGATGGCTCCCGGAAAGAAACAAATGAGGCTAAGAGTTTCACTATACAAGAAAAAGAAAGACTACGACAAATGAAAGTTGAGGAAAAGGAGAGAAAATGGTTATTACCTGATGGAAGAGAAGTAATCCCTAAAGGACTCGCCTGGAGAATATTAGGAGAATTTCATAAACAAACTCATTGGGGAGTACAGGCCTTAGTAGATCAATTTGCAACCAAATATATCTGTATAGGCATTTATAATATAGCCAAACGAATACTAGACAGTTGCATGATTTGTAGGAGAATAAATAAACAACAACTAAGGGAAAAAATACAAGGAGAAAGGGAATTAGCTGTTAGACCTTTTGCTAAAATACAGATAGACTTAACAGAACTTCCAAAAATTGGAAGATATAAATACTTATTAGCAATAATAGATCACCTGACACATTTTGTAGAGGCCTATCCCACTGGTAGAGCAACAGCCCAGACAGTAATCAAAATATTATTCAAACATATTATTCCCAGATATGGGAATATTGAAGTTATAGATTCAGATAGAGGCCCTCACTTTGTATCAAAGGCAGTGAAAGAAGCCTTAGCTCCTATGGGGATCAAATGGGAATATCACACCCCATGGCATCCACAGAGCTCTGGAAAAGCAGAAAGAATGAACGGGGAGATTAAAAAACAACTTACTAAATTGATGATTGAAACCAAGATGTCTTGGATTAAGTGCTTGCCGTTGGCACTACTTAATCTAAGAACACAACCAAGAACAGATACTGGAATATCACCTTTTGAAATGTTATATGGAATGCCATATGATTTAGAACTCCCATCAGAACATCCTAAAGTAGAAGATAAATTATTACAGGAATATTTAATTGAAATTAATAAAAGGAGGAACGAATTAAGAAAAAAAAGGATTGGTGGTACAAAGGCCTCCACTAGATATAGTAATACACCGAATCAATCCAGGGAACAAGGTTTTAATTAAAACGTGGAAAGAATCCTCTCTAACTCCCCGCCGGGAAGGACCGTTTCTTGTTTCAGTAACAACAGAAACAGAGATTCGGACAGCTGAGCATGGATGGACTCATGCAAGCCGAGTGAAAGGACCGATCCATGATACAACATCTCCAGTGGAAAACGCCAGATGATCTGGAAATTACTGTTTTTGTTTCTCTCTAATAGTCAATTTAGATATTCTATTATATGACTTGTATATTGTATATATAGATATTGTATTGCGCATTGTGAATATTGGTGAACTCACTTTTCCTATGAATACCTCTTAAGATAATTGGGAAATAATTTTGTACACAATCTAAAGACTAATCAATTCCGATCAAGAAAGGGATTAGGGAGACTGATAAGGCAAGGACAGAGGAGGTTCCCCTGAAGAATACGACTGCTGCCGAGAAGATCATACACCCCGCTGCTCTAAGCAAAAGAGTAGGCGAGGGAGGCAGAGGCGTACAACAGTGGGGGCTGTGAGAATAACCTCCAAGGTGGAGCACGAATAACCTTGACCTTTGTCCCCTAATCTAGGTTGCTTGCTCACGAAGCAATACTGAAAGTTACTATTGGCAACGAAAGGGAAGGGGAGCTAGGAAATATTTCAATAACTTGAAGGTATTCAGTCTGGAAAATGAGTACACCAATAATAGTAATGGTCTCGTTAATGACGACAGTGGTGAAAACAGATAACAGCCCTCATCAATCAGATCAGCTTATCTTGCTGAGAAGAGCTATTGAGGAAAATCTGGAACATATTGAAAAGTCATTTTCTGCTCTGGAAAAATCCCTAACATTTTTATCTGAAGTAGTCCTACAGAATAGATGAGGATTGGATCTTGTATTTGTACAACAAGGAGGACTATGTGTAGCAATAAGGGAGGAGTGTTGTTTGTAAGTTGATCACACTGCAGTAGTTAGAAATTCTATGGCTAAGCTACGAGAAAAATGAGAGGTGTTTGAAAACAGAAATCAAGTCAATTTTTCTGTCTTGCTCATGGCTTTACTATACACTATAGATGGGCCCCTAATTCTGATAACTTTAATACTAGCCTTTAGTCTCTATATGCTGAATAAGATAACTGGAACCATAAAACACTATCTGACACAATGGAAAGGGAAAGGTCATGTTTTAGCTCAAGATGCAGTGACACGGTTTGATGAACAAGATGATAAAAAAGAAAAGGGGAGATTGTGATAGAAATCGAGTTCTGCACTTTCTATGCTTGTTAATCAAACCAGTCTCAAGACAGATGTCTCAGTGTCTTTCCGTGTGTTTTTCTTTCCTTCTCTTAGAACTATGTAGTTCGTAAAAAACTTAAAAATAGATATATGAATGTTTTTGCAAATTAGAGCCACAGTGTCTTGTTCTAATACTTGCACAGAAAGTAGTGACCTTCTAAGCAACTGAAAAGAAGAAAAATAAGCGGGAGTTTTCTTTTAAGCCTACATGATTAGAGCTGAAAAAGACTGCAGTATTCATCTCTGCAAGGAGACAGAGGATGACTCCCAAATACCAGCCGGCGCAGCCCAGAAAGAGAAGATAAACACGAATACAGAGATAAGAGACAATAAAAAGTGGGGGTTGGGAGGCCCCCGGTGCATGCCTTTGGTGGACGGAGACTCCAGGCCGCCCAGCGCTGTTTCGCTCGTTTATTGCTTACTTAATAAATCCCTTACTATTGGCAACGATCGGTGTGTATCGTTCTTCACACCTATAACACCCTCCACTAAACTGAACATATTCAATAAATAAAGCCAGAGTATGATTTTGCTTCTATGGTTTACACTGTGATAATGCTTCACTATCCTTCATTTAATATAGAGCTACAACACACTCTTCAACTTGCACTAAAATCCACCTTTAAACAGTTCTGCTCCCTTTTATGTGAACCTTAAAACTACATCATTGTTCCTAGGTGCCAGAATTTGCATTTTCCCCCCACACAAGAGGTGACATCCAACAGTTAATTTCCCTATTGATCCCCCTTTCTCTGGTGGGCGTTGACACTACTTACTTTCCCTGGCTGTTGATCTCAATCTAACCACCCATGTTTCCAAATACCCAGTTACATGTTATGAAAGCATCGTGACAAGTCCATATCCATTTCCAGCAATATGGTGCAAACATTCCTGAGAAGATTTTTAAATCAATCATTTGTTATGCTTTACAACTTTTTAATAAATTAAATGTGTTCTTTGATAACACAGAATGAACAGCCAAAGGCCAGCTGAACAGTCCCTGTTAATTTCAGTTAGTACATGAGGAGCAAAGAGGACAAAAGTCCACAATCTTAACCATGACAGTCTGAATAACAAAGGGGGAATACTTCATCAGCAAGGCAGCCAATACGCACAGCTCTCACAGCAAGTACATGCAGCACAACCTGCATTTCTTTGTCAACATCATGCTGTGTGAAACAAAACTTGTTCTGTAAAACACTAGTCCCTATCAGCAACAGAAAGAGGCAGCAAAAAGCAGTCCTTTATCAGATGAACAGAGCAGGTAACCACGCATAACTAACAAATTTAAATTTCTACTGAAACTTAACAGAGCTTCAGAACCTCTCCCTCCAAAAACGGAGCACACGTGCACTCAACTTATGAGTCGGAAGAAAAGTAAAATGTTTTCTGTTGCATCTCATCCCACACTGTTTTAACTGGCTTAATTTCTGATCATCAGTCAAAATACCTCCAGTTGCATTTGCCACCTACTACTCATTTTTCTATTCCATTCTTATCCAGGAAGGTAACATGAAATTATACAAACCACTGCAACCATTCAAAGGTTTCATTCTATAATATAGCAGAAATTTACTATCAGACCAGCGAAGCACCGTCTATACAATCACCACTGGAATACAGCATTAAAGATGTTTAAATAAAGGAAAAAAACCCAACTTCTTACAAGAAACCCTTACACTGGAAACGTTAACACAGTCTATAAATAAACCTGTTTTCCGTATACAGAAAAGACATTTCTCACCTTGCATTCAATAATCTTAGTTGTTACTGAAGCACCCAAGTTAACTCTTCTGATTTAAAATTAATCTTGATTATAAAGTCTAATTATGATTGTACTGAAGTTATCAGAAAAGTAACTATCCACAAAATGATAGCAATACTTCTTGAAAAGAGAAAAATAAGCCAAAAGAATTAAGACACATAGATAACATAGTTGTTTGCATTTTGCTTTTCCTTTTATTTTACATCAGCCTGGTTTACCTTGTCACAAAAGTCAGTGAGAGCTGTGAAGTCCCATTTCTTGGCATAAGCAACATTGTACCTCAGAATAGCCTCCTGCGGAAAGAGAACAACAAAATAAAGCCTAGAGACACTCTTATTAACAAAAGTAGTAGTATTGTATCAGATTTTCTTCTTGGAGAAACAGTACCATCTAGCGGATACAATCTGCTACAGAGCCTTCTGAACTCCATATGGCTATTAACGCCACACACTTTAGAACAACACTGAATCTCGTTCAGATCCAGCAACAAATACGCTGTAGATTATTGCAACAGGAAAAAAAAAGAAAAAGCAACAACAAAGCATGCTTGTATCTGCCTACAACACATGGTATAAACATCCATCCCTGCTCAGCTCTTGCCTTCTTTGTAGAGGTAAAGAAGGACCTAGGAGAATTACTACCAATTCAGCAACCTATAGAACCAGAACCATAACATAATAAACTAGGTTCTTCATAAGAATCGGCTTTAAAACCTTTTAGAAGAATACCAGATGAAAAAGTATTAACACAGGAAGCTTCCTATGTTGCTGAGGGAGAGCAATTATTCATTTCAAATACATCTTGCTTTCTTGCCTCTCACACTATTCTTAGCAAAAACCAACAGCAATTCTAAGCTGCTACAAATGACAATTCCTTAATTAATTCCTGACTAAGAAGCCAACAAGAACAGTAAAATTCATCAACAGGTACATTATTGTCCAAAATGTGAGGATATTTTCAGCAACTTGAATTTTTGCAATTTTAGAGGAGCTAAGGAAGAGCTATTGCTCAAAATTCCCTTGTTCAGACAGTGCACTCCCATTTCAGTTATAAAAAAAAAAAGCTTGCATGCTACATTTATCACAGACTGGCAGCTATCACTGGACCAAGATGGATAGATTTATACAGCAGAATTTGTTTTAACACCACCTACAACAAGTACCGGAACTTTCTCAGATATCACTGTGTATGTACTGCACCTAAATTGTTGTAAGCAGTACATATCCAGCAAGCCATGGAAACTCTCAGGTACAGTTCTCTCATCCGCCACAGTAACATTTCTCTGCTCATCCTTGTTAAAGGTGATATGCACCTTCTGCAAACTATCAAGTGTAAGTATTTGGTATTGACAACAGATGTCAGCAGCAAGGAGCATTTTATCAGTTCACCACACAGAAGAAGATTGACAATTCTTTCTGCATAGGCAAATGAATAGTCAGCAAGAATGTTTAAATTACGCCTCCTGACATAAGAAATGACAAGCCAACAGAGAACTTAACTGCAACTGAGAGCAGCTGCATCACAATGCAGTTGTCATGACTTCCTGGCCACTTACAAAAGATGGCTTTTCAGTATTTTTGTGAAGGCCTTCGTAGATTCCACAATAAACCAATGAAATTTCTCTGTAACTGACTGAGCAATTTCCAATTAAAATTACTTAATGGCTGCATTATTTATTCAGTGTGTGTATTGCCAAGTACCACTCCAAGCAGCTGTTTTTCAAGCATCCAACAACCTGCCTAGTCTGCCTGCAGAACTACTCCAAATACAGTGAACCAGATGGGAAAACAGACTGCAATAACACTGCAAGTACTATTTTAACCCTTCAGTTTTATTAAGAGTCCAAACCGGGAAGAAAACAGATTACACACTGAAGTTCCAAATACTGTCACTTGATTTTAAATACCAAGAAAGCCAACTCCATGTATCTTAGAGAGATTTAAATGATAATGCTGCTCAGCAGCTATTACATTTATAGCAGCAGATCAGCAGAGCTGTTATTTAGGAAATGAAATCAGAAGTGATTGCCAGGAGGAAAAAAAAAGTTTCCCAAATTCCAGTTTTGAACATGCAGAAATCATGAAGGATCCCTCAAATAGCAGGGATTGTTTATTTCTTTGTATAGGACTAAACCAGAATCGTTTACATGAAGAAGAATGTACGTGAAGAGCCTGAAAGTACTTCTATAACTTTACTTATATAGAGCCAATACCAAACTGAGATGCTTACCTTCAGATCATGTGAGCACGTAAATTTGTTGAGTAAGGCAGTTTGGATTAGCTCCCATCTACTTCCAGCAGTTCTATCTCCATTCTTCAAAACAAAAGCCCAAAATATAGTCAGATGAAGTTATATGAATCAGAAAGATCTACGTAGCAATAACTTGTCTTCCTTGTCACAATATTTTATGAGGGTTATCTCCGAAATTCTTTAAAAAAAGATATTTTGAGCATCTGCAACAGTAACAGTTTCATTCACATTTCAGCATCCCAAATTCTTTTTATCAAAATATACACACGCCACCACACAAAGGGTTAGGTAGGATAATACTGTAAGAAAAGATGATCTTCCCCTTTGTCTGAAGCATCACAACCAAGAATCCAGTGTTTCCAGACCAGATACGTTCATCTACCAGGTCCTCCAACTTCCATACATGGTTTATCAACAGAGCACGTGTGAAAGCACAGTAAACTGAAAATTCATTTACACTTAAACCTTTAATTTTACTTTCTTACACAGCTGTAAGCATTTTATCTTACCTCGTCTTCTACGGGGTATAAATTTTGTTCAGAGCAGGGCATTTTAACATGTTTGTTGTCCCACAAATCTTTGTAGTGAGTTGGAAATGGTTTAGGCACCTCTCCTTCCCTCAGAAGGTCTACCTGCAACACAGGAGGAGGAAAGAAGCTCAGGTATTTGTTTTCTTACACTGAAGAAATAAAGAGTAAGCAATGACTTCATTTCATTAAGAAAAGACTAAACCACAATCCATCTCTTTTGGAAGTAGAAAGCTACAAGTGTGACAGACATTCAGTTAGGAAAAGAAAAAACAACAACATTTTTAGTCTTTAACACTGAAAGGGATAATAAATCATTACACAGTAAAATCTCAAGCTTACTCCATAGAACATTGGAAATATATATTAAAAAACAAAACAAAAAAAAAAGGCTAATACAATGTTCTTAAGGACCTAGTCTGCTACACAGCATCCTGGTAGCAATGATTTTTCTTACAACTTGCACATAATGTGCTTTTCTTTTGATTAGGATTCATCCATGACCTTACAGGCTTCTGGTCACCTTTTTATTTCAACAATAATTTGACTACACATTACTCCAGAAAAACTAAAAGCATATGTTAGATTTGGTCTAAAATGCAGTGATACAGTTGCACATGATTTTTTCCCCATCTCTCCACATCTTGAATACCTGAACCTTCTGTACACCTTGAACTCAAAATAGAATCACATGACAATCAAAATATAACATTTTAGAACAATTTTTACATGCAAACTTAAACTCTCAGCTCAAATACGGAATTACACACACACACCTAAGCAAAACAAAACATAACAAAGAAAACAACAACCGTATACGTATATATAAAAACCAGATACATGTATTTGTCCCCGTCAGGCCAGAGCAGTAAAGCCATAATCACATTTATTCTGGATTTTAGTATCCTAATTCTGTGCACGACAAAATACAGCTCTCAGGAAAAATCAGCTGCCTCAATCTGCTGGAAGAGAATGGTAAAGAAAGATTTCCACAGTCTGCTAATACTGTAAGGCTAACATGGCACTGCATACTTTGAACAACACGGTAAGAAATTTGATTTCAGGTAATGTAGTGAGGTATCATACCCTGACGGTCACTGTATGGTTGGCTGAGGGTCTCAGATGAGGAAGGCGGGCCCCACACGTGGGCATTCTCCTCATCTCTTCAATCGGTGTCCCAAACCACTTCTTATTAGTTGGAAGAGGTGGCGGCACATACTTAGGAACCTTCCTTCCTGGTCTCTGAGGTTTGAATTCACATTTATCTTTCCTGCTTCGTAAACAGAAACACATTGAAAAAAAAAAAAACAAATTAATAACTTGATATGCAAATACAAGGACTTCAGGGTTCTATTTATAACCAACCCAGTTTATTTGCTAGCCTCTCCTGTTAGCATTCCTAGAGATTGGTTTTGTCTTGGCTGGTTGTTTGATGGGACGTACGAGATGTTGTGCAGCACAAGAAGTTCTAAGAGTCAAATGCAAAACAAGCTCAAAGACTACCCTTTGAGGTACTGCTTCAACTCCTAAACCCCCCTAGCAAGATTGCTCCACCCTTGGATAAAGATGTTGTCCAACCTGTTCATGCTGTCTACACATGCCAGTGCCCCCAGGTGTGAGCAATGGCTCAGACCTTGCAGACCACATGAAAAGGGGCAACCACACCAGCATGACACTTGGTACAGGCCTACTGTGCCTACCTGAGAGCCAAAGAATAACTCTGTCACAGCACTACTGATGACTGACAATTGTTCAATACACTACTATTTCTTTCTCCCCGTGTTAAGAATTCAGTCACTCTACTCTCTGCTGTAACGGTCTAACTAAAACTTGAGGAAAACTTCAGCATTTTCTAACCACCCTCTTGAGCACAACCAATGCTACTCCGCAAGGCATAGGAGTCTACAGCCTTCACATCTTGCTCAGGCTCAGGACATCTCTACAGCTGCACATACTACCCACTAATTGTTCTGTAAAGCACTGTGAGGATTCCCACCTATGCACACAGTGAAACCTTTCCATCAGTTTCCCAACTCAAACACATAATTATTGCAAAACACCACAAACCTGCTCTGACAAACGCTGGCCAGTCTCATTCAGCCTCTGCTGCTTCGTTACACCAGCAGCTAATTTAACTTAGCAAAAAGAATATCCACTTAGACCACGTTTTAAGACTTATGGAAACTACAGTCATTTTCAAAGCACGTTATTTATCTTATCTTCTAAGAACTGCTGTTCTTTGTTTTCCAGGACCACTGTCAACCTACCCAACTCTCCAGATTTCTCAAATGCAAGCTCCCACCACCATCCAGCTGCCCTCCATTACCCTCGGGCACATTCTCATGTCAAGAAGCACTTGTGCTGCTCCTCATATCCCAAAGGAGCTCCAATAAAGATGTGCAGAATACCTTCTTGCCCTACTTAGACATTAGTCTACTGAGATAATTGCTTATGGCACCAACACGCAGCACCCTCTTGTTTCTACTTCCTCATTTGCCATTCATTCAATTTCCCAGCTCCCACTCGAATCCGAGCTCTTCAGGGCACAGATTATCTTTCTGTCCTTACACAACATCTAGCCTATAGTGCTGGGTCATGCTCAAGGCTTCTATTTCTGATGATGTAGCACCACACCATGAGTCCTCCTCTCCCCCAAATTATTAATAAAGACCAGCAAAAAACTAAAAAAAGTAAAAATCAACACATCACTGCAACTTCTTCCAAACAAATGAAACTTTTCCTGTTGGTGTCAGAGCATCAGCAGTACCAATGCTTCAACAAAACCGACCCAGTATTTTGACAGCAAAAATGAAAGCTAAAGAAAAAAAATACAAAAGATCAGCCTCCTCAAATGTTCTCAATGAAGTAATAAATGCCAAAACTAAGCTCTGGAAAGCAATTCTTCACCACAGTTTGTTCTCAAGCATCTGTTCTCATGATCTTAAGACACTTCCCCAGTAAATAATATCACCTTCATACAGTGTCTTTAATTCCCAGTGCTAAAAAATCTAATAATTTAAAGATATTGCACTAAATTAAAATGTCATTTAAAATAGCCACATTAAAAACAAGTCATATCAAGCTTACATCAGAGCTCTCTTTGTGCCTTTACACGCATTTTGCAATGCTCTTTACACAGTTCAGCCTCCAAAGTTTATCCTGGAAATTTCTTAAGCGTGAACAAAACACATGAGGCAAAGAACACTACCTTTTCTCTTCCATTTTCGGTATCCTCATGAAGTGAGAGGTGATTTTGGAGTCTTTCTTCACACCTGGCTTTGCACCTTTGCTTTCTGACGGTGGAGCAGGAGAGATCCCAGGTGGTTTTATATGCAGGCTCTCATCCTTGACAGAATTATCTATTCCGTCAAAGTCTTCACAACCCTTAGTAGAAAACCGTGACTTCGTTGTCTCCAGTTCAGCATCCCCATACTGAATTCTGAAAGATTTGTTTATAGATTTGGCTGTATTGTTCTCCTCTCGCTCATCAAGAAGCGGACTCGTTTCCTCATCAGCCTCTGACCCATGACAGCTATTTTTAGAATTGTCAACATCCATGGGTGATTCTGGTTCACTTTCTTTCTCAAAAGCAGGTGAATCCCCTGAACTACTTCGACATTTGCTCAGCTTCTCGGGACCTCCAACATGGGATACACAAGCATCACAACCAGCATCTGAAAGCGGGCTTTCTGGAACTACATCCCCTTCTTCTTGCTCACTTGTATCAACAGAATCGCAACTCTTCAGCTTCTGAGAGTTGCACGAAACCACTTGTCCATCCGTCTCAGTATCTTTTGAAGAAAGTTTTGTACTTCCCATTTTCAAAGACTGGCCGGATGACTGTTTCCTCTGAGTCCAAATGTCACCGCTTCCCTCACACCGTCTCTGAGCCTCCTTGCCAGTTTTGTGCATCTGATCGACGTTGGCGTTTTTAAAGGTGTCTCCAGTCTGTCTCACCTTCACAGGCACTCTGTCCGAGCCTGGATCTCTGCCCTCAGCCTCCCAGTTACACGTGCTGCCTGTCTGTGGTGAATTTATGTGCTTTGTGCCAACTTCCCCAGATATTTCTGGATAATTTTGCTGGCAAATATTCTCTAGCTTTTTTACATCATGCTCACAAACATTTTCTTTTTTAACCGAAGTCATCTTGGTATTTTCTTCAGTATTGTTATTAATTTTGCTTTGAAGGCTGTGGAAGAGAATTGGGGAAATTTAATGCAGTACTGCCAGACGAAATTCCCATACACAATTTTTTGAAGGGAATGATTATAAGCACACAGTACAAACTACAGAGGCTTCAGGCTTTTGTCTGTCAGTTAAGCTGGAACAGAGCATACAAACCAACACTCTACAGCAAATCTGAAAACAAAAAAATCCAAATTATTCACCTCTTCCTTAACATCCTCTTATCATCTTTGCCTTGCTGTAACTGTGAGCCTGTAGCTCAGTGCTCCATACTTCTGTATTGTTTATTTTCACAAGTCTTGGTGACTGTATCAAACAAAATCCTCAACTATTAGTGAGATATGGTAAGCCAAAATAAAAAAGCAAGGCACTGACTATGCACATGGCCTACACCTAGAGCTGGCTGACTGCCTCTGGAAGTGGCAGCCCCACTCTGCCATACCCTGCTACACATTCTCATATTTTTCTTTACAAGAGTAACCCCAACAGCAAGTTGGAAGCTAAGTCAGCAAAAAGGTTTACTTCTCCTGGGGGAGTGGGAGGTTAGTTAGCTTTCCGTACTGAAAGTCTGTCTGTCTGTAAGGCACCTACACTGGGGAGATGTGCTATGAAGGGAAAGATGCAGAAATGAGGGTGATTTTTGTCAGCAGCCACCAGCACTGACAACATGCTCAATTAGTTCTGCACAGGCCCACTCAAAGAACACAACCTTCCAATAGCTCCAGTGAACATTTTACCTTTTGGACTCAGTCGTCTTGGGTCCTTTGTTCTCCAACCAAGTGGTAATTGTCCGTTGTTTACAAACTGAAAAACCACCATGTGCTGCATTATTACATGAAACAAGATGACACTGAGAAACGATTGCATATAAGACCAGATGAAGACAAAAGCACCACCATTAACTCTTCACTATTATCCCCACGATAGGTAGCACTCAGACACTACTAAAACAACACAATGCAATATTCCATTTGTAACAGTCAGCAGCTGGAGCTACTGTAATAACCTTTGTAAATTCCAGGCTTTCATTTTTAATCTCGACTGTACTTAAAAACTGTGATAGAGTAGGAAAAAAAAAAAACAAACAACCTGAACTTTACAGCTAGCATCATCACCTTTAATTATCACAACCAACACAGTGAGCCCTGAAAGGCTGCTGAATTTCAGAATGAAGTGAAATTACATAGCTTTCAAGACAATCTGTTGAGGAGGAATTCTAGGAGATCCAGCTGAGCACCTTATTTGTATGCTGCACATTGAGAGAGACATAATATCAAGACTGTGTGTACTAAACAAGACTACTGCTCAGGAAAAGAACTTTTAATTCTAAACAAAAAGTATTCATAAAGCTTATTGATGCTTACTCTCCTAAACAGCAAACGAATGCACGGGATGTTTTCATCACATCCACTGCCCCCCACACTGGTACAGTGAACGGGATCAGTTGCATCTCTGTGACACCGTGGTTGGGAACAACTCACAACTGGCTGCAGTTCCCTTTTCTTCCATTTGCCAGGTGAACTCACCTACCTATCGCTTCTCAATTACAGGGGGGGGTCAACCACTGCTACCAAGCAGATAAGTAAGGCTACCAGTCTCTTATTGCAACGATAAATTTATAGGACTTAAAAAAAATAACAAAAACAAATAATCACACCAGAGTTAGCTACAATGACAAGCAGGCTTTAATGGGAAACGTCATTTTACTGCAGATGGAGGCCCTGCAACGTGTAATATCTGTAATCTAGGCCAGAGGTAACTTTCTGACATTGTTTCACAGTCGATTTCTCGGTAATTCAGTTTTAAATAAATTAATCCTTAACTTCATTCAATTTCGCTCGACAGATTTTACAGGCTAATACATAGATAAGCTTTTCAAATACATTTGTATTTAAGGTTTAACCAAAGTCGTGTGCATGTAAGGGGAAAGCAGCAGGCAGACCACCAGAAGCAGCACGTCGAAACCGAGTCACTGCAGCCTCCACAAAGGCAGCCGGCTGCATCCCGAGACACAAACTCGCGCTGGGAAAGGGACAGAACTGGTTATTCAACGACGCTTCGCACCGATCCCACTGCAGGACAGCGCAGGCACAACACAGCTCTCCCGGCCGCTGAAAGCAGCCTCCCGGTTACCGAGCGCCGGGCTGTAACCCAACTCGCGTGCGCAACGATCCTATTTCTTTCCTCGCCTCGCGCTCTCCCATTCAGGAAACGCGAACGCCGCATCTCCGCGCAGCGCGGCCGCGTTCCCGTGCAGCCGCTCGGTGCAGCACCGCGCGGGGCCCCGGCCGGGCAGCGGCGGCACCGTGAGGCCGCGTCTCGGCCGGTACGCACCTTTGTTCCCCACGGCGGTAACGGAGCTGCCGCCCCCGGGCCCCTCCGGGCCGCTGTCGGGCGACGGCGGCCGCTCTCGCCCCTGGAAGCCGCCGCCGCCGCCGCCGGGCTCGAGCCGGGCTCTCTTGCAGGGGTGGTCCCGCCCGCAGCCCGCGCTCATCCTCGGCGGGCACGCCTCCCTCCGCCCGCACGGCCCGCCTCAGCCGCGCGGGCCCGCCAGCGGCCGCCTCAGCCGGGCGGCAGCCGCCCTCCGGGGACGGCGCGACGACGCGACGGCGCCGGCTCTGCCCTTCCGCATCCTCCGGCCCGCGGCGCCGGGCCGCTCCCGCCGCGTCCCGTACCAAAATGGCCGTCCCGCCGCGCCGCGCTCCGCCCCGCCGGAAAGCAGCGCCGCGTCCGCTTCGCGACGGCGCCGCCGTCGCTTTACGGCAGCCGCTTCACGGCGGCGAGGAGGTCGTGACGGCGGGCGCGGAGGCGCCATGGAGGGCGGCGGCAACACCACCGGCAAGGGCAGCGGCCTCGGCGGCCTCTTCGGCGCCGGCGGGGCCGGCTACTCGCACGCCGACCTGGCCGGGGTGCCGCGTGAGTGTAGACCGGAGGGACCGGGCCGGGCCGCGCGTGTTCCCGCGGCGAGGAGGGCCGGGTTGGGGGGCGCTGCCGGGCCGACGTGGCCGACGCGTGAGGAGCGGCAGCTAGGCCGGCACGGGGCCGGGCCCTCCGCGAGGCCAGCCGGACTGGCTTCGTTCCTCCCGGCTCGGTGCTCTGCGCTCGTGAACGAGGGCTCCCCGTGGCCCCTGTGCGCGTGAAGCTGCTGCGCGCAGCGGTGTCACCGTGGTGTTTTTCTCTTTATCCTCAGTAACGGGAATGAGCCCTCTGTCCCCGTATCTGAACTTGGACCCCAAGTACCTAGTACAGGTGAGGTGAACGCTTGCTTCTTTGTACTGAGGTTGCTGTGTCCCTGTGGGAAGGCTCTGGAATCCCCACAAGGCAATGCGGTGCATACAGCCACCGCACAACAGATGATTCTTTTAATTCCACCTCTGATATAAGCTCACAGTGGCACAGATCCCAGTGTGGACCAGTTCAAGGATCAGTAAGAACGTTGTGTGCATTTGCCAACAGTGGAAAGAGTTCTTGCACTTCCTTTCCTCTTCCCTACCACCACACACACAGCCCCAGCACAGCCCTTGGCATATCCCCCACGTCTCTCAGTATTGAATAGTAAACCTATTCCAGAACAGCTTCACATTAGCTAACATCATAGACCACCACATCCTAAGAATGAAACAGTTATTTAAAACCCTGTAACATTTCCTTTTTACATTCTTTTGATAATATCACTGATAAAGCTCAAGTTAGTCCAATTAGGATGCATGCTAATGATTTCATTTACACATATGGCTCATCTTGCCTGTGATCACTACATTCTGCAGAAGTAGCACTGAAGGTCACAAGTTGGGTAGCATTTGCTCATGTGTGCTTTTGTGTGTGGAGCATGCACACCATGAAACAAGTGAGGGGCTGGTGCTTCTGTTCCTCCTTCAATCAGAGCTGTTGAAGTTAAGGTTACAATACAACAAGCCATAATGGTAGGAAATGAGGGATATGCCTCTGTGTAAGTGGATTCCCTTGCACAGTTATCTTTCCTGCTGTTGCTGAGTAGTCATGAATATTCAAGTAGTAACTTAAACCTCTTCCCAAAATACCCTCCAGTGTAATCTTGTATTTAAAACGCATCCATATACTTTCAGAATGTGCAGTGAACAGTCCTCCGTGAGGAAGTCAGCATTTTTATTGAGAATCTTGTGTGTCTTGTCAGTGTCTCGTAATAAAAAAACAAAAAAAAACCAAGTGTTTTGGCTGACCTTACCTCTATCATGTGCTATTTATCAGCAGGTTTCTCTAGCTCTATTTTAAATAAACTAATCTGATTTATAAGAATGAAACTCTTCCTGTGGGAAAAAGGCATACAACTATAAAAACTACCAGCCTCAAATTTTTATGCCTGACATCACTATTTTGAAGGCATTCCTTGCATTCCTCACCCCCTGGTGTCTTAAGGACTGGTCACTTGTGTGCAAGGAACTACTTAAGTACACACAGTTTTCCCATTAGCATCAAAGTAGTAGGAAATGAAATGCATTACTACACTCTATAGGTTGCTCAGTGAGGAACAGCACTGCACAATCTGAAAAGAACAGGGCATTTAAATGACAGCAGGTCTCATGTTGCCTCCTTACAGATACAGAATCAAAAAAACACAGAGTTCCTTGACTGCCTGGTATCACTGATAGAGAGGTGTGGTACCTGGGAAAGGAAAAAAAACAACAGTTGAAAAATTCTATTCTCATTGACAGAGATTATGTTCCATTTGAAAGCTACTGTAGAAAAGATATCCAGAAACACTGTTTACATCTGTTTTTGCTTTAGTTCATTACATGAGTTAAAAAAAAAGTGCATTTTCCAACATTTAAAACATAGGCCACAAAGTTGCTTTTCTTTTTCTTTCCCTTCAGGATACAGATGAGTTTATCTTGCCCACAGGAGCCAACAAAACTCGGGGCAGATTTGAGCTGGCCTTTTTCACCATTGGAGGATGCTGTATGACAGGTCAGTGGTCCTGTTTTCACTTTTTCCATCTATTACAGCAGCAACAAGATCTACAGCATCCTATTCTGCAATCTTATATATAGTCTTACATAAGCAGCTGTTTAACTTCAGGCTATACACTTTGAATTTTCTCAGTTCCTACTTGAAGTATTTTTGTCCTTTTTCTTCCTGCTAACCAGGGGCAGCATTTGGTGCACTGAATGGGCTGCGACTTGGCTTGAAGGAGACACAGAATATGGCATGGTCAAAACCTAGAAATGTACAGTAAGTGCTTGACTGAAAAAGTTCTGCTTAGTAACATTTTCTTCTTCCAGCGTGGAACAGAATTAGCTCTTAATATATCACAAAACTGAAGGTTCAGAAGTTCCAATTTGTCAATGTTAAATCATTAAAAGTTTCTAGGCTAAAGATGTTCAGTTTAAGTGCTGCTTTTTCAATTAGCGACAATTATCTCTTCTGACTTGACTAAATATTAAGTATTTGAGAGACTAAATTACTACTTTATTATTTATTAGAGGTCTATTTCAAAGTCAAGCCAGTGATTATATTTGTTGAAGTATTCCCAAAAGAAGGAATTTCTATAGAGCTATTTTTCCTCCCTACCTTGTCTGGGAGCAAGTTCTCTCTGCATTCCTGAGCTTATAAGAACTAGGAGATTAGAAAGCAGAAGACATCCCTGCCTGGATTTGCGTGCTGCTGAACAAGCATTGCATGGTGTCCTGCTCACCAAGAAGGAAAATTGCTTCTGACAGATTCTTGGCAGTATGAGGCAAAGTATTTGCAGGTAGGCTAACAGGCATACTAAAAAAGAACATAACTCACTCAACCAGTGAAGGGGATCTCTGGCTACACAGCACTCCTCAGGAGCCAGCCTAAGTCCAAGGGATGCTCTCTCTTCAGTTGCTGGCCCTTATATGAGCCCAGGGTGACTCCACTCTGAGTCGACCCCTTCTGGTCACATGTGCAGCACACCTGAGAATAATTTGTACTCCCTAGGCCAGCTACACCCCTTCAGGTGCTCAGTCATCAGTTCAAGCCATGACCCAGCAGCTCCACTATGTCTCTACCTTTCACAGTATGAGCAGTGATTGGGCATTGTTTGTCATACAAAGCAGCAAAATCACTTCTGACAAGTTCTTTGCAATACCTGGCAAATTCATACACAGAAAGAAAGTTTTACTCACCCAGCTGGTGATGAGGATCTTTGGCTGTGGGGCACTTCTTCCAAGGAAGCCCTTGTGTGGGAGAAGTTTGCCCTGCAGAGGCTAGGATTTAAGAGCCCAGGGAAGTGGACCTACAGTGCACCCTTCCAGTCATGTGGGATGCACAGGTAAATCTGCAACTGTGCTCCCTGGGCCAGCCACACCCCTTCACCAGGTACTCAATCATCAGTTTAGGCCACGACCTAACAGTTCCCCTACAGTTGTGTTTGGAGATGAGCCCATACATTGGGATCACAGTATATGCAGTGAATTCCTGAAGCCTGTAAATAGATTTGCTTGTGTGTGCAGGCTTCATGGTTTTCACAGGATCATAGATGTTTCCCAAATGTCCAGGTTGTTTTTTTCTTTCAAGGAGGTCCACTGCCAGGTGCCACTGAAGAGCAGAATGTTACTAGGACTCTTCAGTGACATTGGAGCACATCAGAGTTGATTGGTGGTATTGTGTGCCACAGATCTCAGGGAGAATAAAACTGTTTAACAAATAGCAGAACAGGCAAGTCCACCCTCCAAGGTAAAATATGTGCATTGTTACAGCCCTAGGCCAGTACTTCTGCCTGAACAGGGGCATGGCCAGACCATTTGTAATACACTTCTCAGCCTTATATCTATGGTTAGATGATTATTGTCAGGCATCAGAGGGGGGGGTTCTGACCCACTAAAGTAACACAATCAGTGTTCCCTTCACAATTAAAATGAGGATTTATATTATCATCTCGGGATACACATACTGATTACTTGCAGTTACTGATCCCCCCTTCTAGTAATCACCTCCTCATTGCAGGCAGGCAGGCCACACCACTCTGATCCTATCTGTGTCTTTCAAGATGACTTTATCTTATGGGTCCCAGGCACAAGGTCCTGAAGGGCAGGGAGCTGAAGATTATTCAGCATCTGAACTTGAAGTTTTAAGCACGCATAACTCAAATTTGGACTTGATGAAGGAGAACTGAAGTTGTCTGTAATGCTGGACACTAGACTGACCATCTCTGGGTATTTCATTTAGAAATCTCAGCATCTCAGAGAGTCACTCAGTCCACCACTGCAGGGTACAACATTCAGAGCTGCCTTTAGAATACCATTTCTTTGAATTGTGAATACTTTCCTTGGCACCCTACTAACTGTGCAAGATGTTCCACTCATAAAGAAGCAAAATTGTTTCTGACAGATTCTTGCAGTACCAGGGGAAGCGCTCACAGGTAGGCCAGTCATATACAGAAAGAAGAATGAAACTCACCTAACTGATGAAAAGACTCTCCAGCTACACAGCAGCCTCCTTCTGAAGAACCAGCCAAGGCCTGGGGGTGCATCCTGCAGTGGCTGGCCCTTTTATGAGCCCAGAACAGCTCCACCCTGGGTCCACTCCTTCTGGTCACATTGGGAGCACAGGTGCAAACAATTTGTCTGTGCTCCCTGGGCCAGCTAAACTACTTCACCAGGTGCTCAGTCACCATTTCAAGTCATGACCTAATGGTTCCCCTGCACGTAGTATGGGATTTTCTGGATGACAGCGTCCATGAACATCCCCAGCATTTCCAAGCTGGCACCTTATCTGGTTGTTTGAAAGGATGCAGTAAAGATATTGACACATTTTTCATGCAGTATACTGGTACAATTTTTGGTACTTTATATACCACTTAAGAAAACATAAGAGTCTTTAAAGGAGACATTTTAAACTAGAAGAGTGAAATGTCTGAGGGGAGGCTGTTTCATTCTTCTAAATTACTTTGCAAAAAGGGAATTTTAGAGAGGCAACATACTATTATTTCACAATACAGTTTGTACAGATTCTGCTCCTTTTAAAATAGTGTTTTTATATTTTTCAACCCCTTCTTTACCATTTATAATATTAAAGATGTAACCAGAATAGTCCCCACTAGAATTACGACTCTATCGTAGATTAACCAAATTTTATTTTATGTGTTCATAATGAGCTTAGACAAATACATGTTGTCATCCCAGCCCAGCAGGTGGCAGTCGTTGCACACGTTGCTGTTTCATAGTCCTTGCCCTCCCAGGGAAAAGTCATGTTGGGGATCATCAGCTCCTTGAATCAATGTATTAATTTCAGGTTTTTTTCTAATCAAAGGCAAGGAGGAGAAATGTTTATCTAGATCCTTTAAATTCATCCTAAATGTACACTTCTTGAAATACTAATTTTGCTGCTATTTCCCTTCAGACATCCTGTGGTATTTCATATATTAAGATAATAATTTTCTCATCAATTCTGAATTTATGGACTGTTGATGAAATGGGGCTGGAGGTTGTATTTAGAAGGAGGCTGTCAATATCTGGGCCTCTTGAGTGTTTTTCTCACTTCAAAATGAAGTTCATTACATAACCATGTTCAGAAACAGCCTCTCTCCCTCTCCGAGTTATGCAAGAGGAAATCTAGTAGGAACTGAAATCAAATGAACTCCAATTAGAGAGAATATAGTGCCTAATATTTTCATTGTGTTAATAGATGAACTAAGCTCCAGTGGTAGTCAGCTGTCCAGAGCAGTACTGTGCCTGTGGCGGTGTTACACTGCTGGGAGATAAAGATCAGTCATTTCTTCTGGCTGTTGTCACTGTTCTGGTGACAGCTGATGCCAAGAAGAAGTGATGTGGTGCTTCCCTGAGAGTGTGCTAAGGGTTTGATTTTGCTCTTCAGTGCTAGTCCGGAAGCATACATGCAGAAATATTTAGGGTACCTTACTTTTGCTGTGTGCTCCTTTTCACAAATGGAAGCACAGGATTGCCTCTTTTCCCACTGATAGGCATTTGTTCAGACTTGTGTTTCATTGCCTTCTCACTCATTCAGGTGTCACCATCCTCCCTGACACATGATCCCTGTTTCACTTGCACCTTCTGAAAGAGCACTCTGGCCTTCTTGCAGATGTTACACCCAGTTAAAACAACTCGGTTGTATCAGTCATTCTCAACAGCTATGTGAAAAGCTGTATAACAAATGAACAGGTTTAGGAAGTAATTTGAAGGGAAGAGACTCAGTTCTTGATACGGTGTTAAGTCTGTCTCAAAAGACAGATTTTCTTAAAACGAGACAAAATAAATATTTGCCTTTAGGAGTGCATCTCCTGCTCTTTGGAGTATGAACAATGGAGGAAATGATGTATTACCAAGTTGTATGCTTTTCCTTACTCTTATATTTTAGAAGGATTGTTAGTTCATTATTCCAGTTTCAGTAATAAACCCATAGTGTTAACACTTCATGCTGCTATCATAATTTCGGCAGCATTAATTCTCTGGCTTAGGGCAATGCCTGAATGTAAAGCTTTAGCAGAGCACTAAAGCTTTTAATATCTTTTTAACTTCTTTACAGAATTCTAAATATGGTGACAAGGCAAGGAGCATTATGGGCTAACACTCTGGGATCTCTGGGTAAGTGAACTTGTCCGATTTATAAAGATGTACCTATTCCAAGGAAAGCGTATCCTACATTTTCATTTTGACATCCACCAGGAAAAATTGCAGCTTTTTCGTTAGGACTTGAGAGTATTTCAGCAGAAAGGCCAAAACTGAATTTTAAGCACAAGTAGACAGAGGCCTGTAATTAAAGAGCAGTATTTTTATCAGATTAGAAACAAGAATTCTAGTTATGGAATAAAAGGAATAGACAAAAAATATAGGTAATACTTAGTTCTAGTTAATTCTACTGCTTCAGGAAAAAAAATAATTTGAATCCTTCTGAAAGAAATAACAACGTAAAAAGATTTTTTGGTCATATCATCTAGTTCCAGCCCCCCTGCTACAGGCAGGGACACCTCCCTCTAGACCAGGCTGCTCACAGCCCCATCCAGCCTGGCTTTGGATGCTTCCAGGGAGGGGGCATCCACAGCCTCTCTGGACAACCTGTGCTGGTGTCTAACCACCCTCAGAGTAAAAAATGTCTTCCTATATTCTAGTCCAAATCTGTCCTCTTCTGGTTTAAAGCCATTTCTCCTTGTTCTGTCACTACATGACCTTCTAAAAAGTCCCTCCCCAGCTTTCCTGTAGACCCCCTTCAGGTACTGGAAGGCAGGTTGGAGTAATGGCATTTTCTACTCTAATAAAAACATTCTGAAAAATGGGATGCAGGAACACTGCAGTCCAAGGTCCTAAGGTAAGTGACACATTAACAGGGCTTGTCAGCTGTGTTTGAAGAAAGATTACTCAAGAAAATGTTTGTGCATTCCAGTAACAAATTGTTTCTTTTGTTACAAAGTATGGCCTCACCAGTCACAGAGTTAAGCAGAACCTGGTATCCACGGAGTTGGCATTAGCTCTGCATCCTCCGAAGTACTGGAGCCAGTCCTTGAAAGAAGTTAAAGAATTTTTGCATTTTATTTCACTGGTGCAGCATTTCTGCGTATCAGACTCCTTTTGTCACTACTGACAATTTTTGTAATTCTGTTCCTCAACAGAGGTAGCAACATCTTTGTCTAAAATAATTTGTTGAATGTAGCTCTTCCTTCCCCTCATTGTTGATATAAAACACAGCTAGGGCAATGAAAACCACCACTGCCTATGCCGTGTGGAAGAAGATACTATTGTCTCATCAACTTTAATATGTCTGCTCATGAAGGATTTTGTAGCAGAAATAAAGATTTAATTTGTAGCAGATGAGAGATGAAAATGACAGTGTTGTCTTCACCTGAAGACCATGACGTACTCTCCTGTTCTGAGCATGAAATGTAATTATATCATCAGATCATACAAAAAAGTGGGTTTGGTGGGGCTTCTCCTTTGCATGGAAAGCTTGGGATGCATATGAGTACATACTGAAAGTTCACACGTTTCTCTTTGAAATCCTCTTCAGGATAGTTGACAGACTTCTCCAAAGTCTGGGGACAGAGTTCTCCTATGAGGCAGAGGTGAAGCAGTTGTATATGATGTCAAAACCCAAGCAATCTATGAGGCATTTACGCAGTAAAAGTAGGCCCTTGTTCTCCAGTCTGTGGTACCCTGTTCTGAGTGCTACACCTAAACAACTCGCATTGCATCGTGGTGACCTGTGAGCAACAGTTTCATCTGTTATCTAGAAAGTGTTGAGCTGATTGGTTTTGTGCCATCTCCCAAGGGCAATATAAAGCCTGCCAGCCCAAAGTTAAATCTTTGAAAGCTTTTAAACAAATTTGAACTCAGCAACAGGCGTAAGTCTCACTCACTGCTTGGTATCATTTGTTTGTCATGTCTTGAGATAGTACTAGATATCATTAGCAAGGCTACTTTATGACCAAACTATGGCTAAAAAAAGGTCATCTGTAAAACCAGTAGGGCTGCTTTTACGTCTGGTTTTACTGAAGGCAGAAAATCTGTGCACAGTGTAACTAGTTACACTGACCCTCAATTCTAACCCTTGTATCTTAGACAGTGGGAGTTTTAACTTGAATTTTTTAATGCTTTTTCCTTCTCAGCTCTGCTGTACAGTGCATTTGGAGTCGTCATTGAAAAAACACGTGGTGCAGAAGATGACCTGAATACCATAGCTGCTGGAACCCTGACAGGAATGCTATACAAAAGCACCGGTAGAGTGACAAAATGTTTTTATTTTTCCTCTTGTGCTTCATTCTAGTTATTAGGACTTACTGCATTTCCTAAATACTGTTCTACTCTAAGAACTGAGAGCGTAAAAATGGTATATTAACCACAGAACTGGATCGTAGCTTTCTGGAGCTGCAGGTGTCCTATGAGTGGCTTGTAATAAGCTTCATCTTGAAGCAGTTAGAGCATTCTGTGTATTCCTTACCTCCCATTTTCAACCTCCCCTTCACTGTAAAAGGGGATTCCCATTTCCTTGTGTCCACTAACAGATTAGTGGGAATGGTGGTTCTTTTTCCTGCTGTACCTGAAATACACAGCTGAAAACGAGCTGGGCACACTTTTAAGTGTGCAAAAACACTCTTAAGTGTTTTTCAATTAAGCTGGGTAAATATGCTGTTTATTTGGTGTATAATGAAAATAATTTGGATTTCATGATTATCGTTAGACCTGTGCAGGTTAGAAAGAATGCAGTTTAATTCAGCTGGAAATGTTATTTATGTTTTTAGGTGCAAGTTTCCCTTCAGCAGTCTTAGCCAATTTAAAAATGATGTGTGGGTTAGGTCTCAGCTATCTGTGAAATTTGGTGAAGTTACATATCTTCTTTCAGCTAATTGATATTATTTACCTACACCAAAAAGGGGGAAAATGATGCTGTCAGCTTCTAAGGGTAAGAAACAACCAGAAATATCAAAATAAGAAGAGACTGTGGCCTTCACTAAGCATATATGAAGCATTCATCCTGTACAATCTTGAATGGTTTAAGGCAAAATTACTTTCCAAATGCGGGTTAATTAAGAAAATCACATCCAAAGAAGTGAAAAATCAGGAATTCAAATGGAACACTTAGAGAAGCCTTAAGACTTTTTCTCTAAACCTGAGATTGTGTGGATTCATATCACTGAAGTTAAAGAAGCTAACATATTTGTGAAGATAACCCTTGGGTGTTTGAACACCCATTGTGGTAGGACTCTCACCTTTGCACAGTGATCAAGAGCAGCAGTGTTACAGCAGCATGGATTTAAAGTGAGTTTGTAAGTGAATATTGATTTGTTTGCAAAAGAGAGGGTCTGATCTTCTGTTAACACATATTCCAGGCTCAGCAATTGGAGGGATCCTAGTTTTTAGAGAATTACTGGGTATCACAAATTGACATTACCACGGGAAAAAAAAGTGTAAGTTTTAAGTGGCTCAGTAAAAGTTAGGCTGTGTAATTCAACTGTATGTTACTGAGGAGATAATTCACCTCTGTACTCTTGCATATTTTACTGAGTCTCAGTGCCTTAGAAACACTCCTAAAAGTAAGTTACCTTATTTTTATGCTGACCTAGACTAATTAGAAGCAGCAATCATTAGCTGGAGCAGTCTTACAAATGCTAACTGGTGCACTTAACCTTGCTAGAACATAGAGCTCTCTTGCAGTCAGTTACTTAATTGGGATTTCCCGAGGGATCTGCCAGATGGGCAACAACAGCTAGATAACTGTAGAGCAACCTAATGAATCTATGAACTGTTTTCCAACCTAATGAATCTATGAATCTATTAGTAGCTTGGTGGGTAGGGATGGTGGTGTGAGGATGGTTGGACTAGATGATCTTGTGGGTCCTTTCCAACCTAACGAATCTATGAAATACTGTGAATGAATAGTACCCACACAGTATAATGAAGATGGACAGTGTATTTTTGGATGGATTATCCAGATGGTATAAAGACACTTATCAATTAGGAAGGGCTCACCTGTCACTGAAGGTCAAAGCTCACCTAGAACATGGGAGGGATCTCCAACAAAAGATCCTTCCTTGGTGGTGGTCAGCCCTTAAATGGGGTCTGGGAGAGGTGGAGCCAGACTCCACCCCTTCTGGTCACACAGGTACATTGCCTTCACCTGTGCTCCTGTGGCTGGCTCAGTGCTTGCCTCAGGTGATCAGGTGGATTTCTGGTATACCTCCTGCACAGAAACTCAAAAAGAAGTACGTTTTCACAGGGAACATGTGGCAAAATAGGCCTTTATTTTTAAGGATAAGTTCTGGAAGTGAAAAAGATGTTGGCCACATATGTTGGAAGAATTAAATTCCAATATTATTTTCCTTTTTTCCTTTCATGCTCTGTTCCTCCTGCTTTTTCTCCTTTCCTGTCACCTCATGCCTTCCTCATTCAGAATGGTAAAGTTTCCCTCCAAAAGCTATGCTTTACCCAGCATCAATCCATGTGTCTGAAAACCCTGAAATCCTTCTGTTAGGTCACATGCAAAGGATCAGTTCACACCTGTGATGTACACTAAGCTTGTAACCATTTTATGTCAAATGGAATGCCACGCTGTATTGGCATTAAAAGGGGCAATTTGAAAGCTGAAACATTTCTGTGAAAACCCTCATACTTCAGTGGCAGTTAGAAACTTTCATAGGCATCCCCTACCAAATCAAGTCCATTCTGTGATTCACATGGGGAAATGCAGAGCTGGTAGAGGCAGTGTTCTTCAAGCACTCAGATTTTCCATTTCCATCATTTCTCTTTTGTGAAGAGGTGAAGAATGTGCTTAAGAAGAAATGGTTTGAATAAGGCAGGTTTTTTTTTTTGTTATGACTTTCCAGTTCCTGTTTAAACATGGCACTGATGGAACAATCACATCAGCAGTCCTGCCGTGCTGGAAAAATCGTATGCTTGTGTATTGCACATGTAGGCTGAGGTTCTGGAACTGAGGTGCTTTGGTCTTCACTGAGAGCGCGTGAGTGGACAGGAAAAAAAGTAATGCAAAGACTTGTTGAAAGTTGAAGTTTGTTGCCCCAGACTGGTCCTGCTGTTAACAGTTTGTCCATGCGGAGGTGTTAATCATTACCAAAATGCTAGCAGCTGGAAGGCTTTGAGAGCACCCACACCCTAAAATCAGCGCTTTGCAGACAGGTTTCTGTGAGACTCTTAAACCACAGCTTGTGCATGAGGAGCTTAAAAGAATGTGAAAGTCTTGAAGTGTGGACTGTGGAAATTCTGCGCTCCTGTGTTCATTGGAAGTGGCGTTGCTCATTGAAAATTCCCCATTACAGATGACTAAAGCAGTTAAGTCCCCAGGAATTCTGACAAACCTTGCAGCCAGTCAGATGTGTTAACTTGCCACAGTAAGGGGGACGTTAGCATGGAATCCATCTCAGTGTGCTGCATGGATTAGGTCAGCAGGTGCTGTGAGTAGAGTTGGAAAGTGGAACTAATGTGAGGAACTTGGAGACAGCACGCTTTTACACATCCATTTGTCCAAGTTGGTCTCTAACTTGCACGCTGGTAAAATCCTATTAGTTACTAGCTCTTAGCCTGAATGTAGCCGTGTACAGTATGAACTCGCTACACCAGACGTGGCACTTCATGAGAGCTGCACTTTAGCTCCCAGCCTGATTTCCATTTAGAATATTTGGAAGCAGGCCTTTTGTGTTCCTGTGTCAGTGGCGTATGAAATAGAAGCGCTGCAGCTTAACGAAATGGAACAGGATTGACTAAAAGGGAGCCCCATTTCCTAAGGAAGTCTACAAGGACAGCTTTTCCTTTTAATTAGATACTCATTATTCTGCAGCTTAAACCAAGGCGGAAGTTGAGGTCTGTTAGACGAGTGTTTTTCTCATGAAAAGTTACAAAGCACACCTACGAGCATCTGGGAGCAAAGAAATCTTTAGCCTTCGTGCATTCTTTTTCAGGCTCTTTTCTAAACCAAACGTCTCCCATTCTCTCCTTATTGTACCAGTCTCTGGAAGTAGCAGAAAAACAGAAAGACGATGGTCCCTGTGCATGATGCTGCTTAGTCCCTGTCATCACAAAAGCACACACAGTTCCAGTCACCATGTCACAAAGGCACGAAGTATTGATCGGTCAGGGAAAAGGTACTGATCTGGATGGGCCTTTGGTCTGACCCCAGCTGACAGGCATTGGTTTCTCACTGAAGCCTGACAGTTCACTAAACAGAGAACTTCAATAACCTTTAACTTTATCTGAGCATTACGCAGGCTGTAGATGTTCTTTGTGTTAGATAATTTTTATTTCCACAGTAGGGGAGATAGGAGCAAGAAAAAACTCTTTGGACAAACTACTTTTGTTTACTCTGCTTCCGTGCAGTAGGACCCTGACAGGACCTCTCTTGCCTTTTGCACAGTAGCTAGTACCTAATTTAGTATAAAATAATCTGAAGAGAAAGGAAAGCTAGCAATAACCAAAGGCAGTAGTTGTCATCTTAAGACCTCAGAACACAACCCTTGAAATCAATGCATCATGAATCAGTTAGGAAGGACTAAATGTTAGATTGCTAGCAGTAAAGTCTGTGCAGAGCTAAAGATCAGATCTGTGGACTTCATTTGCAGGAGCCGAGAGTGGTTGGGTTCAGTAATTACATCATGAGCTATAAAAGTTTCTTCCCTTTTGGTTCAGTCTATTTTTCTTGGGGCCGGATGTTTTTTTTTTTTCCTCTTGTTTCCATCTGGAGAGGGGAGGCAGGGGGACAAGCTGCTGACAGACTGCTGCAGATGTGTCTCTGGTGTCTCTTAATTCACTGCGTTATTCAGAGAAAAGCAGGTAAATGATTTGCTTCTGAACTTTAAACTTCATATCTGTCAGGTGTTTTCGACACGAGGACCCTCATAAAACTGAAAAAGCTGAGGTTGCCTTGTATATCTGAAAAAAACAAGCCTTTAGGTTGTTTAAATACCAACTTGCTCCTAGAGGCCCTAAAGGAAGTGGAGCTGTTCCCATTGTGAATATCAGAGGGAGAGGAAAAACTAAACACGTGTTAGTTCTTTTGTTGGGCATAAATAGGTGGGGCTGGCTTTTCAATTACAGTATCCCTGATGTTTACTATAGGATGTTCTTGTCTTAAACATCCAGGAAATGAGAGCTCTGAGAGCGCATTCGTAAAACACGGGCAGTAAAGTCTGAAATGGACGGCTTTGTCCTCGTGTTGTGCACTGTAGGTCATGTTTTTCCCTCGTGAGTCAAATTCACTGCATCTGCTATTAACATGGAATCATTGCACAGCTTGCTTTGCACTGAAAGTAGAGGAGGACAGCACTCCGTGGTGAAAAGGTGCACCAGCTAAAGCCAAACAAACCACGTTGTCACGTTGGGAGCGTTAGGTGCTTCTTCAGAAACCCACAGCAGCTTCTCAGCTGTGAATCATGAAAGCTGCCTGATCTCAAAATACCTGCTGTCAGAAGTTCGTCAGCTGGAGCTTTATCTCAGCCCAGCACGCGAGATGAGAGGCTCACTGTCACGTTTCTAGCAGGGTCTGTCGAGGCATGGTTGGTATCTGAGGGCTGCAGAGGGCGATTGCAGAGGAAGGAGTGAGAAGTTGGGCTATCGTGGGAACACAGCTGAGATGAGAGGGGAGAGGTTTTTTCCATGTTCTTGTTTATTTAAAAAACAAGGTGATTTGCTCGGAGGGCTTAACATTTCCTGCCCAACAACTGGGCTGCATTCTACAGTGCAGTACTGTTTGGTGTCTGCCACAGACCTGGAGGCTTTTGCTCAGATGGAAATCAGTTATGGAAAGTTCTTTATGTGCTCCCTGCTTTGATGGTGTTTCTTTAAACTAACTCAGCAAGGCACTCGATTTCAACTGCTTGGATTTATTCCTTGCTCGTGAAACAGACTTCCACTGGTGCATCTTCAGCAAAGTCCAGGGGGCCCAAAATTCTGAGCGGGAGCTGCAGAATGCTTCAGGCCTGTAGGATTGATGCTTTGTGAGTAGATACAGGGCTCTCCTCCTCACCTGGCTGGCTTCAGCACATGACAATATTTACATCTTGTTTGGAGCGGTGTACCTTAGCAGCACCGAGCCTGTTTGGGTGCTGGAAAATGGCTCCACTGTGGAAATTAAAGAGTTCTCCTATAGAACCTGATTTCCTCCACAGTCAGGCTCAGTCTGCCTCCAACCAACCTTTCTTCCACAGGAAAATACGACTTTAAGGCGGAAGGAGAGGACCTGTAGCTGGAGGGAGGACCTATAGAGAGAGGGACTGTCACAGCCCCATGCTGCCTCGCTTTCTGTAGACATCTGCCATGCTGCGTGCACTTCCCTGTAGAGCTGCATGGTTAGGAGCCCACTTTCGGAGGTTTATTCCATGAGGGATTGCTACTTAATATAAGCAGCAGAAAATTAGGCTGACATTTAATTCCTTATTCCCAAAAAAGTAATGAGCAGAGGGTATTGTTGCAGGTTTTGCATACGGTGTCCTTTAAATGCCACCTGTGGCTCTCAGCCAGCAGCTGCCCGCAGTGGGATGACCCCGTGTGCCCGGCTGCTTACCCAGCTGCAAGCCCGTGCTCTGAGAAGCTTTTTGTGCAGCAAGGTCAGGCTGAGCTCCCAAAACCACAGGTTAGGTTCCTGATTCAGGCACGTAAGGTACGTGAATGGCTTTTTTTACTGCTCAGAGCTTTACTTGGAGCAGCCAAGGCAGTGACCTCAGGAGGTTTGTGTCCAAAACCCTCCAGGTCATCACAGCTAGGCGGTGAAGTTTCTAGAAAGCCATGGCCAGATGTGACCTCTGTTACAGGGTCCAAGCTCTGCTGCTGGCTCTGCAGCTTCCTGGTTGCAGCACACCTCCAGGCAACACGAACAGCTTTAACAGCTCCACTGAGATCTGTTTGATCTTGCAGCACATGTAGGGCTGTGTCAGCCTAGCTGGAGCCTACAGCTCTTTGCCCCACTAAAAGCCTGAATGAAGTCCCATGAGACAGCTTTATGGCCCCTCATGGAAAAAGAAAAGAATAATCATCACTGATTACTGGGACGCACTTCCTTTCAAGCCTGAGGAGCATGCTCTCCACGGTCAGTTTTAGCAAGGAGGTGGGCACATGGCACCTGGCCACAAGCTGAGTGGCGGCCTTGTCGGCGCAGTACCTCGCATGCTTGGTTTGGCACTGATAAACATTGCAGAACCAGACTCTCTGAAGTTCCCTTGTGTTGAGTCACGCTCTCAGATGTTCCCATGCGGTCAGAGTATATTCTGGGAACTTGACCAAGGCACTCCCAGCTCCCAAGAAACAGCATCCTGCCTTCTTTTTCCACTCAGATGTAGTGACTGTAATGGACAAACAGGATTATTACTTCTCATCTGAACCCCTAACTGGGGGAGCTTTTTAAATGAGGGGAGGTTTGTATTTCCCTGGAAAAATGTGCTGATGAAATAGAAAGAGCAGGACTTTGGAAAAGTCATCAGTGCTGAAGTGTTCTATGTGGCTTCTAAGGTCGTAGTGCTATGTTAGCAGGAATGTGGCAGAAGTCACAGCAGCAAGAGCAGGGTCAGAGTGATGAACCACGGCTCCTGAGCTTAGCTGTTGCTTTGAAGGGTTCCACAAGAACCTTTTCTGGAAGGTTATTCTGAAAAGCACACTTGTTCTAGATCGGAACAGCCTCCTGGGAGCTGCTGTGGCTGATGATTGCATGGAAGCAACATGAATGAGATTTTTTTCTCCTCTTTTTCAGGTGGAGTGCGTGGAATAGCTCGAGGGGGCATCGCAGGTCTGACGCTCACCGGCCTCTACGCTCTGTATAACAACTGGGAGCACATGAAGGGCTCCATTGCCCGGCAGTCCCTCTGAGCAGGGCGGCCAGCACCGGGCAGAGGACACGCTTGCACAGTCACCAATCCAATCCCTGCGAGATCTGTCTGGTGCCCCTTCCCATTTTATTTACGATTAGCGCGAGACTGAAGGAAGCTGTGCTGGGAGGAACCTCTTGCCACCGTTTGGCCGGATTGGCCCTTTCCCTCCTGCCAGCCACTTGCTGGAGGCAGCGATAGTTGTTGGACCTGCGAGAGAGCGGAGCGGCCGCCACGACAGTCTCCCTGACACGCTCACCAGCCAGCCCTGGGCCAGAGCCACGTGGCGTGCTCGAGACCCATCGCTGCGCCAGCCGTGCTGCCAGCTCTGGTCAGATGCGTGTGCTGCTGCTGCACAATGAAGGCTGTGTCCATCGAGCCCTTCAGTGCAGTCTGTCAGCAGCACCTGGGCAGCTGGAGCAGGTGGGAGCCTTCAGCAGCAGCTGGCACAGGGCAGGGCTCGTTGCTCTTACAGCTCAGGGTAAGCTGTTCAAAGGGATATTGGAATTAATAAAAAGGGTGGTACTTATGCAACACCTTTCCTATGCTTCGCCGTTCCTGCAACTGAGACAAAAACGTCCTGCATCCAGTGACTTGCATTTACAGTTCAGCTTTGAAGGACCAGTGTGATAAGAGTCACGAGGCAGCTGGGTGAGGGAAAGTGCTGGGTGGTGATGCATGGTGACAGCAAGGCAGGCTGGGCAGGGGTTGGCACCACGCCCTGACCTGTAACAAGTACAGAAGTTCTGTATGGATGGAGGGCTGCCCTTGGGTTATAAAAACACTTTGGTGCTCCAGGACCTTAGAGCTCGCTCAGCCAACCACTGGAAGCCAAGCAATAAAAGTACTCCTCTTGCTCACTGTTAGCAGTTTTGTAATTAATAAGTTTCTCTTCCCAGCCCCCAAGTAGTTCTTATAGGTTACTGGTGAAACAGAGACGTGATGAACCTATGCCTTTACTAGTGTTGAAGTGAAACCATCTATCAAGCTTTTTATGCAGATAAAAAGGAACAGTAAGTTACAAATCAATTCAGTAGTTCAGATTACTGTCTAACAGCTCATTCCTTACGTTTGTAATTAAACAGGTCCAGGACAGGACAAAGGCAAGGGGAAAAAAACAAATGAGAGATACTACTTAATAAATAACCTGTAAAGCTTCTGATAACGATGGTACACTGAACAAAATAGAGATGAAGCAGAAGAAGAAAGGTAGCAGTGCTATTCTCTGCCAAGAAGCCTGTCTCCTGAAGAGTGAGGCTTCTCAGTTGCACTCCCATTGGCCTTGCTTGGCTGCCAGCTCTGAGCTCTGAGCACTGGGGATAATACAGGAATGAACTTCGAGGTTCACAGCTGCCACCACCTGAAGGTTGGGCCGACTTGAGATAGCTCAGTTTGCTGCTCTTCTGCCATCACCTCCAGTTCCCTGGAGCTGCTTGCTTCAAGGCAGAGCTGAGTGTGTTTTTCTGAAACAGGCTTTGTTTCTGATGCTGTGAACAGCTCTGGTTCCCGACCTGTTTGTATATGGAGTGACGCATAGTTGAGCTATGAAGTACAAGCACAGCAGCAGCCAGCTCTGCGTGGGATTCAGCTTGGAATGCTGCACTGTTTTCCCACAGAAGAAAGGGGAGCTGTGGCAGTCCAGTAGCAGCAGCATGCACTGACATTTGTGGTTAGATTTTTCCCTATCAATAGATGAGTTCTCCTGCCACAGGGTTGAGACTTCATTAGTCACAAGGTAGCAACCTCAGTCTCCCTCAAAGGAGCAGAAGCCGCTTCTGAAAACAGGAGGGGGATGTACATCAGGGCAGCAAAAGGGATCCCAGGCTCCCAGGACTTAACACAGGACTCAAAAAGGATGGGGGGCAATTCCAGTTGAGGTTTTATCAGACTTTGCCTCTGCACAGAGGTATAGCTCGAAAATCAGTCAGCTTTAAATGAAACTGTACACTTGTGTATTGGCCTGCGCTGCCGAATGCCAGGCACCACGGGGATGGTACCACAGCCATTTTTAGTGCTCTCTTGGTATTGCATTCCACTCAGCCCTCTATTCCCGCTGCATAATCCCCCCCAACCTGTGCCCAGATGTGTGGGCACAGCAGCCCAGCAACCAGGCAGCCTCACACCTCAGGAGCCCCACGAGCAGCCCTGGTGTTGGGGTGCATCGGCCCTTGCCCAGGTTCGTGCTCTCGACCTTGGGATCACCCATGCCCTGCTTTCAACAATATGCACGATGAGATCACAAAGCATTGGGGTTATTTTGCACAAAAGCAAGTTAGGAGCCTTCAATTAGTACACAAACTCAGCAACGGGGGTTGTCTGAGAAGACCTCATTCTTCATTACAAGACACCAGCCGAAAGCACTCATTCAAGGAAAAGCTTTCTGATGGCTCTGTGAAGCTATGAAGTGTTCCCTGCACCTGCTATTTTGCCTTCCTTTTGTGCTTACAAGACGTGGATACGTGCTCAGGAGTTCCACGTGTGGCTGCTAAGAGGTCTGTTCCACTGAGGAACGAAGCTGGTGTGCTCACGCACCCACAGAGGAAATATTCCATGCTACTGGGCTGAAAGGCTGCCAGCCCAGCTGCACGCTGCCACAGGATGCGATACGGTGCCACTTAAAGGAATGGGAAATCCTCAAAGAACCAAAACAGGCAACATTCCAATACAAGGAGAGTTCAAGAGCCAGAGAACCAGCTTTCCACACACGATACGGACACAGAAGAAGACTGAAGCATGTTAAAAACAAAGCTCATAGATCCTTCAATATTCAAGAGTGATAAGATTCCAGAGACACCATTTTGCCTAAATGTGCGTTTCTTACAGCTCCTGAATAAAGGCCAGTGCTTTCCCCATAGCAGCTACGTGTCCGTGGGCTTCTGTTCGCTGTAGGGATGGCACACAGTGCAGGTGGGGGCCAGGCAGCAAACCAAAGCACACAGCCACCGCTGGGGCGAGTGCAGCCCCCCAGCAGAAGGTACCCAGGAGAGTCTCAGCAGTTCTGCTAACCGTCCCACACAGAAGCCACGCCACACGCTTTGGCTGCAGTTATTTTAATGGAAAAGGCTAATTAATGTTTTACATAAATATCAACTAGTCATGAGTCAGTTGAATAAGTAAAGGAATCCACACCCCCGAGGTTTAAAGGCTCACAACTGATAAGGTAGCACACTACGACTACAAGGAGTTACAGGAGGTGGGCTGCACTTCAATCGTGAAGTTCAACTGCTAATCCAATCAGGCTATTAGTGCAGTTAGTCACAGTACATCTTCCCATGCAACAAAGACACGTTCGAAGGAGAAAAGTGAACTTCGGAAACACCTTTCTGCTTTCAGTAGAAGTACAAAAGCCTCTCGTTAGTGGTCCACTGATGCTAAGCCTCTCTGGGGTCTGGTGTGAGGTGTGCAGAGCACCCGTCAGACTGAAAACAAATACACAGGTTGTATCAGACAGCAGCGTGTGTGCACATGCCGAGGTTGGATCCTGCTAATTTCTACAGCACTGTAAGGAGGTGAAATCATTTTTACTCTGAGGCAGGTTTCAGCCATGGGGAAAAGGAGAGGCTAAGGTTGTGAAGCGAATGGAAGCTGCAGCAGGAACGATGCAGCTTCAGCTTTTCTTGCAAACTGACAGGTGTGCCCCACGTTTCCACCCAACACCGCTTTCTTTCCTATGAACTCAAAAATGTAAAATGCTTTATGAGCTGTATGCCCATGGCAATAGCGAGCAGAACTATTGCAACCCTCACTTCCATACTCAAAACGGTAAGAAATTTCACAGCTAAAACATTAAAATGGATGGTGGGATCTGCAGTTTGCCAAGCCAAGTGTTTCCCAATTAAAAAGAAAATCCAATCTGAAGGGAAGGAATCTAATTCCCCAAACTGAAATGCCACCTGGATGGGATGCCTGGTTTCCAGCAGCTTAGTCAACGAAAGACCAAGTCTGTCGTGTCCTCTGAAGGGCTCAGAAAGCTACACAAAAAGTTTCACGTCCAAACTATGCCACGAACTCTTCTGCCAGCACCAGGCTGCACAACAGGCCTTTCTCAGAGTTTAGATACGCACACTCAGCTGTGACACACGCCGATGTCGGATGCCAAAGAAACCTTCACACTTAGCAACTGCTCGATTAAAAACAATGAATTCCAAGTACAGCCTAGGCCACCTCGCAACCCCAGTGAGCTAGAATCCAACTCAGAGTTGTAGCAGCTCAATGTAAATGCAGCATTTCTGAAGTGGATGGCAAAGGTGGATGATTCACAGCACCACAGAGATTTTGCACTGGTTTCAATATACTTCAAGTGAGAACCCATTCAAGAAGATTCAGGTAATCCCGTAACAGATAGGAATTCACTAACACCTCTACATGTCAGATTGCTTATGCTCAGGGGGTACACGTTTCAAAATTAATCATAACAAAAAGACATATTCTGCACCATAACTCTTGTCATATGAATATTTCTTTTGTCGTTAACAATTTGAGGAGAGAAAGCAGACCACCACACACCAGCACAGGAACTCAGCTGGCTGCGTCACTCAGCGTGATGTGCGATTCGTCAGCAGGAAGGGGACGACTGCAGTGCCTCCAGTTCTTCACATCTAAACGAGTTTAAAACAGGGTTATTCTTTTTGATCTGCGATAAATAGAAAGAAGCACTTTTGGACAAAAAGACATGGGGAAAAACTCTACTAAAACGGTTGCCAGAACTGAGTATCTTGCCTTCTAGGGTCTGATGTACACCTGCTAAGAATGCCTTCCTTGAATTCCAAATCCAGTTATAGTTATTTTGACAGTGAGGATAAGCATGAGGTGAAGTGTAAATACACAACCAAAATAAGAAAGAACTTGCCTAGGCGTTTAAATATTAATTGCATGTTTTAGTCACAATAGAAGTTACCAAGGTTTCATCTAATGTCAGTCAATGTAACTGTGTTTTACTCAAGAACGTAAGCTATTCCCTTCCTGGCTCAGAATCGAGAGAAGAAGAGGAATAATGAAAACAGGAAGACCCAAGCAGGCTCAGGAAAAGGGGCAGGAAATCTCAGTGCTGTTAGACATCGCTTTTGGAGAACTCTGAAGACAAGAGCGACTGCCTTTTCTTTTCTGTACCTCAGTTAGCTTTAGGGGCAGATATCCTCACGCTCCCTGTGTGTCCTACCTGAAGAGCGGTGCGATACAGCCATTGCTCATTGTCTCCACTGAGTTTCATACAGGCAAAAAGGTCGCAAACTGTAGGAAGGCCAAACTCCTGGAAAACAAGTCGCCTTAATTAGTGACAGTTCAACATCCTGATGCATCTTCAAAGTCTGCCAGATGTTCATAAAGAAAAAAACACCTGTATCCTGAATCTCTAACACGAAGTCAACTTGCGTGTAAAAATTGACTCTTTGCTGTTTGTGAGTGTCCCAGTCCACTGAGATAACTAAGTAATAATCACTGAAGATGCTAAAAGAGCTACAAACCCTACAAGTTATCAGCCAGACGAGTTATTACTTCAGGAGAGAAGAAAGGCATTAAGCTGTTAAACAAACAACCTACTGGCTTAAAACCCGGCAGTAACGAATACTTATGAATACGCTTACTTGTGCTTTCTTGTGTAGGAGCCATTTATCTTCCACTGGAGGCGGGTTATCATTTTCTGGGCTGCTGGAAGCCAACACCCAACTGCTTACATTCAAGGGGAGGTGGAATGGAGCCAGGAGGTCCACAAAGGGACTTCCGGAACTACTGTTTACTTTCTCTCTGCTTGCCTTCTCCTCTGCACTTCCTGCTTTGTGCTCAGACTTGGCTAGCCAGCTTGTCAGAGGCCTTTCAAGCAGCGCTTTTACAGGTTCTGCTATCTCTGCTGAATAATCCACCTTCTCAGCACAAACAGGTTCCCCCGAGAGCTGCTGCGAAGGGTTAAGCCAGGAACTGACAAGAGACTTTGTCTTCTCATGCTCTGGGTTTGGTACAGCTTTCTGGCTTACTGGAACTCCATTTTTATCCTTCCCATCTTTCTTCAGAAGCCACTTACACAGAGCCTCTTTTCCACAGTTTTCATCACACACGCATTCTGAGAAGCTGGTACACAGCTCGTTGGCTTTGCACACGTCTTCCATTTTAAAAGGGGCCTGTGGGTGCTGAAGGAGCCAGGCGTTCACAGCAGGTGTAGCGGGTAACTTCTTCCCATCAAGATGCTCATTCAGGCACTTCAGATTTCCCAGGTTCTCGATTTCCACACTTTTGTTCTGGCTGCCACGACAACTGGTACACGTTTCAGCTTTCAGGAGCCAATCACTGAAATTAAATTCTTCCCTAAAAGGTTTAAATTCGTACTTCCATTTCTCATCCGAAGCGCCGCCTCCGTTTTCCACACCAGGTGTGAGCAGCCAGTCAGAAAGGTCCACCTCTTCCTGCTCAAGGGATTCCAATTCCTCCACCTTTTTTTCCATGGAAAAGCTGTAAGTCAAGGTGGAGTCCTTGTGACCAGGGGAATCCATCTTCCCAGCAACATCACGCTGCTGACTGCGCAGGAGCCAGTTTTCCAAATCTTTCAAGTTTCCCCAGGCTTTCTCGAAATAGCAGACTTTGGAAGAGCTTAAATCCTAGTAAAGACACATTGGAATACAGTTACTGCACTAAAAAACAATGTTTCAGTAACTGTTTGCATAGTCCTAGCTTGAAATATTCCACTAAATTCAAACTAGAGCTGAGGCAGAATGAAGGAAACCACAGAAGATTTAAGTTCCACCACATTCTACCTGCAATCATTCTCTCCTTACAAGGCTAGTGCACGCACAGCATACCTGGCTGGGTTCTGACACACGTTTTTGGGTAACCCATTCCTCAAGATTGGTGCTGGGAATATACGGAGCCCGGCAAACATCCACAGGTCTGCTTCCAAGCAACCAGTCAGCGAGCGAGGCACCCACTGTCCCATACGAGGGTTTCTGCTGATAAAAAACACTGCTGGTTATCAAGTTGCCCGGTTGCTGAAGCAAAAATGAACGCTCAGTTCGCATCAATTTCCTGAACCAGTATTTCTCCTAGTTAGAAAAACACAAATCTTCAGTCATCTGTGTGACTTCAAGCCACGGCACTGATTGTTCTGTGCTATGAGAGTGTTCAGAGAGCAAAAGCCAACCAAGGAAAGTGACAGCTTCTACAGTGTGACAACACAATATGAAGGACCGTTCATGTACGACATTCTGGCTGACAGTCCATCTCCACTTCCATACTCTCTTCTTGCATATCTATTCTTGGAGCAGTTAGAACGTCAGATCACCAATGCTGACCACAGCAGCTGCTACTGGCCACTCAAATATCTCAAACAGAAGCCATTCCTCAAGCAGGCCAACATACTGTGAAGGAGTTCTCCCTTTACCACTGATACAGCTAAACGTTAACAGATACAAGTACTGATCTTACCTGCTCACAGTTCATCAGGGCACAGTTCTGCCCTGGGAACCAAGGAGAAGTATTCTCTCTCTCTGAGGTTTGCTAATGTGGAGAGAAAAGTAAAACTCAGTTTAAGTCTCAATATTTTTTTGGTTTCTAAGATGAATTCTGCAGTAGAGGAAGCAGAGTGCAGTTACAATTGATCAGCTCTTTACAGCCAGCAGTTCTCAACATTCAGAAGCACAATAAAGACTTGCTATAAAAACACTAGTTAATTTTCTTAAAGGCAGAGAAATGGATCTCCAGCAATATAGAAGATACACTGCTTTCATAAGAATCCCAAAATACTTCCACATCTTAGGTATCTTTCTGCAATACAAGATTTTCTTTAGATGCTCACAGCTAACATTAATTTTTCAGTTGCTGGAAAAGAGTAAGAATACAACCAAAGTAACATAATATATAACTAGAAAACTCGGAGCTAAGTGCAATCATCAATGACCCACTGTTGAAATTCTAAGCAAGCAGAACCATGTGACTGGTGCACGAGGTTCATTCAGGCTCTAACTAGAAATACACACACTTTAAGTACTGCAATCCAGTGAAGTCTCCCTGCTTACCATTGTTTTGATTGAGCCAAATGAGGTAATAGCCTGGCGAAGGTAAGACGTGTCAGCCTCAAAATTCAGAACAGAGGACTCCTCTGGTTTAAGAGTAAGGCTTTCCAGTCTGAAAGAGTAAAGTGATAGTTAGAGGCTTTTCTCCTTTTCTTCTAATTGTGATCTTCTACACCTGTCCTGTTTTGGGAACTGTCTCAGCACTAATTAACAAAAATGAAAGACTTTTACTGCTTGTACAGAAATGAGGAGATGCAGGTTCACAAACGAGAGCATAAGCAGCCAGCAAAAGACAAGTCTTCCCTTCTAACTTCAACTACCAACAATTAAAACCTGAAGTAATCTGCATAAATGAGTACACCTACTGCTTTTTATGGTCTTGCTTTGTTTTTGCTTTCTTCTAATCTAAGGTGAAGATGAGAGGAATTGTATTTCAGAGATCTTACCCCTGAGAACTATTTAAATACAGAAACGGTGACTCGTGTTTGTTATTAGTTCTTCTAGAATCACAAATGGGGTTAAATTCTTAAGTCAAAATAAATACCAGTTGTGTTAGTTTGCATTGTAATATATATTTACCTCTCCAGGCAAACTGAAATCTGGTTTGCTAGCTCGTTACTGTAGGAGTGTTCCAGCTGATGAATAAGGCAACTGAACTGTCCCAAGTACTGCGTGGAAGACAAAACACTCATTACTGTTTAGGCTTTCAGGTTAAAACTGAGAAAATCGTTGCAAAAATACAGTTTATTTTAAAATCCCAGAGCAAGACAGCAACCAAATCTCACCCAGTAGAGCTGCTGAGCTTGCTGCTGCAACGCCTCCTCCTTCAGCTGCTGAATGAGATCTACCTGCTCGAACAGCCACACCTCCCGGCTGCGCAGGCACTCCAGCTGGCGACTGATGTGGCTGTGAATCTTGGCTTTAACCTGCGAGGTAACGTTTCCCGTTTTCATTAGAACTGTCAGACAGAACGAACGAGCACATGCCGAGCAGATTACAAAATCATGTTTCTCAGTCAGACTGACTTATTCCTCAAGCTCTCAACCACAGTAACCCACAAGGTGACTCACAAGTCAGCGAAAGTTTCCAGGCTGCTTCTAAAGGATTATCAAATAGCAACATTATTTGCAACGTCTGTCTACTCAGACCCTTCAGCTGAAAGCTTTAGAAAATGCTGCATGCCTAGGCTAGCAGGGCAGAACAATTTCACCAAAAGCATGCCAAGATACTCGCCCATCCCTTGGAAAACTTCAGCCCATCCTCCGAACTCAAAATACTCTGGAATAACTTAAACTGTCAGTGAGGTCACGTTAGTTATTAATGCACCTTTAATGAATGAAAAATTACCTCTCGCCAGTTCTCTTTGATCTGCTGCTCGGCTTTGACAATCCCAGAGACAGCTGTTTCCAAGTCCTTCTTCGCCTGAAGGCACTTTGCCAGCATCTCACTGCTGCAAGAGCTCCTATTTCTGTCTTGTGGCGGACTCATTCTTCGCTTTAGCTCCTAAAGCACAATAAAAACTCTTCAGAAATGTTTACTCCTCCTTAAGGGAAGAGCATCATACGAAGAACCACCTGCACTGCTTCACTATTAAAGGGAACAACAAAGGCCTGAGACCCCACAGCGACAAAGTTTCCTGAGTGCGGTTGAAGCTCTCTCCAGGAGCAACAGCGGACTCTGGAACGCCTCGGAATTTATGCAACCACAGGAAAGCCAACAGATGTTTGACAACAGGTTCAACCGCAGCAGCTTAGGCAATGCTCCCCGCTGCTCGCACGCCCCTGCGTGAGCGTTTCTGCCTAGCCAGCAATCTGCAGCCGCCGGGAGCTGATGGGGGCAAGGCTCAGCAGACCTGCTGGGGTGGGGAGGAACGGCCTGGCAAGGCTGGGAGTGCTGCTTCTGTCCTTGGGCTTCACAGCCCGGCCCACTCACAGGTGCCGTCCTAGCGGGTTTCGTGCCCCCCATCCCCATTCAACACAATGCAAAGCATCGCACAGACCTCTGGGGAACGCAGCTCTTTTCTGAGACAGGTATACCCAGAACTATCGATGATCCACACGGCTACAGCGTTAACTCTTTAATTCCCAATACACCACACGATGTTAAGACGTGGAATGCCGATACTACAACACAAACCACACAACCCTGCCGTTCCACCAATACTCTCCCCACAACATCCCCGATTTTCAACGTCTTGCGTTAAAACCAGCCAGCCGTGCAGCCCGGGCCACCCTGACAGATCTCCTTTCAACGCAGCCTGACTACGGGTTTCTCCCTTTATTTTTCCACCCTCGCAGGCACCGCAGTGCACTTTCCAGTTCCCCAAAGCAACCAAGCAGCTCAGCTGTTTCTCAGCCCAGGAGCCATCTTAGCCAAGAGCCGAGCATCACAGAGCAGCTTGGGCTGCAAGGCTCCTCGAGGACCAGCAGGGCCCTCAACTGCGAGCTCACGCGCTACATCAGCTTGGCCAGGAAGGCACATAAAGCAACGCGCAGCCTGCGGGGGAGCAGCGGCCCGCCGCTTCTCGCTTCTCTCGCTCGCAGCCAGGCTCTGCCCGCACGGCTCCGTCCGCCATTTCCAGGCGGAACGGCTGCACCCGTGGAGGAGCGCAAACCGCAAAGCGGCCGTCCGACCCCGCACCGCGGCCCGCGGACCGGCGCGGCGCTGCACGGAGCGCTGAGGCGGCGCTGCCCGGGCCGGCCCCGCTCACTCACCGTGCGCTCCCGCTGCTGCCGGCGCGGCGCAATGCGCTCAGCCCGGCGGGGCCGCGAGATCAACCGCCGCTCTCGCGAGAGCGCCGCCCCGAGCGCCGCCCCGCGGCACGGAGGAGCGGGCTGCGCCGCCGCGTCAGGCGTTATTCGTCCGAACTGCGCAGCCGCGAAGCGGCGTCGAGCTGCTGTGGGTGTGGGGTTACAGCCCCGGCCCCGTGTGAGGGGAAGGAGCCGCGCCCCGGGGCCGTGTGAGGGGAAGGGGCCCGCAGCACAACAAGGAAATTACCTGCAACCTTTGCCAACAGCGAGGAGAAGGGACTGACTTTCTATGCACGCCATCGCTGAGGGCGGTGTGTGTGTGGCAGCCCTGTAACGCCTGTTCCTGCTGTCAGCTCACAGCACCCAGCACAAAGCTGCTTGTCAGCAGAAATAAATGGGTATTTCTTCAAGGTTCACTGCACGGGGAGCTGCGAACACATCTCTGCTTTACTTTTACAATCGTAGGAGCAGGAACCAGAAAACAAAAGGGGAGAAAGAGTGGTGCCAGGAGGAGCTCCAGGCAGCAGCAGCCCTCACTGATTCCTCATTCCTCTCCCTCATGCTGAGTGGCGTGGCCATCTTACGTTGAAAGAGCGATAATAAGATAGATGACATCTGTTTAGGTCACACTTTAGATAGGATTAACGCTTCTAAAGACTTTCAAGCTTCAGCTTAGCGCTCTGCAGTCTGAACACATTGGCCCTCGCGGATGTGATGGCTGCCAGAGAGAGCCGGCACTTCCAGAGAGAGGGAAGCAGACACCCAAGTGACCACCTAAAAGATATGCACCCATTCCATGCTCTGACGCAGGCCAGCCGTGAGAGATTGGGTGCTCAGTCCTGTGCTGGGACTCCACATAGCTGAGCCACTCTCCAGCACCTTTCCTCTGTGCAAAGCAGCTTCTGGAAGAAGACACGACTCTGCAGCACTGAGGGGCACGCTCAGTTTAGCTTGCAACCGTGATAAAGGAGCACATCCACATTTGTACTGGGCAGAACTTTTGGCTGCGAGTTTCTTTTTGAATGAGAAACGGAACAACATTGCTGCTACCCATCTCTTGCCCTTCACAAAGCACATGGCTATCTAGAACCGGCCCCTTCAGAGGGGCAGGACAGTGGGATGCCCCAGACTCCCACCTCACTGCAAAGCACCCATGCCCATCCCTCAGCCTGTGTGCAGCACTTGCAGAACGAGCAGGCTGGGGCTCTACCCAGAAGCTCACAGGCATTAGTCTCCTTATTTGCAGAGGGTCAGCTAGATCTTGTGACCTATTTAAATAACAAGGCTTTGGAAGGAAGCTCAGTAGGCATGCTGTGTTCATCACTGCAGTTCTGAATAGAGCAAAAAGGAAGCTCAGATACCAACATTCTTCTTAGAGTTCTAAGGGGAAGACACAGCTGACCGATGCAGCAAGTTATACCTGGTTATTTAACTGGTCTGCTGGGAGTTGATTAGAATGATTAATTTCCACCTCAAATCCACATGCTGCCGCCCTCCATCTTGCCAATTAACGGTATTACTTAGCACTAATAGACTGCTTTCATTTTCCAGGGGCTTAAGAAGACAAATTAATCACCTCAGCATGTCTGAAAGGAACAGATGGCAATGAAGTATTAACGTTGCAATTTCACAGTAGGAAAAGCCCCCCCAAAGAGGGAGCTGCCCGTGTCCAGAAGGCACCTGGCCCTGCTACATGCCTGAGGGCAGGAGTCCCATCTTGTCTCTGCTCAGGAGTTCTGCTCTATTCCACTCTCATCACACACTGCTTTTCCTAACCAAAGCTACCCTGTTTATTTTATTCCATGTTTAATAAGGAGTAACATCCTTCCAGAAGGCCTCTTACCTCAGCATGTCTCCAGACAGGTCATTACTGCTTTGGATTTAAAAGACTAAATGTCTATCCAATAATGCAATTAGCCCAGCTTGCCATTATTTCTTAGCCGAGAAGTGATTGGGAAGAAATACATTACCCAGTCTGTACAGTGCAGATGCCTTTTTTCCTCTGAAATATCTGTGGTTACCTCTGAGCACAGAACATGTGATTGCATTTTCCTCCCACTCACGCCACTAGTGTCAGAGGACCACGTGCAGCATCATTCAAAGGAGCTTTTTGGCTCAGCAGAGCAGCAAACCATTTCCTAAGCTATACCTAGAAGTGAAGCTTATTCTAGGACAGGCATTCCTAAAGAAACAAAGAAAATAAAAGGGTGAGATCGGGATTTAGGCTGCAGGAACCGAAAGGCCTCTTGCAGCAGCGTGAAGCCAAAGGAGAATCGGTACTTTCCGAGAGAGAAACATATAAATAAATACAATGAATTAAGAACTGACGTGACTGACTAAGCGACTCTTTTTTGTTTTTGTTGTTTGACCTAAATTGAGAAGGCTTTTATTTAAAACATAGAGAAAATAATCTCAGGAAAATAATACACTCTGATTTTACTCTTTCTTGACAAGTATCCCACTCAGTTATAAATCTACTGCAAATTCTGTATTAAATACTGTAATGGGTTTGGATTTTCGTTAAGTTAGAAACCATCCAAAAACAGAGATACAGTTGTCACATTTACAAGAGAAACACTTGAACAGAGGTCTAATGCAAAGAATACTTACTGCACAGACTGTTTTTATATTTGAAAAAAAAAAAAAAACAACCATAGTGGATCCAAATTCCTCTTAAGAGGCATCCATATCCATCACAGGAATAAAACACTTTATCCATGTAGTTAACATTCTGACGAGCAGTACTTGTGCTAAACTTCCACTAATAAGTCTTGCATTTAATCATTTTCAAAGGCATAGAAAATCCTTCGGAACAAACCCTATTTTTGTTACCAGCCAACAGCTTTCTTGACAAATCGTTCCGTTCAAACAGTGTACTGAAGTTTTTCACTGGGATTTTTTTTACCACTGTTTTTTGGGAAAAGAAGAAATCTTGAAGCTGCCCATGTGACCAAGGCACTCAGAAGGAACAACCTTAGTTTTAGTTGTACTTTGGTAAAGACAAAGTCTCACTTTCAGCAGACAGCTGACATCAGAGCAGGCAGGGAACACGAGACAGGCAGAGATTAGATGCAAGCTGTTCTCTGCGCCTGTGCCACAAAACAACCATGGTTCAGGATGCATACACGTAAAAAGAACTTGAAGGAAACTATTTTTGATGTAAGAAAACCCAAACCACTTAGGAGTTGTAGAGTGTGGTGTGACAGATTGATATGAACAGCTTTTGTTTCAGAAAACAAGCATTCAGTAATTCACATAACATGAGTCGCCTTTGGTAATCCTTTATGCGTGTTAGTCGTACTTTCAGATTGTAACTCATCATAACGACAGGAAGGTTGCAGGAGCATCCTCCAGCTGCACACCAGCTTGCAAAGGGATGAGTTCTGGCTAGTAATACTGGAATTTCGTGGCAGAGTTGTGTAGCAAAAGTTGCATTTATTTGTAATATGGTATTACACTAGTTTGCGATTTTATCTACAGCTCGAGTGGGTTTATAGTCAGCATCAGCAGAAATCAACAGCAGAATGAACTGCAAAACGTAGGGAGTAGGGTGGGAAGCTACGAATTTCGATTAAAGCATCTCTTTTTCTAACTTTGTTTCTTAACCCTAAATTGCGAAAGTACTGAAAAATTCAACATTTTAAAAAAAGATGCATCGTTTAGAAAATAAGTCTTATTCCTTAACATACAGTGATGTAAAACTAACATAGAAGAATTAGAGCGCTACATTAAACACAGTCACCAATCAGACAGCATGATGAAGATACAACTGCACGTCCTTTCCGACAGAGCCCAACTGTGGCTTTTTCCATGCTTAGCTTTTTGATGGCCCCTGAACTTTTTCCACTTATCCATAAGTGGATTGTCCATATGTACTGTGCTAACGCTTTAGAGACAGCACTTATTTACAACTGAGAAAACAGAGAAACAGATTCCCACGTGGCTGTGGCTGTCCTACAGCTACGCTCACTCCACTGCAGTACTCGAACGAGCACAACAGCTCGGATATCTCAGAGAATGCATCATTGTTCTGAACGGCCTTTTCTTCCCCATTCTGTCAGAGGATGGCTCCTTGTTGAGAGGATCCTCGTTACTTTTCCCAGCTTGTTCAACAGGTTCTGTCTGGAATTGTTCTATCTGAATCTCAAGATGTTTCTGAATGGCTAAACCAAGGACTTCTGGATCCACTGACGCCCCATAGACTTCCCACGTCATTCCTTCATCATCCCATCTCACTTCCCGCACTGGAGACTTGGGGGCCTCCAAATCTTGCTCCAGGTTCACCTCTGGGAACACGTGTGAGTGGCCTTCTGCTGCAGCTGCTGGGCTTGTTGCAACAGATTTGCATTCCATGGTTGGAAGAGTTTGTACCTCGGCATCTCTACGCTCGAGGGGCGGCCTCAGTCCCTTGGTTAAATCATTTGCAGAGGTCATAGTCCACGTATCCTTAGTTTTCATTACCGTGTCTGTAGTTTGCTGGCTACTAAAAGCAACGCAAGCAGTCTGTGTTTCTGGAGAAGCTCTGTCCTGTTGAGTGCAGTGTTGAGCGTGTTGTAGTTGTTCTCCAGGAACGCTGCAACATTTCAGGACTCTCTTGGCATCCAGGCCTGATTCACTTACCGAAGACACAAGCTTAGGATAGGTCAGAATGTCTGAAGTGGAAAAGGAATGAAAACAGTCAGGTGCTGCTTGCTCTCTTCCCGACTCGCTAACTGAGCATACCAGTCGTGGAACAAGCTGGATAGATGGTATGGGCAAAGAATGGCAATAGGCAGCAACAGTGGCACCTACTTTCATACAGGAGTCCTGCCTTATGTTACAGGGCACTGCAGAATTGTTATGAACTGTCATCACCACTGGTGAATATGCAGAGTTTGGAAGATTACTGTAAGTCAGACCACCATGAATAACCCCAGTGGCTTGACTGAGCATTGTCCTGTTGGAGAAACCATTTCCAGGCATGTGGGGTCCAAGAACAGCACTGTGAAACCTTCCAGGATCTGTGTAAACAGTTGTGTTATGTGGAATACCACCACTGTCAAAGCTATTTGTGGGTACTTTTTGGTCTATAGGGTGAGCTGGAAGGTGAGTCACAAGGTTTTGATAGTGAGATGTATTTTCATTTATTTCTGATCCGTATCTTTCTGTTGGGAAAGACATCCTCACCACTGACGGTCCGTGCCTGCTGCTAGAAGAGGTTAGGCTGGAATCAGTAGCACTGGTTTCTATGTGAGTAACGTAACTCTGCTGTTTGCAACCGCAGGTTAGGTCTGAGTGGCTTCTCTGGAGGGCAGCTCTTGGTTCATCCATTTTACCCATGCTCTGCTGCTGCTTAAAGCAGGCTGAAGAAACACTGTCAACAGTACTGCTCTTTATGCAGATCTTAGTGTCACCCACTTCCCAGGATGCTGGGGACTGTTCAATGATAAGAAAATGGTTCGTAGACTTAGTTCTGCCCTGTGAATTGTTATCAGGTGACTGATCATTCACGGGTTGGACCGCTGATCCAAGTTCCATCAACCCAGACTGTGAGAAGGACCATCTAGTACTTGGCACGCTCCTGGCATCACTCTCATGCCCCAGGCTTTGGCAGACAGTGCTGCTGTGGCTTTTCTTCAGCTCCTGCTTGTTGCCTTGCCTTTCCAGACTTGAATGCCCAGCACAAATGAGACTCGACGAGCTCTTTGACAACGGATGACTGTTGACATTCAAGAGACCGTGACAAGAAGAACTTAGTGTGTCCATGTGGGAGTGAGTGTGGAGCTGGTGGCTGTCAGCTGACATGGCGAAAGGGAGAGATCTGCAATAAATGACGGGGGAGAAAAAGAAGCAATCTGAGAAAGTAATAGAAAAAAGTTCTCCTTGGCTTCTACTTATTAACAATACTCATCTAAACAGCATCAAGTACTATCTCTGCAGAATTGACTGGAGCCATTTTTTGGGACATAGAAATATCATGTAACTTAATAATAATAACAGATATATTTTTAAACAAGGTAGTTTATCAGCCAACAATATTAACATTATTGTCAAAACACACCCAAAAAATAAAAACCCATTCAGTTCATAGTCACTCAGTGTCATTATTTCAGAAGTTACCCAATCACCACCAGTTTTCAAACATAAGCAAGGTCTCAGAATCTAATCAACTGAACAGATTCTCCCTTTTTCCTTACACTTCCTGGGATGTTGGGTTTGAGTTTCGGATGGTTCCGCATGGGAGCCAGGAGTTGGACTCCATGACCTTTGTCAGTCCTTTTTAACACAGAATATAATGTGAATCTGTGACCTTCAACAACATTACTGCAGTTCATCTGTCCCATTTGTAGTGCGTGCAGCCACTGTTACTGTTGGAAGACACTTGTTCCTGCTGGCTGGAACAAGCACCTTTCGGTGCTTTTGTTAGCACTTCCAAATAAGAGAAGTTGTCATCCATTTTTGTTAAAATGGATGTAGTCAATCCACTGATTGACTACTCACATTATTTTGGCGTCAGCAGTCACAGAATACCTCAGGTTGGAAGGGACCCATAAGGATCATCACGTCCAACTCCTGGCTCCACACAGCACCACCCAAAATCCAAACCCCACGTCTGAGAACATCATCCAAACACCCCTTGAACTCCAGCAGCTTGGTCTTCTGGTATTTGTATAGGAATCTATTTTAATGCTCATAAAATATATCTGTATTTATACACAGACATACATACCTATATTTATACATATCATTCCTAAGAGAACTCCTTCTGATGAACAGAAAAATCTTAACCATTCCTTCACTGCTTCAGATAAAGCTTCCAGGTCAAGTACTACTGGTTAAGATGCTGCACAGAAGTGCAGTGGAAGTCACAAGTTCAGTCAGATGTGCTCTGTAAACTCTGCTTCCCCAGCAGGATTTCTCCAGAAAACTTTTATGACTTTTTGTGAACTGGTTGGTAAATGAATGCATGGAGCAAGACAGCAATACACGTCTCGAGCTCAAAAGCACTCTGTTAATGTAACAGGACAGTTCACTCACAAGAGCAAGAGACCAAAGAGGGCAAAGCCATTCAGACCTCTCAGTGAGAAGATTCTAATGTGATATTTACAGGCTCAAAGAGTCATCTGCTAACAGAACTGATAAAGAACACACTTGTTGCTCCGCCTGCAAACCACGAGCTCTGTTGTTGATCCAAACAGACAGTACCGCTTACACTTGTAATTCCATTTTCAGTGTTAACTTCATCAAGCTCATTTGCCATATTTCCATCACTTTAAGTTCACCTGCATTGGCTGTTTTCCCATAATGAAATTACACTGAACAAGACAACGTTTAAAATACTGTTACTTGGAATCACATCTCTGAGAAGTGTCCCATAAGGTGCTTTGCAGTAAGGACTCCCAATTGGCTGCAGTATCCTTTAGCATTAAGATTTGCTCAAATTTGGACAAAACTGTATGCCAAAATAAGGTATCTCCCCCCCTTCATTTGTCTTTGTTGAGGCAGTAGTTAAACTCACTACAGACTCCAGCTGCAGAAGCCCACTGTGAACAGCACTCAGCCTCTCTGGCCCGTGGGACTCCTCTGACTGCTGGCATCCAGGGATAACAATGTAAGTACGTTCTTCTTTTCACAGATGAAATTTCAGATCCAAGTGCTAAAGGCACTGCCAAGTGCAGCCTGGCCATTGCTCTATTTCTGGGACTTTTTCAGAAGCCCTCACAAAATCATGCTCGACACTTTTAGGAAAGAAGCACGTGCTGGAAAAGGGACAGTTTTAAAATACTTCCCTCACCTCCTCCTCCAGAATGTTATCTATCCTGCAGCCACTTATACCTATATAGTCTGCCACAAAGAGTTCAAAGGAGTCAATAGGATTAAACACCAGAGCGTAGCTGTCTGCAAGGCGAAGACCTTATATTTAATCTCTTTACAAGTCAACACCTGCAAAGGCTCTCACACACACACTGGGGTGAAATGATATTTACTAATGGAAATCCTGTCAGAAGCATTCAGTCTCAAGTGAAGGAAAGCTTCAAACAGACCCTAGAGTAAAGTGCTACATGGCTTTAAAGAGCCCTCTCACAAAGTTCACAAGGTTCAAATGTGCATACAAACAGATGCCAGGATCTGTTTGCCTTCTTTATGTAGCACTTGTGCAGAAACCTGCATAAACACAGGTGATGCAGATTTCAGTTTGATTCGTCATCTACACGAAGAGCAGAGACACATCCAGAATGAAACAGTCCTGACATAACTGGAAAGAATACCCAGCACGATGTACAAAATGAAACCTCCAAACAGAACACTTTCGGGTGGTTTTTTTTTTTGCATCCCACCCATATAGACTCCAACTGCAGCTGAAATCAAACATGGGCTGCAGACCTTAAAAACCAATGTGAACAAACATAAGTAAAACAACGCCTCTTCAGATAGATCAGGACAGAGCTAAGGATGGGAAAGAAAAAGAAGAACAAAAAAACCCAAAACAAAAAATGTAAGAAACAAGAAGCACCGTCCAAACACAATGAATCATCTTTCTTTACAATAATGCACTTCTCTACCATGTTGAAATCCAAACTCATGTTTTTACAGGCAGCTCAAGCACTTCCCCATCTATAGGCCGCCTCTTGCTCGCTCCCTCGCAGCCAAGAGCTGCAAGCCCTTACACAACTGCCACATTTTGCCAGCCTGGCACAGGCACAGCCTTGAGCCAGATGTGCATCCATGTAGCTCTGTGAGGAGGAGATGGGTGCAGAACACGTCTGGTAGGTCTGCCCTTTGCTGAGCTCTGCTGCAGCAAAATGTTCCCGCTACGTTTTGCATTAGCATGAGTGAGCACGCAGCTGTGTCAAACTGCATCAGCTTGCTGACCCAGATTTTTTTCTTCTCCTTTTTTAACTGGCTTAGCACTCAGTACACCAGGTCATCAATCTAGCTCAGCATCCAGCCCCCTCAATTGCTAACAGGGTGGGAGGAAACAAAGAAACCACCCACTCTACACAAACACACCAGGTAGCATAAGCAGTACACATGCAGTGCTTTTCTTCCAAAGACTTTGGAGTGGGTGTGCAGTTCCACACCTGCCTTCTCAGACATCTTCATTTCACACATGCACTGCTGGAGCTGGTGTCCCAGAGTACACAGGGATTTTGGCAAGTACCCTGCAAGAGGTGGCACAACTCTGCACACACTACAGATGCTGCAACACGAGCCTGTGCAGATTGCAACCAGCTGATGATTTCTGAGAAGCAGAAGGAAGCCAACATGTCTGAGTGTGTACACATGTTTGTAGCAGGGAGAGGCTGGGGACAGGTGGGAATCGTGTAACGCTATCTGGAAAAAAACAAAAGAACAAAACAAACTCTCTACTGTAATTTTTCAGTCAGGCAATGCCACTGTTAGTCAAGAAATGGATTGCCCGTGTAAAACATGGATACAGGCACAGCTGACTCAGTGGGCACTTGGGAGACCTAAAACTTCTTGTGTAAAGAATGCTTTGCTCCCTTCTAACTTTCTTCCCTTTTATTTTCTTTAAGGAAACATATCATTTCTAGAGCAATAAATGTATTCGCAAATACCCACAGTAGATTCTGAGCTGACTCAAGGTTTTAATTTGAAAATTCTACGGCAATCTGCACCTAAATACACACATAAGAAAGCAAGAACCCTGTTATGAATACACAGAAAATTGTTAGACAAGCAGAGAAAGGATTAGGATAGAAATGGAATTACCACCCACTATTTTTGGCTTAGCTTCAGATAGCTTATGAGGGAATCTAGGCTGCTTTCACTAATTCCACCCAACTACTTTAAAGCAACAAACGTGTATTTTGCTATGACTTATGATTAAAGTTGTGACCTATTTAATGCGCTAGTAAATTTCGTCTCAGAATATTAAATGTCATTATGTAATCTATTGAAGTATTAATAACTATGGTTTCGAATACTTCAGCACTTTTATATTGCGTGCACATACATCTAAGTACAATTTTGACAACGACCACAACCGTATATAAAATTGAGTAATTCACTGCTATCACATCATACGAAGAGGAAGCTTTCATATGATATTCAATACCACATAAGTCAGTATGATCGTATTTAGCTCCTGCATCATGTACTTGCTAGTGATTGCTTTCTTTCCTGCACTGGCAGGTTTCATAAGAGCGTTATAATGAACAAGGCATCCACAAAACTAATCCTAGATTCATAAAGAAGATAGTAACAGGGACATTAGAGAAGAAAATATTGATAACATATCTAGCAATGCTTGTAATTCCTCCAATAAGCAAAGCTGATAGTAATACAGAAGCTAGAAGCATTTGAAAAATAATGATTCCTTTCTACATTTTATGCTTTCAAAGCCATCATCGGACTAAAGTCTGATACTAAAGTAAGTGATAAAATCAGTCATTCACAGAGATGAGAGCATTAATTTGCACGTGCAGAATTTGGAAGTAAGGTGACCTGATCCATACCAAAGGTTTAGGTTGACAATTGTTCACCTCAGGACCCTCCGTGGTGAGCACCAGCTCTTTCTGACAAGACACGAGGCTTTGTGGGGTTGCAAGGTCTTTACCCAGAATTTGCTGCTTCGTTTGTATCCTTCTGGCCCCACTGTGTACCAGCCCCTGCCAACTTCTGCAATAACCAGCTTCATATGGGAAACAGAATGGCAGTAGCGCTATACTCCAAGACAACAGACGTTTTGTAGCAAGAGAATAGTGTGATTTTAATGAACTTAGGAGATTTACTCGAATAGAAGGCTGCTATATCTAGGTTCTTAACTCTGCTTAATCTTATTACAGACACCATGGTTATAAATTTGAAAAGGCAAGAACAGTTTACGGTTAAAACAGCAGAATGCTCATTACATCCTAAGTGCCAGCTGTTGACTCAACCATAAACATTACTAACACCTGCCTGGGACACAGCACAACACACACAGAAATAACAACAATAACTCAACTAGTGCCTAAGCATCCGGGTTACCTTTGCTATCAGAAACAACGCCACACATTCACACCGTGTTCTCTTCAGAGCTGCTATTTTAAACAATGCGCCTTCAGTGTTTGTATCTACAACCAAATTTCTGAGATAGATGCGTACCATAAGGCAAATGACATAAAGTTATCTTCTCCAATAAGACATTAACTTCTTTTAGAGCTATACTTGTTCTAAAGAGGCTTACACCAACAGAATGACAAAATTAAGTGTGGCCACGTGTAAAAATCATGTCTAAAAGTGCCTGTACACTTTGAGAATTGCCATTAACTTGCACGATGTAAGAAAGGTCTGTTCTGCTCTGACTGAAGACTGACTCCTGATATGAAACCTGAGAGTCTCCCTCTTACTTCACTCACCTTGAAGAAATGTTCCATTAACAATAGTCACTACTGTTGGGCTTGGGGGCAGTCAAACCATTTGAAAGGCATTGGCAAAACAGGATTAGCCATGTTAGAAAGCTTAGAGATTCAAGGGTCTGGGATTAGTTTTTTGTGGGTTTGTTATTTTATTTTGGTGAAGTGTAAGGGAAAGGAAGAAACTGAGAGATTGAAATAGGGGAAAAGATAGCTCTCATCAAGGAATTTTAGGGCTTTCTCAATTCTGTAAATAGCACTGAATCAATGCAAGCAGATTAATACAGAATCAGGTTGAAACACCAATTACTTAACCTTTAATCCATCATCTTCCTTTTGGCTTTCAATTTTGGAATAGTATTATATATTCACTATGCCTTGTTCACTTAAATCTGCTAATGCCCTCCTCTGCATATTTTAGGTCATTTCCAAGTACCAGATAGACCCACAAAACAGACTGATCTGGGCATCTACAGATACCATCAGCTGCACACAACAGATACTGTGTTTATGACTGGGAAGGTATTTCAGGTCTGACTGCATGTTGCTGCTTCCCCTGCATCACGAGAAGCATTGGTGACAGTGATCACCATAGTTCCCTTGAAGGAGGAGGAAGTTAAGTACATTTGACAGGCTAGAAAACACAACAGCAGAAGAGCTATGACACTCAGTGCTCAGCAAGGCAAAAGCATAGATCGTGTGTGTTTTGCAGTTGTACAAACTGACCATTCACAGCTTCTCGTTCATTTCCATTAATTACCACTTTTCTTGCCAGACTTGGCTAAAAAATGTCCAGCCCTGGCTTTCTTCTCTTTCCACCACCTGACGCTGAGCATGCAGGACAGACATCTCCCTGTGCTGACTTTGTGTGTGGCACCAAGATGGAAAGGAAAGTACCCCTTTTACTGCTATTAGTGGACCTCAGTTATTTCCTTTCATATAACCAAGCAGAGACCTCTTCTCACAAATCCTGAGGTTATCATGGGCAGCCTGGTTACCAATGACCTCATCAAAAGATAAAATAATTACCATGTCAGAAATGAGTACATTCAAGCATCTGTTCATCCTACACCTCAAGGCAGAATAGTAAAGCCAACAGCATGCACTGCCCACAGCCTTTTGAGGGGAGGAAGGAAGGTATCTGCCACAAGCAGACATGAAAGCGCCTACAGATCACTTTGGGAATCAGACTTGGTTGTTTTTAATGTGCTTATCCTCTGAAGTGGGTAAAACTCTGCTGTTGGATGGAATCAGGAAAGAGAAATTCAGTAGCCCAAGGCTAACTCCTAGATAGAAACAGGCTGTGAAGTTGCTTAAATCACTGCACACTTGAAGGAGTTAAAGCACTCAGAGACAGGAAATTAACACTCAGAATCAAACTGAATCAAAATAAAAGGCTGAAATGGCAGTGTGTGAGCCAGGGAAGAGAGAAAGAAAGAAAAGAGCTGGGGAGCTCTAAAGTGACAGTGACAAGGGAGGTGAGGCTGAGAAGTATGAATACAAAGAAGGCTGTGTTTACAATAACTTTAATGGAATTCTGAAGAAGGAAATTCACACTGGGCTGTAAATAACTTACTGGGGTACGCTGTATCACAAGGGAGGCATGTGTTGGGTGCCACCACAAGACACATTGTGTAAGTGCGTGCCTTCTTCACCCTACCCTTTGTTCAATCATCCGTCCCAGAAACAACTGATCTGATCCTTTTCAGAAAGCAATTATACGCAAAACATTACTGTCACTATACCTGCTTGTACACACACACCTACCTTAAAGCACAACCTGCCCTAGAGCATACTTAACAGAGCTAAAACATCATGAGATGCTGTACAGTTGAACGTGATGCTTATTGCTAATATGTGGACGCTTCAAAGCTCACCTATTCTGTTGGGAGAGTTAAAACTTTTCAGTTACAAATAGAATATGTCAAGTGCTCATGTAATCAGATTTCAGCAGCTGAGGCTTTCATTAACATCAAGTATCATGGTATAATGCAACACTCACCTAGAATTACGCTTACAGTGAACAGCATATGCCATACAGAAGTGGGACGTGAACATAATTGCCTTGCTTGTTTCAGCAGAACAGAAACTGTTAATTCATCTGCCAGATTTACACCAGTAAGAACTGCTAGCTACTGATAGCCACTGGCATAACAGAAGTCCCATGAGGAAAAAATTATCAAACATTTTTAAGCAATTAATCTTTAACGTGGAAAATCTGCAATGACCTATCCACATTTGGATTTATTTCAAGACAGATATAAGAACCTTTTCTTCTTCACAGCAGAAGGATCAAAATTTATTCTATCACACGTATGAGTTAGGAGGGAACAGGGCCGGTCTGCTATCAAATGACTCATCCTTCTCAGAGCCACTTTATTGGGTCCATTTTCAGACACAACAGTAAACCCACTTAAGTGGAACTGTCTAAAACCACAGTGGCTATAGCTTGCTACGCAGACCCCCTACCCATCTTGTCTAGTCTGCAAACTGTACATATCACCATTGCTTGTGAAGCATCATGAACATAAAGATCATACAGAAAACCCAAAGTCCGTCTATGGCCCGTTCCAGCCTCACGGTGAGGAAGTACAGTTAAATATCAGTGCAGCCTGCTTACATGAGGACAGAAAGTTTGCACATCTAAAACCCCATCTAAACAGGCTGAGTAAAACAGGTGTCCACTTATAAATTCACGTGTCACGGCAGAAAACGCTCAAGCTACCTTCTTTGTTGTTTGCTTGAAAGCTTAAGAACAATGGAAAGAGATGAACTCAGCCTGGCTTAGCCTCTCTGCCATGTGGATACCCTAGCTTTGCCTTCAGGATTCAGAACTATGGGTAGTTGCTTCTGATTACAAGAACAGTAAGATGCTGTGATGCTCCACTCTGAGAATTAAGGTGCATCTGACACCTAAAGCGAGTCCATGGGCAGTCAGCATGCACACTGACTGGAAGGGAGCGGCCAAAGCACCAAGCCTTCATATGAAATGCCCAGTCTCCTAGAAAATCTTATTCATTTGCACTGCCAGCAACCACAGCTTTAGAGCTAATTAGGGTGGCAAACAAAGAAATCTCAAGTCTGCCTTGAAAACACTAGCTAGACATAGCAGTGAGTACAGCAGCTTCAGTGTCCACATATCATCATCACTAGCAGAAGGATGGCAACTCCTACAGTGACACAAGCAAAGGTAACAGTAACCTGAAGCTCTTCAAACATCCATGATGTCCACTGAAAATATTTACAGACTGAAAGATGCCCCATCAAAACAATCAAAGGTAGTACGTTCTTATGTGTGTAGTAGTACTCCCCTTCCTGACTAAATAAATGTACCTAGCAAATTATCTAGCAGTCTTGTTCTTTCATTTTCCTCTGCAATACACCGAGGGCAATAAAAACACAAATTCTTTACTAAAATTGCAATGTTTATGAACAGCACACAAAACACTGGAGAACGGAAAGATTCGGAAAGGCAATCTAACTGCAACCAGAAATTGCTCTGAGCAGTGGTGGGCAACAAAAGGTGACTGACTTCCAGATTATCAAAAATAGTTGGTTGGCAATTAAAAAGAGGAAACAATTGCCTCCTGCTTCTTTGGTGTATGGTATGACCCTGAGCAAGTCACTCACTTTGTGACTCAGGTTTCTCATCCGTGACTCAGGGATTAGAAGCAGAAGCCCCTGATGTAGATATTTAAGGCTTAATTCATCATTGCGGAGCACTCTAAAATCCCAAGATAAAAGATATCAGACACTGAGAAGAGCATATTCTGGTTCTTTACTAATATTTGGTTTGAAACAAATGGAGCATCTTTTTACGTGAAATCCATGTTGTACTTGCAGAAAACTCATCTACCTGGTCAAGTTTAGGACAAAGGACCTCCATTCATTCGCAAGCTTTCATTTGCTTGCATGAACTCTTCATGACCATCTCTGGCAGAAACTAGATAAGATTCTGTAACAAATATGGTTTTCATTCACACTGCAATTACAGAAGAAAGGGATACGTGGTGTACACATATTCAGTCATATAAGTAAGGAAATGGACTAAATGTCTACTCAGTCATGTTTTATAGCATTGCTACAAGATCCTTTTGCCCTACTGCAGTATAAGCCACCTTTAAACTACACAAGCAAAGAAACTAGAGAGACAGTTTCCTTCTCAAAACTGGTATTTCATCACGTGTAATAGCTATTATGCCAAAATGTGGCATCTCAAAAAAGAAACTTTCCCAGCTACTCTGTGGTCTAATCAGATCTATGCAGGCAACTGTTGTCCACAGCTTTCAGAAACAAAGAGCATCTCTCTCTAATCTCTCAAGAATGAGAGAAGAAAGCATTAGAACTTGGGCAGAAGGGGGTCCACGCTCACAAAATGCTATCCAAAGCCTCTGACACCAAAGACCAGAGGGACAAAAATCAAGATGTAAAAGCAGCAGACCAAATTTGATTTTTTTTTAGCTCAACTCCAAGTACATATGAAGAACTTCCTCAAGAGTTCTTTTTTAGGTCCTTCTCTAGAGAAAAAGTGTCCCCTCCTTTTGGCTCGTGTCAGCCACAAAATGAGCTGCAGTAACCTCTACTTCCTTATTAACACTTAGTCATGTCAGGCACACAAAATACTGAGCCACAGAGAGAGAGGGATTCAGGAGCTGCAAGGCAATGAAAGTTCCTCTCATCATCAGGGTAAAGCAAGATCCCACCTGTACTACCTGGACAGCTGGAAGACAACTCATTAAGCATCTCCTGTTAACTGCTGGCAACAAGATACCAATTATGTAAAATTCTTTGCCATTCAGGCATTTTTTTGACATATTCAGGACCCAGGTGGACAAAAGCCCAAGAAATCTGATCTATCCCTATAGCCATCTCTGCTTTGAACAGGAATTGCAGAAGATGAGCTCCCAAGGTCTCTTCAAAGAAATCGATTGATTCTGTTATTTCTGTTTTCATCATCGTATGTTTTCGTCTGTCACTGCCAGATGACAGATCTTGTTCAGCAGCTTAGTGGAATGTGCAGCTTCCACAAGATAAAACAGGAACAAGTTTGGACAGGCCATAGGAGTAATCCCTGTACTATACAGACAAGGAGATACATATGGAAGAGGCAACTCCAAAGGTGTTTTTTTTCCCCTCAATACAATAGCACTTTTATTGTTATAAAAAAGCACTCTACTCTCGCAATGGATTAAAGGCTATTTCAGAACCAAAAAGAGCTGCTGAAACAGGATGCATCTTTGTCCTTGACAGCATTTCAGGACATACTTATCCATCCTGCACATTCACCCTGCTCAGTCACAGACACTGAACTTCACAGCAGACTCCTTGCAGGAAGCAATAAAATAATTTCACAAGCCTAAAAACAATCAAGATCAGAAGAGCTACGGTGGCCTTGCGTATTCATCATCTCTCCAAATTCCACAACAGGTCTGTACAATTTATGAGCTGAAAAGGAAGTTGAGTTGTCCAGTTCAGCTCAGATGAACTGGTTTCAGTCAGTCTTACACACTGTTGACTGGAGTAAAGCTTCTGCAATCCTAATGAAGGTCTTACATCTGCTGAATCCCATTAATCTCCATTCACACTCTCAGGTGTGCCCTTGCTAAAGATTAACTTGCAAATATTCTGTAGGAGAAATACTCCAAGACCTTACTCTGTTTTGTATCACGTCCGCAGTGCACAAGAGCTAAGCCATAACTTCAGAAGATATCTGACACAGAAGAATATGTCGTCTCAAAGGTGATCTTTCTTAGGATGCTTTATAGGTGCAGAATGACACGAATTAACTCATGCACTTAATGCTCACACTGAACACCAAGGTGGCAAAGACCTGACTGACGACATTTTCGTTTAGCTAGTCTGCACCTGTTCCCAACTGAGTGCATATAGTTAAGGACTCTCAAAGTGGTTTATGGAGGTTCTTGTTGCTAAAAGTATTGCCGTGAGTCAAAGGATCTTCCTACAGAACTGTTCCTAACATATACATGAACTATCAGCCACATGGCTTCTGATGAATTCAACAGTTCTAACATATCTGTAAGAAATACTGCACTATGGAACTTAACAAGAGCTCATTTCACATCTCTCAGTTAATTGTCTTCTCGTTGTACCCCTCCCACCGAAATTCCTGGCCACTGTACTTGCCTATTTTTGCTTTCACAGAAACAAGATCTCTCCTGCCAATGAAACATCACCTCCCCACCCCACATTCCTCAAAACAAAACAAACAAGCAAGCAAACAAAGAGAAAAAAGACCATTAAGAGTTTGGATTATTCATATATTCTAGACATTTTAATAGCCAAAAGAAGTGGTTTCACATATGATAATATGCATGCACGCAGCTTTACTGTTTATGCAAGTGAACAACCCATCAGCATTGCCTGGGAAATGCACCTGACTGCTCAATATACAAAGAAGTAAACATCAAGGATGTTACCTTAGGAAAGAGCACCAACATGAACTCCTATTACGGAAATAAAAGCAGCTTCAGGTGCTTTCATAACGCTGCTTTCTACATGCCTAGTTGTAGAGTCACATGGCTTACAATCTCCATTTTTCAAAGGCCAAAATTGCAGTAATCCTTTTCTTATTCCCATTTATTTCCCCTGAAATTCCCTTCTTACTGTACAAAGAGGCCACAAGAATTAACCAAAACACTAGGGCTCACAAAGTCCATGCTGCTGCTCGTGGTAGCAAAAAATAAAAATAAAATAAAAAGAGTGAGAGGCTGATAAGAGAGTAATTGTAATATCATTTGCATTTTGTTCTTTGATTTATTTGGGGAAATAAGAGATTCTCCTCTAAGGTCACACGCAACAATAAAAGCATGGTATATAGTAACAGCAATTGCAGTTTTATTTTCTCTGATTCGTTGGAAAATGCTTATGGAAAATGAATTAATATTAGCAGCGCTCTCTTTGAAAGCTTCTTTCCTAGACTGCAGTCTCCTGCAAGACGTGTAACAGCTTGCAATAATCCAAATGCAAGGGATCGGTCAAATACACTACATATTAAAACACTAACTACACAGGAAAGTATTGTAAAAATTTGGCCTCATCTCCAGAAGAGTTGCTGAAGAAGAAAGAGTTGCTCTTCTGCACAGAACTAACTATCCTGCAGAAAGTATAACATTATCTGACTGGTATAGCAAATACTTATTCTCATCTGGAGTGCTTTAAAGCTACCTCTAATGTACATCCTTTTGTCACTGCTCTAAACCAAGAGAAAACTGACTTTCAGAAGTATAATAATCATAAATAACAGTTTTTGTTTGTTCAACTCCGCCTCATACATTATTACTTTTCAAGTTTATTTTGAAATCATGCAGTTCACTGTGTAAGGAAAAACGTGGATTTGGAGTTGTTAACTAATGGGGATTTATCAGATTTGATACCATAAGCCAGCTCAAACACTACAATGCTGCATGGCATTTACTGCTCTTGTTTGTGCAGCCCTAGGTAAGCACCAATATCTACACTCTAACTACGTCTCTCCAGAGCGCAGCTCAAGTAGAAATGTCTGGGTAGTAAAACCAACAGAACCTTACAAACACAGAACAGCGTTTCTACAGGGTGACTGAGCCATGACACAGAAAACATACAGCACTCAACAAACCCACCCTCTTATATGAAACCTCCCCCAAACCTAATTATTTTACACAAAGACTCCTCAGGTCTTACTGCAGTTCTATTGCTTAACTTTGAACATGCAAACAGCCACTTGCAGACTGCATTCTACATCTCGGGGAGAGGAAGTCACTGATATTTGTGTGTTGGCTAATTACATCAAAATAAGAGTCACTGGAAAAGAGATTTTGATCTTCGTATGGTTCATCACTTTTATGCAAAACTCAACGTATTATAAAGAATATCCTATGGTTATCTTTCCAGCCATCTGTTATGCTTAGAGTTCTGTAAGCAGAAATAAATATTTGCTTTCCCCACTCCCTTTAAACCTCTTCCCCAGAACCCAGAAGTGCATCAGCACAAATTCTTATGTTTAATTGCAGGTCAGGGATTACAACGTGTGCACAAGACAGTCTTCTACAGTGGTTTCTGATTAAAAACGCTGACTAACAGCAATAAACAGCCAAACCAAATCAAACCTTCAGCCTTTAAAAATGGAAATTCATGTTTGAGATAAAAATATTAAAGGTTGTCCTAAACAGTGAATTATTATTTACTTGGGAGAGAAGTGTGTAAAAACAAAGCTGACGTTCAGAAGGCATTGAAGTATTTCTCAGTTTTTCTTACAGTGTCAGGCATTAACCTCTTAGCAATTAAGAAAACAGCATCTGGTACACTTGGTGGTAAAGAAGAGAAACAGTTCTCCAACAGATTAGTTCCAAAAGGCAACACTTAAAGCCATACATAATCAAGAAATAGAGTGACAAGTATATTTTACAAATACTTGCTAAAAGGCATTTACATACACATCTAAGATGCAAGCACAGAAAAACAAAACAAAACACAATCAGCAGAACTATATTAAATTCCATCAAAGTTCTGAGCCATAGGTCTCATTTTTTTAGTAAAAGAGAAAACTACAGTTTTCTTGACTTTTCAGTCCAGCTACCAACCCCCTGCTGCCAACACAGCATTTACAGAAGCCTGTCTCTGTGCAGTTCCTCTCCCTTCCCCTCATCTGCTTTGCTTCTCTCAAAGACCTGCTGGAAAAACCGCTTCCTCACAGGAGACAAGAGAACAGGCAATGCGTGACTTCCCACGCTCCTTACCTTGCCCCTACTCAGAGATGGCACATCCAGCTTCCCTGTCCAAGCTACCTGGATGGGGGCTTTAAAACAGATGCTCAGAAATGTATGGAGAATGAAAGCCAAGAGAGTTCAGATTTCCTTTAGGAACTGGGCTCTTTGATCCGCCTGATGCTGTTGACACTAAGGTGAGCACATAAGGGGAAGGAGGGGGGATTGCTAGAGAGCATCCAGGGCAGGAGAGTGGGAGATGGGGTTTCCTCTGCCTAGAGGTGACGCCCCTTCCTGCCTCCCCCTTGGCTGGAGTGGAAATAAAATGGAGCTTAAAAGGGAGGGAGATAATCCTGCAGCTTCATCTGATTAGAGAACTGGGCCTGTGCAGAGCCAGCAATGCCGCCAGGGAAGCACAGGGAGGGGAGGCAAAGAGGGGCAGGAAGAGGAGGAGCAGAGGGGAAGGAATAGAATAAAGGGAAAAAGGAAATGATGGAAGGTATACAAAGGAGCTGGCAGCTGGGCCAAGCTACCCTGGCTGCGTTCAATTTCTACCTTCATGGAAATGTGAAAATATCAGTAGGAAACACCCCCTGCTTCTGGTCATTTACATTTGAGCTGATTGGGAGAGATGGACAAAGCAATATGCTACAAAGAGTCATCTAGCTTACCAGGGACAGGACACAAGTTAGAACAAATTTTCTTCTGTTGCGAGTATTTTTACAGAACCTGCTTCTTACCAAAACAAATCTGAGCTGAAGTGACTCGAAAGAAATACACATCAGCACACACCCCACGGTGCTTGCAGCTCTAGCCTCAGCTGAGATTGCTGGCCCCCCCACAGGCCCAGGCTCTGGCACTGCACTTACAGCCACAGCCTTCCTCCCACACCTGTCACAGGCACCTACACCTCATGGGGCACCCTCTGACACTTGCAGGGCTCCCTGACACTGCTGCTGTTGGGCATCCCCAAGGTACAAAACATAGTCATTTATTATGTTCTGTCAGGTTTTGCTAAGAGATCCTTACACACACACTGAGCAATTGCTCCTTTGGCTGCAGGTCAGAAAGCATTTCAGGGGTTAAAAGCCATGCCTAGGTCAGCAGCAGCTTTCCAGCTTTATTCTACTCTACAAGTTTATTGCAGCAATGAAGCGGAGCAGGCATTTCAAGTCAGCAGCTTGAGCTGACCTTGTACATTCTGCAAGGCTAGAAACAGAACTTCCTTGAACCCATTTGTTCCAGAGCACTCCATTGTGGTTCCTGGCAGCCCACATTCAGGCAAACTCCCCACAGTGGTACAGGACTCTGCTAGTGCTGCTAGAATCATCAAGGAGGAAAAGACTTCTGAGATCATCTAATCCAACTATCCACCTACTTGCAATATTTCTCCACAAAACCACATCCCTCAGTAAACATCTCAATGTTTCCTAAACACCTCCAGGGAGGGTGACTCCACCACCTTCCTTCATGGTCCATTTCCAGCACCTGACCATCCTTTTGGAGGAGAATACTCTTCCTAATATCCAACTTGAACTTCCCCTGGCACAACTTTAGATCATTCCCTCTAGTTCTATCACTAGTTACTTTCTTACTCCAACAAAAAGCGTTGGTTAAGGTGATGAGACATGCCCCCAGATAACCCAGCACTGTTCCATGGATACAGATTGTGAAATGACTCAGTGCACAGCCCTTCCAGTCAAATGCATCTTCCAAATTTGTCTCCCATATTCCAGCAACACGTACAGGATAAAATGTGAGGATAACACATTTCTCATTCAGGATTTGGTAAGTCCAGCAAGATTGACAATTCTCAATGAAAGCATCAAGATGTCCTTACTGGGAGATACTGGTGACCAACTGTTACCTGAACAGCTCAGGTAACATACCACTACATAACACTGTAGAGGGCATACAGCTTTTGAATTTTTTGTGTGATCGGAAAAGGCACAAAGATGTCTCAAATCCAAGTTTGCAGAATTTATTCTGCCTCTTTCTTTAAGCAAGTTCACAGTTACAGGAAACTGAGAAGCCAATAGCCTGTGATGCCTTCAGATACATTAGGCTAACTCCAGCCTACGTTCATGAATTTCTTTAGGGAAGAAGTGCCTCTCTGAGCTGACTCACGAAAATGCTGCTCGCAATTTGCTCCTGTCTCTCTGACTGCAGGCTTTGTCTGCAGTACCTGGAAGGCTGCTATTTCCTGCCTGCTGATTTAAAGTCACTTATGCCAGTGAAGATGCACCTGCAACCAGGTCAATTTTAGCTTAATGCATTTCTGAAACATATTCTAGTCTACGAGAAGAACATAGCCCTGCAGGAACAAGATGACCGTCTTGTGGGTAACACTGCTCATTTGCCTGAACATCATCTGTCACAGCCAATTTGGATCAAGTCATGGACACTGCCATTGTAAAATATTTTTGAGTGCTTCTGAAGACTAACAGCACTTCAGAATGGGTCTGTGTGAACGTTCAAAATAATAGCTAACGTGCCACAGGCAAAATAAACTTTCATTATGCACAGAACCAGTTAGATGCTCCCCACTCCAGCTACTGCTAACCCCTCCCTGAAACTGGTACTCTGCACACAGTGCCACATTTAGATTTTCAGCTTTTGCCAAATGTTCATCTGAGCGCTCATGCCACCCCAAAGGAGTTTCAGTCAGTCCAGTATATGAGCTAGCACAGTGCCTGTTTTCATGGGCACTGTAGGCAAGAAAAATGCATCAGAGATCACTTGAAAGCTCAGAACTAAAAACTCATCTTCAATTTGACATAGGCAACACAGTTTTTAAATGAAGTTTTACAAAGAAAGCAACTCTATCAGATAAGCAATATTGCTAAAAAAAATAATCAAAATAAAACTATTCAGACAACAGCTGCAATTCAAAGATAATTTACCAACAGAATCCATTTGAACACATACTGATATTCTTCTTAATAAAGCAATTAATTGTGCGTGTGTGTGTGTATATGTTTAACTTAAACTCTCAGAGCTACAAAGCATCTTTCCACATACAGGAATTATTTAGGAAAAGGAGCACCCCAAACGCAGCCCAGCTGTAGCCAGTATGGCCCATGATAAGCCTCTCTTCTCTAACTTATTTTTTCTGTGAAAAGGAAGATGATTTGTGTGGGTTTATCTCATCTGTTCAGATCATAAAGTCATTCTGAAATCTGGCTGGTCACCTACATTCATCTTTCTTAGGAATAATGCTGTAATGCTACTGACATAACTTTTTCCAAGGACCAGGACAGATGCAGTACCCTTACTGGGGGATTAATCTTTTTGAAAGCTTTCAGGCTTTTTAGTACTGTGGAATATGGTATTTTAGAGACCACGATCTACTTTTTTTTTCCATCTTGGAGTCGAGAGAAGCTTTCTCAACATAGCAGAGCAGTTCTTTCACCTTGATTTTGCATTGGCAGTTTGCAGGGCAGCCTGCTGGTATAAGCAATATCATTTATTTCAAAGACTTCTCATTTTACCAAATGAGTAGAATAACAGTTGACTATGAAGAATGCAAATAAAATGCTTCTGTTAAACATTTTTTGTGTAAACCAAAGATTTCTGTTTCGGAAACATAGAATTTCATCTTAAAACAAGGGACCGTTACTCTGCTCTCAACTTCTGCTTTGCCCAGATCTCACTTCCTCCTATGCACAACCACCAGAATATCTTTCCTGTACTCTGCTGTTGCTTAATATCCAGAAGAAACAAGTAATAAATAAAAGCATATAAGAAAAGAAAAATAATGAAAGAACAAACAAACAAGCTGACATACAAAACCAAGCAAAAATGCTTCCAGCCACTTCTGGGATAGCTTTAAGCTGGCTTTATGCCATAAGAGCTTTGCCCTTTTTGAGAACTTAATCACATGTTGAGATTCACTCTCTCTTTTGTTGCAAGTCTTCTGTCTGTTCTGTTCAGCGCTTGGGCTCCGAAAAACAAAGAAACAGGAAACAAACCAGCAAACAGGATAAAACATGACATTTTGAGAAGGGCAGTAACTTTGTCCTATGTCTTAGGTCTGAAGTGTACTCAAAAACACATTAGTGTATACAGAAATGGACAACAAATAGAAAACTACTGGTGTCCTTTTGGGGTTGTAGCTCATACCCCAGACTAAGTGCTGTGAACAAAGCATGCTCCAGAGACAGCTGGCTCTGCTCTATGACAGTCAAACAATCCTAAAGAAAGAGTTGAACTTCTATGCCTCAGGTTCCAAATGTGAAAATGAGGAAACAACATCAGCAAGAAGCTGAGGAAAGTACCAAGGAAAACACTGTACAAGAAGAAAGAACTGCTGCTCGGGAACATAATTTTCCACTCTGAACCACTTTGAAAAAACATAGCTGGGCAACCCCAAGAAAGGCATTGTTTTCTCATATGACCTGGAATATTCCCAAACAGTTTAGCTCATAGTAATCACAATGTGCTTGTCCGGTGGCCTCTGGATTAACATTCAATACTCTTAAAACAGCCTTCCTCTCCCTGGGTAATATGCTTTGGCAGCAAATCCATCTCCATCTCTGAACTGCACCTTGCTCTAAGGTTCTACCTGACATCCCTCAGGTGAGTTGACAGCCCTGGATGCATGGGGAGAGCATGATAGAAAGAAGATGGACAACAGAAGTTTCAGGATATCTGGGGGGATGAGAAGAGGCTTTAGATATGGTCTCTGTGGCTGCCTTTACTGGTTCAGCCTCATAAGAGGAGTGATCCTTAGTTAAACAAAAGAGAAAACATTATTACGCAACCAATGTAACAGGATAACATTCCAAATCAGACAGCATTAGGTACAGACAGCAGCAGTACCACGCATTAAATATGGCGTGCAGAGCTCAAACCTGTAAGGCAGTCTACACAGATCTCCAAGCAAGGGAACAATGCTATTTCAAGTTGGACCAGTGACAGAGAGAACTCAGTGGGAAGGACGGTGAGCCTCAGGCTAGTTCTGCCCACAATAATCTGCAGGTTTGACTCCGTGACAGATTGCATAAACACTGTTACTGCATTTCAACTAAATCTTGTTCTAATCCATTAGTTTATGTAACCTTTGCTCGTGGACATACTGACTCATAGGTCTCAGGAATCCAAAGAAAATCTTTAACTCTCTCCCATCCTTCAGCTCCTGGTTGCCAAGTACACAGAAGGTCTCACAGAGCTCTCATTCATTCTCTGTGAGGAAAAAAAATAGGTCAGTAGGACAAAAAAAAAAAAAAGCATCAACTCAAGTCCTAAAAAACAATGTGCTTCTCTGTAAACACACAGTTATATAATAAGTTGGCTAACAGTAGGCAGGTGCCCTTCAGGTTAGCATTTCCCACAGTACACTGTATCACTTGAACTTCAGGCTGGGAAGGGAACAGAAATGGTTAGGTTGGCTCCTAGGGGGAAAAAGAAGAGTAAGCAATGGGAGCAGGCAGCACGCAGTCAGGCTGCAGCAGTCAGGTTCAGTCACTGCTAGCCTGCCCACATCTGCTTCTTTTGGCCCCTCCTTTTTATTTGTCTGGCCAGGCTATAACGTAGATTTTTAAAAGGATTTGACTCGAAACAAACTTCTCCCCCACCACCAGCACCACTCGAAGAGTTCACATATAACTTCAGTGACTATTTCTGTTTTATTCTAACGAAACAGGATTCTGGCACAGGCCAGAGCCCTTTGAGACCACATGGAATTATATGCATTTAGGGCCAAATACCAGCATGTTAGTTATGTTTAGGAGATGTCATGACTTATTTTTAATGCACATGAGATACTAGAATTTACTTGTACAGTACCACACATCCTGTGAATGGATGCAACTGAAGCCATGTGCCAGAGCCAGGAGCTGGGTCAGTCACTCAGCTCAACCCTGTGCAGCCCTTTGGAAATTGCAACCCAGCAGATGGAGCCAGAGAACTGCAAGTGGCTCACAGCCTCCAGCAGCTGTGCAGTGGAGTGTCACTTAACTCACAATCAGGACTTCATTATATGAAAAACGTATCCTTTTTGCCCCTTTGGTAAGGATTCTCTACCCCCCAGATCTCACTAATCTTGCTCTTTTCTTTTTTTTTTTTAACTGTTATTTTTAAATACAAATGTGTGAGATGGCCTCTGAAAATTTGCCATTGCTATACACAGAAAGGTTCCTGGGTGTCTTTGCCTACAGAAACAACCAGAAACAAACACAGAAGCAACAGATCTTTAGATTTCAGTATTTCGTTCCAATAGCAAAAGCTCCCCAAAACAAAGATCAACTTTTGCTTGCGGTTGTAAATTTCCAGTCCCAGTGAGCTGTACCCACTGGGACTATATTACGTGTGGTATAATTGCTATGCTCTCATACAATGCAGAAAAGTACAAAAATAAACAAGTACATTCCATCATATATACATAAATTCATATTTACGATTACATGCCTTCCTGCACTTCAACCAAATTTCACTTTGCATGTTTGCCTCCAAACATCTATGACTACTCAGCAATTGCTGCTCATGTGCTTTACACTTCTCATACACTTCTCATACATTATGTTTGGTCCAAATCCTGTTCAATCACAGGGATTGAAATATAGGAAAAACTGCCTATTAAAAACTAAAAACAAAATCTAGTCCTGCCTTTGGGCAACATATGTTGTTTATCTGTGCAGCTGTGCAAGGGGTTCATTTTTCATGTGTACACAAGTAACCCTGAAAGGCCTTGTCAAAGCTACATAGCTTTACAGATTACTGTTACCAAGGCCAAGTGGCATAAAACAAGAAGTCAGACATTGCCCTCAAAAGCTCTAAAAATCAAGGAACACAGACCTTCCAAGCCATCTTCTCTGCAAGAAGCCTCTGTAGGTCTTGCACACATCTGTGAATTTGGAGCTTATTATTAACAGCCTTTCTAGAGGAACATTTTGTACTGATTTTTATTTAGAACAGCAACAGCTGTTAACTTTCTCAATGCAAAAATATGCCACGCAAACACATTACAGCAAAGCAGACAGCATCTCTGAAGTTCTCATTGTAAAATAAGAAAAGGCATTTAAACAGCATATAAAATCAAACCTTTTTTGTGTGCATGTATGAAATAGAATGTGTAAAAGTCACCTTCAAGAAAGCCTTCTGTGTTACTATACTGCTTAACACCAAAGCCCAACTTCAGGCAGGAGGAGGTGCTACTCCTTAATAGGATTAGGGAACACCAAAGGTTAAAGCATACTAAGAACAAGAGGAAAATACAATGTCGAAAAAGAAATATTCCAAACTCCACAGAAGCCCTGACGTGCAGACTGTCTGTGTGTATTTTTGTATCAGTAATGCTGCTGAAAAGATCTTTAAGAAGGTCCCTAAAGAGACAGTAAATGCACTGTGCTCCTGGCTGTTGCAGATACAAATACGTAGCTATAGAAGAGCATTAAAGCATGGAAAAATCTGTCTTGCACTGCATGCCCTGTTTTTCACATGCTCACAGGCTCCACTGAGCTGTTCAGCTTCAGAGAGAGACTGCTGGGACAGACAGACTCAGGTAGAAGGTTTGCACAAATCCAGAGAGAATTCTGTCCATCTCTCCATGAAGAACATCAAGTTTAGCTACAGATTCAGGGGTTTGCAGGGCTAAAATGAAATACCTAAGTGGGGTTCCTTTGTTAGGTCTCATCTTTTCCATTTTCTCCGGCTCCCTTTCTCCTCTGTCCCTTTAGAGGTACCACATGTGGCAGCTGATGAAGATTTTCACCCATTCTGATTTGGACCTGACTGCCTCATGCCTGCAGTTCTACTGTGAGCAGTTCTGGATCATGACCTGAGACACTCAGGCAACAACTGTCAAAGTAAATCTGAGAGAAAGCATTTTTGGGAACTGGATCTCCTCTGGATGTCCCTGCTCTCCCATTCCCAGCTTTTCTTGTGAAAGAAAACTAATGAATGGCTCCCAGAACAGATCCACCAGAGGATATTTTGTGAGACTAGATTTTGCTTTCATGTTTTGCTTTATGAAATAGTCATATATCCATAACTTGCTGAAGCCCAGAACTAGAGGTCAGATAAGGGCTAGCAGCAGACTGTGGGAAGAAATTCTAATCTCTATTACACAAGTGTGAATCTGGAGGAATTCCAGTTACTAAGCAATCTATAAAATGAGGATAACAATAACTATTATTTCAAAATGTTTTTGTGATGGTTAACTACCAGTAATTAAGGCTGGTGCAGAATTTGGGAGCCTGTGAATAAAACACACTATAGAAATTCTAAGTACTCGTTATTTTTGTCATTTACCATTATACTTCTGTATACTGATGTAATCTATTTGCTGCAGCTAGAGTGGCCATTCACACTCCCCTCGAATTCAAGTCTATTATGGCCTTGCCTGGAACAGTAGCCTGAATTAAATTAGTTACACATTAATTGTGAAAAATAAACTTACCTCTGTGTAGAAGTCATTCTAGCTGAAGGTGCCACCAATGTGAAAGACAAAACTCACAAATACAAGGAAGTGGTGGAGATGGCTGGAGAACTCAAATATGCTTCACTTAAAATGCCTGGATTTAAAAAAATAATAATAAAAAAATAAAAGAAATCCTTCAACTGAACGAAATCTGATCCAACTTCAAGAATATTAATAGATTACAGCAGAGACTACATGTTAGAGGGAAACTGCCAAGTGAACCGTGCCAGCACTACTTACTGTTGGAATGATCTGGTGCCTGCAGTTCTACAGCTGCATCTTCTCTAAGCATTTCTCTATCCTCTGCCAGAGGGTGTTCCCACAAACACCAGTAAGGAATTATACGCAGTCAACCTCGATGTAAAGTCAGTGGTGAAAACACGCTGAGCAAATATTTCACAGAGCTATCCAAATGAAGAAATAAGATATAAGATAAAGGGTGCAAACAGGTGTGCTACTTGGGTTGGTGTCTCAGGAGCACGGTGACAACATCTTTTCAAACACAGCACATTTTAGAAAACTGTTCTGTGATAGAGTACTCTTTAGACTGAATGTTCTGACATTTAACCTCAACTCCTTAATAAATTATTATCTATTTTAGACTTTCCTGTTCTTCAAAAGTTTTAAGAGCAACATTAGAGGAGTATACCTTTTCTACACATTTCTTCCATGACCACATCTGCCTTTTCCACATCAGTTTCAGCTTTGCTGGAGCTAGAAGGGGGCATCCAATAGTTAGAAGACAGCAGCCAGGAAAGCAGTATCATCGTTCTGCTGCACCAAACAAGGCCAGCCAACCCTCAGTGAAGTAAAGAAAGCACCCTTATGCAAAGTGGTCTCAAAGACACAGCAAAATCACAGAGTCTTTGGTCACAAGCTGTGCTATTCCTGAGAATGTGCATTTTCAAGAACATCAAAAATATGCAACTAGAGTTAAAAACAATAGAAAAAAAAATACCTAAGTCTGAAATAGCTGAGGGCCTGACTCATCATTCTCACTGCTAATACTACAAAAATTGTTAACAAAGGGAGAATCCAGCATCATTCACTCTGCACTCTAAATTAGGATGTGTCAGTGATTACCCTGAAGAATAGTAACTGTGGCTTGTAATTACAGATGGAATTTTTACATCATCCTTGAAAAGCCCCAGTGAGAAACAGGGCTTACACATGCACAATGCAGCATGTATGTATTGATGCACATACACTTCTGCTGCATATACTCTTCCGATGTAGCCCAGGATACCATTGGTCTTCCAGGCTGCAAGTGCACACTGCTGGCTCAGATTTTCATCTGCTAGGGCCCTCTGGCCCTGGGCTCTGAAGTGTCAAGTCATGAACAGAACCACATACATTATGCACACATGAAAGTGTATTAGCTGAGAAAGAAGCCAACATTGGCAGACAGAAGGAGCTATGATGAAGAACTGCTTCTGCACTATGTGCAGAAGTGAATGTGTTAATCAAGATTTGCGTGGTTGTATTTATTATGCAAGTAGAAGATTCGATTGTTACATTCAAAAATACAATTGGGAAAAACTGCACCTGTGATTGCTGAGGTACTTTCTGCAGTTCTTTGAGGTTTTGCGTTTTAGAGCTTAGCAACAAATGCCCACAGAAACATGGAGAATTAAGGCAGTACTGAACTTTTCTCTGTCTGTAATGGCACACTGAGCCATTACAGACAGAGCACCCAGGGGATGCTGCCAGCCCCGGGGCGGGGCCACCCTACACTCGGGCCCCTGGGGGGGAGCCAGCTCCCGGCCAGCCCCGGACAGATAGATGGAGGCGAGCGGAGCGAGGAGCCCGAGCACCCATGCCCGGTAAGTGCCGGGCTGCGGGCAGAAGGGAGGGCACGGCAGGGTTACCCTGACAGCTGACTGCAAGCAGCTGGGCAAATGGGTCATCTCACCATTCAGCTCAGGCTCTGCCTACGTTAACAGCTGAAATATCGATAAACACGTATATGGGGATTAAAAGTTGTGACAGGGAAGTATCTGGCCAAAAGGCTTGCAGCAAAGATAAAGCAAAGCTTACTGAAAACAGACACCAGGCAAAAAGGGGTCCAGACCCAAAGAGAGAAGATATGCACCAGCATTTCTCTGCATTGTGAGAAAGGCTCGTGGCACCCCAAGCAGCAGGAGGGGTGTGCCAACAGGTCAGCTCCATCGCTGCTGCCACGATCCCGAGCCACAGTGCAACAACACAATGCATCGATTGCTCATGATGGCAGGTAGATATTCTAAAAGATACGCATTTTCTCCTGGCACACAATAGATTCTACTTATTTCGGTGGTTGGCTCTGTAAGCAGTGCTGTATTGTACCCTAAACCAATGGTTCTGTTGCTGATCTGATAAGATGAACTACAAGAAAACGAGCCAAAAATCTCCTTGCCATCATTAAATCCCAGGTAGCTTTACTGAAATGGGTGCAATAACTAAAAAAGCAGAACTGGACACCGTGAACGGCTCAGAAGTACTTATCATGGTGCACTGAACAAATTCAGGACTTCAGACTCATGAAAGGAGAGATGAGGAGCTCATTCTTTTACTCAAGATCAGGGCACAGCTGCTGTACTCTTCTCCATCACAGCACACCTCAGATTTCTGTTCTTAATGACAAAAGGTATGGGAGAACACAGGACTGCTGTCGGATGCATTCACGACTGGGGATGGGAGAAGACACACATTAAACAGAGCCCAGCTGAGCTCCCTTGAAATGTTAACTTCTCAGAGACAGAAGAGACAGCTGAAGCACCAACCATAAGTATTTGTATTGTTGATACAACACATCTATGAAGCAAATCACTCATTTCTATTTACCTTCACTGACATTAAAACGTTTTTCTGCATCAGGCCTTCTAAGCTATAGATCTATTGGCTGCCTGTCTGAAGACACACTTGTGCATGCTCCACAAACCTTAAGAGGAACACACACCCCATCTCTGTGCTCAGGAACCAAATTTGTTACATATTTCTTTTACAAGAATGCTCAGTATAAGGAAAACTGAGTTACCGGTGTAGCACAACAGGATTTGTCCTTGTGTTAATATTAACCTATATCAAACAGGCACTCATTTCACATTCCTCAGAGTAAGTACTGCACTAATAAGCCTGGCTAAATACCAAAGTGTATCCAGACTGGAGGAAGGCACAGCAAAGCGCTCACTGCTGTGGAATAAGCAGGAATAGGAGACCACTCCATGGGCCTGGAGACACACAGCTGATGAGAGGGCTCACGGGCAGCAGGCAGCCAATTCCTGCAGAGAACTAAGGGAACACACCTGGAGAGAAGCTGGGTAAAAAAAGAAAGAAAGAAAGAAAAAAAGCTGTTTCTTGTTATTGTACCAAAGGCAGGAAATGAGATAGGATGGGAGAAAGGCCTTGAAGGCACTGTGGCCAGGTTAATTTTACATCAAGGTATTTACATAAGTGTTCTGTAGCTGAAGGACATTTGGAATATCACCTATTGTAACATGGTAACAGAATAAAGACCAGCATTATGTGCACTTGCTTTCTCTACCACTAATTTTGAAGTTATTCAAAACTGCTACAATAAGTGACTGAAAATTTTGTGATCATATTGTCTGTAATTCTACTGCCATAACTTCAAGGTAGATCTGCCAAGCACGGACAAAACAAAGAGAAAGGAACAAAGCATAAATACAGACACCTCTACCAAATAAGTCATGTCTATGCAGGTTATGGGTTACATTAACACAGAAGAACTACTCAGATTTCTAAGCACTCCTTGTCTGTGTAGAATTATGCTGTGCATAAGCACACCGAGGTCTAGAACGTTACTTCACTTTTGAAGTACTTCAATACATCTACCTTACACATAAACACTTCAGGCACTAGAAAATACATGATCTCCATCTAACTCCAGATCTAAATACTACGGTGGTAGGAATAACATAAGCTTCCTTAAGGTGCTTTCTAACTCTATAGACTGAAAATCTTTGCAAAGGTCTTCTTCAGTCAGCAATTTAAATGAGTAAACAGATTGTATTATTTTCTTTCTTCTGATATCTTTTATACGGTTCAGAGCCTGAAGAAAAAAAGCAAGGGTAGAAAAGGTGCAACAGGAATAGTTAAAAAGATGAAAAGCAAGAACCTTTAAATCAGAGAGGCACTGAAAACAGTTGAAGTAAATGCCTTGTTGCTAATGAAAAAGTGGAACAGCAGCAGTTCTTTTCCTTACCTTGGGAACTCTGCCCAGAAGGAAAGGCAGCCCATGTGCTGCTGTGCTCTAGGACACTGGGATCTGATCAGGAATGGGTCCCTATCTATTGGAAGTAGTACAAAATGGCTGTGTTCAGTTGCAATCAGTTCTCCAATTCCTTTACACTTTACTTCTTCTAGAGCTGCTGGATGTTAAAGTTCTCACCTGATGAAGATGCATCTCAACAGATCATCTCAGCTTGCCCACGATATCAGAATTTTATGAGCTAGCAGACAACCTAGACGGGAATGTAGTACATGACACTCATTACATACTCATAGTTATGGTTCCCTCCTTTATCTGAATTTCTGGATTTCCATTATTGTTCCCAAAAAGCAAAATTTGTAGTCTGCTTACATTATCTCTCACATTGAATACTTTCTTTCACTGCTGACAACATACATCTTCAGGTGTTAAGTCACAATATAGCCAAAGATGAGAAGTGTGCACATGAACATAATATTGCATTTTTAAATGTATATAAAATGTAAATAAAATGTCACTCTTAATTATCCTATCTCCCTCCAAAAAGTACATAACTTCAATCCTGCTTTGCTTTATGTTTGAACAGAACAAGCAGTTACTGTTGCTGGAGGTGTAACAGTAGGGATCCTTTTATTTGTACTCATTGGAATAACTGCATACTTGCTCTGGAAGAAGTTTTGCCTCCTTTATTCTTATGAAGAGCTCACTAATCCTGTTAAAACAACACCTGTGAATGTCATTTTGCAAGATCAGTCATCTTCTGAAATTCAACCAAAAAACACAAGGTATAAAATTTTGTTCTTAAAGTAGGCACGTTAACCTGGTGAATTTCAAACTAGCTATGACCTGATTTAAAGAAAAAAGTTCTGCTTTGTTCTTCTCTAGAACTGTGAATACGATGATTATTTGTAATGTATGTAAACAGTAGTAGTACAGTTGAACCTTATTGCCACACTGATAGTTTCATCCGTCACATAGACAAATATGGCCCAGGTGCTGCCTGCATCATTCTTGGGAGTTTCATAACAAAGCATGAAAGAACTTAGCATTAGGACTTCAGTTCTTTAAGGATACACCTTGTTAGTTACTCCAGGGCTTTGAAGCTCTAAAGCAAGAAGATGCAGTTAGATCATTTTCTTTGAAAGATTAATTCCAAAGGAGAAGAAAGGGAAAGGTGAGAGATCTGTGAAGACACCAGATTTGGGGTCCTTTGACAGACCTCTAGGTATTCCATATTTAGGAATGGATGGAAAGGAAAAATGAAAAGACATCTTTTTTCTATTTGTGTGCATCCCTCCATTTATTTATTCTTATTTTTATTTTTTTAACCTGAGGTAAGTAACAATATTACTGTTACCAAGTTTGGTTTCCATATTTAAACCAGAAGAATAAATAGCTGTTGATGTCTTGAGCAGGTCCAAAAGTGTTCCATTTATAATTCCACCAACACTGCATGGGCAAGACTGGATTAACCTGACAAATGAAGAACAAATTCAGGAAGACAATAACTCCTGCATGATTCCCCAGTCTGGGCCACGGTCATCGTTTTGTTCTTTGGGTATGACATTTCAAAAATTCAACTTTTGGAAGGGCAGCTTGGTTATGAAGAACGTTCTTTGAAGGCATGCCAGACATAGCGTTATACAGTACAAGTCCTAAGCTACATATACAATATATATAAAATGTATGTATATATCTACTTTTTATAGCATGCCACTACATGGCAAGTTGATGGCAGCCAACTCTTTCTGATGCTGTGCTGCAATAGAACAAGGGGCACCGGTTGGAACACGGGGATTTCCACACAAATGTGCGGAAGAACTTTACAGTGAGAGTGCCAGAGCACTGCAACAGGCTGCCCAGAGAGGTTGTGGAGTCTCCTTCTATGGAGATATTCAAGACCACTGGATGCCTACCTGCAGGACCTTCTGTAGGGAACCTGCTTTAGAAGGGTTGAACTCCACAACCTCTAGAGGTCCCTTCAAACCTCTACAGTTCTGTGATTCTATGTAGGAATTGAGCCAGAACATAGCTGTTCTTTGTACTGCTGCAGAACCTCGCACACGGGATGCAAATAAAGCCATGTCCTATGCTCCTATGTTTTGTAAATACACAACATGGGGGTAACTCAGGAAGTATCTGATTGTTGCCCTCATAAACAAGCAGCTAACTGTTGCAAACTGCAACAATACGCAGAACTGTCAAAGCATCAATCTTAGGAATAAGAGAAAGAAGGAGAATGGCACAGCCTACAAGTACTCCCCCCAGATTTGAGGGAAAAATAGTTCAGATCCAAAGTTTATGTAAAGATAGATTAATGTGATTTTTTACAGCAGTGGTTACAGAAATGCCTGCTACAGTCTTAAAACTAACATGTTGGTACTTTTTATTTTGTGAAGCTGGAGCTTACATTGTAGGGACCATTAACCCAGAGCTGTACAAGTTTCCTGAAGACAAGAGTGAGACTGATTTTCCTGAAGGCAACATTGGCCGCCTCTGGTTCTCTATAGAATATAAGCAAGCATCAGAAAGGCTCCTCATCTCCTTGATAAAAGCCAGAAAGCTGCAGCCTCCTGCTGACTCCTGCAGTCCGTTTGTGAAAATCTACTTGCTGCCTGATGAAAGACACTACTTGCAGTCTAAAATAAAGCGTAAAACCCTTAATCCGCAGTTTGATGAAAACTTTGTTTTCCAGGTACCTGTACTTCTGATGATGAAGCAGATTTCTGTTTCCAAATACTGTCTTGTTGAATTAAAGCATGTTCTTTGAAAATGAATTTCCATTTCCACTGGAGATGCAATAGTTTATTACTGGGCTTTCTGGAGATCGTAGGCTACCTATCCAAGTCCATGGCTCCAGAACCAGCCTCACTTACAGTCTGCACCAAAGTGGGATAACTGCAGCCTGAACCATGGCTGAGCAGTGCACCCCAGCAGCTCTAGACATCCAGAGGAAACCTATATTGAAGTTTTCATAGCTTTTAATTTCTCCAGGTTGAAAGTAGACTAGAAATTAGAACCCACGAGATGTCTGGAACAGTGTATAATGCTGTAAACCTAGAAGCTTGGCTTCTATAGCAAGAAGTTTTGCACAGGTGTCATAGAAATATTAAGGTTGAAAAGACTTTTAAAACCACCTAGTTAAACTGTCAACCCATCATCACTATACCCACTGAATCAAGTCCCTTACAGAACAGGCATTTAAACTGAACAAGTTTAGAGCTTCAGACAACTAAGAATATTCACAGACTTCTAAGCATAAGTCTCTAGAAGTGAATGCGTCATAACACTAGATCTTTCTGAGCTAAAAAACTGCTAGTTTTACTTTTTTTTTTTTTAATTAACTGTTTTAGCTTGGATCTTCAGATTCCTGCATAGCTAAAATTTTGGGCAAATTAAGGAAGCTGACTTGAAATAACCAAAGAAAATCCTACCTACTTTTGTCACTCTTGGTGAAAATCTTCCTCTGAAATTATGTTTGCATAGCAAAGTCTCAGATAACTTGCTATTATTTTCTTCCTTCTCCTGTCAGGTTTCCAGTAAAACATTGCTTCAGAGGACTCTGAAGTTTCTGGTTTATCATGTTGATAAGCAGAAGCACCACCATCTCCTAGGCCAAGTCATCTTCCCATTGAAAAATGAAACATTAACTGATGACAGCAAAGTAGTCATCTGGAGAGACCTGGAGAAAGAAAACTTGGAGGTAGGTACACACAAGGCTGCTTGGCATGCTTGAATTTCTCTCCTCTTACAAGTATTGGAAGGGTACATGTAAGATAGAAATACCTTGTATTGAATACATCAGATGCTAAGTCTGATAAATACTTGGAGTTCAAGTTCCCCTCTTATGAACCTGCAGCTCAAAAGCAGCTGTACAGGCATTATCCAAAGGTTCAGAAACAATCACATGGGTTGGGAGGATACAGTTGCATGAGAAAACACTTTATTTCTTTCTGTTTTGGAATAGCCAAGAGTGGAAAAAGTTCAAGACATAAGAAAGGTTCAGGAAGGCTGATTAACCTATCAAATGTCACAACAGCATAAATAAAGCCATTACTATTCGCTGCCTCGGTGTAGCAGAAAGCACTAGCATGAAGAAACACTCCCTCCTCCCCCCATTTATCTGTGCAAAGTTTTTCAGATATTTGATGAATGCTATTTTGCTTTCCAAGTCTCCCTCAGAGTATGGTGATATCCAGTTCTCCCTCAGCTACAACGACTGCCTAGGTCGTCTCACTGTGGTGGTTCTGAGAGCAAGGGGATTAAAGCTCCAGGATGAGAGCGGTGCTGTCAGTAAGTGTCACTTCCTCTTTGCTATCAGCTCCAGAATTCCTGTTCCAATTTGTTCCTTCCTCATTAGTTCACCCAGGCTAATGCCGAGTGACTCTCAATATGTTAAGAATATAACTGTTCTTCTCAACAGCTCTTGAACTATGAAGCTGCACCATAAGCACTCTGTGTACTCTCTGCTTAATGTTACACATTACCAAACTGCCACATCCATGTCAATCATCCATGAATTTTATACTTAGCATTTATTCCTGAAAGTGAGAAATTCCTTCAGCTTTCCTAACTGCCTCTAATATACATTTGTATTTTATTATATATTTTTTCCCCTTCAAGGTGTTTATGTCAAGGTCTCACTGATGAACCATAATAAGTTAGTCAGAAGTAAAAAGACAGCAGCTGTTCTGGGATCTCCTAATCCAGTGTATAATGAATCCTTCAGCTTCAAGACAAATCAAACAGCACTGGATACAGCAAGCCTGAGTTTATCTGTGCTCCAGAATACCGAACAACAAAGTAAGCTACACTACATACTACAGTTACAATGTCAGATCTCTTAGTGTACTGCAGAGAAAACCAAAGCTGGAAGGCACTCATAATCATAAATTTTAATCATAAAACATCAAAAATGGTTTGGAGTATTGTTTGCTCTCTTTAAAAAGCAGAACTACTTATTTACAGTAAGTATATTCTTTCTTTCAGAAGACAAAAATCTAATAAAAGATAAGAAGAATAACTTGGCTAGTCACTATCAGAACACAGATGTTGTACTTTTATTTCATTCTGGTATTCTAAGGAAACAAGCATATGCAATTACAATTTGTGAATGCTTATGCATACAAACCCCACTCTCCCAAATTTTGAAGCCATTTACCATTTGTAATCAAATCTGGAAGATGAACAGTAATTGTAATTATCACAGCAGTTTAGGCAGTGGGATAAAGATTACAAACATTTCCTCTCCCTGGCAGAAAGCCTGATGCTTGAGGTCACCTTTTACTAATCATCAGAGAACCCATTAAGGAGTTCTGCTCTGAGAAGCAAATCAGGATTCGATGTTTCTACTGCTCACAATGCAAGCTCCTTGCCGCACTGGAAATCTGATCTCAATAATTAATACTCTTGTTTGAATTCATACAATTCTAATAATAATAACTGAGGTGAATTTATGGGTAGGCAGTTTGGCTCTGAGGACTGAGAAGGATTACTGTCACTATTTGAGTCTCATCATTTTCTACTTGGAGACAACCAAATGCTTTACAAAAATCCTTGACTCCACGTGAAGTAGATTCAAATTATCTTCCCCATCCTAAGCTGCATAGTTGAGCTAAGAAGAAACTCTGCTTAGTCACAGAGCAGATAACTAGCTGGTGGCAGAACATGAAATGGAGCCTGTGTATTGACCGAATAAATTCTTTCTCAAGCTAGAGTATCATATGACCCCTGCTAAACTTGCCAATGCCTTAAACTAGGGCACACCTGAACAGTACACCTGGGTAGAGCATCTGGACAGGCAGAACTGTGCACCTTAATGTAATTCTAATTTAAAGCATAGGCAACAGGGTCTGAACCGATTAAATACCCACTTTCAGCATTAAAAAACTTAGCACATAAAAATTAGGGAACTGGAGATTGAGTGTAGATTCCTCAGAAAAAAAAAAAAAAAAAGGATTTAAAAACAACTTTCAGAACATGCATTCGTTAGAGAAATGAGGGTTAAAATTCTAATTTATATTTCACAGAAGTACTGATGGGTGTTAATTGCTAACTGCTTTTTTCCAGAAGCACATGTGCTGGGGCGTGTCATAGTTGGGCCATTCATGTACAGTCGGGGCAAAGAACTAGAACACTGGAATGAAATGATCAGCAAGCCTAAGGAGCTGGTTAAACAATGGCATGCTCTCTGCTACAGCACTTAAACAGCATCACTCTATGGACAACAAACATACCTAAGATGGAGGTGTCCTTCCTGTCTTTCATAACCCAGTGATAAAGCGCACAAAATCTTCAGTTACCACTCCTAAGATAACAGGAATAAAAGTAAGTTCTTTCTTTCTCCAAACCAGAAGTCTTGATCCCCGGTGGTCTGAAACCCAACCCCAACCTGTCCTTGTACATCTCCCCCAGTATATCTCTGCTGGAAGCATGGCATGGATTAAGATTTGACACAGTATGGACACGCTTTCACTGAAAACTCAGTCAATCAGTGGAAGCCCTTAGGATGCACATTTGTTTTAGTAGTAGTTTTCCGCACTAATCAAATTACTGTTCTGTAAAGTAATTCAAAGCAATTACTTTCAATCAAAATAAATAGTTATTTTCTTCTTGTCTGCTCACTGGAGATCTGATTTTCACAGCTTTTGCACCCTACAGTCACAAACCACATAGGCCACTGCAGAGAAACATTTTGTGCAATTGTGTATGATTATATTCCAAGAGGACTGTTATTTCTGAAACTGAAATAATATCAACTGCCTTTCAAATGAGATATTATGTTAATTCAATATAAAATAACTTGTTCCATTTCTCATTGTTTGAAGGAAAATACAATGAATGAAAATATACCTGAGAGGAACTGTTAAGACAGAATACTCCTCTTCACCTGATCCCTCATTTGAAACATTAAACGGTATCCTCACTCTGTCTTGCTATGTCACTGGATAAGAGTCTGCAGCTGTTAGAATTTAACCAAGTATTAAAATATTATGTCCCCATTAAATGAATACTGTCCCAAACCCAAATCTAACTACAAAACCACTGACAGCTTATCCAATATGCAGTATGTTTGATCTAGAAGGAAAGTTACACACACACAATGTTATTTGTATTACTACGGTAAAGCAGACTTCTTATAAAAAGCACTGTCCTTTTTTATGATTCAGGAAGATCAGTATTTTTTAAAACATTAAAAGAACCGTTAAAGATGCTTCAGGCAGTTATGCTCATTGGCTTGTGCAGGAAGATGCACGTAATCCACATTGCCAATTAATATAAATGTCTCTAAAGTGGGAAATAATGAGCTTTTTTTCATGTACCTTACTTGGCACACAGTATGTTCCAAGTAATAAAATAATACATAGCATTAACAGCCTCTTCTTTATGCTTCCTATACATTTACTAACTGGAGTTTGTATTAGTTTTATTAAATTCCAAAAATAATGATAGAATATTTAAATGCACTTACCAGCATACTTGATGTTTCTTAAGCAAAATGAATGAGAAAGGTCCATTCTGACTCTTCCTGCACAGCAATTATTCCAGTAATGAAAAAGATCTGATTAAATAAGGTGTTACAGTGATACTGTCATAAAATACAGGGTGTTTTTTTGTTTTTTTGTTTGTTTGTTTGTTTAAATCTGCTGCTTCTTAGAGATACTGTTTTTGTGGTTGAGACCTGCATCCAGAATTTCTAAGACTCTGCAATAGCACTATCATTTACTCAGACAATCTCTTTGAGTGGCAGTGAGCAGCAATTTACCCATTTTAAGAGCAGAAATGAATGAAGGATACATTATCCTTCCAAAGAGCATTTTAGAAAAGAAATCCTGCCACTAAGCAACCAGAACATTTATCTGTATTACCTTGTACATCACACTCTACCAAAACTTCTCTGCTAACTGAAATTACACTTAGACTAGTCTTTCAGTAAGGCTCACGATCAGCCACCTCTACTAGTCCCTTCTTCCTCTAAGTGAAGAACTGAGAGGCCAGATGCATTTATTTGGCAACTACCTGCTCCTGACATAATACGTTCTAAAAACAGCACCTTGATATATAAAGAAAGGGAACAGAGCATTACGGATTGTCACAGATCAGATGGTTTCTGGGAAGGAGAACTCCCTGCACAGAAAGATAGTGCAGTGAGTTCCAATATGCAACACACAGAATGAAGTCTGAAGTGAAAAACATAAGACAGTGGCACATATAATTTCCACGAAAGAATTACTAAAATTATTAAAGCAACGATCAGAATGGAAGCTATGGCATTACAATAATTAAACTAACACTGAACTATACTATTACATTCATACATCAGATTTCATGAAGGGATGCTATTAAAAGTCACAGTATTAACCAGAAAGGATCATGAGAAGAAAATGAGGTCCAAGTCAGCCAGTAACATAACTACAGTATGTGGAACTCAGCAGTTAGACACACATAGTTCAGCAATCCAGATGGCATGACTTCCTTCCAAAGTTACCAAATCACCCTAATGAGGCCGCACACTGACAAGATGTTAAACAACCTTTAGGATTTCTCTACCGTAATTGATGTCTGGTTTTCCTAAGTCTTATTAAATTCAAAGAGCTCCTGGAATACTTTAATCCATACTAGATTAATATTAGTGTTTATGCCTCATTTAAAGAAATACAAATACTGAAATTATTCTTTCTTTCTGTACATTCTCCCCCAGTACTAAGCAATCCACATTCTAGAACCAGGCATTGCTGAGTAAAGTATAGGTGGAATGAGATACAAATGGCAAAAAATATGAACAGAGAAGAAATACTTATTGTCAATCATCTGAAAAACTGCCAGTTTCAGAATATTGTAGCTTTAGACTTAGGAGTCACACATTCAGAGAATAAAATAATTGGGAATTATTTTTAACAGAACATAGCCAGGGATAAAACCAGAAGATATTTGCTATGTAAAGCAAATCAACGCAAAATGGTCTATCAATTGGATCTGACCAGACTCATCAGGACATGAGTATTTAAATAACAGAAATGAGATGAATGAATTTCAGTTAAAGTGTTAGAAAATCACTCAAGTCATTCAATTACCAGGGACCTCAGATTTTTCTCTTGCTGGCAGACTGAACAGAAAAATGCAGCTCCCATCAACATCAATAAAAAGCCAAAAGAGCTCAACTGGTTTAACATCAGTTACAATAGCAACAGAATCTCAATAAACATTCAACTTTGGAGCTGTTTCCACAAGACAGCATTTTAAGGCTGTGCAACCTCAGCCATACTATTTGCTTCCTAATGCATGTGATTTTTTTATTATTATTTTTTAGGGGGGTAGAGGGGAGGGTGGGTGTTCTCTTTTTAATCAATTCCACATTTTTGAGAAGGTGTATGATGCTTGTGAGCAGCTGAAACACTGTGCAGTTTTCCTCATTCTGCCATACAAAAAACAATCAGTCTCAACACTAGAAAACTTTACTAGAGAAAGAAAAATTGAGATATCAGCAAGAGTTTATTAAGATTAAAAATACGTATAAGAACATATTTTACAACAATTTCAAAGTTTTACAGCAGTAATGTATATACATATACAGCAGTAGTGTATATACAACCAGCAGATACTCCATACCCGTTTTCTTTTGTGATTATTTACATTTAAAGATTTGCTTCCTTGAGCTAATTCATTTGTCTTCTGTTTGCAATCCATGTCTTACAGTCTTATTCAATTACAGCAGAAGTCGATGCTTCAAAGATCAGGATGAAAATCTAGCAGATGGAAATCCTTTTGCAAAGGATAGCTGTTTTCATCTAGCACAAAATGGCTTCTAATCTCCAACAAATAGGATGCTTCCATATCTGCTAGCAGTGAGTGACACAGATCTGCCACAATTGTGCCATAGGTTACATCCGAGGAGGGCACTGCAAAAGACAGACAATTCAATTTAATTCTTAACTTTCATAATAGCACCTAAGATTCAAGTTTTACCCTTTGTGAAAGTTACACTGAATTACTAGAAGAGCAGATCAGCATCCAAACAGGATATTATTTGCTTTTCATCTTTAAAAAAAACAACAAAACAACAAAAACAAACAGTATATAAACATATCTCTCTCAACTGTTGAATTATAACACTTGTGAGTCATGCACAAAATGAAGACGTATCAATGGAAGCCAGTCTGAAACACAGAGGCTGAGAGGCTTGTGTCTGTTCAGCCTAGAGAAGTCTGAGAGGGGACCTGATTGTTTATAAAAAAGTGCAGAAGGCAAGTGAATGAAGCCAGGCTAATGAGTGAAGTGCAGTGATAGGACAAGGAGCAATGGCCAAAAACTGGAACACAGGAAGTCCACTGAAATATGTGGCAGAACTTCCTTACAGTGGGGGTGACAGGACACTGGAACAGGCTGCTCAGAGAGGCTGTGCACTCTCCTCCTTTGGAGATATCCAAGACACATTCAGATGCCCACCTGCGTGACCTACTGCAGGGGAACCTGCCTTGGCAGGGGAGCTGGACTCTATCTTTTAGGGACCTTACAACCCCTGAAATTAAAATTAGACACTGTTCCTAGTTATTTATGTGACTAATGTATGACAGCTACTTATAAAAACTTCAAAGAGATTTTATTTTGCGTGTAAGGAATCAATTTAGTAGCCAAATAATTAGTTAAACAATGTATAATAGATACTCACAGAATCTCACCTTTTACTGTTGCTACTCAACTCTGAACTTCAGGACTTTACAGATAGCAACTGAAACATTCTCTTTAGGTTTTTTCTCCTTTGTTTCTGAAGTCTCATATACCACACCAACTTTCAGCATACCCAAAACGACAATCTCATCTATATCTTAACTGTTACTAAGTACAAATATTCCTTTCACTGAGAACTTTGATGCCTGTAGTGTCTGTACTCCAAGTTAATTCATGGAACAGTACCTACTGATCTGTTCAGCCAGTCTGCAGGAATATTGAGGAAGATTTTTTCCATCAGCTCAGACACCACATGTATATTAATTTCATACCCTCCATCTTCCACTGTCATCAAAGCGGGTCTAGGTACAAAAACAAAAGGCTATTGAAAATTAGCTGCTGCATTTTGTCTAGCTGAAGCAAAATTTGTGAATGAAAGTAGTACAATGTAATACGGTTCTCCAACATATCAAGAAGTAGAAAATCTCTGTGCACATACCTGTCCAACCTGTACAGACAGAATATGAGCTTGAAATATACCAAATATCACTACACGATGTTAAAATAAATTCTAAAGCTATCGAGTAAACCTTACACTGAGACAACTGCAGAAAGCCAGGCTTTAGTAATCTTGTCTTTACCTGAAAGAGGATGAGAGCTACACCAAATGTGGTTTTTAAATCCACAGAGCGTAAACATGTAAAGATAAAATGAATCTGAAGATCTGATGTTTCTACTACAGCTTGAATTTCATGTCTTGAGATTAAAGTAGATTTAAGGTAATTTTTTTCATTATCAAAATGAGAAACATTCCTTTTCCATTTAAGAAACAGTTTGTAACTCAGGTTAAGTGTACAAAAAAATCTTAACAGCAGTGGAAAAAATTTATTGTTTTCAGTTCACTTGGGGAACTGAATTACCCTTGCGTTCCAATCTTCTGATAATATATTAGAGCCAAAAACCTAAACACACAAACATAACTCTAAACAAATCTGGAAGAAATTCACCTAACAAATAATACTTATCCTGATCTGAATTTAAAAAAAGACAGTTGTCTCCACGTAAAAAGGAGGGATTTTTTATATATGTATTTTTTAAAAGGAGTCTATTACTCCAGCAAGATTTCTAAGTTATCTAAAGTTACATATAAGTAAAATAAAATGCACGAATATTTGTACATCTACAGGTTCTCCCTATGCATTATTTATTATTTATAGTTAAATGACAAAGCATATACATTGAAGTACTTAAAGTTATAGCATTTCAAAAACCAACAACATTCCTTATGTAACTTTTTACACTGGACCACTCATGCAATCTTATCAGTTTACTCTACATGAAAAAACTACAACTGTCAGAATCTGTTGGCAGCTTTGCAACCACCTCACTTCTCCACTGAAGATTCGAATCACTAAGAGGAAACACCAAGGAAAATACCGAAAAAAAAAAAAAGACTTCAGCTTCACAAAGATGTATCAAAAGTAAAACAACACTAGGCTAATGCATAGTTTCAGTATGCCATTATTAAAGAAACCAAATGCTTGAACATGCTTCCACGATTTGCGTAAGCTGGCATAGTATTTCAAAGGAGGTATCAGCATGGTGGTTATTAATATCAGATCCAAAGAAGAGATGGTCTTACAGATTAAGCTCGTATGACCATAGAGAAATCAAAGCAAGTTCCTTTTCTGATATTTGTCAGTAGTACTTACAGTATTTATTAATCTTTAATTACTGAATTCTAGCTGCTAGATGTCAAAAGTTATATAAATCCCACAGGTTTCAACTGCATTGATTTCTGAGTGTACCAAGGAAAATTTATTCACAAATACTGATAACTTTTGACCATAATAGTAAAAACCTGTTTGAAAGTTTAGAATGTTTAGCCAGCTATGCTGTGCTCCGCTTGAATATTAGCAAACTCACTAAAAATAAGAAAGAATGATAAGTAATCTGTACTGTCTGGTACTTGCTGATAGCAACATTACATAAAGCATAAAGCCTTGAAAACCAGGGACAAAGGTGGTCTAAGAATAGTAGATAAGCTCTTAAGTAAAATTTCCTCTGCCATGTCTCTTAGTTTTCAGGATTTCCTCCAAATGTAGCCCAAAAGGATTATGGAAGTATTTACACACTACAGTAAAGATAAAAGTTTATCATTCAGGTCATACAATAACACAGATGAAACAAAACCATTTAAGCATATATACACACTTGTAAGCTTGCATCTTCAGCATCTGAACAACAACAACAAAAAAAGCTCAGATGGATTCACAGCAGATTAAAAGAGCTGGGCTCCAGCAGTTCAGAGGAAGAAGTTGGCAAACTACAGCACTGACACAGGGGATGACAACAATGACCTACAGAATTGAAGCCACTGATTTTAAGGCTACAGAGTTCTCTTACATATAAAGACCCTACCATATTAGCTATTTAGTATCTTAAATATTTGTACTCTTAAAATAATCTCATGTTAGGCTCATTAATTCCTACTCTTCCCTGAATTGCAAAGCAGCATGCCTAATTACAGACTAATCGCACATTATAACAAGTTCAGAGTTTAATGCTACATAATCTACTATACACACAATGTGCTGGTAGCTAGTGTGCTGCTAGAAATTCAGGATTTGCTGCCACCTCACAGCGAGAGATTAAAAGCCTACATGAGACAAGGGGACATGTTAACAATCTGCAGGAAAAAAAAATAATTTCTAACAGTTGTGTGAGCAGTTCTAGGAAAGATTATCTCTGCATGCTGTGCAGTAACACAGTAATGCAAGAATAGCATCTTTACTTATTAATTTTTCATTTTAACAATGTATTTTGTTGCAAAGTGAGAGATATTTTATCTCATTAAGAATATGAATGTACTAAGTTCTCTTCTAATACAGAATTTGAAAATGCTACATCAAGATGTTTTCTTCTCTGATTAGTAAGAACACATCAGAGCAAAGGTGACAGACTGTGAAGAAGTTATGCATTTAAGTTCAGGATCAACATGTGCTCAAACGCTGGTAATTCAAGCACTGGGAAGTCTGTTCTCATTTCTCTCCTTTTGAGTGAGAAGAATTGATGTACTTCGCATTAATATTATGAAAGAGGTGGGGGAATCTTTTCAGTTAAGAATGGAACTCTTTGCCCTTAATTCTCTCTCATGGAAAAAAAAAAAAAACAAAACAAGTATCATAGCAGAATTACATGCTAAGTTTACTTTGGGCTTTTGAAATATAAGAGTTTAATAAGTATTTAATGACGTTTCTACATCAACTGGATCTGTTCAGTTTCTTTAAATATCTATCTTGTGTCACAGTGCCATCTACTGATAATTTCACATCCCTGCTCTTCAAGAATTCTATTGAAATAATTTGCTAGTGCTATTCCTACAAGGCTGAAACCAAATAACTAGTTTAAAAACGTGGCTGTGTTCACACAATTTAAAACTCAGGCAGAAAGAAAAAGCACAAGGAGACTTTAATCTCCCCCTTCATCCTAACTCACTGATATCTTTACTTCTGAATATTGCGTAGTAAAAGTTGCATTATGTACAGTTAGAACTCTTTGTTTAAAACTACTACAGCAATTCATGAATTGATCTTCAAAAACTGCTTACAAAACCAGAGATCACACCTTGTCTATCACCTTAAATACACAATTTAATGTGTAGGCAAGAACTTAAAAGTTGTGGTTCACTTCTCTAATAGAAGATATTACTCTAGTTTTTTTCTTGTTTACCTGTAGAATAATTTCACTTTGTTGAACGGCAAACACCTAAAACATTGCTTGTAGATCATGTTTTCATCTGCCTGAAGTTCCAAGCCACATTTGGCACAACCCGAATATGTAATTATAGGCAGAGAAGCCAGAACACACTCCAGGGAAGTGTCAGCACGGAAGATGAGCTGTCTGTACTGACCAGTTGAAATAGTAAACTTCAGCTCTAAGACACGGGCTTTCACTTGTATCACTCCTATAGAAACAACAATTTCAAACAACATTGCATTCAGTTTTATAGATAAACTGAAATGAATAGGTATAACAGATCTAAAAGCAAAATCATTAATAAGGCTTTATGATTTTTTCATTAGAAAAACGAGATATTTAAGAGATTGTTTTCATAGTGAACAGTTACTGTGCTTTACTATTAAAACTAAAAACTCACAGATGTACTTTCTACTTAGTTACTGTTGCAGTAGTTACCAACACTGAAAAGCCTGAATGGAGATTTAGAGAATGCAATTATTTGCAAAAAGAATTGACAAAGGCCATCAGTACCAGAAAGCAATAAAAATTATTTTGCATCAGAAGAAAGTTGATCTTGGAACACAAGTTTTCTGACAAGATGAGCCAAATGAAATACGTTATTCTGTGGTTAACAGAATATCTACTTTGGAAGTAAAAGAAAAACCATCAATAGGAGAAGATTCACAGTTGCTTTTATAAGGATAAATATAATGGTGATTATTGAGTGTAAGTACATATAAAAAGGTAGAAATAGAAACATTCAAAACACTAATGGAAAATTATTTCATAAAGACCTATAGATCTCAACATATATGAGCAAATCAAGTCTCATGCTACGTAAGCTTTAGATACAGATTTTAGTATTTTCCTGGATCCAAAAAGTCTGACTTGCAAGAAATCTACATGCCAAGTCCATGATCTAATGCATCAGATGCATTCACACAGTATATTGGTAAAATCGCCTCCACATTCTAAGTTCCCTTCTCAAAAGGGAGGGTGGACCAGTAGAAGTGTAATAGAAAGCACGATTAGAAGTAAAAACTAACGTGCCTCCATCCTGATTCAGAGAGATACTAAAAATCAAAGCCTCAACAACTTGTTTTCCACTACTTTTTATACATAAATTGGAGTTAATCCTGTGATTTTTTTTGAATTGTTACTACTTAATGTTTAACACTAGCCTTAGAAATAAGTTCTCAATAGCAGAAGCTGTTTCACCCTACTTCTAGAGAATTAAAAGTGCACTACACAAACTCTTTTAGTGGCAAATCACATTATTACAATTGTTGGTGTGGGCAATGAAAGGCTCATATGTTCCAAAGCTATCTGTGGCATAGCACCACACAGCAATACTGCCTTACTGAAATAAGGCCACATTCAGTTTGTCTGGACACCAGTCAGCATCCTGCTGAATAAAATTCAGGCTCTTAGAACTGTGTTAAACTTATATATAATAAAAAAAAAAAACAACACAGCAATAAAATACACTACTTAGCTATGTACTACAACACAATGATACTACAGCATTAAGGATAACAACTTTACCTGAGTATTTTTCCTCCAAATGTGCTGAGAGATTTGTCATTTTCATAAGGGATGTTTTGCTTTTCTGGAATTTTTCTTTAAATTCAATTGCTCTTTTGTCATCATCAAACAAACACTCACAGGATGACCATGGAGTTGTGTGCAGTTCAAAGTCACCTGAGACAGAACTGTGTTGGACCAGTAGGTACTTAAAGTCCCACAGATGACCTATAGAACAGAAAACAAGTAAATAAGAGTTCAATTTTTTACATCTTGGTTAGTTTATAGGAAACTGAAGTCGTAAGATTGAGTAGCCTGAGTTCTTTTTCTTTTTTTTCCTTCCACAATTCTCTTCCTCCTCCTACTGGAAGTGTGGGGAAGTGAGGAAACAGACAGCTAAGCACTGCACAGCTATCAAGTCAAACAAAACCAGAAAGAATAAATTTGCTTTAAATTACATTTAATAGTTTCTGGTCACAATGATGATTTGTGTGCATCCTGAGCAAGTTTTCAGACAACACCAAGCTGTGTCCAAGAAGAAAAGGAAGTCATCCAAACAGACCCAGACACGTTTGAGAAGTATCTCATGGTATGATGAAAGCACAGATTGTGAGCCTAATCTGGTCTTTGAACTCAGCATTGCCATTTGGGAACCATCTCTTATAAACACCACCAATTACATTCTACCTTTTGTCCTTAGAAAGCCAGCCTATGGAACAGACAAAGAAGGACACTCCTCTTCTCCCCCACTTTCCTTATTTCCTTCACCTTCCCCTTCAGGCTAGTTACAACACTCCTAAAAACTTTGAACATCCCTGGAATACTCAAACCAGCAAAATCCTATTGCTGTCTATGTATTTCCACTTTTGTCTAAGGCTAAGCAACTGTTGAGAAATACCATCCAGAGACATGGCCTAAAGCAGGATGGTTATAGCTGCTAATGTCTGTGGAAAGATATGGGCAAGTATCTACCATGGTTGTCATCTCCAATGGCTTTAGACTTCACCCCTGAATAACTGCAGAAACCTAAGCAATAGACAGAATATTAAAAAAAAATAAATAAAAATCCTGACAATTCCAGAGAATTACAGCTTTCCAAACTGCACTGGCAACCGAATTGTGCCTATCAAACAATGGCCAATGCTGTTCGGCACCCTCAAAGGAAAGAGAACGCCTCTGGATCTGACTCAATCCCTTTACATATCATAACATGACCCTTCTTCACTAAGCCAAGCAAAATATTGACTGATACATATATGTTTGCTTTTCTTATGACAGGTTTGTTTGGTTTTGGTTTTTTTCCCTGAATGCTCACATTCTCATTTCCAGGCCAATATGCAAAACATTGCTGCAATACTTTTCTATGTTTCTCTTTAGATCATGAAGGTATTCCTACTACATGACAAGAAGAAATACACCACTTTTCATATTTGGCTTAAAAACTTAATCAGCATTTTCCCCCACCATCTTCAATGGGTCGATTCATAACAGCCATACCAGTCCCCCAAGAATGCTGATTTACAAAAACGTATGCAATCTTTTCAGAAACTTACATCTGAAAAGAGTAGAACACGAATTGAATGTGTGATGATTGTACACTGGAAGCTTGAATTGTTTGGCTTTTTTGTTTGTTTGTTTTTGTTTCTTTTTAAACCATGAGATGGAAAAAACCTGTTATTGTCAGTACCTGTTAGATGCTTCAAAAAGGTAGAATCCTGTGCAGTTTAAGCATATACACAACATAAAAATTACAAGCCTCCATTCCTTGCTCTACAAGTCTGGGCTACCCAGACTGCTAGTAAGACATGCCCCAGCTGTTCTGTGACTAGCAGCAAGAATGGTATCACGCGCTTTCCTCATGTAACCCACTCGCACTATTAGCTGGTGTGTTGTGTATTCTTGTTTAGTATCATGGGAGTTATCTTTCTGGCTGTCATACTTGGACCAAATGTTCGTGGTTGCTCTATGATACATATTTGAACAGTTGTGAAATCGCTTTTACCTTGAATTTCAGATACAATCTTTTAATCATTAAAACACCAACCACTAGCTACACAGAAATCCAGCTGGAGAACAAGATGAGTTTTACAGAGAAATGCAAGTGCTCAAAACTAGGAAGAGTTGCAACAACTTCTCTGCTTTTCTACTTTAACCATCAGGGAATTGTACAATTATGTCTTATAAATTATTTGTGACATTTAGTCAACGTTTTTTCCACTCCAATACATAGCATTAAAAATACATTAGAAATTATCTATTAAAAAAAAAACCCACATTATTCCAGCATACTAAATTCAGTAAAAATTCTAAGCCTTTATCCAGTAAAAAGCATAAATCTGCTCACAGCACAGTACGCACAAAGTAAAAGCCACATAGATTTTAGGTAGCAAAGTTAATTGGTGAGTGCTTAAATTGGACTGCCTTCTTCAGGTAGTCCAAGTGGGAGGTTGTGCAGTTGTGACTTATTTAGGAGTATAGGCTATTTCTAAACCCAAGTGGAACAGACAGAACTTAGAATCTATAAACAGAAGTCCTCAGGTAAATTTTCACTACAAGGTTAAGCTTTCTGAGTTTTATTTTGCACTTTATGAAAACAGACTTTAGTAAGGTGCGCTCAGCATCTGAAGTAATACAGCATTTATTTCCTAAATGTACCCACTTATGAGAAATGTAAATTCTGAGTAAAGAATTTAAAAGCCAAGATTCAGATCTTCTAAAAGAACAATAATAGTCACAGTTAAAACACAGGTGATGCAAATTCTGCAAGAAATGCAGTTAGTCAGTTAAAGGCTGGACTAGAAAGCAAAACCACTGGGATTTGAAACCTAACCCTAATAAGGCAGAAAGCAGGCAGCACAAATGAGAAGTAGAAAAAAAACAGCAATTCATGGAAGACTGAGCAGAACTAGTAGTATAGTTTACTTTTTTTGTTTGTTTGTTTGGTCGATTTCTTTTGATTTTATATACGGTTATGACAACTAAGGTTCTAGTGACATGATGCACTGCAGCCAATTTGTGAACACTCATGCTTTCACAGTATTGTAAAATGAGCACACTTAAGTTCTGTTGCTGATGGCATTACATCCAAATAAATGAGAATTGTTAAAACATTTTCAAAATATGATCTTTTTAAGCAGAAATCCTGTGATAGCAACCTGTAAAGGTTTTACCTTTTCTTCTCTGAAGTTGAGGGCACCAGGCAGCCCCTGCTCCCCAAAGCACCATCTTGTAGTTGTGATCTCTGTTCTGTTCTACTGTAAGAATAATTTTCCTCTGGTAGCCCCCTCTGTAGCTATAAACAGATTCTGGAAATTTTTAAGTTATATGAGTTGTTACATAGCACAAAGCATATTTACAAACAAATAATACAGCTCAATATTAAGATAAAACCATGCTACTACATTTTGAGTGCAACTCAAGGTAAACAAGAAAATACATATAATTCCTTCAGGACAAAATGAAAACATTTTATGACTGCTTCAGCAAGATCAATCTAGTTTGAAGGAACGCAAAGAATATTAGTTTACCTTTATCCACCTAGCTACTTAGCAACAAGACACCTGCCTAGCAAGTATCTGAGTATCTTTGAGCATATTTTACTCATCATCCTGACTGGTGTAAGTAGAAAGAAATTGTACTCACTCTCTCAGCAACAGGTTCCATAATTGAAACCAAAGTTGATGTGGAATATACTGATGCAACAGCTCTACACATTTTCACAGTTCATTACAGTCATGTAAAACACAAACTACTATTACTGGTTTATAGAAACTGAAAATGTAGATTTTTACAGCTCTTCATTCTATGGGTAGATGCCTGGAAGTTTCAGTTCCAAACTAAACTACAATTATTTTTATGAATTGAACAAGAGCTCTTGCTTTAAATGTCCTAATCAGAGATGCATACAATGAGATTTCTATCTTCAAAACAGATCAGCTTACAGTGAGTAAAGGTGATACTGACAATTCAAATGACAAAACTAAATGTATTTTTCCCCATTTGGCAAAAGCACTAACACAAGATGACAGTGCAACGTGATCAAAATAAGGTGAAAATCATCACTGAGAAACTGTCGTACAGTAAAGAAAAAAGTCACAACAGATAAGCATGGAAAAGAGGGGAATTCCTCCTCCAACAGTTAAGAAATACATAGCAAAACACTGCATAAAACACAGTGTGAGAAGACTCTGATTCAGTTTGGTTTGATTCCTTGGATGGGGCCCTGGACAACCTGATCTACTGGTTGGCAGCACTACCCACAGCACTAGCTATATAGCATTAAGATTCCTTCTAACCCAAGCCATTCCATGGTTCTGTAGTTCTGTGAAAAGCAGCAGATCTTTGGGAGTCCTCACAATACACAGGAAACTCGTCTTAATGAGGTTGCCTCCTGTTTTGTTTGCATGAAAGAAATACAAGTACTGCTGTGAAACATCTTAATAGGTTCATACTGGAAATTCGGTGTTGAAAATTACAGAGAACATCCACAGACACAAGTAAAGACAATAAAGAAATACTGCAGGTATTTAAGAAATGAGAAACGTAATGCTTAGCTTTAAAATCTACACTAACAAGGAGAATGAACAAAAAAGTGTTCTGAATAAAGCACTAAAAAGGAGCACAATTACATTATAAAGAAAGGAGGGAAAATTCTATAATAATTAAAATAATAAACAATTCCTTATATAATTCTGGAAACTACATGATTTACCGTCTAATTGTATATATTCCTTTGGTGGCATGAGGCACACATAGAGGGTAGGTAGAAAGCAATGTTTGAATTAATGAAGCCTGACTGTCCCACGTGATATTATAATAATAATAAAAAAAAAACTTCTCAAACAGTCTATAACAAAATAGCACCTCTGAGTTTCAAGAGCCATTACAGAAAATGTATGTTCTTTCACTGTAGATAAAGTATTTTAATATCTTTTTGTCATTCCTACTATACATTCCTTAGTGAAGAGCATCAGTCACCCAGTGAGCAGGAACACCACGTCACTGCCCTCTGCCTGCATGCTCCTTACACAGACCTGCATGCTGCCAGTCAGCAGCTTATTTCAATCATTTTCTTCCTGCTTAGTTTTATTTCTCCAACTAAGACCTCTACGAGTGGGTCTTCATAACAGTTTTATTTGTGAATCCTATCAAAAATGTGAGTATGGAATAGGAAACAACCCACCACAGGTATAATTTAAACAGCAATTTTACAGGGCAATTCTGAAGATCTGAAACTTGAAGTCCAGAGTATGAACTTACCTGTTAATATGGCAATGCTGATAATTTTTAAGATTGAGTGAACCAATGTGTTTGGCTGAAGCTGGTCGAGCTGAACATACTGAACACTGTCCAGTCTCTGAACTTGCCTTCGTGGAATATCTCCAAAGTGAGGAAATTCTGATGATACATATGCCAATAAACTATGGAGAACATCACCATTCACCACGGGATAAACTTAGATAAAAAACAATGCAAGTTAGAGGGACTCTCTTTTTTGAGCTCGGCAGTTTAAAATTTATCAATCGTGCATACTTAAACTAACAAAACAAAAACTGTTCTAAGAATCCTAAGGCAGGAAGTCCTTGAGATGAGCAATACTTGATTCAAAATCAAAATGTACTTAGTCTGCCTTCTCTCGATGACATCCCAAAGTTAAGTATAGTTACAGTATTCTAAAGTTACACCAAAAGTAACAGAGAGTTCTGGTATTGTAACGCAGTAGCCATTCTTGATCATTTAACCCTGAACCCATCTTAAATAAGTAACAGTAACCAACGTCAGGAAGACTAAGAACAAAGCAATTTCAGGGGGATACTTGCGCTATCTTTTCCCTTTTCCCCAGCGCTCCACAGCTCAGGTATCTTTGAAGTCCTAATATTTAATAGTCTGCAAATAATCTTCCCTATCTTCTCATTTTCTTAAGCCTTGCAATTTATTGCAAACGACTCTCATGAAACCTAAATCCACTTATTACTGAGTTCTGTGATGACCGCTGTTTATTAAACTCAGCTCAATTCAGACTTTTGAATGGTAACAATTCAACTTTGCCATAAACTCCACACGCTCATCTAATAGCATCTCAGCCACACCCTGCCCACAGGTCCTGCCAAACTTACCTACAGTGTTTTGTACTTTTCAGTTACCTGTATTCCTATTTTAACCCACATATAAGGCATTGCCAATAAAACACACTACTCAAATTGGTATATTAACACAATTTTATGAAGGAAACTTAGGTGCTATTATCTTACATTCTTCTGGATTGAGAATTGAGTAGTTCCCCAGATTTAGTAACTGACTGGTAAACGTAGACTGCAGTATTATTTCTCCATACCACTGACTCTCATGCATCATGAGATCTGTAAGAAAAAAAGCAATCTTATTAAACCATGTACTACTGTGCTGAAGTTACTTTTTCTTTTTTTTTTTTTGTGCTACAGAACCAAAAATCATGAGGTGGGATCCACACTGGATCTTTAATTAGGACTCCTCTCTCTCTCTTTAGCTTGCTATTCTTTCAGAGTCTCATCATCTGCTGCGCTGTCTTCATTCTCAGCTCGTTTGCATGCCCTCTCCTTCCCTCTCCTGCCTTGATTTTTTCATTACCAAGGACACTTTGCATCTTAATGTCTAAGACAACTATGGCTGACATCCATATATGCAAGGGACTTTTCAAAAAAAAAAATGTGGGAAATTCACACAAATCAGTGAAGTCATTCAAATAGTTTGGATATGTTCCCTTACACAGACAAGCAAAAGGAACTTCTATAATTCAGACGTATGTAACATGCACATTAACATCTACTACTATTTCCCATGGAATGTTGACAGAAAAGCTGTATGAAAGGTGAAACTACTGCATACTTAACGAGAAGATCATGAGGAGCCGTACACCTACTTCAGTCTCTTAAACTGCTAAACCAACCATTTGCATGAGGGAAAAAAATTACACAAGAAAAAAACCCTAAGATATCTCGAAGTAAAAGGATTACTGAAGGACTTCCTTCTAAAATAGAAGATATTATTTACATGATTCTTTTAAGTCACTTAAGCAAAGTGGAAAGAAAAGCTAGAATTCACTCCTGTTACATATTAACAAGTGCAAAGTATTCATATACTTCATATACTGTAGAGAAGCCCAAAAACCAAATAACTAGCACAGCTGATTTGTAACAGCACTTACACCTCTCAGAAACAACAGTTCCAAAACACTGCCAGGTCACAGAACACACGGAACCACCTAAAGCACTTCTGTATTGTTAATGCTCTGCGATACTTCAGATCAAACACCACACACAGAAAAGGGACGAGTGAGTATCTCCTAGAAGGGAATATTCAACACTACACTGTCAGGGTGACTACAATGATAGAAACTTATACTGAACAATATGAGTGATACAAGTGATGTATGCAAATGATGCAAAACAAAACCTGACAGATGTTCAGCCATAATTCCAAATTACTAATTACACACTGATCTACATCTAAGAGGCATTTCAGATCCATATTTAAAGACAAACAAAAACAGATCTCACCTGTAAGTAATATGATCTCTCCAGGAAACACAGTGAGCGACCAAAACGCAGCACCACGCCACAGCACCACCTTTCTCTTGGTTTCTGACTGGTCAATAACTACAATTGTTGCTACAGGAACTTTACATGAAGATTTTGGTCTTGTCTTCACCTGTATTTCTTTGATAAGACACGGGTGTACTACCATGACCAAAACATTGTACTTTTGATTTTTGCAGCAGCAGTCCTTAAGTGGTGATAGTAGTTTCCCTTGAGGCTTGAACTCCATCCTCTCTTGAACCACTGTCATCTCAGGACCGGACAGAGAAGAATTCAATTTAGCTCTTTTTGATTTAAGCTGTTTTTTAAATGTTGTGTTAAAAACATGAGCCTGCAAGTCTGAAGATAGTTTTCTTTTATAAGAGCTGTTGTGAGAGATTTCTACTTGAGAGCACAGTATTCCCGAGCTCAATTGTTCAATATGGATTTCATTTATGAACTGCCCAGCAGGAATATTACATGCATGAGACTTCTCTTCAATTTCATTAGTGCTTCCTTCTCCTCTTGTATCTTCAAAGAGAATGTCTTTCTTATCACACTCAGGACTGAAAAGTTCAGGAGAACTTGGACACTCTTGCTTACATTCATTTTCAGCCAAACTGAGACATCTTCCAGCATCAGTTTCCAACTGGTAGTCATCACATTGCCTTCCTTCATGTTTATTCTGTGCTTCTGTCTCCAATAGTTCTACAGCTCTAGTCTGCATCTCGTTCCGGTTCTTAAAGTGACCCTGTGCAAAAGCAGCTATCTGACTTGAAGTCATTACACTACGAAATTCAGTATCAGTTGACAGCGCAAGATCTGAACAGTCACTAAATTCTCCTTTTGGTTTTGACTCTTGATTTTGGGGGAAAAACATATCCAGATATCGATTTAGATGTTCATGGTGATCATTTCTGTAATCCAATTCAACACTTTGCTCCACAGAGCTTAGGTGTATGCTGATCTGCTTTGTACTACCAACCAGGTCAGAAATGTCAGAGTCCCTAATCTCTAAGTGAGTGGCTTTTCTTTCAGCGAGGTCTGAACGACTATCACGTGATTTTTCAAGCTGCCTACCCGATTCCACAAATTTCTGAGGAAGGCAATCTGCAGCATGATGTATGTTTCCACATACGTGCCTATCTTTGGATGTCTGAAAATCAGAATAAGTTAAATCTCCGGTCTTTTGGGATGTAGTAGCAGAAGTTACCTCGGCAGGTACAAAAGATTTCAAATATTCCTTCGCCACCATTAATTGCTCCTGTTCAGACTGCTTAGAGCTGCAATCATCTGTGGGATCCGCTGTGACTATGGAGCTCCCTGTCCGAAACACTAACTGGTCAGTGCCTTTGTTTTCTTCAGAAAAAAGACTATGTATATCATAGGAACAGTGGAGTACTTTCCACTTTTCAACAGTAGGTACTGAAGTACTTTGTTCAGACACCTCCAGCAGGCTTGGAATACTGGGTGCTCCAACAAAAATATGAATTTGAGGTCTTTCTGACATTTCTTTTAATTCAAATGGTGCTGTTTATACAGTAACAGCAATACTAAATGGTGCCAAAATCATATTCAGACTCTTCCTTATTTTAAGGTATATAAACTTCTAAAGAATATTTAATCATTGATAAAAAAAGTATCACTTAAAGCCTACACCGTTCAATGCACAGTAAAAAAAAAAAAAGGAATTTACTGACTGTGTCAAGTAAGTAAAGAACATCATTTCTCATTCTGATACTTGGAAATGTGGAAGATGTAGACTCATAGTGAAGATAAAAATGCACTGAATAGATCCTAACAAAGTCTCCAGGAATCAAACTTCATGAGTAGTTTACTCATGCTAATGAGCAGACTGGTGTTCAGATATCATAATTTAAAATTATAAATATAATAAAAATATTAGAGCTATTGATGGTTACTTTAGAGGAATTTGGTAGAAATGCATTATTTTACATGCCTATAAATTAATAAGTCTGATTTAGCAGAAAAACCACTACATTAGGTAAACAAACATTTTAAGGGGACATTTTAGAATATTACCAATAACTTTATAAATATCAAATAAAAAAATCGTCATACTGTAGATAGAGCAAATGATTTATAAGTTCATTTGACTTTTTGTTTATGCTGTCCAAGCTTTCCCAGATCGGCCAAAAAACCATTAAGCTCACACACTAAAAATATATATATATTTTTTTTTTTTTATAAAATATCTGCTAAACTATAATTTTTAAATATTCAGATACAGCTAAAAGCATTCTATGCACTAAAATGCAGGCACCTAACTACATGCTTAAGTTTTAGCAGCAACATTAGTGAGAGCTGTCGTAGCAGGAATTCTGTGGAGGTAAGAAATAGAGCACCAGCTGAGAAATTCAGGAACCAATCCAGCTGCAAACAGAAGAAACAGACAGTGATCAAAAACACACAGGTTGCTCTGAGAGTAACACCTCCTTATTTCCACATAAACTACAACAGCTACAAAGAGCACAATAACACTAGTTGATAGAGCAAATTCTCCGCTATAAAGCCTTATTTCTCAACACAGTCACCCACCATTAGCTGTGCATTTTCACCTGCAATCAACAAGAGCCTGCATGCTGTGCTAACAAAAATCCGCACCAGCAGAGGTGACCAACTGTAATCACTGCTGGAATGCACCACCCACCACCTCACTGCACTCACATCCACTGTTTGGGCTCCATAAGTGTTCAGCAAGCATCAGTGAATGACAGTGGGTGCCATTTTATCTCTATGGTGGAACTGAATTCCACATCTTTGTTTCACCCACACTTCCATGTCAAATGCCTCTCTGTCAGACTGCCCCTCTGTCACACAGCAGCAAAGTACAATGGAGTATTGGGGGGAAGGTTCAACCTCTACTGCCATACCACCAACATCCACCTCTCCCATTGCAGGCCAAGATAATAGAACAGGAAGCACTACTTCTGAAGCAGTTGCATTTTTCAGTTAGCACTTATTAAAAGCCATTTTCTTAACAATCCGCTAGGGGTCGATACAGCTGCACACTGAAACGTTCATAGTAATAAAAAGCCTACAATTATCCTGGAAGACTAAGTTCAGGCTTATTATAGATGCAAGTGAGGAAACAACATACAACCACTGAAATCAGATAGAACCTGGCACATAATAGACAAAAAGCTACAAAACACAAAGTGAAACTGCAGTTTTAAGCTCATTTGCAAAGTAAATAATACTTAAAAACTGGACCATAGTTTCAAAATTTCTACATTTAAATTCCTGCTCATAAGAACACAACTTTTAAACTACAATTATCATACACGTGAAAGCCGTATACTACATAACTATGTAATGATAATACACAGATAAGCAACAAGAATTACCAGCTCAACACAGAAAATAATGGATGAGGTAAGAAAGGAAAGCAAGCCTGACATGGTGCTCAGGGATGTGACTTAGTGGTGGATAGTTAGAGTTAGGGTAGTATGGTTTGGCTGCAGGTGGACTTGATGATCTTGAAGGTCTTTACCAACCTAAGCAACTCTATGACTCCATGACAGTGAGGCTGAATCCTTAAACAAGCTGAGATAGGTAAGTCAAAAAGCCCACCAATTCACAACATAAAACAATTTCAAGAACAGATGCACTACAACAAACAGAACTTGTTACTGCTACTTTATGTGAACTGCAACCTGACTCATAAAGTTAAATTATTTCCTCCACTTCAAATTTCATTAAGTCTGCTAGCAGCTTTTTCTGTTTTTGTTTGTTTGTTTTAGTAATTACGTCAGTATCAGCCACTACAGATGAGCACCCCTTTAAAATAAGAACCCTGTAATGTAACGTTAGGTCTTCCAGTAAGGAGACAAAAATGAATGAGATTCAAATGAATTACAAAGATCTCTTTTAGACATATGCTTTAATACAAAAACACTTAAGCTCAGACACTGACCCGTGCTATTTCTGATGTATTTAGCAGAGAACAGCAAAATCATCTCAATGGGCTTCGTGAGGAACAGTTCTTTCATTTCAATTTACTTACACAAAGGGCTGAATACTAACCTGTCACAGGCACTCCAGTTTTACTGTCCACTGCATGTCCTTTCAACCTGCAAGAGATTTCAGAGGCTTTTCCTAATTCCACAAAAACAATCTCAACTGTTTGTGCAAACCTGAAGTGGACTACATGTTAAATTTATTTATTCAATGAATTTTGCTACCAAAGTTCTCTGTGTTGCTTTAGAAAGAAAGTATTACTACAGATCTTTAATAAATGAAGAAAATAGCCAGCCTAACTGTATTACTACCACAAAATAAGCGTCTGATTTCTAAACTGTTTATTTAAATAATCTGTGGATAGAAAGGGGTTAACTACAAAGATAACAGGAGCTAAAGCTCATAAAGATAACTAAAACCTGAATGCACATATCCATTATACCTGTTAATTATTATACCATTTCTTAATTTGTGAAAAGGTGCTCTATCTGCAGAGCCAATAAAAGCTTACCTTTTTATCTCTGAAATGGTCAGAGTCTGATTGACGGGTCAATGATCTTTTAAAAACTGCCACTACATCAGCAAGTTTCACATTTGCAAGGCACTGCTACTAAACACTGGTACCCTTTCTGCAAGAAATGCATTATGGTACATAGTGAATCCTTCAACGTACGCATCAAGGCAGGAATTTTTTAAATTAGTAGTTTTTAAAATACACAATTGTGTCACTGTTTATTCATCAGTAGTAATTTGCTGTGTATAGGACAAGCTATCCAAATTGGCTTGAAAATTCCTCTTCTGATAGAGACTCCTTTTGTGTGGCTACATAAATGCCCCTGAACTACTTTAAAAAACTACTTTTATTCCTCATCTTACTCTTCATTAAGGGCATCCACTCACCACGATAACCACATAAGCATGAGGCCAGGGAAATTTAAAGGGAGCAGGAGGATGACAGATTTCAACTGCTCATCAACCCTGATGAATGACAGTCACAGGCGTAAATGCCTGTTTTTAAAAATGATAAATAAATAAGATGTCACCGAGGCTTTACTGCTATGCATGGAAAGTAAACTGTACAAGTTCTACCTCTTGGTAGCAGTTTCTTTGTCTTTTACACAGCATGGCTTCCAAGAGTAAATAAAATTACAGAAAGTAATGTATCAGAAGAATTAAAGCATTATCATGGAAACATGCATCTTTTCCCCCTCTTGAATTCTTTTTGAAATACAACTATGCACTGCACTCTTTTGAAGTTCTGATGTTGTTTGACAGGTAACCTGATTCCTACAATATGCAAAAAGCCACTGGCTATTACCAGTTGAAAACCAGCTGTTTAGATGACAAATACCTGTAAGGTAGAATAATTTAAATCTTAATTGTGAGCTTCTTAACCTCTCATTTGTATGGTAGATTCTACACTTCCATCTTTAGTTAGAAGACAGTGGCACTGACCTAACAGAAAAACAACTTTTAGCTGCCATCTTCACAGTATTCACCTCCAGTTAAATTCAAACTACAGTTTATTTTCTTCAGTAAAGTTATCCCTTATGGCTATTGAGTAGAAAATCCCCTAAGATATTCACCAGCCAAAGGAAAAATGGATGCAGACCGTACCACAGGCAACACCTCAGTCACCTTTACTATGAAGCACAACTTCAAAACACTACTCAGAACTTGAATTAGTCTTTTTAAAAGCCAGGTACTGTAGCTGTATGATAACCTTGATAAACCGAACCAGCTCTACATATTTTTAAATTCTGAAACAACAACACTGGGATAAAGACATGAACATATAACACGCCCTTAATCTGAAATTGAGGTGTTTAGTCTGTTTGGTCTGTTTATATATCAGATACAAATTTAAAAATACTACTTTTTGAAACCAAATGATACAAAAAACCTTGACAACTCAAACATCACACATTCTTACATCAGTCACTGAAATAACCCTCCTTGCTTGAGAACTAGAGCAAAGGCAGCAGGCTTTTTGATTCGTTTGTCAATTCTTTCCTCACCACCTTTGTGCTTTGTGAGATCTTCTCTTTTAAGCAAAAAAACATTACTTATTGATTTTTGTTTTGCAATACATTTAAAAGCACATAATTAGAGATGTGACCAGTGTCTGTTACAAACAAAAGAAGTTAAAAGTTCTTCAGAACAATGACCTTATGAGTAGGAAGGAAGATAAAGGTAAAAGGTCAAAGATACACAGCAGCGATGTGCATGCTTTAAAGAACGTGCATTCTATAAACTCTTCAATTTGAGAACTATTTGAGATAACTGAACTACTATACCTTCTGCCAAGGAAAGATACTCTCCCAGATACTGCAGTATATTCAAAAACTTCATCATATTAGAATGAAAAATGTTGTGGGCTGTTTATTTAGGGTTTTTTTTCCCCATCCTCAGAAAATAAGTCAAGCCTGCAGAACACTCTCCAACCAGTATGACTACCAATGAAAACCTATTCCACAATTTAAATCTTCTAATAAGCTGAAGTTGATTAATAAACACGGGACTTGGGATGAAAATGAGGCAATTTGTCACTGTCAAAGAAACAAGATCTAATAGCCCTATTTACATCAGATAACCTGCCCATGGATTTGAGTTATTAGGATCAAGATTAAAAAAAAAACACAAGAGGCCTGTGTCAGGTTTTTATTTTCTTATTGGAAAAGTCCAGTTGCTTTCTTAAAAAACTTTTTTTTTTTTTTTTTTTTTTTTTTTTTTTTTTAAATCAAGATAACCAATTGTTTCCAAACTGAGCAACAATTCACTGGCCTTTGATTTACTAAGGTCCTTGTAAATTTATTTCTAGGATAGTGAATGCCTTTCAAGTTAATAATATGAATACCAGTACATCACTATTACACTGTGCAACAATGTTAATCAAGTACATCTTCCCGTACGAATCTCAGCATTCAAAACGAGTTTATAAAATGATGGAGACTGACTGTCTGATAGTGATTGGACAATGGAGAACGGCTTCACACTAAGAGAGGGGAGATTTCATTTAGATGATAGGAGAAAATTCCTTACTCAGAGAGTGGTGAGGCACTGGAACAGGTTGCCCAGAGAGATCACTGATGTCCCACCCCTGGAGATGTTCAGGGTGAAACTGAACAGGGCTTTGAGCTGCTTGACCTATGAGATGGCAACCCTATCCATAGTAAGGAGTTGGAACTAGATCATCTTTAAGGTCCCCTCCAAGACAAGCAATTCTGTGATACCTAATGCATCTCTCAAAAAAGCCGAGATTCTACTTAAGCTCAAAACATGTAAGCTGCTATTTCATGTTTTATGGAAGTTCCTAGTATCCATTTTCCACAAGATGTATGTATCACTTGGATTAACTGGTAGTAGCACACAATCAGCCAAAATCACAGGTTGCTCTCACAACTGCACTCACTCTAGGGGTTCAAGAAACAGAAGTTACTCACTCACCCATTTTGTACGTGGCTTCCATCCTACAGCAGGCAAAAAAAAAAATTACAGTATTTTTCCTTAACAAAAGGCGACCCAAAAAAGGGGAAGATTATAAAAATTGGAGATCAATGTTTCAAACAACAGCAGTAAGACTGCTGAGCTCGTGCCTTCGCATCGTGGGAGACAGGGTGCTGAAAACCTATCTTCCCTGAAATGAACAAAGCCTTATGCAAATCAGTCGTCTCTAAGCGTCACTAAAATACCTTTCACTCTCCACAACTGGATACGTACGTACTAGAGTTTAACGAAAAGTCACACTTCCCCTTGCATTTTGAAGTCAAGAGGTATATTTCTAACCTGTCAGAATCATTAAGCAACTCAAGTTACACGTTTGTTAACTCAAACAGCCACCCACTCACCCAGCAGAGTCATATTAGGAATCACTAGGATCAAGCTGTGCTCTAGGGCTATGTAAAACTAGAAACTACTTGAACAGTCCCAGTAAAAGCCAGATAACATACATGCCCACAAGAACTCTATACACCAACAGTTTAATCAAGAGGTCATTCTCCTCCTTGCCCTACATGCAAGATCCTTCCAGAAGATCAAATACTAAACCTTATTATTTTTAATCGTTTGAGAACGTGGTACCAGACACCATTCTGAACATTTTAACTATTTATTATGTATGCAATTACAACCTTTGCGTAGCACCAGTAATTTACTTTTGTGAAGTACAAGGTAACTTGTGATTTGATGTATGAAACAGATGACCTCTTCTGATACTTTCATAGTCCAGGAGGAAAGGCAAGAAGGCTTCATACAGTTTTTTCTATACACCTATTACTTTGGAAGTATACGACATACTTATGACATGAGTTGTATTTTAAACAAAACAACCCAGATTTTTAACTGCATGATGGCAATACAAGTGATAGTGATATAATCCATTATTTCAGATACAAGGCAGCTTTTGTTCTTGAAAACACAGAAAAATTGAGGCTATTTTGGAATCTCTCCTTCCTTCTGTCTCCAAAGAATAACACCTCAGCCTCAGCAACTGAAATACATGCTCTTAAAAGATGGCAAGACTTATTTTCAGAGATAAAGCTACCTTTAGCAGTTTTAACCTTCAGAGTTAGACCAATCTGGTTCTGTACAACAGTGACTGGCACTACAGAGATCACAGATGGTTCACTGCACATCCTTGTTTCTTATTGTGGCTACAGAACCAGTGTACCTGCTTGTTTCTTTATATGACTCCATGAGCGTCAGCCAAGCAAACACTTTCACCAGCATTATGGTGAAGGAGCACAGTTGTTAATTTACTAAAGCACTGCAGGTTGGAAAAAAAAAAAAAAACAAGATAAAATTTCGACATTTTAAATTAAACTGCAAAAATTTCAGACTTAAAAAGTTTAAAAGGCTTTTTCTAGCATTTGCCTCTCGAGAAATTAAGAAACAATACATAAATGAATTACCATTAGCTTTTTAACACATAATCTTTATGTTTCAATGGTTTAGATAGATGCAAATTTAGCAAACTAGTTAAGCTTTAACAGAGAACAGGTGACACTGAGTAACTATCAACACAGCTGACTGAACCAAAGGTGCATTTTAGACATAAATTTCCCCAACCTCAAAGGCAGGTAAGCTCCTGATGCCCAACCACCCTCCACTAGTAATTTGAAGTAATATGTATAACTTAAAAGTTGTACATCACAATTTCTCTTTCATTTAAAAGGGATGCCCATAAAATTGCTAGAAGACATCACCACTGGAGGGAATTTGTCTGTCTACCCCTTGGGTACAAAAAGTCTGAAGCATTGATACATGTATAATAGCCTGTACAAATAGCTACCTTTTCCCACAGTAACCCAGCAATTCAAAACCACCTCAGGTAAAATCAAAAACCCCAAGATAAAGTGTTAGAAATCATCTTTCATCTTCCCCTATTATTTTAAGTCCTCAGCAGCTTAACTACTGATAAAATCCTTCTTGTATATCTTTATGAAGAACAGTAAAGATATCTTCTCACTGTATTAACATTAGAGGCAGTACCTCAATTACTTTTTGTATCAAGACAGTACTACTCTATTGCTGGGCCCTCGACTGCCTTTAATTCAATAACTTTCTAACATAAAACCATTGCTTACAGTACCACAGAGTACTCATAATTGAGTTCTATTACGTTAAAGATGAGAACAGCCCCATCCATCTGTTGCATTACAAGTAGCTAACCTGAACACTCTTTAAAACCATTTACTCTGCTTACATTATTTTACTCCTCGGGAATATTGTAGACACTCTTCATTCTTCCTTCAAACAGCTGGGAAAAAAAATGAGCCACAGATCTGAGTACTTAACATGTTCACTCACACTAGCAACTCAATTTGAAAAGAAATTAACTTCACTCAGAAAAGGTGGTGCTCTTAAAAATGATGATGATGATCAGTCTTAGTCCCAAAAGTTGGCAAGACCAATAGTACAAAAACAGAAAGGAACTTGAATTGTCTAAAGCATATGGTATATAATCAGCTGCTGTCTTCAGTACAGCACAATTAATGAGTAAATACTTATGGGAAAGACAAAAGCAATATATTTCACAATTAAATCCCATTTGTGAGCTCACCTTAAGATTACAGCAGATTAAGCAGAAAAACAAAAAACTATTAAACATATTATCTATCTTTTCCCAGATATTTCTAACCTTTATAACTGGCCAAAGAACAAAATGTACTACTTGTTGAATTCTTATCTCTGCTGATATTCTGAGTTACCTGACATGTCAGTGCAAATCCTATGCTGATGCTTACAATTCTATACACAGAGATTTATCTAGCTGGTTAAGCCAATATATGAAGCAAATTAGGGGGCATGAGCTACTAACAACCTAACACAAAATGCAGAGTAACCACATATCATTTAATATAATCATTCTGAAACACTGGAACAGAATAAATAACTTAAAGAACAAAAGACAAACAGCTAAAGTATCAGCACAAATCTAAAAAGCAAGTAGAGATGCAGCTTATGGTGCAGAAAACAGAAATAATTGAAAAGACAGCTTCCCAAAATAAAGAATAATGTTCAATAAATATACTAATCAGCAACAAACGAGCCAAAATGTTCATCAATGTTTGAAGAAAACTGAACATCTGGATCACATTAAAAAATAAACTAGTGGTAACACATGGGTGCAAGGATTTAATCTCCATAAAGATTGAGCAAATATTTGCCTTGATGGAAAATGAAGAGCATAGCATCCCAAGTGCTGCCATCTCCAGCTGTAGTGCTGGTTAAAAAAAATGGAAAAATGGGAGAGGAAAAAATAACATCATAATGCTGAAGAAATTCAAAACCCCAAAATTTGATCATGCATTTAATTCTTCTTTACACTGATATCACTGATGTCCCTTTTTCAACCTGTGAAACCCATGTTTCACTCTTCCAGCTCTAAAGGAAACTAAACTCTAATGACAAATGGAAACTATCAGTCTGACCCTTTTTCCTACATCTATCCCTGCAACACAGAAAATTAGATGTTTTAAAGAAATATTTACCTTAAATCTAGGTATATTTCATGACTGAGGATCTGATCCTGGAAGCTATTCTACACAGAAATGCTACTTTCCAGGTATCCCTCAAATGACACATCCTTCACCTTGAAAATTTTTACTTCACAAGTAAAAATAGACAACGTTCTTATGTAGCACCCTGCACTGATAAGAAACGCAAAGCTGTGTGTACTGCTGTATAAAAGAGTGGTGTTATACCACGTAAATATTTCTCCCCTTAGCCATAGCCTTACAAAATACCATAAGGAAAGCTCTTGACTCAAACATAACATTCAAAAACAGATCTCACTAAGATACTACTATTTTTGCAAAGAGGTGGAGAAATCTTAAGAGACTTTAAGGGACTGTAAATCACCTTTTCAGCTGCTAATCTTAAATGAAGCAGAACAGATTTAATGGGGACATAAGCTGTTCCCATTTGAAGGTTATATTAGATCAGATTGCAAATCTAGTTCCAGGATCCATGACAAATTTGCCACCACACCTCGTACTAGTAACAGTGCTCCTTGTAATTTAAGACTGGTCCAACTCCATTTATCTTTACAAGAAAATTCTGAATTCACAGGTCAAGAACTAGATGTCAACAGCGGTACCATTGGTGGAAAGCTTGCCGTTGATCTTTCAGATTAGTAATGCTTCAAAACATTGATGAAACAAATGGCTTGATCCTACTCTGGAAAGGAAAAGGCCTCACAGCTGACAAGTCAAAGCTTACCCTGCTGGGGTCACCTTGCAGCACACTGGAAGATCAGGGAATAACTAAACTACACCACATTACTGCAACACGTCGATTCAGGATTGTTAGTGCGGGCAGTTAATGATCTGACAAGGAAAGTCTCCTCGGTCTCTATGTCTCCAGAGTTTATATTCTCTTAGTACCTACCTTGGACGGCAAAACAAGACAGAAAAAAAGAAAGAGCACAGATGCAGCCCAAGAAACAACTCTGGTTTTGATCTAACGTGTCTTCTCAGCACACTCAAAGGCACAATCATATCTACACTGGCACATTCCCAAGCAATTCATGCCAATTCCAGTATCTATTTCCTTTGAGTAGTTTCACCTCACTCAGCATATTACTAAACTTTATAATCAAATACAGTCATAGATCAAGTTACATTACCCTCCTTCCAGTTGTCATCCTCTGAAGTGGTAGATAAAGACTTCCTGAAAAAAATAAATAAAAATCAGACATTATAACCACACACAAATAACTGAAGTCCACTGGAAAAACCTACCTACTTGGAGTTTGATAATCACTCATAGTCAAACTTAAATGTACCAAAATAACTTAGGGATACAGCTACAGAGAATATATGCTGTTCTCACAGGGAGAGCTTTTACTCATTTCTCTAGCACTAATTCCTAGAACTTTTAATCCAATGGAACCTAGAGATTTTACATAATATTTTCACCAATACTTAAAAATATGTCAACTCTAGTTTCATTAGAGCTCACTGATTCTGTTCCAAGCAAGGAACATATCTGAGAAAATGCATTACACTCTGCTATAAAGAATAAACATCCAAGATATGATATTCTTCTATTTATTGATTAAGAGAGTCTAAGACTTTACACCTTGAGAAAACCTATAGATGACAGAAAATTTGTATTAGCTGATCATAAAAACAAATTCCATGTGTTCCTCCTTTCTCACAGGAGAAATACCGCATTTACTCATAATTTGCCCTACATCTATTATTAATTTGAAGTTTCCAAAGCCAGTTCAAGTTCTAAGTGACAGTTAATGTATCTGCTATCTACATATCATGAAACAGAGAAGACCCTATCACCAGTATGCTGAAGCTTGCAGAGAACATATACACAAGTGTTTCATGCTTAAATACTGCACTGCCATTGCTCAATGCTAATCCTCTGCCTTTTAGATAACTGTCACAAACCTAACCTTTTCAACTCAATTTTACAATTAACCCACTGACATTTTAAAATAATCATTTTTGGTCAATCCATTTCTATACCTGATTTCCTCTCTGCCTGCAATATAAGACATTGCCCTCAGTCAAATGCTTTCATACTTTCACCAAGGTTTCAGGTGCTGATTTACACAAGCATAAAATAGTCAAATAATTCAAAGTTGGTAATAATACAGTGCACCTTATGTTGGACTTTTTTTGTTCCACTCTTGAACCTCATACTACCTGAAACAGGTTCTCTCCTACTTCATGTACTGTGAAAGACCAACCCACACAAGTATGCCTTAGTCTTCAAAATGATAAGAATTAAGATTTAAGCACCGAGGCAGTGTACTATATTCTGATATGACTAAGACTTGCACGCTCTGGGAGAAAAAAGGTGATAAGAATACAACACTTTGCCAAATATATATTTCTTTAAGTTAACATGCCCATTAATTTCCTTGACTTGAAACAGCTTTCACTGAGTTAGTCATGTAACAAAGAATAAATTAAATCTAGAACTTAGTAACACAAACAGACTTGCATTACAAGTATGGGTAAACCAGTGAGGCAACAAGTACACAGAGGGAACAGAAACAATGAAGGAGTCTGGCTACTTCTTTGCCTTCAATCTCCTATCTTCACATGGCATACAACAGATGTAAGAAGAAGCTCTATTTCTGCATATATAGTACAGTGTTCTTATACAGCCCAATATTACATTTATTCATACAACTACGGAGCACTGGCACAGGCTGCCCAGAGAGGTGGTGGAGTCCCCTTCTCTGGAGACACTCAAAACCACATGTGCAACCTGGGCTAGGGAGATGCTTTGGCAGGGGGTTGGACTAGATGATCTCTAGAGGTCCGTCCCTTCCACCCCTACAGTTCTGAGATTGCCATAAGATCAATATGCCCCACGAACTTCGTGAACACACAGCATGTACTCATGCCCAAGAAAGCCAACTTCTCTATTGATTATCATGTATTATTTAGACTGCCAGTTAGATCCTTACTGAAGACATATCCCACTTTTCCACATAACTGTTAATGCAGAAAAAAAAATCAAGGTAAGTGTTTTTACAAATCCTTGACATGTTTAGACTGACAGATGACAACAATAAAATTCTCCTCCTCAAAGTAAGGAAATCAGCTACCAACAATCATGCAGAGCTTATCTTCAACTCAGAGTTCCAAAGAAAAAATAAAATAAAATCACAGGTGATAAACTAAAACAAATAAGACATTATCTTGCCAACGTTGACAAGCTAAGACAACAAAAAGAAAACAAGAAAATGATTAGAGGAAAGGAACTCTGGTATTTCCACAGAAGGACGTGACTCTGAAAAACAGTTCATTTAATTAGAAGACAGACTAGAAGTTCTAGGAACACCTAGCTCGGTTTTTTAAATACACTATTTAAAACAGAAAAGTTCACAAATGAGCTCAGAGTGTGGGACATTTTAATTAAAACAGAACTACCCCATTCTGAGGTTCCATTTGGACGAGTTAGATAACAAAGTTAACTTTGTGCTTTAGATCCCTAGCTACCAAAGCCACCAGAAGCAATGCTGAGGTCCGTGAAAGACAACTGAGAGAAGATATCACTTGCATTTATAACATTCAGCATAACCAGTGAAAAATCTTGGAAAATACATCCTGTGGTTTAAAACACCTATTTTCAGACTATTCTGATGAACAATACCAATATCGATGGCATTAACAAACTTAATTTTTTTCACTCTGTGCTCCAGCAGCTACTGTCTTCCACAAAGGACACTCATGCTATAAATCTTCTTCAAATTAAACGTTAAAACATTCTAATGAGAGATTCAATAAGCAACGTCTTCCTGAACAAAAGGATAAAGCTGACTTTGTTAGAAGAAATAGGAACAGAAGCACTACAGGAGACTAGTATACTCTAGTTCATAACAGTTTTACTATTTGTCCTTAAAACAAAAAGACTCTTGGTTTATGTCAACAAGAACTTCAGATTGCCAATTCAGTATTAAAGGCAAGAAAAAGCTGGTTTGCAATCTCTAATGCTGGGATTCCAGGCTGTTATAATCGCAGGTACAATTTTCAGCCAGACAGCCAAGGCCATCACGAGCTGCAAAAAATAAATGTATACTGTAAATGTTACACTCAAACAATTCTTAATTTGCCTGTCAAGCCATACATTCTACTATCTGTTACACTGACTACAACAGTACTGCTCTAAAGAAATACCAGAACTACTGGTAAACAAATTGACTAAAGCACTTTTCCTCCTACCCCTCTTCAAGGGAGGGAAGTTTGTAAGTTCATAATGTATCCGTGGACGTTTAAGCATATATACCTGCCAGCTTTCCTACTCCTAGCTTTTTCAAACACATCTGACAGCTGGATGAGCAGCTCAAATATATTGTTTGGTAACCGTTTTATCTCCTCTTTTGTTTTATTTATTTATTTTAAGTAGAAGTGAGAAGGAACCAAGCAAAATCTAGTTATTATTCCACGAAGAGTCAAAAGAGCTGCTTTCACAGATTCCCACTAAGACAGGAAGTGAGAGAAGTCCTGAAACTGACCAGCAAAAGCCTCTATTGCTTAACGAATGCAATGTTGACTGGAAGGTCACTGAAAATAAATTAATTTGTTGTCAACCTCAGCTTGCTTCAGATCAAAGCTGAAAATTGTTTTGTCCCGCAAATATGAAGACTGGCAATGAATTTGCAGAAAACTCTTTTTATAAAGCTTATTTTCCATTTTCATCAGTTACCTGGAAACACCAACCAGTAATACATTGAGAGCAACACAGTACCAAAAACAACACCAATATGTCTATGGACTGTCTAAACAAGAGATGAGGACGCTAGCTCCTGTGTACTTGCCGAGCTTTTTATATCTGTTCTGTCACAGAGCTGAAGTAAGCAGTTGGCAGCCTCAGTCATCACACACAGCAACAATATAAACAGATGGAGACAGAAGGTCTTTCAAAGTGACAAACATAAGCACCACCACTTTTCACAGCAATCAAAAGCGTATTTACTCATGAGGCAGTTATCAGAACCAATTCAATACTTTCTGACTTCCACAGCAGAATTATTAACATTTAAAAAGCTCAGAATGCTGCCCTCTGACACATGCTCTGAAAAACTGGCTGAGGACCTGCTCCACTTACTGAGGGCTTTTCTAGTGCCTTTCACCAAATATGATTAGGAAAAACCTCTCAAGTTGACATTCTGCAAAACCGCTTTCTAACTCTATTACCAGAAACAAAAATTAAGAATGCTGCCTTGATTCAGATTTTCAGGACAAGTAAAAAACATTCAGATTGTTTAAATAATAAATTATAATAATAAATTATTATTTTGCTCAGCTGCCCATCTCTTCGTGGCAAAACTTCCAGTTTAAAAAACAAGATTCTCACACTACAGACTCACATTTTCTAAACTCATTAATAACCTGAATTTAACAGGTTCCTACTTGTACAATTACAAGATGCACTCTATAGTGCTAGAGTGACAAAAAAAAGTTGCATGTACATATGAACAGGAAGACAGCAGTTAATAGGTGAGTTAGCAGTCATGAAAATAAAAGAAAAAACATAAAGAAAACCAGACCAGTGGTGTCTAAGCATCTCACTAGTAATGTTACATATTGGAAGCTTTCAAATATTATCTAAGTCATCCATATACCTCTTCTCCAACTTAACCACACTACATAACACACGTTTCAAACCTCCAGCATGTATATACATCTACATTTCTAAGTCAAGACTTCATTTTATAAGAGTGCTTATGAAGCCAAGTCAAATTAAAGCACAGTCTTCCGGGATTCACCTAATTAATTTGTTGCCTCTAATGACTTTACATAGAACCAGCCCTCCAGCAGTGGATCTTAAAGCCAGATGACTGTGCCACACTTCTCATTTTATCCCTACTCTATCAGGTACTGACTCAGTACAAAAAGAACATAAGTAAGAAACATGACACATACATTTAGCAGCAAATGATAACGCTATTTATTCATAAATTTCAGGTGAAAACTAGGCTTAGATTAGTAAAGCTTCCTCAGATATTTAAACCACAGCATACCTTTTGCAAAATAAGCAGGAGGGCTGCTCCAAAAGAAATGCCTTCTATTTTACTACGTTGGCCTCCAGCATTAGAGGCAGATACTGATGGTACAGCAGAGGAAGGCGAATCTTCCCATCAATATTCTGTTACATTTTGATGCCGTGTGACAGACAGACAGCAGAAGAGCAATCAGACTAGACGGCTTCTGACACAGAAGTGCATTTGGAACAAATGTGTGGAAGTGAATTCTCCATGCAGAAGAAATTGCACCTGTTGACATCCACCAACGCCTGCCGAACATTTCTGGCGCCCGAACAGCAGCACAGTGAAGAGGTGGGTGGTGTGTTTTAGCAGTGGTAACAGTGATGCAGAAGACAAGCCACGCTCCAAGCCTCCACACAGATTTTTACGAGCATGGCGTGCAAGCTCTAGTACGCGAGTGGCAAAAATGTGCCACTGATGGTGGCGACGGTTTAAAAAGGCTTTTTCAGCAGAGAACTTGATCTATCAGTGTTATTGTGCTCTTTGTATCTGATGTAGTTGACAGGGAAAAAGTACAAAGCGTTACTTACAGAGTGACCTGCATAAATAAGAAGTAATTTAACAACATTTCCCCCCAGTTCTTCTCAAGACGCTACTGGTACCACATTTTCAAGTAGATAAAGATCTGTGTACCCTATTTTATTTTATTTTTTTCCACATGAAACTTTAAATCATAGTTAGGGTAGAAGACAATTTATAGAACCAGACAATACCTCAAGATCCGGAAAAAAGCTATTGGATTGCTGCTTGGTAGTACTGTAACACTTTTCCACAATACAACAGGTAATTCCAATGTTACTGGGAAACCATACATACACATTGTCTACTGCATACCCAATATTTAACAGATGTGTACAGTGCTTCAAACCAAAGGAATATGACTACGTTGTAATCCTGACAGATTCATGCCTTCCTGTTTTACCAATAGCTATCATTCAATCATTCACACATCAGAGCAGACTGAGCAGTTTTCCTCCAGAGACAGGCTACAGTGATAGCAAGAATAACTGTGCCAAGTCCTGTGCTTATCTAGTTTTACCAAGACACCACACAGCTCCCACACACAGTGACCTTAATGGCACCTGCAGTACCCTACACAGAGTTTTAAATTCCAGAAGACCCCAGAGTACTTTAAATGACACAAATTTATCTTCAACACATTTCTGTATCCATAATACTGTCCATGGCTTTGTGCACATTATCCAAAACAACGCCATAAAAAGTTGTATTCACACTCCTCCATGAGAGAGTCACCTGTGTATGCACTGTTGCAACATTAGCAGTGCTGCATGACAAGTCCAAAAAAAAGTAAGCACTGCTTTGTGATTTCAGACTAAACGAGTTATGAATATGTAATTATTGATATAGGGAATTAAAAGAGAAACAAGATCTTGCTTCAACTTCAAGAGATGCTTCATTATCCCACCGGACTACAGCCACAGTTGTGCAACTTGCTATTTTTGGAATCACAAGAAAAAAGTTCTTAAATATACAAGTTAACAATATTTGGATTTTATCGCATTATCCATTTATCTGGTAAGAAAAGCACGAGAAATACTAAACGCTTCATGTGATCAGGCTGAATACTCAAAGCTTGCTGAAACAACTCCAAATTCCATCAGCAGAGCATTTCAGAATCTATTTCTATTACCATGTATTTTCTCAGTTTAGCACAGAGAAGAATTAGTTCTCAGCTCCCTGTACCAATCAACTGCATTCAATCAACATCACCCAAAGGATGCTCATAATGAAAACTCAGAACTGGAGGCAATCCTGGGCCTACTCCAGATTCAAAACAGCTGAGCCAAAACAAGGAAAGGAGTTGGTAAGTCTTGCACTGATTCCTCATTTCCAGTTTCTGGGTTCTCTCACCTGCTTCAGTGAGTCAGTAAGGATGACAACTGGGATACTAACTCACAGGAGCTATTCTAGCTTGAGATAATATGGCTCATCCTATGGACAGTTGAGTTAAACTGACAAATACTGGTAGATAACACTATGCTGAACCTTACTGACCTCTTAGCTTTCTATTTCCATTTACAAAACTGCTATTAACGATGCTAGACATAGGAAATGGATTACCTTGGTGAGCCATAGATTTTCAAATAATTGATCACATCGTACTCCATTATTAAGGCAGGAAGGATTAGATATCTGATTCAGAATTTATTTTATTTTATTCAACAACCTTTACAATTTGACATATAAAATTTCATTTCATTCGCTTTGAAACTGGTACTATTATACCTTAAAATCGCATTTCTTCATGGAGGCACAATACAGTGCTTATTATTGTATGAATAGCTAAAAAATAATCAGCTCAATTAGTATACGAGGATGCTCCAGAAGCTTAGAGAAAAGCTTGTTCATCTCCCTCAACTACATTTCATGTATTTTCAGTAACAACTTACAGAAGCCTTTCACGTAGAACATTAAATGACCTAAGCATAAAGTCTATGATTAATACACAGTTTCTACTCAGAGATATTACTTTAAAATATATATACGTGCATGTATGGTATATATAATCCCATGTATAAACATGCGTGCGTATAAGGCTAATCTTTAATAGGAAACTAAAAGTCAGTGGAACTTTCAGATGTGAAAATGAAGTAAGTTGCATCAGGAACCAGTCAAGATATTTTTTCTTAACAGTGCTACTCAAAGACAAATTCTGACAGCACATTATGAAGAAGATGCTGCTAACCATTTTATTATCACAATTGCCACATCCATACCTGACAGAAAAGCAGGAACGTATTACTAACTTCTCAGAACAAGGAGCTTACCTTTGACTGCTCACCACTCATGCCTAGGGAGCACTGGGTGGTGCACAGAGCTTTAGGCTGCCTTTTTCCTCCTGCCTCCACAGGGGATGTGAAGCACCAGCACGGGAGGGAGCTACTTATTTCCTTTAGAGCCTACACCAGCTGTGCACGCAATTCATTCTCGAAACAGGATAACAGCAGCAGTGCTGTCACCCCAAACACACCTACACGGGCAAAGCTAAGAGCCGCACTGCTCACAGGGCAACACCCCGCGCCCAAGCAGGAACACAGCACAGCGAGCAGGCCGGGCTCTCCTCACAGCCAAGCAGCTCAAGCAGGCAGCACCGCTCTGTAGAGCGCGGACACGAGGCCTCGCTCCTAGTAGTACTCACACTGAGGACACGTTTGACTTTCAGCACCCGCTACCAACAGAGCGCGGGCCCACACCGCCTCACAGCGCTGCGGGCGGGAGGCGGCGCCTGCGCACACACGCGGCATCCCCGCCACGGCCCGAACCAAACCGTGGCGGCGCAGGGGGCGCCCTTGTAAGGCAGGGCCCCGGGGGCGGGGCGTTGGTGCGGCGCGCAGGCGCGGTGCGGGAGGGCGCCGCGTTCCTGCCCCTCCGTGCTCCCCCCTCAAGTTTACTCCCCCCCCCCGACCCACCCCCGAGGACGTTTAAAGGCGGCGGCGGCGGCGCCCCGTGTTCTGTTGTGGAGCTTGCTGCGGTCGCCCGGGTACCGCCGCGCGTCGTCCCTGCGCGTTTAGCGGAAGCGCCGGCGCCATGTACCGCTACCTAGGGGAGCAGCTGGCCGCCCGCCTGGCCGGCAGCGCGGTGCTGGCGGGCGCGGAGCCGGGCGGGCCGGCGGCGGCGGCGGCCGGGGGTGCGGCGGCCGCGTGGGTCGGGGGCCGCTGCCCGCGGCGACACTACTGCGAGGCGGCGAACAAGGAGGACGACCCTAACTTCTTCAAGATGGTGGAGGGCTTCTTCGACCGCGGCGCCAGCATCGTGGAGGACAAGCTGGTGGAGGGGCTGCGCACCCGCGAAAGCATGGAGGAGCGGCGGCACCGCGTCCGCGGCATCCTGCGCATCATCAAGCCCTGCAACCACGTGCTCAGCGTCTCCTTCCCCATCAAGCGCGACAACGGCGAGTGGGAAGTCATCGAGGGCTACCGGGCGCAGCACAGCCAGCACCGCACCCCCTGCAAGGGAGGTGAGAGCCGCGCCGCCCCTCCCCGCGCGGGGCCCCAGGCTCGGGGACGGGGGCGGGGGACACGGGGGGGCGGGCCCGGCCCGGGATGGCGGCGTGCCCGGCGGGGCCGTGGGGACCGTGCCCGGGGGCAGCGCCCCCCGCCGAGCCCGACGAGCGCCGCGGCGGAGCGGGCTGGGTGCCGTCAGTACCCAGCTGTGGGTACGCGCGGGCCCCGTCCTTGCGGTACAGCCGGTCCTGATGACGCGGCTCTCGCCTTCCTGAAGTCCCACGCGTGCAGCGCCCGGAGCCCCGCAGCGAGCTGTGGTGGTGGTGCCCGCAGCGCGCTGGCGTGCCCGGCTGCACTCGCTGTAGTTGTAAAACACCGGGGGCTGTCGCAGTGCTGAGGTGACATCGCTGATGTTAACGCTTCTGTTTGCTGCTGCTGCTGCTGCTCACGCAAAGCCCTCTTCGGTACTGCCTGTGCTACTCTTGAGAGTTACGGGAGGGTAATGGAGCGCAGCTCAGGAGCAGACGAAATTACAAGATGCTATTTAAGGTCTAACGTGACGTCTTGGGAGCTGTCAGCACTGCTTAGAAGCAGAGGAATGTTTGTTTTCACAAAACACTGCACGTGAACAAACAAGCATTTGGGCTATCGTATACCCTCTGTTCCAACACCAGCATCTCTATAAATCCGCAGCAGAATTCCCTGATTGTCTGCAGCATCTCTTAGGCCTGACTTCTCTGAGCCTGGAGCCAGCACTCTGGCATGTGTGGAAAGTTACAGCTGTGCCCTGTAGGCTGTGGTCCATGGCTGCTTCCTCAGTCCAGTAGGCTCCTGGATTTACTGCTTGTTGCTGCAGACAACCATACCTCCTGGAGCCTCAAATAGGAGCCTAAAGATGCAAGAAGTAAATCATGTAGCTCTTGAGACACAGTACTCGTGCACTGACAGTTTGAAGGCGGTTGGAAATCACAGCTAAGGAAAATAGACAGCCCCAAGGCTATGTCTTTTCTCCTCCTGTGCCATTCCCCTCCATGTGTTAGGAAAATGATACTTCCTTTACTCTCTATTCAGTGCAGTGTGATTGCAAATGGATTTTACCTTTCAGTGCTGTGTGGGAATTTGCTTAGTATCAGGTAACAGACTTTATAGTTCATTTAAACAGGATGTGAGATACGATGCGTGTAGACGAGCTGCTTGAAATCTGCTCTTAAAAAGGTGTGCAAACCAAAACATTTCTTCTTAAGCTGCGAGGAAAAGGGGTGTTAAAGTTATTTCTGGAGTGCACCAACAACGTGAGCTTCTGTCTAGAAGTGATTCTTAAACTAGAATCTTGCTAGATTCCACAGGAGAGGAAAAAAACAAAACCAGAACAAGAACAAATACAGAAAGGCCACTGCAGTGTAACTCAAACTCCCTAGTATAAAATGGAAAAGCTTGCTGCAGTGAGTGTCCCACGCACTCTGAGTCCAGAGTACAGTATAAGTGATTTGCACCAGCAAGAAGCAGCAAGGGACATAAGGTCACCTTTTAAAAGAAGGGGGTGAGCTGGCAGCTGGAAGGCTTTCAGAGCAGTAGGAGTTACACAGCTCCTAACATCTCAAATGCAGGCTTGTGAAGTTTGGCTTTGCACTTAGTGAAAAGTAGCTTGATAAATTGTTCCCCATACCAAATGTTATATTTTTAAGGACATATAGTTTGTACTGAGCCTTGAGTTAACTGCTAGGTGATCACTAGCAAATTGATACGCTTTGTCACTCTTTGAAGGAGCTCTCAATCTTCCCTGTATTCCTTGAGCTTTAGCTATTGTGTCAATTGTAATTGGAATTGGGTTTGCATCTTCAGGGACATCTACAGAAAAAGTGAAGTGCACACATTAATAAGCTTCATTTGAAGAACGTTAAATATCGTTCTGTTTACAGCTTAGATGATGGAAGAACACTTGAAGATTCAAGTGTGGTGGGCAGGAAATAAATAGTTTTAGTATTTTCAAGGTTGTTGTCTAGTTTTACTCCTTATTTCTGGGCACACATCCATACTAAAATTCTTCATTCTTTTGTTATTGTATGTTACTTCTGCATACCTTTTTATTTATGTTCGTTCACCGATTTAACCATGAACTGACCAAGAATTTATACTGTAAATCAGATACATTTTTTAATGTTTAAATGCTGTAAACCTGGAGAGAGCTCAATTACTGGGGGAATGGAGACTGAATTATTTTATGGTGCTGCACTTTAAGCAGCACCATACCGAATCTACCAAACACCTGTGTTTATAGCTTAGCATTGTAGCAGCTAGAATCTGTTTCCTTCAGTTACTGATATCATCTTCAGTTTTTTCGCCCATACTTTCTCCCCTTGGTAAAACCTCACTCCCTGCCTAGTAGTCCAGCCCTGATCCAGAAGGTGCCAAACTTCTTAAAGCAAGGCTGACCTTTATAAAGCAGATTTAAAACAGAAAGTGCTTGCAGATGATGCCTGCCAGTAGAAACTGAGCCATTCCTTGGCTAGTGGTCCTCTGTACCTCCTTCTGTGGTCATTTCTGTTTTCTGCAATTAGGCAGAACTCAGCAGAACAAATGCCATAAGAGACTTGCCTTGAAAGTCATGGTCCTGGGCGTATCCCTGGCCTGATACAGAGATGTAATGGCAGAACGCACGGGTTGGGCTGGACAATGGCAAGCAAGATCAGTTCTTAGTTTTTGTGTAGACAAACTTCTGTACCTCAGAGCAAACTTGGCTGTCGTATTCCTGAATAAGCAAGTTGATCTTAGTAGTCTTCTTCTAATGTTCCAATACTGATATATTAATATAATAGGAAATTATTTAATAGTTTATTTATCTTACTCTTGTCTCCCATCAAGTGGATCTAGAAACATAAGCTGACTTGCTTGCATCAGGCACTATCACTGCACAGTAGTTCTACTACAGAGTAGTAACTCTCTTCTCTGGGTCAAGAGAAGTGCTTTTTAGGAAAACTGAGCACTACATACTGAAACTTGTTTTTTCTCAGTTTGTAACTTTGGTATTTGTTTTTCCACATCACAGAGAGAGAACAGTAGAAATAACTTTTCTTTCTGCGTCTTGGAACAATTTTTTGATAAAAGAATTCTTGTCTCTGAGGACTGCAAACCTTTGCAACTCAGGAAGGTAGCAGTTGTTTTTCTTTTGACATGCTTCTCTCTTGCACTTCAGGAATCTTTCCAAAATGGTGGTTTAAGTGATAATCTCACAACACACAAATCTAGGGTTTAAATGCCATGTTTTCCACAAGTGAGCTGTTTGCTGGACTAGAAACTAAACAAAGTACCTTCTCATCTCCTTGAGAACGTATTACGGATCCACAGAACTGTAGGGGTTGGAAAGGGACCACTGGAGATAAGAGTCCAACCCTCCTGCTATAGCAGGTTGCATGTAGGTTGTGCAGGGAGGCATCCAGGCAGATCTTGAGTATCTCCAGAAAAGGAGATTCCTAGGGCTCTCTCAGCAGCTTTTCCTCATGTTCACATGGAACTTCCTGTGTTCCAGTTTGTACTTACTGCCTCTTGACCCGTTGCTGCACACCACCAGGAAAAGCCTGGCCCCATCCACTTGACACCAGCCCTCCAGATATTTATGGTCATGAGCAGTTTTCTTGCATGGAGGAACACAGATTACTTACGATCCAAACTGAGCACTGCTAAGACAGGACTGATGCTCACAGAAGCTGGACCCATGCAGTGGGTCAGATTGTTCTTTCCCTTGCTTATGTAGTGGCTTGCATGCTAGTGGCCAGCACTAACAGGAAACCACAGCTGCTCTTATTCATTGCACTGACAGCTGGCTGAAGAATTAAAATAAACCGAATAGGGTACAGGAAATGAAATGGCTGAATACAGATGACTCCATTGAAGAGTATCCCCATACAGTTACTATTTAAAATAACGAATCTTTGTAAACAGTTTTATCAGGTTCTATGGAAGGTACAAAATTGGTTAAGCAATTTTTTCATGTGTCTGATGACAGCTGTCTTCCTTCATAGGTTAGCATGAGGGCCTAGGTTAGTGAAAATAACCATTGTGCAAATATGAATAAGCTTGAATTCCTACCTGCTCAGTAGTTTGGAACTGATTCCGTGTTTGCTAGGCAGCACTTACTGTGGGGGTACAGCTATAAAATGGTTTTAAAACTTTTTAAAGCCTTTTCATGTTGGCTGACTGCACAGCAGGCCTGTTATCAATGAAACCAAATAAATCTGAGTTGGGAAACAGCCTACCTTTTGTTTGTGCTCACCCAAATTGCCCTGAGTCTTATCTGCTTCCTCAGTACAGAGAAATTTTAAGATCTTCTTTAGTTCCAGGGTAGATTCTGACTTTTACAGGCGTCTCGAAAAACTTTGTCGTACATTACTTCAAAAAGAATGCTTTTGGTCTGTTATTAGAATGCAGATGACCTGTTTTACTTGCTCAGTGGACTTGGAGTCAGATGAATCTGATGATTTTCTGTGTGGTGCTGCTTTGGCTGGTTCATGGAAGGAGCTTTTTTCAGTATTACAGAACTATCCTGTTTTCTGATTTTGGCTGCTTCTACCTATCACCATTTTTCCTTCTAACTTGACCCAAGTTCACATTAGTGACCTTCTTACTGTGTAAGGTGACATCTATTCATCTTACCCTTGCTGCATTTTTCTCATTGCAGCCATCTAGTGCTAAAGCTAATCTCAGCATCCAGTCACCAAACTGCTTCAGTTGTGCACGCAACCTTGTTTGAAACAACGTGCACAGATGCTGATAGCCTTGTCTGCAGCAGACCAGTTCAGTCCCTTGTGGTGGCTTGACTGCCACGACAGTTTACTCCCCTGCAGAAGTTGAAGAAATAAGAGATAGTAATGCAAGGCACCTTTACTTCAACTGTGTTGATCTAGGATTACTTTGGTGGCTTTACTATTTTGCTTGAAAGTTCTGAGGTCATGTCTTTGTCCCACTTGGTCTTAGAAGATAAGATACAGAAACGTGTCTTAGTATAATATAAAAGACAAAACAATACATAGACCATCAGCAACCTGAAATAAACTATGGAAACAGGTTTAATTTTCAAGGAATCTGAGGGTTAAACAGATGATAAAAAAGGTAATTAGCCTAACTTTGATAACACTTGCAGTTTTACAGCTAAAGCTTATATGAGTGCCCTATTTCTGTAGGTTTCTTTTTTCTTACTGTAGGATAACAAACTTTTAAATTAGTCCAGTAATGGATATATAGATAAACTGAAGAACAAAATAAATAAATAAATTAAACAACAGGATAGGGAACATGCAGCCTGTGCTTTTGCTGTCCTTTTCTAAACTAGTTAGAATTTTCCTTGAACCATTAGCATTGTTTTTTTGCCACTGATAACCTTGTAGCAGGCTATGCTTCCTTCTGGCTTTCAATCTTTCTAGTCTCTGTTTTCTCATGCAGTCATCTTGCACAGTTTGTGCAGTAGCCAGCTTTGTCCTTGATTTAAATAGTTGTTTTCCCTTGCTACTGTTGGCTCCTTGTCTATTTATAGAGAACGCTCTCAGCACTAGGCTTGCTGGATAAACACATGGGGGAGTGAGGAAGGGAAACCTCTCACGAGAGTTTCCCTCATGTTCTCTGGGTCATCCTGGCAGGTACTCTGTGCATCTGATTTGCGTGAATTGCATCAGCTCCATCTCATTAGGATCTAAACTCTTAGGCTCAGCATGGAGTTTACCTGCTTCCTGTCAGCACTGCAGAGGCTTACTGTTTTGTGGCTCCAATGGCACCTGAACCTGCCACAGCCAACCTGTTATTCCCAGCCTCTGCTTACACTGTGCTGACGGTATTAACATCAGTGTGGAAGCAGCATTGCTGCCTCTCTCTGTCAACCCTCACTGCGGCTGGATGGACGGCCTCATCCTTTAGGCAGTGCCGAGGTAGCTCTGTAGGTAAGATCCAACCTCCTAGCCCTATTCTGTCTGCATGCATTCAGGTAGGATGTGCCTGCCCAATGGTATACAACATTTGCTGTATTCACCTTTAGGAATGCAAGATCTTACTAGTGCCTCCAGGGGCTTGTTGTAATACAGTATCTTGGCTTTTCTTTGCACAGAATGAAATAAACATACGTGCGTGTATATTTACTCACATTTCAAGTAATAGAACAGCTTGTTAATAGTACACAAGGAGCTGTGTACCGCATTGTTTTGTCTGGTTGAGTACCTTAATGCTGACTGGAGAGATACTTCTGGGTAGATCAGAATGGTAGGAATCATCTCCCGTCCCAGGGCGTAGCTGGTTAATGCTGTACTAGAAGAAACAAATACTGTTATCTCCTCCCTTGGCAGTTAGTGAGATGAATTTAGAGATGAGTAATTCTTGCAGCTGATTGTTGTACAATATTCTTATTTTCCAGCACTGAATTACTCATCCTGCTTTGTTAAAGATTTGGAATTTCTTAGTCTTCCATAACTACTCATTTGTCATTGTACTGTTCAACATACTTTTCATATGTTTAAATAAGGTTGAGTAATTTCTTTATAGAAAAGACTAAAATGATTGTTTTTTGTCTTTAAGAAATATAGAAAAATATACTTGTTCTGAAGGAGCCTAAGGATTCTTTGGATGATCTGTTCCTACTCTATTGTGTATATATTATGCAGAAAGTGAAATTAGTACAATCCGGAGTCTTGTTTGCTTTCTTCCTAAACTTCATTTAAATGAAAATGATATTCTTCATCTAGAGATGTAGAACTAATGCATTGCAATAAATGCTGGGGTTGGTTTATGGGTTCTGTGGATTAGTTTGAACAAGGTGTGCATTCTTATTGAATCTCAGCCTTTGGGTGGCATCAGGTGAGCTGTTAACCCACATAGCCATTGCAGAACCCAGTGTTCCTGATTGGGAGAATAATGCAGCCATAGTGAGTCCTAAAAGGTTTCAGACAAGATCATAAAACTTGTTCAGCTGTCTGCTGTATATATAGTGGCTCAGCCCTGAAATACCTGCTGTGATGAGCAAGCATTTTGCAGGCAGAGGCAAGCAGAACGAATGCACCATCTGAACAGGAGTAGTGACCTGTAAAATACCCACTTAAGTTTCAAAGCTCAAATGATAATCACAACTAGAAGAGAACAGTAAAGTCAGCACAGGACAAAAGCCTCAGTTAGGCAAGAATAATTTGGACTGAGATACGAATCTGTTCTGTATTGTGGTGAAGCTGAGAGACTTGCTAAGATTAGCAAGACACTCAGTGCAGGAGCAGCAGCTTGCTGAGTGTTTTCCCTGGTTGCTATGGCAATACTTTAGTTTTGAGACTTGGCTTTGAGTGCTTCATGCTCGTTGGTGGTAAGAGTGTATGTTGGTACTATCGTTTGTCATCACTGCACTAGATGATCAGGAAACAGTGTCACCAACTTATTTTTTCTTTTTTTTTTTTTTTTTAAGCATGCAGTAGTACATTCAGACAGATTCTTAGGCATGATAGAAGAGCAGTTGTCATCCTGCAGAAGTTGATGGTTCTGTGTGTAACTTGTACTAAGCCAGCAAAACACATGCTCAGTGTGATGGAGCAGGCTGGAATCTGTAGAACATAAAATCTAGGAGGATGTGTAGCCTTTTTTTAGAACACAAATCTTAGAAGTGTGCCTTTTAGTACAGTCCTTGGTACAGACCTGCTGATTAAAATGCTAACAGACTACTATAATCACAGCATCCAAAATGCAGTCATACTGAGAACTACTGCTTTAACATTTGTTTCAGAAAGTACTGTACTTTGAGAGCTTTGCTACCTCTTTTCCCAAAAGTGAAATTGCATCTATAACATCTAAGAATCTAAGCTTATATTGCAAGCAAATTTCCCTTTGACCAAAACAAGCTCTGAGCTCTGCACAGGAGGTAATCGTGAGAACTGTATCTCCACAATACAGATCAAAAAATGGAAGCTTTAAAAGCTGAGACAATACAAAGCCTGACCTTTCTGCTGACCAGCAATGAAACAACACTAAAATGAAGATATTTCCTCATATGGAATATCTTGCGCATAGAAAAACAAACTCAGGCTTAGCATGCTGTTTAACTTCTTGGGGTGGGGCAAGGAAGGAGAATTCTTAACTAGAACAAGTATCTGTATGTTTTTGCAGTGAAAAGTATTTTCCATGGCAGTGACTCATGCTGTAACTGGAGGCTTTCTGCAAACTTTGCTGTCTGGCTAGCTTGCTGTGAGAGTCCCAAGTTTCCAGAGACTTACTGTGTGGAACATACAAGGGTTCAAAAACCAATGAAGCTTCGTAGGGGTTACTTTCACTGCTTGTGTATTAAGAATCTTGAAAAGAAACAAAAAAAGAACCACAAAAACGTACCACAATTCTTTATGTGTATAAATGGTCCATTTTTAGAATCAGGCTATTGAATGCATAGCAACACTGCCAAAAGAGCCATACAAATGAATGGCAATGCTCTCCTCCTGCCAAATTAGGAAGCAGTCAAAGCTGTCCAACTGAATTCCACTCACATCTAGATGAAACAGAAATTAAGTCTTTTATCTTTGTGCATCCCCTTGCATTTGGAATGTACAGTATTCTCAGATGCCTGGTTCTCATCAGTCTTACCAGCATAGCACAGAGAACTTCCCTATCAAGAGGTGGGCCTGCTGCAGAAGAGTGACAGCTTCTGCAAATTAGTAACCAGCCAGGACACAAAACAGAATGAACTACTGGCACATCTTAGATGTTATCCACCCATGCCACAGAGGGCAGGAACTTCCTGTCAGGGAACCTGAAATCCACACTGTGAGCCATACCCAGCACCATAATTAATAAAACGTTTCAATGGGTAAAGTGAAGTTGGTTCAAGTCAGATTTCACTAGTCTCTCATTTACAACAGTAAACCATGCAACGCACCATTTTAAATTAAAACTGCTTAAAGCTAGCTTCTGCTGAAGATATAAAGTTGCCCAGAAAAGGATAATTTCAGCCTCGATCTAAAATTTGTCCCTATTCTGGGGTACGTATATGGGTGACAGGTAAGTATCTCAGCTGAAAGCTCATCAATGCTTTGTTAGCCTTGGGGCTTTTTCCCTAGTTCACTTGCTATAAAAGTTTAATGTTTGTTACAATAAAGTTTACAGCAACCTGTGACTGTACTGCAATGTTGCTGGAGATTCTGCTTGAGTCTTCAGTCAGACTACTCTTTGTTCAACTATTCATACTGCATCTTCCATATGAAGTGTGAGGGAGCTAATTCCTCCATTTATATTTTGGTTCCCTGTTACAACTGTACAGAACAACTGTCCTGAACTATTTAACCTCCCTTCTGCTTCCCATATCTGAATAAACAACACACAGGGTGCCTGCAGGAGTAGTACTGGCATCTATCTGGCAGAACAGCTTTGTGTACGCAACCTGGTGAATTATGAGTAACTATGTGGGTTGAATCAATACAGTGTCCTGGTTCTGCTGGGGCTGGAGGATCAGAGTTCACTCCTGCTCAGCAGGGTTTTTGGGACTTCGCTGGCTGCAGCAGTGCTCTGGAGGCCTTCCCCAGAGCATACCTGCAGGGCCAGGAGGGACCACCATCCCCAGGCAGGACAGTCAATGATATTGTTGGGTTTGCTCTTGCTCAGGGCTCCACAAAAGGTTAACTGCTCCTCTGAAAGATAGAGTAAGACCTGCTAGAAAAGCATGTTTTGTCTTCAGCTGTTGGGCTGGACTGTAATAGATCCCACATTTCAAAGATTCATTTCTCTGAGATAAGTTCTTGAAAGCCCAGAGGTAGATGTAAAGGTATTACTTAAGTCAAAAACTAGTTAATTTGCCTTTGGAGGCCACCCTTCCCCCATATACACACAATTTAAATTCTGTTCTGTGGAGGACTGGGCCTTTCTTTTCCCAGTTGAACAGGCATAAGAAAACAGAGCTTGGCCCTTCGTTTTGAGCAGCACTCAGTTCCTCTGAAACCGGGATGGTTTCCAGATCATTCAGGCCTGGCTTTCATAGTGGCACAGTGCTTTAGTCTGGATAATGTATGCTGGCCTTTTTCACTCCTAAGGACCTGAACATGGTCTTCTCTTTACATAATAAGGAATTAGTGATGCCTTGTCCTAGCATCTAAAGGACACTCTGTGCCTGCTACAATCCACCGTGAAACTTGGCACAACCTACTGCCAAGGATTTGGGAAGTGGAGGGAAGAGAGAATAAATCCTCCAGAGTTCTGTTGTCTCATTAGTGATGTAGGAGAAACTTGGATAGAGGCTCACACATAGTTAGAGGGTTGGGCTTTTCTTGCGTGTTTGTTGGGCATTGTATTGTTCTTAAGTATGATCTTTAAGCTTCTGGGTATACGCATTCTATCAGTTTGGCTAAAAAATATTTAGTTACGCAACTACTGCCAGAATGCACACATCTTAACACCAAATTCAATCAATCTACTGGGCAGCTACAACCCATTTTTAGAAGATGTGCAGGAGTCAGGCAGGTGACAGACCTCCCTGCCCTTGCGTAACCATTTCCTGTTAAGTTCTGAAAAAGTTTAAAGGCTGTGATCTCTTTTTTTTTTTTTGCACCCTCAGTGCTGTCAGACCACAGCAATTTGTTAGAATTTGCATTGAGACCATTTGTCAGCACACGCTGCTGGATGACTAAGAACAGGAAACGCAAGCAAGGGCAGCCTTCCACACACTGTGCAGTGGGTGGCCTGGTCTCACATGGGCCAGCTAGGATAGAGTTATTCCATCAGAATTTTTTGAACAGATTTGAATTAGAGGAGTGGCTTGCAGCTTTCTGTTACTTGACAGCACCTAGCAGTCAGAGCTCTGATGCTGCATGTGGTTTTGTTGGACTACAGCCAACAGCTGGCAACTTGGGAGGAGCTTGCATTACTCTAACAAGGTCTTGATTTTACCATGTACTGATAAGTTACATTCAGGTACACAGCTGATCTTGTATAAACAATGAATGAAGTTCAAAGCTAAAGATCTTATGGAATGCTGATGAGCCTTATCAGCCTCTCAAGAACCACTCTAGGTTATCTATTAGCCTGGTTTGTCTTCCTCTCAGGGAAGATTGCTACTGTTCAACTTCTTAGCAGAATTGATGAAGTCTTGAATTCTAGCTAAAGAATGGATAGATATGTAAGTGGGAGAATGGGAGATCATTCTAAAGCTAGTACGTTGATAAATACAGGTCTGGGGTAAACCTTCCTAATTTATAAATACCTCTGAATTTGTTCAGTGAATTTTTTTTTCTCCTGTCTTTTGCAGGTATTCGTTACAGTTTGGATGTTAGTGTGGATGAAGTGAAAGCCTTAGCATCTCTAATGACATACAAATGCGCTGTGGTTGGTAAGTGATGATTTTTCAAGCAGAGATACAACCTTCAATTGCTATCAGCACTGATATAATATACAGAAAAGCATCTGAAGGATTAAGTTTTAGACAGTAACCTGATTAAAATCTTCAGCAAGTTAGGAAACAAAAAAATTCAGGGACCAAAACAGATTGCATTTATTCCCTCTGTTGTTACTGCGGACACCTGAGCCTGAATAAAGTTGCAACTTCATTTGGAAAGTCCAAATTCTGGTAGCTACTCCCCTGTAAAAGTAGCGTTTCTTGAACACAAATGTGTAACAAACTTATTATTAGGCTGCTAATTTTAGGGGAACAGATACGGGCTGTAAAGGATTCAGACAGGGAAACTGTGGAGATGAAAGAAGGATAAACTCACTTCACGGTTTATAAGTACAGCTCACAAATGACTGCTAAAGTGTAGGGAAGGTTGAAGAGAATCTGTACATTATCTGATTGTAAACAATATCTCCTTGAGCATAGAGGTGCATCTCTGAGGACTTCTAAATTTGAGAAGAAACAGTAAAATATAAGCAGTAGCACCTTGCAGAAATGAGCACAAAACCTTGCAGCATGGAAAAACCTAATAATGAGCTTTGGAATTTGAAAGAGCAATTTCAAGCTGCTCATGAAAGGTTTCCTGTTTTAATAGGACCCAGATCAGATTATGACTTACACTTCTGAAGACCGAAATGTGGCAAAAACTCAATTCTCATCAGAAAAAAAAAACAAAAACAAAAAAAAAAACTTACTTGCTCACACATTACTGATGTGCTCTGCCTTTACTGTCAAAAAAATAAAATTATTTTCCTTCGCATTCCTGTAGATGTGCCATTTGGTGGAGCAAAGGCTGGTGTGAAGATCAATCCCAAGAACTACACAGTAAGCTTAATCATAGATTAAAAAAGTTACCTGCAGTACTGAAGCCTGCCAGCTTCAGTACTTCAGCTCCTACTGGCTCTAAGGGTATTACTGACAACTTGAGACTTCCTGCCACTTCTGCCTCAGTAGAATTTGAGTTTAGCTTGTGCTTGCAATAGGTACAAAACAGATCTGTGTTTCAAAGGTTAAATCCTTCAGTTAGTTGTTACTTTTTTTCTTGAAGTAAGAAGACTACAAGTAATTTGGAACCCGATGATTATCTTCTTTTTAAAGTTGACATTGTTACTAAAGGCTCACATTTGTTTCTAGAAAAGAAGTTAGCGTTTCTGATCATATTGACAAGTAGTTTTGTGCTTCATTAAACCTTTTAACATATTGTTCCAGTGTAACTAACTTGTCTTATAAAAAGCTTAGTGCAGGCTTGCCTTCTTTCCCCATTTAAAATAACTTACATATGATTATTTTCTAACTAGATACCAGATATTCTAAGCTCAAAACTCTGTAAGGATTTATGCAAAGTAATTAAACTGTGTTGATTATGTAACGTAACCCCCAGGCTGGCTATTGCTGTCGCTAGGTATAAATCTCTCACATAGGCTATCAGATGTGTGGTGGAAATCTCTGCACAGGTGGTTCTTCCTGTGCTGTGCTCCTGACTTGTCAAGGATCAGAATGTACAGAAAGAAAGTCAAACATTTCCTTGTACTGTCTGAATACCAAGGGTATGTTAGGGAATGGCATATAAACTATATAAGCGTATGAATCATCCTTCAAAAAAAACTGTATTTTTGTACTTGGAAATAAGTTCTAGCAAGTAGTTATGAACACTAATGATTTCTTGTAATGTTGCATTTTCTCTATAGGACAATGAATTGGAGAAGATCACAAGAAGGTTTACCATGGAGCTGGCAAAAAAAGGTTTCATAGGTATGTTGCATACAGTTTTTACTGTAAAGATTTAGAATTCTGGTTTACTGTTGATTAATGTTATCCACTAAACAATACGCTTAAAATAATTGTTTGAGATCTGTAACTAATTTTTATATAACAGTTCCAGCAAAATGCTGCCAAGAACTGAGTCACTGCAATTTAATTGTAAAGGGAACTGTGTCTTAACTTCTCCTTGTGAGCTGTTTTCTGCTCTGAAAAGCCACAAGAGCTGAGCTCACAGGATCTGAAATTACTCATGTTTCTCTTAGAAACCCTCTATAAAATTTGTGACCAAACCTGTTGCAATGCTATTTTCTGGTATCAAGCTGTTTTGCTGTAACTGTAGTCTCAGTTGAAGCTTTTGGCACACATCTGAGGAAACAGAGGAAGGAAGTGGAAGATCCACCCCAGAGAAAGTTGATGACTTCACCCATGACAACCACAGGCTGCAGGGGAAGCACAGACAAGAAGTATAGGTGCCTGTTGTAACAGAACCTATGGCTGTTGCTATGTAGTTTTCACAAGCCTCTTCCAAATACTTAACAAAACAACCCTGTAGAAGCAGAGTTGGATTTAAGATCCTGCTGAGTGAGACTGACCTTAAATAGTTGGTAAATGCTAAGTTTAGTTACCTAGAAAAAACAGAACTTGCCTTTATTGCAGCAGATGTGTGAAAGTTCTCTCAAAAGCCTAAGAAAGATGTGATGTCACTTGAAAGATAGGACAGAAGTCAAATGTGTGTGCTACAGTGCAATGGCTAGCAGTCATCTATCTTCAATTTTTAAATAAAAAATTGAAACTCAGCCAGATGCAAAAAGAAAACTAATCCAAACAACAAAAAATTAACAGCAGAGTATATAGAAATCATACCTAAATTCTGCCCTTCTTTAATGATTGTCACTGCAACAAAAGTAAAACCGCTTTGATGGATTATTTTACTGAGTTGTGACAAACTCAATTTTACTTGTGTGAAAGGTTGATGGTTCTGACAGTACTGTACAAAATGATACAACACTTAAAACTGAACTGAATCCAGAAGAATCAGTATCAGAATTCAGAAGAATCAGTTCCTTGATAACAAACAGAGGATTAACCAGGAAAACAGCTCTCCTCTGCCAAGCCCTGTTCAATTCCCAGGGGACTAATGTTTGAAGGTAACTACTGTGGGATCCTTAAAAGCTGTTTTCACTGTTACCAACAGGTCCTGGAGTTGATGTGCCTGCTCCTGATATGAGCACAGGGGAGAGGGAGATGTCCTGGATTGCTGACACTTATGCCAGTACAATAGGACACTATGTAAGTTTTGAGCAGGGGCTTTGAAGAATGAAAGCCTTCTTAGCCTTTGCAGAAATACTTATATCTTGAAATTTATTACCATGATGCTTAACCATATAGTTTTATTTGATTGTGTGGATATAAAGGTTTTTAGGGCACAGTTGAGGAAAGACAACTTTAAAAGCTAATGCTTTTTATATTTGGCTTAAATTAAGCTTGTTTGTAACTAATTGTGGCTGTTCAGCAAAAATATACTGTTCCTAAAGGTCTAATTCTGTGCTTTTGTTACTTTTTTCTACTATTTGCTCCTACTTTGTCATTGATACTATTAATTACCAACTTAAATTTACTAAATATTGGTTTTGTAATAGTGGCTATAGTCTTAGAAATACTTAAATATTTCACTTCAGACTACTCAACTTAGAAGCATTATTAAATAAAAGCTTTGAGCCTCCAGACCACGTAAAAAAGTTCTCACTTATTAGTACAACATTAAAACAAACCCACATTATTTGACCTTTATGTTGTTCTTTATGTTCCTTTATTTGTACCTGTTTTGACTGTACAAAAAACTATGATTGTTTACTAGGAAAACCTTATATTTTTGACAGTTTGGGCAAAAGAAATTGTGGACACCTTATTTCTTAAGACTGTACTGTTATGTTATCCAATCTTTCTTGCCTGTTTTTTATTTTTTGCTATTTCAGCAGGTCATACTTTCCTAAGGAGTCTTGCCACAGCTTCATATTAGGGTGTAAATATGCTTAGCTACTGCATGCTTGCCTAACCCAGTGCCTTTTGAATTGTAAATATGCTTTATTTTCACTTTTTCTGGTTATTTCAAACAGTTTATCAGAAGTACAGCAGGGTATATGCCCCCATTAACAAGGTTTTAGAGCTACCTGACACATTTTTTCCTCATTTATCTGTACAAGACAAGCCTGCCTTTCCTGAGAGAGCAGTCCCCTGGCAGAATGCTAGCCTGTGTTGTCTTGTATCCCTTTAACAGCAGGAGGAGATTACATGGCTTATTCTAGATCTGAAATACAGTATACAATATCTTGTAGGAGGGAAAAAGAAAACATTGAGGAGTAAGCTGTAGCTTGCTTGTTAGTCAAGTTCAATAGCACGTGCAGAGAGCTGTTAGGGTCTGAAACGTTACTTGATTTTTGTTACTCATGTATCTAAGTGTTTTAAATAAAATTTTAGAACTGATAAAGAGCTGGAAGATCTCAGAAAAACTTAAAGGTGCAAAGCAACAGCTTGCCCCCGGTTCTAACTTAGCATTCCAACATTTAAGGAAACCACTGTGTCTAGGCTTTCTGTTTTAACATTTAACTTACTGCACTGATGTGAATATTCCACTTCAATGCAATGTCATTACTCTATTGAGAGTGACATGGAAGGCTTTCAGCACACAGCTGGTTTTGTTAATGGTCAATTTACCCACTGTTTTGTACAGGAAAGTATTTTAAATGTTGAATATTACACACTGACCAAAGAAAAGAATTTTAAATAGCTGTATTTCTTATTCTTTCCACTTAGTCACATGAGCTTGTTGCATAGTCCTATGCATGCATGTATCACTGCAAAAAGCCACTGCTAAGGATGAAATTACGATTTGATTTATGCTACAACAGCTCTTTATTCCTAGTCTCTCCTTGAATGGCAGTGTCTTACTTTTGACTGAAAACAACTGAGAGGATTTAAATGTTTTGGTTTTTTTTTCCTGACAAATTAAAATTTAATTAAAAAGGAAAAGTTGAATCAAGTTTATTTCATTTTCTTAGGTTGATTCTGCATAGCAAAGAAAACAATAGCTATAGTGAGACTTGTAGGCTGTTGTGGAGAATGGCCAGGTGTAAAGAAAGAAGGCAACACTTCTGGCAAAGCTGCAAGAAGTAATTTATGACAAGTAGTTTGTAGAGTTACTTCGAAGATATTCCAGTTTGATTGAGACAGCAGGAACTGAAGTTGTGAGTGAACAACTATGAAATAGATGAAAGTGACCATGGGGGAAGGAGGAAAGCAGGCTTAAGAGACAAAAATGGCTAGTGAACAAAATTGAAACTAACTGTAACTCAGAAAGATGAAAGCTATGCAAAGGACTGCGTTCACTGAAGTGGAAAGATCACTCTAGTGAGTGGAAACTATCTAATAAATCCACAGACTTGATGAGTCAGTGTTTGCACAGGATGTGTTCATGGAGCTTGAAGTGGAAAGGAAAGGTAAAATAAAATAATTAGGGAGAGTCTGTTTGAAACTTAACATATGATGTCAGAAAGTTGGAGAAGCAAGAACACTACTGCATCAGGGCAAAGGGTTAAGATACAAGCAAAAGTTCAGAATATCTGCACTTCACCAGCTAAGTTCAGAGACTAATGCAGAAGTCTTTAAATCCAGAAAAAAAAAACAAAACAATGCAACATTGTACAAGCTCCTTATTAAAAGAATCATGGAATGGCTTGAGTTGGAAGGAACCTCAAAGATCATCTTATTCTGACCCTGCTGCAGGCGGGATTGCAACAACTGAATCAGGCACCAGATAGGTCACCCAGGGTTTCATCCAACTCGGCCTTAAACACCTCCAGGGATGGCATGCCCACAGCTCCACTGGGCAACCTGTTCCAGAACCCTACCAACCTCCAAGTGAAAAATTTCCCTCTGACATCAAACCTAAATCACCCCTCTTTTAAAACTTCCCCTTTGTACTATCACTATCTACCTGTGTAAAAAATTATTTTCCCTCCTTATAAGTTCCTTTTAAGTACTGGAAGGCTTTCTCCAGGTTGAAGAAAAGCTATGGACATTATTTCTGCCCTGAGGTGTGCTAATTTTCCACATACTGCCATTCCATCTCCACCCCCCCAGCCCCAAACTGACTTCCTTTAAAAAAATCAAAGTTTTCAGGAATTTAACATCAAATGTTTTGCATATATGGCTTTAAGAAGACTGGAACCTACCCTCAGCTTATGCTGTGTTTTCTTGCCAAAACGTGCAAGTCTTTAACTACCACGTTAACTGTTCCAGAAAATCCATACCAAGTTTCCAGATCACTGAACTGGCTAAAGTTCTTGATTAAATTCATCCTTTCCACTCTTACGTACTTCCTGTCCCAGAAGTCTGTCTGATACAACACGTGAAGGGACTTAATACATTCCCATGTATGATGAAAGACTATGATTTGAGTCTTATTCCTGCTTTGTGAATGCATGTAGGCAAAAAGTGTATTTTCAAGCAGAAGAACAGTTAAAAAACATCTTAATACTTCTGAACACTGTGCCAATTCATTCACTTGCAAATCACTACCACAAATCTCACTTAAAGGGGATGTGCCACCAGAGGGAGCAGACTGCTTAACAAGAGAAATGCAGCTATGTTTTGGGAAAGTGAATTAGTAAATTTATGTCAAGTCCAACATTGCTTTCAAAAAGGGGCTGTTAAATGCTGTGGTTAACTCACTACCATTTTCAAACAAAAAATAGTTCTAGCTTCCGTTATGGCTCTAGTTGTTTCCTACCACTTTGCCACCACTTTTATCTGCTCCTTTCCTTCCGCTCACCATGCATCTTGCACTCAGGCCACTGGCATGCAAATGTATTTGGCACAGGTATTGGAAGGGAGCCTCCCAATGTCTGTGCTGCTGGCAAATGAGAAACCCATCCGACTGCTGGCAGACTCATTTCTGTAGACTCCCTTTCATCCCTGCTCTCTGACTCACAATGGGTGCCAAAGCACTGTCTGACCATGCCTTGAGGGTGTGGGAGCATGGGAACTGGTCGTGACAGAAGAGCAAGGCTCAGCAGCGTGTCATTTAGTAGAAGTTTTTTCAAATTACTAATTTCAACTGAAAAAGTCATTCTGGTTTTAAATAGTCTACATTTTCCTGGCTGACTGTCTAGCACATGAAAGCAAGAAAGTATCTTACTTTCCTGTATGATCTTCATACTATATAATTTGACCTCTGAGGAAAATCTGTCTGTATTCTTACAACAGGAAGCTATTGGACATGTAGTTCCTAAACTGAATTTGTTATAAAGGAATGCTAAACACTGCTTGTAAATGTTTAACCAGCTTTAGCTGGGTCTACTCCAGGAGTACATCTAAGCCCTTTAAAAGACTGAAATGTCAAGAATTGTGAGAAGTCTGTCTGTAATAGGAGTGAATATTGAGAAACGTATCTCAAAGCTTTTTGATTTATTAAAGATCTGCTCTGTGCTAACAGTGCAATGTGACATCACTATAACTTCAATTTTACATTAACATATGTACTCTAATGCAACAGAAAATGTGAAGAACATGTCCAGAAATGTAACTTCCCTGACACCTGCAAGAGTACTTCTGAGAAGCTGTTCACACAAGCTGAGGAAAGAAACTAACCAACTTACAAACTAGATGTACATACACTGTATTATGTTCCAACTCTCACAATACCTGTTTTCCCTTATCCCTGAGGTGCACAAAGTTTCCCATTCCAACTATTATCCAACTACTTCAGTAACTCACAAGTCCTTCACTATTTTACAGGATATTAATGCACACGCATGCGTAACTGGTAAACCCATCAGCCAGGGTGGGATCCACGGACGAATATCTGCAACTGGTCGTGGTCTCTTCCATGGAATTGAAAATTTTATCAATGAAGCATCATATATGAGTATACTAGGAATGACTCCTGGATTTGGAGATAAAACATTTGCTGTTCAGGTAATTTTTTTCTTTCAACAGCAGGAAAATGCAATGAAGAAACTTCCAACAGAGCTACTCTTAAAAAAGGCTGTAGCAATAAAGCCTGTTAGGGTTTTATGACTAAGTTAACCTTTACTCCCAAAGTTTAGAAATACTTTTCAAGCAACACAGGTGCCCTTTAATTTGGACTGTTTTATAAGAACAGAACTTATAATTGCACTCTCTGGGCATAAAGCCAAAGCTCCAGTCTATACGAACATCAACTGCAAAGAACAAAGTGAAACACTATTAAGCAGTTCCATGCACTACGACACTGTATGCTTTTAAATGAGCTGTGACACTGTTTCTGCCTACATTACATTTATTGTAATAAAAATAAATAAATAAATAAAAATAAAAAATAAGGGATAGAAGGAAGTTCTGTTATACTGTGGAATGAATAGTTGGAAAAGTAAAAAACCAACACATTTCCCTAAATTGTTTTTAGGGTTGAATATTCATCTAGTCCAAACTTGGAATTGTTGTACAAAAATCTATAAACCCCTCTTAAGACCATACCAGTTACAAGATGCATAGTTGTAATCTTCTCACGTTGATAAAATACCATTTTGAACCTTTCATAGTAACATTAACACTTCCCTTCTCTTTATCCATTATAAAGAGCACAATTTTGCACTGCCAGCTAAAATACTTCATTCAGACTAGTAACATGTGAATTCCTTCCATCTTTCCTACACACATTATCAAATGTGAATGTATGCCAACAGATAAGGAGCTATTTACAGCATCCCAAATGTATATAAATCATACCAGTAATAATCATTTTAAGCTGAAGGGTTGACTACTTTTTCCTCTTTTCACTTTCAGGGATTCGGTAATGTGGGCTTGCATTCTATGAGATACTTGCACCGTTTTGGAGCAAAATGTGTTGCTGTTGGAGAATTTAATGGTTCTATCTACAATCCTGATGGGATTGACCCAAAGGAACTAGAAGACTACAAATTGGTATGAAACTTAGCTAGGCAGAAATAGTTCCAGTTGTGCTAGCTCTGCAAGTGCATAGGATGACTATAGGCTGATACAAGTATACATACATTGCTCTGAAAGTAATGCATCATATAACACCTTGACATTTTCTGCAAAAGTAAGCTGAAGGCAATCCAGGAGACTCCTGGAATGTATCTAAAGTAACTTCCTGAACCATGTAATAGACAGCTCTACCAGGGTAGATGCAACGCTAGACCTGTTACTCATGAATACAAGTGAACTGATCAGTGATATCAGGGTTGGAGGCTGTCTGGGCTGCAGTGACCATGTAATGGAGGAGTTCACGCTGCTGAGAAATATCAGACAGGCAGAATAAAATCAGGAAGCTTAATTTTAGAAAAAGCAGCTTCCAGCTCTCCAGGTTAGTCAACAAAATTCCCTGGGAGTTTGTCCTCAAGGACACAGATGCAGAGCAGAGCTGACAGATCACAGAATGGCAAACATCAAAATATCAAGTCCAAACCCCCCTGCTAAAGCAGGCAGCCTACAATAAGGTGGGCCTCCATATGGGTCTTGAATAGCTCCATAGAAGGCGGCTCCACAACCTCCCTGGGCAGTATGTTTCAGTGCTCCATCACTCTCACATACAGAAGTTCTTCCATAAGTATAGAACTTCCTAAGCTCAAGTTTTAGGCCATTACTCTTTGTCCTTGATATTTAAGGAGACTTCCTGTACAGCACAAGAGGTCTCCATCCGCTGATGTAGGATGTCAGAAAAAGAAGGCAAGAGACTGGCTTGGACTTCAGTAAGGCCTTAGACATGGTCTCCCATAACACCCTTCTCTCCAAATGGAAAAGATATGGATTTGATGAGTGGACAGTTTAGTGGACAAGGAACTGGTTATGAGGTCATGCCCAGAGAGTGGTGGTCAATGGCTTAATGTCTGGATGAAGATAGTGACAAGTGATATCCCTCAGGAGTTCTTCAGCACCTTCATCAGTGACATCAACAGTGGATCAAGTGCACCTTCAGCAAACTTGTAGATGGCTTCAAGCTTTGTGGCACAGCCAACAAACCTGAGGGATGGGATGCCATTCAGACAGACCCAGTTCATTGCAGGGGAGTTGGACTAGATGACTTTCAAGGGTTGCTTCCAACTGAAACAATTTTATGACTTGACTTAGAGTTCCTAAGGTGCTTATTTCATGTGTCTTCTTTTAGATAGGGAGCATTTGAAGGTCTTCTTCACCCCCCTTTCTCAGAAAGCTGAAAAGACTCTCTCATTAAAGAAAGGCTGTCACTGTAGTACTGAATTTTCACAACTGGCACTTCTGAATTGTGATGCAAAAAGTATTCAAAAAAGATTTTTCCTGCCTTGTATTTTAAGAGTTGAGAGGAACTGTATTTTGTTTTTAAAGTATTCCAGAGCCCAGGCATTTATCAGTAACCTTGGCCAGGGAGCAATTATGTCTTGATCATAATGGTCTGAGGTACAGGACCCATAGATAAAACAGAAAAGGCAGGCTAAGTAAAGATAATACGTATCATCCCTGTCCTTTCTAGAGTTGTTGCTTCTTCCTCTCTCTCTTTTTTTTTTTTTTTTTTTTTTATTATTAAAAGAAGGGAAGAAAGTAAATTGAGTACATGCACTCAAGCCACCCTGGTTTGTTTCCTTCCAACAGCAACATGGGACAATCATGGGCTTCCCTAAAGCACAGAAGCTCGAGGGCAGCATTTTGGAAATAGACTGCGACATTCTCATCCCTGCTGCAAGCGAAAAGCAGTTGACTAAGGCCAATGCTCACAAGGTCAAAGCAAAAGTAAGTTGGAGAATGCAAATGAAAAAAATAGAGAAAGACAGTTTAAATACTAGTATTCAATAATAATAAAGACAGAAACATACACCTGTCGAGTTAGCAATTACTCTGTTGTGATCCCTTTTAGATTATTGCTGAAGGTGCCAATGGACCTACAACTCCTGAAGCTGACAAAATCTTCTTGGAGAGGAATATCATGGTTATTCCTGTAAGACTCTATTATGACCTTTAATTTTCATTAGTGAGTAGAATTTTCAGTGAACTATGAACAACTGATGTCTGGGAAATAAGCGTTAGTGTTGCTTAAGATTTGTAATAATTACTGGAAGAGACTTCATTACAACTATAAGTGAAATATATGAAAGTTACACATTCAGAAAAGAGAACTACCCACAGTTATTGCTTAAATCTGTAGTTTGGCTTGTTTGTCTATTGCTTGAAATTTGGTCACCAAAGTAGTCCACTGATCAAAGAAAGAAGGCCAAGTTAACTCACTGGCCAGTCAGTAAAACTTGATCTATGGGTGGAACTTGAACAGAATTGTTTCTTGCAGATTGTATGAAGTAAATGTTGCTTAGAGTAGTAATTTGGAAGAATGAGATCTAGAAGTATGATGACATCCTCTTCCCCAGAGAAAGGGAGTGTCCTGATCAGGTGGTATACCTAAAAGGCATGGCTGCTCTATCTTAACTCATTGACTTAGGCTAAGAACATATTATTTTCTATTAAATAATTACGCTAAAATAAAAGCACACAAGAAGAGTTGAAATTCATATATTCTAAAGTCCTCCTTTAATCAGTAAAAGTAATCCCTAGATATCAGAAAAGATACACTTTGTCATGTAGGAATAACAATAGGATTGTCTTCTATACCACAGTTTAATATTTTTTAAATCATACTTTCTTTTCCTTAGTGGGATAGAACTGCCTTCGTCAAATGGTCACGTTTCTGTACACTTACTGTTTCTTTGCAGGACCTTTACCTGAATGCTGGTGGTGTAACAGTATCCTATTTTGAGTGGCTGAAAAACTTGAATCACGTCAGCTATGGCCGCTTGACTTTTAAATATGAAAGGGATTCAAACTACCACTTGCTCAGTAAGTGCTCAGTTCTACTTTCACTCACTGTTTAATTGGTAGAATGGGATGCCAAAAAGAAAACTAGGGGAAATGAATATAAAGCTATTTCAAATTCACTTTAGTTTCCTCTAAGTCTATTGTTACTGCATCCTGAAGAGCAAGAAGGATTTAATAGGGCAACACATGACTGAGAATTAAATGCATACATTCTCAGGTATGTTTTAATCTATAAAGTAATGGCTTTCCTCAGTTTTTTGAAGATAATGAACGTTGTGAACTTGTCAACTCTTTATTACTTCTTTAAGCATCTTTCAGTCAGATATATGAAAAGTATTTGAAGTTTGAGTGACTTGGTGAAAGATGCATCAACTCAAAAATACCAGAACACTTACATTTCCTAAGCAGAAGGCCTGCTAAAATTGTGCATGAGCTTTTTTCTCAGTGGTAGGAGACTGATTCATTGCTTTAACTTAGATATTTTTTCTAATGCTTTCTATCAAGTCAGCAATGTTAAAACACATTGCTTTGTCAGCTGATTGAGTTTAGTGAGATATGATAAATAAACTCAGTGTCTTGCTATATGAAGTCCTAGAGGAATATTATTACTAATACTGAAATAGCACCTATAAAAAAACAGAAAACCAACATCTCCCCTGGTTTCTAGGAAACAAAATTAAGACCCTTCTCTCAGCCCTGCTCCCAGAGTCTGCATTTCATGCCATAAAATGCTGGAAGACATGGAGACAAATCCTTTTGTTAGTTGTCCTTTCCTCATCCATGACATTGCCTCTACCTTTTTCCTTTGTAGTGTCTGTCCAGGAAAGCTTGGAGAGAAAATTTGGGAAACATGGAGGAACTATTCCAGTTGTGCCTACAGCAGAATTTCAAGATAGGATATCAGTAAGTAATTGCTGTGTTTGCCATACATAGCAGTATCCTGATATCACAAGTGCAATGAAAGTTGTTCCTTTGTATCTGTAACCAAGGTTTTGCCCCAGGGCAGTAGTGCAATTACCTAGATGACCAAACACTTAAAGGAAGCAAGTGATCTGAACTACTTAAGAAAACAGAAAGTAACCATTTTTTCCTTTTATTTGACCACATGCAGAGTATCTCCAATAGTGTTAAAAAGCTATAATTCTAATACAAACTCATTTTGTTTGTTCTACTCATGAAGAAGCAGGATTAATTCTGACAGATCCTTGGCAATGCCAGGTGAAATATTGGTAGGTAGGCCAATAGTCATATACTGAAAAAAAGAATGGAACTCACTCAGCTGGTGAAAGGCAACTCTGGTTATGCAGCATTCCTTCTCAGGAACCAGCCTAGGTCCCAGAGATCCTCTCCCTACAGGGGCTGGCCCTTACATGAGCCCAGAAAGACTCCACCCATTCTGGTCACACGTGGAACACAAGTGCCAACAATCTGTCCATGCTACCTGGGCCAGCCAGACTACTTCACCAGGTGCTCAATCACCAGTTCATGACCTAACAGTTCATATCTACTACTGTGTTTGTATCTGTTTTGTAGTGTTAGATGGGTATTTAAAGTACTACCTTGTTTTCAGAGATAATTTTCTCCATAGTGGCTGTTATGGTGCTGTGATTTAGTGTTGATAACAGTGATGTTGTAGTTGTTAGTGAGTAGTGCTTACACACACCCACTTCTGGAAAAGTATGGGTATTCCTGCTGGCTAACCTGACAAATACATAGATTCTATGATCTCTTCAATCCCTGGGTATCAAAGTGTAAAGCTTACATGTGAGAAATACTGCTTCAAACACAATCAGAAATTGTTTGGAAGTCTTGTTCTTACAGTTTACCCGGGTTTTCTAACAGCATTCAGCAAGATCAGTGGTGGGGCACTGGCACAGGTTACCCAGAGAAACTGGATGCCCCATCTCTGGAGGTGTTCAAGGCTAAGTTGGATCAGGCCCTGGTCTAGTTGTTGGCAACCCTCCCTGTGGCAGTGCGGATGGAGCTAGATGATCTTTAGAGCTCCCTTTCAACCCAAGTTATTTGATGATTCATTCAAAGGATTCATATTTCAGACAACTTTGTATGGCATTTCTGTAAATTAAGAATAACACAGACAAGACTGTAGAAGGCTCCTTTAAGACTTGAATTAATGGGCAAAAAAGTCATTTACACTTCGTATTATCTAATGTCTACCAATCCACGGTGGGAAAAATCTTCATACAAAATGATAAGTTGTGAGCTCATCTACCTGAACTGATAAGGATCTGGAGGTAACAACAAGACACAAGCTTAGAAATGCACAACAGTTAGAACACTGTATTTATATTAGTAATCATTCCAAAATGAAAAGATTTGGTAATATAAGACTGACAGTGCCGTAATACAAGACTGGAATATATCTGCCTTCTCAAGTGTGCATTCAGGTTTCATCTCTGTATCTTAGAGTGTTGTAATGTAGGAAGTTCAGAAAAAGAATAGAATAATCAAAGATACAGAAGCTCCACATACATGGAACAGCAAACTACTCCAGGTCCTATTAGTCTGAAACAGTATGGAGTTAGTAATCAATAAAACGAGTAATGTGAAAATGGATGGATAAGAACAGCCACCGCTGAAATGAAGAGTGAACAAGAATAAGGTGTTGTTAAACAAAAACTACAAGGAGTTCCAACAGTCAGTTAATCTGTGGAATACATTGCCAAGGGATGTATGTAAGCTAAGAGTGACAAGTGGCTTTAGTATTTATTTTTAATACCTAAATTCAGGAGAAGATATGACAAATGATCAAGGGGAAAAAAAATGTGTTACAAAAAACACCAAACCATCCTTCCTTCAGTAAATCAGGAGAGGTATATGTCAACCTGGTCTGCTGTCAGATTACAGACTGCACTAGCATGGTGCTGGTATTTGCAAAAGTGTCAGAGTGAAAGAATAGCATAATAAATACATTCAGTGGCTTGAAGCAATTGCTGTGCTCTCTTCAACACAAGCCTTACAAACTGGCCTGGCAGTTTCTACAGACTAAAAGAGTATTTGAGAGAAAACATCTCTTTTGTGAAGCCAAGCCTGAGATGAGTAGTAAGTGACAGCAGTCAGAATGTTGGAACACTGACTCTCTGACATCCCAAGTCAGACCTTCTTCAATTATTCATTGTTCAGTTCATTTGCATTTCATGGGGAAATGAGTCACTCTAGAGTTACACACAGCTAATATGCTTCAAATCCATGAACCGAGGATCTACGCCCTTCCTAAAACCCATCTCCAAAGTAATTGAAGTAACTTCAGTAAGTTATTAATTCTTGAGAGCTTTTTTTGTTTGATATTTATGATAAGTTTTGAAGGCTGAAAGCAGTAGTTATGACATCACTGAAGATGCTAGTATGATGAAACTAGAAGCTAGATTTCACTAACGTACATCTAAAGTTTCATGGTTGAGCTGACCATAATTATCACTTGAAGTAACAGTAAAGGCAATTCAGTTTGTCTTAACATCAGTCACTAGAGGGAAATGAGAGCGAGCTTCAGTAACTACAAGAAGCTTATCTTGTTCCTAAGATAGGACTAGTACCTTTTTGTATGCATGAATAAGACTTGACTGTACTCCGTGTCATTGCAGGGTGCATCTGAGAAGGATATCGTTCACTCTGGGTTGGCTTATACGATGGAGCGTTCTGCTCGAGTAAGTATTGATTTAATAAAGGTATGTGTGGGAAAAGAACTTGTGGCTTCACTACATTTTTTTTTTAAAAGTTGTTTCTCCCACAAAGCAGTGAAACCACTTCTGACAAACTCTTTGCAATACCAGGAAAAGTATTATTGGGAATACCAATAGTCACAAACAGGAAAAAAGCTGACTCACCCAGCTGATGATATGGATCTCTGGCCGTAGAACACTCCCTCTTCAAAAAAAGGACCTTCCTCCAGAGAGTATTGTCCCCTCTGAGGCTAGCCCTTAAGTGAACTGGGGGGTCCACCCCTTCTAGTCACCTGGGAAACGCAGGTAAATTGTGTGCACCTGTGCTCACTGGGCCGGCCATACCTCTTCACCAGGTGCTCAGTCATGAGTTCAGGTTGTGACCTAACAGTTCCCCAACAAATGTAGTCTACAGAGTTGATTAGGTACATACACAATTCATGGTTATTGTTCTCAAATATTTCTATTTTGTGCAGTGATGACCAAGTTTAACCGGGCACTGAAAACTTGAGAGACTAATGTTTGAGATCTGGAAGTATTTTCTAGAGGAAGCTATGGTGATTAGAAACATATTAGTTGTCCTATTGTACCTGACTAATAAGTACTTAAGAATACCTTAGTTTACCATCAGCAGTTTTAGATTGATCCTTTTATGAAGTATTTTTAATTAGCAGAGAAACACTACTTGTAACTTTGTCTTTCCCTGTATCTGAGGTAGACATGTATCCAAGTCCTGAAAAGGAACAGTGCAGAGATCTGAGACCCCATAAATCTTATGGGGGGTACTAAGTACTCTGTACTAAATGTACAGAGAACTGAGACATTTTAGACTTTGTTCTGAAGGAATCTGAGCTCTAGTACCAATCCTAAGGGCTTCTACGCTCCTACTCGGACCCTGTAAGCAGAATCTGATGTAGTTCCAGTAGGAAACTTGCAGAAATCTCATACAACCTTTTCTGTTTCAGCAAATCATGCGTACTGCCATGAAGTACAACCTGGGTCTGGACCTGAGAACAGCTGCCTATGTCAATGCAATTGAGAAAGTCTTCAAAGTATACAATGAGGCTGGCCTGACCTTCACATAAGCAGGCCGTTACTGCTCCTTGTTTTATCCCATCCCTCTTGCCGTAAATGTACCCTCTTCTTGGAAAAGCTTATCACAAGTTTACATGTAACCACAAAAATTTCTTTTCTTCTGACATTATAGTGGATTCTATTCTCAATTAGTTTCAGTCCGGACTAGTCTTTTTTTACAATAAAAGTCCATGGATTAGGAAATTATATACAAGCACGTATCTGAAGATAACAGTTCATCAGCACTTGCGGGGGACGTTCTGGGTATTTCACCTACATAACAAAATGGTACATTTTATGTATGAAAGAGTGGTCTTGCCACCTGAGCCACTTCTCAAACTTCCGATCAGATACTGTACTGGATGAGCACTTAGCTCATTATTACTTCATGCACTTTTGTTTAATGATATAATTTTGGCTTTGGCACTTTCAGTAAGGCCTTGTATGATCAATGCTATGGCATTGTCAAAGGAAGGATGGGCCTCCAGCAGGGATTAACTTCTATAGGAGTCTAATTTTTGTTTGTTTGTTTTTTTTTTTTGTAGTAAAGCTTCAGGCCTGATTCTCTCTAGGCAATGTTTTCTTTAATTGCTGCTGTTATAGAACTGCGTTCTATTGCTTGTTCAAGTTAGCTTGGCTACCACCATGAAGTACGTAGAGTTGACAAACTAATATTTTTATAAGCTGAAACTATCAAGCAGTTATAGTCACATTTTTAAATCAAGCATTTATGTAATTATTCTGACTACAGATTTTCTTTTTTTTTTTTTTTATTTTTAAGAAAAGGGATAGTCTAAATTCGTTAAGCAATCGTGCCTGTTTTTAACACTCTTTGTCAGTCTTTTTCTCCCAGAGGCTTTCTGAAAATTAGATATTGCCTCACTGAACAACTACAGTGAGATATAACCCAGAAATCATTGGCCAAACTACGGAGGAGCTAGAATGCTGCTGTAAACTTCATCCACTGTCTTAACACAGCTTTTTTTTTTTTTTTTAATCATCAGAAGGTTGTGACAGTTTTGAGTATATTCAAGTACAACAAAATGGACCTCAACACAATACTGGATCAAGCACAGTTTATAAAGTCTAAGTCTTTTGTCCAGCGGAGTCCCCTTGAAGTGCCAGTTGTTATTTATGTAATGAATATGAATGTTTTTTTCTAAAAGACAACTAGTCCCTCCAAGAAACTTATGGTTTTTTTTCTATCTACTTTGTAACTGCATAACATAACCTGGAGAGAAGAGCAGTTATTAAAAAAAAATGACCTTTCCAAACCAACTATGCTGTTGTATTACTGCTTTCTATTTCATGTAAAAGCTTTCACTGGTTACAACCAACCCATGAATGTTCACGGTACACTTGCTAATTTTTTGCATGGTTACTGGTAAGATACTGCCAGTAACTTCTTGTAAATGGCTCACGAATACAGATGTGTCTCATGAGCTTGCCAGTCAGCAAGGTGGTTAAGTTAGATACATATGTTGGCTCCAAAAGTAGCACCTCCTATTTCCACAGAAGCTACAGCAGATACAAAGAGTACAATAACACTTTTTGGTAGAGCAAATTCTCAGCTACAAAACACTATTTTTCAACATAGTCATCACCATCAGCTACACATTTTTGCCAGCAATGGGCAAGAGCTTGTATAAAAATCTACACCAGCAGAGGTAACCCACTGTCACTTTTGCCACTGATGAAACATCACTGACTGCTGCACTGTGCTTGTAGCCGCTGGCTGATCTCCATAAGCATTCAACAAGCACTGATGAATGTCAGTGGGTGTCAAATTTTCCACATGGAGGAATTTTATGACAAACCTTTGCTTCATACACACATGTCAGACACCGTTTTCCAGACTACCTCCGCAGCCATCTATCACACAGCAACAAAATGTTACAATATCTGTGGAGTTTCAGCCTCTACTGCCAACATCTGCCTCCGATGTCACGGGCCAAGATAATAAAACAGGAGGCATTACTTTCAGAGCAATCTTTCTCTGGTATATGCAATAAATAGTAATAACACATTTTTCCCCTGGACATCCTAGAAGATACCCTGAAAGAAATCAGACCTACCACCAGCCATGGTTTCGCTAGACCTTGAGATGGACCTTAGCCAGAGATGAGCCTTAGAAGCTGATTGGATTTCTCCTCAGCCAACTTGTTTGCAGTGTTTATTGACATCTTGTTAACGGTGTCAGTGTGGAGGCCTGTGAGGCATGAGGTATCATAGAATGGCTTGGGTCGGAAGGGATCTCAAGGACCATCTAGTTGCAAGCCCCCGCGTGGGCTGGTTGGCACCCCCCCAGGGGTCCAGCCTGGCCTTCAGCATCTCCAGGAATGGGGCACCTACAGCTTGCTGTACAGTAACCGAAGAGTGGTGTAAGGAGAATATGGGATACTTTCTATCAAAGACTTTTTGATTCTTGGTGAGACTGAGTCTGGTACGACCTGGTGTAGGGAACCTGCTTTGGCAGGGGGGTTGAACTCAATGATCTCCTGAGGTCCCTCCCAACCCATAGAATCTATGATTCTATGTTTCTACAGCCCAGACTTCTTCAGTTCTCACCTTTCACTATGTTTGGTAACTTCCACTCTCTGTGTTTGACCACAGCTGTTCTGTGCTGCATCAACACTTTGCTGCTCAGAGCTGTTGAAGTTGCGCTGAGGATTTAGCTCAGGCAGTGCTCAGCTGTTCAGTGGGAGTTAGGTGCGTTGCCAACAGTTTGTGCTGTTACTCTTTTGGTGCTGGCAACGGTTTCAGTATCGCGGTACCATTTTACGGTGGTTCCATACATCATAAACACACTTGGTTCTTCATCTGTGTAAATCCTAATTGCAATTTTACAGGTAAGATCAAAGCACAGAAGCATACAGCTGCTTATCTTGCCCTGAAATTAGTGTTCAAGTGCTTAGCTTGTGAGACCATGACTTAAGCTCAGCAACTAAGTGGAGAAAAACCCCAAATCTCACATTCTTGGCCCACTCAGAGTAGGCTGCTTACATCATGCCCACTCAGAGCCTTCCCTTAGCTCTGACAGCGTTTGGCTGCACTAACAGCAAACTTCAGCAGTTTGCTGTGCAGTAATCCCACCTTTCTACATCACTGACTATTATAATGTGTTTAATCAGAGTAATCCCAAAGAATGCACGCCAGACATGTAGATTGTAGGGGTTTTTATTTATTTAAGAATACATTCAGTGGTGTTACATTATCTTCATTGTCCAAAGCTTTTGCCCCAGGAAGTTGCTTGGTTTGCTACATTTTTTACAGCTTTTTCACCAGTTTCAGCAACCTTGTAGACTTCATCGAGAGCTTTTAAAAAAGAAAAACAAAGATAACTGCAGCATCCCTGCAGTATGTTCCCCTTCCCCACCAGGTGTGAGTGGGAGGGGAGGAGGAGAGGGGAACACCAAAGGGTTCTGGTTGTGGCACAGTCCTGCATGGGCAGGAAAAGAATGACCTCATTGCTGTTGGCTGGCCAGCCCTGGCACTGCAGCACAGCCCACTTCAGAGGGGGCTGAGGCTCCTGAGGCCCCAGAGCACCCAGATCAGAGCGAAAGTGCTGTGCTCTGGAGTGGAAAGTGGTAGGAAAGCTGGGCTCTGCCCTCCCACTGCAGTCACTGAGGGCAGCAATGTGGCTGGCAGGTTCTCGTGAGTGGGTGGGTGCTGTGACAGGGGCAGGGAACCAACTGGGATTTCACTGGTTTGACTGTGAAAGCAGCAGAAACATGACCATACCTTTCTGACCAACATCCTTGGCTTGTTCCACTGCTTGCTGCACAGTCTGGCCCACTGCGTTAACTGCAGAGTAAAACAGCATCTGTTAAGCAGTCTTTTATCTGACCCCCTGAACTCAGTAATCACATCTCAGAAGGTGATTCTAAGAAGAAAAGTCAGGCAAATACAATTTTGTGTGAGCGGCCTTCAGCTGAACCTATTTGTCTCGCTTGCCCTGGCTCTAAATCATCTCATTTTTATCCACTGCCTTGTCCAGCCCTACAGACTGCATGGACAGCCAGGATGCTGGTGGGGGAGGCCATGAGCACAGCATGAGGACAGATGGGTGGGAGAGAGGACAGCATTTTGGTGGGCTGTGGTTGCCCAAATCTTCAGAATTTCTCCAGGCCTGGGCTGAATTGCTCTCCATCAAGCAGCACCTGTGGCATTAAGGCTGCCTCAAACCAGTGGCCTACTTCACCCTGAGTTTATAAGATATTTGAACTGCATAAAGCTACACTATCATCATGCACCTGCTTTCTGCACAGTTCACCAGCTGGAGAATGAGGTGGTCTGAGGAAGAGGCTTCCTGCAACAATCCCAGGTTACATCCCGGTTTAGAGCTCCCTTAGAAGCTATTGGGTTTGTACTAATTTTAGATACTAGTGAAGACCAGTTGTGCCATTCCAAACTTAGAATGGCTCATGGGACTAAGCCTCCAGGGCATGTGCAGGCACAACAGGAGATGGCATAGTTAATAGTTGCAGAACCACCAGTTGGACAGTCTTGTTCTAGTTTAAGAACTGGCATAAAAACCCTCTTCGTTTCCATTTAAATAGGGATTTGGAGAACACCTCTACTGATAGCATGTCCAGGACTGGGTACAACGCAGACAGTGTCACTCAGCAAGGCAAGCATGAGAGCATGGCAACAGACAGAGGCAGGTCTGCCTGGGAGTTGTGTTGAGAAGAGGCTGTGCTGCGCTGCAGGGCTGCCTGGAAGATGTGTGTAGGGTTCAGGCCAAGGGCTGCAAAAGCTGTCTGAAGGGCTGGCTCAGCTGTCAGCACCTTGGTGCAGAAGGGGAAGGACTGCTGCAATCTAAAAGCTCTGCTCCCAGAGTTGGTTGGCTCTTAAACACTTTGTTCAGTTATCTGAACACTGAGAAAACTTCTCAGCCTACATCAGTCATCTAGCATAGGAAAAGCTTGATAATGTTCCTCTAACATTAAGAAATGGAGTGAGGAATGTGAAAATCTCCACAGAGTATGCATGTCTAGGGCTGCTGTAAAGCAAAAGCAAGAGAAAAATTTCATTTGAAAACATGAGTGCTTGCCCAAGTCATAGTGCTTTCCTTCCATGCTTCAGCATGAAGATGTTCTGAGAATCACCTCAAATTCTTTGGAAAAGGGACTATGGGTGTGGTGAGGGGCCTTTCCTCTTCCTAGCAAGCTGGCCCAGGGACAAGTAGTAAATCAACAGCAGGCTTCCCATTTGCTTCATTGAGCACTGCCTAGAGGATCTGCGCATTAGGAAATAACATTTAAAAGAAATCCTAAAAGTAGTATTTCTACTGCATTTGAGGTCACATGCAGTGTCCAATTTCACTCTACAAGGCATTAGGTAATCTCAGCTCCTCCCATTATACGAAGCACAAATATCTGAGGAATGGCATCACAGCAGTCTTTGTGCTAGCGCTTCATGGACAGTGGCTCACCTAAATGACACATTGCTTCATCCTGGGCAGGTTCTGGAAGCATCACAGCACCAAGGTGCAGCTGCCCTGAGCCCAGTGTGTGCACCAGGGCTTGCAGTGGGATGAGCAACTAAAGCATCAGCTGGGCACATCAAAGACCTCAGACTCTTGGAAACAAATCCTTCACAGTGTTGCAGAGCTCATATTTGTCACAGCTGTTCGTGTTTTGAATGAGTTTTTAAAAAGTAATGCAAAACCTAAATGACCTCACTTTCCCTCTCGGCTTTCTGCCATCCTCATCCCTTCAGCACACTATCTATCTGGCACCCACTTGGTGAAGGGGTGGGAGCAGCACTGGGAAGCTAGCAGCCAACGCTGGTCCCTCACTTGCTCCAGAACCAGTGGGGCTTGAGAGCAGCAGCCACACCAACCACACCCTCAAGAAGAGCATCTGCAAAGCTGCATTCATGCATGAGACATCCTCCCAAGGCTGCAGGGCCAGAAACCCACCGGGGTGCAGCAGGGCATGCATTCCCTACCAAGTTGGAGGCACGGGGAAAGCAGCACGGGGTATTTACCTGCCGCCTGCGCAGCACTCTCGGCCTGCGTTGCTTCCTCGGCAAGCTTCTTCCCAATCCCAAACATGGTTGCTGCTGGTCTGCTCTCCCTGCAGAGGATGGGTGACCGAGTCCCTAAGTTTGGTTCTGTTACAGTGTTCAGCAAAGTGCAGCTTTATATAGACAAAGCAGAACTCCTCCCCGTAGTTAGAGGGCAAACACGGGCTGAGCGGGACGAGGCGAGCCCTGCTCGGTGATTAATACGCCAGGCATAAAAGGGCGAAGAGGCATTAGTGTTTGTTGTGCTTTCCTCCCCAGAGAGGGGGTGGGGATTCATCGGCAGAAGTTTTCCATGGCCGAGGAATCAAAGCTTTGTTTTTCATGGCAAGAAGTTGGTAAACAGAGCGCATTCCACAGCTGTCCTTACAAAACCTTCCCAGGAGGCTGCCGGCCGAAAAACATCCCAGTCCTCAGCTGAAGAATTGCCTAAACCAGCTCTGCTATTTCAAAGCCTTACATAGAAAAGTATCCAGTTTCAGTGGATTCTTGCTCACTTTTTTTCCCCTCTGGGCAGGCTTAAGCTCGTTGTTATAAAACAAATGGGAGGAGCTAGCCCTGCTTTTTTTTGAGTTTGTGATGAAATCTTTGTTGTGTGAGATGATCCTAGCAGTTTCGTACTCTGTCATAACATTTTAATGCGTTTTGCAGCGCATGGCTGGAGAGGGAGAGAAGGGCAGCGGGGCACCGCCCATGTCCCCACAGAGAGCCTTTGCAGGAGCCAGCTCAGGGCACAGCATCACATGGGACAGCCAGCAGAGGAGCTCCCAGAGGCAGCGGTGCTCCCAACCACACCAAGCTGGGCAGGAGGTGACATGGCATCAGGCCAGTGGCATCACTGCGGGCTGCACAGCTGCCTGCCCCTACTAGCCCTGTGCCAGGGAAGGTCCGGGCAGTACGGTCACCTCCAGCCTGCCCCAGTCTCTCTGCGAGAGCTCCTGGTGCTGCCCGGCTGCTGCCATGCAGAGCAGCCAGACCGTGTTCTGTAGGAATCACCTGCTTTCTGGCTCAGTTAGTTCTTGCACCCTTTCATACTGTGTACAAGGATCTCTCACTGTTGAGAACCAACTGTTGCTGGAGCAGAAGGAAAAAAGAAATGAAAAAAAAGCATAATCTGCCCTGAAACAAGATGCTGACTAGTCAGCCTGACGTTCTGTACACGACTCACAACACAGCAGGCTTCATGACTGTCTCTCTCCACATGAGACAATTAACTTCTTCAACAACAGCTCCTTTACCGTTTGCCCACCTGCATTTCAGCAAAGTATCACATTTCTTCCACGCGTTGCAGGTCCTCATTGACATACAGCAGGACATTGTGCTCAACTATATAGGGTACAGAAAGATGTCTCTGTATCAAGTTATCTTCTGTCAGCAGAGGTTTCTCACCGTGCTGGAAAACAACGTCGACCAAAACACACTTCTGAAAAACAAACAGACAAAACAGAAAAACTGCACAAGACAGAAGTAACCATTTTGTTAGAAAACCAAAGCCTTTGACCTCAAGAGAACCTGACAAGAATGGTTCTAAAAGTGCAGTAAAAACCCCAAATGCTTCAGATAACCCAGAGCAGCACTAGGCCTGTGGAAACCCATTGCACAACGACAGGGCCATAGAACATTCACCTATTGTTCTCCACAACATCCTCAGCTATCTGCAGCCAGATCCATGTTCAGGAAATGGCAATTTCCTGGCTCTGTGCTGCTGCCGTGCGGATCTGCGAGGGCAGCAGGTCCTGCAGCCAGCAGCAGGCTTGGGCATTTGCCACTTCTCAAGACCAACTGTTTGTACTGTACTGAACCACGAATTCTGGGTTTAGTTGTTGTACTAAGGGACGTGATTAGTAGAGAAGTATTGTTGGTAGGTGGGCAGTTGGACTGGATGATCTCAGGGGTTTTGGCCAACCTTGGTGATTCCACGATTCTAAGTGCCAGGAGAGGTTTGGACTGGCTATTAAGAAAAAGGCCAGAGCTGCTCTCAGGGCTGAGTGCACACTCGGCCCCACCATGCAGCGGCACAAGGTGCTCACACAGCTCAGTTCCTCAATAGCCCTTGGGCATTTAATGGCAGCGTGGGCTCGCACAGGCACGGTGTCCAAATCTCCTTTGCATGGTACCTCGAGGCACTGATGTCTGAGGGCATGCTTAGGAGCAAATGGGAGGAAATGTGAGAGCTCAGGTGTCAGATAAGTTTGTGTGTCCCTGCAGGCAGTGGCATGTGAGCTGGCAGGAGCTGTAACCGGCCGCTTGACTTTCATCTGCTGTCCGGAGCCATTGGGTGGGATGGGAACAGATTGTCCTAGGCTGGCACTTGGCCACCTCGGTGGTGCATAAGGGAAGGAGAACCTGAATGCTTCAAGGCCAAAGAGCACTGTGAAGAAAGCTGTGACCCCATTTGCGGAGCAAAGCTCTACAACTTAGATCTGGAAATTCTTGCCAGCAAATGACTCAGACTCACGAGTGCCTGTTCAACAGCATCTGCCCCCAGACAAAAGGGGCTGTGATGAACTGCTTGGGCTCCTGGGAGCTGCACTGTGGCACCAAAGGCTCCATGTGCCCCATAAAGCCATCCCACCTTGCACTGTGCTGGGATGTGTCCATGGAGAGCACTACGGGGACATGGAAACTGCACAGCAAGGGTCTGCTCCGCAAGCACAAAGCAGCAGGAGCGGCATCTGTTTTCTAAGGTAACTGTTGGGCTGAGAAACAAAACCACCATCACTGCTTGGGTTTTAGTAATGTGGACTAAGCAGCGCTTTGCAGAAAGTAAGGTGCATTCAAAACCCAAGCATGGCCCACCACTAAAGCAGCACAGCACTGTGAAATTCCAAGCCTGAGGGCTTATTCTCTGAAGATTTCACCATTGGGGGAGTAACCATGGAAAGCACTAAATAATTAAGTACTGTGGAGTGTTGCCCAGTAACTGAGTGCAATAGTGCAGCACTTTTTCTGTGAGCATGCACTTGGGTAAATATTTAGGCTTTTAGAGCTTTAAATGACTGTGGGCATTGCACTGGGATGCTGTGCAAAGCCCTGGACTATGTTTACTCACTGGTGATGTATCACCTATAGGTTCCTCTAAGGGTTTACAGGACGTGCAGTCCCTGGGCAGCCCACAGCCTGTTCCCATCCCCAGCAGTGAGCAGCTCTCTTCCAGGGCTGCGTTAGTGAGGGTTGGTGCTCCCCAAAGCCCCACCACCCCCAGCTCCTGGCCAAGGTCTGTGAAGCAACTCTGTCTGAACCTGCCCACACTGCCTGGTTTCCTGATATCTTTGTGAGGTGGAGCAGCAGATGTGCTGTGCCTTGGGGCACAAAGAAACTAGGGCTGGCTGCTAACAGGTGCAGGCAGGAGTAGCAGGCACCTATCCTCTACTCTCCCATGGGGCCCTCTGTGCCATACTGGCTGTGCCCAGCTCACCACTAGCAAAATGTGCAACAGTGCAACACCCATCTGCCTTGCAGGGTGGCCATCATTCATCAAGCCAAGGATATAAAGCCAAAGAGATCTGCAGGATGTGGTGTTGCCCCTTATGGAAAACCCAGTCACACAACACATCACATAACGAGGCGATGTATTTCTGAGGGGTGGAAGTCTTGATAGTAATTTTATTTATCCTTATCTGAAAATACAGCAAAATGGAATAAGCAATGACTGACATGAAATACAACAACAGCTTAGCTTCTGTTTACTGGAAGGGAACATAGGTTAATCATGCAGGTATTCCTGTACTCCAGAATAATACCAGTTCTGTTATTTTTGTAAGTGCATTTGTCAGATGTGGCAATCACGACAGCACTGCTACAAGAGCAGGGCAGTAACACTGCTGAAGCCTTACAGTCCACTTTGAGCTGAACATTGTGAGCAGATGTTATGAGATACACTGAAGGGGTGTTTTTCCTGTGGGGAGGATGAAGAGAGCGTTGTGACTTATGATTTTGTTTTTGGGAAGAGAGTAGTTATCCAGATCTCAGATAGCTTTCACTTTCTACACAAAGGAGTAGGGAATTGCAAAGATGGGTTTTTCTTGTGTTTGCTTGAATCAACATCATTTCTTAAATCCATATTTTTTCCCAAAGCCAGACACTGCTTCTGCTGCTTGCCCAGCTGCTTTTTCTACACCTTCTTGCGCTGCCTTAGAAGCCTTATCCACAGCTGGAAGAGAGGAAGAAATGCAACATGTAAGCAAAAAGCCTGAAAAAAATGCAAGCTAGTTCGTTCAGGATTTATGCTGGGGAGGGGTGGTGTGAAAGAAAATACACAGAGGCATATCCTGCCAGTGTAAGAAACAGGCTGCCAGAGCCTCCTGGTCCATTAATGATTGGCTGCAGCTGCTGCCTCAGCAGCTTGGGGCTGCCTGGGCTTACCCCAGTGGCCTCCTGCCCTTCTACTGCAGGAGCTGGGACATGGCACCTGTATCCCTTAATCCTCAGGGAGGAAGGACAAAACCTTGCCTGCCTCACTGCCAGCAGTTATCTCCAAAGGAAGCCACAAACTGAGCACAGGGCTCAGCCCTGTGCATGGGGCACCCTGGCTGGAGTCGAGGCACTTGTTGGGGTACATTTGCTGGCGAGTGGAGCTACCAAGGAACAGATCTGTGATTTTTTTCACATCAGTGTTGTGAAAGGCCAAAACAGTCACCAAACCTACCTTTCTGGCCGGCATCTGTAATCTGGTTGACTGCATCCTGAGTGGCCTGTCCCAATGCACTTGCTGTAATTAAGGACAAAAGAGTTCATTGCCACATGTCTGTTGCAGGCAGGTTGTGCCCCCGTTAGAGATGTGGCCTGGGCTGCAGGGTTTCACTCATGGGTACGTGGTGAATGTGGGGGCTGCTATGGGATGACATCAGCACTCCCTGCAAGCTGGGCACGTTGTTAGTGGTAAGAAGATAAAAATATAAGGAGGAGATGAAGAAGCAGAGGTTAGCAGTCAGCTGGAGTGAAGCATCTGGCTGTAAGATGCTTGCTTTGCCCTACACTGGATCTGTAGAGGTTATTAGCCTTGGCGATATTTAGTCTCACATGCACTGTCCTCACAGGCTGCTTGGGTACAGTTCCTTTTTTCAAATGGGAATAAAACACATATAAGAGAACAGGAAAAGGGAGACTTTACAGAGATCTAAATAAGCATGCAGAGAAGCAGGAACTAGCACCAGAGTGGATAAGCTGCAGAAAATAAAGCATTAAAACAGCGAGATGCTGTGTAAAATAGAAGCTGGTGGTAGCTGATGGAGGAGTGACAGCCATTTTATCTCCTCTACTAAAGGAATGGTCTGCGCACACACTTTGTAAGGAATGCGCTATCATGAGCTGTGCTTATAGCAATTTGTTTCATTTAAAGGAGAGCTGTTATATATTGATCTGCAAGGTTGGCTCTCAATGCACAGTACTTGGTCCTACAACATGAGAACACTTAACACAGAAAAATATGCACACATTTGTAGACCCCACAAAATCTGGAGGCCACTGATGAAGAAGAATACAGTACGAACACAACTACACAACTGAATTTCTTGTTTCAAACAGTGCATTGTAATCAATGAAGGTATCACCAGGAGGCACTTATATTCAGGCTGAGCAGCAAACAGTAAAGGTGAACAACTTTTGGAAGGAGAGCAGCTTAAAATATTCCACAGAGCATGAAAAAAGACCACACTGAGCAATGCAATGCTATGCAGAAAAGGTTATTATCACCAGTAAAGGCTCCAGCGCTCCCAATCCACCCAGTTTAGGATCTGTGCTGAAGGCTGATGCGCAAAGCAGAGCTCTGTGGGCAGGTGGAGGCTGCCTGTGCCCAGCTAAGATCTGGAACTGCACCTGGGGCCAGATGTAGCCCCAGGAACAGAGAGGGAAGGAGAAGTCATGCCCTGCCTCAGTGCAACCTCCCCACCAGCAAAGCAGCAGCTCTTCTCTGGGATCTTTATGGCCCAGTCTCTAGTGGTGAAGGTGAACTAGTGGTCCTATCAACTCCCATGAAGCTAGCAGCATAGCTTCAGATTTAGATTTATGTAGGTGAAAGCAGCAGCTAAACCTCCCCTGCAAATAGACAGTGATGTTCATCTTCCTTACCAGCATCTTTTGCTGCTCCTTCTGCCTGCTCCTTCAGCCCCTGCAAGCCTCTACCCGACATGGTGGCTCCTGACACCTCTGCCACAAGAAGTTCAACAGCTGGCAATGTGCAGCACGCTGCCAGGGCTGTCCTGCCCTGTCCACCTTTATACGTGTGCCAGGAGTCCTGCTGGTGCTCTGGGGACGGTTGGTGCTATGGGTGGGGTTTGAACCTGAGGAACGAGAGCTGAAAATCTGAACATATATCTTTACCCTTCCCAAAGAGAGGGTGTGCCCAGGTGGAGACTTCTGCTTCAGTGCATTGTCTTTGCTTATAAGTTTGTTGTTTTTTAAAAATCTAAACGAAATATCCTGTTCTGCCAAAGCAGACAGAAACCACTGAACTCTTCATAATGAGCTCTGGAAAACTACTGCAGTGGCAGCACCTGGGCACATCCTGCACTCCCCCTGTCCAGGCTGCTGCCTGCTCCTTCCATGAGCACGGTGCTGGGCTCACACCTGGAGGCAGGTGCAGGCCCAGCTTCCTCCAGGTTTGAGCGGCTTTAATCACAATGCACTTCCCTGGTCAAGTGCAATACTCTCAGATGGTGAGAGCCCTAATGACCTGAGTTATTATACAACTTCCCAGCTGTCAGCTCTTACTGGGTTACAAGAAGCCAGCACTGCTGAAGGCTGTGCCAGGATGGGGAGGTAGCTGGATCAGCTCTGGCAGTTTTTGGGGAAGGGAAAAAAAGAAGCCAAAATAGCAAAGCCTCTCTGCTTGAATGATTTTGTATTACTGATTTGGTTGGTACAGCAATATTATTTAAAATCATTTCCTTGCCTAACATCACTGCTTGAATAAAAATGGCATCTCACGTGGTCCTATCAGCCTTTGAAATGTGTGTTTTCTGCTACCAATCCTGCAGACAAAGAAACTCTGCACCAATAAACCACTGTGCTCAGGCAGAGCAGGACTGAGACTCTTCCAGTGGAGGGGCTCCAGCTCCTCATTACTGCATTCCAGCTCACAAAGCGCCTGGTTCAGATGTTCACACTCATACCCACATTCATCTTTCTGAGTAAAGCTTTTTAGTGTGAAAAGGGCACGAGAACAAGACACCATGGTTAAACTAGGGTGGGAAGTGACAGCTTGACAGCTCTTGTAAGCCCAGTGCTTCATTAGTACTCAAGTGAGTCTGAGCGGCAGAAAACAAGCCTGAATGCAACTGCTCTACTCTGTGCCATCATCCAGCCTGGCGCTGCTCAGAGCTTTTCAACTTCTGCACTGTTGGCACTGCTGCTCTGTTACTTCAGACAGCAATCCCCGTTCCTCCCAGACAGGGCCATTAGCATTTCAGTTATGCATTGCCATCATGAACCTTTCTCAGTTCCTTGCTGATTTCTTTTTTGTGAACAATTTTGTTGTTGGCGTTGCAAAACCTCTGATAAAAGAAACTGAATATTTTGTGTCTCTTGGTAATTTTTTTTGGCAAAAGCACTACCATAAGCTCCCTTGTTTTTCATGTCCAAATCTGAAAACCTAGCAACAACAAAACTGTCTCAAACAGGCAGATCCTTCCAGTTTTCAGCACCCTCAGCTGTACTGCTGCCACTTCTTGTTTATTTTGTTCAGAGTTGTGTTAGTGAAAGCACAAGATAAGCCTGCAGAATCCACCATCCATGAGGGCCACTACAGCTCCAAGAGAGATGCTCAGACTCTTACTACCTGGATGTCCTCCCCCCTCATCTGTGCTATTGGGACTTCAGCTCAAGGGCCTCACTGGCTCTGACCATGGAGTCTGCCTGGAGAGGAGAAAAGGAGTTTGGGTAAATGTTCACAATAGTGAATATTTGTATTGAACATTAAACATGCCTTATGTTATAACAGTGTTTTAGAGACAGCAAAGGATGTCTCCTATTGTAATGTAATCCTTATCATTAATATAATTATCCTGATTCCAATCAAACAAAAGCCCTAAGCTCAAAACCAAGCTAACATGGTGAGGTCATCAGAAAGTAAACCAGAGTAGAAGAAATAGTCGTATGGCACTGATACGTCACAGAATCACAAAATTGTAGAAATCCCACGTAATACATATCCCACAGTTTCTACACTTCTCCACACTATGAATAGTCTCCATATGACAGGACCAGAAGGTCTGTGCATCAGCTGGCTTACAGAGCGATGAAGCCATGTCAGATAATTATTGGAATCTAATGCATCATCTTTGTTTACTTTATGAGATAACACTGCTTTTCCAAATCATAGAATGGCTTAGGTTGGAGGGGAACTTAAAGACCAACCAGTTCCAACCCCTCTGCCATGGTCAGGACTGCAACCCACTAGAACAGGCTGCCCAGGGTCCCATCCAGCCTGGCCTTGAATGCCTCCAGTGATGGGGCACCCACAGCTTCTCTGGGCAGTCTGTGCCAGTGCCTCACTGCTCTCTGAGTAAATTTCTTCCAAACATCTAACCTAAATCTCCCCTCTTTTAGTTTAATCCATTCCCCCTTGTCCTATCACTATTAGACCATGCAAAAAATCAGTTCCTCTCCTACTAATAAACTCCCTTCAAGTACTGGAATGTCTGAATGGGGTCTTCCCAGGGACTTCTCCCAACTAATCAAGCCCAGCTCCCTCAAACTTTCTTAGCAAAAGAGGTGCTCATGCCCTCTGAGCATCCTTGTGGCCCTCCTCCAACAGCTCTGTGTCTTTCCTGTGTTGGGTGCCTCAGATCTGGATGCAGTACTCCAGATGGGGACTCACAAGGGCAGAGCAGCAGGGGACAATCCCCTCCGTCTCCTGTCCACCCCTCTTTTGATGCAGCTCAGGACACTTTTGGCCTTCTGGGCTGCAAGCACACATTGCTGGCTCACATCCAGCTTTTCGTTTGCCAAAGTATTTCTCTAAATAACTTAACCTGCCCTGTAAGCCTAGGTGAAAATATTTTTCAATAGCCTGTTCACCTCATTCATCTCAGTCTTTTCTTTGACTCCGTTGAATGCTGTTAATAGCTTGTTACCATCGCAGAGGTGATCTATTCCTCACCTGACAGACTCAACCAGCAAGTGCTGTGGGACTGCTCATTTTGCTCGTCAGTTCTCAATTGTGCTGTCTCAGGAAAAGAAGTTCTAGGGGTGGGGCAGAGTATTATAAAGTATTTTGAAAGCTAAATGCCAACGCACTGCAGCCTTTGTACTCCAGTCTCTTGATTCCTGATGGTACTGGCCCACTGCTCCAGTCTCTAAGTACATCATTTACAGCTTTCTATTCCTCTCATTCCCATGGATTAACTCTTCCAGAATGGGTTTCCTGTCTTGAGTTGCATCATTACATGTGTTGCAAGGTCAGACTGAACTGCCTGCAGGTGACAAGTTAGTTTGGACTTTTGCCTCATTCAGTCCCCTTGTTTGCTGAGGCTGGATAATGCCAGGTGTGGTACCACACTGCAGGTAGAGATGCATGCTGAGGTTTCCTCCACATTTTTGGCTGTTCTGTTCCAGCCTGGTCCATGGCAGAGCACACCTCTGAGCACCCTGCCATATAGCAGTAACATGAGCATTCCTGCTTGTGTCACCCAGCAGGGCTGAGAGGCCCTCGGTCACAGCTAGAGCTCATGTTTTACACATGAAAATGGTCAAACAGGGTTAATTAAGTGGGAAGCATTTAAATCTGTTTGTTTTTCTTTGTTCAGTTATACTTCCACCAGGGTTGGGGTTTGTGGATTGTGCTTGCAGCAGCCAGGTAAGCGCAGTGATGTGTCAGGGCTGAAAAACTTTGCACAAATCCCTCCTGAAGCAGAGTGTGATGTCCAGTGTTTGCATTACTGGAAGAGAGACTGCAGGATGTGATTTAACCTCAAGAAATGGAACCATTTGCTGACAAAAAGATGGAGCTACACTAAGCCGTGCGTTATTAGTATTAAAGATCAAATTAAAGCCATTCTAGTTAAGCCAAATTAGTACTCCTGACACAAAAAACACTTAATTAAAAAAATAAAAATAAAAATGGATCTTAGCTTCTTTGGGGCAGACCCTTTCACCTTCGGGAAGGCACACTTTCACCACACTCACCCTGGCACAGGCTGTGCCCTCTGCTCTCCTCATCCGGGCTGGGGCCTGGTGGTGGCTGGCCTGAGGCAGCAGTGGGAGGAGATGGTGGCTGCCTGACGTGGCGGGGTGACACAGGGTGACCATGTCCTGGCCTCCCATTCTAAGGCTGCTGACGGCCTTGTGCAAAGCACACGAGTGCCTAGCTGCACGCACTGAACTCAGCCTGTCCAGGAAGCTGCTCACATTCAGGTATTTATGCAGGAATTGAGCAATGCTTTTAGGATTACATTTCGAGTTACAGGTATGTAAATATCAGTTACATCATTTCCTTTCCAAAGGAAAAACAACGCTGCAGTGTCCACAAGCGGTGCACAGAGCAGTGAGCACAGAGCAGCATACCTGCTCTTCTCACTTTGCAGTTCTATTTCTCCTGTGTTAAGTTGCTTTGGACGTGGGCAAAGCTTGTGTGAGAGAACAGGCATTTGGAGAGAGGCTTTCCCCTTGTTTAGAATCACAGACTGGCTCAGCACACATACCTCCTCTCCTGCATGCTCCTCTTCCTCTCATCCCCAGGAGGATATTCAGCCGCACCACCACAAAGCAAAGCTCAAGGGCAGGGGCTTATTTTCCTGCCTCTCTCCACCAAGCCCCTAGTCTCGACCCTTACTTACCCTGTCCTTGACTTTTGTTGTTCTAATTGGCAAGTTCTGAGGATGCTTTGCGGGGCAGCAGAGTGTCAGCCACAGCTGCCTTTGAGGGACCTTGTTACCTCTGGCAGTGCTCTTCAGTTCTCTGCCCTTGCAAAGATCAAACACCCATTGCAGATGGAAGCCCTGTGCTCTCAGCAAGATAGTTTTATATATGTACAGCTAATAGTTGAGAGAGGCTGATACCTCACTTGCTACGCCTTTTCATGCTACAGCAAGTCTCCTGCAATACCTTCAGCACCTGCCATCGTTATGCACCTCAGCGAATGCCAGGAGTCTGATTTCAAGCAGCCCCAGTCTCCACAGTTCACACTGGCTTCTCTCGAATCCAGAGCTGATTTTCCTGTCAGCAAATAAAACCCAGCACTTTTAGATCTATACAGACTGATGTATTTTAAAATCCTTCTTCAACCATGAGTTCTCCTCTGAAACGTGCCACCAGACTCACCTTGCTGCAGTCCTCCTGCCTGGACCTGCAGTAACGCACGTCAGATCTCACCAGTTTGTGCCCATCATGCCTCTGTTAATACACACTCAAAGACATCAGGAGTTTTTATGCTCTGGTATGTGCAGGGTGCACACAGCAAAAAAACAAATGCCAGCTGAGCTAAATATGACTCTGACATTCCTTTATAAAGCCTCCTTTTTTTTTTTTCCAATTTCCCCTCACACGCAACATCTTAAACACAAGGATATTATTAAAAACTGAAAATTCTGCATTTACTTAAGAAGCAGAAGTCTGTTTTTTCAGCTCTGAGAGGCAGACAGACAGCTGTCCTATCCATACCACTGCCTTCAGAAATACGAGTTTTCATTATTCCCTCACTGATGTCATGACCTCAGGCCCTCATGGTCCGGAGATGTCATTGTTTTAATGGCACGTTTGCATGGGAATAGCTCCTCAGTTTGGCAGGACCAACATGCAAATAAAACTGATGTAACAAAAACTTGTTCAAACACTTTTTTTTTATTAGTTAAAATAAAAAATAAACTCCACAATACCTAGAGACCCCAAGTGCCAGTGGCGGTGGACATGAGCCATGGATCAGTGAGCCCACTAAAACAAACCAGAGCACCAGAACACGCAAAGCTGGGGGTCAGGAAGCCACGAAGGACGTGGGGAGGGGGAGGGCACCCCCAGTACAGTGTCACCCTCTCCTTACAACCAGGAGCAGACTTACATTGTATATTAAGGTTGGTTAATGAGGCGAGTGAAAGACTACAGTGCTGAACGCAGGCCATCCCTGCCGCAGTGTCAGCTAGTATTTCCATGTACGCTCTTGGGATTCCAACTTTTGAGCTAGAAGTTGATTAATTACCTTCATCTTCACCCTGTGACCAAAGAAAGACAGGCAAACAGTTACACATTTTGACACAGAAAACTTATATAAATGAAACAAGGAGAATAATTTACACTGTTAGTCTTCAGACTGAGGTGGTGAAGGACACACCAAATGGACCAGTCTGTCCATTTGGGCAATGAGAGCTCCACTGCCCTTGTTTAAGGGCTGGGACAGGACCCAGAGCTGAAATCTGGCTTTAAGAGGGCATTGTAGCTATGGTAGATTAAGGAAAAGGAGAATGTTTAAAAATGGCAGAATCTAACTTGAACTTCGTCAAACAACCCATGAAAACAAGAATGTCGATGGGTTCCATGTGCAGCAAATTCATGGTCACCACTGCACAGAGGGAAAAGCCAACCCCACAGAACAGCCACGTGCAGCCTGAAGATGGGGATGGCGAGGAGGAGGGCTGGGGCACGACCTTACCTCTCTGCCACCTTCTGTGCTCCCTGGTGCAACTGCCTCTCCCTCAGCCACCGGTTGCTGCGGAGCCAGGTCCTCCTGGAAGGCACAAGAAAGACACTGGCTTTGGCTACCATCACCCATCCAGGGCAGGCTGAGCAGGCCACACAAAGCATCCACACCATTACACAAGCAAACAGAATGCTGCATTTAGCATCTGGTCAACCTTGTTCTTTTTCTGACCTTTTCTTTTGTGCGTTTGAGAGCAAACACAATCGTTGACTCTCTGAGCGACCTGCTGCAGGCTGCTGTATCCATGTGACTCCTGGGAGAGATGGATCCAGAGGGAAATGAAATCTCCTGCTTCCATTGCAGCTGCAGGTGCTGCCCCCAGCTGCCTTCTGAGAGCCCATCTGTCTGCCTGCAGGGCAACCCCATGCACTGGGGATGCTCCTTATGACAAGCTCATCAGGACTTCTGCCCTAGGAAATGTGCCCTTAATTTGCATCGCATCTGAGATAATTTCTGTCAGCATCCTCTGACCTGCACTGAGTGAGAACAAGTGCTCCTGTGACATCAAGCAGTGCCCATGATGGAGACCAATAACCCCACGCAGTTGGAGCTGGGGCTGCTGGGGGACACCATAGCGCTGCTTGGGTCACTTCACCACTGCCTTCTCTCAATGAGTAAATACAAGGAGATCTATCCCTGCTCAGGAGGCTACACCCAAAGGAGTGGGGTGTGCACATTCCCCACTCAGATCTTGTGCTGCCTGTTGTGTCTGTTCAGCTGCATGCTGCTAAGACCACACTGCAGCGGGGTAATGGTGACTCACCCCTATTTATAGAAAGGGAAGCTACTGTGCTCCCTGACAGCAGCAGGAACCAGCACAATCACAGGATGGAGAGGTGTCAGCCTGTGCTGAGGGAGTTCTCCTGCCTGCCACTTTCTCACGCGCTCCCACCCGGCCCAGAACAGTGGGCATGGGTAGGTACCAGCAGGACGGGGTCTGGGTGATGGGCTGCAGGAATGCACCAGGGAAAGGCCTGTGCTGTGGCTGAGGAGCAGAAATTGATAGGTGCCCACCACGGGTCACAAGGCAGTGCCGGCAGGGTGAAACCTGGCCTTGGGAAGGGCAGTGGGAACTCAGCTGTGCCTGTCAGCATTCATCTTCTCATTACAGGGGATAAAATGGTCTAAGGGAAAGGCACATTGCAACCACAAAGCAACTGGCCAGCACCGCTGATCTTAATTGGCAAGAAGACAGATCTTTTTCCACTCTTAAATACACTGCCTTAGCAAAACTACTTTGAACAACAACAAAAAAAAAAAACCCACAACAAGCCTTCATTGAGATTGCTAAGGGCTGTTTTCTTCTATTCTCAGGAGAAATACTGAATCTTTTGGCTTGAGGAGAGAGACACACAGTGGCCGAACATTGAAGTTACAGGAAAAAAACGGGGTTTGTTACAGCTCCAGTATTCAAGATTTTGTATACTTATTCATACAGAATGTGCACACTACAGAAAATTCTTGTATACGACCTTTCATAGAGGTTACAGCCCTGTAATTTAAAGAACTGCTGTGCAGTGCTAAGAAGTCTTACACGGAGCACATTATCTACAGAATTTGCACATCTTAATCTGCTCCACTAAAATGGATTTAAAAAACCCACAGGTCTGGCAAAGAAATTAACGGCAATTCAATCCTCTACTTCCAAAGTTCAACACAGCTCCTTTCTACACCTCGTGCTCTGAGTCATATGTTCCTCTGTTCATCTCTTACACAGATAAATAGCATCTACTTGTTGTAAAGCATTGCCCTGCAGGATGGCCAGCACAGCCACCAGCCAGGGAACACACACCCTGAGTCCTCGCAGTGTGAGGCCTCGCTGCCTTGTCCTGCACACACGTGCCCCTGATGCACAAGTGGGAACACGCTTGAATGCGCAGCAGATCCAGCCTGCTTTTTGTTCCTTCAGTGCAACCGTCCTTATCTGAGCAGAATGAAGGCTGCGAACACACGCTGTTCCTACTCTGAATGTGCAGCTGTTAGGAAAGCAGCAGCACCAGCACAGCACACGTGTGCTGGGCTCAGCCCTCACATGTGACTGATGCCGGCTGACATGCTCTGTAGGGAGAGACAGAAAGTGGTCAGAACCGATGTGCTGAGACAAGCTGACAAGTGAGCCATATAGAAATGGGTGGGAAACGTAGATGGGAAGGAAAGGTCGAGGTGGAGGGAGAGCCATGGGAAATCACGAGCTGCTAGGGAGCTTGCTCTGGCCCCCAGGGAGGTTCAGCGTGTACATATGCACACGTGCTTGTTCCCAGCCACGCCATGTCTGCAATGCAGCAAATTTTGTGCTGTGTCATGCAGACAAAAAATTACTCCTCATCTGAGATGGGGATGCTCAGTGGGGTGGCAGTCTCACTGGAATCCCTCCCTGCCCACTGCAGGCACTGAGACAGGTACAGAGCCACAGACAAAACCCACAACTGATGGATCTTGTTCCTTTGTGAATCAGAAAGGAAGTGCAGAATGTGTAATCTTTCTAACTTACATATCTTTAAAAACCTCCTCCCAAACAGACAGACCCCTCATACACTGTCACGAGGCAACCTTTTCTATTTTCCAGAGCATCACTCAAGCTCACCACAGTGCCTGGTGCTGCCAGGGGCAGACCCTAGCCACAATTCCATCAGCAAATGGAGTTCTGCTGCTGCCCAGTGCCAGCTCCTGCCCATACCAGCAGCTCACTGTCAGTGCAGCAGGTTCACGCGGCCAGACAGCCCTTGCCTCCCTGGAGTCACCCGATGAGGCTGACCACTCCCTGCATGTCCACCCACTGCCTCATCACTGTTCCCTGTCAGAACAGAGATTAACAGTATCCCCAGGGCTCATGACTTCTCCTTTGTGAGCCCTTCCTGCGTGCTTTCAGGAGGACGTTTTGCATCACTCACAGCCACTTTTGTTGGGCTATTTTCTCAGGATTTATGTGGTGCGTGGAAGTTTTGTTTCACGTTACAATGGGCTTACTTTCAGGCCAGGAAATTCATCAGCCGACTGTCTGAACAATTAAACCCATTTTGGCTGGCTTTGCTTTGCTTTGATTCTGGGTTTGGGTGTTCTGTGTCTAACCTGGCTTGCCTCACTATCAGTGCTATTCACCACAGCTTTCAAAAGGGGGTAAAAACAAGTGGCCTCAGCAAGAAGCTGTCCACATCAGACTCACAGCCAGCCTCATGCACAAGCAGCTGCTTATCATCCCGTGGGAAGCATCCTATCTAACAGGCAGATGGACCTTCCTTAAGGAGCTGCCCCACTCCAGCACTCGGCCTTCAATTCAGCACTTGAACCAGCTCAGAGCTTCCTGCCATGAAACCACCAATTGTAAACAACTGCAGATATTTAAAGCATAATTTGAAGACGAGCCCTGTCCTGCAGGCCACTGAAGGCACAAACATACCTTTTTTACAACTCCTGTAGTGGCCACGATGGTCTCTGCTCCTTCTACTGTCTTGTTGGCCACCGTGTTCACACTGGCTACTACCGCCTCTCCCACCACATTGGCCTGCTCCTTGGTCTTCTCAGCAACTGGAATTTCAACAACAGAAAGTCAGTCAACTCATTAGTGTCAGAGGCTGCCAAAGCGAGGCACAATAAGATGGAGGAATTAAGATAAGGGAGAACATTAGCCCCAGTTAAGTCCTTTTTTTTTTTAGTATGAGAGCACACGTGAATTTAGATGACGGAGGTAAGTGCTTTATCTCATCTGAAATGCTGCTCAGGGGAATGCAGGCACTGCAGCCGATCAGTCTTCATGTGCAATTGGAGACTGAAAAATTTAATGTGAGATGCTAAGAGACAGTCAAGCAAATAAGGTATTCGTGCTGCCGGCTGCACGTGACCTCTCCATAGGCACCCTCCATTTGTTCTGTCTGATTTAATGCAGCTGGTAGAAAACAGTAATTTGGTCACCAAATTGGTCAGAGAAGGTATCTGCAGCTCTCCTTGCAAGGCTGAGCAGATGGCTCACTGCCTTGGGCTTGGGCCTCCCAGATGGGGCCCCAGGATCCCTGACTGTGACCAGCAGGAGTCCCCCAGGCCAAAGCTGTGCCCAGCAGGACTGGTACAGGCACATCCTCTCTGCACTTGGGAGACTCTTGTCTTTATGAAACACGCAACTGCTGTAAAGCGGCCACGTCTGCCAGATAACCTTCTCTGGTTGTTTCTGACCCAGTCTAATTAAGTATTTCCTCCCATCCAAGAGCACTGCAAACGCCAGACACAAACCATTGCTCCTCTGTTCACTGAATGGAAGGTCACGCAGACCCACGTGTTCCCCAGGGTGGCAGAAGCAATGGGGCTGCAGCAACATAGGACAAGTACCTGCATCTGCCACGGGGCAGTGTGCTTACCTGAGGTCACACTCTGCACCACACCCTCCTTGGTTTTGGTACCTGTGAGAGGGAACAAACAATCAAGCATAAAAAACTTGTCACTAGAGTATTTGCAGAATGAAAAAGAAGAGTTGACTGGAGGTGAATCAGTGCCAGGAGGATCGTAAAACCAGACAGGCGTTGAGCATCACATAAAAATCTCACTGACTTACTGGCGGAGAAGCCAGCTGCGGCCACACCATGGCCGAGCAGGTGCCCGCACTGATAGCAGCAGCTCCAGCCCAGCACTGCCCCACCTGCCAGGCACACGCCGTGCCCTGGGGAACGTCATTGTCCTTTGCTGCCTTGTGGTGGTGGCTGCCAGGGTTGCACCCAGCGCAGAACAAAGCTGTCCCACCAGGGCGTGCCCCTCCACCCTCCCAAAGTGCGTCAAAGCGAAGGGTTGGCATGTTCACTTCATAGCTGCTGCTGTCGGTGCATCTACTAACAATACTTGCGACACGTGCGACTGCTCTAAAGCAGATTGTAATACGTTGAGTGCAAAGCAGGTGCACGTCTCGTCTGTGCAAGCTTGGGATCGAGCAGAGCATGGAGGAGAGTGCTGGGTGCCAGAGCTAAGCTGGAGCCTGGCGACAGTGTTTTCCTCCAGTGTCTGCAGGGTGAGCTGCTGGGACGGGGCACTATGTGAGGCGTGCAGGCTCAACCCTCTCGGCACTGTTGCAATGTGCAGACCTGGCCTCCGTTGCCCTTCTGTGCATTCCCAGTGTCTGCCACCACTCCTCGTGTCCCTGAAAGACCCAGCGCAGTGTGCTGGGCTGTGGCAGGGCAGAACTGGATGTGCACCAAAACCCCTCCTCATCTCCAACTCTGCTTGGTCCTCCTTCCACAGGTTAGGTTGTAAAGTCTTTAGAAACCACAGTAAAGGAGCTGAAATCTCCCGAGCACGCTCTGCGTCTTGCCCCACACCCAGGAGAAAATGAAAACCAGGTCAGAGTATAGAAATGAAGAACAATGCCCAAAGGAGATGCAAGGAATTTGGTACGCAAATGTGGAAGGTTCCTTTCTAACATCACTTAGAGCAGGAGCAATGCTGCAGCCTGACACTCGGACAGCATTTCCAGGCTGGCACATCAGCTCCTGTGCCTCATTACATGCAGAGATGCTGTGTGCCTTTTGACCGTGACTCAGCTCCAAACTGAAATGTGAGCTGTTACATGTGTTCATTTGCAGCATACCATTACTGGGAGTTAAAAAGTTCAGGATGAAGACATCACTAGGGCTGCTGCATGTATATTTTGTGTTTATTTCATCTCTAACTTGAATCTCTCTCTACACATACAGCTATTGCTGATGTAGCTGTTTTAAATACAGCAGCTACACAAAGTTGTAGGTAGTGCAGCATGGTATCAGAGCAGCCTGCTCACCAACTTCTCTGCTACCTGACCCTCCACATCTGGAGGACAGGAAAGCTGTGCCAGGTGCAGCCACTGGCACCAGGGTGAGCGGGCCCAGGAAGTGAGGACTTTGAGATGGATGGTACCTGGAGCACCCGACCATCCCAACATGTACTCTCATGCAGTGCAGAAAATGGGTGCTGGGAGTGACCTTGAGCAGAGGGGGTTTGAGACACAACATTAACAGAAGGATTTCTGGGCCGGGCAGGAGTCTGTTTCTCAGAACACGTCTGTGGGGTATAATGAATGTGAATGTGTCTAGTAAAGTGAGACTGACATACGTACATGCAATAAAACAGAAGGATTTCAGGATCAAAGGGTGTGTTTGTGGAAGCCCCACACCCAACACGACAGGCTGCTGGCAGGGGCTGGCCAGCACATGCCTTGCACCTGGGTACAGTGGGATGGCAGTGCGGGGATGGGGAGCAACACCCTGCAGGCACTCATCAGTCAGCACAAACCTGTCAGTCACACACCCTCCGCTCCACAACACACTGCTACCACCTCCCCAGGCAGCAGCAGTTCCAATGCCTGGCTTCCAGCTGGGGGAACTGAGGCATGGGGTGGCTGCAGCACCCTGAGATTACACAGCTCTATGCCTGGGGTGTCACCCTGACCTCCCTCCACTCACTCCTCAGCTCCACCACGGAACAATGTCACCAGACTTTCTCAGAGACAGTTTACGTGGTGGTTCATGCTCAAAAGCGAATCAAAAACAGCTCTCTTACCTACGTACATCACACCTTCTTTAGTCTTCTCCGCAGCCTCTGTCACCCCCTGCTTGGTCTTTTCTGCAGCAGCCACCACACCTTCTTTAGCGATGGAGAACCCCTTCTTAAAGACATCCATCCTTCAGGCTGCCCTGGGTACCAGCTAGGTGTGGGGCAGCAGCAAGCAGCTCCTCGGGAGGGGTCTTGCTGTCAGCAACCCTGCCCTCACTAGATCTTGCCTCCCCTGCCAGGCTCTGTGTCTGCTCCGGTTCCTCTGCTGGAGGAGGATGGTGTGACAAACCTTGCAGCCTTCGCCGGCTCTTATTGATTAAGTGCACTGCAGAGTAGCCAATGCCTGCAAACAGCTGGTACTGAAATATTAATGATATGGATCTGCTTGGTAAGATTTAAGGAGGGAGGGGGAAAGGAGGAGGACAGAGGTACGTAAGAGACTTTCTGGAAATCCTCCAGGTAGATAAAGCTTTTAAAAGACTCTGCGGTGCTCTCACTCAAGGATGCTCTCAAGTGAAGAGAAGACGTTTTATCCAAAGAGCTGAGTTCCTCAAAGGGCCTCTGCCCGGGCCTGCAGCAAGCACAGGCTCCTGCGGGTCCCCGGGAGGAGGAAAGCACATGAAGTGCTGGTAATAAACCCAACAGGGACAGGTCTCTGGGTCTAGCTGTAACCAGAATGCATTCCACAAAAAAAAACCCAACACAATAACAAGAGCATGATTTCTCATCAGCACTGACTGAGGAGAAAAGCAGCTAGCACTTGGTACCCAAGGACAGGGAGCTGGAAAGCCCACCAGCCACGTCTGCAGAGTCTGAAGGCAGCCCCCTCCCCCTGCCCCCCCCACAGGCACCAAGTATAAATCACAGCTGGGCTACATGCCCCATCACAATGGTTCACTTCTGAATAACACGATGCCTACAGGAGAAGTCTTGCTTCTTCTGGGCTGAGCCACTGCAGAAGGATGTTGGTAGGAGGACTGATGATGGAAGCCTTGAGCTGATGACCTGACTGGCCTCAATGCCTCACCAGGAAAAAGTATCGAAACACAGATCATTAATCAGAGCTGGACGTGCTTAGTAATTTACCTTGAGTTCAGTTCTTTCTAGAATAGATAGGAAGTGGCCCAGATCAGCTTTTCTGCCGTGGTCAAACTGGAACCCAACAGAAGCAAGTGCTGGTACAACACAGCAGTGTTTTGTTTCTGGTGCTGTACCTGGGGAAGCTGTGAAGCATCCCTATGTGCACCAACCCAGCCCACTGCCACTGCTCCTGCTCACCAGGCAGGCAGAGGGGGAAGCCCCAAGGCTGCAGCTATGGCATGGGGCAGCACACAGGCTGGGCTCTCACTACTGAAGTCAACAGATTTCTGCAGGTTCGGGAAGTGTTACTCTGTGCTGAAATAATGGAAAGACTGTTGATCTGGAAAATAAGATAATGATTTATTAGTCTTTTCCTCACCAGTGGTTCTCCTTGCCAATAAATGAACCACAAATTCCCATCTGAATGTGGAAGAGCTCTATCTCTTATAGGCTAAAAAACTGATCGATCGTTTGTTCCAAAAAAAAAAAAGAGTGCAAAATTCAGAGAAAGGCCATCACAACACAATGAACGTTCTAAGAGCTCTCTCTGTTTGAGACTGCCATAACATTGAGGAAAGCTTTCTATCTATCCTCCTGAACACCTTTTTGGTGGCTGACTGACCACAAACCCCCACGGCCCAGTGTTCCTACACGTGAGATGTGTGTGCCCTCGTGCATCACAATGTGGGAGCCTGAATACGGCTCCCACTGGCTGTGTCAGACACAGGGCAGGTGCCAGGTTTTTCCTACATTTGGGTAAAAGATTAATTGACCATCCTTGGGAATCAGTACAGGGCCAGTTTACTTTTAATCAAGGCTTCCAAAGAGCATTAAGATAGAGCAGAGAGCTTCCCAGGCACTTCACGGGAACACCCCCAGCCTGAGAAGGCTGTGAGAAGTATTCTTCGATTTTCTTGAGCTATTGTCCTGTCACTGTAACTCATGTAATTAAATGCTGCATATTTTGCATTGTTGTAGAAGTTACCAAATGCAAGGAGTATCAAGCCATCCTGCCGTGTGGGAGATGAGTCATCACTCGAGTGCATCAACCCTTGCTTGAGAGGGATACTCCTTTCCTGCGCTCTCCCCTCCCGATGACCTTCAGACAAAACTCACAAGAGGCATTTAAAGCTCTCTGGATCACTCCCAAGACAGGCAGCAGTTTGCACAGACATTGTTTTACCTTGAAACCCTTTTAGGAGAGCTCTGGACTCAAAACTATGTTGTAAGTGACCTTTGTAGGGTAAGCATCAATAAGAGTTCCTTAACGTTAGCCACGGTGTGACAGTTGTACCCTCCTGCTCTAAGCCGAGGAGCTAGTGCTCATTATTTGTTGCCAGTCCCACCTCAGGGGAGCCTGGCAGTGGGTGAGGTCTGTGCCTGAAAAATAATTTCTCCCCCTGTAGTAGATACAATACCTTAATGAGGAAAGTTGTACCTTCAAAGGGCGGATCAGGGGGCCAAGGTCAGCCTGCTGGCAGCCCCTTTTTGTCCCTTGCTTGCCCTGGGATGCACTGGAGAAGCTGCTAAGCCAGGCCCTCCACCCCTCCTCATGGCTGATGTCTGGAAGCTGTGCAGTGCATGTGCCCTCCCACAGTGACTCTGCAATATGTGCAAGATGAGTCTAACTCGAGCCTACCTATTCCCTAAAGCAGGCACAAAGGAAATCAAGGAATGCAAAGGAAAATCAAAAACAAGACTCCCTGTGCTCTTCTGTCCAATTTTTTCTTTGTGACTACAGCAGATTGAAACCAGGTTTTAATTAATTAGTCTCTCTTCCCTCTGGCTCTCAGCATGGACAGTTACTGTGAGCTCAGCACCTTAGCCTTGTCTTCAGCCATGAGCTTGTGCTGCGGGCTGTCAGCTGTCAGAGGCATCTTGCTGCTGGAAGGAATGGGGTTTGGTCATCTCCTATTGAAGTATTTTGGTGGTGTATGACATCTGAAAGACAGGCCAGTTTGTGGCTGGTGCATTTCCTTTGCTTGGGAAGTTCTTGCAGGGAGAATAATGCTAACAATAACAGGATCAGACCTTGCTCTGTATAAGCAGAAATCCTCTCTCTGCTTATGAACACTTCAGAATGCAGGAAGGAGAACTGTCTCAGATCACTAATTTTTCTGCTTGAAAGAAAACAAGCTGCTCTGCCTGCCATCCTCCTGACACACTGCAGGGACTCACACCCCAGGCACAGATCTGCGTGGCTGATGGGCGATTTCCTCTGCCAAGGCTGGCAGAAGAGCCTTCGGAAGGCACATACCCAACAGCTGCCAGGACAACCCACAGCTGGCTTTGGTGGCAGAACTTTGCTGCTGAGCACCACTGATGCATTCTGAGCAGAATGATAAACACGCGGTCAGCAAGAATGTGCCTTTCTCCCCTGGGGGCAGACCACCAAAGCCCAGCTTCCCAGCCCAGCTGCCTGCCTGTGGTGGAAGAATCACTGGGGCATGCTGGTGGGCAGAGGATGAGGCAGCATTTTCCATACCTAAAAGTGGCAGTGGCTGCCAAGCGGCTCCCCCCTTGCTGTGAAGATATCAACAAAGCTGTCCTATTCATCTTCACAGGCAGAAAATCCATTCAATTATTCAGTCTGCTTCAGAGGTTTGAAGCTGGAATAAATGAGTCTGAGGCAACCTACACTTATTAAAACAATTCCAGTTTTTCTGGGTTTTTCAAGCCTCCCCCCCCCCCCCCCATGACTTTTTTTCCTTTTCTTATTTAAATATTAAAATCCTGAAAACGTAACATAGACTTAAGAGCATCACAGAGTAGCAGTGAATCTGGGAAAATGCAAAAGAAAACAAAAAAAAAAATTATCTGAACACGTTAATTGAAAGTGTAATTTCTAATGGCTCTTTCTCCAGAGGGAAGCTGCCAGGCATCACCAGCAAGTTTGCCTTCCAGATGAACAGAAGCCATCTCTCCAGAGCACTGTTTGGCACTGCTTATCCACTGGTTCTGCCTCCTGTCAGGTTGCAGACTCAGGGTTTGGGCTCTGAGCAGAGTAGAGATGGGCCAAGAGGGAAAATGGGATTTTTCTCTTCTGTGGGTTCCCTGGAAGGCAGTGCTGAAGTTCGACATCTTGGCCATTGGACGTGAGGATGGGATGTTGGCCTCTCAGGGCAGGAACCGTGGGAGGGGGTTATGAGCTGTGCTAGTGTAAACAGTTATAATTAACAGACAAGGCAAGAATAGTCATGACAGTTATCAGTAAGCTCATGGGACACACGGAGGAGACTGGAGTAACTGGTGATGCATTTGCACACACTGCCCGGGGAGGTGGAGGAGTCACCATCCCTGGAGGTGCTCAAGAAGTGAGGAGGTGTAGCACTGAGGGACGTGGTTAGTAGGCATGGTGGGGACAGATCGAAGGCCAGCCCTGATGATCTTAGAGATCTTTTCCAACCTCAATGATTTTATGATTGTAAGACTGAGAAGGGATCAAAATATTTCTCAGAAATGTTGGAGGAAAAGTCATTTCACACATAAGAGTACTGGAAAAAGAACTGACAACAGAAGACTAAGAGGGGAGGAACAAACCAGGTATCTCACCTGTCAAATATAGATGCCAAAATAGAGAACAAATTTGTTTTTCTTAGCTGGTCTGAGGGCTGCTGGAAACTTTTCTGGGCAGATCCAAATATCACCGAACTGAAATACCAGGCCACTTACTGAGTGTCATCTAATGCCAAAACATCTTCCAAATTATGTTTTACATTTGATTTATCTCACCTATTCCTTTTGCTCTAGCAGAGGCAACCAGCTCTGTAAAGGACACCAAGCTTCCAGTGAGGAGATAATTGAAGAGGGAATAGGCATCTCCTGCTGTTAGCTGGTGCATGCTTGTCTTTCTCAGACTGTCCTCAGACAGCAAAGAGAAGATTGTTAAGGAAAATGACCTTATGTGACTGTTTTCCTTGGTTCCACACTCCAGCACCAGCTCAAAATATGGGCAAAATTGTGATGTACTGTGTTCCTAAACAGGTACTCCTCATACCCACTCCCCTACAGAAATTAAACAAGAAAAATTACATCATAGTCCAGCAATAAATTAGCTGTTACAAACAAGTAGTATAATCTGAATAAGTTATTCAGGGACCCTAAGCCACAACAGGTAATAGGCAGTGTCTGTGCTACACCCATCACAAGGACAGAGATGTCAGTCCCCGGCACGCTCAATATTTTAATGTCTTTCATAATTGCTACTCAACAGTCACATTAAATGATTAACCTGGCAATGGCAGAGCAGTCTGCAGCACAAGCAAGAGGAGCAGCAGATGTCTCAGCTGGGATGGCAGAGAAGCATTTCCTCTCTGCTTTGGAGATACCACATTCAGGAGGAAGGAAGACGTCATGAGTGATTAAGTGGAAAGGCTCATGCTGAAAGACTGGATCAAAGAGTTTGAAAATGGGTGACAAATGGGGTATCTTCATCATCTGCAGCACAAAACCACTGTTCTGCAAGCCATGATCCTACAGTAGCTCAGGTTTTACACCTGTTATTTGTTTAGCCTCATGTTCATTTCAGTTCCTTCCCTACAATGGGTTACCCTAAGCAAACAAACATGTTGCTTATGTCATATCCAGTTTCTTATAAGTAAGTCCCATTTGCATGTGAAAAACGGCACATAAGATATGCACACACCAACATGAACTTGTGTTCTAGCAGGATGCGTGCACTTAGGTAATTAAGGAAGCAGGAAGGAACAGAGGGAAATTGCTTACTTTTCTCAGTCTTAAGTCCAGCATCTGTGACTTCATCTCCCTGGAGAAGTGACTGCAGCAGCAAGAGCAGGTTTTGTCCTTAGAAAGACAGGAATCTCTCCCTGCCTTGCTCCTGTTGTGCCCTTGCCCAGCAGTGCCAGCAGTGAGACATTAAGGGCATCTCCATACATTTCTGGGTTCTTCCATTACGCACAGAGGAGGGACAGGCAGGAGGAGGGGGCTCCAGATCTAACCAGTGACAAGGAGAGCCAAGTCTACAGTCCTTTTAATAACAAGGCCTTCCAAAATCCTAGAGAGATTTTATCCTCTTATTTTTCAGCAGACATTGGAATGACTCCAGTAAAGCTTTACATTTAATACCCTGTAGGACAGACTGAGCCTTCGGCCACGCTTCTCATCAATCACTCTGAGACATGCTCCAGCACTCCTGCACCAGAACCCCCACCTGCTTTGTCAGGAAGCATAATTCCACTCTAATTCTATTCCAAAGGATGCCAGAGTGCATCATGCTGTGAGGCAGGGAGGAAAGAACCACACTCTGCTTTATGACAGCAACCAAACCAAAAAGCAGCAGCATCCACTGAAGTGAAACCAGTAGCATCCCACTTCCACAGCCTTTTTTCATCATTAGGGTGAGGTGACATGCATCTCTTTATAGCACCTCTTGGCAATACACATTAAAAGCTCATAGAAAAATTAAGCTCAAGATCTAGAGATGACAACTCATATGGAAATCCCTGAAAACGCTTGATGATCTTGACCTCTCTGAAGGTCTATGTGAAAACCTTATTTATTTATTTTTTCTGGGGATAGAATAAGATTCATAGAATTTTGTGGAGGCCACTCAAAAACAGATGTCCATAAGATCGTTTTTTTTCCACTGTGCACTTACTGGAAAGATGGTAACGACCACAATTGGTTGTATGTATCAGAATTGGTAAAGCCAGGACATTTCAGACATTCAACTGGAGAAACAAATGTTCACAGACAGTGGAGCAAGCAGGTCTGTGGGATTTTCTGGCACCATAACGAGAGTCTGTTACCCCACTCAGTATTTTCTTTCCTTTCTTTTCTTTTCCTTTCCTATAAAGCTAACATCCTTTTCCTGCGCCTGAGGGAGAAGGCAGCTGATAAAAGCCGAGTTCCTGTTCACAGATAAGTTTAGAAGGCAGCCGAACTCAGAAGTTTCTTGAATAATTTCTATCCCTATCCTACCACCTTTTTTTTCCTCTTCTGTTAGAGGCATTCCACACAGGAACCGGGCTCACATTGTTTGATGGCCACGGACGTTTCCACAGTGGCTGGGAGGGTCGAAAACTTTTTCCGCTCTTTGTTACAGATCTTTTTTTTTTCCTTCCTTCTTCAACTTTTCGTTTAAATAATATTGCCAGGGCGTCCCAGCACTAACTCAGGCTGTGCTTCGGAGAGGAGAACAAGAGACAGGTGTAACCGGGTGGGAAAAAAGCCCACAATGCTAGTGAAGGTTTTGCTAATCTGTAACACGATAGGACTGGCAAAGCTGGCCAGGCACGCCGACCATCACGGCTACCACAATGTTCTGATGCATGGCTCAAAGCCACAGAACCACGAGACCCCCAGAGACCCAGAGAGGGCTCTGCTGCAGGAGGGAGAAGGCTCCTGGGAGGCAGCAGGGCGCTGGGCAGATGTGCCAGACCACCCTGTGAGTATTGCTTACCCACACCAGGGAGAATCAGAGCAGTTGGAAGCTGCGAGCCCGCCGTCCCAAAATGGGTAAGTACCCAAATATGCATGTTCACTCTCGTGACGGTGGTAGAATCATGTATGATAAACATATCATGCTGATGAAGGACAGTTAGGGATAAAAGTTTCTCTTTGAAATACATCAGATTTTAGGAACTGATCTATTTCTGATCAGGAGAGGTTTAAATGTTCTAACTGCAAAACAGAAAACATAATTGTGGAGGATGAAACCACAGACGTGGCTGACTCTTTGTCCTAGAGGCAGCAGGGTGGATGTGGTGCTGGGATGCACCTGGCACAGCAAAACCACAGGACAGAGCCCTGCAGCTCCCCTGTAGCATAATAACACAAAATGCTACTTCGGGCACAACAGAAACAGATAAAATTAATACCTGACTTTTCCTCTTTAAACACACCAGTGGGAGCTTTTACTAGCTGTGGCAACCTCTGCTCATCACCTGAACGTGCTCAGCTCAGGCTCCGGCCTTGGGAAAAGAGTAAGATGAGAAAAAGAAGGGCAGGGTGTTAGCAAAACAGAAACAGTGAGCAGTAAATATAAAAGGAGTAATAAATAAGCATGAAGATGTTACAAATTCAACCTTCCCCCCAGCCAAAAGAAAAAAAAAAGAAAACAAAAAAGAATTTTCACATGCTTCTCATGGTCTTCTCTAGCTGTGTACCCATCCAGAGCAGATAAAGCATGTACTTCACCAGAAAGATTTCCAAACACTATGCTTTTTTGAGTTTTACAAGGCATGTAAGTAGGTCCCTGAATGTTTAAAATAGATGAAAACCAATCGGGACAGCAAATGAATCTTTTATAGCCCTGATGGAAGGCTACTGCAGAGCCCTGCCCAGGACAGCTCAGAACAGCAGCACAGCGAGTGCTGTTCACAGCTCACTGCTTTGAGCTGCCCTGATTCTTCTCTTCAAATGCTCTCGGGGAAAGGAGGGGAGGGAGCTGGAAAGACACTATAAAACCTCGCTCATGTCATGATTCCTTTACGCTCAAACAAAATATGCCATCTTGTTTCTAAATCTGATCTACCTGTAAAATTAAGGCCACTCTTCTGCATGTAATACAGCGCAGGGCTTACAGCCCTGTTTTCCCTCATACTACATCTCCCCACAAATCTATATGCCATAGCACTAGCCTCCAGTCATTTTCTAAAACCCACAAGTATTGACTAGCAGTTTTCTGACGGACAGTGTTCAATAATGGCAAGCACTTAATTCACCAGCTGCTGGTTAACGCATTTCAGACTCTAACAGAGCAAGGAAAGCAAAACAGAACCATTACCACGGCCTCCTATGCTATACTGCAAGGTGACAGGCATTTGATAGCTTGTTGAAACGCTGACAGCAATCTAAAAGCTAGAAATACTACAAAAATTCAAAGGTGCAAAAAGGTGTTTTTAGAGGTCAGCAAGGCACTGGAATATACTCTCCTAATTAGGACTTTTTCCTTTGCTATGTGATTTTGTCCAGCACCAACTTGTGTACTGCCATTCAGCCATTACTCATCCTAATTTCCTCCCAAGAAGAGAAATACTTCCTCCTTTTAAGGAGATGGTTGCATAATGAGTCAAATCACAATGCTCTTCCCTTTTATAAAGCAATGCTGATGACTACATGCAGTCAAGATCTAGCCTGGCAGTAGCTCCAGGGTATTCAGTCTTTAGCTGGAGCAATCAGATTTAGAGTGCACAAGCCTAGCAAGGTGGCACATCTCAGGAAAGAAACGCAACGCTTTCTGAGGAGTTGTATCCAAAACTGATGGGGAGAGCGTGTAACTAACAGACAGCACAGGTCTGCTTGTGCTTGTGCTCCAGATTCTTAATGTTGCCGCAGATGGCTGAAGCAATGCACCTTCAGACTCCTGAAATCCTCAAGTCCACACCAGGTGTTCACAGCAGGACTGGCCTGTTGCATACACAGGGAGTTGCCACTAGTCTGGTATTTCCTCTCTTCAAATATGACACGTCCTGGAAACAGCACTGAAGACTGGGGCTTCCAGCTTTGAAGGAGAGAGCAAGCAAAAAGGCATGAGGTGTTACGAGGAGCTAAGAGCCACAGTGAGATCCACACACACACCACAAAAAGCTCTGGGGTGGTAGAAGCCAACCACTGATCCGTGGTAACTCTGTGACACCTTTCTAGCAACAATTAATGACTTTTTTCCCCCAAACTCTTGCTATTTTCCTTATGTGGTAGAAATAACAATCATTACAAAACAGTCTTAGATTTTTTCAAAATAAGTGAGTATTATTTTTCTCATTATGGTCATTTGAATAATTGGAGACCGTAATGATTAATAATGCCTGAGGCAATCCGAGTTCCCTGGGTTCTGTTTCAGCATGTTATGTGAAATGACTCATTATAGCTCAGTCAAATGCTTGGATATGTTACATTACTAATGAATTCCTCTCAGAATAACAAGGTTATTCTAATCAGAGTTTTAAAATAGGAAAATCAGTCGCTGGCTTTAAACCACAGCTTTAATGAGAAATGTGTGGATAATAAAGAACAGTTTCAGCTCTTCGTTAGAGGAAAAGCTAGGTAAGAGTTTGGTATCTCAGCTGTTGCTTCTATCTGAGTGCACCAGAGAAGCTGTGCTTATTCAAAGTGGGCAAGTGTTTGTACATGTTATTTGCAAAACCAAAACTAGCCAGTTTTCCACAGGAAACCACCTTTTTGCTTTCCTTCTTTTTCCCAGAAGCTGTGTCTTGTATGATTGATCAGTTTGACATTACACACTTCCTTATGGCTAAGATAAATGGATCTGTGAGTACACAAACTTACCAGCAGAAGTAAAAAAGAAAATGGAAGCATGAGTATACAAAGATCTGTGGTCCATTAGCATCTGTTTTAGAAGTTGAAAAGTAAGAACAAGTTCTAGATTTCATAAATCTTCAGTGTATAATACCCATAATTTCCACGCACTCCTCATTTCCCATGTGAAACAGATGCCTAATGCTGACCTTCAGAAGCTTTCCTGTGGGTGGATATGGACAGCTACAGCGAGCCTTGAAAAGTTCCTTGGGATAGGTGGATTTTTTTTAAAGAGACCCAAAAGACATCAAATAAGAGCTAGCAAGTTTGTATTAGCTCATCATCTGTGGTAATCCTTACTGACAGCCACCTTGGAGATTTTTGTTTCTTTTGAGCCACTGACATCAGATAGTTGATGGTGACACACAGAGCCAGAGCAAGGCACAGTGCTGGGGTCAGCTAAAGAAGACTGCAGAAGCATACTGTTGCATCCACCCCTGAGGCGGTAAGACATAGATACAGGCAGACAGAATCAGACATACAACCTCCTGCGTGCAGCCAGGGATGTGACAAACCAGCCTTTGGAAAAAAGCTCCCCCAGCCCTGGGAAGAACACACAATATTCTCTGTACTTATTGACTCACCTTCGTTGGTCCAGGATTCATGGATGGACCTGTGCTGACATTACACCCCAGAAGGGTTTGTTTTCCCTTCCTGTTCCACAGAGTGAACCATGCACTGAACGTGCTCAAAGTACTGCTGTACCAAAGTACTGCTGCTCAAGACTCCTGTATTTTCTCAGCACTGAGCAGCATCCCCTTTGGCTGGCTCTAATCCAATCCTTGTGCCTGCAGCCCCACAAAGAAATGGTCTGACAACTCAGATTCACGCACATAATATTAATATTTCATTAAAAATAAAAATAAAAATGGAGCATCTAGAAGGTGCAATTCCATCACATGCTGGCTAGGAGTGCAAAGCCCAAAGTTCCCTGTATCCTCAGTTGGCCTGAACTGCCAAGTAACACTGTAAACCAGATCACTTAAATGTTCCTCCAGGTTAAAAATAAGCTCATGGGAAAAAAAAAAAAAATACAGAGGCTATTTTTGACTTTACCCCTCAGTAACCACGTTGACAGAGCTGGTCCCCAGATGGATGGCTCACACAGGGAAGGAGAAATGGAAGTGATGATGAGGTAGAAATGGGCAGAGGAACTAAACCTGGCTTCCCTCTCTATGACAAAGTCATATAACTTCTCCTCTTCTATTTCCTAAAGTGGAATCATTACCAAGTAGATCCCATTCTGGATTTACTGTTTCTCCAAGACAGAAGGTATTTTAGTTCTCTATTCTCTTTAATCCACAAACTCATGCTTGATCTCCCATCTGTTGCAATTTTTCTTACAATTAAAATGTTTGCAAAGAAGAAACAATTAAAAAAAAATCTGAATTATAAACAGAAAAGGCAAAAATCTGCAGAATAAGTAAACCCTTAATCACCCTGACTTGTGTCAAGGTTAGTATACACAGTTTTGTCAAGTCACCTCTTGATGAGAGGAAGGCTTCCTGATGTCATCCAGCAGCGTTGTTATCTCACTGAAACATGCACCTCTTCCTTTAACTCTGTGCTGAGGCAGCCACAGAGCAAGTCTGTGATCAGCCAGGGTGTCCAGACAGGGAGCAGCTATCCTTCAAAGTGCAAAGAAGCAGAGGAAACCAAAATCGCTCTTATTCAAGGAGAAGTCAGAACAATTCCCAGTCTTAATAGCTTATTTTCTTTTCTCCTTTTACAGGAAAACATCAATTGCTTTGATTAATATCAGTTTCACACTGACTCATCTATTTCTTCCAAATTAGACAGGGACTTTCTTAGGATGTTTATGGGATACTGAAATTTCCCACCAAAGGGGAATAGAAAACAGGCTTAAAATAAAGCGAATTCTGGATTAAACGCAACTTAATGTGATCTTCAGCCCCCGACATCCTGCACACTAGTGGAACGGCCAGAGTGCTCAACAATAGCTTCTGTAGTGCCAAGTAGATTAACAGAAGTGATGGCTTTCCTATCAAAAATTGGCACTTGGCTCCTTTTTAGGACTTTTGGAAATTTGTCTTCAGCTCTCCTTGTTGAGCTGCAGGTAAAACGGCTCCTCCTTAATGTATCTGATGAACAGCTCCTGAAGAAAGATAGTTTCACTGAGTGTGATACCGCAGTTATTTAGCCCTTCGCATACAAAATATCCTCTTATTTCCTTTGTTACATGGCTCATTAGTGCAAGCTGTAGCAATTTGTTCCTTCAGAAGATAGCAAGGGATCTCCTGTTTAAACCTAGTGACAGAATCCCGAGCGAGGGCAGCTGGGTGAATCCAAAGCCTTCCCACTCATGAGGGTCAATACTCTTCAAACAAGCCATTAGCAGTCAGCCCTGAACAAACTTAAATTCTGTCGAGTCCAAAAGATGATGAGGACAAGCCTTGCTGCACTCTGAGTGCAGGCAGTTTGGGAACCTTGTCTTGTTCTGCATCTTTGACTTGCTGGCACCAGCACAGCTATGCTGTCAGGGAACACCAGCTGAAATCCCACTTCAAGCTGAGAGTGCTATGCTAGTGGTGGGCTTTAATCTGCAGCAATCAAAAGATGAAATCCAAGTTTAAGCTGCCCTCAGAGGAGGCTGTAGAACTTGCATAGTACCAAGGTAAACATAAAGAAGGAAATGGCTGGGGATGCTTTGTGAAGAGAAGAAATTTTTTGCACAGATTTATCTACTGTAGCTGTACAGCAGGTAGGATTGCCTCAAAAGCCATTGCAGCCAAGTCTGCTTTCTCTGAAACACTGCCTGCCATGAGGCTCCAAGTTCAGGTCGAGATTTACTCTGAAAGACATCACGGCTCTACGGTCACAGGGCATTCTGCAGGACAGGCCACAGCTGAAAACACACCAACTGGCATTACAGCTGGAATAAACATCTCAGCACAACTTGGGATATTAGGAGACTTGCAGCACTGCATGGAAATCCAAATGCTTGACATTGGTACTCTTTCAGCTCAGCTTGTTAAGGTTAACTGCAAATCTATCGATTACGTTCATCAAATCCCAGTAGGAACCAGCGATGTTCATGGGATGAACCACAAGGTTTCTGCACAAGAGAGAGTAATATTCATCATCAGGAAAAGAGGGAAACAAGAGAAGTAGTTCCTGCTGCCTGGCAGAGGAATTCACTGATGTGCTGACAGGTCACCAGCAATCACACACCAGCTGCTAATTAAAAACAAGGGCACACCTTGTTCCTTATGAGAGCCAGAACCTTTTTTAAGCACTTAATCCCTTTGGCACTCCCCAATGAATTAACTGATGAGTCTTTCTTAAAACTGACATGTATAGTCCCAGTTTAGACTAATTTAAATGCAATACTTCACCTCTTTTTTCTTTTTTTTTTTAACTGAGTGCTCTTTTATTGTCAGTGAGTGTTTTGCACCGTGGGAAAAACAGCACACAGATAGTTCTACTGCTAAAGCACGATTTTTTTTTTTCTGCTTCAACTGGAGTAAGTCAGGAGCCTAGGCCAGTTAGTGGAAAATCATTTCAAATTCAAAGAGACCAGCCACAGAAAAACAGAATTGTAGGGATTGGAAGGGATCCCTGGAGGCTGAGTCCAAGCTGAAGCAAGTTCCCTAAAGCCAATCGCACAGGATAGCCTCCAAGTGGGACTTGAATACCTCCAGAGAAGGACACCTCTGTGGGCAGCTGGTTCCTGCGCTCTGTCACTCTGACAGTAAAGTTCTTCTTTGTGATTGAATGGAACATCCAGTGTTCCGGTTTCTGCCTGTTGCCCGTTTTCCTGTCATTGGGCACTGCTGAAAAGAGCCTGGCCCCACCTATTTGACACCTAGCCATTAGATAATGATAAGCAGTGATAAGATCCCCCCAGCCTTCTCTTCTTCAGGTCTCTCAGCCTTTCCTCATACAGGAGATGCTCCAACCCCCAGACACCTTCGTGGTTCTCCACTGGACTCTGCAGAAGTTCCCTGTCTTCTTTCTTGAACCAGGGAGCCCAGAACTGACGGCCTTCTATTGTCACCCAGTAGCACATCTTAGCAGCAGTAATTGCATATCTGGTGCCTTTTGCACTGTACAGAGAAGGAAAGAGCTATGAGCTTTAAAAGATTTGTGCTCTGTCGGTAATGGTCATGAACCACTGGGCAGGAGTTCTCAAAGTAATTAGAGGAACTGCCTTCCTTGAGAACAGAAACATGAGGAAACTGATGTGAAGGACAGCTCGGCTGCATGAGTACAGACAAAGGAATAACAAAACTCCTGGAGAAACAACATCCTGAAGCTTTTGTTCAGGCAAAAATTCCACTGACCCAGCAACTGTCTAAAATGATGCATTACAGTGACCATCAGGAGAACACCACCAATAAAACTTAAGTACCTCACTGTGCTGGGGGTTGGGGGATTATTCTCATCTACCCTCATGCTGCTATTACCAGCTGTAGCCCTGCATGGAAAAGAGCCAACCCTGTATTCACTGTAACAGAGTTATGGCCACTTTGCTTTTCCTCCTGTCCTGCTGCTGCGATAGCAGGAAGTCTGATCAAATTTTAAATCAGAGACTGAGCTGCTTAGATTTTGCTATGTTTCAGAAGTAACAGCTGTAGCATCCAACAACAACAACCGTAAAATCAAGTTTTAGTTTTAAGACTGCAAAAGATCAAATGAAAGGAGCTCAAGCTCACCTGGATCTGCAGAATCTGTCTTAAAGAATGCTTTGTCAACCAACTCTCTTTAACCTCAGAGAAAACAATACACCGGACTCAAAATTAGGTAGAGACAGAAACACGCATGTTAAAACTATTTACTAAGGAGATTAGAATTAAGGCCAGGAAAAAAAACCCTGGTCCAGTATAGAAAACTATTAGAACATTTTTTTTTTTCTTCTCAGGTTTAGAAGAAGATTAATTTGCTTTGACTGTAAAACAGGAAAAGCAACTTAACAAATGAAGCATTCCCAGCCCTGGTTTGTCGGGTTGTCTTTGGTGCTACTCCAGCTTGCAGTTCTGCTATAAGCTTCATCGGTCCCCACTCTAGACAAAGAGCTCTCCTGCTCTCCTCACAGAACAGCTTCTCCTTGGCCATAGAGGCTTAAGTCAAAAGGAAGCCCTATTAAAGAGGATAAAAGCAGAGAGGACAAAGCTGGTGATATAGTCAGTGAGTGAAGCTACACGATCACAAAAGGGCAAAAAAAAAATACAGAAGCAGAACATAAAGCTTCTGTGTCCCAGAAACAGGCCTATCGAAGTTCTCTTTGTGAAAGGGCAGTTACTGAGAATTCATAACCCACTGGAGTCAGCACAGAATTCCCACTTGTCTCACTGAACATCAAGCCTTTGTAAATCTTCAAATTGTTCCACTTAACATTAAGGAATGACGTATTTCCCTCAAGGTTAACACAATTAAGGAGTATTTTTAGTAATAGATAGCAAAGTTTCCTTAAAGGAAACATTCTACAAGATATAAAAAAATACTGCAATAGAAGTTTCACCTTTGGGCACATGTATCTATATTGCAGCTCATTGCAGATAGGAAAAAAGGGCCTTATAAATTTACTCAATGAAATAACACGTTTTGATAAATTTCATCCAACTCAAATTCACTAAGAATTGTTGTGATTAAAACTAAAGCACGATACGATAGCATTATTCAGCTTCATGAACCAACTTCAATATTGAGTAAGGGAAAACTACCAAGTAGGTACTAATGGAGAAGCAGACACACAGAAACGTGACCACCACTAAAGACAGTTTTTATACAAAGTACATCAAATCCCTTTTGTTTCGTATTCCTTGTTCCACATAATGCACAATTATCCAAGCATCAGGTTGTGTTCAAGTTCTGACACAACATAACACCTTTCTATGGGTGAGAGAACCTAGAAGCCCACCAGATACCTACAGCACGTCAGCAGGCTTTGAAAAGAATCTTCATGTTTTCTGTTCAACGTGTTTGTGCATTTATATGTGCAATGTGGTAAAACACTCATCTTGCTCACACACGTGTTCGTGCACGTAAACATTTGGTTTAGATTTGTAAGGCTTATGTGAGCAAAAGAACTCATCTGGGAGCCACGCGTGGTGGGAAAAATGAATCGGCACAGATGATGAATCATGGGGTGTGGGTTGTTTTCATCAGGAAAGAACAAAACATGAAAGCAAAATATTCCCATTTGAAAAAAGACATTTCCACATGGAATGTGGACCCTCGCTGGGATCTGGCAGGCAGCCCACTGGGCAGGTCTGAGGCCCTGCACCTGGCACCGGTGGTGGCTTGGTCTAGCAGCACAGGCAGCCAGGTTACTTCGCTAGAAAAATAATAAAAAAAAAAGGAGCAGAGAGGATTTGAGCTGCAGAAGTCACTCCTAGACATAGCTTGCCTGGCACATGAGAGGGGACAGCTATTTTGGCTTGGAACCACAAGAAAAGCAGCAGCAGACTGCTTCTGCACAGCTTTCACGTCCATCTCTAAGAACTGACCAGCTTTGTTCACAGGTGTGCTTGCTGGATGCAATGAGCGTAGGGAATGTGCCCAGCTTGCCCAAGCTGTCTGCTTTCCATCTCCAGGTCTCCAGCTTCCTTCTCCCGGCTGCCCCACTGCTCTCTCAGGCTGCCATGACCACAGCTTCTGCTTTCATGTTTGAGTCGGTTCCCCATTGTTTCTGCACTCAGACAAGAAAGGCAAACTTTTTCCATATATGCTGATTATCAGAGATTTAGTTCCCATTTCCCATTTAAAAATATACTGCCAAAAGTTCAGCTGTTCTTTATCAGGCACAGCTCTCCCCCACACAATGCACTGCTCCGTTTGAGCACAAACCTTCAGAGTACAAGAACCTCCCAGTCCCTCCAAATACCCCAATGGATACAGCTGGTATTGTTCAAGATCTGATTCTGCTTTTGTTTTGAAAAACTAGCATTGGTTTCTTATGGGAAAGGAGTTTAATAGTGTGCACAATGGCACAAAATAGGATTTCTATTTTCCCTCCAGGCTTTAAGGAGATACACAGTGTTTACTGACACAATCAAGCAATAAGATTCATAGTAGTGACTGTAACAATATCAGATGCTTGCACGTAGAGAGAGGCAGAACAACAGACCCCTGTAGGTGGCAGAGAAAGGAAAAAGAACATAATGTGAAAACAGCATGTTGCCTGAGCTGATGCCCTGCTGTAAGACAGTCAGCTTTCTGGGGCTAACAGGTTTCCCACTCCTCAACCAGGTGCAGTTTTGGGAATCGTGATATAAGAAGGTTTGGATGCAAAAGTCAAGATGGCCCAGTAACTGATCAAAAGTAGCAATATCTTAGAAGGCACCGATTATTTACAGAATTTATGAAGGATTAAGTTTCCAGAAGCAGTCGGTCCTGACCTGATGAGTCAGTCATGAGGCATCTGAAATGGCAACATGCCCATCCAGGAGGTTTGACATTTAAAGTGACATTAACCTGCAGGTTATCGTGGGTTGGAAATTTCTGCTGCTGAATGAAAAGGCTGGAAATGGAACTAATGCGTCAAAGTTCAGACAATCAATCCTTCTGTTAGAAACTCTGATAAGCATCCCAAAAGAAAACAAAGGAACAAGGAGTCGGGGGGAAACTAGCAAGCATTTTTCACTTTCCTCATCATCCAGCTTAAGGAACAAAGTTCCTCTGCATTTCACCCTTCTGTGACACTGCTACACTACAAGCAGGGACGTGTACAAGACCTATTTCAAATTCCTTTTTTTTTTTCCCCAATAGGAACTGGTGTTCTTTCACACAGTCTCGTCTGGTAACATACATTGAGGCCTGCATGAAGGAGAAGTACATTGTCAACTCCCAGCAGCCCTGCCCAAATGGAACTCCAGATTGCCAGAAGATCATGTAAGTACCACAAATGAAACCACTAGAGACATCAGGATATTCTGACATAACGAAATTAGATTTTCAAAACTACTTATTGGCACGACTTGAAAATAAATAAAGCACCAACTCAATTTAATACCAAGGTGAGGTAGTGTCTCATTTATGTACCAACAGTGATTAGGCATTTAAGTAACCTGGGATAATCATTGCCTTTAAAACGTAGTATAGGACTACGAGGTGATCAGGTGATTTTTCAAACCTACCCATGTTTATGTAGGAAAGAAAAGAACAACAATCACATCTTTTCCACAATTTCCAGGTCCTAATACACACACAGCTTAGAGACAATAATACCATCACTAAAACACCAAAAATCTCTGCCTGTGACCATCAGTGAGATTTATTTACTGTTAAAGGTATACAACTGCCCAAGAGCTTATTCTTCTTTCAGAAGGCCTGGCTGCCCAAAGAGGGCAAGAGAAAACCTATAATATGGCTCTGTAACAGTAAATACTGGAGTTCCGTTTCTGATAATGATGGATATTTGCCAGCTGTGACATCTCTTTGAGACTCCTGTCAGATTGGTGCCATCATGTTGGAAAAAATCTCTACTGAACAACAAATGGTGAACAGTGAGAGGGTGAGGTAGACCAAGGCAGACTGCTAACTGAACAGCAATTACATTCTGCCAGCATTTATGAATTTGCACACACCTTCTATAGCAAACAGCAGTTCTGAAAAGCGATCTTATGCAGCAAATAATATTGCTGTCAACTGCTGGCTTACATGTTTCACTGAGCAGTAGTGATGGAATTTATGACAAACAACCACATTCTGTGTTAGTTATTTAGGACCCCACTGGCACCAGCCTACAGTTAGTCAGTGGATTTGCCTCACATGATACCAGCTGACCATAGTTTGGAAACTAACACCTGGACCCTGCCCCCCAGGTACAGAACAGCCCTGAAGCCGGTCTATCAAGTGAAACAGAAGGTTTTGAAGTCCTTGCAGTGGAAGTGCTGCCCTGGATTCAATGGGAAGGATTGTGAACAACGTGGTAAGGAAAGCCAGAGAGCACACATGAGAATTAAGACTAAATGACATTCACTGTGGCAAAAGACAGCTTGTCTATTTGATCCTCCTGTTTGAGAATCGATGCTTTATTTTCTTTGGCGTGCTACGCCCCAGATCACTGATGCCTTGTAACAGGAAGTAGGTGTAATTAGCCTTAAACAAGGCTAACAGCAACAGCCACGTTTTTCTAATCTTCACACTTACAGAGAAGCATTCATTTACTAGGGAAGCTGTCAGATGTACGGCTCCATCTGGGAAGCCTATGAGGTCTCCATCTCTACCTAATCTGCCTAATTCCATATAGAAACTGATGATAGCAGGCAGCAACACCAGAATGTGATATATAAAAAAAAAATAGTTTAGAGGATGAAGTGATTTTTTAGTGAAATTGCCAAGCATTCAGTTTAAACCAAGCTTTTCCATGCCATGAACCACCACAGCTCCCAGTACTGCCAAATACTGATGTCAGCAGCTGCTAAGTAGAAGAATGGATGGGGGGAACAGTGTGGCTTAAAAACTGCAGTGCTTCACGGCACTTGGAAGATTTAACAGATTGCTACATTGAAAAGTGCAAGAGCTTAAACTGAAATAAAAAGATAATTCCCCACAGTAATTCAGGCATTATAACAAAGAAGTCAAACACTGAGGTGAAAATCTTCATCCATTTCACCTACCTCAATAAGCTCCTTAGATAAATCCAGAGTTCCTGTTTATACTTCCATAGGTTTAGTTTTTTCATGCAGATAGTTTCTCTTCACAGTTTTTATCACTAAAGTAATTTATCAGGCTGGCTTCCACTTACGATGTTAGAAGGGTATAACCAAATCCAGCATGTCTTGCTTAGTCTCTGCTCAGTTATGCTCACAGACCCAAACCAGCTGCTTCATCTTTATCTCTTCATTTGTACAGCAGCACCCACTGTAGCTGGTGCCACGCTACCAGAACATTTGGGTAACTGGAACAGGAAAGATGAATTTGCAGAACTTTTGATAGCACTCTCAGAGAAAAGCACCTACTTGTAGCAGACTAACTTCTTACGATCAGTAACTCCACATGAATTTAAAAACCACATCCCTACTGCACAGCATTATCATTCACAAGGTGTTGCACTTGGGTGCAGCACCCTAAATGAAATTCTCCCAACACAACGTTCCTTATCCTAAAAATAAAAAACCCTGCACTGCAGAAGTCTATCTCCACATCTGTCATATTGCAATTGCAATTTCACAGTCGTGCTTTATTGAACTGTATTAGTTTCTTCATCTAAAGTGTTTTCACATCTCAATTGCAGATCCCAATTTCATTCCAGTGACAGGAAGTCAAACTGAAGGATGGCAAGAAGAAAAGTCCTCAAACCACAGTATGTTCTCGAACTTAAATTACTTGTCATTCTCTTGCATCTCAACTCACTGCCCAGAGCAAAAGATAGATTTTTAGTTTCTAAGCTATGGATAAAATCTTTAGTGAAAGTATTACTTGGGAGGGTTTTCACACAGCTACGTTTCATTTACTGGCATTTATGAGGGTTTTTACTAAAAAAAATATATTAAAGTTCTTGAGAAAACAGCCAAAAGTTTCAAAATTGTATGCTGGCTGATCATCACTTACACCTCCTGAGAATGCCAGCTGGTGTTAAACCTTTCATTAGTGTGGATGTTTAACTCCTTGGCCTGCTCAGTGAATTCATAGGAAAGCACTTCAGAAGACTTAACAGGAAAACAATCTCTTCAAAATGCCATTCCAGAGCAGCTACCAATAGCTTTGAGAACATTGGTACGAGATACCCTAGATTATTATCTCAGGTGCTCGATCTTGCCAATCTAATATCCAAGAAGGACCTTCCCTCGCTATATAGCAAATGATGTGGCTTGTAGTGCTATTAAATATCTTCCAGCAACTGGGTTTAAGATAGCATCACAGCCCTGAAAGAGACTCTTCCTTACATGATGCTCTCAGCACTGAATGAATAAACAGTTGCTTTAGAAGACTCAAGTTTATAAAACATTAGCTTGAAAAGTCAAATGTAACCCTGGAGAGTAAGAGGTCCCCGGAATGGCACAGTTAAGATGCAACTCAGCATACACTTTCAATTCTTCAGCTCAAATTAGCATGCATTTATTTAAAGTAATATAAGCTAAAGGGCCTCTCAGTGAGAGCCAGCAGTGACACTTAACCCTGATGCTCTTAAATCTTTTGTGAAACACCTTCATTGCTCTTTCATCCTGTCCTTTTATTGTGGGTTGTTAAGCTCAGCTATTCCTTCCTGTCAATTGGCTTGAAAGCAGTTGTTATTTCAGAATGTTTTTATGGCATGGGGAGGTTTTAAATGAAGAATATTTTACTGCCATCATGGCTAGCACAGCTGCAGGTCCTGTGTTAATATTCAAAGTTTCCATTGATGTTGAAAAAAATGTTTGCAAGTAAACTGCAGTTAAGCTGCTAAAAATCAACAGATCCCTAAATGTCACTGCAAGATTTCCAGAGCGAAAAATACACTGGTGTTCCCAGAGTCCATGGATCCTGTAGGAATATGTGTTGCTGCAACTCCATTGTATGACACTTTATTTTTGAATCTTGTGATTAGTGTCAACACCAGTGGATTCAAGAGAGCTGCTGGAAGTCATTCAAAATCAGGAGGCATTACTGGATGATCTTCAATCTGATATTCATCAAGCAGCCAGCAACTTAGGTGATTTACAGAGAATATTTGAAAACAACGGTACAAGAATGGTGTTAGAAGTGAACCAGAGCAATGAAGGTGAGAGGTCTGGTGTAAATTATCACCCTGACAAGAGGCCCTGTAAAATCATGCATTTCTGAAGGAAAACCTGAGAAATAGAACACACTGATATCCCTTGGTCTGCAGGTTGCTTCCAAAGAGAGAAGAAAATGGGTCCAATTCCAATACAAAGTAATGAATTAAATTCAAGCAGAAATCGAAACGCGAAATTAGACGAAAGGCAGATTCCTTTACACTCTTCAGAAATTTCAGAATTTGCCTTAACCATGAAATAAAGAGATTGCTCATCCTAATTTGTTAGCTTACTATTCTGCTTCCACAGCCGCTTCTTTTCTACAAGGATGCAGGATTTAGATGTATTTCTATCTCTTCTTTTCAGACTCATAGCTTGATGTGCTGAATCTCAGATCAGTATATGGAGTAAAAATCCAACATACGTCCATTTATCTGAAACATTATTCCTATTTTATATTGCAGTGGAAAATTTAGACTGAATTGGGACTCCTAATCTGAGCCACTGACTTACAGAAATGTCTTCTAATGATAAAGACTGAACTTAAGTCATTCAGTTCATATGCTAAAGTTCAAAATCAAGCCTTCGTCTAATTCACGCTAGTACAAATTCCTCACAGATCTTTCAAGTTACTGAGTCTTTGCCTAGGATATGCAGATGCTGTGCAACTTTGTAGGTAGAAGGGACAACATAGAAAGCATCAGGAAAATAATGGTATGAGAAAATTGCATAAGCAAGAGCACGTCAGAGAAGAACTGTTGTGAAAATGGGCAGTTAAAGCTGTTAACAAAACTGCTCTGCAAGCATTTAAAAATGCAGTATTTCTCTGACTTAAGTGGGGCAATCAATACATATCTAAATTACTGTCTGCAAACTAAAAGACACAGCATGTTTTGCATTAGCCTTGATTTAAATAAGGTTATTTTTGATATTAAAACAACCACTTATGTGCTTAATTTTGAGAATTAAGATGGCAGTTACTGAAGAAAAACACATTCTTGAGCTACCCTGGTCAGATTAAGATGCTTTCTTATAACAGAATTATTATTAACTTTGTTTTAACAGATTTTCAGGAAAGGCTTCTGCGGCAAGTTTTGTTTCCCCATGTGGAGAATTTTCTAAGGAGACATTTGAACCCAATGTGGGCAAGCTTCAACAGAAGCTTACAGAACCTCTCCAACATAGTAAGAAACCTGTCCCACGATGTGGAAGCCAACAAGAAAAGCATAGAAAGATTTCAAGAGAGCACTGTGCCTAAAAAAGAATTGCAGGAGCTGGGAACTAAGTTTGAATCTAAAGTCCAGGAAAATGTGGTGAAGGTTGATCAAATAAAAAGGGATATAGAAAATCAATTGCAAATGCAGCAGGCTAGTATTCAGCATAACCTCTCCATAATCAGGGCAGATACTGACACAAGGCTGAAGAAGTATCACAAGATACAGCAGTCCCATTGCTTAGCTTTGGACAACAACATAACAAGTATGAAACACGAGCAAAGCAATCTTGAAAATAAATTTGAGATTTTGAAAAAAAATCTCACAGAACACTCCTCACATCACGGTCCCAAAGATGAAACTACACAGTTAGCCATCAGACAAATAAATGACATGCTGGCAGGGCATGCAAAACAGCTTAAAGAACTCTACATGGAGTCAGATGTGGCCTTTCAGAATATTGCAGTTCTAGAAAGATGGTTTAAGGAGTTAAAAAAAAATATCTCAAAGTATAGGCCTGAAGATCTTTCAATAACTTTAACGGAGAAATCAGTTCTTATTGAAGAAAATAAAGCAGCAATGGAAAGGCAGATATCAGAGATGAACGATACTCTCTCAAATCTTCAGGAAAACTATTCAGACCTGTTGAGATATATCGAGGAATGTAATTGCCAGAAAGTACCTCCTGACACCGATATACTCGAGGAAGATTTAAAGAACATCACTTATTCCCTTGAAGGCCAACAATCGAAGGATATGAAGCAGTTAGAGTCAGTTTTCAAAGATCTCTTAAGGAACGAAATTGAAGAGCTCTCCTCAGCCTTTCCAGTTATCCATCAGTCCCTTAACCTCCGTCAAGAAGAAAACAGACAGCTCCAGTTGCAAGTTGCATCTTTTTCAGAAGACATAGGCCTCTTGAAGAAGAAAGATGAAGAAATTCATAGGCACATCAAGTACCTCAACAGTTCTTTTGGCTCACTTTTAGAAGATGCCATGCGGCACGAAGCTGCATTGGAGGCTTTACTGGGAGAAGAGTTTATGGAAGTCCTATTTGAAGAAGATCCTAGTACACTAATACCATCAGTAGATCAGCTGCAAGAATTTCTTAAAGAGATCTCAATTAAACTCCAAAACCAAAACACAACTTTAGAATCTCTTATGAAGAGATTTCATCTCTTGGAGAGAAAACAACAGAATAATCACAATGTTCACGTACCTTCAAAGCATCCCAAACAGGAAACTCAAACACTGTCTACACTGGATGAAGCTAATCAGCACGGCAGTGTAGAACACATGGAACCTAATTATGAGGCTTCTAAAGATGACTCCTTGCATAGTTCAACATATAATGACATAATGACTCTGAAGAATGACATCAAATATCTGAGCCTGGCAATCAAGAGGCACGAAGCCAGAAATGACATGAGTGTCTGCTGCAATCATACAATTGCAAACGCAGTAGAGCCACTCAACATTTCTGTGGAAATCATCTCAGGAGATTTAGCAACAATTAAAGAGAAGCTGGAAAATCATCTGCTGATTTTCAAAAAGCTATTTGGAAGCAATGAAGAATTACTTGCCTCAAATGTAAGTCTGGATGTTGCAAAGATTCTGTCAATGCTTACCAGAAAAGTGAGAAGGCAAGAGAAAGTTCAAGACAAGCAAAGAGAGAAAAAAAATCATGAGAAGCAGAGAGAAAATACACAGATAGTAAGTGGAAGAAAGAGAGTGCAGACTGAACTGCTGGAAAAAGGTAGGTTCTTTTATCTTACTTGCTCATGTGCAGGCCTAGCTTCTCTCTGGGCCCTGTTGCAAGTCACTCTCGTTCCCCTAAAACCATAGAAACTGTGATCTGACAGATATCTCGTGTGATATTTTGATATCTCTGCCTCTCCATCTAAATAAACTGATTGAGAACCAAGTCGAGACATTGATATACTTTGTTCAAAGCAGAAAAAAAAAATCACACCCAGTATAGCAGCTGGATAACTGGCCTTGAATTAATACAACTTCAGATATTTAGAACCCACATTTTGTTTGTAGATGCTCATGTTTATGCAATAATAGTTTTTTCTTTCAAAGCTGATGGGGAATGCTGGGCCTTGTGGGTTTGCTTCTTCTTTCTCAGTTATCCGAGTCTGGAAGGGGTATTCTCAAAGCACCGAATCCTTGTCAATCTGGGCAGATATATTAAACTAATTGCAATAATGTGTGCATGTAGAGCAGGGAGAACTGCTCAGAGTACAGTCTCTCTCTCAGGGCTAAGGTAAGTTTTCAGCTTACACACTTTTCAGCTACACTGATAGATCAGGTTTCCAGAAGTGCTCTGTAATTACAAGTGCCACTGGCTTTTATGATTCAGCCCTTGCTATAGACATAATAGAGAACAAAAATCAGTCCCTTTAGGCAACTGTGTTGCAAAACTGTAGTTAAGACTGAATAAACAGAGACGTACTTCCAATTGTTTTTAAGACAGCAAAAAGAGTGCAGTTCTCCTCCTGGTTGGTCTCAGCCTCACACCTTTCTAAGGATACTGATTCTAACCACTCCGCCTACCCACACAACAACAGAATGCAGACCTACAGAGCATACAATAACTTTAAAGGAAAAATCACTCAGGCTTGTGTTTTGCTGAAGTATCTGCCTAGTCACTACAGTCAGCTGTTTCTTCAGCTATATCAACCTATACTTCTTTTTCCTCAGCTATTTCTGACCTTTATTTTAAAAACAAGAACAAAAACCATCAGTTAAACTACTACTGACTTTGCTTCTTCCCCAAGAATAAGATGTCTTAAGCGCCAGCAAAGCAGAATTAGTTTCTAAAACATGTTTATCTTTCTACTAAGAACTCCAATTTAAAAATGTTACTTCAAAAGAAAAATGGGAACATTCTTGAGTAGAAAAACAAAAGACAATTCATGTAATGGGATCACACTGAAAGAATCTTTTCTTTGGTTAAGGATTTTTTTTTTATTTGTGCTTGACTACTTCTCTAAAAAGGAGAATTGCAAGAGGACTTTCCACAGATTTGAGAATGCATGAGAAGAAAACCAACCACAGCCTACAAACTGCCGCAAATATATTCAAACAGAACTCCTAACCGAATCTTCAGTCCCAGAAGTTCAAATGAACATAGCGTTTCCTTTTAATAAAAAGAGTGGTTGGAAGAAGTAATTGGTAAAGTTTATTCACCTATATCAACGATCATGAGGCTGAGGTAGGCAGGCTTCTGGGGGCTGCAGTGCAGTGCTCTCACACGTGAAGGATAATACCCCAGTCTCAGATCAAGACTGGAAGCAACCCATCTGACTTTCTGTAAACCACGGCATTTCACAGCCTTGTGTGCTCCCCACAAAGCAGGTTTTCTGCCAACACTTTTGTGCCCATTCCGGGCACTTCCAATCTCACCGTGAATGTAATGTGAGAGTAGGCATCAGAGCAGGTTCAGGTAGTTCACTAAGTGCCTCAAAGATGTGTGCATCTATACGAACCCTCTACTTCTGTTAACAGCTCTGGACAAGAAGGACTAGGAAAGAAGAGCTTTCATACCCAAAAAGCACGTTTGCTATTTTTAGGTTACTTTTCCTGTTACGTGAGCTAGTCTAATTTTACACCTTCCTGACCTTGTAGTTTTGATAGCTGCATGAACAAGTACCGCTGCTGTTGTCTGAAAGAGGAAGGGTGTTTTGGATCACAGATAATGTATCCAGAAGACTTTATCTAGAATTATCGATTAATTGGTTGCACAGCACCTGACACAACAAGTTTCTGTGGCAACTTAGGCTCCTGAGCAAGTATAAGAAGCAATAGCTGGGAAAAGCTCACTGTTAAAATACCGTTTTTCTCTCTTTTTCAGACTCATCAGTAGCATTCCATGTGGGATTCTCAGACAGAAAGGATGAAGAAAAAACTCTGAGATTTAATGAAACGTACCTCAACTATGGAAACAGCTATTTCCCTGAACATGGCTACTTTAAAGCACCGCACAAAGGTGTCTATCTGTTTGTCATCTCTGTGGAGTTTAGCTCAGGACCAGCACTAGGACAACTCTCTTTTAGCCGCGGGTACAAAAGAACTCTCTCAAGTAGTCAGAGGAAGGCACAAAATGGAAATACTGTAACTTCTTTTGCTATGGCAGAAATGGAAAAGGGAGAGAAAGTATGCTTCGAATTGCTGCAGGGCACCGTGGTGAAACGGAGTCCACCTGGGACAACAATGGGTGGATTCCTACTATTTAAAACTTGAACAGTAACACTGTGTTTTACTGATATTTTTTCCATAGATGCAATGGATCAATTCACTATTGCTTCATCTGTGATGTATTCAATCCTACCGCATGTGTTTAAACATAGCACTACTCTAAGTTTGTCTTCATGCTTCTTTTCTGGAAGTGTTTGGCTTTTGATTAGTTGCTAATGAGCAGCAATGGGATTTTCAATTGATGACTTAATGGTTTGGATTCCAAACATAGCAAACATTCTCAAATCCTTCTGCAGGGAGAAGTGCACCTAGTTAGAACAAATGCTTTGTGGGGCTTTCTTTACTTACAACTCATTTATCTTTTCTCCTTTCTCATGGGACTCCATCTGGAGTACTGCATTCAGCTCTGGGAACTGCCACATAAGGATATCTTGTGTCATGTCCAGAAGAGGGCCACAAAGATGATCAGAGGGCTGGAGCACCTCTCCTGTGAAAAAGGATGACAGAGATTGGGTTGTTTAATCTACAGAAAAGAAAGCTCCAGGGATACCTCATAGCCATCTTCCAGTATTTAAAGATGGACTGCAGGAAATCTACAGAGGGACACTTTAACAAGGGTTACAATGGCAGGATAAAGGATAACAGCTCTAAACTAAAAGAGGGTAGGTTCAGATAAAACAATATGAAAAAATTGTTTACTCCCAGAGAATCTGTGGATGCCTCATCCCAGGAGGCATTCAAGGTCAGGCTGGACAGGGCTTTGGACAATCTGGTCTAGTAGCTGGTAACCCTGTTCACAGCAGGAGAGTTGGAACCAGATGATCTTTAAGGTCCCTCCCAACTCAAACCATTCTAGAGTTCAATAAAAAAAAAAATAAATAAAAAAAAAAATAGAATACTTCCTGTGGCAGATATCCCCATCACCATCAAGGCAAAACATTAAAGACTATATGTTAGCAATGACATTTTTTAAGTGGTTTCTCAAAACAAAGAAGCCAGAACAATTTTACTTTTCTATTCCCTGTGGACCAGGCAGACTGCCTTGAAATCTTCTGCAATTCACTCTAATTCAACATTTCAATCTGCGTGTAGCAGAAACACTTGGGGAAAAAAAAATATTCAATCAATCAAATCGTTTTCTGACAGAAAAGTAACTTGCCACGAAGAATTTTTCTCCCAACCTATTTGTATTCTGAGTGACACCACAGTACAGGATAATTAAAAAGCACTGGTACCAATACACACTAAACTTATGACAACAGTTTGGCAAGTATCTTTTGAGATTATGAAGTGGATTTAGCTACTGACTTGCTGATAAGATTTTTACTCTCTTTCCGGATAAAGACAAAAATGCAAATAAGGACCTAAAAACTAGTATGATTAAATCCCTTCTACAGATTCAGAAACAGAGGGTCACAGGTGAAGACACAGAAATTCAGCATCTCTGGAAAAAGAAGATGCCATTTCTGACCTAATTAACAGTTTATGTGCTCCTGCCTACTCCTAGCCAGTGGTCCTATTCACGTGAGACTAACTGGACAAGTTTCCCCATCGGTCCAGAGTGGATTCAGTCCTTGCACTGCTCTGCAGTAGGAAGCACTGGGTGCTCAGGAGCTCAGTCACCTTCTGCCCCACAGACTGTTAAAACATCTGAGGAAGGAAGAGAGGAAAAATGGGAAGAGGTGAAGTGTCAAAAAGGAAGAAATCCATCAATTTGTAAGATTGGGTTCTGTCGGTAAAAAGCTATGACGTGGAGGCTACCCAGCCATTTTTTACCAGTGGTCCAGCTATGTGCTATTGCACAGGCAGCGTTCTGCAATTCAGAGCATGCTCTCTAGCTCGGGAGAGTGTAAGGACCCCCTTTTTTCAGTGCACACCAATTCAGCAGCTACCAACCAAGTACTATAGTTAAATACATTGAGGAAATATACATATATATTCAAATACACTTGCTTGTTTTTAATGCTTTGATATAAAACTTCAATTGGAATGACAACTATGCAGCTACATGGAAATAGACAAGCTAGGTAGTAGTTCAGCAGGTAACAGAGAAAGGCCTGTGTTATCTCTGATCCTAGCAGTTCTCCCAGGCAGGATTTTTAATATTGCCACGCTTACCAGAGTTTGAGTTTGTTGAAGAATACGCCAGACAATAAGTCAGAGATTGATTCCAGAGTGAATGGAGTGGTTAATGTAAAGACATTTTCATATCTGTATTCCTTAAATGTGTTTAAGTTAACTATCTGCATACACAAAGAAGGAATAAATGACCAGAAAATTTTCATTTTTAAATTCTGAAGCAAAAACTTTAGGAAGGATAATGGATTCAAGCATTCTGTTGGCAAAATAAGCCAGGAAGCTTGGCTTTCCTCCTAAGTGATAAGGTTTTTTGTTTGTTTGCTTTGTTTTTATTTTAAACACACACCTACTGAGCACTACCACCAAACGATTCTCATATTTAAAAATACTTTCCAGCTTCTCTTTGTACTTCCAAAAACCCTGTAACTGACAAAAATTTTTACCAGCAGTTCAAATCTCCAAATCAAACCACAAAGCAATAAAACAAAACAAAACAAAAAAACCCATGCCCTATATCTTTCAACACCTTGGCAAAATTGCTTTTGTTACTGAAGCTTGACCTGATATATGAACATATTTTATAGTGCTTTGCATTTTAAAATTAAAAGTTTCTTAATTTTTTCCCATTACTATGAAGAGCTCTTTACTTCACTCACAATTCAAGTACCCATTGTGTATCAACTTTCTATTTTTCATGGTGTATTAACTTTCTATAGTTAATTTCATCAATGCCCAAATTTTGCAGTCAGATCCATCTGAACCTATTTCACATGTCCACATCCAGCCAGTCTCTGGAGTCCATGGTGGTCACCCCTCAAGAACCAGTTTCATAAGGGTGATCCACACATACCAGCGGACCTCTCAGTAATCTGATTCACATCCATTACTGTAAAACTTACTGCTTTAACATCAGTGAGACAAACCAAAGCAGTGCCTTGGGGAACAGTGAAAGCTAGAGAAAGGATTAATGGAATTTGTGGAATTCAAATTACTGATACTTCTGCATTTATTTAAATTTTGTGATTCATTTCAGAAATTACTCAGTATGCTTTTACTACTTAGCATGCTTTTTGGCTTTCAAACAAAATATAACTGTGAGGGTTTTAAGGTGTTGCGGGACGTGACTTTCAGTTCTTAAATACTGATGTGAGTGTATCAGTAAAGCCTTTATACAAAGGTGAAGAACAATCATACATCAACTATATTATTTTGGTATTTGTTACTAGTAGGCAGTATAATTTATTTACAGCTATCAAAACCCCCCATCATTTTGAAAAGGATTTTCAACTCTTTAGGATATTGCACCATCCCGTGGCCATTTCAGGGAGCAACAGTAGGTTGCATGGTAAAAAAAAAAAACAAAAAAAACTCCAACACCTCAAAAATGAACTCGTGCAAAATGTCAGTTACTCACAGTATTTTCATTATGCCCTCTTGTAATGTGAACATCAGCAATCCCACAGTCTGCATCCCAGCCACGATCAGTTCAACCAGTGAATAAGCTCTATAAGCTACAGCCATAACCATGAGAGAAAATTTACTCTTTCAAGGTACTAACAGTAAGGAGGGCAAATCACTGGGCTCTGTAAATTACTGGTATTACGTGCAGAAGAAAGAAAAATGGTCTAAAACTAGATTAAAAAAATTCTAGAAATCTAACCCATGAATTTATCACTTCAAAGAAAAAAAGTTTTGTCGTTATTTTTACAGTATACTTCATTAACTTTTTTTGTGATGCTCAGATACAAAACTCTCCTTGCCATTGTAAAAAGCTGTTTCTAAAGCAAAGACGCTTCTCAAAACATACCTTTATGTAGACAAAATGATTCAAAATTGACCTTATTTTTTCCTCCTTGCAAACTGAAACGGATGCAGTTTAGTAGCTGGTGCATTTCTGCAATGAGAAAAACATTCTGAGATTTTATACAACTGTATACTCAAACCCAAGATATCCCCCTGATTGTTTTCCACTTACTTGAACCGTAACACATAATGAACTGTATAGAAACACCTGCGTAATTCTGTATCGAACAGTAGAGAAGTATATTAGCTTAAATTCCATGATTTGGACACCACTACACAAAACCAGACAGAACCCCTCATCCAGTTATTTTTTTCCTTTTTCAATTGGCTTGGCCCACTGAGGTAAATTCATATAGATAAAATCAGCAGGTAGTCTACGTGCACCTGTTCAAAGAAAAGAGTTATTCAACTCTGATTTGCATTTTAATTCACTATAAGCAGAGTGAAAAAAAAAAAGGTCAGACTAAGGAAGCTCTGGTTTTATCACTGTGCTCAATTTAAGACCAAGAAACAGCACAATAAAGCACCAAGTAATTCTTAACTCCACTGAGCAATCAAAGTTGCCATTCACAACTTATTCAAGGACTGTGGGGAAAGAACAACACCTGTATGAGGTATTAAAAAGAAATCCTTTTGTTAAAGTATTACAATTTCCAAGTCATTACATTTTAAGGCAAAACCTTATAGTAACAAAACACATAACTAATGTGTACTAAAATAAGGTTATTTACTTAAAAATGATACATTGGACATAATCTGTGTACAGAACAAGCAATTCATGGTAAACTCAATAAGGCACCTTTTAAAGCAGATGCTGTACAAAATACATTAGTGTGTTACATTTTTAAAGGATTATTCTACACTTCTGGCATATAACACACAAGAGTGTGACCATTTGCCTTGTTCCACTCTCCCATTTTTTTTATTTACATCTTCTCTAAGTTAGGTACAATGTTATTTACTCTTCTTGTATACAATATAGTACATTTTAGGTTGGGCATGACATGTCAGAGCACAAATGTCAGCACATGGTGTGGGTGTTTGTAACTGTAATCGGAGGTAAAATATGACAAAGCAACAATTACATTAGATTTGTTCAGAAGTTTGAAGTAATGTGCACTCCACTTCTGCTACACCGAGCAAGGCTAATTCACCCGGGCTCCATAAAGCACTGTATCATACGATGCTGCCAGCTGCTTTCAGACATCACCCCCTGTTTAGAACAAAGACTGTGGGTACTAGATAAATTCTACTGATTTCAGAGGCACTGTCAGAAGAATGATGAAGTTGTGTATCATCCTAATAGTTGACGGAAGATAAGCCTAACTTTCCTTCTAAAGGGTCTAATATAGCAAAAAAAAAAAAAAAAAAAAAAAAAAAAAAAAAAAAAAAGACAACTATGTTTGCTTCTCAAACATTCTAGGTTGTTGAAATACGAGCTGTGAGGATAGACAAAATGTATGCAAATTATTCACTTCAACAATGCATTCAAACGGTCATTCAGATCAAGACAGAATTTTCATTTGAGACGACTACGGAGGTAACAAAATATTCATTTTGCATTTCATTCGATACTTCAAGATAGACTAACCTAGACAAGAAGCAGAAAAGTGATGCATCTGGGGAAAAGTGTCCTTTTCCTGAGTAAACCTCAGGAAAAATTACACTTTGAGCAAAACCCAAAATACAAGCCTAAATTTTACTACAGGAGTATCATACTTCCTTTGGAGTTTGCAAGTAATTTTAACAGAAGTAATTATATAAGTTACTCAAATTATTTTCCAAATAACTGAAATCACAAGGAATAGTTTAAATTAAAAACAAAAAAGGCAGTTAAGAAATTCAAAGGCACAGTTTTCATGCTCCCAACATGCATTCATGCATTCCACATTTCTGATTTTTACTGATGTTCACAATCATGTGTGTATGTAAAGAACATTTGCCAGGTTTGGGGGACTTCTTTTAGATGACAAATCCTTATATATTTTTGACCCCAAAAGTAGAATCTCACGAGGACAGACAAACCCAATTACCCATTCCATCCTTAAAGGCTTCTGAATTCAATAGTATTGCATAAAGCAAAAACTCAGCTTAAGAATACGTTTCATTACGTAATAATTAATGGGCTGGCTTGGAGTTAAGATCTTTCTGAAAGGTAGCTAAAATACCAGTATAGTCATACTTGAGCTCCAAACAGTCCATTACTTTGCTTGGAAGGTAGATACATGTTGGAGTGCTTTATGCAACCAGGTCCTTCAGCAATTAGCTCTTTTTTTACAGTATCAGAGAATCAAGGATTACTAAAGATCTAGGAGCTCCTCTAGATGACAGTGAAAACTACTTATGCACGTTATGTATAAACGTACTAAATGAAGTGCTGAAAAATAAAGGGTAATCTTCAAGGATTTTTGTCTCCCAAATATCAAAGATCTTTGCAGCATTCTGTTCACATCTTTGTCTAAGTGAATGTGTAAATCGATTCAGATCTTAAGATGTCTACCAAAGATCATCATATTACTAATTTGATAATGCCTGTACAACAGAGGAGAAAACAGGTGGATAATTAGAAACGACAGAAATTCACTTTCTTGTTTTGCTTATACTATTGCCAATGGCTTCTTGAAGCATGAGAGATTAATTTTTTAAAAGCTTACAGCTTATAATGCTGTACCAGCTTCTGAAAGCTGAAAGTAACAAAAGTATTCAAATTGGAATGGGTTAATTTAAATAAATCACCATGATCTAGAAGTTTAAGCTAGCAGGGTGCCTAGTGAAACATTCTTCCTTACTAATAAAAAATTTTAGAGGTAAAACCAAAGAGAAAAAAGCTTTTTTTTTTCTTTTGGCTCATACCAAATAATTTCTTGCTACCTGTGCAAAAATGATGTGCAAAGACACGATTATTAATTTCAAACGCATCACATACTTCTTGGCAGTGGACGGAGAAACCTTCTTTTAAAAAGCCCTTTACCATGAGCACTGTGGCACAATATTGTATCTTTTGCCATTTTCAAATAAATTAAAATCATATTTGACTCATCTATGAACTTCTCAGCCAGAGTACATATTAATACTTAAAGGCATTACTGAACAAAAGTAATGACTTTATTTTAAAAAAAGAAATGTCCCTCGAAATAGCTAGTTATCTATAAAATATGTAGCACTATTAAATAAAGTCTGTACATCATAATAGAAAATAAAAATACTGCTATCTTTTTGCCTGACCATTTACATTATGCAAACTACAGAATTAAAATGAAAAGATAACATTAGGAGGTTGTAGTTGTTCACAAATCACATTAGTTTTGCATTACACTTTTTTATCAGTTGTATTTAAGGGAAATCTAAACATATATCAAAACAATCTTCATGTACATACTTTCAGACAACAGATAATCTGGCATAAATCAATCTGAAGTTTTAACATGTTCTTCAATTTTAATATCATTCCTAACTTTTTTTCTTCGAATCTCAGCTATGGCATATGTGTGTGTGGGTGAACGTATCTAATTATACACATGTACATAGGACTAATTTATTTATTTTTTTAATAAAGCACAAAACACGCTGTATAAATAACTTCCCTTTTTAAAGTTATCTAGAACAAGATTTACAGTACAAAGTTATAGGCACTTAAATTATCAAATAGGTTCAAATGGTTGCAAATACTGTGTTTTCATTCTTCTGGCGATTCATGGACTTGAAGCTTCGACTTTACGGTACTGCTTCCTGACTTCGAAGTAGAAGTGTCAAAGGAATCATAACCTAACAATTCTGCCTTACTGTAACCTCATAGAGGGGTTCTGGTTTTCAACCAACTTGTCTGGATGGGAGGAGAAATGGAGGGAACTACGGTTTCTTGTGCATGCCAGCCAATTGGCACAACAGGACCAAATTTTGTAACTCTAGTAATCTGTTACATCTTCACAAAATATCTTTCAGTGTCATTCCTCCCAAACGTGGCCGACTAGAGCTTGAAAACCTCAATGATTTACCTCTTCTCAATTCTGTAATTTTGCAACTGTCCACTAAGTGGCCCACAGGCATAACCTCCTGCATTTACATCAGAGCAACACAATTCAAAATCTTCTGCATGTTGTGAATCTTATCTTCCAACAGTTCAAATATTCTTCAGGTCCCTAACCTTTACTGTATTCTGTAATTCTTACTTTTTTGTCTGTACATTAGACTGGTTCTCAAGTCTGTCAAAACTTCTGTGTGACTTTATCAAACAGTGAGAAAGCGTACTTCTACAGATGATTAATTCCCTCCCGTATGGAAAAGAGAATGACAGACACCTGTCAGTGAGTTTCAATAAAGCAGGAAGGCAAAACTCAACGATGGTGTTTTTGTTAAGATATGAAGTACTCTACAGTAAAACACCAGTTGCATGTGGCACTGTGAAAAATGTACCAGATTTCGCCAAATTATGGAGCCCACTCTACTGCAAGTGAGATGACTAAGGCAGTCTATGCCTCTAAGCACATTGTTTCAAGCACTATACAGACCAGGCAGGCACCTCTTAATTTATAAATGGTTCACATTTTAGCAGTTCTCCTTGTGATGAAAACAAGGACGGAGATACACTGCGATTTTTCAAGGATAACTTAATGGCAAAGACTAAATTTTCTGTAGCAGACCTCTGATTGTGAAGCCACAAAATAGAGCCCTGATGACAAAACTTTGTTCATTTAAATTCCAAATGGCAGCAAAATAATCCTGGCACACACAAAGGCATAAGGAACTGTTAAACTGAGTAACATCACAAACAGATTCATAACCTACAGGCTGTTTCACAAAAAACTTGGTATGGATTGGCTAGGTTTTATCAGGTAGAAGGCAAATAAAAAGCTTATATTCTCCATCTCTGTTGAATCCATATAGCTTGTTAGGCTTTCACAGAAAGCACTGTAATCTAAACATTCAATTCAGTACCCAGAGTTTTACTGGAGACTCACTAAGTATGACTGAAGTCTCGATGCAGCTAATACCAAAACAAAATGCATATTTTATCAAGGCTGTCCATATACATAGCATGTAGTGTAGAGAGTCTCTCAGTATCACAGTCTATGAAGTACTGAAAGATTTGATTAGCAGCCTGTAGAAGTGTGGTGAGAAAATACACCGATTCTCAGTTATTTCCTCTTTCCACATAGGTCTCACCCATGTTTGAGTGAAAAGTTCTAGGAGTCCAGCTTTGCTCTCCAATGTCAATTTACTATGTCAAATCTTTACATCTTGTGATTCCACCATCTTGGCAAGTGTCTTCTTGATCCTCAAGGCAGTGAGTCTTGAAGCAGGATTGTGAGCCCAGCATTCAGACATTAATTTTAATATTGCTCTTAAACACTGTTAAATAAAAAACAGAGGAACAGTATTGTAACAAGAGATAGATCTGAGAGGTATATAGCTTAGGTTATCTGTCATGCTCGGAGTAGAAAGCTCTTACATCCAAACCAGCAACTTGCACATTTTCACCAAAACTGCTGATGGAGATCTTTCTCCCAACCTCTGCTGCCTAGTACTGCAATAGTTGAACTAACTGAACCATTTCTTCAGTTTCACAGATGCCCTGCCACCATTTATTGCTATAACTCAAGAATGTCAGTACATAAATTATAGAAATGAGCAGAAAAAAATCCATGTATACGACAAAGGAACCGTAGATAACTTTCCCACAGAAAATGAGTAAAGTGACAGACCTTCTTCCAGCCATCAAAAAATACTAAGGAGAAAAGTGGGAATTTCGAGAAGAAATCTAATACTTGGGGAAAAAAAGAGTATGGCATATGTAGCCTTGTATATGAAATTCTGAAGCCTTATTTACTGCCTTCAAGCTATTACCCTTTAAAAACACATTTATATTTAATATTTCAGTTACATCACAGCATAAAAGTAGTATCTTTTGAAATGAAAAAACAAAAAGTAAATATTCCTATCACAATCAAGAGACTATTAATAACCTTCCAGGAACAAAAACAATACACTGAACTCTGAATATACTGCCTAAAATAAGGGCAACCAAATTGCTTCCTATTCCATAAAATACTTAATACCACAAACCTGTATGTAATACATATTAGAACTAGTAAAACTAGTAAGCAAAAAAACTTAATTTATTGGTTTTAATTTCAGTCAACCTTCTCCCCCCTCAAAAAAAATAAAATAAATTCATTGTCTAAACATAAGAACCATTTGGAGTCATGCTTATACATATGGATGTTGTTTCAGGGTGCCTTCTTCCCAGATTACTGCAGAGTTGCATCAAAATATGGAATTTTGAGTTTATTTCAAACAGATCTTTATTCTACCATTGCTGTGCAGTTTAAAATATCAAGATGTCTGGCTCTGTTTATAAAGCCTTAACACTGCAAAACTAAAATATCCTTCTTTACAAATGAACAAATGGAATTAATTCTTCCTTTCAGCATACTCACTTCATCACTATTCCATCTGTTAGATACTACTGGGCGCAGACGTTTGACACACACCACTTCTCTCATGTCCTCATAGGATGGATCATTTGGCACCATGTCATAGTATGGCAACTGATACTCTTCAACAATACCTGGAGATAGTTGTGAAAGATTAAACATCAGTTAAGAAAGAACAACAGCAATAAAAAATACAGGTCTCTAGTCCCTGATTTCCTTAACCAGGAGCAAAAATGAATAGCTTAATGCCAAATCAAACCAAACACGCTATTATACTGCAAAACAAAGCCTGAAACTTCTTAACAGCAATCTTTTCAAGTAAAACTCCAGTAGTCATGAATATTAAGTTTAAAAGCTATGCTAGTTCCTCGCAGTACTTTGATTTTAATACCTAGAGTATAACTCGACATCTTCTAATCCAATCTACACTACAAAGAAACACGGAGAAAGCACACTTGAAAGAACATAAAAAGAGCCATAATGTCACAAAGGAACAGTGAAGAGAAAAGGAAGGAGAAGTTGCAAGAATATCTAAAACACTGAATAAGAAAAGAAATGTAATAAATTATACCAGAATACCTCAGCAATCACATTTTAAAAGTTGCATTAACAGTACAGTTGTTGAAATATATCTGTATTCCACTACCTCTCCAAGACCTGGCAAGTGGCTTTTTGAGCAATGAGAAAACAACCCTAAGCTTCTTGATTTTAATAATCAAAAAGGTTTAGGGTCAGTGGTTTTCAGCCTCTATGCTGGACAGATAGTTTCTACTGCTTTAATGGAAAGCAAGTCTATTGATAACAGGCTTGTTAGATTATTTCCTTATTTAATTTTCAATAAAGCTATGTAATGTTCAAGGAGAGAAAAGGTCCTGGTAGATCTTACACAGAACACTTAGAAGTTTACCTCCTGTGATACAGCGTCGAGCCATTTCCCAAATTATCAGCCCAAAACTGTATATGTCAGCCATGATGTATGGTTGAAAATGGTTTTTATTCAGGCTTTCATCTAGGACCTCTGGAGCCATGTAACGTTTTGTTCCCACTCTAGTATTCAAGGGAACATCAACTTCATTTGTGTCACTGTAGGAAAATAAACAAGTTAACCAACTGTTGACTGTTACAAGACATGGTATGAAACTGTATGTGTAAGGATGCAATCACTACACTGCAAAGCTCCCATTTACAGATTATTTTCTTTCATCTATTTCTTTCTCAATATTACACTTCAAACAGATTGTACCACTGAAAAACATAACATGGAAAAATGATCCTGAGTATGGAAATTATTCATTTACTGCATTAAAAACAAAATTTAAAGAACACTACGAAGATGAACATATTTGGCAGCAACTCAAATGAAAACTATTTGTGCAAAGGCTTCTATGATTCCTTGCAAGCTCTAGTGTTGTACATATCTCTGGCTTCAATCATCTTGTGGAAAAGTAAAATGTATTTTCAATACCACTACTACTCCAGTATTACCTTCACCATTTAGTTTCAGCTCCTTTCACACTGTTCATATTTTCTGTGAGATAATTTATAACAGAACTAGATAATAGCTGCTAGCATGGAAGGTCAGTTTTGAATAACAAATAAATTTTCTTCCTTTCCTCTAAAAAATTATTGCTGCTTTCCACAAATAAATGCTTCCTTCTTTTTTTGCTCCTCAACTTGTTTTCAGCTTGATGTTCAGTGGTATTCCAAGGATTAATTACATTTTAATCTCAAAACAAACCAACAAAAATATCCCTGAAAAAATGCAACTGAATGACTCAGTAACTCTTTTTAAACTGGATATCTGGTGCATTAAAAAGAACAGTTTTTTTTTTCCTTAGCAGATTTGCTTACATACCTGTTAAACTTGACTGCAAGACCCAAGTCAGCAATACAGCACGTCCCATTCTTCTTTATCAAAATGTTTTTACTTTTCAGGTCCCTGTGTGCAATAGCAGGCTTGCCTTGAGTCCCATAGATTTCTGTGTGTAGGTGGCACAGACCACATGCAGCAGAGTATGCCAGTTTGAGGAGAGCCCTGTTGTCTAGTGTAGTGCACTTCAGAAAATCATACAGTGATCCGTTTTCATGATAATCTGTAATCAAGTAAAGCTGTGTCCAGGATCCAGTGCCTTTAATGTCTGCAGCTATAAAACCTATCAAATACAGAAAACAAAGTTTCAATTTATTTGCATGGAAGTTCTTCATGCAATAGATTCAATAAGAATTCTTACAGTTTTCGTGTCTTAGACTGAATCAGAATGTATCTTTTCCCCCTTATGAACGCTGGTAACACAAGAGCTCAGATTTCTCCTGTATGAGGTCACCATTCCAGATTTACAGCACAGAGATGGCAAACATTTACAACCAGAAGTATAAAGAACTTACTGTTTACATAATATTCTATTAGTATACATTAAGAAGCACTCATCAGATAATTTCACACAAGATGCAACATGCTCCTCCTCAACCCACTCAGTAAGAGCTCCTCCTCCTTCACCCTAACATAAGTTTAAACAAACACCACGTTGTTTCCTTACCAAGGATGTTTTCATGACGCATTAAAACCGTTTGGTAAATCTCTGTTTCTCGGAACCAACTGGCTTCTTCTGTGGTAAAAAACACCTTGACTGCAACTTTTTCACCCCTCCATTTGCCCATCCACACTTCACCATATCGTCCCTTTCCAACTTGCCTCACCATCTGAATTTGTTTGGCAATAGTGCGCTGAACCTAGAAGAAAATCAAAGAGAATTGTCGGGGGAAAAGAGTAAATCCCAGAAACTAACCAAAGGCACCTCGGCAAGCTGCTTGTCAAATCTAGGTTACTTTGGATTTTGAACCTATTTGAAGATTAGTTCTATATTATTCTCTACTATTTTCATTTCAAACTCACTGTTGTGTCCAGGGAAGAACAGTGTATCAAACAAAATGTATCAAAACAATCTCTTATTTAATTAAGATGCATTCCAATTCATGCTAGATTATATATCATACACTTTTCACTTGCTAATCCTTATAAAAGTACTAACTATGATGTTGAACTGAAAAAGGCAAACAACTATTAACCAATAAAAAGCAAATCCATTTATCAGATAGTAGACAATAAGAAAAAACAACAACTGAGTTCATTGAGTTGTATACTTGTGTTCTCCATTCAATGCATTCCCATCTTCTCCTTCTATTTTGCCAATAGATACAGATTTCCTAACAAATAATCTGCTCTTACACTTTGAATATGGGCTTCCATACTTCTTCAGTTTCTCTTTTATTTTTCACAGTCATTGCAAATTAAAAATAATTAATGGATAAGCTGCTTTGCTCTAGGCATAAGGTACAAAGCCAAACTTCATACTAAATGGACACAAGTTAAGTGTTGGAAATCTAGGGTTTATTATTTACCAGTAACGGTAGTCCTGAGCCACTGCCAGAACTCTGTGACTGGTCAATGAGGTCTTTTAATGACTCCCCAGCTGGAATAAATGCTTCATCTTGTTCCAGGTCACGGTTGTAACAGTGTCTCTTTGCCATTGTCTTACAATAATGCCTGCAAATAGTAAGAGTAGAAGAAAAGTTAAGCTTCAAAACACTTCTTCCAAGTATGTAGTAAGCTGAACTAGGAAAAAAGCGATTTCAATGGACAAGTTTTCTTAAGAAAAACAGATTTCATGGTACAATTTTATCTGGAAATGCAAATTATAGAGGTTTGGGGTTGTTTTTTCTCTTTTAACTTAAAAGAAATGTATTATCTACAGAGGCACACCAATTGATTGTGTGTCACATGAAAAATGAGCATTTTAAAAATACAGCTTGCAGCCAGTGTTACAAGTATAAACCACCACTGCTTTTGGTTTAGAGGAAAAGACTGAACTTTGAGCCATGGCAGATGGGGACAACACACACACAGCTGCTGAAGCTGCTGGAATGATGCTAACTTAGATCTAAGAGCTGGAGCAGACAGAAGCAGGCATTAAACAGTGCTAGTGTGAACTACCATAGCTCAGACAGTAAATTATTTAAACATAGCAGAAAGTGAGAAAACACATCCTTACTGCTTAAGGCTTGCAGAAATGTTATGCAAAGGTAAGTCTTAGATCAAATTTAAGAAACAAAAATTATTAAAGATTTAAATTTTTATACATAGTTGACATAATTCTCCTAACCAAATGCTATAATACAGCTACACGTAGCTTACAAAACTGTAAACAATCACTTGATACCTACAGGACCAAAATAATCTAAATTCTGTTCTGAACATTTCATTTCTACCTAACAATGCAAACGACTCAATTCACACTCATATGAGAAATAAAAAATGTTACCAATAAATGAAGTGCTTTCCTTACTTGTAACAAAAGCAGCTAAATAAGATGATCATGACAATTATGCAGACTGCCATAGAAATTAAGACTGCCATCCAACGAATGCTGCCATCAAAAAGTCCATCTGTTTAAAAAACAAGAAATTTCCGAAGTAGTTTATTAATGAAATGTGGTTGCACACGTAGCTTATTTAGATTTTATCTTTTCATCTACTGAATACTTTAGAATTGCACAGTAACTACACAAACAGTGTCTCATAAAATGTGACAATTCCAGGGATCTTGCCAGACCATACAGCAAAAGTTCTTTCAGCACTTTCAAAGCACTGTATTTTCTTTTCCATAATAATGCTTTAAATATCCAATGTGTGTATGCGCATGAGCACTGTGTAAGAGATGGAAGCATAACAAAACTTCACTTCAGAGCAATACAGCAGACCTACAAAACAATTACCTAGAATTTCCTGATGTCATCTTGTTATTTATAATACTGCTGATAAATTAAGCAGGTAATAAAGTTTCAGTACTGACTGATGACAAAACACAACACTAATAATAAAAAACTTAGTGCGTTATATCTTTCATATATTATGGCGTCAGAATCAACTCATATACTGTCAAAATGTATCCACAATAACATTGCTGGATTTATTTTATTTTTATTTGTAAGGATTTTGATCTATTAACACTGTATCTAGACATCAGAACAAACTGTATTTCTTCAAATGAAGCTGCTGTCTGAAATCTACTCCGAAGAACCATTTGAAACATTTGTGGAACTTAATGAATAAGAAATACAGTATCTTGGTTGTCATGTGTTCTCAACAAAAGTTAGTTTTGTAGTAGGACTGGTTTACTTATAAAATAAGCTGATTAATACATCCAGGGACCCTTATGTAAATCCTGAGCTGACAACTGTCAAAACACTTATTGCTGGCAAATTATTATGAAGAGCCCACTATAGTCCCAGGGAACTTCCCACTGCTATTAAACATGCTTCAGGAATCTATACTGCTACCCTTGTGGAAACACAGTAGAGATGACAACACATAATAGGAATCCATTTAAATGAAAAAACAGTTAAGTAGAATCTAGCGTCCAATGTTATACACAAGAGAAAAAAGGATGTATACATGTTTTAAGGAATTCAGTACTCTTTGCATTCTTAAAAATGGATGTAAAAGTATCTGGTTGACAGAAAAAGAGGGAAGTGATGAATCTACTTGAAGAGTATGAGATTCATTTATCAATTAACACGATGTTAATGTATTAAAAAAAATAAATGACGCACAGAGTGACTGCAGTCCATATAGTGACTGAATATTTTAAGTGTAAAAGACAGATCTTAAAAGCTATGAGGAACTACTGTATTACTGTCATTAATCATTATCAAGTTGCATAACCAAAAAGGCCCAAACAAGGTTCTTTCTGCTTATGCAAAAAGGCCCCAATGATGGAACAAAGGGAAATGGGTGCAAGCTGGAACATAGCAGGATCCACATGAATATGAGCAAAAACTTCTTCACAGTAAGGGTAACAGAACACTAGAATAGGCTGCCCACAGAGATTGTGGGGACTCCTTCCCTGGAGACATTCAAAACCTGTCTGGACATGCTCCTGTGTGACCTAATCTAGGTTTCCTGTTCCAGCAGGAATATTGGACTAGATGATCTTTTGAGGTCCTTTCAAATTCCTGACATTCTGTGGTTCTCTGAGACAGGAAATCAGTTTGAATGATATATTACTCCAAATTAGAAAAAAAAAATACATTCATGAGCCTGCAATGTGCCCTTGCCACAAAACAGGCTACCTGTATCCTCATCTGCTTTAGGCTGAGCATTGCCAATAAGCCAAAGGAGGTGACCCTCGCCCTCTTGTTCAGCACTGGTCCCATTCAGAGTACAGTTATGTGCTCCCTGTCCAAAAGAGGGACATCATGGACATAACCGAGAGAGTCAAGCAAAGGGCTGCAAAGATGCTGAAGGGGCTGGAGCCTGTGAATAAAGGCTAAGGGAGCTGGAGCTGTTTAGACAAGAGAAGGCTCAGTGGAATCTTAGCAACATAAATAAACAGACCAGAAGATCACATGCAGATCGAGATGTAAGTGAACAGGCAAGGAGTAAAAATATCATGACTATGGAGAAACAAACTTGGCTTTGAAATGGCAAAAAACTAGAAATGAAGTATGAAGAGTAGTAAAGAGCTTCAAATTAAAATGACTTAAGGAAAACAAACCAACTTCAATATTGTGATTGCATTTTCTCCTTGTTTTTACCTGTTGATAAAGAAGTAGAGAACACACCATCAGCAGCAATGCGAACACTATAAAGCTGCCTACCTGTACTATCAAGTGGTGGTAATGTTGGCTGTAAATCCTGATTGCAGAAGTCAGTCCGACAGCACTCAATTGTTCGACGTAATTGTGCTTTTGGTGAATCCTGTTGAAAAAGAATCGAAAAAAGATTCAGATTCTGAAGTGACCAGCTGGTTGTACCCTACTGATACAACTCAGCAGAAACAAAAGTTTAGGTCATTTTAATTTAAAAACACAAACAAACCAATATAAAAGAGAAAAAGAAAAGAAAGAAAGCAGTTCAACTCCACCATTTAATGTATGAGATCTTTACAGTGGTAGATAAGCACCATCTAATTTCCCTGGATGCATACGTTACACATGTGTATTTCTTCTTTTTCCACATTAGTACAAAAGCTAACTAATTGCAATTTAACTGGCTATTTCAAATAATGTAAAATTTTTAAGGTTGGCCAAAAAACAGTTATTATATATTAAATAAATATTACTCATGACAGAAAAAACAACTGCTCTAGAAATTTCTATTGCATTCATCACAGCAGCACTATGTGCTTCAAAAACATTTTCAAAACAATATATAAAAGACAGAATAGCATGTAACCTAATCGGAAGGTAATAAGACACTAATACAAATAGAAGAGGGGATACCTCAGGTCTGATCTGCAGTAGTGTTAAACATTCACATTTGTAACTGAAGTCAACAGTGCTTCCAAAAAAGATGTTCTTAGTATTCAAAACAGGAACAGTATTTTGGAAATAAATAAATAAATAAATAAGCATAATACAGCTGATAATTACCTCTGTAAGCTTTGTTTAATATAAATGTATCAAAGGAAAAAGAAAAAATTCAGCTGCTGAGCCATATCCCCTTTTTCTAAAGAAATCCCTGCCGTATTAACTGCATTTTCAGTTCCTATTTCTCTATGAGATAAAGGAATTTAAAGGCATCATTCTAGTGAAACACACCAGTTCAAATCAAAAGCAAGTTATATGCAACTAATAATAACTTCTCTGAAAAGGAAAAAAGTTACGTGGCTAATAGAAAAACATACACATTTGCTAATTTGCTAGGGAAATGAAATGTCAAATGAACTGAAGATAAAGTTAAAAATTCAGACAACGAAGAAATCTTAAACTATAACAAGCTCCTTGGATCAATTAGTTTTACTATAAAGTTGCTTCTTCAAGTAAGGAAACAAATGATAGATGTAAAAGAGTGTTGTCCTCCGTTCATTTTGTCACCAAATTGTAACTGTTTGCAGAGAGCTATAAAAAGCCTAGATTTTACTCAAACCTGTGCTCACAAACCATTAGGAATCCCATTCTCCTCAGTGCAATAGCAACATGTAAAACTTTGACTGCAGACAAACTACAGAGATTTAAACTACTCATGCAGTTTCCCTAAATAATCTCCATGGGTATTTCCAACTTTAACAGTATCCCCTTTTTACCTTGCACTGGAAGTCTGAACCTTCATACTTCATGCAGCCAGAAGCAAGTGTTGGTTCCCCATGTTCATCCTCCTCAATGATAGCAAAGCAATGCCCATTGGTTCTGGAATAAACAGATCAGGTGTGTCTTACCAACCTGTTAGCTGCTTGATATGCAGCATTAGATGACTATGAACTCACGAACAATTGCAGTTTCTAAATAAAAATAAGTATCTATAACAATGGTTACCAGACAGTTTGAGATCACTCTTTCTTCTCCTCCCTCCCAGTATTTTCAAATAGAACACTGTGGTGAGTATTTCCTCTCAAATTTCTGCATTTATACACCAATTTCCTCCAACTACTTTAAATATTTTAATCCAATCACAAAGACAGTTGCTCAGAAACAGCTGAGGAGTGTGGATTTGCAGAGACCAGACCAAGCAGGCTCAGTGGTTTACAAATCTATTGGCTAAAAAAAAAAAAACCAAAACCAAAACCAAACAAACAAACAAAAAAAACCAAAAAAATACCCCCCCCCCCCCAAACTCCCTTGTGTCTGTTCTTGAAGCTACAAAGATAAACTGTGGAAAGAGAGTCCTCATATGTGAAAACTGGTGGCTTTAAACCAACACACACTACCACCCTCAATAAAAAAAAAATATAAAAAACAAACAACATACAAAAAGCATTCAAAAAAGTAATTCCGAGCAGAACATCCACAGCCAACTTTCTGAAAGGTTATTTAAATTAATGTGAAGAAACTAACAGCGTTATTTCAGAATAATCACTTACATTGCCAGTAGTCACTTCAGATGAAAAAAAATAATGAAGGCCTATACTGACTTCATACAGTAGAGGGCGATACAAAGCAAAAGAAAAGCAGCAAGGGAATTTAGAGACAAAAAAAAAACCAAAACAATAGAGATCTACAAAAACTTTCTAGGTGCAGAATCATGTCTGTAAAAAATTTATGTTTCAAAACACATTATCAAAGTTGGATCCATAAAAGCTACTTTATATGCCACAGAATAGCCTTAGAGGCACTTAATATTGTAAGTAGTCGAAGTATTACACTTTCTAAGATAATTTATGCTATTTATCTTTAGATCAATTCTTAAGGAAGAGTTTCCATGTTGCCTTAAATGTGGAAAGGTGAATGAAAAAATGAGAGACAAGGAGTAAGGGACATTTCAAGACCTAAAAATAAAAAGATTTTAAGGGGGCGTACAACCAATAAACAACTCTTGTAAGATACTTGGGCCTATCCAAGTTAAAGCTACCCACACGTTCCTGTGATCAGAGACTTTTTTTAAACCCACCTTTCCCTCACTCATTTCTACACCTAAAATATAACATGAAAAGTACTCAGTACACAGACATGTAACTCTTTTTTTGACTGCTACATACTCCTGCAAATTGGAGACTATAAACAGGTATATAGTCAAATCAGAAGGTTTAGACTTTGGTTAAATCATGTTCACTCACTTCATGCTCTCATGAACAAAAAGCCTCCTCAAAGAGCCCGTTCTGTCCTGCATGCAATACTTACATGCATGTGTTATTAATAGCATCATCTGGACAATGTCCTGAGCAGTAGCACTTAAGAAATGGTAAGGTGTCTTCTGGAGCGAGCGTTACCCCATTTCCTTGTTTCTTTTGGTCAGGATTTGTCTTCATTCCTGTCCCATGGAGCATGCTGTCTAGATTTTGTCCTGTAAAAAAAAAAAAAAAAAAAAAGAATATGTATTTCTGCATCTCTGAGAACTGGCTAGGAATTTCAGAGAAAAATTTACTACAACAGAAACCTTTTATTATCAAATAACTGAATTATACAAGACATTAGAACTCCCCTGAGAATACAACAGAACTTCGAGTTAAGGTTTTAGTCTAGAAATATCTAGCTCATATTTTGTTTCTTAGAAGCAAACTGCCCAGCTATAATCAATATGAACAGAAAGGATATTCTTCCTTTTTGAGGTGGGGCAGAAAAGTAGTGATGCAAGGCTGGTAAGAATTTTCTGAAGAAAGCCCTTCTCATTCCTGTGCTCAGAAAGCCAAGAGGCTGGCTGCTGGGTAACCACAACAGTATAATTTTATGCATGACCAAACATACTTAATATGCAATTTTGTAATTCTCTGAACTGAAGTCATTTTTTTATGGATTCATGGTCTCACAGAAGAGCACTAATAACTCCAGAATCTCTTGGGTTTTTTTGATCTCCGAATGCATTAGTACTTCAAAACAAAGCTAAGGTAAATCTTGTTTGCAAATTAAATTTGCATAAATGACATGAACATTCTCACAAATGAGCTTTCAGAGAACAAAAATAGGGCTAAACAATGTTCCCAAGTAGTCTTCAATTTCTCAGCGTTAGGAGACTTGAGCATCATTTATTCTACTCATATGATTAAAGTGCTTTTCTGAATGCAGGAATTCATAAGAAAAATACTATCTGTCTTCTGAGGGAAGAACATCCAGAAAAAAAAAAAAGTCTGGAACATGTCTGGAACATTCCTCATTTGGAATACACTTTGAGAGACGTCTCTCCACTATGAGAGATGATCTTCATCTGTTTTCCTTCAGTTCTATTGCATGTAATATCATCAAGAAAAAGAACATTTTCTGTGAGTTGCCCTGCAGTATTCTTGGTATTTTAAGTCCTGAAAGTGTGAGCCAAAGTCAGGAGAACTGTGAACTGACTCACCTGCACTGCCCAAATTTAGAGCCAATCTCTGTGAGACGCTTACTGTGCAATAGAAAAGAGCAGCCAGTTTGGATTGATGGGAGCTTTTAAAAAAAAATCAGTTATCAATCAGCAAGTGCAAGCACCTCAATACCTCTCAAAAAGATCCGTCACAGTGAAAACTTTGAATTTATCTAAAGATAAAAAATATTTTGGAGGAAGCTCGTAAGTGCATAACAGATTCTTGTGGCTCCTTGCTGAACTCACAGAACACTAGCTGTTCAGTAATGAAGACGTTACTCTAATGTTCCACCATGACTGACAGATGTGTAGGAAAGACTGATAAAACTTGTGCAGCTACCTCTTCCTGCATGACTCTGTTCTAACATCCATTGTCAATAAGCCAAATGTGTGAATAAATATTTGTGAAAGTTGACATTAAACAAACAAACAAACAAAAATAACCCATGAAGACAAACAGACTCGTTGATTTCCTTTTCTAAATGCAGTGGGGAGTGCAGAGCCAATCAGCTTTCTCACTGTAAGGATACTGCACATTCTTCAGATACAATTAAAAGTATGCCCTTATTTTATCTAAAAACTCAAGTAACTTGGCCATGTTTTATTGTAAACGCAGTTTTCAACAGTCCTTCAAGTAACATCCAATGTACATCATGTTTACCTGTGCAACAGGTATTTCAGATTTAATCAAAAGGAATTTTGCACCGCTCAAGTGCCCACTAATTCACATCTGTCCTTTCTCTCTTTCTACAGTTTTCATCTCAGCAAAAAACTGAAAGTTCATTTTAATACCATGCTACAGATGCTACACAACACTATTTTCACTTTTGAGAAATATGACCTGCTCAGAGGAATGGTAATTCTACTTATCATTTATTAAGAAAATAAAAAATAAAAAATAAAAGCCACTGCATATATACAAATGTTATTTTTCCTTCTTATTTTGTTGAACTGGCAAGATACGTTCCCTTAATTTAGGAACTAAATGGTTAATACTGTAAAAACCTCTATATCTTGAAGGAAATTCCACACGTTCAAAGCCTGAATATGATCTACATCTCACAGACACTCATCCATCTTCCTACTCTGAACATTAAATGCATTTTTTCAATTTGTTAGAGGGTATAAGGGAACCCTTAATGTAGGGCTACTCCCAGTTCCTGCGAGAAAGAACAAAATATGAAACTGTAATTTGTAAAAGGTTCAGGCTAACATAACCCATTTAATTCCCCAGAACTTTCTGAGAGATGTATCTATAAATTTCTGAAGGATAGTTTTCATTTTCCCTGCTAATGCAAAGGTGCCATCTAAATTTTAAGCCCAGTCTGGCATTTTTCAAGCAGTATTACTTTTCCTAAACTAACACTGAAGCATGACTAATGTATACCAGCTTTTTACAGTTAAAAAAAAAAAAAAAAAAAGATGATATACATTTTTCCTCTTAATTCTTCAGGATGAATTGTATACCATCACTCCCATTTACAAGAAAGGGAGGAAGGAGGACTTGGGGAACTACAGGCCATGAGCCTCACTTCTGTGTCTGGGAAGATCATGGAACAGATCCTCCTGGAAGACATGTTTAGGCAGATGAGGGATGAGCAGATGATCTGAAACAGCCAGCATAGTTTCAGCAAGGGAAGGCCATGCCTGACCAATCTAGTGACCTTCAATGATACAGTGATGGCAACAGTGGACAAAGGGAAGGCAACTAATGTCATCTACCTAGACATTTATAAGGCCTTTGATGTGGTCACTCCACAACATCCTTATCTCTAAACTGGAGTGAGATGGATTTGAAGGGTAGACTATTCGGTGGATAAGGAATTGGTTGGAAGGTCACAGCCAGAGTCAAATGCCAGTTCTGGTGAGCTGAAACATTCTCACACAACCACAGAGAAGCTGATGAAACTTCAAGCCCACAGTATAGCATCTGTTCCATACCATCACCACATTGTCTCGCATGTACCGTGCTTATTTCAACCAAAATTAAGCCTGTAATTTTGCATTCGACTGTATCAATCAACACTCCCAAGTCCTTCTCAAGCCATTCTACATACAACCCATATCTGTGTTTGAGATTGCCCTGACCCAGATGCAGGACCTTGCCCCCTTGGTCTCGTTGGCATGGGCCCACTTCTCAGGCCTGTCCAGGTCCCTCTGGATAGTGTTCCTTCCCTCCAGTGTGTCAGCTGCACCACTCAGCTTGGTGTCACCTGCAAACCTGCTGAGGGTGCATTTGATCCCACCGTCCATGTAACCCACAAAGATGTTAAACAGCATTGGTCCCAACACTGATCCCTGAAAAACGTCACTCATCAGCAGTCTTAAATACTTCCATGAGCTCTGCATTCTGACATTTTTACCCTATAAGTCTCTATAGTGCTGCCTTTTTTTTTTTAATAAATATATCAAGGCTGTGATCTCCGAAGGCCAGGCATGCTATACATAGCTCCACCTAGCAGAACTGGTTCCTTAAAAAACAAACAACAAACCAAAACAAATAAAAACAACAACAATAAAAATCACAGCCAAGTTCCCAGACTACTTGTTTAAAAGCTTCCACAGCCATCCCCCAGGAGCTACACAACAGAGTTTAACAGAGCAGTGCCCCAACCAGCAATAACCAACCTGTGGACCCGCTTCTCTTCCCCCAGAATAGTCACTTCTGAAGAATACTCTGTGTTCTTGTATATTAAATACAAGAGATAAAGAAAGGACAATTCCCCTTCTAATTTACTTAAAAATAAAAAATAGAAAACCTTCCCTGCATTATAGCTTACATTAAGTGTACTTTTGAAGAACAAAGTTAATCTCATATTTAGCTTAAGATATAGATATATATAATCTCTTCCTAATCCATTAAAATAACTTAATCAGAAAAAAAGTATTTAACAGTAATAACAAGTTTTAATTAACAATAATTTAACAAGTTTGCTGTCAATGTTTTAAAGATATGCAGAGCCACAAGTTGGGAAGAACACAGGTAAACAGAAATACTGTTCCTAAGCAATAGATCAGTTCCTGAAAAATTAAGTTCCTTCTGCAGATTTTGGAATATATACATTTTATTCAGATCAGTTACTGAATTTAAATATAAAGCATGAAATTCAGAAAGCGCATAAAGGTTGAACTATTTTCTATATGATAATTTTCAATCATAGAATGGCTTAGATTGGAAGGGACCTTAAAGATCACACAGTTCCAACCCCTCTCCTATGAGCAGCTGACACCCATCAGATCAGGCTGCCCAGGGCCCCATCCAGCCTGGCTAGGAATGCCTCCAGAGATGGGGCGTCCTCTGTGAAATATGTTCCAGGACCTCATTATCCTTGGAGTAAAAAATATTTGGTACCTAATCAGCTTATTTTTTCCACATTGCCACAAAAGAGTCCTCCAAGAATCCAACAAGTGTAGAGATAACTGGTTCTTCCCTGTTTTTTTCTTTTCTTTCTTTGTCTCTTTTTCTATTTCCCCTCCCCCCAGTATATTTCATGTGTTTGAAGACAAGCCCTTAGGCAACTTGCATCAAAGAAGCAACATTTCAGCTAGCTCAATTTTCCCAGGGCTTTCAGAAATTGCTCTATATTGATATGAAAGTCAGAGACATTCTTAAGAGTAATTCCTTCTTCAGAAGATTTTTTTAAGAATACAGAGTATTTCAACTTAATTAAGTTAATTTTATTATTATAATACATATTAGAAGGTACTCATTCAAGCACTGTTATCAGGAAGAATATAGTTGAATTTCAAGTCACTTTGAGATCTCTGTATTTATCTTATTTCTATTTGTAACTAGGAAGATATGAAAGAGAAACAAATTTGTTCTTTCAGTTACTATTACTTTTGAATAAAATGCTGATGGAAGAAGCTCTACTACTAATTGCTATATTTGAGAATAATCCAGACTGAAAGAGGTCCCTGGTACCATCTGGTCAAAACTGGTCCAACTTGGAAGTTAGACTTGGTTGCTCAAAGTCATCCCAATCAAGGTTTGGAAAGCTCTAAGGACAGGTAAGGCACAACTTCTTAGGCAGCCTGTTCAACGCGAGACTGCATTCATCACACTATATTTTTTTCCTAATTTCTCATCAAAATTTCCTTTACTGTGATTGCTAGCAGGAATAAATCTATTTTAGATAGATCTGTAAATACACGTGAATATGTACTGTAAACTTCAACTAAACCCAACCTAGGCTATTTCTGTCTAAACAGATTGAATTATTTCTCGTTCACTAAAAAATTAATACCAGGATGAGGGACTGGTATTAAGGATTTCCCTCTCTCAGTTAACTAAGATGTGAGAATCCTAGATTTACGATTGTTCTATTGCCTTCAATCTTGAAATATTTGCTGCAATTGCAAAGCTTCAAATCAAGCCCATTGCTCCTCCTCAGCCTCAAAGCGCGTACAAGAACTTGAGTCTTAAATACTTTTGACAAAGTTTTGCACGTATCCAGAGAGAGGACTGGTGTTTCATGAAACTTTAGCTGTGAACAAGTGAGTGGAATGATACTGCAACAAGCTGACAGACAGCTCTCCTTACACATCATTATTTTAAGAAATAGTGTAGCTGACCAGATCCTCCCCAGTCAATTCAAGGAAAATGCTTTTTGGGTCACAGCCTTGCCCAGCTCCCTCTTGCCACACCAAAGCTGCAATCAACACAGGTAGCATAATACATTTCCACTGCTCATTTGAAATATAATTTATATTTATTGCTTAAAAAAGCCTTGTGACCTGTTTAAGTGCTTCTCCCCATGCAGGCTAGCAGCTAGGGCAGTTCCCAGGTAAAAATTATTAAAATGATTTCACTGATACCATTGAAACTAACAAGAATGAGATTCTCATCCACCCATCAGAACAACGTACAGCCGATTTTTTCCCCACTAACCAGTTAAAACCTTAACAGTTACCGTAATATTAAAATTTATAAACTTAAAAGTTATAAGCTTCCATTCTGTATAGTCACAACAAGAAGACTGGCATGTTGGTTAGTTCTTCATGATTTTCTTTTTAATTTAACCTAATTTGAGAAAGGAACAGAAGTCCTAGTAGAAACTGCATCTCCAGCAGATTTTGATAATTCATGGCCAAAGAGACAATAGACTCACAAACACTTCCACTAACGAAAACCAGGTTATTATGAACACCATGTAGCCTCACCTCATCCAATTGAGTGAGCAACAAATGGTTTGTTTAGTTAATGCTGAACTATCTTGGCTGCTGAGAGTACTAAAAAATATGGAGAATTCCACACTGCGGGTTCTTCAGTGGGTCAGGTTTGAAGGGTTCAGATACACTTAGAGGAAAATGAAATTCAAGAGGTCACAACACAGAATTTCTTCCATTTTGCTCCTCGTTTAGGTTTCTCTGTGGTGTACCTGTGCTGGCATCTGCTCTATAACTATACTCCATAATCTAACCTTGACGTGACCAATGTTTAATGTTCCCTGTTTTTTATTTTTTAATTTTTTTTAAGTGTTTGGCATGTCAGGCAGACATACCACCTGCCTGACAAAGAACGGTCCTTGCTGTTTGCATACAGCTCACAGAAAAACACAAATAAAACAACAACAAACAATGGAATGCATACATTCCTTGGTTACAGATGAAAAACAAAGTTTTTTTCAGCTAGTATATAATTACCTTGAACATGGAGAATGATAAGCAGATAGGCTCCAAGCAATCGCTCACGAACTCTCAGTTGAGTCATTGTTCACTTTTAATCCTTCCTGTGCAAGGCAAATGGCCCTTATGCTTGACAAAGGTTAAGCTTGGTCTGTTTGGTGAAGCCTAATACAAGACTGCAAGGACAACTTCGTAACTTTCCCAACTTAGTTTCCTGAAAGATACAATAAAATAGTGTTAAGTTACTACCTGCGTTTCTGAAACAAGGAAAAAAAAAATCTTCAAGATTCTCCATCAGCTGAACATAACTAGGCTGCTGCTAAACAAAATTAAAAAGGCACATGATCGTTAAGATCAGTAACTAAAAATACTGGCAATAGTTAGGGTTTTCTAAAACAAGAAGGTTTTAATGGTTATTTCAAAATCATTAGGTTTGTTAACTCACCATCATAAATTTTTGATTCACATACAGCTATCATAGGTAACTATTTAACAGACTAACATGTAAAAGTAAACTGAATAAAAAGTTAATTCTTCAGACCACAGCGTTCAAATACAACGCCTTAATTAAGTGCAGTAGTTGTGATCACATTCTGCTTAACGAACTTTTTATAGTGATTAAGAAAGGAAGCATAATTAGGCCTGAAAAGACTCGAGAGCAGCTCGAACACCTAAACAGTGCAGAGAAACAAAAGTGATTTTGTAGGAGGAGGAAGGGAACCCCGAATCCGCCTTTGTGTGGCCTCTTGTTTCAGCGGGCCTGACCCCCTGACCCCTGTCAGCCCGGCGCTGCTCATGAATGCAGACCCTTGCATTTGTGCTGCAATTACCGCTGGTGGCCGCTTCCACCAGAAATAACTCAATCTGTCTGCCGTAAGACCCAAGAACTTTTCATTTTAATTAGTGCTTCAGAGGCATTCACCATGGAGGGAAATTAGTGGCAGAGCCAGGAGGTGTCTGTCACTTCAATTGCGGCGGGAAGGGGCACGCAGCCTCCGACCCGTGCCCTACTTTTCACACATCTCTGACTTCTCTCTAATGAAGCAACAAAGCACTGCGGTGCAAGCAGCAGCAAGGTCCTGAGCTGCGGGGCCCAGAGCAGCCCCAGCGCAGTGCGGGCTGTGCGGGAAGGCAGGAGGCATTGGTGCCTTGCTAACGGCCTCAGCCCTCCAAGCTTCAACAGCCACTGCCTGTCGAGGCACAACAGAAAGCCACGTGGAACAAGTACTCATTCGCTTCAGCTTTCACAATCGAAGGAAGGAAGATCACTCCAAAAGTTGAAAAGGAACATCCTTCTAATTACTCAAATGTGAGGACAGCGACATAAAACTATGTATTATGGCTTTAGTCCGTGTTCCAGTTGCGATGAACTTCAATCCTCAATAAAACACGTGGGTGACATAAATGGCCAACAGCTTGTATGCTGTAAAACAACAAAAGTTCTACTTATAATAACAACTTTGCTGCCCATCAAGGAAGAAAGAACAAACAAATGTATTCTGTATGAAGTATGTTTGAGAATCCTTTCTGCACTTCTACACCTAAGTTTTAATAAGGACTACCCATTATCACCATTATCATTTGACATTTCAAGAGTGGGAGTGTTTTAAACTTTCAGAAACTGGTGATCTCACTCCACATTTCCATAATTTAACGAGCACACTGGTACACAGACCCACAGTGAGCACTGTAGATTTCCCACTGTACGACACAGGGTATTGCCATAAAACCAATAATCAGACAAAACGAATGTTTCAATGCAGCTCAGTTCCAATTTCCTGGTGATCTTTGTTCTGAGACGATCTGAAATAGTTTGCAAAAACCGCTGTCCCATCCCACACAAGAATATACTGCTCTCAGCTTACAAACCCACATGCATCTCCCCTCTTTAATATTTCAATTTTCACTAGGTAAGTATATGTAAATATATAAATCAAAGAACATGTAATAAAATGAAACAAAGAACATATATACATATTTTCCTAATTCCCAATTTTAATACCATTGTAACTTAAGAATGCTTATCACTATTTGAAAGAATACCTCAAAAATGGAATCTAAAACCCTGCAGGGCTACAACTCCTTTCTGTCCCCCTGAGATGCATGCACAGCACCTTCATGTAATTGCTAGAATTATCTTGCTGCTGCTGCCAGTGTCAGCCCACCTCAGCTAGAGGAGCAGTGCAATAGCAAAAAGGCACTATGAATCTTGCTGCACCCACAAAGACAACATTTCATGGTCTGACAGAGAAGCTTAAGCCACTGATGAAAAATCAGAGGTTCAGAATGAAATGTCACAACAGGAAGCATGTGAATGGCAGTGAGGACATGTCCTATTCTGCTGCCCAGGCTACAAAAGCAACAAACAAGTGTCAAAAAACCCAGCATAGACAGGTTGAGGCAGTCTTCTCAGTCATCGCAGTGAAAAAGAGCTTTTCTGACACACTATCGGAGGAGATTTCTGACACTTGTCACCCATCCTTTGAGCTATTATTTCACTTCAGTTTCTAAGCTAAACTATGTGCCTTTATTGTTCCTTCTCAGAAAAGGAAATCTCTTAATAAGATTTAGTTGTTAACATTACCTTGCACTGATAACTGCTACAACTGCCACATAGTTTAACAGACTGAAAATGCTTTAAAACAGACCAGTTATTCTAGTAAATACCACACCCCAAAGTGTGAGAATTTCTTCCTCTGAGAATATCTTTCATTAAAGCAAGACAAAAACACAACAACAAAACCACATTTGACAAAACTCAAGGGGCCATGGTTACATCTCTGCTGAGTCGCCTTCTCGACTGCCATTAAGAAGGAAGACTGCAGCCACCCTATAGCACACTAAGGTAAGCAACGGCTGGAATGTCTCCAAAACCTATCTGATATTAATAGTCTAGAATGACACAACAAAGTGAGCACTTCAAATGTGTTAAAGCACCAATTAACTGCTAGAGCATTTGTCTGCCAACTCAGTAATGCTGAAGAAATTCAAAACTGCAAGCCAACCAGATGATTCCAAAGTCTTACATCTTTTCCTATTATAGCTATGAAGAAGTATTCAACTAGAATTTTTCCAGAAGTTTTTATTCATAAATGACAATGTCCAATTTGTCTACAGGGTAATTTATGCTGAAAATATTTAAGATCATGCTTTTGTTATTATAACTGTGGCTTTTTTTTTTTTATTGGAACTCAGCTGTGAAGTTATGAATCAGCATGGGCATCTCGCCTTACACCTTGCATGACTCCAAAAACACGAAGCTGAAACTCACAAAACGTGTCATGTGGTCCGAAATGATTTTGGAAATAGAAGATCTAGTGGTAGTTCTTTAGATGTGGTTCTGTAATATTTTTAACAGCATGATCCCCATACCAAATGAGCTGCATCACCCCTAACTTTTAATAAAGAATAGCAGCGTTCAACAGATCAACAGAGTTTTATATGTCAAACTTCATGAGAATTAAGAGCTTGAATTCATTTCAACACAAAAGATATGTTTCAAAACATTTGCAGCAGTACGTAAAGTACCAGGTAAATGCATACAGCAAAGCAAAATAGGAAAACATTCAATGTAGTCCATGAATGTAATCGGGAAAAGATGCAGTTTAGGTAACTATAAGCATGCTACTCAATATATACAGTTTTGAACACAACTTTGAGACAGAACAGAATGCCAGTGACAAACCTGACTGCCAGTCTAAGATTGATGCAACAGCAACTTTTCTACTACAACTACTAGAGCTTTAAAAAACCTGATATGTTGACATATTGATAACCATTAATCTGGTTTAAAACCAACAGTCAAAAATTTAATGTAGACAATAAGTAGTTCTGAGAATGGAAATTGCTAGGAATTGCAGTTCAGACAACACAGAAGAATCTTAATTCTTAAAGAAAATTGAATCAAGTTAATCTATTGTTATTCATTAAAGAACTAAGCTCCATAAGGAGATTGCTGATATTGTCAAGTTGAGTGTTGCTTGACTTCACATGAAGAACTGAAGTATAAGAATGAGGATGAAATACAACAGCACGACAGTGGCAAAGTCTCGCATTTGGAATAATTTCTGCTCTATGTAGACTAGGAGTTGATGAATAAAGATACTGTACTGGAGTCCTTGGAGATAGTTAACTGAACACATGATGTCAGAAGAATCAATGCAATGTGTCTGAGGGAGTGAGGTGAGCATATCTTGAGGACCCCCCTTGAAAATTTTCCAGAGGAAACAGCACTGTACAAGGGACAAGACTGGTATGTTCAGCATAAGCCTAGGACTGATAATACTATCTGGAGAACAGAAAAGACCTATGAATGGAGACCAAAAAAAAAAAAAAATTAGTAAAGTGGAAGTTGGCAAGGAAATGATCAACCTTTGAAGCACAACATGTGAACAAAGAAGGAAAGGCACACAAGTATTCAATCCACAAACTACTGTCTCAACAAGTGGTATGAACCAGCCATTAAAATGAATTAGAGGAGAAATTAGAAGACTATTTCTAACCCCTGGTTAGGTTTCAGGGCAGATCTAACTAAATCCAATCCAAAATCTTAATTATGAAATCCACCAGCTGATACAGCTGCAGGTGACAGAAAAGGTGCGGACTTTGAAACAAGACAGTACTTCCAACTCCGTGTTCCTATTTATAAAACAAAAAGAGCTGAGGTTAACTTTTAGCCAAAGTCAGATTTAGTCCATTTTACCCAGTTCCACAACACCAGCAGTTTAAATGCAAGTCTGATGTTCTGTGCTTTACTTCCTCTGACTGCTTTTTAAGACACATTTCTCTGTAGTTATTGGAAGGCATGACTACAACAACTATAAAATAATGTCACACTGAAACAGATAAACTAGTTATACTTAAGTACTACCAAATATGCCAAAAACAGGTAAATGCAGGTAAAACCACTTGAAGAAATCACACAATGAGAAGACCGATGGCAACTGCAAGCCAGTTGGTTACACAGCATCGACAAAAACTACTCCAAATCATGATGTATCTGTGCTTCACAAACAAAGTTGTTAACCGAGAAGAAATTAAAGCGTAGCTGCTTTCTACCATGCCCAGCGCAATTAGGTAATTGGGGATGCTACTCATTGGACTCCCGAATGTCCATCTCACTGTTACTCTGGAATTCCAATTAACTAGCTGCTACTGAGTTTCTACCATTAAATTAACAGTAATGAAATTCAACAAACTTATTTTCCCAGTGCCATCAGTTATTCACATCTATCCCCGAGTGTTCCGAGCATGATGCATTCTCTTGTTTGAGCCTTCACTATACAACCTTTATTCACCTTGACTCATTTTCCCTCTTTCTGCCCCAGTCGACATCACCTGCCGTTCTACAAGGAGCTATCACCCTTCCAGCGCCTTTACAACCACAACTACTGCCATCGAAAGCGTTCCTAAAACGCACCGCCCGCTCCAGCACCACTAAGATGACTAAAGAGCGTTCTAACAAACACAAACACGTTGAGGTGATTTTCCATTTGTAAGCACGGCGCTCCGCTATCGGCGTCAGCACGTCCCCGGAGGGAGCAGAGCGCGTCCGACCGCGCCGTGCCGAGCAGGGCCGGGCCGTGCCGAGCCGAGCCCCGCCCGCAGGGCGGTGCCGCTCGGGGAGACCGCAGTTCGGCTCACGGAACAGCGCGTCAGCGGCCTTGTGTGCTCGGCTCTGCCCCGCCGGCCGCGTCAGCCCGAGCGCGGTAGCGAGGGCCGCAGGGCCGTGGCCGGCTGCCAGCAGCGCAGCGCCGAGCCCCCCCGGCCCCGCTCGGCGAGGTGCCGCGCAGACTTTCTGGCTCCACGGCCATTGTTCGCATGGCTGCCCCGCTCCCCGGCCCCCGGGCATTAGCATGACAATGCCGCCTTCCCCTCGGGCGGCCGGCTCCCCCCAGAAGAACGACTCCGGCTGGGGTTGCTTTTTTTGCTCTCGAGATTTTCAGTCGCCTTTTCCTATCCGAGACCTTCCAGTAACTAAGTACGAAATTAAACGCTCAACAAGCACTGCCGACAAGGCTCAGATACACCCGACAGCACAGATTAGTAATTACCAAGGTCACAAGAGCCAGCTTGGTAACACTGACCAGATTTACGCTGCAGCGTGAAATCCGCTGCTGCGAATTCGCTTGTTACACGCTTTCCCCACTTCCCCAGCAGGGCAGGGAGCACATAATGCCTAGGAGGAAGCAACAGAAAGGACACCGCAACGTCTGTGTTCCTCTGATTCACCCGAGGGCTGACAGAAGCATGCCCCAAACCCTGCTGACCGGCAACCGCTGCCTGCCCGCGGGTCCCTTCCTCTGCTGCCTGGCCAAGATAGAATGGTGCCTCTCAAATCCAACCGCGTGGGATCGGCCGTCAGGAACATGAGGCTGGCAGGAAAGCACATCAGGAGAAACAGCCGCACTCAAAGAGCACCCACTGCAAACATGCATATACTTTTTGTTCTGTTTCAGATACCTGTGGGCCAGATTACCTTGCGCATCAACTGGTGAAGAAGATAAACTACTTCATAGTAAGCCACACAATTTTTAAATCCTCAGATTCACTCCTCAGTGCAATAGGAAAGAGAAAGCTTCTCTTAATACCATTCTCTTGATACAAATTGAAGAGACAGGACCAGTGGGTTCAGCGACCAGAACTTGCTAATAGAAAATGCTGCTTGGCAAAGCAGGCCTTAATCCTTGTTTTCCTCACATGCCTGCCATGCCCATGGAATCTCCATACTCTTCTGACAGAAGTTCTCAGGACGGCTGCTCTCACATGTCACTGTACAAATAACATTGCTGTTCTCAACGTAGCCTTCCAAAGAGGATCTTCAATAATTGGGCGGGCTAAATAAATAAAGTAGTAGATGCTGCTCATTCACACTCCTCTAACACATGGATGGGGCAGGGGAGGAAATTAAATCTTCCAAGTGTATTTACTACAGAAACAAGACTTCAGGTACTTCCAAAATGACATGTAATTCTTAACATTCGTTACCTGTTAGTTACAGTGCCCTTCCAACTTTAAACTGCTGAAACATGTGCTTTCATCCTCTCTCACTGTTCTCTTCAAGTGCATGAATTGCCTTCTGTCAGCCATGAGCCTCAGCACCCACCCTAGAAAGTCACACTGGGATATTTTCATGAGGTTACAGGCTCCAGATGCAAAACACGAGGAGGTGACTGCCTTCACAGTAAGGGCACAAGAGGTGAGCGAGCATTGTCAGCAGCAAGTCTTGCATGGCCTAAAGCAGAGTCCCTGGAAGTTCAAATTAATACGCTGGTCTCTGAACAGCTGTGCTGATGGGCTGGCACAAGCCTGATACTGCCACAGAGGCACTGACCTCCAGCAACAGAGCGAGGTGGCTGGAGTTGCAACAGCACAAGCCTGCTCACCAGCAACTGCCCTGGACTGCAAGGAGAGCCTTGGTGCATGGGAGGAGGTTAATGAAGTTTCAGTAGAAATAAAGGGTAAAGAGGAATAAAGCAGCGGACAGCAAGTATCCTGTAATTACGACATTAATTATCTTGTGTAGAGCTTGGAAGGAATTCAGTTATTTCCAACAAAATAAATGCTTATGTATAAAGCCGACCATGCTCATGAACAGTTACTTCTCAAAAAAAAAGTATTAAACTTGAAGTCTATGCTAAGGAAGTCTATATTCATGGTATAAATTATTTGAAATTTATTCTGTGCTACATTCAGTTTCTACTTTTGTCCTCTGTATTCAGCTTTTAGTTGTGAAGCATAAGAAAGTACTGCTTCTTTGGGATAAACTTCCCAGGACTTTGGATGAATGCAGCTGAGCCCATTTGGACCACTTAGTATTCTGACTGGGTATTCTGCAAGGCTTGCTGAGACAGAAGTTAAGAGTTTAACCTTGATTTGCGTTAAACTAAGTGCGCTGTAGATTCGCTTGGTTAAATAACTCCAGAAACAACACGGCACGCACATAAACTGCTTCTCTTAAGCTTGAACAATGTACTTTCATCAAATATAGCTTCAAAGACATTTCTAAGTCCAAACGGTAATATTTCAATTAGTAGACAATGACAGAGTTCAAAGGTAATGTTTATACTTCAACAGTTATATTCCCCTATTTCCTTGCACTGAAATGCTAAAGCAATATTGTTAAAATTTTTCACATGAAGTTCACCAAAAACAAATACACAAGAAGCAGGACTAGAAAGCTATTAAAATATTTTTAACTCAGAGTTTAGCAGTTCTGTTACTAGTGCTGCTCCATTAGTTACACCACTTTCTGACTGCAAACTAGAAAAAAGGTTTTCAACAACCATACCACCATAGATTTAAGAATGGTATATCCACATGTAAACTGTTACAATTCATTGTCTTTTTTTCTTCTTATATTAAAACACTTCTCTAGCTAAAATGTTTTCTTTTTCTCCTTTTTTCTTCAAGTCAGCTTTTCACACGGTAAGAGCAACACCACGTAACTAAGGAAAATACGAAGGTACAGAGATTATTATATACTCCTTCTATCAAACTTCCTTGTTTCCCTGCTTTTGCTCTTTGACACTGGTATATGACAACCCATCCAAGCTCAGTATTACAGGAAAGTCTTGGACATTATTTTATAATACCATTCTGCCTCTTGAATGTATCCACCTCTTCTGATGTCTCAATAATTCCTTAAGCTGAAGTCTTGAAAATAAATGCATCTGCCTCCTAATATCACCTCTGCTAACTCTGGCAATTTGGATATTCTGCACTCATCCAAAACCACTCTCACGTAACCACCACATCCTGCTTTTTCCTGCGTTATTCTGTCAAAGCCATTACTGCATCTAGAAATCCTTCCACATCTAACACTGTCAAAACCTTATTTCTTTCATGATTCCTTATCCTTCACTGATCACCTCCTGCTCAGCATGCAAACTGCCTGTCAAGGATGAAGACTTGCCTCTCTATTTTTACACACACCTCAGTGGTCCTGGGCAGTTTCACCAAAGAAATAAACCGTAAGCACCCTGGTGAATTTTTACTAACATTTTATACTGCAGTAAAACAACTAGACAACTCTGTCTTTTAAGACTGAAGGCTGGGCTTAGCTAAGGTCCATCACCTCCTCCTTAGCTCTAGTTATAAATGAAGGATGCACTTTTCAAACCTGTTAATACTACCAGTAAGTAATAACACCCATTAATAATACTCTTAAAGTGAAAAAGCAGACAGTAACATTTGCAGTCTGTTAAGAGACTGACAGTCCTTTAGAAACAAACAGCACCCAGGGCCAATCTTCTGGTACAGATCACTGTTTGCACAATTGGACACAAAAGACAATCTCACACACTGGCTGTATTGTTAAGTGTACAAGTTTCCTGTTTTTACCAACTGGAGTGAACAGGAGAGAAAAAATAACATCAATCTCAGACATAACATATTTAACTTCCCAGAACTTTCAGCTGTAGGATATGGAAGAACCACTGTCAAGGTGAAGAACTCCACAGAGGCTTCAGTGATGAAAACAAATGAAAATCTACAAACGGGAAATAAGAAAAAGCCTCAATAACCTTGCAAGGAAAAGAGTATTAATCACTGTGATGGAATGACATTGGCTGTCAAACAACAATTTTCAAAACTCAGTGTAAAAGCATCTAAATAAAACCCCAACAAAGAAACAACCCTCAGAGCATTTCCAACAAACAAGTAATTTGTTTTCTTGTTGATGAATCCAGAAACAATTAACAACTATATTCAGGCCCAAACGTTCTATTTTTTGATTTAAGATGCCTTTTTTAAAAAACAAAACACCAAGTTCAAGTACTGGCATCACATAATAAGGGAAAGCACAGAGAAAATCCTCACTTCAACTTTACCATTTCACTTAGCTGCAACACAGATATGTGGTACTGTGGTGTCAGGCTTGAGGGACACCTGACCTTTTTCTTCTCCTCAGCAGAACTTAAATCTTCATGTTTCCTACACCAGACTGAGCCACAGGGGTCAGTCGGACTGGTAAACTGGTACTTCTTCCATTACAGCTGGTTAAAGCAAGTATGACAGATGCAATGTAAAAGTTAAATAGTACTGGTTGAACTCACAGCTGAAGAGAACAATGTATGAATCCAGGCCAAAACTTGTGTTTGCACTGTTTGATTGAATCATGACGGCTACATGCAAGCACCCCACACGACTGCTGGATATGAATGTTCAATCTCTTGATCCTCATTCAAGCAATTCATACAGATTTTCAAGAAAAAAAAAACATCAGTTGCTCCTGCATCATGTAATAGCATCAAAATCCCATTCTTTCAACACTTGTTTCCCATCTCTACCACTTGAAATCTTGTATGCACTTATCTTGAAGTTTTGGATACCAAATGTCTACTGAAGTGCATCCCCGATTTCTGAATTGATTCATAATCTCATGACAGGAACTAAAAACCAATCAATTCTCAAGCAAAATTACTTTAATTGACTGCTTAAAAAAAATAAAAATGCTGCCATACTTCTCCTTCCTGTTCATAATTTTATGTGAAACAACTTCAGAAGTAACTTTCTGAGGGCAGAAAGTTCACAGAAAAGCATAAGCTTATCATGTGTTATTACAGCAAAATAGTACTCATTATTTCTGCTTCTCAAAAGGAACAAGTTCATAGCAGTGTTCTTTGGATGTTCTAGCTTATAAAATTGTATCAATGCTCGTAAATTGTTTCAGGTGTGGTCCACAAAAAGGTGACAAATGAGAAGATCTAACTGTGAAAAACATTATGTTTCAGGGCTAGATACTGTGACTGAACATAACTACAGGTCAGATTTAAGGCTGATTATTCAAATTAAATATGTGAGAGAAAAATAAAGGGTTACAGGAAAACTACAGATTCAGCCAAAGGAACAAATTTTGTTGTGATTTAAAGAGCATAATTAACTATTTTTGACAGAAAGAAAAGGGATAGAACAACTCAGCATTATTACTGAACCACCTCTAGCAAATGCATAACAGTGTCTCATTATGATCAGACCTGTCACTTCCCAAATATTTTTTCCTTTCCCCTTTTCAATTAGATGGTTTTTAATCAGTATTTCAAAAACTAGCAACTTAAAACCATGCAAGTGAATAAGTATTTCAAATCTTGGAAGAAGATCAATAAAATGTGTTTGAGGAAAGGTCTAGAACCTTGGGGTACGTTCTGCACAACATCGCAGTGGAAACTCTGTCCTACTTGTGACCCTTCTTGGCATTACTTTGTCTTGTGTTAGAGCTCTGTCACTGTGACCTACCACAGACCTTTAAAATCGGGGTGCAAGATGCCTTGTATATATCAAAAAAAAGGAATAATCTGTGCATGGTAACTTCCTCACCAGCATGAAGAAGCTGCAGCTTAAAAGAAACTCAAAAATCATACACATTTGAAGCTTTTATGCTTTTCAGAAGCATACAAAACACACAAATACAAGCAAAAGCTTCCCCTCCCAGTTTGCTAATCCACATGCCTACTCTTTCAATACCCATATTAAACACTATTGCAGATGTTTTCACAGAGGCAGAAACGCCAAGGGCTATGTCCTCCAAGTCCATAGCTGTAAACCAGTGCTCTAACATGTGCTTTCAGAAAGTCACTCAAGACAGGGCCATCCACCCCACTGCCTTCATGCATGCACTGCACATGGTAGCCACCATGTTCACAAGAACAGGTAGGTAACAGGTTTTGCATACCACAATGGCAGTCTCTCACAGCATTCCAGCTGTATATCTGCAGTGATGTTTCTAAAACTTCACAGTAAACTATTCAACATTTATTTCTGAATTTCATATCTACTGCAACCTTTTTGTATTTTACAGTCATCAGCCTTACTATGATTAAATAAATGTCTGCTGTGACAACACAAAACTTGTTCTGGTGAAGAGAGCAGCAAGACTTCTCTTACCTCCATTAAAGCAAATAATCGACTGAGCTCATCCTAGAGGAATATATTTTCCTCATCTTAGAATTCACACTAAGTGGATCAAATGACTTTTTCCTTCATCACCCTGACTTAATCAGTTATTCCAGAGTTGTGTACTTCCTTTAATTTTTTCCAGATTACCTAATCTTGCCTTTTTTCCTGTTGCTTTGCTCTTCATGCTACTGATAAATACAGCCAAATTAGCATTACTTTTTGGCCTTTACATTGTTAGAAGTAATTACTGACATTACCACAAGTCAGTTCATGGCAAAGCCCATGGAACAAAAAGCCTTTAAAAAAAAAAACTTATCAACAGATGATCTTCTATTCTATGGCATTAGCAGACTTTCCTAGTAAAAAAACAAACAAACAAACCAAAAACATAAAAAAGGTAGAATATTTAAATTAAATTAAAAATAACTAACTGAGACATCAATATTTACTGCCTAGTTATTGAGATCATATTACATTGCATGTATTTTAATGAAGTATTGAAATAGAATTTTGAAGTTATAAAATACTAAAATTAATCAAGACTCTGAAATCTTGTATTGTGTTGTAATTACAAAACATCTTTGAAATACACCATAAAAATAAGCCTTTTTTTAGCAAGTTTATTTTTCATTTTTTAAGCATACCACATCTAAATCAGAAACAAGGAAAGCAGCCATTTCCTACTGCACTACGTCAGGAAAGAGAAACTGTACTTCAAATGAAAACAAAACAAGCCTAGTGTAATGATTTAGAACACAACTACATCTTACCATTCTTAATTTAAATGTTTAAATAAGTCATGAAATAACCAAAACAGAAAATCACGAATCGTTCTAACTGCATAATACTGACTGTTAAATGCGTTCCCATCAATACAGACATCTTCAGATCATTCTGTGAATGCATTCCCTCTATACTTCTATCATCTTCTTGTAATTAATTTTCTGTCCTACCATATTAAATTCCCATCCTCAGATACATAAATAAATACAAAATTTAGCCTCATAGAATAATAGAATTGTTGAGCTGGAAGGGACCCTTAAAGGTTGTCTAGTCCAATTCCCCTGCATGGACATCCACAGCTAGATCAGGTTGCTCAGAGCCTGGTGCAGTCTGACCTTGAATGTCTCCAAGGATGGGTTTTCCATCACCTCTCTGAGCAACTTGTGCCAGTGGCTCACCACTCTCCTTGCCTCGTACAGGAGAACTTGCCCAGATTTCTTACCACACTTTCAACAGAAGATTCTGAGCTTAACAGGTTCAACATAAAAATAAGAATACAGGGACTGCAGAACAGCATAACTTGATCTTCCTGAACCTGACAGTCTCGGTTTAGCAATCATCTCATGTGTTAAGCTGTCTGAGAGCAAGATGGTCATACTACTGGAACAACTTGGGCTAAACTAGGAACATGGATCTAAAAAAAGGAAGTACTGCCAAGGGGACATCAACCACAGATTAGACACACATTACTTTCCACAGGACCAGCAAAATGTGTGACAGCATGCATCAGAGGAGAACAGCTCTGGAGTGGAATCACTGGCACTTCCTGTTTTGATGTGCAGATAAAAAAGAGGACACGGATTTCTGGTTACTCCACTCCTGGAAAATGCTATGAGCACACTGACCTGCATTTCCCATTTGTGGTTTGAGTCTGAAGTGGCTGAGCCTGTTTGCTATAGAATTAACTCCTAGCCAATAGTTTGCTGCCAAGAAAATTCAAAGACAGCTACCCCAACGTTTTAGAATAATTGCTTCCTTATTCAACAGAGGAGATCTTGATGATTAATAAGAAAACCATTGCAAGAAAAACATCTCATCACTTAAAGATTTTGTTCTGTAACACTTGACACGTGATCCTGGCTACTAGATGAAGAAGCTTCATCACAGGAGATGAGATGGCCCTACCACCACCAGCTTGGGAAGAGAAAAAGGTGACTCTACAGGCAACAGAAGCTGAAAAGTAGGGAGGTATTTGAAAAACTGTCAACTGAAGTTGCTGGTTAAGCACCACTGGACCAGTGGTCTTTCATCTTCTCCTAGTTATTGTCTTACTAAAGGCAAGACAAATTAAGGGAGCATTTTGAAGTTTATTGGAAAATATATATTAAAGTAATCCAGGTTGTTTTCAACACCGTGAAGAAAAACTGATCACAGAAACAAAAACTTTATATTAAACGGACAACATGACATAGGAGACCAGCTGCAAAAGGTAATTAAACACATACAGCCATACTAAGTGCTGTACACTATGCCACATTCCTCCAGCTACACCTTGCAAATGCTGAAGACTAGCATAAATTGAATTACAATCAATTACCATACTAAGTAAAATATTAAGAGAATTTTACACAGCCCCAAAAAATAAGGTACAACTACCAGAAGTACAAGGAAGTGCCATATTAAAAAGACATTCTGTATTAAAGACCGAAGTAAATGAGGATTATTCCTCAACTTGAGAGGTCAAAAGCTGTCAGAGATGTATGACATGCTTCACTGAACCTTAGCAGAGGAGATAGCCAAAAAGATTTAATCACAAATTGTCTTGGTATACCTCTTAGACACTAACTAATGAAGTTTCAGATGACAACATCGTCTTTTACATAACCTTAACTTAAAATTAAAGCATTCACTTTCACAGGGTTTTATGGGTGTCAAAATGCTCCCTCCAAAAATTCAACTGAAAAGTAGTTTATACTGTGAAATGCAACACTGCTGGCTGATCTCACTCACAGTAAATTGGCTGATCAGCACCTGGGATGATAGAGCCAGTATTTATATTCTTTCCCTCTTTTGGCCTTGGTAACCTTCATTTTCCATCCTTTGTCCATCACCTAGCTTTTAAACTGCAAAAAGTATGAAAAGAGAAGGCAGAGCACATGTAGAAACAGAAATGACTGGCAAAATACTCTGGTTTTATTTGGCTCAAACATGCCTTTTATTTGCATGCTTGTTGACTTGCTAGTCCATAATCTTTAGTAAAAATTGGACGAGCTGTGTCAACACAGTGAAATCATGTGGTGGAGTAGTGGTGCTGTTTTACTTTTTGTCAGATCACCTATTCACCTTCAGGAAAAGCATAAAACCACTTCCCCTCCCCATCTACTCCTAATAACCTAACTACTAAAAAATACAGCACACAAGGGGCGGGGGGGGGAGGGGAAGTAACCTGTGGAGTTTTTATGGTTTTGTGGTATTATTTCTTTCTCTTCCATTCTATTTTTAAGAGTATTTCTCTGGGGTTTTCAGTCCAAGTCTATCTACTAATGCTCTGCCACATGACAGCTTTTGCCCAGCCTTATCAGAGAATAAAAATAAATTTCAGCAAAAAAGTCTCTTTTTCCCACTGCGCAATAGAAGGGAATCTGTCTGATTTCCAGTGTATTTCAAATAAAGACAGGATCTTAAAGACACTGAAGAGAAAAATACAAGTGGTATTTCAAAGACATTAATATTTACTGGTATTCTTTAATTCAGCCAACTTACATATGCAGTCTCCAAATATGTACACTTTCCTTAAGTCTCTTACATGAAAGGAGTGAAATTTTTTATGAAAGTTTTCCAAACTCCTCTGAACCAGCTACTGCATAAACTCAACATACTTTAAGAATACGTGGAATACATGAAAATGCAAAAAAAGAAAAGAAGCTTCCTTATCTTCTTGTATTGTCAAGCATAGAATTACCTGAGTAAAATACGGTTATAAAAGAAGGTAGCATAAATCAAGATGTATTCCATGCTGAACAGATTAGGATCTTCCTCACGTGAAGTACTATAGATTGGAGCACAGATTTTGCAATTTCAAGCATGAGTTCAAGCTGCAAGCTTTTGTTTATGGTATGCAGAAAGCGACTGCTTTCAAATAATGAGTCAGCAGAAGAAAAAAATACAGGTTAGTCGAATTCAATGGTGATCTTTTCCTTGAAGCATTTTCTCTAAAATCATATGCTTCTCTGAATAAGGTGTATCAAATACAAAATACCTCTTTTCAACCTCCCTTGGCTCATCTTTGGAAGTGAAAGAGGCATACAGTTGCTGCACCTGAAGTTTATGTTTTCTTGAAAAGAGGTTTATGGTGAATTTGTAATAGGGGCCACAAGCTACAGGACTCATATAATCCAAGAAAGAAACTTCATTTGAAAAAGAACAGATGACAACTGGTGAAGACTGAGAGTGCAAGTCTCTGAAGCTCTTCGATCTCTTACAAGACCCTGTTTACACCCAACTGGGAAAGAGAGGAAGAGCTAAGAGTAACACATCTTGAACACTGTACGTGGGCATTGCCTTAGCAAAGACAGTGAAAAGATAGATGTAGGAGGGCTATTAGCAACTATTCTTAAACAGTATAAATGTTGCAGAAGAGACTTCTGAAACGTGTTAAAAATCCAGCATCACAGGGTGATCGTAATTAGTGTCTTAATTACATAAAGGAAAAAAAGCTTCAGACAACACCACAAAAGAGCAAACTTTGCAACCCCATGTGCAACGTTCATAATCAATCACAAGAATGACTTTAAAATATCATGTCCGTGGAATTTACTATGAAAAACCATCATTAATAGCACTAACAATAGAAAAAGCAGTGTCATAAAACTCTTTAGCCATCTAACACTGTGCCAAAGGACAAGATGCCCAACAGGCACGTCACTTAGCAGCAAAAGTAGTCATTTACTTCCACTAAAAAATTAATAATAACCGTGACCTGACAGGTTACAGCAAATAGAATTTGTATAGTAGGAACTTTTTCCCAATGTCTCTCAATAAAAGAGATCTCTATTTGATATTACTTTATCTTCTCTGAACTGAAACACAGAACATTAATGTCAAACAGCACTTTCAGCATGGTGTTAAAAACACAGTCATCAGCATAAAAAAAAGCTTTAAACATTTTTAAAGGAAAGATAAGATGGCTGCTTGTCATATGCATATTTACTCTGGAAACACTGAAAATATTTTTCATATGTATTTACCTTCAGAATTAGGAAACTGAATGAAACAGTATTGTACTTCAAGCTTCCTCCAGACTGTTTTCATCTGTACTTCCACTTCATTAGTTCAAAGGTGGTACTGTGGAAACGCATATTTCTATTAATCTGCGAAACAAAACAATTTGACTTATGAGTTATCCAAAGAAACTGTACTGACAGTTTATTGTAATGCAAACTGGATACTGAAGGTAATGATATCTAAAATTATGGAAGTCATCTGCAGCTACGAACTGCTATTAGAAAAAAACCCAACCTTTTAGACTCTTTAAATTTCTAGCAATTGTACAGTTACATAATATTTGTACTGAAAAGCATTTAAAATTCAATTTAGGTGATATACAGGTTTATCTTAGATGATGGGAGATCCTGGAGATACTTCTTTTGAAAACATGCCTTTCTCATCTGTGCCAATAACCATCCAGTAACTCTTGGATTCACCTGTCTTGCAGCAATCAGGTTTACAAACCACTCAATTTCTCCTATTTTACTCTTAAAACCAGACAGATTAGAGGGTGGATGCATTGTTGGTGACATAAACAGAAAAAACAAACAAACAAACAAAAAGAAACAGTGCTCAGTTAAACACTCAAGAACCTTCCAGACTGCAGTTACACAAGAAAAACACACAAGTATCGCCCCATTGGTTCCAGCACACAAGGAAGTCCAACATTCGAAGAAATAATTAGGAGGTTTACTGAAGTTACACACAAGCATGACTGCTTCTGGGAAGAAAAAGCAAGCTGGAAGTTTGGAAATGAAATACCAAGTTTGATTTTTTGTTCACATTTGTGAAATAGTCTACATCCGATCTCACCCAGCATTCTAACTAGTTGAGAGCAAGCCTGACTTGTGTCGATGCCCCTGGTCTTCAAACATAACATGAATTTTGGGCTTATCGGTTTTTCTACTTAGATTCCAACTTGAGCATACAGCACATACTGCCAGCTCTTCCCCTTTTTTTCACAGCATCACAATTTGTGAATGTTTATTCACGATGTAAAGCTTTCAGAAATATCACACAAAAATTTTATCACTAAGTACTTCCAGGCCTAAGACTGCAAACATAACCTCGACAGTAAAACAGAAGCTTAAACCAGATGTACCGTTAAAAAATACACAACCAATCTTACAATCTAATGATTCAGTGCCTTATTTCTGAGTGCAGTGGCCAACAGCACCAGGAACAGGGATGGATGAAGCATACACCTACATGATTCTTTCAGAAGAAAGGTTTGTGTCCACTTCCCATTTCGTTTCTAAGATCCAAAAGAACATTTATCATTACAAGGTCAAAATACTTCTGTCTCCACGTCCATTTATAAGTACTGCTCCTAACACAGCGAGGTTTAATAGTCTCGGTAATAAATAATAAATCTGTGCAAAATGGCAATCTGAAACCATGCTGAGTATCGGATAGCAGCAGATCTTCAAGACAACCGTCTCCACTGAGCAGACAGGCTGACACTTGACAGATATTTCTTCCATGATAGAACTGAAAAAAACATTCTTGCCATGCAAAGGTGCGGTGTGGAGTTTGGGATTGCTTTTTGAAAAATAAGCTTATAAAGAATCCGCAATAAATCCATCTCTCTCTCTCTTTAATCAAGGTATTCAAGATCATCTTCTCTTGGCCTCCTACAGATATGACTACAGCCAGAAAAAAGTTGCTCAGCATTCTTTGTTTTTACAGCATGGCCAAACCCCCTGTATGTACTACCTGATTTCTAGGAAGATCACTTTGCTTTGCTTTCCACAGCAAACGGACCTCGGAGAACATAAAGCAAATTTATTTTGGGAAAATGCAGATTAGGGAACAAACTTTAGGAATGCACTGCATACACCTGAGCCTCTAGCAGAAGGTTAGCCACAGATTCAGAGGAGAAACAGCTCCAAGTAACACCCTCACAACCTCTGCAGTGTGTGCCTGTTAGGTACTCTGCTCTGGACAGCTCTGATTCGCTTACATCAGCCTCACCACTGGATAACGTGGGCACAGCCTCTTTCATGACACTGTATTTTTGTGTCAAATTCATTGCCTCCTTTTTTTTAGAGGGCCACAAAATCTCAGAAATGAGTGAAATTAATTATTAATTTATGGGAGTGACCTCACTCTCTTACTATTTATTCAATTTCTTCATCAGCATGAAATGCTACATTGGAACATACTTAAATTTATAAAAAGCAATGACTGACTCAGGTTACTGTTATCCTGAATGCTCAATTACTCACAGACTATTTTTTCAAAATTTTTAGTGTCATTCTCAATGGCATTTTGCAGACAAACATCATCGATAACAAATCAAGCTATTAAATAAGTTATTCACAATGAATCTTCACTTTATTAGAACTTTATACCTATGGCAGAGACGACAAGAAGCACTAACAGCTTCAGAAGCACACAGGCTCACACTATAACATATAAATCCAGATTGATCAGGAAATTTTTATAGCAGGATTAAATCTGGATTCTTTGTATGCTATTAACTCAGAATGTCACCAGTACAAGGGAAACCTACAACTGCCAGAAGACAGAGTGCTAAGGAAGGCACTAACTCTCAACAAAATCTGACTTACTGTGAAACTCAGGAGGATAAAAATGGCAAATGCTTTGCACAGAAATTTGTGTAATTAAACTTCACAAAGTCAGGTGTGCATTTTATGTGCAAATTCATATTCAAGGAATGCACGTTTAGAAAAATTTTGATTGAAGTATTAACAGAGTAATTCAACTGCAATTATGCACACGATCACAGAAGGACTCATGGGTACAGATTACAGGTTAAACACTCCCCAATTAGTTCCAGATTCCAGTTAGATCTTTCCTACTTTTAACTAATCCAGCCCCCATCATTGCTTCAGTTCTGCTGGGTTAACCACTGAGGTGGTCATACCTCCATCCCGATTTCTGAAACAGAATTGTGTTTTAAAGTTCCTATAAATTCAGACCACGGGTTTGGGTGATATCAGACAAAAAACACAACAAAAAAACAACAAAACAAAAAGGGGGCAATAAACTTCATCACTTTTGAAAAACAGACAGGAAAGGTCTCAGAAGCAGAATTATCCATTTTAGGGTAAACTACAGGCAAAAAAAAAAAAAAAAAAGGCTTTTATTAGAAACTTACGTACGCAGAAAACACACTGCAGGTCCAGACTGTGACAGCACCCTGGAAGATGTTTCAGTCTCATGACTGCCACTAGAGATTGTAGCCAGAGCTTCTGTAAGCCATAAACTGATCAAAACACAGTGATTATACTGCTACGAGAAGCCTACTGTAGCTAGCAAATTTGAGAAGAGTTTTAAAAAGCTGCAATACCAAATTTTCAAGTACTATTTCAAAGTTCACGTTCAAGGAGATATTTTCTTAAGGAAATCTTTTGCAACAAATATACATGTGAGAAAAGCCACACTAAGCTGGAAAAGTAAAAACAGTATGGCCTGCCGCACACCTGAGGCTTCGTGATATTGTCTGTGGAACAGTAAAGGTATATATGAGCATCTCAGTAAACAAATAGCCTTTCCAACACATATAGAACCATTATACAACATAAGCTGAACAAACTTAGTACTTTGCTCACTGAGCATCAGGTAGCAAGATGTTTAAGAGCCTGAAAAACGGTTCAAGCACATTTATCCAATCCTTGAGGCAAGACAGTTTTGATCAATCTCCCACTTCAGTATGAATATACTCCCATGGAAACTAATTTTAAATTTTAATTTTAATAAGCTCCTAAGTGAGGCTGGATTGTGCAGCATGAGACAGAAAGACTGCACTTTACGCAGTGACAAATCTACTCATACATAAATCACAAGGCACTGTACCCTTCAGAATTCCTTGTGACACAATAAGTTTTTTATTGGGGTCATGACAAGAATCCAGACATAAACCTCCTGAGATACTGACTTAGATCCGTAACAGAAGTCTGCCTTGGCAAAAAGAACAGAAAATTCCACTAGGCTCTTACTTTGTCCTGGCACGTGTAATTTCTTACAGCAGAAAGATTTTAAGTCATCTCTTTTCTTAGAAGATCGTTACTATTTCATTCTGGCATTCCTACACCATCTGAAGTCACCCAGAGGACTTGATGGAGCTGATCTCCCATGCTGCTCTGCAAGCAGGCTCTGTGCTCACAGTACAGTATGTCTTTCAGTTGTCTGAAATATTCACTCGCAAGTCCAATAAACCAAGAGAGTGAAAAATCAGCTGATACTCCAGACTTTGGGGCTAAAAGCTATCTGACAACAGCTTGTTGTTGAATCAAAAGCAGTTCTTTCGTAGGCCATCCCCAAAGGCAATCCCATCAGCCTACAGCACTGGTGACACATCAAAGTTGGACAGTTCATCCAGCATGAAGAAGTCAAGTCAGAATCTGATTTGCCAAGCTTGGTTACTAAATCCAATTGGGTTAAAGACTGTGCTGCGCAACAACAACTTTCATCATATCCCACAGTTCCCCAAGTACACAAAACAATTCTGATAAGTTCTTCTGTTTCTAAGAGACTTAAAAAACACCTCTTTTACCTCAAATGCAGAGGTACCCACCAGAAAGCTCCCCTGCATGCTCCCCATGCATTCAAAGCTTCCTCTCGGAATACTGAAGACTGTCCCCACAACCAATGCAGTCCTCTGCCATGGTTGACATCTCTGAAAATGTAAGGCTAGCTGTGAAACCACGTACTTCTCATTCTTCCTAAGTTTCATAAAATTATCGAAAATCTGTTTTGTTCAGTCATCAGTTAAATTTCACAGTCCGCTTTTCCAGTGTGCTTCGAAACCTCCCAAGGCCTTGTCACTTGGATAGTGGTTTGTCTCATGCAGAAGAAAGCAACAGTAAGCAATCACTTGGCACAAAGACCTAGAGGAGCACATTCTTATCCTAACACCGGTCCTGGGAATGCTGCCCAGACTTCAATTTCTCTCTGACAAAAGCACCAGTGAAATCTACCTTCTGCGCAGGACCATTAGATCATGTTTTGACAGGCAACCCTCTTCTCCTCCCACCAAGATTCCTGCAAAAGGCCCAGTATTCCCTCAATCTCTCTTTTCACAGAATAACTCAAATATGAGAAAGACTTTCAGGAATGCTTTCGTTTAAATATACTGTACTATTTTATATGCACGAAAACAAAAATGCTCCTGATACAGCATCACAACTTTAACACCTTGGGTCTTTGGACACTATCAAAATTACTTTCTGAACAAGCTGAGCACAAAAACTGAAGCCTGGAATGTGAAAAAAACATCCACTGCTTTTTCAGGGCCTTCAGTATCACATACAAAGTTAGAGCCATCACCTGAACAATCTCAAATATGTGGAAACATGGAAAAATCTTTAAGGAAACCATAAATCTGTCACACAAAAAGAAATGGTTTATGGCCTCCACCTTGAGCAAGCCTATCAAGCATTTCAGTTTTTACTGACAGAAAGTGACATGGATTACACAATTCAAGACAGCAAACTATCAGTCCTGGGAGGAACCAAGACAGCATGTGCTGTAGGTTTAAAAAAACAAAACAAAACATCAAAACACTACTTTTCATTAAGGTATGAAAATAAGAACATCTAGACATTCTTCGATACCTTAATCGGTCCTTAAGAACCTTCAGTAAAACACGATTAATAAGTCATACTTTAATCAACACCACAATTTCATTAAAAATGCAATGCACAGTATTTTCCTTCAGACAATTTATAACTTTTCAGTACTGCTAGGAAGAAGCTGACTACATATGATAAGGATGCTCAGATGAGGAGGCCCAGAAAGCTACAAAGGATTTGTACATCCTGAGAAGATTCCACAGGTAGACAGGTTTCTATATAATGATATACATGTAGCTCGGTTCCCAGTATATTCATCTATATTCCCCAGAATAAAAGCTCATTTATGTGAAACAGTGGTAAGTCACGTGGAGAACCAACATCCTCTCCGCAAAAATCTTTAAAGGAAACAACCCAATACACAGCCTTCTGTGGACATCAGCTTTTAGCTAAGTACCAATGATATTACTTCCAGCTTCCTGCTCTCTTCGGAGTCACCACATAGACCGTGGAAATAATTTCAGGTACTGCAATCGGACAAAATAAATTCTGAAGAGCTTGCATGCTACACAATCTGCACCAGCAGACATGAGCCGCTGTTGCCACTGCTGAAACACCACCCACCACCTCACTGTGCTCACATCAACTGTTCAGTCTCCATGAACATTCAGCAACCATCAATGAGTATCAACGGGTGAAGTTTTTTTTCTGCATGGAGGAATTCAGCTACACACCTTTGCTTCATTTGAACTTCCACGTGAGACATCATTCTGTCAGACTGTTGCTCTGAGACTGCTGTCTGTCACACGACAACAAAATGTAATGGAATACCGATGGGAAGGTTCCACCTCTACTGCCATACCACCAACATCTGACTCTGGTGTTGTATGATATCATAATAAAATAGGAGGCATTACTTTCGGAGTAGTTCTTGTTTGTAGCCAATTCTTTCAGATTAAATTTCAGGAAGCCAAGGTCTGATATTCTTTCAGTATGAAAACATTCCACATGGTAACCTTCAAGGGATGTTCTGGTTTCACGTAATTAACTGATATTTTAGACACAAATATAGGTCTTTGGTGGGGAATACAAAAGTAGAAGCTTTACTATTGTTTCATAATTCAGTGGTACAAAACCCCCCAACTTTTATCGGTAGAGGGAGGTGAAGGTGTGCTTTGTAACCCCCAGTAGCATTTGATTATATCTGCTCTCAAATGAAGTGAACTACATTTCTTGAATAAACAGAGTAATGCATTCAGGTAACTCTTTCAGATACATTAAGAGAATGTTATTCAGATAAGAACTGGTCCCATCACCAAAAAATAAAAGAGCTCCTTTGCAAAAAAAAAAAAAAAAAAAGATAACATTAAAATAAGTATGCATATCACCTCAAATAAAAGCTATAACTATGGAAACAAAAATATCTGATTCCAAAGTTTGCAATAGGGACTTACCCTTGGCGCCTTGGTTCCTTAAAATTTCTTACAAATTATGTTTAAATTAAAAAAAAAAAAAAAAGAAAGAAAAAAAAAAGAAAAGGAACTAAGGAAATTAGTGTGATGAAAACAAACTGCATAGTGCTGGGCTGAAATAACTATTTACTCATTAGAATCTTAGAAAATATGACCATAAAAAGATGTTCCACCCTTACAATTTGCATGACGATACAGAACTTGCTTTGCAAGTCTAAACTGAACTAGCTTAGGGCACCATGGTCTCAACCTCTGCTCAAGCTGAGCTCACAGCAAAGTACTGCGGCCTCATGTAGGAAGTAGTGAGTGTGGGGTAACTCTGTATACAGACTAAGCTGCTCAAAAATCCTCTCAGCCATTTCAACTATTATGTCTAACAGCTATGTGCTTGGAGCGCTGGAACGCTGCACTGCCTGTAGTAATTAAGGCACCAAATCAAGGCTCCTTCCAACTTGACCTATGATTTCTAATAACAGATTTGGAAAAAAAAAATAAAAAAAATTACATTTAGAATAGACCTTACGGGCACAGGCAAACACAGGGCAGAAAAACTAAGAACAACAAAGTTCTTAGACATGCCGAATAATTATCTGAATATCTCATCTGACTTCTTGCATTTCCTTCTGATTTACATGTTCAGAAATAACAGTAAATTTCTATTCATCTCAGATTCTCTTCTCCAAATGCACCGGACTGCTGGAGCATTCATGAAGGGACAGAATGAAAGCAGTAATTTTCTTTTTTAATGTTATTTATTTATTTTTACAACTAAAATAATCTTCTGGTAAATGCTGATAACAGTTAACACAACTGCAGAATCTACAAGATCATCTGGTCCAACCGTCCGCCTATCACCAGTAGTTCTCTCTAAACCATGTCCCTCAACACAATGTCTACATGTTCCTTGAACACCTCCAGGGTCGGTGACTCCACCACCTCTTTGGACAGCCCATTCCAGCACCTGACCACATTAACAGCCACACAATTAATTGCTTGGAAACAGGTTTATTTTATCTGCCAAGACCACCTTCAGGAAAAGAATCCTGAAATACGACCACACATGCTAATATATGCTTTAAAGCAAAACACATTCCAAAGTCTTAAGTCATTTATTCTTGGTAGGTAGGTAAAGAGAGACAGAAACCCCTTAATCTAAAGGAGCATGACTCCATGGATTTCCTTTGTCAAAGAAAACATGCCTTCTGCAAGGACGTAGTTGGGTATAACCATGTGGACTCACATTCTAATAAACAGATAAAAGGATAACATAGTTCTCAATAGTATTAACACTAAAATCTACCATGACGTAAAGAGCACATGAAAGCTTTTCCATCAACAATGAGACACTCCATCAAGAAAACTCATACATTTTTAATAGACATTGTTCACTAAGTTTGTTTTCAATTTTGTGCATCTTTCAGCTTTGGAAGACTTGCTGCAAAAACCTAAGATACCTGACACTGTTCCTTTAATATGACATCTCTTTAACAATTAAAAAAAAAACAACTGACACAGTCAGCTTTTTCTATTTAGTAGAGGTACAAAAGCCAACAGTTGACATTTGAATTTCATCTAAACTCAAACAGGAAATACACTTTAAAGTGTTATCAGTTATAGACTGATTTGCTCATGACTGTGGTGTTCTTCCTCACCAGAAGACAGCTAAAGTACACTGCATACACTACGGTTACATGCATTTACAGCACACTGGCAAAGAAATCAACGTAGATTTCCCTTTGCTTCACACTATCTAGAGTAAAATTCCTCATACTTGAGAACAATAGATATACCTCTGCCCAAACTAAGCAAGCAAAGAAAGTCTGTAAGCAAGATCTCTTGGATTCAATGGAGATGAAGTTCCATTGCATGGGGAGTAAGGATTAACACTAGAACATCCATTCTTTCTCCTCCAACACTGTCCCATTTGTTACTATTTATTAATATTTTAAAAGCCTAAATTACCTTTGAAAAAAGATGAAAGTAGAGCTATTTCAGATGTATACACTATTACATCCCATAATTTGAACCTTCTAAGAAAAAACCTTAAGTAGTCAATTGCAGAGATTACTTTAAATTTTTAACCATCAAGTAACTATTGCTTCATTATTATTTTCTGGGGTATTCGAGTGAAAAAGGGTATCTTCTCATGTTTCTTTAGCTGAGGTATTCCACATTCTATCCAAAGAAGTGAATAAAATTCTTATTTTAAGCAAGGAAAAATGCAAAAGGAGTTCAAATACAGAGCTAACCTCTGCCCCTCTCTACACTGAGAACCATCTGGATTCTATTAAACTGTCAAGCAAGTACCACGATTAATACAAAAAGAAATGAAAGAACCACTGAACTGTTTAACGTTGGTAGCTTCTTTATAAGCTATGCTAAATCTGCACGTGAACCTCAGCTGATTAACACTTCAAATGCACGACATCTATTTTATAAAATTATACAGACCACTTTCCCTTCTCTAGGACTACTCAGCAGAACTGCAGCTAAGTATTTTTTCACATTATCCTACTCTACAAAGCAGTTGCCTAAGCAAATTATGAAACAGTAAAACAGCAATCAACGTTGTGAAATTCAGGGGAAGGCAACGACAACTTCCATTTAAGGTTGTCAGATTGCTGTACTTCAAACACTTCCACACTTTAATTTTGTATAATCCAACACGGGTTATACAGAACACAATCATGCATAGCCCTACTCAAAGATCCTGCAAGAAAAGGTCCCCATGCCAGACAAACTCCTCCCGGGCTCTGAAGAAATTCGGCCTCATCTAAGTTTACAAACTACGTGACCAACCTGCATACGACTTACAAACCTCAACAAAAGGAGTGTTCCTTGGAATTGTTTCATACTTTAAATAGATTTAACAATGCAACTGAAGTGTCAGTTTTCAGGCAGCCTTTTCAACATGAAATCATTCCCAAGGAGTCAGTACGCCAACTAGTTTCTTGACTCCTCGCAGAAGCAAATTTCAGCCCACTGATGATTTCCTGGAACTTCATCATTCTCTGCGTGACAAGAATGCAAGATACTTGTCAGTACTGACTGATTTTTAACTCTGTGGATAGTTTCTTCAGTAGTCATGGAAAATAGAGAAGAATCCAAATTCAGGATAACTGCTTCTTTGTTGATGTGAAAGAAGTTAAAATGTTATAGAAGAGCAACACAAATGTAAATGACAAAAAGTCAGCTTTCCTTCAAGTGTTTTACATAAAACTGGTCATTAACATTTTGCCTGTTTCTTTTAACACCAATTATAACTCCAACACAATTACCATACAATTAAACAAGATTATAAAAGGATGAGATACACATACACAGTCAGGACTACTTTTGCTTGTTCAAACCTCAAAAGCAACTGTGGGGACAAACAACTGGGGGGAAAAATGTAGGGGCTATGGATTCTAGTCTTCTGAATTTAAATTATGTTGCATCTTAAAAAGACAAGAATTAGTAAGTTTGATGTTCCAATATTTTTTAAAACAAAAAATCTACAGCTCAAGCCAGATTCAAAAACAGGTGACTTCCTTGACATTCCGCTAACAGAGGAAGATTCTGCAAGAGATAGAGTATATGTCAGATATGTCACTGCGTTTACTTCAAGCAATATATTCAGGTATACACAACTGCATGTCAGAAAACAAGCATGCAAGGAAGAATAGAGCATCTGACTTTGTTGTGCCAGCTCTAGACAGTCATGAGAAGGTACAAAAGTCACTGAAGTGAGCTGAAACAAATGTTTAAACAGTTCTTTCCCGCATTAGTATATTCTCAAAACTAAAAGAGGAAAATATATTTGAGTATTTTTAAACAACCACACAACAACTCAGTCACAACCTTTCAGTTCTTTATATTTAAAAAGAAAATAGAAGTTGAAAGATCTAAATGACACAACTAAATCTTGATCAAAGAAGCATGCACCACATATTCTGGCAATCGCTAGAGTAGATGCCTGCCATTAGTTTAACTTAAGCATTTCCATAACCTAACTCATCCTTAAAAAGAGCAGAGGGGAGGGAGGGTGAAGGAAGAGTATCTGAGATAAGAACAAAAAGAAAAAAAGGTTTGAAATGACAGGAAGCCCTGGAAAGCTCAAGATGCTGTAATACACTTCACCTGTGTATGTGGCAGGTAAAACACAGAAATTCTCAAGTTCTTTAATATATGGGATGCTTGTTAAACCAGGATCATAGCATGGCTTCTGCTGGAAGGGATTGTCAAATTCCAGCTCCCCTGCTGCAGGCAGGGTTGCCAACTGCTAGCTCAAGTACTAGATCAGGTTGCCTAGGGCCTTATCTAGCCTGGCCTTGAGCACCTCAGGGATGGGAATGTTATATGGTATTTCAGAGATAAAATCTGATAAAATGACTTCTGGACTGTAAAGCCACCGACAGTATCCAAGTATTTTGTACTACATGGGTCTTGGTCTTTCTTAAAAGCAGAGAAGTGAGTGATGGGACATACAGACAGAGGACAATGTGGGACACAGATGTATGTGACCCAAAACAACAAATTCCTAATAGCATCCCTGCTAAAGCTTGCCACGGCTTGCGAAAGCACAGGATGGCATCACGTTATTGTGCAATGAACGAAGAGCTTGTGGGCTTTCTCGGCCTACACGATCACTTGGGTAAGCTTTATCTCTTTGTCAACAGAACCTAATGCACTGCAATTTGTACAATGCCAATATCAGTTCTTCTTATGCACAGTTTAGCAAACTGGTTGGGGAGGTCGGGTTTCTTGGTGGTGATGGTTGTTTTGTCAAATAAGTTGAGACCCGCCCACAGCTCCTCCTACTTGCTAGAAGTAGCAGAAAACATTTTTAAGTTCTCAAGAGGAATATTCTTAGATATTGAAAAATAGCAGCAGTTTGGATGCATAATTCTTATCACGCTTGACTGACACACTGTAAACGAGCTTCAGAGAACTATTATCCACCTCTGCAGGAAAGGAGAAAGAAAAAAAAAGACACCTGATTTCATTTGAAAACTGGATACTCAAGATACTCTTAAAAATATAAAACAGGTTAAGGTAAAAACAAGCGAATATTATCAGCATGAATCAGTACCCTTCTGTCTGATTCAACAAGTAAGGTACCAATAGCAAGGAAGAACAAGATTTAATTCAATTGGCTTAAAAGGCCATAAAAAAAATCAGTTCATCAGCAGTGTATACAGTATTTTCAGTTACTTGAAACACCGTTCTTACACTTTAAATGGGATGAATAGGAGGAAGACTACTGAGAACAAGTAACGAAAGGATGTGTACAAACGGCTGTTTCAACTGCTGCTCCTCTCCAGAGCAATGAAACAACTCCAGACCTCTTTGGCATACACCAAAGCAAATGCTCATGGCAGAGCTCCTCATCCCTCACACACTGCCTTATGTGCACTGTAGATCAACATCCAGAAAGGCACATTGTCTACCGTGCATGAAATAATGACAGTTTTTCCATTACTGCACAGTAATGCTACATTATTTTTCTGCATGTCTTTCAGCACTTGGAGTATTTCAACAAATTAAAAAATACAAGTTCTAAAAAATAGCAATTTTAGACTTCTACAATTATTCCATTTATCCTACTCGTTACTCAACTGCTCTTTCTTTCATCTGGCCATGACTGTTAAAAGCATTAATAGTTTAAGCTCTAGCTCTACAACTAAAGCTGGATGCATTCTGATGAGCTACAAGTGCTCCTTTTCACTTAAAAGAAGGGCACGATATGATGCTGAACAAAATGAAAAATCCATCTAATGTTTCAGAGTTCCCTGGTGTTACGCTTTTAGGATAAATAATTGCATCTAACACTAAATACACACCACCAGCAGTACACACAGCTGACACTGAAAAGCAGGCAAAGGGGCTTTCCAGGCCCCTGTCAACAAGAGGGCAACTAAAATACTTCACGGAGAACCCAGAACTATTGAAACCGTGGCTTCTGCTACTGCAGTAAGAAACATGTGTGACACAACAGCGAGCTGCCTACCAGCTGGTCTTATCTTTATTACATTTATTTTATTATCTTTATTTTATCCACTATAAAACAGCTTCGCTGATGCTATTCACTGTATGTGCTACTAAAAATAATCAAAAAACATTTTTTCCTAAGACGGTTTTCAAATACAGCTATTACAAAGATACTGGGAGTACCAGTGTTATGGCATTTTATTATCTAATCCTCTGCTAGAGCATCTCTACTTATAAAATCACATTTTTTACTTTCTACGATTCATAAAAACTAAAAGATGCAGAAACGAGTATCAAATCTCAAGGAATTCAAAAGGAGAGGAACTGCTTATTGAAGTCTGAGCTTAATGCAAGATGACAAAGCAAAACACACAACCCTCTCTGCAGAAGGAGAATATAAATGCACTTGCCTGACATGTGGAATTTATTTATTTTTTTTTTTGATAAAACAATAGCCACATTTGAGCAAGTTCTAATTAAAAACAAGGAAGAAAACATCAAATACAGTTTCACAGGAGAGCAAAAAATCTTAAATGTTTACATCGTTTAATGATGTTTGGAGGAAAAAAAATAGGCTACATAAAAGCTGCAACAGTTACAGAAATGATATCATTGCATAACATATTCTACTTTCAGTCCTAACTTATATATACCCTATGACACAGAACACGATTTGCAAGCTAACATCATTCACTTTAAGTTATCAGCATACATTAATGAAAGTGCAATATAGAAACTGTCGATTTTATACAATCAAAATTAAAAGTCACAGAACAGAGGGTGAGAGGCCTTACTTAAAGCCAGTATGCAGTTTCTACTTGGAAAACAGACAAAAAGCATTCTTAAAACATAGAAGACTTTAGTGTTTGGGGAATTTTCTCAAGTTCAGTAATCTGCCTCAAGGCTTCTGGTCCTCCGTCAAGTTCCAACACGGCTTGACATTTCAATTTAAACTAGAAAGGATTCTGTGGAGTTGAGCGATAACGTTCACATCTGATAATGCTGCCAAAAAATTCCAGCTGGAATAAAAACCACGATGACTTACTAACACAAAACTTGGAATCATGGAATCATTAGGGTAGAAAGGGACCACCACTAAGATCATCTAGACCATCAGCTCATCACCACCACGCCCACCATTGCTGTGACCAAAGCAGGACCCAGTGCTTGGTGATGATAAACTGCATAAAATTGGCCTCAGCCCATGATCTAGCATATCCAGATCCCCCTGTAGGGCCTTACTACCCTCAGGCAGATCAGCACTTTCTCCCAGCTTAAAGGCATCTAGCAGATAGGCAGAACACCAATCCAAAACCTGTCAAGGTTTATCATTGTCCTGAGTTAGGAAATCCAATGTGCATTAACTTCTGCTGGAGAAAAAAAAAATATATATATATATAAATCTATATTTATATAAATCTATATTTATATATATTTATTACATTTTAAAAATAACTGCTCACAGACCCAACAGTTTCACATATTGCTGTTTCAAATCCTACCTCCCAAAAGGAAAGAAGAAATAAACAATTAGTTCGCTTAAAGAAGAGAGGGAGCAGTTTATTTCTAAGTTCTGCAGTGGGGTTTTAACATCTGAAGAAAAATCTTGGGTCTTGCAACAAGTACATTAAGAGTTACTCCTTTCCTGGCAAATAGTTCCTTGTGTTTGTGAACCACTGCCAAATCTAACACTGACAGAAGAAACACTTCAGAACTTAAGCATTTTTTAAAGTCTTTCCATTGTTTCAAATATGCTCTTAGAAACAAAAAGCATTTAACAGCCATGGCATTACGTTGGCTTTCCCAGGTCATAAATACTGATATTTTCCAAAAAATAGCAGAAGTAGCTGTTGTAGCACAAGGCAACATAAATAATTACTTTCACTTTTGTTACATAATACAGGCTAAGATTTAAAACAAAACAGGAGTGCAAAACTATTTAGACAAATTATCAGACTAAAAAATTAAATTTAACAAGAAAAAATGCTAGGTATCTACCCAGCAGCTCCCACTGACAAAATATTCAGATTGAGATTTTCAGATAGCACGTAGCACTAAATCATTTGGCAGCTCTCCTGCCTCAGTTCTCCACATACAGACGAAGTTAAATTAGGGAGCATCACACTGCCACAAACAAGGGATGAACAGAAATAGCCTACATACTTGTTCATGCTGCAACCTAAAGCCCTAGAAAGCTAGACGACAGGCCATCTGAAATAAACAGATCTTTGTGATAATTAACTGATTTTTAGAAGTGATATGAAAAATAACAATCTCTGAGGTTGTCTGCGTAGGAAAGATGTACCAGAAAAGCCCAATAATCCGACCCTAAAAACAGTCATTCACTGTCTGTTAGCCAAGTCCTTCCTTCAACTATGAAACTAAAGGAAGACAATGGTACAGTCGCAAATTATACACTAAAGTTCCAGATTTCATTTTCCTTCCTTGGCGCAACGTACAAACCAGACTGAACCACTGCAGCCATGTAAATGTAAATTGCTGCTGCTGAACAACTTCAGGTGATCCTCGCCTGTCCTCCATTCATTTTCTCAGGCAAGATAATGCCAAGTAAGGACCCATCAAACGAGCTATTAGATTGGGTCAGTCAGCAGACTGTCAAAGCTGTGGAGGAAGATGAGAAGACCACTTAACTGTCAGCCAGCAACCCCACACACCTGACGTGCTTCCAAGAAAAGCCATCAGCTCACTGAGCTTGGAAGAGGCCTCTAGAATTTCTTAGTGCAGCCTTCTGCACAACACAAAGCCCAGTTCAAAGTCAGGCTGACTTACACAGCACTTTGTCCAGCAGCATACTCAACACATCCAAGAATGGCACTTCTTCAGCTTCTCTCAGCAATGTGCCCCATTCTCATGGTGATCTTTATTTTTTCAAATCCGGTGAGAAGTTACTTTGCTGTAACTTGTAACCACTAATTTTTCATCCTTTGAAAATGGACTTCAGGGAATACCAGCTCTGCCTTCTCTAAAAGGCCTCTCAGACAGCTTACAAGCAGGTAGGTCATCACTCCTCAGCCTCTAGCTGGCTGAGCAGCTCTGCTCCATCAGGTCACAGCACTGTGACAGTGCCCCTTGTACTAGAGACTTACACCTAGAAGACTGAGTCTGCTGAATGGCTGCCTGCCATTTCTGTTCTAATTCAGCTGAACTGTGAGTCGAGAGGTTTAGTTGAGGTCTCACAACTTCCTTTCCTCTCCTGCAGTTCCAGACCAGAGCTAGCACCCACGTAAACAAAAGATGAGGTTCCTCAAGTAACTGATGTGATAATTTTGGGGCCACAATTGTTAGCTGGAACATAACATACATGAAAAATCATGGAACCACCTATCTGGCCGTTATCTCACTGCACAGACAGATGAACAAACATCAGAAAATTTTCAGAGAGAAAGCAACACTAGAAACATCCATCTACTCAGTTGTTACCTTAAACATCATGTTATTTCAGTGCCAAAATAATTTTCTTGCTTGCCACGGCACATTAAGGGAAGTGTTTTTACGAAGCTCTATGCAAACATTTTGCAAGGTAAGCATGCGTGGGCAGAAGCAACATAATTCAGATATGTTCTTGCTAACGTTCAGCCTGGCTGTAGCAGCTCTTTCAAGGAAGGCAGAAGTCGGGTGTTGGTGCTGCAGATTTACGCAGAGCTCAGCATCCATTAATCTACCCTCGGCCTCAGCACAGTCAGTTCACAACCAAAGCTCAACTACTTGAAGCTCCTGCGCTGGCACAAGTAGCTAAATAAAACACAATATATGTGAATTAGTATTCATTCCTCATTTCTAGTCATGACACGCAGATTTAAGACTGAAAATGAAGAAACCTTCCAGCTGAATTGTACTAAAACCTGTTACAAATGCATACATTGGAACAGGAAGAAAGGGTTGTGTTTGTATTTTGTTGTTTTTTTGTTGTTGTTTTTTCCTCTTTTTTCCTTCTAGTATTTCACCTTCATAAAGTCAGCAACAGCTGCATCCAGTGCACACTGCTTTTCTGGAATAAGTATTTCTAACCAACACTACAGACATTTTGAAATAGGCTACGATTAGTTGAGCAAACAGTAAGAAAATGGCCAAAGAGATGAGCAAGTCAATTATTTTTACCATGTCTTACTTAAAAAAAGAGATGCAAAGATCCATTTTCACCTTGATCTTTAGGGGTAAATTCAAGAGAACTTATATTCACAGTTTAAGCATGTGCAATGGACAGCAGTGCATGGAGAGCAGATTTCTCAGGTATTTGGGCTGAGAAGATGAAAAGTTCTGTGGCCCGTACGAGAGGTACTTCTAGAAGGAGAGAGGGAAGACTTGTTGCAGTGAAACAAAGATCATTTTGATCCTGGGTCTGGGGAAGCTCAGGATGAAGAGAAAGGAAGAACTTTCATCGGAACAGGATACTCTCAGTGAGTGCTTCATGCTAACTGGAACAACTGGGGAATTCTGACATAGGACTCGGAGTTTCAGCGGGCTACTGCTTTTATTTCTGGAGGAGGCAGGGGAATAAAAGGAATTCTTTGGATGAGAGCTGCATTGCTAACCGCAATCAGGATTATTTTACTTCTTTTGCTACAAGGCTACGTGCCATGATGAAGAATTCCATCATCTAACAACTTCTTTTTTTTTTCTTTTTTTTTAAACAAATAACACAACTTCAATCAGTTGTATTTTTGCATATGATTTACTTTGTACGTTTCACAGCACTTGATACCCAGCATTCATCATTCAAGCTCCAATAAACGTGAAATCTCATGTCCTTGATGAGATGGCCCACAGACACAGCTGTTTTGAGCTCGTGAAGCAAGTCACGGTCCTTATTCATCTCATTTTGTTGTGGTCTCTTACAGAAGATAGAAAAAGAGAAAAGCACAAAGTTAAGGACACCTAACTAGCACGATTTACAGTCTGAACTACAATGGAAAGAGTAAATCTCTCACACACACACGAAGAAAACCAACAGAACGTGGTTGGAATTTCTTATTAATGTTTCCTTTCCTGAGTTTCTCTTCCCTAGAAGTATTTATGCAGCCTCAGAAGAGCACACATGTGTTAACGGCCCTACAGGTAGATAAAATCTGCTGTTGCTGTATCTTTAGACCCAAACAACTGTAATAAGTATTGCACAGAGCACTGTTCTCAAGTTGACTCCAAACTTCAGATACAGATATAGTTCTATTATAAAAAGCCTCCATGATATCCTCCTGCAGGTTGTTTTTTTTTTTTTTGTCTTTTTAGATGGCAAAAGGTTTAAGAAGTGTAAATTAAGTACGCAGCTATTGTCCTTCCCACGAGCATGTGGACAACGTGAGCATTCAAGAGAACCCATATAACCCTTAAAATTGCTTCTAAGTGCTATTTTGAAGAGGGAAATAAAAAGAAAACAGACTCCATCAAGCAGCTTCTGTATGAAAATGGTGAACGCTTACTTGGAACACCACCACCAACCCAAGAAATCAATGAGAACGGCGGCGGAGCGGAGCAGCTGCACCCGCAGCACCGGCAGCGCGGGCTGTGGAATGCCGGGCGAGTAACTCGATCCCTTCCCCTCCCCTCCTCCTTCGCAGCAGCATTTAGAAAGTAATTTCACCTCTTAAAATGGCATCTCGGCTCTGCTAGCGCGGAACGCGTCTACTCGGGCACGCTCTGCTCGAATAGGGAAGGCTTCTTTTTTTTTTTTTCCCCTTCTTTCCTGCAGCAAAATGGAGGTACCCAGCGTATGTACGTGTGGATCTGTCATTTCCAGCCGATATGCCCAGCGATTTCCTGGTAAAGCGGCTGTGCTTGCAAGCCAACAGTTGTGCTTCTGGGAACAATTAGCTCTCAGTGGAGCCATGAAGGTCTGCTTGTTCGGAGCTCCGAGGGCACCTCACTTTCACTGCTCCCAACAACGGGGAGCAAGGAGTAACTGAAAGCAGGGAACAACTCTTCGGCATCCAATGGAACACAGCACGCTGGGACCGAACCATACGTGTACACTGCACACGGCGGAATTTCGTTTGGAACAGTGGCACTTCATAAACCCAAAGGAGAGGGACAGCTTGGTTATGAACTGATTCACTACAGTCTGTGCTGCTCACGCAGCACACAGAAAAAACAGCCACAAAGCAGCTCTGCCTCAAGGTAACACAAGCTGATCTTACACACCCTTGCCCTCTTTCCTCCGAGTTTACCACAGCACAAAGAAAAGCTGCTGCAATTCAACGTATTTTCCTGTAAACAAAATAGCCAAGATTTTTACCATTCTGAACATACTGCAATCAGTAAGATACCATTATCCTACCAGATAAGAGACAAAGACTTGAAGAAAATAAGTTATCAATCATTCTAGCAGCAGCACAATGTAAGAGGGAAAGATCAAGCTGAATAACATTTTTCCAGCAGTAGCAATTTTACTTACTAAACATGTTACCATCAGAACCATGAACAGAAAAAAAGCCCCCAGGGCATCCTGAGAGGGCTGCAAGTCTTTAGGACATCCACTAGGTACAGTGAGGAGCAACTAGCAACAAAGGCTGCCAGAAATTTGTGTGGGGCCTAGGTTTTTAAATATATTTACCAAGTCAGTAATGGAAATAGAGAGCCGAAAGATCTTTGGACATCCGTTCCTTAACTCAGCTTCCTGGTCCCCAGCTACAAACTGGAAACAACTTCTAACGTTGAGATGCTGAACTAGAACAGTGCTTTAATGATAAAGCCTCAGAATCCAGGAAAGAAGGTCAGATGCCGCGATGATGGGGTCCTCCAGAAGACTTAAAGTCTGGAAAAGAACTCAGAGCTGACAGGCTGTTTGGAAGTATCACCCTTATCTATAGTCTGATGTATTTACAAAAAAAAAAAAGCAACACACCCAAACCAACCAACACCCACAAAACTACAGATATTTCTTAATGCTGGTTATAGCATGCCAAGAATCAGAAACACCAGCAGCTAGCTGCTTGGCCCTTATAAACTAGGCAACCTAAAAGCAGAGCTTTCTTTTTGTTTTGGATCAAAACAAAAACCTTAACTTAGATGCCTTTGTTACTCACAGTATATGGCCATTACATACACAAATATTTGTCTAGGTCAGTGTTCGCAGTAAATACAAAAGCTGTGCACACAGTGACCTATGAGCTCTTATTTTACAGGAAGGTAAAGCAGTTGTTTTGCTGTATGCATAATTTTTGATAGCTTCAGTTTTTCAGATTACATAACTCTAAGTCTTCACTCTTTCCCCAACGTGATCTATATTATGGCTGCTATCTGTTATTCATCCACATACATTTATTTCTGGATCATTTATTTCTAATGTTCAATTCGGTATCTGATGTCTGAAATTCAAAGCAATTACCAAGACTTCTAACCGACTATTTTCTATTTTATTTTGTATTTCTGTATTAACCTAAAGGTAACAAAGATTCACAAATATTCTAAAAGAAACAATCAGTTATTCTTCTTTTAAAATACATTTAATAACCCTTACTTGTTTGGAATACGTTTATTTAAATTGTTGGTCAGGAATGGAAAAGCAAGTATGCTTACACATTAAAAGTGAAGTTCAAACCACCATAACGCGATTACGTGACAGATTTTAAATGGTCTGCACAAAGTTGTTAGCATTGATTCATTTTTCAGAAGGCCTATGTAACAGTCCCATTCTCATTCTTTCCTGTACTAACACCCTCCTCCCACCTTTAAATGTCATCTTTCCTCCCTCCTACAGGAGGTGTTTTGAACCCCAGGACCTACTACTGGGATACTGCACACAACCAGTGTATGTAAGGATAGCAGTAAAAACATGAAGTAATCCTCGAGGCTTCAACAAGCATAAAAGCCACCAGACTAAAACAATGTATTCACATTTTATTGAAGATATTATCTGCTAAAGCTATATTTTCCGAAACAGCAGTTGGAAAACATGAGTGTGAAAGCTTTATGAGGACATTCACACATCTTCAGTACTTCACTTCAACACAAGTTTTGTGCCAGCAAAGATTACAACCAGTAACTGAAGGGGAAGAAAAACAACACAAAACCAATCAGACAAGCAAATCCCAGCAACACTGATTTCAGAATCACACCAAAAAGGGAGAACAGTTATGAAGGACTAGAGTTCTGCCTTCTGACCCAAATGTTTAGATCTAAAATGAATCATATCTCAGGTTGCTGTTTGATCAGGATTTCTCACCATTCCCTTTTTAAGGAACAGTCAGTGGAAATTATTTTAATAAGTGAAAAGTAACAAACTTTATGGCTTCACAGTTGTAACCTTTCTGAAGGACACAGACCACTTACCAAATAAAAATTCACTTAATAGAAGCGCAACAAATAACCGCTGTTAAAAAGTTTTGAGTACTGAAATGGAAAGCATCCTCTTTTCATTGTGCTAATCTTCCATGTATTCGTAGTGCAAAGCCTGACAGGTGCCATCCCTTTCAGTATACTTCATTTCATGAGAATTACAACTGGGAATTTTTCTAGCAGTTTTAGTGAAGTGTCACTTTAGACACCGCTTTTTAACGCATCTTTGCACGAGCAGTCCATAACTGAAGCAAGGATAGCCAGCTGAAGTCATGACCTGTGTTAACTGCTTGCAAGAGCAGAGAAACAGATCTTCTGAAAGATCTTTTATAATAATAAAATAAGCCTTTCAGAAACTTGCTTTCTAAATTAAAAAAATCAGTAGCATCTGGGAAGTTTGTTTCTACAAGAATGAAGTATTTCCTAGTTTACCTCCTAAAAGCATGTGCTCAGGTTATAATCTATGCTCCCATTAGGAGGAAAAGTCGGTGCAAAAAACGCAGCATGCAGCGAATCCCAGCATTTTCAAGATTAAGCTATTTTGCAAAAAGCTGTTTATACAGAACTAGTTTTCTGTAATAGCATAATGAGTTCAAGTAAGTGGAGGAGTGGGGACTGCATGTATACTAATATATAAAGATCTGGCTGCATCAGTTCTCCGACCTTGTTGCACGTTTCATTGCTGTATTTTTTGTGTATTCTCTCACACCAGCTCATGACATTTCTTTCCATTGTGTGTGCTGTCAAAAAGTGAGCCTTCTGCTTCAGCTGTAGCAGTTCTTCAGAGAATACATTCAAATATGATGTATTCAATTCCCAAATGTTTTTCTCCATTCATACCTACAGGCCAGTTTTGTATATAATAAACAGAAGAAAAAGTATCCACATTTCACTCACTGATGTTTATGTCACTTCTAACTTCCTTTGACTGAATTATTTGGATTTGGAAACAGAAAAATGTGTTGCTCAATCTGTCCTTGCTATATAAAGATTTTATTGTGCTGTTTTTTTTTTCCCCTTCTGAAGCCTAGGTTACCTGAAGAAAACAGAACAAAAAACTTTGTTCAAGTGTTTCTGCCCTAGCTATGAAACTAAACAAATACCAGTGGTATTTCTGGTTCTTACACCTCTAATGGCTCTTCCACATCAAATTTTCTCTTAATTCAGGGAAAAATTAAAAAATCCACCACACATCCAATGAATTGTATGATGAGCAGCATATCCAGGAAGGCCTCATTTACTTCAGAGATTTATGTTCTGTTTTGGTATATATCTTTTCCCAGTGCAACTGACTGAGCTTTCTCCTGGTATGATTTCTTAACATACCCACTTCTCAACTGACATGCCTATTCCTCTAAGCAGTTTTCTCTCCCTCTCCCATCTTCTGCTGCCACACAGCCTCTTGGTAGCTGGACAGAATGCGCATATTGACTTTTCCCTCATCAGGAGCAATAGTTTTTCAAATGCCTCTGATCCTAACACAGGAAATAATACAGCTCAAGGCCTTCAAACCAAAGTGTGATTTCCATTTCACCATCTTACCGAAACATCTCATCTTCAAACCCATGCCTTGTCTTTCAAATTTTTTGCATCAGGAATTTATCCGAATCCCAAATGTTAAATACTGAATCAGATACATTTAACAAAACTGAAACAGAAGACATTACTGCAAAAGGAAAAGAACAAAGGTGGATGTAGGGATGGGAAAGTTTCTGCTCATCCCATTTTTGTTTGGGGTGTGTGGGAAGAACGAACTTCATGTACATTAACAGATTACATGAGAAGGCTATTACTTAAGGTAATGAAAAGCAGTGTTCCAAAATAGGTAATACTCCCAAACTGCAGCTCTGCCCACAGGCAACCTACACTACAGCCAAGCTGCAGTTGGAAGGGGAATCTTGTTCCACTGGTCTGTCCCAACCATAGCAAAAATGGAAACCTATGGGAAAAAATTAAAAAAAAAAAAGAAAAAGTAATCCGTTTAGACATAACTTCCTATGGCATCACGGGAATGCCAGCACTGCCTTAAAGGAAAAGGTAAGGACACACATGGGTGGTGTTAACAGAGTGCAGAACTGGCCTTTCTAGCACACCTAGCTGTTAGGCTTGCTTATCTAAAGCCGCCCTCAGTCTGCTAGTTATTTATTCGTCTAGCAGATTTTCATTGCAGACATCAATGGAAGCCTATCTGGCTGTATTGCTGCAGTCTTTAGGAAACTATATCATCAGACTTTCCGCACTAAATAAAATAGCCGAACAGAAAACATTCGAGACAAGTCAGACAGTAAAAACACGTTACTTCATGTTTGATGGCCATATCATTAAACCTAAGCCAATGAAAGTGTCAATCAAGGCAGCTAGACGTCAGTGCGATATAACAAAAAGTAGGTGTGAAAGTCACTCCTGAATGTAACAGCAGAGGAGCTGACGTGACTGGGTGTGTGTGCTGGTGTGATAAAAGGCAGAAGAATTAGCATAGTGATTCTACCAGATGTCTGGCTGAGTCCGCGTGGGACACCGCCTTGCAACCAGGCACGTAGAGAAAAAAGGTAGGAACAGCACCTTCCTGTTTGCCCTGGTCAGGAATTGCCCGTGCAGTGGCTAAGAATGGCTACAAGTTACCGCACTATTCCCACTAATAGACAGATCCTTAAAAAAAATAAAAATAAAAATGCGTGAACCCAAACTTGTAAGGAACTTTGAGTCCCAACCACATATTCTGGCGCTGACTTTTCAGCCTAAGTATTCACTGCATGGAGGGTAAGAAACTACGTGCCTCTCCTTATACCATGGAAAAGAAAAACTAGCGAAGAAAAATTATTCCCTATAAACGTCTTAATTTCATTTCAGGTTTGATAAATTACCATCACGTTGCCCTCTCCGTTATTTTTCTTTCCCAGACACGAGAAGCTCAAGCCTATTGAGAACTGCGTCCCATCAGCACTGCTGGGGGAAGGAAAAAAAGACCAACCTCCTTGTTTTAATGAGATAGTCGAAATTGTGTTACCAGAATTACATAACATGCATGCTTATGTACAATCAACGTGCACAGCTGTGTAATCACATTTAAAAAAAACAACTTATAATGAGAGTATAGAATGCTGCTTCAAAATTGGCTTAAACTTATTTAAGACTGGGCTGTTTGCAAAAATGGAAGTGCTGCCTCCCCTCCCCCATTACTTCACATCTGGTCTCTTGGTGAGCTGGAAGGAAAAATTAAGGTCTTTTTTGTAGGGTTAGTTTTCAGTCCAATTAGCAAACAAATCCAACCTTCCACCTGGCCGCAACTACTAGCATTGGATGGAAGGGAGTGAAACAAAATTAATCATTGCAAGCAGATATTTGTGATCTGAAGTTGGAGCTTCACAGTGAAAAGCTCTTCGGAAGTCTATCCAAAATCTTCCAGAACATTAATGCCTACTTTAGAATCTTTAACTATTTTCCCCACGCTAGAATTGTTACCTTGCACTTACTGTATCTCATCTGACATTTTATCATCCAGACATTCAGTGGTGCTACTAGATTCAGCCCGCAAAACCTGGATCCTCTAAATGTTTTGTTTGCTATCTACACCACTTCCCAAATCCTTTCTAAACACAAAGTGCAAGAGGCTTGCTTCCCAAAAGGATGTTAGTACCTTTCCACTGCAAAGTTAACTGTAATGTTTTCCCCCTTTATTTTAATAAATTATTTGCACGTGGTAGAATTATCCTGTCTTATTGAAGAAGTGTTTTGGATTTTTCCTGGTGGAGACTTTTTGCCACCCTCTTGAGGACACGATGAATATTTCATAACTTCACAATGACTTTATGAACAAGATTATTGCTAACCAAATACCTTCCATTCCTCTGAAGGTCTAACAAGTAACATATGACCTTCAACTTATAAAAACTGCAGTACCTCTTCCCTGATCTGCATGCATCCATGTGAATACCTGTGCACACACATTATAGTTTATTACATCATTTGGCCACATCCAGCAGTTATGCCTGACTGCCTGCAATACTCAGTATTACCATCTTGTTTACCGTGGTCACTTTCTCTATCAGAGACAACAGATTTAAAATAGTAAAGCGAGGAGAGCGCAAATTGATATTGATTCTCCTTAAACTCTTGACCCTGGTAATTTATCTGACAAATAATGCATTCCACCACTTTGCTAATACTCAAGCAGCAGAGAAGTAAGCTAGCTGACTCTTAAGAAAAAATGAACTAAAAATGAACTAACAAAATAAACAACCAAAAATATATACTGAAGATTATTTAGGAATAGTCAGAACACTAAAGATGGAGAGCAAAAATGCTGAAAGCTGGTGACGCTCCAATGGGATGGGAGAAAAAAAAACAAACAAAAACCTAACAACCTATTTCTACGCTAGCAGCCTGATCAACTATTTTCTAAGCCAGAGCAAGTGGCAAAGCCACTAGGAAGGGCAGTGAGTTTCCAGCCTGCTCAGCAGAGAAACCAAGCAAGGATAGCACCTTCCTCCCCAATTTCCATCTAAAACACAGCTGGTACAGTAGATGGGGAGGGAGAAGCCAGTGGATCTATTCACATGATCAAACAGCCCCAAGATTTGAGACGTGGCTTCCTTACTCAACCAGGTTAAAACAAACCAACAAAAATTGCAACTGATGTGAGAGTGGACAAAAAAAAAATAAGAATGAATAAGTTGAAAGACAGTGTTCTGAGAAATTCAGAAAAAAAAAATATCAAAGAAAAGCCAAGGAGATAAGGAACAAAATCCCTGGATTTATCTAGATTTACCAACCAACTAACACTACATTTACAGAAGCACAGATAGGATGTAAAGCAACCCACAGAGACTGCCCACTGCTCAAATCAGGAACCTCCGTGCAGTCCTGAGGTGTGTTTGGTCACATCCTGAGCATCTCTATTATCAGAAACTACTCAGCCTCTTGGGGCAAATCCGTTCCATTGTCTGACCATCAACAGTTTCTAAATATATATAAATATATATAATATTTATATCTATATATTTAAACAAAGGCAGAAGGGTGTTTCTTGTGCTTAAATAGCATTCCTTATATTTCATTTTGTGCCTGTTGCCTCTGTCCTGTCACTGAGCACCACTGAGCAGACTCTGTCATGCTCTTCCACCAGGAACTTCTGCACATTGATGAGAAACCCTTGAGCTCTTTTCCTCAGGCTCAACAGTTCCAGCTCTCTCAGCCCCTCCTCATATTACAGCTCCTCCGGACATTCATACCCATCTCATACGGTGAGCCAGAACTGGTCACAGTGTTCCAGATGTCTCACCAGTGCAGAGAAGGGATTAACCACCTCCCTTGACGTGTTTGCAACACTCTTCCAAACACGGCCCAAGATACCATTCACCTACTTTGCTGCAAGGGCACATTCAACTTGTCGAACAGGACTTCCAGGGTCTTTTCTGCAAAGCTGCTCTCCAGGCAGTCAGACCCTAGTCTGAACCAGTACACAGGATTATCCCTCCACAGGTCTTTGTGTTTCCCCAGCACAACCCCAGCCTATACCTCCTGAAGAGCCTGCAGCACACCAGCTGTGTCACCTATCCATTTGCACCTCCAGGATTTCTACGAGACTGCAGCCATGAGGCAGCACATACACCTTCAGTTGCTCCAGTTTGTTGTATACAACAAATACTCAAGTCAAAATGCATACAGGAAAGTAATAAATTGCATGGAGGGAAACATTTTACTGACAAAACTGTAACGGCTGGAAGCCTCATATCATGCTATCAAGTCACACATACTGGAGGGAATAATCAGAAATTATAACAGTGGAACGCTTGCTATGAAGAAGAGTACAGTTAAAGAGCTGCTGTGCAGTTCTGTTCAGAGAAAGGAGATAAATGAGTCTCCGTTGAACAAAGTCTGCTGGAGGAGGGCTGGTGAAGCAACATCCTAGTGCCCCATCTCTTCTCTGCATACCTCACCTCTACTGTGTTGCTGAGCTCAAATCTAAGCAACCTTCGTTGCCATGCTGCTATTCCCCTACCTTGTCCCCTTTTACCTGAAACTCCTTGCCCTAAGCCCCATTTCTGCTTTCACATCCTCAAGAGACCCTGTCACCTACATTTGCAGCTCATACAAAGCTTTTCCCCCCCCTCGATTCTTCCCCTTCCATATAACTTTCCATATTTTACCTTCCATTTCTCCAAACACTAAATTATCTTGCTATAAAAACAACACTTCTTCCAAAACCAGAAACACTTTGAAAACTGTTCTCAGAGTTTCTAAAGAACAAAAGAAAGAACAAGCAAAGAACCAAAACAAAAACTCATAGCATTTACATCATGATACGTAACATCAGATTTCGAAATTCGGACCAAAATTCCTTCAAGCAGGAATTCACAGTTGTCGCCCTTTTACAGAGGAAAAGTCATCACAGACCTGCTCTGTCATTTCAGTCTCAACACAGAACTGATTAACACCACCATCAGCAGAACAGTACAAAGAATAAGAAAGAATGCAGAGGAAAACACAAAAACGTATAATTTTACACCTTGCTCAATAGATTATAAAGGCACTTTCAATTATAGGCAAAACTCTTTGTAACCCTGTATAGACACATGCTGTGGATGTACACACAAACATTTAAGGTCTCAGCTAGTTTTCGGTTGCTGGGATTCAGGCAGAAGCTGCCACAGAGCGGTGTAATTCCACAGCTGCCTGCTGCAGGCTCTCACACTCCTCCAGAACAGTAATGCTGGCCATTGTTGGGAACAAAACACTCGAGGCTGGGTTTTTCATCTCTTCTCTTAGTAGCTCACTGTTGTTTCGTATACAAGTGCTTTTTATTTGGTTATTTTTTCCTGTGACCAACTCTGCTTTTGATAATTAAAACTCAGCATAAATTAAAAGATGCTCACAAAGAACCGCCGAGAAAGAAAATGACAGAATTTCATGCAGTAACAACTATAAACACACGGATGTTTACCGACAAAGAAGGCCCTTCTTACAGCAGCTTGACACCTCTTCCCTCCACCTCTGTCTCCTCCTGCAGATCTCTAGGACTATTACCTGAAGTATTACAAAGAGGCATAAATATTATACAATCGCATCTGAAACTTTTTCTTAAAGCTTCCTAACGCCATTTCTGCAGCAGAACCCCAGGCTAAGGAATGCACAGCTGCCGAGCAGATGTATAATTTCAGCATTTAGATTCCATTATTTCAAGGGTATTTTTTTTTTAACTAGATGTTTTCAGATTTTCTATTTCCATCTGTTTTTTGACCTCCCCCAGTTTCGTCCCCTTTTTTCTGTTTTAGTTCATTACGCCAAAATAATTTTCTAAATTAGAAACATCTCTACGTTTAAAAACTTGTGAATTTGAAGAGAGGTGGGGGAATGAAGCAGGGCCAGGGGAGGAACAAAAACAGACAGTTCAACGGAGGCTTGGGTTTGAATAAAAACTGTCCTGTCTGGGTTGGGTTTGATTTCACAGTTCCTGGTGTCACCCAAATTGGCAAGTCTCTAACTGCATTCCTTCCATGAAATTTTCAGAGCAGGAAACTGAAGAATATCAGCTATATGGGAACGTTCCGGCGCTTCACCGTAGCCCTCTGCCCTAACTTTTGAGTGGAACAACGTTCACATTCTTGATTCTCCCTAAAAAGAGTTGTATTAACTGTAAGTTTGAAAAGAAGTACCTCACCATCTACCAAAATAGCGTTACGAAGCATTAAGGTCAGCATAAAGCACCATCAGTGTCTGCCCACTTCAACTACCTCAGTGAAGAATCAATTCATACATACATGTATATACATCAGAAAACAAAAATGGAATTAGCACAGTTGAAAAAAAGTTTCATTCTGCTAACAGAAGATTATGGCATTAACAGGAATCGCTCTCAAACTGCAGACAACACTATGAATGATAAAGAAAAGTTACCCCAAGTAGGATCACTAAATCCAGCTCAGCAACTGTGATAGATGCGGTTTCAAAACCTAACAATATTTACTTTATTTAAGCTTACAATTACTGTTTGGCTATGTGAGGAAGGGTATTACCTTCAGACTTAATGAACGGCATACACACCTCAGAACACTCCCAGAGACCATTTTCTATAGGATATGTTCATAAAATAGACTGAACTGTTGTGATCAAGTAAACATAGATAAAAATTAGAGAAATGGCAACACGTAACAACAAAAAGCATATATATGCTTTATTCTGCAAGGTTAATTTCGTCTCTGAGACATCAGAAATAAGTTTTACTCAAATCGCTTGGAAGGTTTTTGTTTTCCTTCATTTCTTCCTTCAGGGACATTTCTACTTAAAGATCAGTATCACTATCAAATTTCTCACCGTTGCTAAAATTCATTCAGTAATCTGAATTGAGGATAGTCCATGTCTCGGGCGCTGAGTCTGAGGACGGTTGTACCTAATTAGCAGGCAGAACCTTCCTATGCAGTATCCCTACCCCGTCTTGTAATTAACTCCCAGCTTTCCAGGTCAGCAGCTGGTTCTAAACAGCTTTTCCTTAGGCCAAGGCAGAAAAGGGCACAAAAGAACTTCTTAAAACCTACACCAAGGAATTCCAGAAGAGCTGTACTTCTCTTTCAAGGAAGAAGAGGGAACACAGAACACGTTGTGCATATCTTTCAGCTTTTCTTCGTGCTTCCAACTGCTTTATCAATTGCTCAGCTTGTTCTCACACTCTTCTCTCTTCCATTTGCAAGAGCAGGGTATACTAGTTCCTGTCAATATTTTTTCCTGTTAAACAATTCCACCCACGTTACTTGTTCATGCTCTATTTTCAAACCACCTTTATACTCCTGGACAACACCATGGGACACAGTGTCTGTGTCTCTGCATCAGTACTACAGACTGAACTTTCAACTGAACAAATAGGGAAAAGAACAAATGGACTAGAAAATGATATCTGAACGTAGAAGCCAGGCTACATCCTCCACTGTCCTTTTCACTGCTTCTATACCCACAGAATTCTCTCTTGACAAGTAATGCACTGAGATGTGCATCAGATCTTTTGTGAGCAGAATATTAATTCTCTGTAGCAGCAGTCTTGCACATCAGGCCACAGAGCTCAGACTCTACCCACTGATTTCCAGTATAGTCAGGCATCAGGCTCTTACAAAGGAAGTGTAAATGCACACGAACGTTTTCTCCCCCTGCCTCAACTTGAGAAAAAGTTGTTAATAATTAACACTGTTAAGACAAGAGTCTGCAAGAATTGCAAGTTCAGAAAATTTCAACAGCTGCAACAGTGAAAAGGAAGTAGCTTCCAAGAACCAGGTCTGAAATCTGGTACGTGACTTCAGAGACTTTCTTTGATATCTTTCTTTCTTACCCTTGCTACATCTGCTTGCATTTTTGATAAGCCACAGCACAACAAGGCTGATATGTTTTTTCCTCTGTAGGACAATGCACTGAGGGAATACAGACAAAAAATTGCTAGGTGCTTCCACATTTTATGCTAAGGACTGAAGCCATCTTGCAGAGCAATCATATGAAGAAACATGGAGAAAACTGAAGTAGTCTCAAAATTCTCGTAAAACAGGTAGTGGTTCTTACAGTGTGATAGAAATTAAGCTACAGCACCACTGAGCTGGAGTAGCAATACTAATCTTTATTCTTTTTTATTGCACAGCCCATTTATCATGTACTAAAAAAAAATAATCACATTTTAAACTGCTATATCCTTCTATTTTAAGGAGTCACAGGGATCTCGCTGTCTGAATTACTGCCACTGCTTTAATATCTATTTTGATTTTTACTTATCAATTCATTCTGAAACAGTAAAGCTGAGTGAAATCCACAGAACTTGAAACAGAAAGACAGTAAGACACCCAATAGAGAAAATGGCAAGGAATAAACCTACCACATTATAAATCTGAAAGATAACAATCATATTGTCCACAGCATCCGTGTAAAGTTCACAACAGCATCAAAACCAGAAACTCCCACATCTTATCTCTGTTGTAACACAACTGAAGGCCTCAAGCCTCACAATATATCAAAAACACTGAAACTTCCGTAGTAAACCAACTACAACAAACTTCAACATTCTTTCATTTCTGCTATTCCCACGTGGCATTAGTGTTCCATCTCACACAGCGGTCAGATCAGCCAGAGGCTGCAGCCAGGACACAGTCACACAGGGAAACAAAAGGAACCTAAAATTCACCCTCCCTAGAGAAGAATGAAATTCTTTGTATTAAAGACGAGGAGAAAAAAAATGCTTTGTTTTGTTGAGGGAGGCACAAAACACACGCCTAGAGCACAAACTACTGAGCGTATGTTTTTGGACCGAATCCCTCACAAAACAGTAATTCTGAGCAATAAGAATATTAGGAAAGCAAAAGTCATGTTTTCTTTACAGATAAATTAGGTGACTACTTCAACTTTTTTGTCCTATTTCAAGGAGCACGCATTACGGTCTACAGATTATTTTTAAAGGATTCAACGTAGCAGGCTAAATTCTGCATGGTTTTTGCTTCCTTGGGAGCTAAGTAAAACAACTTTATTTCTGAGAGCAACTGATCTACAGACTTCACTGCGACTTTTAAGTGCCTACAAGAGAGGCAGAAATTCCTTGCTTTCCCTTTAAAGTACTAAATGTTTTAGAAAGCACAGAAACTCCATGACATCACCATGACTAGGAATAATCAGCAAGGGTTTGGTGAAGCAACTGCAGAAGATTTTTGCAGCTCTTGTTCAAGGAAGAAAAACCACTAAATCATCAGCTGCCAGAGGCAAGCCTGCTGTCAAAATCAAGCACATACACTGCTCCCCACCCCCACACGCATTTTGGGAATATTAATGTGCAAAATAAGGCTCTAAGAACTCCACCAGTACCTACACATAACAGCTCTGAAGTGACATATCTTAAAATTACTTCAACACTTCTGTGATTTATTTACAGAAGATATTAAGGTATGTGAAGCAAAACTCAGGCACTGAAGACATGCTCTGTTTTCTTCCCCCCACCTTCAAATGAGGAACCAAATACTACCAGGAGCTTACACAGACAAAGATCTTCAATTGATGCCTGACATAAGGAAGGGAGAAACACATCTGTAGTACATTCCCGTACCTACGCTGTCTTGTCTGTTTACCCATCCGTGCTTTCCAGCCACTTACCAAAGCTCCACGTGTCCGACATCCACCTGCTACTGAGGGAGATGCCGTCCTCATGACAGAAGCTGCCATCCACAACGACAAACAGAAGAGGAACAGAGTGGTTGGCTTTTTCCTGTGGGTTTCTTGCTTTTAAGGACTTGGGAGAAGGCGAGTTCACTGCCTTTGAAAGCTTGGCTGAATCAAAATTACTGCAAGCACCAACAGCTATTCTTTGATCACTTTAATGACGGGGACTTATCCAAACAGTCATGACATGTCTGTGACATACGTGGGCCTCATCCTACTCACAGAAGCTGTAGAAGTCCTTAGTTACACTGAAGGATGAACATTTTAAGAAGGATTCCATTAGTTCAGTGCTGTTTAACACTGCTGTTTTCAAAGCAACTTTTTTTTTCCTTCGAGCTGCGAATATAGCCTTCCCTGATTTCTCACTATCAGACTTCAGGTAGTGAATATTTAGTAAGTCAGTACTAAAAAACAGCTAGGTAAGATTTTAAATATCATCGCATAGTCACATTATGTCCCAATTGCTTCTTGGAGAACAAATACAACGCTATCGTCATTCCTACCTTTAAAGCAAGGGAGAAAATAAATAAAAACCGAAGCCACCCACCCACTGCTTGCTTTTCAGGACTCTAGGAAGTAGATAAAGCTATTTATTGTTTCTTCAAAATGCTTTTCTCCTTGCAGTCCAATGCTTCGTGACATCTCATATCACAGTAACGCTCATCTATGGGAAACACATGTCCTTTCTAAAGGAAGTGAGCAGGCTGCTTATTGCACATCTGAACAGCACCACACTCAGATGCAGTGAGGTCAAAATTTGGTTATCCCTAACTTGGAGTAGATGAAAAATTATGCCAAGTGCTATACAGAATACGGTTAACGACTGGTTACATCATCTATGCCATGGTCCCCCAATTCCCTAAGTCTGGCACCCAGAAGAAGTACATACACCACTTACTCTATGGTATTGAGTGTTCTTGTTTCTCTCAACAAAGCTCACAGTTCTGACAGCAACAATCTTGATGAGCAGTGTCACAAACACCAGAATCTGGCCACCACGTTTTGACTAAGGAATGCTATTTGATTGGTGGACTCCAAGTTCTGTGTTACTTCTTGCTAGCCGTTTACCAACAGATGACTTCCCTGCTTCGGGCAGGGGCTGGACCTGGTAAACATCCAAAAGTGCCTTCCAAACCCTAGTATCTTTTTCATTGTAAAGAGAAAGATTCCAAACAGCCCTCATGAATTCACTGTTCTCAGACAGAGCGGCCAAAGGGATCATACAGAGAGGACGGGCAGCTGAAGATTGCAGCTGTGCTTTAAGATCTACCACAGAACTCCACACTCGGTGCCTTCGGGGTGTGCACAATGTGTCCATACAGAAATACGAACCACACAGACCCTGACACAACAAACCATGGCTGTTGAAAGACCTGTGAGAAAGTAACAAAAGTAAAGACCCGAGGATACACATTGTCAACAAGTATTCAGGTATGTTTTTCAAGCAGATACTGACAAGGTTTTGGAGGTTGGGACTACATGATCCCTAAAGGTCCCTTCCAACGCCTACAATTCTGTGAAATGCCACAACCTGGGGGTTTCATAAGCTACAGGCTGAAATAAAGTATGTGAATATCAATTGGTTTCATGCAGCTCTTTATTCCAGGATGAGGCGGTACTGCCAGTCAGGGAACAGTTCCAGCACAGGCTTTTGTAGAAGGAGCTCCTCCACTCCCACAGAGGGCAGGCACCGAGAAGCTGACTGCATATGGAACCCACCAAAGAGTCACCCGTCCTCGCAGAACTCAGAACACAAGTCCCAAACACGATGGGCCCGCACCTGAAAGGCTCACCACTGTACAGCCTCCATCGCAACAGGCCGGACAGCTGCTTCACAGCCGCGCTGCAGCCTCCCACCGCTCCTTGCTGCGGAACTCACTACTAGTAGTGCAAAAGATTACAGCCCAATGAAAAGCCATCCAAGCGTCTCGGCCTCTTCAGGACATTCTGTCGCCAGGTACGAGAACAGCGCGTTGAACCGGACGGCGAAGGCCGTCGGTCCCGCTGGGTGCCCAGGCCGCCGTGCCTCGGGCCGACTCCCAGCTCGGCAGTCGGGCCGTGCCCCCGCTCCCCGCAGCCTCCCCGAGCCGCTCGCAGGCCCCGCTCCGCCGCCGGCTCGGCACCGCGCCTGGAATTACAACACCGCGGGCGCAGACGCAGGGGGAGGGCGAAGGCGGCCAGACAGAGCGGCGTGCGCCGGGCCTGCCCGGCCCCGCCGGCGGCCCCGTGCCCACGCAGGAAGCCGCGGCCCCGGGAGCCCCCCGCGCTTCGCCTGCTGACGGTCTCCGAGCAGCGGCCGCTCGGCGGGGGGAGGGAGCGGCCGGGCCGGGCCGGAGAGCCGCGGGCAGGCGCGGAGCGGAGGGCACAGCCCGCGCCCCAACGGGGAGAGCGGGCCGGGGGCGGGCCGAGGGCCCGGTGCTCCCAGTCCCGCGGGCTGAGAGGGGACGGAACGCGGGACCGCGGCGCGGCACAGCTCCTCACCGCCCGCCCGGCCCCGCACTCACCGTTCCTGGGGGCTCCTCATCGTTGGCGGCGGGATTGAAGGCGAAGTGAGACGGAGCGAGAAGGAGCCGCTCCCGCCGCGTTACGCGGGCCGCGCCCGGGACCCCGACGGCTCCTGCGAGACGGGAGCGAAGGCGGCCGAGCGCCGGGAGGGGGGGGGAGGGCGGGGCGGGGCGGCTCGGCGCAGGCTCGCTCCTCGGCGGGCGCTCCCGACGCGTCCCTGCGGAGCGGGCGGGGCGGGACGGAGCCGGATTCCAATCACGGCACCCGCAGAGCCCGGGCGCGCGCACGGCGGACGCGCGCAGCAGCAGCAGCAGCAGCAGAGGCGGCGCCCACGGCCGTCGTAGAGAGGCGGCGCTGGGGCCGTTGCAGCGGGGGCCGCCCCTCAGAGCCCCCGGCGCCCTCCCGTCAACGCGGCGCGGCCCCGGGAGAAGCTGGCCGCTTTTCCTCCCCTGTAGCTCCCCTCGCGGGCTGTAGGGCGGGCCGTAGTTAGCCGCGAGGAGCTCCTGTAGGAGGCGCCAGAGAGGTGCGAGGCCGCGGCGTGGCGGGCGGAGGTGCGAGGCGCGGGCGGGGGCGGCACGGAGGCGCGGTGTCAGCTCTAAAGCTGACGTGGTTCCGTTACACAGTTCTGTGTCAAGAGCTTTGTACACAGGGCCAACCATAGGGGGAAACTGAGATTGAATGGAAAACACAAACCTGGACGCTTTCCCTTTGCTATTGACCAGGACACCCTTTAGGCCATCTGCCTGCCCAGATAAGCTGTTTTTAGAAAGGAACCACTTGGGAAGCAGTCTCACTTAGCTGCGTGCGTATATGATGTGGGAAACCCTGCTTTGCTCTTTGCTGACCGCCACGCAGTCCAGCTCCATTGTAGTCTGCTAAGTGTCATATAGGGTTTGTGTTCTCCCCTTTGTGTGTAAGATGGGCACACTGGCTCTGCGATGTAGTTCACGTGTGTTGTACACGCGGATTGTTAGGCAACTCACTTAGCTCGCATGCTATCCCATATAGTAAAACAAAAGAGGAAGTACGTTCAGACTTATCAGTTTTGCAGACTCCTTTAAAACACAGGCAATTAAAGGCACACCTAGTAAGTGTAGGTGGCCCGAGACTACTGAGAAAGTCATTTAAAAACGTAGGACTTGCATTACTAGACTTGTAGAAAAATTTTTCCGATGAGCCAGAAAAAAACGTCAGTATCCAAGACAAAGACAGCCAAGAGAGACAAAATCACAGTGCTCATGCCAAGCAATACAGAACTTGTATGCTTGTGTTTATAATTTCAAAGGAAAATATGAGTCTGCTGTTCCTCCACTCTGTCTACTATCAGATTATAGCAGCAGAATAGACACTCAATATGGAAGAAGAATGCAAGATGCATGTGTGTGCTCCCAAGCAGAACCAGAGCTGTTAGAACTAGCCTCTCTTTCAATAGTAATCCGTGTGGTAGTGCAGTCCTGTGTTTTTCAGATGTTGGATAGTGATTTAAATCCATTATGCCTGAATTCAGCAAAAGCCACTGGCCCAGAAATTTGTTTTTGAGCCCTCTTATGAAGTAGATCAACTGTTTAAATCATATTTCCCGTAAGTTAATTTGCAAATCACATAAATTGCTCTCTCAACTGGTACTTTTTAAAGCACTCAGGTGATAGTCCCTGTCACATCAGGAACTGTGTTGCTGAGGATTTGGTTTGTGCTACCCTACCGATATACCTATTTGTAGCATAAATAAGAAGCATCAGGCTGTGTAAATAGTAGTCTTAATCACAAAACAAATTCAGTAAAAACAAACTACATTTTAATAATATTGGGCTTGCAGAAGACAGCTTAATCTTGATCTGAAATGATCACAGAATTGTAACAACCTTGAAGGGTATTTGCATCGCAGTGTTGTGCTGGTAGTCTGATGAAACATCACATGGAAAGTACTGTGTTTTTCAAAACATACAGTACGGTTTCAATTTCATAAAGTATAATATCTTTTTCGAGACATACGGATTAATAACAAAAGTATGAAAACTATATGGTTCCTTGTTTATAGTCTATAGCAGTCTGTATGTGACAAGGAGCTGACCAGTGCTAATGTGTGAGATACGCATTAGGGTGTTGGAAGCAATTTCTGTATGTGCTGTCTTATGAACTCAGTTGTATTTCCCTTAACGAAAGTAACTGTGGAATCAAACGTGTTTTGTTTTGACTTGCTTTGTTTACCATGCAGGAAAGGTAACAATACCTGCTTAAATCACTTTGGGTGATAGGCACTCAGAAAGACACAGGGTTCCAGCGAGCCAGTTATCACTAACAGACATCTCACCTGGTCAGGATTTAGCAATCTGCAAAAGCTTGGACGCGTCAGGTTTTAGTAACATGATGTATTCCTCCTGTTAACAGAGCAACACTCAAAGACAGCGTAGTCTGAAAATATGAAAATAAACTTCTGTTAATTGTCCTCTTAACCAAGATGGGCTGTGAAAGCCTAGCATGGAACGCAGGAAGAGCTGTCATAGACTGACTGTCATGATGAAGGGAGCTCTGTTAAGCTTGCAGATGCTTTCTTTTGTCATTTCGTGTCCAGGAATTTCTTACTGGTTCATGCAATCGTTTGGGAAGTGCGAATCTTAAACATAAAAGATCTTTAAGAACAAAGAGGTATGTATGGATAGAAGGTCATCCGTCTGATGGGGGTTAATCTTTGTAGATTCTTCTTCCCTTCAGTCTCTAAAATTTGTATGTATAAAATCTGTGATCCAATTAAGTTTTTGAGAACTGTTTGCAGTTAGATGAGCACTTCACCGTTACCGAAATGAATATTCCACTCTAGATATTAAAAGAAGATTACCTTTAGACAGGAACACATTCTTTATACTTCATTTACATTAATTTGATTTGGTCCTTTTGTTTTTTTCTTCTTCTCAGAATTATTTTACTTGAAACACATTCTTATGATTATAAATTAATCGGAACTGTCTGTTAGCCGTGCAGGACTGCAGAGTGCTGCGGAGGGACTCCAAAGAACAGCAGCTCAATGTGCAGAGCACAGGCGGGAGGAAACAGGAAGCCATTCCCACAGCTCAAGCACTTGCTGTGTTCTGGTGTCAGTTCTTGGTTTCTGCAGTCCAGGTTCTTCAGCCTCTTGCTGGTGAACAGTGAGGAAGGAGGATATAAGGGCTGTCTACACCTGTGATATGAGTTAGGCAGCTGCTGCAGGAGCTGAACACATTCCTAAATAAGCCGTGTAATAGGGACCACAGCTGTATCATCTTGCCAAGGGCTGTAGGGAGAACTTTGCCTGACTTCACAAGTGCTGTAGGAGACTTTTTGCCCATCAAGAATCAAATTTCCTGTTGCCTTTTCTATTAGCTTTTTCTTTGTTGGTTGTTAGGTTTTTCTTTCTATGCCTCGTTGACCTTTTTACATTTCTGTTTTTAATGGACTCCAGTGTACAAAAAGCATATTCCAGTCTTTTCACCAGACTGTATAAATTCAAGAAATATTTCAAATATACATGCATTTATATTAAAGCCAGTGTTCAGCAGCAAGAGCGTAAAAAGTCTTACAGAAAAAGAGTGCTTGTGGTCTCAGCAGGTGCTTCACTTGAGCACTTTGTTCACATCAGCTTGCTGGAGACTTAGTAACGTGTTTTCCTTAAATGCATGCAAATAAAACCTGTGAAGTCTTCATTTGCTTTAACAAGATTAAGTATTTAGGGTTAGGCTCTAGTGCTGTTTTAAAATTGATAGTTTGAATTAACTATCATTCTGCAGTGCCAAATGATCTACAAGGTAGTTTTAATTATCAGCTTCACTCCGAGAATATTTGTAAGACACTAACATATGTTTCTGTTCCTCCACCTCTGATTATAAGTGAGATTTACTGGTTCCTTTTACAAGCTAGGGTAATCCTTAGATCCCAAACCACACTGTATTAACTTTTCTCTTCTTGATGTTGAGGCTTCGTCCTTTCCAACCTTTTTAACAGATAATTCACTTCTTGACAACTGACTCCTTTTCAGCAGCAGAAACTGAATGCTGAGATAGGAAATGTTTTCCAGTCTGCTGTTAAACAAAGAGAACTCTTCATAATGCAGAAAAAAAAGGAATCTGTCAATATGTGTAATAGCTTTATCCTCAGTGGGAGTGGATTCAGGCAGCTTTGTTGCTGGCAGCTCTGGTGGGCACTGTCAAGATTTATAAAGAGGGACATTTACAAGATGGAAGATGCTGTGTTCTTCCAAGGTTGTTAGAACAAAATAGATCTGAATCCTATACAAAGCAAATGAACCGAATAATTTTAATTAATCAAATCCTATTTTTTTTTCTCCGTGTGATCGTATCTTTAACTGTGAATGCATTGCTGCTAAATAAGAAATGCAGCAAAATACTCACCTCTTTTTTCATTCTCTAGTGCAAACAGTATAACATAGGTCTACTAAATTTAAAAGAAAAGGATATGCTTTTGTATTTCAGTCACAGCAATCAACCCATATGTTCAAACATGTGCAATGAAATTAAGGCTGTAGTAAGAAATCTCTTCTCCTTCTGTCTTAAAATAATTGCATATGTACTGGAACTTGAATAAGTTCAAAAAACCACATGCAACTGAAAGCAAATCCTGATAAATAATCTATAACTTCCTTTGCTCCCGATGAGAAATGGCCTTTGCCTGCAAATCCCTGGATTTGGCAGCTACACCTAATTCAGTTTCAACTCCCACTGACATCAGCAAAAAATGAGGTGGTTAGGGATGCAGGATCGGATCTAAGACGGTAGCACATTAAAAAGCTATTGTAAATTCAAAAGGTGCTACCCGAAGTATAAAACGTTCAGAGCAGTTGAACAGTTCTGGGTGTACATATTCAGAACGCTGAACAATAGCAGCTATCGCATGTGTGACCATCAGGAAACACAGCTGTGCTTCTTTGTGTTACAATTAATTACTTCCGTTGTATATAAAATTGAAAGTATTGGTACTCTGGGGCGGAAGAAGGATATCCTGATACACTGCTCCTATTTCCTTAGGAAGGACTATGACTGAACCTTTCACCATTAATAAAGTTGCAGTGAATTTTCCTGTGATGAATAAAGGAAGGGTAAATTTTGTGGCTAATTATAATGCCGACTGTACTTTCTCTCTGCATTTTCACACTCCTACATTTATATCTCATTTTACTGTTTTCACATGCCGTCTTTAACAGCAGTTGTTCATATCTGAGTAGTTAACTTAATGAAAGTCTAAAATAAATATCTGGCTTAAGTATTGTTCATTTTTTTTTTTAAAGATCTTAGATCAGAGGAAAGCAGTAGACTTTACCACTGTTCTTTAGCACGTTGAGTAAAATCTTTTTAGCTTAGATATTTGTGGCTAGATTCTCTGAAGTTGGCACACAGCAATGTAATTTATATCCTTTCTCACCAGTGCAGTTCCCAAAGCTGGAGGAGGATGAGGAGTCTTACCCAGAGCTAGAGAGGATTAGTAACATCCCAACATTCCGCAGTTAACGCATTCTTTGTTTTTATGTTGAAAACTGTGGAAGAGCAAAAAAACTGTTTGAAGTTGGAATACATAGTTCAAATCTGGACCTCGAGGATACATACTGCCCCCAGACTTTGATATCCACTTTTTAATAACAATGACCCTTTCTTTTTAAGGAGCTTCTGAACAGACAACAGCTTCTGTGACTGTTTGGGAAATGAATGAAGTTTCCATCAGCCAACAGCCAGGTAAGCCTACATAAGGAGGATAATGTGCTTTGTATTTGCTTTGAAAAATTTAATCTTTCAGGATGCTTCTTCTAATCTTAATCTCCATGTTGTGTGCATAAGTGTAATTTAACAACAGCAAACTCTTTCAAATGCACAACATGCGTAACAAAAAGCTGAGTAAGTGACACGGAGAGTAAAAGCGACAAGTGGAATCCACAAATAAATTCTGCCAAATTAACTGAAATGTTTGCAAATTTGGGTTCAGCCTAGTGGGGTCACAACAGAGTAACAGGAGAATGGCAACTCAGAAAAGCTGCCATTCCAGAAACTGGTGTACGCAGTACAGATGGCAGAAAATCATAATCCAGATAAAGTTCTGCTTACTCTGCTGCTGCAGCTGGCGCTGGGAGTACACTCTCACAGGCTAACTGTTCCCTGTCATTATTCCAGAAGAGTTTAGGTTCAGGTATGCTATATTTGATGTAATAGCTAAAATCTGAACCTCTCTGACAAGGGAACCACAATTCTCACAAGGACTTTTTGCCCTTTGTATGTGTTCTGTAGCATAGACATTGTTTAACAGATGTCCAGTAGAACAGAAACTTTCAGTAAGTACCATATATATTGTGTATTCACAGTGAAGCTCAGTAAATCTGTTATTTCCAGATTGGAGTAGGCTGAGTACGCCCACACTAGCCTCACAGCACATCATATTGCTTCCTACTCCACATTATTACACAGCTTATAAGTACGTGTAACAGTAACTCAGTTCAGGCTTCCACACGTGCAGAAAGCACAGGCAAATTTAAAACGTCCTCAGAATCAGCACAGGGAGGAATTTCCAGGAAGAAAATGGGTGATGGAAGATGCAGGCCTACCAGTGGCATTAGGTACTGCTGAACAGCGTTTGGTTGGGAAAGAATAAATTTGGTCTTGGTTTATACTGCACAAATAAAGTTTTGTTGTCTGAAATGTTGGGCTTTGTTTATATGAAGCCAAATTTATGAAAATGCGTCCTTGTTTGGTTCCCACATCTTCCATGCTATGACAAATCTAGAGGAGCTCTCCCATAAATCACAAATAACTGATAATAGTTATAATGGTTGCATTCATCATCATTAAGGTTTCTTTAAACCAAGCTAAAGCTTGGTCCCAACATTATCTTTGCAGTCTGTGTATTGTTACATCTTAAAATTAATAAATCCTGTAATAATTATTTCTTCTAAAATGAGAGCCTCTGAGATTAAGAATACAGATATTTATGAAGCTTCCTAAAGGTCCACAACGTCTGCTATAGTGCACTGTAAGAATAATACACTCCAGAAGAACAGCAAGCTTCCTAGCTTTCTGGTTGCAACCTGTATTCATTTCACAAATACTGAAAGGATTTTATTCAACTGAAAAGACCACAAACTCAGAAAGACCTCAGCTCTTTTTCATTAACACTGCACGTAGTAAAAGCAAGCAGAAGAATTTCCTTACCGTCTTTATCATTAAGGAGAGCAATCTGAATTCTGAAGTAAGAAGATAATAAATCTTGTGCTATGAAATATTTAATAAATTCATTTTAACGCATATTTATTATTTTCTCACAGCTAAAATGTGAAAACTTTTAAAGGAAAACCAGGTTTTGTTCAAAAGGCTGTTGCCTAATGAAAAAATAATTCATGTTATTCTTATCACACCAGAAACCCTTGCAAATCAGCCTGACAGTGCTTATTAATTCAACACATATTTGTTACTGTTATCTTTTGATAAAATCTTCCTAAGAGAAAAGAATCTGTATTTTTAACAGCTATCTAAGTCATGTTTGAAATGCATACAGCACAAAATCTGCGCTTGAATATAATCTGAGTCTCATCCATTACTCTGCGATTTGGCCGAGAGAACAAAGCATTTCTTTGTGTATTCAATAATGGTTTCGGCAATCTTATTCACACATTCCTTTCTTTCCTAATCAACAGAAACTGGCAGAATTTAAGATTCACAGTTAGGGCAAAAAGCAATACCAAAGCCTATAGTCTTGAAATCACCATTTTCTTCAGAGCAAATCGTAATCGCTCTTCTTTTAAGGATCTCTTAACACAACTCTTATCAAGCTGTTTTGCACCATGTGTTTCTCTGATGAACTTTGCTCTGTTCACTTTTTGCACCCTATTAACTGGCAGAGTGTTATACCTCTAGTGCTTCCCCTTTGTACGGCTAAACTCTCCAGGGACCATGGTACAACTGTCTAGTGCAAAGTTTAAAGGTCAGCACAGGCAATCTGGAAAAAGAGCAATTCAAAACTGACAGCAAACTGCATGCATTCTGTCCATTTTTCTGAATAGTGTTTTCCCTTATGCACATTTTAAACAAATCAGGGCTGTAAACTAAAATCAGAGTTCACAAACCTGCAATTTCTGATACTGTACTTTGTAATGCCATCTAAAACCAAGTTCGCCCATTTAATATCTGAATTCTTAATTATGTGTAATATAATTAGTTGTATCTTTAAAAATGCTGCATGCCTGAGGGGTGTGGATTAGGAATGCACAAAATGGCTGTTTAATAAGTCATGCTGCAAGATGAAGATACCCTTTCATTTGGAAATACTTTTTTTGGCACTTGAGTTCAGTGAGAACATTTCAAACACTGTATATTATTTAAAGTCACTTCTGCTAAGAAAAGGAAGAACATCCACCAGAACTCACGCGATCAAACTTGGTTCACAGATTCATCCATGTAGCCCCAGACAGAGCTTACCCATTCCTTCTAAACTTGCTATAAACAGCATCTGTTGACACAATAAGATCTATGCGTATACAAGCCCTGCTAAGTTACAACACGTACTGTTAGTTCACTACATCTTTTAAGCATACCAATGTTTGTTTAAAACAGCACAGTTTAGTTAATAGAACATTCAAGACTGATACACGATCAGGTTGAAACCAGTGCTTTTGATTTTATTTTCAGGTTTGAAGTAGAGAATACAAGCTTGTGTATGCTCTCAGCTGTTCACATGCCACGTTAACAAATATGTCCAAATCATAAAGCTTTTACTGTATTTGTACATTCATTTTATTACTAGGCTGCTTTGTCCATGTTGGCACAGGTAATCCATGCAAGGTACAGTTACTCACACCTCATAAACCATGCTGCATTCTGATCTGAACTAACTAAGAAATTCAGAAAAATATGTATCTAAAAGCAAGGGCACTTGTGGCATCAAGTCAACATATTATAAAACCTAGACTTCTATGATCACTGCAGACAAGAAATCACTCCGTTTCAAATTCTGGTGTTTGTAAATACTAAACAAATTAATATCTGCTACCTGGAGACAAGTATTACAAATAAACATTAGCATGCCCAGCATTAGACACTAACGAGTGTGTTCAGTGCTGTGGATGTTCACATTATTAAACATAAATATGAATGTCTGTAAGAAAACATTTCACCCAAAGTACTGACCACTGAAGGACCAAAGTAAAATCTCTCTCCTCGTTTAAAATTGCAATATGTGATTCCAGTACATTACAAATTAACTTAGAAAAAATAAATCAGATCAGTAGTTTTCTTGTCAGATAATAAAGGCAAAGACTTCTTTGGTAATCTTTACTCTCTGATGCAAAGCGAGCAGAAAAAGAGAAGAAGCATTAAGGTCATTTTTGAAGCCTTTGACTGAAAAGATGCTGAACACTTTATCAGATGAAATATCAGTATTCTTATTTGGTCATTCAGAGGTACAGGATCTTTGTTTTATTACGTAAAGTCCCATTTTAATTAATATAAATATTTAGAGGAACTTATCCCAGGCATCTGTTACAAGACATAAAAAATAAACAAGTGCATATTGTTCATCCTGCAAACACTATTTTTGTATAGCATTAATGTTCAGTGATAGTTGAAGGGCCCTGTTTTTATTATATAACTATGCGTCTTTTCCTCCATATCACAAAGGTGACATATTACAGAAGATTATCAGCAGTTAGGTGGGATTCTATCCCTGTGAAAGTTAAAATTCTACATTAGTAGTCACAAATTTCTGGTTCAGATATGTGCAAAAATTATGTGAGGACAGGTAAGTGGATTCCCTATTTTTGGACCATATTATGAAGCAGCACAAGTCAAAACAGGAAATTTATTACATGATAATCCTCAGGGTATCTCTGTTCTTCATGCAGAGATATCACTGTACCTCATAAACTGATATGTAAACTAGTTTTAATCGCACTTGCTCAGACACCAGCTGGAGTCAGGGCATGTGTTACAGTGCAGGTTAGCTGTCCAAGGAAACTTTCAGGACCCTGTCAAGTTAGTACAGCTCCTATTGAAGTGTCTGCTGCTGCATTTTCACAGTTGACGCTCCACAAGCTTGCTTAGCTATACCTAACGTATGTTGCATTCACTCTTCTGCAGTGCTGACTTCTATTAGATAGGATCCTGGATCTTCCTTGCTCACTCCTGTATACATTCATACTATATCTTGGGACTTTTGTGAGCTCTTTGTATGCTAATTTCTAGCTCCAAGCCCTTTCCTTGACCATAGCAAGTCATCCTGGCTGTTCTCCCCTTTCCCCACTCTGCATCAACCCAGGTATCTAATATACCAACTTAGTGCAACTGGCCTCACCTAGCTCTTCCCCTTCCTCCAGCCCCAGGTTCCTCTGCCTCCTCAGTACTTCACCCTTCTACACAATACCAGAAGTCCTCGAGCCCCCCACATTCTGGCTGCTGCAGGTGCTCTGCCTTCTTTGATCCAAACCTTTCTTCCCCTGCCCACACCGAGACTCTTGTTGGAAGTCCTCCCACATCCCATACTCGTCCACCTGAGCTCCTGATGCAAAGTCCTGAGCCACTTCATCTGGAAATCTTGGGCTCCCTTGTGAATACAGAGAAGAAAGAAGCAGTCCCAGCCTGGCTGCCTACCGCATTTTCTGCACAGACTGTACACCCCTGCCTAAGCTGCAGCTGCTCATCTCTGCCATCTCCTAAAATGCTGTATCCATCACAGTACCAGCAAAGAGGGATCTTTTAGGGACAGAGATGGTGGAGTGGGAGAAAGAGACACACATACGCGCACAGATTAGATTGTGACATTCTCCTGAGGTGTCACACGCTCCAGCATTTTGTGTCCTGTCAAGGAGTCAGAATCCCTGTTTTGAGAGTTTGATGTTGACAGTAAGAGACTAGTCCCAGTCAGTGGATAACACAGAAGTCTGCCCAAGGAGCATCTTCGATGCATTCCAAAATTAAAAGGAAATACAGAATTGTCTCACTGTTGTAAAAAGGTATTTAATGAAGTCAAATATGAGTAAAAAAAGTATTTAACTTCCATGATTATTGTTATTCTTTTGGAGAATATTATGAGCTAAGTACCTGGATTTTGTAGTTAATGCAACCAGATTTACATCAGCCCAGCACTGACTGAAAACAGAATTTTTGTTTCCTATAGAAAAAAAACAAAAAAAAAAAGGCTTTGCATGTAATGTAGTAGCGTTATAGAATAACTAATGCATTCAAAATCTGACCCTGTAAGCACTCAGATCAGATCACTGCTAAGATCAGTGAGAACTAAGATACCTGCTGAATAAACACAGGTCAAACATGTCAGAACTGCCACAGGCAGTTTAGGTTGTTATTTTCTTCCAAGATGTGGACTGCCTGCAGCTAATTTAACTCACATATCATAACCCCCCATTCCTTTTATTTCCTCCTCCCCCCACTTCTCCCCACAGCTTTAGATAGTTTTTCATCACTAAAAAGACACACCTATTTTCTCAGAATTGGCATTACCTACAGGAGGGAAAAGACAGACAATGCCAAGTCATTCCTGGTTACTCAAAACACAAGTTACAGTAGTGTGCAGATAGCACCAGAATGTGGCCCACAGAACTCATTCTCATCCTCAGAAATACTAATTAAAAACTGTCAGTACTGCAAGCTGTTGATACGCAATCATAACTTTCATTGAAGCAAATTAATAAAACTTGAATAGTGACTAGGCTTTCCATTTTAACTCCATTTTCTATTCAACAGAACGGCTGCCTCCAAAACAGATAAGTTTTTAAAATTAGGAATTCAAAATCATTGCTAGTACTAAGTATTGCTTTCAAAAAATCAAACTAACCAACCAAAATAAAAATAAAAATAAAAATAATCCGTTTTATAAATGTTTGGGTAACTTTGAAGTTTTTCTGTAGAATTTCTAAAAATAGGTCTATGGTTAAGTGTCAGGACCTGTTGTCTTACAGTGGCAAATGCTACAATTTAGAGTGTGTTATAATTAAATTAATGAAAAAAATAAAAAGCATCTGTCTGTGGTGTTATGCTGCCCAATGAATTGGCTTATCAGCATTCATTTACACTGATAAAACATTGATTGAGTGATGGATTGGAGAAATAAAAATGCCTTTTTTCTGTGTATGTGAGATAGATTAGGCAAGTTTTGCAAGCTGTCTCCCACTTTCTAGTTGTACTAGATAGAAGTGTGTCTTCATTGTTAATCAGTGTTAAAGATGCAGACATGGGTTCCTACCTTCCACTCGTATCAGTGGACATAATAAACCGAAGTAATGTTCAGTATTTTTTTTTCCCACAAGAGAAAAGGCAAACTGGTTTTGAATTAAAAGCCATAGTTTCTTTCCAGCCAGCCTGATTCAATTCAATTTAAGAGCAAGCTCAAGAAAGTCAGTTAGCCTTTTCCATTAAGATTTGAAAGTGAGGTATCTACTGCCCAGGTATAAGCCAAGTGCACTAGCAAGGTTGACCCAACATGCATTCCTCAATCTTACTGGGGTGTGGAAGGAGTTAATTCCATTTCCACTTCATTCTCAAACTAAGCTACTCATTGTCTTCTAGGCTTCCCAGCTGCGTATGGATTCAAGGCAAACTTCTTATTTGGAAAGAATCTAAAATATTTGATGCTATGAGGTAGCACCACAACATAAAGGAATAGCACACTTTTCATAGAGGAAACTGTAACCTATTTATTTCCCTTTGAAAGCTGTGCCCTTTGGTTCTACAGATTATTGTTCGTATAGCACTTACTCATTCTTTTTATGAAAGAAAATGAGCTATTACAAGACAATGAGTTATTACAACTACAATAACAGGACTTTTCCTGTTATTCTTAAACACTAGTGTGTGGTCTAAGCAGTAAAACTGCTGTGGGTAGTTCATTTTAAACTGTATTTATAAATTACATTTTAAATTACAGGTTTTAATCAATATTTCTCCAAACTGCTGCACTAATAATCTGTTTTTAAACTGAGAATTTAATTTGGTTTTGATTGTTCATTTTGAATGAACCATGCAAAAGCACGCTCTGCTTATAAGAAACAAGGTTAAAATGAAACTTCAGAAATATCAGCTTTATAGCTTTTACCAAGACAAACGCTAGCCATGGTTATCAACTTTATAATTGCCCATTTAGTCATCAGGTTTCCCCAGCATTACCGACTTCCAGCTCTTTTTTTAAACGTTGATGGCGTGGGCATGCTTCTTGCACAGTGGCTTATCCTTCTTGGAGTAGAATGGTTGGCCTTCCAAATTCACATGGCATACCTAGAATTAGAGAGAGGGAGAAAGAGGAAGAGGTTTGGATGGTTTGGCACACTCAGATATGCACAGCTGGCTCAGACATCTCGACCTAGATTCTGATCCTTGTAATGCATGATTTTACATCAGCGTGGTCCCAAGGGTACCTCCTGCTGTGGCACCATCAGATACTCATTTCCCTCATTTCTTGGGTGTTCTTGAGATCAAGGAATGACTCAGCCAGACAGCTGGTATCACTGAAATTGAGGTAATTCTTCAATAAATAAATTTCACTGCCTGGCTGCAGAAGTGCCAGCACTGACACAACAAAGCATGTGAAAATGCACAGCTGAAGGTAGGGCAGTGTAGATTTAGATCAGCTTTATCTGTCCTGGAATTGTGCTGATATTCACACGTGGCAGCACGACGCAACACGTGTGGCCATAGTTAATTACAAACACTTAAGGAAGTCAGTGAATTAGAATCTAATAAATGTTGTCCCTGCTTATGGCAGGCTCAAGACCAGCGACTGATAAGATCAGGAATGTGCTACTACATGGGGAAGCAAAACCATGTGAATGGATATAAGGATAAGCACATCAGAAAAAGTTTTGCATTTGACTTTTAGGTCACTGAAAAAAAGTGAAATTAGCTTCTACAGAAACAGCTTTGAGAAATGCATTAACAAAAAAGATGTCACCTCTGCACAAAATTGGGTTGCTAGTAAAATAAATGCGAAAGGATGCAGCTGAGTGAAAAAGAGAAAACAAGAACAGGAAGTATTCAGAGAAAGTGTCTTTTATAAGTTGCAAATAGCTCTTGGTTTGTGAAGGAAAATGCTGTCGTGGTATTGCTTTCTATGTTAGACTTTCAAAGATATTTCAGTTTGCATAGAAAAACGCCTTTGTGGCACTCGCTTCCATGTACACTTGAAAGACCAGTAGCCAGTTTAGCCTAAGGCATTTGTAAATATTTCTGTACTTTCTACTCTTCAACCAGAATATTAAAGTTCAACAAATGTTAGAAATGGTCACTTCTGGTGTGGCCAACATACTATTTTTTAGCTAATTAGAGGTTCTGTTATTACCTTGGGAGTAATGGGTTGGGGAGCATCATAGCTGTGTCAGAACCATACGGAAAGTACTGCTTATCATACAGATGTAACTGCTTTGTGTGCAGTGGATGAACATGGCCATTCTACAACTGGTGGGCATGACCGACTTCTACATTAATTACTATTCATTCTCTCTAAACAGATTCCTTTTTGTGAGTTTCAATAAGAATTCTGAATGGAAACGCAAATTGCAGTGCTTTGTAAGTAAGATTATGCCTATACTCTTCAGTGGTATTAATTTGTTTTAAAGTCTGATATACCTGATAATAATTAGAATAATAGCAAATAGTGCTATACTTAACTGTACATACAGACTCTCTAAATCTGTATGATTTATTAAAAAGCATTCACTTGTGATGGTCAAATTTATTAATTCTAGTATGAGTTTACAGAGGAGGAGAGCAATGACTCTCACCCTTCTTCATCTGTAAGTAAGCAATGAAATTCAGTCCCTCTGCATCCTAAGGCATATGTTAGTCATTTCTGTTTCCAGGTCTGACGGTGTTACTTAACAGTTTATGAAGAAAGCGTAAAGAAATGAGATAGTATTTGGTATAGAACCTACAGCACAAATGAAGCAGGTATCATGCCAAGTATGTCCAAGGGCTTCAATGAATTTATCTCCAGCTTCAACAGGAAAATCACAGCCATGGCATTTTGTGCTGAACAAAGCAATATAATCTAAAATAATAAAAAAAGCAAACTTAGAACAGACTCTTAACACAATCACATTAAACCGAGAAGAAATAGAAGGTTTCCAGGGGATAACTTTTTGGATTATTTTTGGTCAGATTTTCTTACTATATTCACTAAGACCCTCCCATAATGAAATTTTAGAACTGCATTTTCATTATTTAAATAGAAGTTCAGTGCAACACTCTATGGCTGTACAGTACTACAAGTTGTCATTGCAAACACAGAGAATATGCACTAAAAATTCATTGAATTGAAAGTTATGCATAGAAGCAGTTTTAAGTTTTCACGAGTAGTTTTATTTAATGTTGAAATACTGTGCTTCTTCTGTGTTAAGAAGGAACATTATAGAAACCCCATAACTGCTGCATAATACATCTCTATTTTGAATATCAAGTCCAACCTGCAATTAACTTGAAAGAGACCAGCAGATACTCAACAGATACATGGAACTAATGAAAGTGATTAGAGGCTATGGCAAAAACTGCTATTTTAAAGGGTACCAAGTCAGTCATGCTGTAGGATTTTCATTCTTCACTAAGAGATCCTATGATACAAAAATTTTTGCAACCATAAGGAAGGCATCTCCAGAGAAAACTAAGCCAGAAGCACATTCACAGGACAAGGATGGGCTTACACAGGGAATATGAGTTTAACCTTTGCCTGCCTCCTGACCTTGTCAGGCCACTCCATTTAATTCTCTGTATTTTTGGAAATCCGGACTTCTTCCTTTCTTAGTTGGCAAGAAGCAGCACTCGGAAAGCAAAATCTGCTCTTTCATGTGTTGCACATCTGAGCAGAGCTATCTTTTTATGTATTGATCAGTTTTAGGTTGAGATAGAAGTATCAGACAACTTAGTAGAGAGAATATGGTCAGCAGTCCACACACACGGTACAAAAGCACTGTCAGAAGATGAGTTTCTCTCCCCAGTAACAGGTAGATTTCTAGTGAGCAGAAGATATCAAGGAGGATATGGGGACAGAAGCAAATGTGGAGGGAGAGAAATTAGAGCCAACTGTTATAGTAGGTTAGGGAGATAAATGAGGTAAGGCACTCTGGAACATAGGGGCAAAAAGACCAGCACTCTGCCAACCTATCATTAAGAGGAAAAAATACCAAGAAGGAAACATTTTTAGATGTGGTCAGCGGAGACAAAATATATTCTGGTTGGGTAGCTGGTTTTATTTTGTCCACCAATTGCTTTATTTGTATGTTGCTTCTGTACAAGGTAAAGCACGTGAATGCCAATCAGAACCGTCCAGCTTGCCATACCTTTCTCACAGTAAGGTTCTCCATCTTCCATGTGAAAGAGGCTATTCCCAAATGGCTTCTTACAAGCGGCACAAACAAAGCAGCTTGTGTGCCAAGTCTGTCTCAGGGCATGCATCACTTCCTGTAAAATATAGAAACAAAAATCTCCAGCAGAATAGCAAGCACTGCAACTACTACTGGAGAAAAAAAAAATAAATACAAGGCAGAGACGCTTGAAACTTTTCACTTTTGTATCAGGCAGTTCTGTTCCTCAAAAGAAAGAGGTGTAACAGAAACTGAGCTCCATTGGAAAGAGGGAAGTGCTGCAGAATTTCTAGGGCAAGGTATTTGCCAAAATGAAACAACATATTCAGCCAGCTGTCTGTATCAGCGTGCCCAGTTGCTGTTGCAGGGGAGATTCTGCACAACGATTTAGATTGTTTTCTCCTTTGTTTTGACATTATGAACTCTTCAATGCATGAGTATGGTCTCGTATTTAAATTCTAAAAAGCAGTTTTAGCTCTAAGATGAAGAAATGCCCAAAGGAGATAAATAATTTAAGTCTTATATTTTCAAAGCAACTTAGATTATGTGCTCAATTCTCACAAGAACTCTTTACAAACAAATGTGATTAAAAAAAAAAAGTTACTGGATTATGATTTACGTGATTAGTCAAAATGAGTCTGTGCATCTGTTCTTGGGCCATGTGTTCATCACAAAAAAAGCAAATTCTGCACAACCGGTGTTCTTTACAGAAGAGAAGGTTGACAGTGTACAGGTGGCAGTTTTTAAACATGCTCATGATGACCCATGCTTTGTATAATCACAAGCACCATAACGCTCCTAAATCTCTGGCACCAAAGCGAGCTGTCTTCAGACTCCCATCATTTTCAATTGTTTCTTCCTCTCCTACATAGACACCCTTGCTCATGAACATGTGTTTATAGGACAAAACCAAGGAAATGACCTTCCCTTGTCATGTTCCCTTAACCCTTCACAATTCTTTAGTTGTGCGTGCTGGCCACACAAAAGCTTATCCAATACCAAGAAACGGATGGCACAAGGAATAGGAATAAACAATTGGAATTAATGCAAGGGTTGAACAACTTCTTCTAGCATACGCATCAGCTTACAGCATTGTTAATACTGTTAATAACTGTTGAATCTATCTTATTTTAGCCAAATTTCTGTGTTCACCTGATCTAATGGAGTGTCACCAGTCAGGCTCTGACAACTCTCTTTTTTAGTCTTTTCTACGTAATAAACGTCTTGAGCACAATATCCAGATTTTATCATGTTCTTTCTTCCGTACAGTATGGAGCAATCTCTGTTCATTCTTATACTGTCATATAAGTCCTGCAAGTCCTAAAACTGCTGTAGTGTCCTCTAATGTATAAATTGAGTACCTACTGATTTGTCAGTCTTGTGTCAGTGTTTGATGGTATATCTCTGTCCAGCCATCCATTGGCCATATGCTTAACTGAAGTAATTTACCTTTGTTAACTTCAGTGAAACACTGATTTAGAGCAGCTGAGAATCTAGATTCTATTTTATGTTGTTTCTGATTAAATACATAGATGCTGATTCTTTGAAACATTTATTTCCATCAACTAAGATAAAAGAGACTGAAATACATTTCCACGCTCTTCATCAAAATAGTCTAATTTAAGCTTTCCATATAGAAAATCACCATTGAGATCATTAACTTCTGTTACTGCTTGCAAAACAGTTATCACTGATAAATAGGCTTGGATCCATTTATGAACCTCATAGAGCTAAGAAGCAAAGAACAGATAGAGAAATCTTATTAATATAAATAGAGGCAGCTGGCATCTTTGCTATTTTCCCCGATGAAAATCCATAATGATGGACTGATCTGTGCCAACATTAATTAGGTATGTCAGTACTCTGCTGTAAAATTACTCCTACTGCTGCAGAGCCAGAGCTCCACCATAAATGTCTGATGCTGCCACCCCTAATTGGCAATAGCAGAGAAAAGCATCTTTTCAGTCAATGCCAGCATTTAGACAGATGTCAAAAGATGACAGTTAAGCAGTCGAAAGTGATTCTTTTCCTTGGTAAGAGAATCATATCATATATGCATTATAACTGCATGCATAAATAAACTGCTAAAGGTATCTTACTCTATTCAAGCCTTTTTATTGTGAGGTATGTGCAGAACATATTTATTTGTATGTAGGCACAACTATATTTTTAAAAAATTGGCATCTATTTTTGTCTTTCTTTAATTCAGATCATTTTATTTACTCTGTAATTTCTTAACTATAAGAACCCATCAGAATTCCTCTCAGCTGCTGTGCTGCTAGCTAACAGTGAAGTGCAGTAGGAGCATTTAGCCTTCCCAAGATCACTGTCTTCCCTGCGGAGCTTTAGATTCAGTCAAGTACTAAAAAAAATTCCAGTTCAAGTCTCCCTTGTATAAATACAAGGAAAAGGTAGATAAGATAAACATACTGCGTGTTTGATAGCAATGAAATATCCAGAAAGTGTGATGTATTTTACACCTGAGAGATGGTAGTTGGATTACTTATTCTATCTAGCTGGATTGATTGCAGGAATAGCCAAGATTTTGGATACACAGCAATTATTACGAAGTAATGTATTTCTCATTCCAAAATCATCAGCAGGCTAAGAAAGTGTTATCAAAAAGGGGGGAAATAATTAAATAACTACAATCATTGCTTACAGTTTAAATTATTTCTAATTTCAGTGGACCGCGTAGTTGAAGTAATGGCTCTCTTTCTTACCCCCATGATCTTAGTGTGGCACCTGGAACAAGTTGGCGCAAAGAACTGCTCATAACAGCGCTCACAGTACACACTGTTCTGCTCTTCCACAAAGCACATATCAGCCAAGGATGTCTTGCAGTAAGCACAGTTGAATTCTTCTGGGTGCCAAGAGCGACCCATGGCTACTAGGAAAGGACCCCTGCAAACAAAGATATTTTTTATTGCAAAGACATTGAGCGACACTGATTACAAACCCGTTTTGCTAGACACTGCATCCATGTACAAGAGGCATTCTTTTCAAATTATGAAGGTGCATATTAAAATAAGAAACCTGAGCAGAAATGGTCTTTTTAAAGAGTTTTGCTAAAACACTGTCAACTGTTTAGACACACATTGTATTTACAAACAGCTGTCAGCAAAATCAACTGTTTTCATATCTGCGTAGCTGTAAGTGAACTTTGTGATCAGCTGCAAAAACAACAGGAAAAGACCAAGGTTTGTAAATCAGAAGATAAAGCCACTATTCGAAATAATGAAAAAACAGGCAAATTTCCAAACCTACCCACATACGCCTAATAAAAGCCCCTTGAAATATCCTGCCTTATTTTCTTCTGAGAGTCTGCTACATACTGCACGTTCTAGAAATGTTAGAATATCAGATGACAAGTTGCTGCTTGGTTATACAGAAGACATAAATTGGTTTTGGTGATCTACTCTTAGATGTAGTGATCAGAGTTTAATTCTTTTATTACTGGAGTCTTTCTGTTTCAGAATATATAAAGGGTGACAAGCAGTAGTTCCACATCACCAGACTAACTCCTTTTAGTGGGTGAGACTGTCATTAAATGTGGATTACTTCAAGTTGGTCAGCAGTCCACAGAGTTACACTGGGCACCAATCCAGCAGAATGAACTGGGAGAGAAAGGAGAGGCATGCTATGAATCACTGATAATAGAGTGTGGGCATTATCTTTCCAGACACAAAAGCAACAATTACGTCTGGCTGCTGTTCCAAAATGATGTCTTGTTCCTTTTCTACCATCCTTCTACTGGTGCCCAACTCTCCCAGTGCAGTGGTCTACGTACCACCTTGAAGGGGTATTTTAGGGAGCAGAAATTTGTTTAAAAGAGCAGTGATTTGCCACAGTGTCCGTGAAACAAACAGTTAGCATGTATAAATTTAAAGTGATAAAAAGTGAACCGCACCATAGCAAAATGAGCTCTGGAAATGGTAAATTAATGAAGCAGATAACAGACAACCCTGCTGAGTAATTTTACTGAAGCTTAGGCTCTGGTAGTGTTTATTAACGTATAAAAACTAGTCTCCCTGTGATACTCTCTTTTCTGCTTCTTCCCTCTTCAAAACCTCATGACCTTACCGAATGATGCTGTTACAGTGGCCACAGAGAGGAGTTCTGTTGCTGGCTGGAAAACGCTCAGCCCTCTGAATTGTTCCTCGGGCTATCGCAGGAGCCAGGGGAGAGGCTGAAACCGGAGACGGGTAGGCAGAAGTGGAGGCAGGAGGTGGTACTGGAGCACCCCTCGGAAGGATGTTCTTTGTGACGGTGGTGGTGGTTTTTCCAGGTGCAAACTTCTGGGAAAATGACTCATCTGTTACCCAGGGAGGGCGGCTCGCCGGCTCAGTGTTGGCAGGGGTGTAGGAATGAACTGGTGCAGGTGCTGTTTGAAGTATGCCAAAAGAAACCAAGAAGGATTTTTAACTCTTTTCTTCTGATAGCAAAACAATAACCTAAGCTTCAGAGGACAATTTATTATGGCCTGTCCCACCATCGTTCATTAATTCCGGACTGAAGGCAAGGGTTTCAGCACAATCACTGGCTTTCAATCCATGTGCACTGTAGAAAACATTGTCTCCTGGCTTGTAGAGACTTTACAGAGACCATTCTCAAAGATATCTTTTTCCAGTAGAAATGGATATGACAGTTCTGTGACAGTTTAAAAAGCTGCCATGTAATCTGTTTAAGATGGGTTATAAATAGAAAGGCCAGATTGTGTAATGAAGTTTTAGACAGAATTCCCCACAATTTCAGTATGAAGTTATGCTTAAATTTTGATTCCATCACTTTCATTAAAATGAAGTGTTTTCCACATACGTTGGTACTGTTTATCACTTGTAGAATGTTAGACTCCTGACAAAAAATAGACTCATACAGAGAACACAGAGATAGCGAGCACTGTAAGCAACACTGAAGGAGTCAGTTCAGCTCACATGACCAGCAAAACAAAGCCAGCAGCACTTAGAGGAAGGCCAGACTTGCGGTTGTGACTGATCTTAGTTCTGCTCTTGGCTCTGCCACAGACTTCCTGTATAAACTCGGAGCAAACTGTAGTATTGCCGTGCCTCAGTTCCCGTGTATAAAATAGAAATATTATACTTCCTTTGTTCCACCTTTTCAATATCACATACAGTCTTCAGCACAGAGACTGTCCGTGTTTGTATGTATCAGGCTTTAATGTTTGGTGGAGCTTAATCGCATAGAAATTAGCAGAGCCTGTTCATACTGAGATGTTTTCCCATTGCCTTGCTCTTTTCAAAATGCCAGATCTGGCACTGTACAGGACTGCAGTCATTCCCTAAGAAACTACCTCACTTTGCCAAGTACGGGAGTACTAAAAGCAGTTTTTCCTTTGCAAAGAAAACAAATGAAGGATTGTCAGCACGTGTGAAAAGGAGTAGAAGCTTGGAGAGTTGAAGTGTTCTGCCCGAACCAGAGAGAACAGATTTAGAACAGAAGCCAAGTCTCCTGTACTGAAAGCAAACATTCTGCATAAAAGATCATGGTGCCAAAAAAATGATGAGCAAATAGAAGATTTATGGTTTTAAGGGGCTTTCGGGTAGAAAGCAAGGAGTGGTTTCAGAATGTAATACAAATACCTCTGAATAATGGAGTGGTGATAAGATTATATTTTACTTAACACTCCACTCCCACCTTAGCTCACACTGCCACACAAAGTAATATACATTGATTATTATTCTCAATTCTCTGGGTGCTTAAGTTGCATATATATCAATCTACTGTAATCAGTCACCTTAGTGATCTCTGGATCTGTTCTTTCTATTGACTTCAGAGTTTCTAATACACCTTTTTGATAAAACTTTTCTATTCTTCAGCATCAAGTTTTCTTCTTCATAAAACTGAATATTCCACCTTAGCTTGAGGCTTCTTTTTTTCTCTTGGGAATGGTAAACAGTGTTTAAAGATTTCAGAACAGAGTTTGTATCCAATCCCTTTAAGCCCTGGGGCTGTTGCTATTTATGTATTACGGTATTAAGCTGGGCAAAATTAGAAGGCAATATTTCATCTCTAATTGGTGAGTTCAAAAGGCTCCCACCGATGAGACTCTGTAATTAAATAAGGTGACTTCTGGCTCACTCAGTTTTGTGAAAGGATTCTCCCTCCCCCACGGGCCAGTTCTTGTTCATGCGAAGTAAGGCAACGCATACCACAGAGGACCTGACAAAGTGGTCAGATATTCAAACCCAGAGATCCAAAAGCGAACAATGAATGCAGTTAACATTTTTAGAATTTTTTTAAAATGTTTGTCATTAGTAAATTACAAGCTCTTTGTTTTCCACTTTTTTTTTTCCTTAATCTCATAATGCCATACAAATTCACCTTGCATGTTTATATATTTCAATATCTTTCAACATTTAGACAGCTAATAAAAGCTGCTGTTTGCTGCGCATTGTATCAGCTAACCTTCACCTGTTCAGGAGTGAATACTTGAAATAATTCAGTAACTCAACCTCTGTCACCTTGTTTCTCAGCCTGCAGGTTCTCCTCTAGTAGGAGAGAAACAATGGGACTACTGTTATCTGAAGAGAATGGTAGGAGAAGAGGTCTTTTAACAGCTGTAGGAATGAGCCATTTCCTTGCTTCTGAGGAATTTGGAATTCTCATCAGCTCTTCATTTACTGTCAGTGAACGTTCTTTCTCCAGGAAAAAAGGTATGTTTCCAAAGATTAATGTAGTAATATATGGATTCATAAAGTCCCAAATGCTTTACTCTTAAACACTAACCTGCAAAAACAATTTTTCCTTTTGTTTTGATTTGTTGGTAGAGCACAAAGGTTAGTATTTCAGTATTTTAGCAATAGTTTTCCAGTCACAAATGCAGTTCATAATCACAAATGATTTAGCTTATTATACACACAGTAGCCACATCCCTGAAGCCCCGAATTTTCATATATGCTGTTCAGATACATAGTAAATGACAGACAAAGCAGATAATGCAACAAGTCCTCCATAAGAAAACACTACTCTTATTCAGAAGAATTTAAAATGAAATAAGAATGTACATAACCTGCCATTCTAGTCTTGAATGTGTTAAGGCATTAGTGAAAAGTTCACTGAGATCTGTGAGAATCTTTCTACGAATTTCCAAAAGAACGGATCGAGCCTTTACATTTGAGCCACTTTACAATGTGAGAAGTCCCTGTTTGGACTTACAGATTTAAAAGGAAAGATTGTTTTTCGGTATTCTGTTACTTTGCAGGATAAAGCTGGCATTTGTGTTGCTTGAAATACATGAAAGCTCTATTGTAGTCTTGGAAGCACAGGAAAGAGCTGTAAGTATTTTCTGCCACCTAGTGGACTATGTTCAGGAAATAAGTCCGTGCGACTCCTAAAAGCACGTTATGAAATGTGTGGGACAGAAGGGGGTAAACATCTCCATAAAGGAACAATAGAAACAAAGACTTTTAGCAGCAGAAAAGTTCCTAGCAGAATTAGGTTGCTTTAAAGCACAGGCTGACTGACTGATTTACTCGTGTCTGAGCTACATACTCAGCGATGCAGTTTCATTGTGAGATTAGCTTCAGTGTAAACAAGATTTAACCCCATTACTTTTCAATACAGTACAGGTTAAAATGTTCTTGAAGGCCTTCTCAAGTGGCTGATTTTTGTGCCTGGCTGTTGCACATCTAGGGCTGTATGTTTTAATCTGGAAATTGCTAGTGTGGAATTTTAGAGGAAATAAGGCATCCTATTCCCATTAACACGGACTGATAGCATAAAGGAATTCCTTTGCTAAATTCTCCACTGCAAATCCTTACAGTCACATTCATTATTTCAGTCTTTTCATCCAGTGGATTTATGAAAATAGAAATCTAATGAATTAAAGATTGTTAGAATTGTTGAGCTTTTCGTATTTACTTGACTGTCAAAATAAAAAATCAACATATTAGTTGCCTTGCTAAGATCAGAAAACATAATTTGAAGCAGAACTGCATTTAGACTTAGATTGCTAACTCATTTAATTTGTGCATTTTGAAGGTTCACATTTTGGTCATCAGTGGTTTTAGAAGTTGACTCCATTTGTAACATGTTATTACAAACAAGATTACATTAAAGAGTATATTTTCCACATAAATGAATAATCAAATATATTCCTTCAGTAATTGGATCTGTGGGAAATGGAAGCATAGTACTTTAAGAAGTCATTCTTTAATCCAAAAATAAGCCTGAATTTGAAAAATTCACTATATGGTCTTATCTATTTTGCAAATATCCTACTTCACTTATTTTGTCTCCATCCTCAGGTGTGCTTTCTCAAGCTATTTTATCAACTAGGAAGTGCCCTGAGGTTTCTAAATGGGTATACTGGGTTATTTTTTTTATTATTTATTTATTTTTTTGAGAAGTTGGGCTATACATTGCTTTTATGGATTGTTCCCTTGCTTTACTTCTTCCTCCTCATCTGTTCCACATTTTCACTAATACAAATACAACACAGACCTTGTTCTGAAGCCGAAACAAAACAGTTCAGTTGGTTCTGTGTATATAAATTTCCTGATAACATGCGTGTCCTATAGCAAAATGTATATATTACTTCTCTAAAAAATCTGCTCGTGCATTCGAGTACTTGGAAGTCTCCTTACCTGGCTGGTAGACAGAGGGCTTTATGCTAGCAGTAGTGACAACTCTTGGTTTTGAAGTAGCAGAGGCAGCGTGACTTTCACCATAGCTTGCAGAAGCTGGCACTGGTGTGTACGACTGGCTTGTGTTTCTACAAACAAAATGAAGGTATGAGCAACTTTATAAACAGCAAAAGTTACTGATGATGAAATGAAGAGATTTGGAAGCTTCCAAAGTACCCTGGAAGAACTGTCTGTGAGAGCTAGAGAGAGAATATGGTGAGAGTCACTATTCATTATCGTTGCTAAGAGAGACTTGAAAGTTCTTCAGAAAGAAAAATTAACCTGATAAGGGTTTTAAATAACGCCAAGTCAGCCCTGCCATAGTAGATAGCTTTCTGAAGGAATAAGATGGATACATTACAGGAGTTCCCAATTAACAAAGGAATATGCACACAAAGTTTTGATTTTCTGTTGCTTTACAAACCAACAGGCCTGCTTTTATCTAGAATAAGTCAGTGTGGGATTTCTTGCTGATTAAATAAGGTACTGGTTCCAAAGCATAATTTATGGAATTTAATTGGTAACTGCAGTTTATGGAAGCACTGTACACCTTTCAAAAAGACTGAGTGCCCTTTAAATACCTCTCCTAAAACCTTTTCGTATTCAGATTGAGATCATAATTCATTATTCTATTGATTTAGAAAATAAAAACCATTATTTTCTGATGTTTGGACTCAGCAACTGAGAAATACATGGCACGCAATACTATCATGTGATTTCTGCATTCCTAGATCAAAACCTTTTGCTCAGGGTTCTAAGCATCAACAGCGAATCCTTTTTCTATGTTTTATGGCTCGGATGGTTATTGCGTGCTTGATTATAGTAACACGCTGAAGTACATGCCTCTTCTATTTGCCCATCAATTGGGATGATTCTATTTGTAGTAACTTTGCTTCACAGACTCCTAAAAGAGCATGACAAACCAAGCAAGCAAGAAGAAATGAAATAAAGGAAGTACAGAGAAGGGAGGTAACAAACACTGAGATGCCTTCAGTGATAAAAACGTTCAGTGTTCAATATCACTTTTACTTACCTCAATAACATAGTTTTACTCTTTCAGTTTCTCTGTCTCAATGAGCCAGATACCTATCAATTTGTGCTGAGATTTTAGGAGTTACTTCTGTGTTGACTTTGTCTATCAGAGACAGTTTGTAAGCATAAGAGAAGATGTCCTGATTTGCAAGATTAATGATACATCATGGCTTCTACTTTTTCTGACAATGGAAGTAGATCCCAACTGGAGAGCGTGTTATAATTTTTTACAAAACCAGCGAATTCCTTCCAGTGGTGTTAGAAAACATTCTCACAAATGTAAACTTTTGATTTGAATTTCAATTTTTAACAAAATGAACTTATCCTGGTCATCCAGCTTTTTGCTACTCTGACAGTACTTACCCAAGATCTAGACTGAAGAGCATTGCTGCCTCGGGCTAATTTAGTCTACTTAGTTAGACCTAGACACATTGCTATTGCTGTAGTGACTATAGCTTGTTATTTCTATACCTAGTCTAGGGGTTAGGGCTGGATGTGGGCCTATTAGGGCCCAAGAGGCTCTCCAAGATAAATTGTTTCAGTCAGTTTATATTCACTTTAAATTCTGTTGTTAACTGTGTCATGATTTTGTAACCACAAAAGCACAGTATACCTTTCAACTTTCCATTCTTAACGTCTACCTCTGCACCTATAATGCATAAGAACTCGCTCCACTTGGGGTCACTGGACAGAAAGTCAATGCTTCCACTGTAGAACAGATGGGAAGTGTTATACTTCAGGGATTTTCTTTTTTATCTTTAGCTAAATATGCAGTATCTGAAGATTTTTCATTGCTTTAAAATTTACTGTTCAAGGTAAAGCGTACAGAAAACCAGTGAGAAATACTTACCTTTACAGGATCAGCGATCAATATTTACTATGTGAATAGAAAGGTTTTAAACTGTATGGCATACAGACTTAATCTGAAAATGATATACAGACAAGAAAAGCCTTCTCCCAGATGTGCGATTTCATTGACAGCAAGACTCAATTCAGTGTTTCTTAACACAAAACACAAAGAAATTCTGAGCCAGATTAGTGATACTTAAACTGCCTGGAAGAAAAATGGTTATTAAAAGTTCAAGTATTTCTCAACATTAAGAGCACGATAAAACCATGCTACCAGATCCATTATACATGTAGGGAAATTAACTCAAAACAAACAAACAAACAAACAAAAAAGAAAGAGTTGTATTCATTGTATCAAATTAATGACAAAATTAGAAGTCAATTACTGAAATCTATTGCAAATGTACGATGCATATTTAATATAGCAAGGAAGATAAAAAGCCTTGTCAAAGAGAAACAAAGTGTTATAATACATCATTACAGGTTTTAGTGAAGTTATAAGATTTATCAGATAGATTTTCTGCTGAAGAAAAGGAAATAGAGGTTTTTTTTTAATTTATTAAAGGAAAAAAAAAAAAAAAGAAGAATTAAAAACAGGGAAAAAATGGAAGGAAGAAGTAAAGAATGAAAAAAAAGATGTCCCAAGTGCTGAAGATGCTGTAATGTAACAAGAAGCAATGGCATATCTAAAGCAGTGAAAGCACCCTTACTGGATTTATCTGTAGCAGCCAATGGCACGTGAGAGGCAATGAATTAAATACTGGCTCTGAAAACTATTAGTTATAAGAAAGTAAGGATTTTCATGTTAATACTTCACTGGATGCCTATTAGCAGCAATAAACTGGGTTGTTAAGTGCTTTTAAAGTACAGTAGCTCCACAAAACATTTTGATACCTCTTTGACTGGTAGCTGATGGAGGTGGAAGAATGCCGGTTGAAACTAAAATGAGACAAAAGTTGTATTTGAAAAGAATGTATCAAGAAAATAGGGATATCTTGTCTTACAGCGAATTTCCTTATGAATAGGAGATACTTTGAATAAGTGCTAAATTAAACAACGCATATGTATTTAAATAACATAAGATCAGTATTACATTACATTTTGCTTATCTTTTTAAAGCTGGGAATCCTAGTGAAACCTGAACAGCAGTTACAAGTAAATGAGCTGAGTAATATTGCTTTGTAATTCCCTCTCATCCACTTTTGTTCATTCTTTAGTTATGGAATTACAAGACAACCACTGGACTGTTTTCTTTGACATTCAGCATCAATTTGTATTACCACAAAAATTAGGGATGAGTTTCCTTTTGTCAGTAACGTAAGCTTAATTTACATGCAAGGAAAATTCGAATTAGCCAAAGCTCGAAGGTCAGCTAAGTTTCCTGGCTAATTATGATCAAACAAGGATAACCCCACAGAAAGGACAAGCAGGAAATAGTTGAAACAGCAACATCAATCTATGACAGACAACTTCTGCATTGCAGTACTGTTTTACTGTTAGATGCTAAATAGGGCTCTGGGTGAAACAGTCAATTTTTTTTTTTTTTCCTGGGGAAACAGCTTCATTTCAGAAAGAAAAAAAAAAGTTTCATTCATGTAAATACAAGAAGTACTGAGTCCTTGCAGAGCATGTGATTTGCGAAACAAGAAGGTTCAGGGTGAACACAGCTCCTGCCTAAATGCAGAGCAGTTCAGAGCTGTGTGGCAGCGATCACACCACACAGAAACGCAGCCCACAGTTGCCAGAAATAACAGTAGGACCTTGTCATGTGTCAGTTATCTTCTTAGCTTCTGAGGTTTTTTTCCCTTTACCGCAGACACTGCTTGGATTCTGAGCCTGGGATCATAGCAGCTACGCTTACTTTTGGAGCCATAATCCTGACTCTTTCCTTTGTTTCTCCTGTTGCTGTATTCCCAGAGTGCTGTCTCACTGGTTGCCCTGCTTTTACCCTCCAAATGGAGTAACCGATTAAACAGGAGTTTTCTCACTCATTTTAAAAACTCCTGCTATGCTTTTTTTTTTTTTAGTTTTTCTTGTTAGCAACATTTTAAGTATAAAGTAAGATGACTTCTGCAGGGTTAAAAGAACAGAGAAGCATGACCATTTAAAGATTAATGACTTCTAACATCCTTCTTCATGAAGATTATGAAAATATTAGCCTTGTTAGTTGCTGTGCATCCATACAGCCTTTTTCAGAAAAGTAAAATCAATATAGAACTGATCTGTCGAGGTTTAAAATCAGATTTAAGTAGCTAAGAACATTTAACAAGAAATCATCCTGTATTTTCTTGGTAGATCACTTTAATGCAGCTGGAAGGGGAAAAAAAGATACAAACTACTGAATCAGTGGTAGAACAGCCTCAGGCTTCTTCTACCCAAATATGTTTTACAGGATGGACATACTATTGTAACTAAGATCACCTGTATCTTATTTTGAACTAAAGTTGTATGAGCTACCACAGTGCTCCATGGTACATGTCTAGGTGACTAAATCTATATTTTGTTACGATAATACATGTCTCGATTTCTAAATGAAAACTGTCCAATGCTCAACAATTCGAATTATAAAAGAGTTTAGAAACCAGTTCTAAGCCCTTATTTTTGAATGCTAGCTGTAATACGTAACAGTTTCTAAAATAAATAAACACAAAACAAGAGCACAGAGATACAGAAGCTATTTCAGCAGCTACACAGCACTCAAAAAAATGTGAATTTGCATCTTGTACTTGATTGCCAGGGAGCCAATTTTTAACACATCCTTTAAGTTTCTTATTCGCCTTTATGTCCTAAGGCTTGTTGCATTACTGTACTGTTGAAAGAGACACTACCTAAGAGAATAACGTATGCCTGCTGATAACAACTTGAAGTATATGTCAGCATCTTTGACTTTGAATAATTGCCAGCTACGAGCAGTAGCTTGTAACAGTCTGATTAAAACATTGCTCTCTGAAGCAGACACTTGCTTTGCATAGGTTCAGAGGCTTTCACTTTAGAAAGTACCTCAGGATGTCTCTCATCCAATCTTTTGCTCAAAGCAAGGTGAACTCTCAGGCTGATCAGGGTTTTATTCAGGGGCGTCTTGAAAATCTTAAAAAATGGAGGTGGCACAGTTCCTGTGGACAGTCTGCTGCCCTGCACAACTTAAAGGTTGGCTTAAGGATTTTTTCCTTAACCAGTCTCTCTTCTCACTTTGCATTCACGGTAATGGTTTTTAAAGTTTTTACACGGCTGAAGTGTCTATTGCCTTAAAACTTGGTAGCCAGGTTTAGGCTGGCCCCCTTGGGTAGCAGCATTCAGTATTCAGACCACGTATATCCCAGTCAAGCAGCTTTACAGAACAGTAAAAACAAAATTCCAAAGAAATTTTTACTTTGGAAGTAAATTCATTTATTAATATTTGGAAAATTTGTAGTTTTGACATTTAAAAAAATCGGATGTATTCTTTAGACTTCCTTTTATATCCTCCCATTGATGATACTTAGAAACTGTCAGCGAATAATATACATATATTTTGCACTCGTGTAAAAAAGGCCTTTCTAATATAAGATGAGCAATAAAATACACTTCACCACAGTTTTACCAACGGAGCCCTGAAAGTGATATATGCAATTCATCTGCATCTTTCTGTATTACTGGAAAATTGAACAATATTTGCAATTATTTTGTGAAACTAATACTAATATTAACACAAACATGCATAGGAAGTTCTACACAAACGTGCATGAGAACTTCTTCACAGTGCAGTGACAGACTGCTGGCACAGGCTGCACAGAGAGGTGCTGGAGTTTCCTTCTCTGGAGACATTCAAGACCCACCTGTGCAACCTGGGCTAGAGAGCTGCTTTGGTGGGGTGTTATACTCAATATCTCTAGAGGGCCCTTCCAACCCCTGTGTTCTGTGGGTATTAGTGAAAGTCCAGAAATAAAAAATACTAATGCCATCCTATTATTACTTTGTGCAGATTACTGCATGGGACCTATTATTAACTATTTTGTATAATTTCCACTGAAGTTAAGAGAATACCAAAGCAATCTCCTATGCAGATATGCAGAAATATCCCTATCATATAAAGATTTTCATGGCTCCTAGGTGTTAGACGGATGAAACACAAATAGATGTCCTCTTGTGGCCAGAGTAGTACCATGGCTTCAGACTGATGTCACATTCTGACTGATGGATACATTTCATATCTCAGAGGAATACTAAATCTGAGCGTCTTCTGTCTCTCAGAAGAAAGAAATAGGTTTTTCACATCAGTGTTATAAAAAAGCCAAACAGTTATTGTTGCTTAGTAAGTATGGGTGTTGCTTTGACTATTAGGGGCTTCAGTCAGCTATAGTCATGCCGGACCCTGTCCTCATATAGGCATGTGATCACTCCAATCAACTGAAAGAGATTTGTTAGTAAAACAAGCATCAGATAAAACTGCACTGGCGGTGACATTTAAAAGCCTAATCTGAGCACAAAATTGAGCAGAAAAGGAGTATAAGAATTACTCCTGAAGTGCACTGAGCACAGTATTTGAAAATGAGGTCATCTTACAGTGTTTTATGATAGACACCCATAAATAATTAATTCCTTATGTATTTCATTACTTAAGAATTTTGTGGGTGTGTGTATAAAACTAGAGGTGTTGATAGCAGTGAAAATCCTTACAAAGTCTCCTATCCCATTCTTGCTTCCTATTCTTGATCCTCTGTTTTCACCAAGAAAAAAACAAATCTGTCATTCTCACCTGGCCTCAATGGACACAATGTTCATTTTAAGATGGCAAAACCAGCACAAGCTTACCAACTGAAGTACCATTGATCAAAATTAATTTCTTGGTCATGTATCTTAAGTCTAAAACTTGTATGTTTAGTAACTTGGTTTTAACAAGAGCCATGAACATGAACCACAGCTATTCTATTAAACACATCATACTTCACAAATATTCTTCACAAAACCAATCTCTTAAGAAGCCAAAAACCTTAAATGTGAGAGAATAATACAGAATAAAAACAAACTGAGTACAAAGAAACAGAAGAGATCTTTATAGATATACCTAGACTGAGATGAGAGAGCAGATGAAATAGTGGAAGCTGCTAATGACATGTTCTTGGCCCCAAGGAAAGGCTTAGGTTGTGAAAGAGAGCTGGGGGCTGCAAGCACTCTGCAGAAGACATAGTAAAAGTATGTAAGCATGTACAAAATAATTTTACAGAGACAAAAATATTGCCATCAGGATCAAGCTCGATCAGAGTTCAGGTACAAGAGGACTGCTGCATAGTTACCAGGAACAGGTTTTCTGTAGTACACATCTGCAGGCTTACAGAATAGCACAACCAAGCACATTCCTAGAGAACACAAGTCAAAATGCACACATTCTGTAAAAGAGTCTATTGAAAACTAAGGAAGACAGTATTTTGAATTCAGATGTTTGAATCTGAATTCAAGCTAAACATTTTAATACGAGGTCAATATCATGTAGAAGATTAACCTTAAGAAAACAAGTTACTGACTTCATTAGTTGAGTAGAGGCATTTAGGCACATAATCACAAATCAGTTCTCTACGTGTTATTGTTTCAAACGAGGAATAAAATTGCTTAAACCATACCATTATTTCATGTGAAAGTGCCTTTAAGCACAGTTCTGAATTACAGCATAATACCCTATATTCAAACCTCTTTCGATAGCGAGATGATTGGCTTTCTTGCTCTGGACTAAAAACATTGAATTCCTGTAGGTCACAACTAGGGAAAACATAACTGAAGTACAAGTAGCTGGTGTGCATAGGTAATTCAAGCGAACTAGCAAAAATTTAAAAAGTAAGAGAACCAAGAGGACACTTCCAAATCCATTCACAGAATTCTAAGGTATGACAGACTGGATCTTAGACTTCAATTATTTAAAGTAGTTAACATGATTGAAAATGTGTTTTTCCCTGGATTTTTAAAGCACGCTAAAATATATAGCTTTTAGGAATGTTTATGTAGCAAAAAAATAAAGAACAACAGAGGAGCAGGTTCTATGATTCTGTGTGCACCAAACTAATTCACTCTTACTTTCCCAAAGATTTCTATAACGCGACAGCAGTGTAAATCCTATTTCCTCACAAGCTGAGTCTGATCACTTATGATGTAGGACTGGAACTCCTACTATGTGCTACTAGTGTTATGAATTTCCATCTCCTTGGAACTCACATTAGCTCTATGGATATCACTGCATTAGAGAAAAAATGCAGATAAATCCATTAGAGATGGCTTTACTTAAAACTTTTCAGAGTGCTCAGTCATCAAATGCGTGTTTTTTACTGACATCTGCTGCAACACAGTAAGCCCTATTACGTGAGTAAATTACTTAAAAAAATTTTCCATTTCATGCCACACTACAGCAATATTATTAAGAGAAACTGCGTTCCACACTGATGTACTGTGGTGAGTTGTTTTAGTCTTACTACAAGTGATGGAAAAACATCTCCAGTTTTGACTCTAAGCTTGATTTTTCAAAATATAAACCGTACTCCAGACTTCACATTTTTTGTCATTTTCAGTGAGGTTTTATTCTGCAAATGCTTTGCAATCATAAACATTCTCTAAAATAGGAAAACAACACAAAAATATATAAAAGCATATAAAGTAGGCTACAGCTTGTACATACAACATTCTTAAGTTTAGAATGTGTATGCAGCATTTCCAGAGCCATACAGGGCTACATCTGCAAAAGGACAAAGCAGTGAAGCATTACCTTTGGAAGGAGGATGAAAAAGACTCTTGCACTACTGAGGTAGGAGTGGTTGCTGGTGGTGTCATCAGTCTGGCTGTATTTTGAGTAGCAGTAGCAGGCTGATGTGCTGAAGCATGTGGTGCAGGGGCAGAAGCAGAGCTGGTAGACACCGGAGCATGCTCAACAGGGCTACTAATTAGAGTTAAATAAAACAAAAAGCATCTTAAAAAGGTGCATTTCTAAATGTAAAGCAAAAAAAAATCTACTATGTTTGCAGCTGAAGATGAAGCTACAAACATAGTAGCATGCTGCGTTACTGACAGAAGAGCACAATAATGCAAAGAAAAGAAAAGACATTTGTTAGATGTTTTTGTACGAGCAGTTAAGGCTGTAATGTAGTCCTGCATGACTGGAATTTATCCCAGGTCTTAAGTCCTGCTCCCACTGAAACCAGCAATAGGAAACGTGGCACATAGTTATTAGGTGGTTGTATAGACCCTGTCACAAACTCTTCAGATTACAATAAATTTCACTCAACAATCCTGGAACAGAAGTTTACATTAAGGAGAAAACCACTTAGATGAAGAAATGCAGTTTAAAGAGCATTATTATAGTTTCGTAGCAGCAGGTCTCCTGCAAGTTCTGAAAGTCTAAAGATCTAAGCACTCAGTGCTCTTTAACATATTTTGTTCTTCAACCTTCACTCAGATTTAGAAAGTATTACTCATCTGTTAGAGATAGATAATGGGTGAAGGTGGTCTATTAGACAACCTTGCATGGCAGTGCAGTCAGAGTCATCCACTGCTAAAAACTGAAATACTCTTTTGGAAGGCTCAGTTTATTGTCTTCAGCTAGTTAGGGGACGTTCAGGTTAGGTATCAGGAAAAGGTTCTTCACCGAGAGGGTGGTCAGGCACTGGAACAGCCCCCCAGCGCGATGGCCGTGGCGCCGAGCTGCTGGAGCTCAAGAAGCGTCTGCACAACTCCTTCCAACAAAAGGTATTCTGTGATTCCATGATTCTATGACTGTTGTACTTAACAACAAATGAAAAAGAAAAAAGATATTCTGATGGATTTACGAGGTTCAAGATTTTTGCTTACTGTTTCAAAGAACTGGGTATTAACAAGAGGAGAATAATACACATATTCATTATTCAGTTGTCAATGAACTGGATAAAAAACACTTGCCAAAGTGATTGCCGAAGAAAGAGAAAGGATAAAAAAAGAAGCAAAAAAGGGAAGGACAAAAACAATTTTGTCTTTAGACCAATTCTACTATGGGCTAAATTAACTTTTATCTACCAGAACCAGTAATACACTGAAAAATAAAACTAATTGTAGTTTCAGTTTCCAAATTATTACACTATTTTGGGGCACTGTTTTCAGATGTAATGTATGCATCTAATAGCCAGGCATTAGGGCCATTTTTCTTGATGCAATATTTGTGTGTTATAGGTTCATTTTCTTTATAAGTTATCTGAATGTGTTTAAATAGAAAAAAACCAAACTACAGAAACCACAGTACACATTAACATAACTGCCTTATCCACAAACATTGGTGAACATCATTAGAAGCAATGGCTGCGTTTTTACTTCTTCTCACCTAACTTATATGTTAAGTTCTTACACGTGACACCTCTGAAGATTCTGTCGTACAACACAGAAACAATGCCCAGAATATTATTTTCTGGGCACAGTAAGCATCAAAAAACAAAAGACAGCTTGCAGTTCCGAGACTGTCTTCCAGCCAAACCTCAGTCCCCACTCTCAGCCTTCTTTTTTTTTTTTTTTTTTTTTTCAATTTTGCTATCGTGTATTTTCTGTCTTTCTGCCATTCTTTCTAACATTTTCTTATGCTCCTTTCAGAAACAATGATTTAAGATGGTACACTCCTTGGGAACTAGAATGAATTTCAGTACTTCAGAATTCCTGACACCCCTTGGTCTTCAAGAGGCTGTTCCCTCCACTCATACATTCTCCTGTGGGCTTGACAGTATAAATGATGGTATCTCTCCTTTCAACTCAGTATTTTACTATTTGATTGGCTGAAATTAAAGCATACTTGTTACACCCAAGTTGAATGCAACCCACAACAACAGCAGATAATGTTTTCATCCTTATGAATTTCACCTGCAATTATACAAACAGCAAGGGAGCTTTTGAAAATACTCATCTTGCTTGCAACTCTGGCTTACAGATTATTATGTGTGAAGTTTTGCAATGGTTTTGCAGAAGTCTGTTCGTCACAATCCGCATTTAAGTTCAAGCTTTACTCTTCCATCTTGACGTATTTGCATTATGGTGTAAATTTTTCCACTTCCGTAATACAGCACTGATTAGATAGACTGCGTAGCAGTGCAGCTGCATATTGCTACATCATAAATGCAGAGGAATATCCACAGGATTTCCCCCCTCCCCTCCCCAGCAACAGCTGGGACTGGGGTTTTAACATTACACTGCATTGAAAAAAACCTAATAATTACTTTGATTTAGCAGACATAAAAAGATAGAAACTATACAATACCACAGATCTACTGTATATTGGGACAAAATGCATGTTATAAAAACAATCTACGATTTCACTTATTTTGTCTATTACCACTGGAAGGGAAATTGTTATAGATTTCAAAAGAATCTCTGAGACGGCATACCTTGAATAGAAGAAAATAGTGAGGTTAGTTAAGTGTGGAAATGAACTCCAAAATGTACACCAAGAGACATACTCTTCTATATATGTTTAAAAAATAAAAGAGAGAGAGAGAAAAGAGATAAAAGATAAAGAAAAGAGAATATATGTCGATGTGGACCTGTGTGAAGACAAAGTTGAGCTAGACAAACACGTATGAAATGCAAACATACTGATATATCTTATAAAATTTTAAAGAAACAAAAAGAAATTTTATCTTACATGCTGTAATAGCTTTTCAGAGTGATTAAAATGTTAGAGCCTGGATCGCATTCCTGCAGGGCAGAATACATTAAGAGTTTACAGAAAAAGGAAGTAGAATAGATGTAAATGAAATAGGTAAAAGCCTTAAAAAAAAAATAAAATCAGGATCTTTCCGATACATAAAAGTCGATAAATAATTCTCTATACTCAGTTTTAGAGAAACAATTCAGACTAACGTAAACTGTTTTAATTGATCCAATATGAATTGTAAATAATTTTATTTAGACATTCAAATAAAATAATGCTTCCCCCTCCAAGTCTGCCTTCTTTTTAGAATTCCAATCTTTTTTTTTTTTTTTTTTTTTTTTTAAGTTATGCAAGTATAGAAGAATTTTGTGAGCAGATTAATGTTCTACAAAACAGATGATCTATTACTATGGCTTCATGATTATCTAGGTTATAGGTTAAATTTTTAAAGGTACTACATATACTTGTAGTCTTTACAATATTTCGTATTTTAAGGAAAAATCATAGGAAGCGGATGTGATGTTCTCAAACGTTTCCATTTTTGTGGTAACCAATAAACGTAACATCCACGATGTGAGTAATGTAGATGAAAAGAAAGACATTCTCAGCTGATTTTCACTTACGAAATTAACATAAGTCAGTGGCGGTTAAAAGGATAATAATGATTAACAATCATAAAGGGGAAACGTGGCAACAAAAGCGCAGATTACTCTGTTATCCCAGTACAGTCCTAACTTGGGACTTTCTGTCCAAAGAACAATTGAGTAGATTAGTAAAGCTGCATTTAGTCTCCTGTATGTAACATGAAGAGTCCTTTTTATTTCAATTCTTCCAACAGATCTCTTGTGTAAAATTGAAAATATAAGAGACAGATCATAAGGTATAGGGAAAATCATCTCTTTTACTGTCACTTTCATGGAAAAGAAGTGCTAGAGAAGGTGTTTAGAGAAAGATATAACGTGGAAGAGTTTTGCATTTGAATGTGACAGTGGTTGAGAAATATGATGCATAATATCAGCTGCTGCTTTTCTGCAGAAGGTGCTTAATGACTCGTCTCTATGTTGTAGATGAAATCCTTATGAGTAGAACCCACAGGAATTAGAAGTTGCTGTAATTTGTAAAATTTAGACACCTGCCTTTTGGGCCACAGCCATTTCAGTCTGGAAGAGTTAGAGATTGTTATTACCAAACCATTCCAAAGCTCCAAACCAGGTCAGTTGTGCAAGTTATACATCGCTGAATACCTTTGATTACTGGATGAAGAAACAGAGACTTTATGGCTAGTAGTGACACAACTGGCTCCCCTCTGACTTGTACCCGCTCCAGGCCTCACAGAGCCCTTAGAGGCCATAGGCTTAGCACTGCCAGTGTTGGCACCCACGGTGCATGACTGAGGAGGTTGCAAAATACTGGAGGTCATACTATGTGGCACATATGTAGTAGCTGTAGCCCTGGGTAACAAAGATTACAAGGAAATTGTAAATGAGATATTTGTTATCATGTCACCAATTCCCCAGGTAATAGGTTTCCAAGGAAGAGAGAGAATTCCAACTACAGAATAAGCTGGTGTTTTTAAAGTAAAAAGGATTGTTTACTTTGTATGGTTTTCTGAGATGCTATCGCTTTTTATCCAACATCAAATAAAGCAGCATTCTAGAACACTAGACAACTGAACCTTTAAGACAGCAATTATCATTTCTGAGCAGTGGGAAAGGCTCCGGCAGGAACATGGGCAGAAGTGTAACAAGGTAACTGAAAAGTCAAATCTAGGTTTAGTAATTAAGGCTTCATTTTTCTGTCTCTTCTTTTTCCTGTAAGAAGATTTATATCTGTAAATATCCAGCACGCTCTTCGTGTAATCCTAAATTCTGTAGATTGTAAGAGATCATCATGGTACTGCATTAGAAATCGCAACAAACGTTGATGGTTCATTACTGCTTAAGACTAGGAAAAGACGCAAGGATTTAAAAAGTACCTTGTGTTAAATCTGGAAACCATATTGCTAGGAATATCATAATCAGACACATGGAAAAGCTGCAATGATAATGGAGGTGGATAAAAGCTGTGGTTTGACAAACCACACAAGATTAAGGCAACGTGGTGTGATACTAATGGCAGTCATAAATCAGGAATAGTTACTAGTAAAATCCAAAAGAAGAGATTTCATTGGAACAGTTGTATGGTTCTGCAGATGGTTTTACACAAATCAAATTACTATTCAAATGCCAAATGTGTTATTTAATTTTTCAATTTACTTTATGTACATTTGCTGTGCACAAATCAAGGGTTTAATTTCTTTTTTTTTTTTTTTTTGACATAATTCTTATTTTCCCTGTGGTTTCAAGTGCCAGTTACCGTTGCTCATGTCATTAGTCAGGATAATGCTTGCGCTTCGATTTTAATTCTATGCAACCTCTGTTGAACTGTGAGAAGTCTTAAATATAAAAAGTAGTTGTTCAGGGAGGGATGAATAAAACTGTAAAGCAACGAGGTAAAATCTGTTTCATGGCACAAACTAATGAGAGTCATTTCTTTGCTCCATTAAATAATAGATTCGATTCATTTAAGAAGTACCTGTGTTTCAGTATTTGTTCATAACTTTATAGGTATATTTCTGTATGTAACTGCCAAGTGTTCTGAGATTTGGAACAAAATCACTCTTGAAATGAAAGAAATTACTTACTGAACCTCATAGTCCATCAAGGATCAAACAGCATACACAAGAATCAGATACAGAAATGTCTACACAAAAGTTCTGAGGAACTTAATTCCCTTCACTACATCTGCTACCATCTCACAGACCTTTCTGAAGTTTATACTAGAAACAAATGCCTGGTGAATCTGCTTAGTTAAAACCTACGTCATTTATTGTCTTCTCAACGTTTGCATGTTTTTGAGGTAAGAGTAATACGGGAAAAGTGGAGGCCAATTAAGTAAGGATAAAGTAGAAAACACAGAACAAAAATTACCTGTTTTCTGATGGTGTTGCAGCATTTTCTTTGTCTCTGTGAAAGGAGGGGATACCATATGAATAAGAGAAATGCAATTGTTACTTGTGGCAAAAAAAGAAAAAAAAGAAACAACAGAAAACACAGAGCAAAGGAAGAGGCATTTATGAGAAATGTTTGGTTGCCAAAAGCATCCTAGAGTGGTCACATATAAATATAGCTGTGAGAAACATCTTCAGCTCTTCAGATGAAACACCAAATTTGCAAGTTTCCCATGAGCATTTTCTTTCATTCAGTATTAAAGGAAGGAAAATTATCAATTTTGCACGTCTCATTTCTCACGCAAATCTGGCGTTGTTGGTATGTATACAATTTTGGGAATAATTTTTACTTAAATACTTCCCTTTTAAAAGAAAACTCCAATGGTATTCCAATTAAACATAACCTGATGCAATTCGAAGTGGTAAAACCAATCAGACTCGTGCATCCTTGAAGATCCAATACTATTAAAATTGTAAGGAAATAAATGGTTAACAAAAACTCATATGGACTGTGTGTGCCTGGCATCACTTAAGAATTCTATGTCCTACCCAAATAAGTACTAGGTTTCTCAGTTCTAAGTTTAATTAAAACAAGAAATGTCATCCATTCAGAGAAGTAAGGAACTAGTCAGCCTCAATTTCAGTGATAGTTAGGCTGTAATTCCTGTAAGCATTTACGCTTTCAGAAATAACAGTGGTTTGAGTGCAAGCAACCGTATATTTTGGAAGAATTGTAAAGACTATAATCCGTGGTCTTTAGACTCCTATGTTTGACATCCAGCTGAGTTCAATAACTGAGGTAAGTCTCAAGATTTAGCAATATGGTGTTGATTATTACTTTTTTAGGACAACACTGCTAGACATACGGTTTGAATTTTGGGTGGTCCTATATGGAGCCAGGAATTGGACTTGATGGTCCTTGTGGGTTCTTTCCAACTTCGGATATTCTGTGATTAAAGTGAGAGGCTGATAATACTGTAGCCAAGAAACTGTGCTGGAATTTCAGCTCATTTAAAGTTTAAATGTGCCAAATTAGAATACTTCCCACAACTGAGATATAAAATTACAAAACACAAAGCAAATGCCCCCACTCACCCAAATGAATCTCCTTTCTGAGTAGCCCTTCCAAATAAGAAATACGGGTATTAATTTATCTCAATTGGTTGTGCTTTGATCATTGTCTTACATTATGTTTTGAAGGCTGTAGTTAATATTTTTCATTAGAATTATTTTCTGTATTTCTACATGTACATACACATGTGCATCCTTTTCTTAGTTTAGCCCAAATAAATTTATATACACTTGTCTATCAGCAAAGACTTAAGCACGGATGTTCTCTAACCCCCCAATTTTTAAAATCCTGAAAGTAAACAAATTGAAGCCAGACTTTAAACACAGAAGTAGATTTGAAATGAGCCTCAGATGTGTCTGTCTGCTTAAGAACGTTACTATGGTCAGAATGGCAGAACCCGACCTGAAAGTAAATAACCCAATATGATGAATTGATGAATTGTTCACCACTCTAAAGCAATGAGAAACCAAACACTGTCTTTGTGGTAACCAAACTGAGTTTTCACTGGAACGTCCTGTGTAGTAAGGTCAGGCTGAAACAAAGTGGGGGAGGACAGATTAGAAGTTGGTAGAGTGCCTAGGATAGGAAAGCGTTAGTATACCGAGAATCATTATCATGCAAGTCTGTTAAAAGAAGAACAAAACAACTAAGTACAGTTGCAGCCTAAACAGAATAAAGCATTATTTATTCTCAGTGTTACAAAATATTCATGAAAAATTATAGTTAAAACCAAAAGGCAGGCAGCTGGGGCTTGGGCAAAAGCAGTATTAGGCCTCTGGTGTAACTATTAATCTGGTCCATGTGTTTCTGCTCTGCTAGCTATGGTTATACTGGAAAATGCAGAACATCACTTGAGTTTGAGATAAGGATTTTAGAAAAGGTTTCTCCCTGAGTTTATAACATAATACTGATTAACATGATTCTATGGCAAGGGGAGTTGCGAAGGTTACAGAGATAGATAAGTGTAATTAAACGTAATTCCACAGAGTGAAGCAAAGAAAACGGCAGAGTAAAGGGAAAGATGAACTACCACACATTGCTGCTTTCAGGAAGTATTTCTCTTCTCAGTCAACAGGAATAATTCCTGCTTGACTGACAGTGAGAAAGGCTCAAGATCAGATGGGTCTTACTGGTGATAGTTGCATTCTGAAGAACAAACTATTGAATTTCTCACCTATGTTACAATCAAGTTGGTTTTTTTTCAAGCTAAATATGGAACTGATTTTGCTTTTGAGTCAAATACATCACTGGGACAAGATTGATAAAGTCAGTACTCTCATAGCATGTACAAAATCGGCTCAGAATATTATGGGCAGTTTGTATCCAATATTAGCATATACTAGTTTTGAGCAAACGGAGTGAGATTTAATATTAATGGTTTTCTGAACTCCCTTTAGCCACCAGCTGAATAGCTTTTGTGAGAAGGACCTCAGTCAGTGACTATTTGAGAAAACACTGCAATTCCCACAAGGTTTTGTGAAATATTGGACATATCTCTCAAACAAGACTTATGCATGGAACACACTGTCTGTCCCAATTACGTACTACGTTATACAGTGGAAAATATTAAATGTTTCCTTCTCATAAAAATGTGCTATGTGATATGGGCATAAAGACTGAGGTAATTGAATGATTGAGTCGTTCTCTCTCCCACACTAGCAAAAGGCTGAGAAAGAAAATGTAGAACTGATCTATAATGAAAATCTGATGTAATCAGGAAAATTTGGCATCCTAAGAGACCACACGGTCCTTCAACTCGCTTCGGTGTTTCAATACTGATGCAATAAATAAACTTTATAATTCATTCCTTCTCAGTATTCTCCTGCAGCATTTTTTTTCCTACATTTTACACATGAGAAACTAAATCTTAATAGAATGCTCATGGCCAAATAGAAGGTCCACGGCAGGACAGAGAATTAAAATGAATCGGTATTTGATTCCCAGTTAAATACTTTAAATATCAACTCACTCTCTCTCGTAAGAGATTATGGAGTGATTTTTTCAAAATGTTAGTATCTAGACTATTGCTATTTTCTTGTGCAGATCATCTGATAGTTTTCTAACAAACAAGACACCTGAAAGGTATATATCAGCCTCTTTAAAAGAGGAGATATTTATTAAGAACTACAGATTATTAGGGTCTCTATCTCTTAAAATCAAACACTCTCTTTTTTTCTAGTATTATATATGTGGTGAATTTGCAGGACTTTTCCAAACTAGACTCTTAATAGCTTTCATCCTACCATGTACTTACATTTACATAAGCATATTCTCCTAAAAATATAATTTCCTTTTACAAACTTGAAGTCAGAAGAAAATTTTTTGCTGATTTCTTTTAGAATGCCTGGGAAGAAAATTATATGAAAGCTATTTAATAATTGCCTTCCAAACTTTTTTTTTCTTGACAGCATGAAATTCTGACACTGTTGGACACTCTTTACAGAGCCACAGTGTAAGTGCTGATCCAGTTCTGATCCAATGAGGCAGTTTTCAGCTTTGTGTTTGGAGCTGACAGTTTTTCCATAAACGATTAAAAACATGAAACCATTGAGATTATCTTTTTTTTATCCCCCAAGCTATATTTCTGTAACAAACTATTTTCTTAACAGAGACACCACAGGACACACACAAAAAAAATAAATCACAGGCAGTTATCTGGAAAGGATAGAAGATGACTCTCATGCTGGTTTAGTTAAAACTTGAGCTTGGGATAGAAGAATAGCTAGTCTCTCTTTTTCAGCCACCTTAGTTAAGAATGTGAGCAGCCCACGCCAAAACAGTCGCAGTTTATCCTGCTAGTACGTCTGGTTTTCTAAGCAGGAAAATCCATTTCTCCCAGAAGTTTTTCTGGTTTGCACAGACAGTGCCACAGAATAGGAAAAGCATTGTCATATGTTCATGTGGAAAAACAAACAGGTACTTATTCTCAACAGGTAATATGGAACTCAGTCAAAGCAGCTTGCTAAATCAAAGCAAATGCCTCCTATGGATTTTAGTGGCATCTACTAGTCTGCTATTACAGTAAGCATTCAAATAATAAATACACGTGGAAATAAAGCAGCGTCTGTGCTTATAGAAGTCGAGATAACTTTTCCAAGATTTACGTAGGGATGTTTGACACGTAAGCATGTTCTCCAATTTATCTTATTGGTAAATGTACCATTTTAGTAAGAACAAAGACTGCAAAACCCTGAGTACATGGAACAACTTGAGCTTGGATGCATTCCAGCTCAAGAAATACTGCAGATAACTTTCCTCTATCTTCGCCTTACTTCTGCAATCAGATCTGTGTGAACAGTTCCCTCTAGTGTTTTAGAACCCCACTGGTAAAGCACGAATATCTGCCAGCAGTCACCTGAACATAGGAACCTTTCAGATCGTGTTTGGGACCACTGTAGACAAGGGCAGTGCACTTGTATACTAGGAGATGATTCCCCTTTCAGTGAAGCGTTTTTTCTTATTGTACCTACACACTGCTTCAGGGAAGCTGAGAGAACTCATAGATCTCACTGTCAGCTGGTAGTTCTTCAAGCCAGTTTTTAATCTGCGCACATTGACGTTGAGAAAATTCATCCTTTCTCTACATGGTATAATCATCAATTTGAAGCTGCATCTCAGATACACTGCTGTGTCTTGTCTGTTTGATTCTTGAAACAAATAACTAAGTGGCATGAGATAGAGCAGTTGTCAAGGTTTTTTTCCAGAACACGGATTACATTCTCTTTCACAGATTCCCTTAAGGGTTTTCTTAATTTCCCTTTCTCTCATTTGTAATTGTATAACATTCTGGGTCAACAACAATTGATTACATGGAAATGAACTATTAGGAAATTATTAGTATTTACTGTAATTCTGTTAACATTAATGCAATTCAGAAACAGAGTAAAAGGAAGCAGTGCCAGTGCTATGCCATCAGCCAGATCTCCAACTCGTCTTACACAGGCTCTGTGAATCAGTCAGATGATCCGCAGACCACAATTGTGTGCTTCCAGGTTAGAAAGCTGCTACATGCAAGAGCTGCTTCTTCCTTGTTAGACTGAAGGCGATGGAAGAAGACAGTAAGAGAAAGCTGCACCATGCCCTGGTATTTTGGTTAGCCATCAGCATCAGTGGCAGAAGTGTCGGGGGCATAAATATATATGGGATGGGTACAGTTCCACAGAAGGAAGGAAAGCAATGTGAATTTCTGCCAATGAAGAAGTAAGAGCTGGCCAGGAACATGCAAAAGACTGAGATGGTAAATAAGAGATATTAAAATACAGTTCGCTACTCCCAAAAGGTGAACACAAAAGTGAATCCTGAGCTTTGACAGTCTCTGTTAACTTATGCATACTTGCTTTATAACAATTTCACAGTATTTGTTAATTTCATCTCAAATTTCATCACGCTCCTTCAGTTTTAAGTGAGTGCATTCAATATGATAGACCTTATGCCTCCCACCTTTGCTTAACTCGTTCTAAAGAGAACTGGCTTCAAAACAAGGAACCTATGATCTCTAAATTGACATATCCCATTGATCTTCAAGGAGTGTTTTGGGGAGGAAAGAGATACTTAATCAATTTTCCCTCTGGACTGACTCAGAATTCCATAGAAACAATTGAGTCTATTCAGTACTACATTGTTTTGGGGTTTTTTGTCACTCTTTAGACTCTAAAAGGTAAGCAGGGATAAGGATAAATAGATGTACTTATTTATTGCAGTAATGTTCTTGAAATGAAAAAGCTAGATACCAAACTGAGCTTCATTTTGTGTGCTGTTATAGAAAAATAAGCCATACCCTTCAGAAGGATCTTTGGTAATCTGCTTAGTGTGCACACAACAAGTTTTTGGCAACTGGGAAAGTCAGCCATGCTAACCACTGGAAGTTCTGGCATAACAAGGAAGAGGATAAAAATACCTTAGATCTTGTCTTGGTGGTATCAGATAGATAGCCTTGATAAGGAGAATAAGGTCATTGTGCTTGAAAGCAAACGTTAGTCGATTCATTTTCATGTATGTTGCAGAAGGCCATCATAAAAGGCTGATTAATGAAAGCCATGAATTGGTTTTACCAAGGTCTACCACTGCCAGGTACCATACCAAGATTCTAGCTTTTTACATTTGCAAATTAGAATTTGTGCAACTGTTCCAGTATTTCCTAACTGTGTGTTACAGTCCCAGTCACTAAAGCTCATGGTAGACACTGCTAATGAAGTCATGGAATCAGTCAGCTTATTTCCCTGTGGGAACCTGAAAGTACAAGTGAAAGACTGCTCACCCCTTCCTGTTTACAAGGGCTTCAGGTGATTCTGTGATACATGAGAATTAGACTTCTAGGGAGTGCTTTATCACTTCCCAGAATTCCTGTCCCTTACTACTGAAGGTACTCCACACAGTTGTGCATAACGAGAAGAGCAATGAAGAGAAAGTGACCTTTACATTTATTACACAGCAAAAAAATTCCTCTCTATCCACGCAGGCAGGTGTGAAAAGAGGGAGGCAAGAGAAGGAGCTGCAGAACTTTCCTTCTCTTGCAACTTTCTCATGCACAAAAGGAAGAGAGGTCAAGTTCTCATGCCTGCTTTCCTAAAGGCACACTCTTGCCATGTCCCATCAGCATGCCCCGCATGCAGTCAGTACTTCTGCTGCAAACTAAGCACTGTAAGAGGTGAGGAAGAGACCATTTGTGTAGATGACAAAGCAGCAATATTCAGGAAGAAGGTTAGTGTGTAACAAACGGTCTTATACCACAGCAGAAAATGAGCATTTCCCTGTGTCATAACCAGACAAGCAGATTTACCTGGAAGGCCTTTTGGTTTTGACTTCCTAGTGGCATCAGCTTTGCTGTTTCTTCATTAAATGCTTAGAAAACTAGGCTTTACTGGCAATACTGGGAAGGACAGGGGGCTAATATCTCTATCTGCATACCACGTTACTAACTTTTTTGGCATGGAGATTATTCAGAAGACACTTGTCACCATCGCAGTGTCCTCCATTCAGCCAAGGAGTCATGGTTCAAAATGTATTCAACGTGGAACTGATATAGCTGCCTATCATCAAAGCCATTTTGAAGAGCTATGTGACTCATTGAATCTTCAGTCAGGCACCTAGTTTGAGCCCTACTTTCATTAACTGAGACAAGTTTTCCTAGGCAAAACATCAGACTTCTACAAATGGCCAAGGAATAGCGGAAGACAGACTTGGCTGATCAGAAGCAACGTACAGTGAGATAAGGCTGGGCATATTAAAAACAGGGTGTAACCAGGAATAACTTGACCTGTAGCCAAAACAAAGCTAGCAGCCTCTCACAGCCACTTATGAATTCTCATCAGAACTAAGCCTGTCACAGTCTCCAGCAATAATGTGTAATGGAATAACAAATGCAGCCCAGTTTCCCCACCTTACAGAAAAAGCCCACTGCCTCCTCAGGAAGGGAAAACACAACCTGTTAATAGTTACACAAGGAAATATTTGCAACGTGAATTGCTGGGACTTGGAGATCACCAGGACAGCATAAAAACAGATTCTTGAGGTGTAAGAGTTAAGGAATTACTAGTTTAAATACAAACAAGAAACTAAATAGAAATATTATTATTGTTGTAAAGAGATTGGACCAGTGGAAATATGCTACAGAGAGCTATCTTACATCAGGGATTAATGACAGCAAATTCTATACGGTTATTCTCATTTTAAAAGTTAAAAAAAAATTACCAACTATTGAAGATTTTCTCCTATCCCTTTTTCCTGTGGTTACATAAAGAACTGAAATTCTACAAGCCTGTAGAGTACTGAGATTTTATTTTCTGCACCCCAGGGAAGTGGTTTATAACTCTATCTCCTTATGATTACGTGGCTTATATGCCCTGTTTATTGTTAAATCCACAGAAGCAGACATAAGGGGAAGATGTCTCTAAATTATATTTGCATTAATTTCATAACTAACCCAACTGTGCTGTTCTGATTATTTAGAAGTATCTTTAAAAATGACATTAAGTATAAACATTCAGATACAGTACAGACATTTTCATTACAGTACATGCACTAGAACTATTTGAAATAAATAGTATCCATATTATGTTCATAAAACATTTAAGGATACACAACTCCTATTTAAGTGAAAATAATATCATGTATTTATTCAGAAAATCATTTAATTGGGTTGAATACTAGAATGAAGATTTTCTACTTAGGTACATAATCTGTTTAAGGAAAAAAGTTAATTGCACAGCATAAATTCTCCTACAATTTTCCATGCATAAATAAGATTTACCCATTCTGAATTGATGTCTGATATTAGCAACACATAGGAGAAGTGAAAAACACTACTTTTATTTTGTGCTGGCATTAGTTCCTGCTGACGGCCCACAGGTATCAATGAGATGTGACTGCACTTTGCATTCCCATAAGGAATAAACAAATAAAGGATGTGCACTAAATAATGTTTACTGAATTGCTGCAGTACTTAGATTTTAAAAAGTGAAGTACATTTTAAGATGGACTACTGCCCATGTACTCTTAAATAAAATAGTCAAACGTTGTTGATTTCTTTCAAGTGTCTGAGGCTTTTTTAATTCTTTAAACACTCATATTTGGTTGACTGCTGCAAAATCCTTCAAGAACAGTAGCTTCTCCTGCCCACAAAGTGAGAGCTTAAGTATGTTTTGTTCTCACTGATATAAATTGTGGATGTTCAAAAGCTGCAAAAACTGTGAGAGTTTCAATTACACATGTTAATCTCTTTGATCAGAATTACTGCTACCAGATAAAAGAACCTAAACTGCAGTTTGAAGAAGGTAATAAAAAAAATAATTTGTTAATTGGGCTGTAGACAGATCTGCAACATAATTAACCTTTTGTTGCTTTATCACCAGAAACATTAGTTTCAATCAGCACTAAGGTGTATTAATGCACTTTGTTAAGGGATAACATCAACTGTTTCTATGGAAACCATAAATGTAGTTGAACTGAAATGCATTTTTCTTTTTGTATCATTTACTGATCAGAGCTTAAACTAGAAATAGATGTACTTTTCTTGGTGTACTTTAAACAAAAAACAGAAGCACGTGGGGGCCTTCTGGATCGATGCACCTTAGTTTGACAAGCCGTTTAGAACTAAAGCACTGTTGTACTGTGTCAAAGAGAAAGATCTCATCTCACCAGCAGCGTCTTAAGGGCCTTTATACATTAATATGCTAGAGAATGTATATAACTCAAATGGAAATCTGTAATGGTATTAGTGACATCTTGCCATCTAGCGTGTATTAATTATGCTACGCTTTCTTTCACAAGTAAGAAAGCAATTGCTCATTTCTTTTGCTGTTTTTTTCCCAATTGCTTTGTCAGGTTGATTCTAATTCAGATAGTTTAAAGGTCAGTAAGAACTACAGGTAATAGGGAAAAGCTTTTTGACCGAATTTTCTACTGTGGAAAGAAAAGTGCACCTTTTATCAATAATCAGTTGAAGCAGTTATTGTCTTACAAAGGAATGAAGTACTGTGTAAAACAAGCACATCATTATTTTAGTTTTAAATCCTTTTATTTGAGATAAAGCATGCTGCTATATACAGAAAAAAAAGTGTGGGTCAAAGCAAGAGCAATACAGAATGGGCAACGTGTTCCTTCAGACTTGAAAGATGCTTTTAAAAACATCAGTGCACCAACAGTACCATATAGTCGTCTTACTCCTAAACACCTCTAGCAAAAAGGCATTTCCTCACAGGTCCTGAACTTCTATCTGTCTTCCATCTAATCATAAATATAGGTTTCAAACACTACAGCAAATAGTTTTAGCAAATAAGTTTCACTAGCATAATATACTGAAGAAAAAATGACACTGCTAGGGTCTTATTTCAAACATCATTGTTTGACTACGTGAACTAAGCAGGTTGTACATTTCGCAAACTCTAGGCCAGGCTCAGCCAGCTTTCCCTTTCATCCTATCTTCTCATATTTAATTATCTTTACAACAATAAAAGTGAATAAAACCTAAGTCTTTCTCCTAAAGAAATATTGTGAATAACTTTCCTTTCATTTTCTCCTGTAAGTAGAGTCAAAAAAGTACAACAATGATGTTTTCCTTCTATCCGTATATTGAAGTTGCATTCGATATTGTAAAGGACAAAAGCTAATCTACTTTGTACCAAAGAACGTGAACAAGGCTGTATGATTATTTTTACTTTTGGTGACAGTGAGTGGATTCCAGGCTCACAACAGAAATCTACCAAAGACAGGCACTCAAATAAATGGAAACAACCTAGCAATCATCTTTCCTGTATCTGTGTTACACTCTTATGCTCTAACTCAGGATAGCAGTTATTTCTTTACTGTAATTCTCTCTCAAATATCTGCCCACTAAATGCAGGCTTTTAACTTTTAACATTAAGGATTTGCGCCGACAGGCCGTGATGCCAATTGCGCAATTTGGCAAAGCGTGGGCTGTTACGTTCCGTTTCAAACCTTTCCCTGTGGCATGAAGAAAGAGAGAGAGAAAGACAGAGACAGAGAGAGAGAGAGAGAGAGAGAGAGAGAGAGACAAAGAGAAGAAAAGGAGGGAGAAAGAAAGGGATTAGGGAACATGGCTACCACTCCCCTGCCTTATTATCATTAGGGCAATGGCAATTTATTTGGATTTGTTTCCCCAACTTTCAAATCAGTGCAAAGCTGGATGATCCTTTTTAGACTGTCAATGAAAATTTTGTTCATTTCTGAAGAGTAATTTGATTTAACTTCACATTCTATGACTCGGTACTACAGGTCTGCTTTTGCTAGAAATGTAGTGCAATCCCATTGTTTTCCTTCCAGCAGATTCTCTTGGCTTGCTCCCCCCAACCCAAGCGGTCACTTAAAGTTAATTCAGTATAGGAGCAAAATTACTGCAAATATTTTCCATTCTATAATTAATATATAAGCCACTATATTTATATCTGTCTCGTGTTGTCCTGTAAGGCCATCAGACACAGCATTTGGCAGTAGTGTCTATCGTTTTCTCAGCAGAAGTGAGTGTGTTTCTGATCATCTGTGTTAAAGAGCAGAATAACTTGGGACTTTCGAAAGCACAGTCCTGTGAACAATTGACCTCCTCCCGTGAACAATCTGAACTGCAGACTGGTGCTCTCGAGCAATTTGTAAGCAGTGTTCAGCACCTCTCAGAGCTTAATCTTTTCTACATGTTCTGTAGCTTAAATTAAGATTTAGCAAACAAAAAGCAGAAGGAGGACGTGGGATGTGAGCATAGTCAAGGAGGAGTATGTGTTACAAATTTATTTGATCAATTGCAAACAAGATATTTTACCCTTATTATTTAAGCTCAAAGTATATGACAGTTGTGTTAATTGCAGCAGAACTTGAGAGTGAAACCAGTGGAAAAAGAAAGGAACAGACCAGGCTGGTTTCACATCTCGGCTGAATATTGCACAAGGCATTGAACAGTGTAAATATCAACAAATTCACTGATATTTCTTAATTTCCTTTATTCATGACTTCCTAAACTGTCTATTAGTTACTTAAAAATATAGAAGTATTTCTTGCTGAAATACAGAAAGTTCATGTTCACTTACACTGGTGTGTGATAGCTACAGTGGGTCTTAAATGAACTCCTTGACCGCTTCAAAAACATATCCCTCCATTCAAGGAAAGGGCATTAAGGAGCACCCGCACACCTTGAAACAGATATCATCTTTCTGGAAAGTGTTCTGTAACAATCACCACAAGAGCAAATTAATGTTTCCACAGCAAGTTATGATCATACGTGTGCCTTCGAAATAGCACTAACTCGAGAACGAGAAAGTCATGCTCTGCATTCAGTGATATAACAGAAAATAGTATCCCACCACCTGGAGACTCCTGGGTCTTACAGATACCACTCAGAGCATATGTTAAGGAGTTAGAGGCAACAATCCAGAAGTGACTATTTTTATGTCTGTTTTGTTTTTAAGTGCTTGGAGGAAATTTGACTGCCATCTCATGCAGTTTTTGCTGACTGCACTGAAGAACTGAGACAAAGGAAAACACCAGAGGGGAACTGCTCACAATGTACTCGAGGACCAAAATCATCCACTCTGGCAATTTACATTTTGAAACAATTCTTTTTTTCCAGAAGGCCAAAACAAGATTAATGCAACTTGGCAAACTTCACCCTCCACAGTGCTATGAGAGCCCAGGAAGCCTGCCAGCTGATCCCCTGACTGTGGGCACGGGGCAAAACCTGGTTTGTACAGGCTGTGCAGTGCCCAGAAAAGACACTAATGAGAAGTTTGTACTCCACTGTTGTGATGGTAGAGTGAAGTTCGGGTATTAACTCCGTGCACCTGACTGCTTCTTCCATCCTTTACAAAACCAAAAGATGAAACAGAGAGGGGTCCAACCAACCCAAGAAAACATATGATGGACACATGCACAGCCAGTGCTGGTGCTACCAAATCTACAGTGGAGTACATATAATGCTGAAAGTAGGCACCAGGGCACCAAGAAGAGGCAAGTGCTGTCAGTTTGCTACGAAGGAGGCCCCATTTCACTTCTTGCACCAGAGCTCATTATGTAAGCTACACACACTGTACTACTACTGACTACCCACTATCTTCCTTTCTGCTTCTACTACCTAATGAGTGTCCTTAAGCTTCTTTTGTTAATCCAGATGTGCTTAAATATACTCAGAATAATTACTGTCCTTGTGGAAAATAAAATAAATAACATTAATACCTTAAAACTGCAGAAAACGTGTAGTGCACATTTAAACTACACTAAGAAATGTAATTTACCCTATGCATGTTGATGTGCTAACACTTGCAACCTATCTTGTATTTTACAAAGCCACAGACCACATCCAGGAAGATTACTTCTTTAATAAAATACAATACTGTCAGATGTGTATACGGGGGAACTGTTCTGTTTGCTGCAACATTTCAAATCCCCCCATAAGTAAGGATTTGTGTGTATGCTGTTACATCAAAACATGTAACGTACAGTACCATTTCTAAGAATTACGTTTGCACATTTGATAGAAGAAGAGCATCCACGGGGGATGTAATGTCAAGCCTGATATTCAGGCACCCAGCCATGAACTCTGGTGAACTGCAATGGAAGGCCTATGGTAGACATGAACTGAAAGACTACATACTGTATTTTCACAGGGAAGATGACAGCCATCTTTCTTACTGACTCAACTTCATAGCTTGCACTGAGATCAGAAGCGTTCATGGAAGAAACACGTAAGTGAAAAGAAGATGATGACTGAAAAAGAGCCAGTGGATTGAGTATCAAACATATCACAAACCCAGCTAATGTCTTAGAGTAGCTAACACGAAATAGGAATTCGAAGTACGCAAATAGAAAATCAGGCTTACATGCAGGATGCACCAATTCACCTTCCATTATTAAGCTGTACACAAGAATTTCTAGTAAATTGGATCCCTGGCAGTATAGGACAACATAAGATGATCATCACAAGCCTTTTAATCATATCATATTTCTGACCATACCCAATTTACCAGCATTATTGTTAGGTCATATGAGGAGACAAATACATTTCACCTCAGCAAAAGCAGTCCTGTGCTTCCTTATTATCCAAGCTTAGATTGTGCTTACTTCCAACAATAAGCAAATGATTATGGATATGAACAGAAAAATCTCCTGTAGTGTACCATTTCAGATTAATCAGGTGTCAGTCAGGATCATCCAAATAAATTGCACATAAGTTTCAATGCCATCACAACTTCCTATGTTTTCATACAGTTACATGATCCAGTGGTTACACAGGATTTGGTCTTAGAAACTCACTGCATTCACACACACAGTAAGGTGCACAAAAGTTGCATGGGCAGAGAGCTTTCAGATTTGAACACGCTTTTTTGTACTGTCTTCAATACATGCCAATTTGTTAACCCTTTTCATCCGAATTACTCTCACTTGACAGCAATTTAGTTTCTTTTAAGTAAATGTGTTAGAGACAGTGTGTAAGACAAGAAAACAGTTGTGTATATGCTTGTATTAATGCTGCTTTAAAACATTATTTGGTTACCAGTAAGGACAAAGCTGTGTTTTTCACAAGAAGGTGCTTACCTTGATCTCCTCAGGGCTTCTTCATCTGGATCTTGCACTGCAGGAAAGAACATTTCCATTAGAACAGAAACAAAGAAAGAAATAATTTGCTTCCTGATAAAATTACAAGCTCTTAAGAGAGGCATCAAAAGCCTGCTTAAAGGTACATTGCTGCTGACTTCACAGCAGTGGCTTTTATAACAGTGGGGAGAGGAGCAGTTCCCTAGAGCCAGGCAGAAAGATGTTCATAGGAAAGTGGTTATCACAACAACTTCCTCATTTGTTTACTAGCAGTGCTTCACAGCTGAAGGCAATGACCCTACAGAGAGGGCTTGCTGGTTTGGGGAATCGCAGTCAGAGTAGATTTATACAAGGGAAAAAAAACTAAATATTTCTCTGAAATGTTAGAAAGGTTCTCGAACTAGATTAAAAACAAGGTCTGAGTTTAGCACCAGATGGTCAGGAAGCTATTTCTGCAGGAAATAATCAAGGACTTTCAAACTCCTATGGCATTCCTAGCAGATCTAGGTTTAGATGTAAGGCTGATAGAGAACCATAGGTGCAATAAAAACAGTGACTCCTGTTTGTTTGTGTTTACCTCAGGAATTCACTTCTATAAAAGCCTGTTACAAGACACCAAAGATTTCCTAATTCCCTTAAGTTACGCTCAGTCTCCTCTGTCTAATCTTAGCCCTCAGTGATAATGACTGCAAGAAAGATGTCCCCAAGTATTAGCTACTAATGTTGGGATATGAAAATAAAGAGACAGATCTAAAACCAAGATGAAGAAGATGCTTTGTTATTTGACTTACTATATTCCGTTCCAGTCATCTGAGCAAGGATGCGAAAAGACTTAGACTGCAGGTTGGCAGAACGGCGACTCCAGTCTTCAGTTTCATCTTCAGGCTTGTTCTGAGTTTTGAGAACAGCCTGATACACCGGAGATGCACTGTCTACGTGAGGATCTTTAATAGGAAGGGTACTGCAATTCAGAAAGTGAAATGTTGTGAAACAGCACATGGTAGCTTTCACCTGAACTTCTCTTTGGTCTTACACCTTCTTATCCCAAATAACAGCAACTCAAAATTAAAAATACATAGATAAACAACAGGTGAATTAAAAATGATTTCTCTAATTATAACTTCTGAAGTTGTTCAAACTCTTGTATTTAGAACAGTGTGAAATATCTGTTCACGATTCCTCAGCCAAAGCAGCCATAAGCTTCTGTGATGATAAAGGAGACTGCTAGGCAAAAAATATTTATTTCTCCAAGCATTCTGACCAGTATTATTTCTTATAAAAACAACTTGATGTTGGTACTGTTTTACGTGTCATTACGTTATATTCCACTATAGTTTTGGGTTGTGTTTAAAAACAGAAAATGCATTTCATTATAAAACCAATGTAATAGGCTTTTACTTCTTTTAGTTTTTATTTCTTTTCTTTCCAAAGGTCATTATTCTTAGACAAAAGTCTGAATTAAAATTCCAGCTGCTGTAACTCTGGATTCATTGCCTACTTTTCGTAGAAACTGAGTATTCTATGAAATGTCTTTTTGCAGGGGAAATCAACTAGGAAGTTGGTTTTGTGATTTGAATGCAGAAGAGGAACGATGAAAAAGGCAAACATGTATCTGATATCTTACATATAGAGGTAGATCCTAAAGTAATGCCTCCTGTTTATCTCCATGGAAACTACAACAGACAAAAAGAAGACAGTAACACTATTTGAGAGAACAAACTCTCAGCTACAAAACACTGTTTTTCAACAGTCATCACTATTAGGTATGCACTTTTGCCAGTGGTGAACAAGAACCTGCATGCCATGCACATAAAAACTTGTACCAGTGGAGGTGACCCACTGTTTCACACTTTCTGTGACAGCATTGTTGCTAGAAAAATGTTCCTCACGCAGCCCATCTTCCCATCGAATTGAGCAAGTGAAAGCCTAAAGGCATCAAACCCAAACTATGCAGTGGGTGTGGTAGGACAGTCCAGCCAAATTTGATGTGAAATTCATGTCACCACTCCATGGGCTACTGCTTTCACTTCAGCTTGTAGTGGTAACTCCGCATCTCATCACTGGTAACGACATGATCCAGGAAAGAGTCACCTTCATCCTTGTATTAGTTCAGTAGGTCTTGACAAACTTGCATGCAGTGTCCTTTCATTCCAGTGTGAGCATCTGTGGGAGCCACTTGGTGCAAACTTTGTTGAACTCCAACGTTGCCACCATCATTTCCAATACAGTGAAGCTGATATTCAATTCTGTACACAGCTCTTTGTTTGTAACCCACAAATTCACGTGGATGAGCTTATCAGGGTGCTCCTCATTTCATGATGTGGCAGCTGTGCATGGCTAGCTACAACACGGCTAGTCTTTCATTTTCTCTTTCATTTGCTGCTACCAGGGCTGAAATGTACCACCCACCGCCTCACTGTGCTGACATCTGGCATTCGGTCTCCATAAACATTCAGCAACCATCAGTGAATTTCAGTGGGTGCCATTTTTTCCATGTGTAGGAATTCACTTCCACACTTTTGCTTCATACACCTTTCCATTATCAGACTCCATTCTGTCAGACTGCCCCTCTGCTGCCACCTGTCACACTGGACTGGAAATGTAATGAAATACTGCTGGGAAGCTTCAACCTCTACTGCCCTTCCACTGCCCCTGATATCATGGGCCAACTTAATAAAATAGGAGACATTACTTTCATGGCAGCTCTCATACAACATACACTAAGAAAAAAATACTACACCAGGCAATATCTTAAATGCCAGTGCTCTCCAGGTGATGCACAGCTCTGCTTCAACACTGCATAAAATAAGCTTTTTTAGTGAGTCTGCAACTAACATTAGCATAGTGTCCTTCAAGTAAGAGTGCAAGGAGCTCAGAAACACAACACATGCTAACATGTGCTGCAGGCTCTCGGCATGTGAGATATGGGACTGCATCGCACCCCAACAACTCAATGATTTTTATTTTTTTTTTTAAGAGTATTTATATTATTTCTACCCCCACAAATTTCATAGTGGCAATGCATGGCACTAACGTGACATATTAGTGTCTTTCTGGTAGATGATTACAGCAGGAAACGGAGCTTGGTGAATTAACTTCCCCTAGCAGAGTGGAATATGCTCCTATAAATTGAACTAGATTAATGCAGTACATTGGAAGAGTTCCAGCCCTGTCTGTACTGCAGCAACCTGCCTTCTTTTTTAAAACTGTAACTCTATTGCAGGTGAATGACTCGGATGTATGAGCCACTCATACAAAACACAAAACACAGAGCTTCACTAATTATGAGCACTTCATAAACCTAAATGTGGTGTTTGACTCACACAGATAGTTGAACTACGTACATAACAGTGTTAATAAGTAGTTCTCATATCTCTTCTTAATCTGATTTTCCCATCTGGGTCTGTATGTGCAGAAATATAGCGCATCCTTAAGAACTTTACCTAAAATTGACATTACTGACAGTAAAGGCTGCCCAAACGGATTAGAACTTTTGAGGGTTTTTTATACAATATCCTAAGATATTACAGTAGGATTCAGTGAAATGTTATTCCTCTTTTTGCACATTACCATACAGGTCAGATGTTATTAGCATTAAAAGAAGCTTAAAAGAGTCAAATCTCTTTGAATATGTACAACTGTGATTTTATCTTGCAGTTCATTATAAAATACGGCTTACCCTGTGAATTGCTTCCGGAATCACAACTCAGTTTTAATGTAACAAAGTAGACAGATGATAAGTAAAAATTTAGGAAGGACTACGTAGTTCTATCCCTAATGTAAGCATACAACAACATATTGCGACATAGGATATCAGACTAATTCCAGCTATTAACAAAAGATGTAAAAGGCAAAAAAAATTCCTGCAGATCAGTAAATTATCCAGCCAAGCTGGCTTACTGTAAAGAAACTCCAGACTTTATTTAGTTTATACAGTCACAGTATTGATTCTGCTGCTGGAACTGTAAGATTTTAATCCTGATAAAACTGTTGGATTTATGTCTGCTTATGTGAATCGTGAATTTGGCTGAAAATTCATAAAGGAACCTAAAAGAGGTTTTAGTGAAATGCACTTGAAATACCAGACCACACGATTTTATTGCAACCAACTCTTGGTTCTTGGTATATCAAAATTGATTATAACAAAGAAACACAGAATAAGAAAGGATGCAAAGTCAGAGCATTTGAACGTTGCTATCTTGATGTTTTAGTAGGAGGTCTGAATAATTGCAGTGCAAGTAATTTGCAAGCTTTCCTTTAAGTTCTCCATGGCAATCTGGTATCTGTGAGTTATTTTCTAAGCAGCGTGGGCCTGACATTGATCTTACTGATAGAAAAGAGCGCTGATTTAAAATAATTAAACTGGAAAATGAATCCCTGTGCTAGTACTACTTTCACTAATAACAGAAGTGAACAGTATTTCCAGCTATTGTGTGTCAAAAAGAACAGAAGCCTTTTGGATCTGCAGTCAAAGTACGCACGCCGTATTACATACCTCCTCATGGCTTCAGAACTTATCTGTAATGTGAAGTTAGAAGCCCAAAGAAAAGTAACATCACAGGCAAAGAACTGGGACCAAATTAATCAGTACATAATTTAGTCTGCTTTTCTTTGATAAACTTCTCATACAGTAATTTTTCTGTTAAGCAAACTGATATCTCAGACTTGATCAACTAGCAACCTGAAGAGTATCTGTAGCTGTAGTACCGGCAAGAATGCCATCTTTCTATGTAGATTTGAAAGGCTGTGTTAATAATAGGATTATTGAGAAATAATACAGAGAAATTTGTTTAGTCACTAAAACGTTAGGAGTTTAAAAACAGAATTCACAGAAAGGACTGTAACACACAGCACAGCAGATTTAGAAAGTTTCCTGCAACTGACTGCATATAAGAACAGAAGCACAAGTTTCCTCTGGAGTCAGGTGAACGTTCGGTTTAGGAGTGAAGTTTTTAAGCATTACTATTTGCATTGTACAATGCTACACCATTTGGTAGAAAGTGTTCTTACCATCTGTACCCTTAGTAAAACCACAGATATAATGATCTTTCAATGTACTTTGTTAAATCGGCAATATAGTTCTACTTCCATCTTTGGAGATTGAGCCATGATCAAAAATTAATGAAAGGTGTACTTTGGGATGTAACAGTAGGGACAGTTATGATGAGCACAACAGAATAATACTGGTGTGAAGAAAATTGTTTTCAGTGAGAAAATGGACGGCCAGTAAAGGACTGTAAGCAAATACATAAAGCACCTGCATTTTAAATAAGCCTGCAGCTAACGTATTTAAAAGAAGCAATGTTTATTGCTCTCTATGTATTTTGGAGTCATATGATAAGAAGGTAAGTTCTATTTTAGGTAGGAGGATACCCAGTAAGACAGGAACAGGGCTACAGTCATGCCATGTGTAATTCCAGTTAAGTCAGAAATGTGGATAAGCTTATCAGACAAAGCAGAAGCATGCGCTAGAAAAGAAAATTATTGATGGACATTGGATTGCACGGTAGCCCTGTGGATAACAAGGCACATGCTTAAGACATATATACAGTACATACACTAGAGGTGAGGATAGTACAGTTTTCCATTCTGAAGAATAAAACCATAGGCAGTACTAAGTAAATGCTTGGCATTCTTTACCTACTAATAGAAACCCTCCCCTTTTTTTTTTTTAATATATATATAATTTTTAATACAGTACTCATTACAAAGAACAGTTGAGTTAAGTGAAAAGCCAACTACCTTCAAATGCAGAGCACTAAATCTTTTCCTTTGGTGTCAGAGATACCAAAAATAAGTTGTGTTTGCGCAGTTCCATCCCAGCTGAAACTAAGACACTGATTACCCACACTTTTAACTGATAAAAAATAAAATGCTTTCAAGCAGTATCTAGAATTGATTCGTATTATTCATGAAAATTATATTCTGTAAAAAAAGAGTCAAGGAAGAGCTGTTGTCATGCATATGGAGACTATTAGATGTATCATGCAGAGGAAGAGCATTCCACACAGGGAAATAATCTTACCCAGCAAATTCTCCACCTTGGGCTTGTGCCTGGCCTGCAATTGCATCCATGATGGCATCTTGGGAATACATGCTGATTGGGGTGTTATACTGGGCATGAATTATAGTAGCCTTGCCGCCTAGGCCTTTCACCTCAATGGGTTTGTGTGTAGACAGGGCAGAGTCCTTCAGGACACTGGGGTTGAAACGCTCCGTGAAATCCGTACTGGATTATGCAAGAGTGGGATTCAACAGGAAGGGAGGGAAAGAAAGGAGAAAGGTGTGACGGTTAAGTGAGAGAAAAACTACTAACAGAGCAGTGTACATGTGCATTCACGGCATCTCACCACAAAAGCTTCTGTTCAGAGAATAAGAAACAATCTAATAACAAGGAACAGTTAAAAGCTGGCTGTGCTCATGGGTGACACCTTTGTGTTGGCTAACAGACAGATAAAAAAGGTTAAGAGTTTTCACTTCATAAAAGTCTTGAAAAATCCCTACGTGTTTCTCATATTTACTATATTAAAATCCTATATGCATGTGTAATTGTATACATGCACATAAATACAGGCACACGCGTGTATGCATGTCCATGGGTGTATGTGCATCAGTGAATTCCCAGTGAAGGCTCGTAAAACGCACCAGGAAAGTACAGTGAGCTGAAAAGATGCCAGCTTCTCTATTATTTAAAAGGTTACAGTGCGTAATTAATCTCAGTGAAATTTAGTACTCATGCCTTTTCATATTGGACACTCTCTTCAGACACTACATCTGCAGAAATCCTACAGATGGCCAAAGTGTTGTGAACATGATAAATGCTCAGTTTCTAATCAAATTATGTCATCATGTTATCAGTGTTGCAGTTATATTTGGAGGACACGCAGCCATCTTCCAGTAGCTTCCTTTACAATGAAAGGGTTCTGAGAAATTGGACCATGAACAATATAACTTCCCATAGCTAAAGGAAGAGTTGGTTTAATGTTGGACTTCAGCTAAATTGTACTTAGGTTCTTTGTACTGCCTATCTGTATACTGGTACAGTCCTACAGTTTGGACTGTCTGGAGTTTTAATGAAAAATCAATACTTCAGCTGTTAGCCAATGAAGTAACTGCTCATCCTTAACCTGTGGAATATTGGATTAACAGCTGATCCTTCCCTGACAACAGCAGGAGGATGTCAGCAGTAGAGCTCCTGTATGCCTACTAGAACTCTGACTAGAACTAAGCAAAACTGAGAAATCCATTTACAGGGAAACGCAGGTGTTTCACAAAGGTTTCATTTTGAACTGAGCCAAAAGCTAAAAATGGATAAGTCCCCAACAGCAACAACAAAAGTAATGATGTGCCACCCCTGCATCCAGCCAGGAGACTTCACTAAGCTTCAAGCCTCTCTGTGGTGGGATGCCCCGACTGGGGATGGGCAGTAGGAGAGATACAGTTACATGTCATTCAGAAATACTCCACAGAACGTTAACAGCAACATGCTCAAGGAACAGAGACATAAATAAGCACATGCTGTACTACAGCCATAGCCTTTAACGACACATTGTAAGGGAGGAAAATGGAAAGCTGAATTATGCATTCAAGGGAAAGTGCAAATAATCTTTTAAAAATGACGTTTTCACATTTAATGTGCGTCTTCATCAGCTGTTCTCCAACAATATATTATCATTCTGCTGAAATCACGCGTTGAAAGGTGATGCGCAGAGATGTCCAGCATGTCATACTCTTGACTTTACAGCATGCACATTCCTTACTCTAACAACACTCTTTTCTTTGTAATATCCTCAGCGATCATCTGATCATTAGGAACACATAGGTGCCCACGATCTTGAACTTACTGTTCTCATTTCCCCACGCTACCTACAAGGCTTATTGAAGAGATTGTAAAGCCAAGATCTGATGTGGAGGAAAAGATGGAGATTAAATCTGCCACTTTTAAAGAAGAAACATAAAGGCGATAAGTAAAAATAAATGCCAAAGAAGGTAAGACAGTGACAGCTCTACAGTGTGACTTCTGCTTTCCAATGCAGTCATAACAGAGCAGTTACCAATGTAAGATGTCAAAAGCTTTTTTTGTCCAAAGGAGCAACATCAGTTGCATGACATCACTCCAACACCTCAATGAAATCAACAGAAAATGCTAGACCATTGTAAATCATATGTAATTAAATATTATTTCAGTTTTATGTATTCTACTACTTCTAACTTTCATCAGATTAAATTTGACATTGAACTAAAACCATTATTTATTTTAAGCTGAATTTTGCCCGGTCTGTTCCACAAGTTATTGACAACAACTGAAGAGGACTTCAGAGAGAATACTCTGCCCTCATCTTAGGATACTAAAGATCAGAGCTGAGGAATCTGTAAACTTCACTCAAAAGGAGATCAATCACAATTCCAAATCAAAAGTGTTTCCCGATTTGGGGAATATTTTTTTTATTACAGTCAATTGCTTTTTTATTTTTATTTTTTTTCCTCCCAGTCACAATATCTGTTAACAACTTAAATTAGAATTCTAATGGAGTGTGACTTCAGAAATTAAGTTAATGCTTAGACAGAAAGGCTCTGTTAAATCCTAAAGGCATGGAGACTACTTAAAATGTCAGGAGGAACCCAATCCTGACTGTAAAGATGAAAAAGTCTGAAAGCATGTACAAAAATGAAGTAAGCACAGATGCTAAGTCCATTCGCGGTAGTACTAAAACATCACCAAGAAATGCTGAGCACAGCGTGTGCTTAGGACAGAGCATCTCTGGACAGCAGTGGCAGCACACGATGCTTGCCATAACAAGATGATTTTAAAAATATAAATACTTGTAAAGCGAGGCACAGCAGGAACATCAGGCATCATGCTACCCCGGAAAGCAAATCTTCACACATACAGCATAACACAAATAGTTGGCACTACATGAATGATACTAACTTGGAAGTGGTGTTGGTTATAACCTAAAAGAAGAGAAAGAGAACAAACAACATCGTAACCAAACAAACAGAAAATATCAGTAGTTTTAACAGTGCAAAAGGAAAAGATAGTTACAGCTTACTAAAGCTTTGAGACCATCTGCAAATATGAGAGAAAACAAATGTAGGCCTGAAAACCCCAACATGATTAAGAAAGGAAAAAATGCAGGGATTATAGTTTATCCACGAGGATTTAGTAGGGTACTGTGGCATTTTGGCTGACCCTTCAACATGATGTTCTTACTGATAACAACACATTCGGGGATGCACAAAGTATATGGCAGAAAAAAAGTGTTTGCAGAGTATATACTCAACTGAAAATAGCAAATGAGAAATAGAGATTATATTCTTCCCTTAGGTACTAAGTATAGGGGGGTGAAATCTGTTCTGCTCAGGCCATCCTCAGAAGCAGTATTGCAAGACTGACTTCTTTGTCTTTTATTTGCTGGAGAATATTCAAAGAACGTATTAAATCTAAAATTGAGGAATATGCCTAATTACTTAAACTATTGACTTAAATTTTACTGCACATATATTACACCAACTGTGTTGTAAGCCAATGTATGTCAGCATAAATATCCCTAATTTTCTCACAGTGAAATGAAGACAGTCCTTGCATCCTGTGGCTTCTTCTTTTGGCTATCCATATCAGAGTATTTTAGTTCATGTGCTACGTACACAGTCTGAAAAAACACACAGTCCTGGTATATTTCACTTTGCTCTATAAACAAGAAGAGACTGTGGCTTGAATGGTAATTCCAAAAGAAACACAATGCCAAGCTGAAAATGTAAGTCTTCATTGGTCAAAGCTGGGAGCAACAAAGAGAGCACACTTAGATCGCAATATTTTTTGACATTATTTGCTAATGATTTCTCTTGGTTTCTAGAATATCTTTCATGGGCTGCACATATATTTTCCCCTAATTTCTTCAAGGCTTAGATGTTATTCACAGATTTAGAGAAATCCATCATGATTTGAGCAAATAAATAATGAAGAGTTCAGGATCAGATAATAATCATTTGTTCTTATTTAGCTGCCCAGAATGCTGTCGACAGTACACTACCTTCCAACTTGCTGCTGTAATGCTGGATCTGGAGCAGATTTGGGACTGATACAGAACACTGGACAGCAATGTTACAGTGACATTCAAACTAGAACGTTATGCTTTTCCTCCTTGGGAGCCTTGGATTTGATTCCTGCATTTGTATTTTTATTTTTTTTAAACACAGGCATTTTGGAATTGGTTCACCTTGTTGCATTTTTCATGACTGAAAAATGCTCTTACGAGTCAGAGCCGCAGTAAATTATTTGTACTTCTGCATTTCCATGGAATGGCAATCACAGATCACCTTCTGCAATTACTGTTCTTCAGTCTCTCAGATTCAGGAATATTCTTCTAATTTTATAAACCCTACATAAAGCCAAATGCAACAATCTGTCACAGGAACCAGCAGAGCTATATTAGGAACAAGCTGTAGCCTGTAAGCATATCAGTGATCCTACATCCATTTTAGGAACCTACAGGACGACAGCTGGGCACTCATTTACAATGAAATACGGTGTAACTATATCATTTTCTCAAGTGGATTCTGATGGATGCTTTAATCCTCTAATCCAAGCCTCTGCTTTACATGTATAATACCAGAACTATGGGGTCCTTACCATAGGCCTTACTGAATGGATATCTTATAAAAACGTAAAAATACGTGCAGAGATAAAAAATCATTACATGCATATGCTAGAAACAGATCAACAGCCACATCTAGAAAACTTTTTTGTGTGTGTGTGTGAAGATGTTATCAATTTTCTTTGAAGGATAAAGCTTTGTTTCTCTTTATGTTTAGTGTATACTATGAGAAAATCCTCTCTGGTTCAGAGCCACACACTATTTTAGCTTAATTCTAAATATGGACACATGAAAGCCCCAGCTTGCTGCTCACAGAGGTCACACAGTAAGAAGCAAGTAACCCAAGCCACATGGCAAATACGTGCAGGACAGGTATTTACTGCCCCTGACCTACAATGCGAAAAATAACTTCGGCTGGAATGAAAAAGTTCCACGTTAGAAGCTATGAGTCATTCTTCACATTTACTAATGCTCCCCCTTGAGGGCAGAAAGTCCTGCACTTTTAACAACCCACCTCTGTATTTTTAACCCTGGCTCAGGATTCTCAGTCTTAAAGTGTATCTGTGCAACAGATGATTTACTATTCTGGAAAAGTCAAGGAAAATCTCAAAATTAGTTTTAGCTTACTGGCAGGATTTTCCATGGTGAAACCTCTGACAGCAATTCACACAAACAAGTTTAAATGGTTTGGTTGAAAGCAGTAAATTAAATCTGTATTTCGACAAATCCAAACATTCCCAAAGCTGAATTTTCTTATAGCTTTTACTCCACTGGTAAGTGCAAGCTCATTAATGCATAAATTTGAAGTTATGCAATCTCATGACCGCTGTACCACATCTCATCCAAGGCAGCTAAGTTCAAAGCAGATTTTGCAAGGCACAGGATGCTTTCCTTGTGTGCTCCATCACATATGAAATGTAGACAAACATGGATGATGCAGAGTCACAAGGTAGTTATATATTCCAGCTTACTGCCTGAAGAGCAGTTAGAATGGCACTTTCCTCTTTAATGGGTAACACTCCAATGGGACTGGAAAAGATTTAATGCATTCCTAAATGAGAAGATGGGATAAGGGCTGGTTTATGAAGTTTTCTTTTTTAAATAGAACAATTAGATGATTTTTCATATACTGTCTTGTTTGTCATTCAAATTTAAAATATAGACTGATTATCAGTGCAAAAGACATAACAGGCAGTCAGGCAGCAACTCCTAACATTTTGTTTGAACTCCGAAAGAAAATCTCATACAGTTGCTCTGGGGTAGAACCTTGCTCTGTAATTTTGCATATTGCCACAGGTGGGCAGTAATGGAGAACTTAACCACTCTGAAAGTAATTGCCTCCTATTTATTTTCATGGGAACTACAACAGCTTCCAAGAGCACAATGACAATGTTAGACAGAGCAAATACTCAGCTATGAAACGCTATTTTTCAGTGTAATTTCCACCATTAGTTACGCGTTTTTGCCAGCAATGAACAAGAGCCTGCATGCCACACTCGTAAAACTCTGCACCAGCAGAGGTGACACACTGTCACTTTCACCACTGCTGAAGCCTTTGCTTCATACACCCTTCCATGTCAAATGCCATTCTGTCAAACTGTTCCTCTGCTGCCATCTGCCACACAGGAAAATAGTGGGAAAGTTCAACCTCTACTGCCATACCACTGATATCCATCTCTGATCATGTGGGCTAATAAAATTCTAAAAAGGAGGAATTACTTTTGGAGCAGCCTCTGTGTATTTTGAATGGGTACATGGAGAGAAAAAAAAAAACAACAAAAAACAAAACAAAACAAAAAAAAAAACATGGACAAACTGCAGAATGAAGACAGAACTATTTTCAGCAGCAACATCTTTGCTGCCCCCAACAACCAGAGTCGTTGCATTACACAGCCCTATCACAGATCCTTCTGGTATCAAAGCAGTGCTTCCTACCCACTCCAGTGAGTGATGGATGCAGCTGTAACTTCAATAATAAAGAAGCAGAACACTGAGCCATCCAAAATATAGCCCTCAGTGAATCCTTGCAAGCATTAAGAAGGTATGTGAAGATAGCAGGAGAAAGGCAGTGAGATATGTTCCCAGAAAGCTTTGCATTCTGAATGAAAACAAAAATTAGTTTTCCTCAATAAAACTGCAAATGAGAAGCATTTTGAGGGATGCTTTGCTGATCTTCCCTATTAACTTGTTTTCTTTAAAATATTAATTGCCTTTCTTCATTATCCAGCATGAGAAGAGAGATAAGTTAATTAGGATTGGAAATGCTGAATCACAGAATTACAGATTTGCAGGGGTTGGAAGATAACTTTAGAGATCAAGTCCAACCCCATGCTAAAGTAGGTTCCCTACAGTATGTTGTAGGCGTAGGCATCCAGGTGGGTCTTGAATATCTCCAAACAAGGAGAGTGCACAGCCCCTCTGAGCAGCCTGTTCCAGTGCTCTGTCACCCTCGCTGTGAAGAAGTTAATCCACATACTTGTGTGGAACTTCCTTTGTTCCAGTTTGTGGCCATTGCTCCTTGTCTCATCACTGCACACCACTGAGAAGAGTTTGGCCTCATCCAGTCTCCTCCTTTGCATTAGTTATTTATAAACATTGATTAGATCTCCCCTCAGCTGTCTCTTCTCCAGGCTGAAGAGACCCAGGCCCCTCCACCTTTCCTCATATGGGAGATGCTCCAGTCCCTTTATCATCACGAATGCCCAAGAGAGTTATCATAAATTACCTGAAACAGAAGAATAATCTAAAGCATGTATATATACTCTTTCTAAGGAATAAAATATCCTTTCCAAAAACTTAAAACCCCTAAATTTTACTTTTGCAAAGAATAAAACTCTTCTGCATTTGCATATAAAGTAGTCGAAAACATGCATGTATTACCACACCTTGAACGGACTGTCTGAAATCTGTTGCTTTCTCATGTAAACAACTCCCTCTTGTTGAAATTACACCTTTTCCCATATTTGTAAGAAGAAACTTCATTTTAAAGTTGGCATGAACAAACAAAATAAGAAATACCATAAATAGCAGATTAATACATGAAGATGAAGTAGGAGAACTCATTTCTCGTTGCTTGCACTCATATGCTGCAGTCCAGGTTCACACATCTAACAATAGTACAGCAATATATTAACACACTGAACTTTGGCAGTGTGAGAACAAAAGTTGTAGAGAGCATCTGCAGATTATGCCTTCTTAATATACAAATTAAGAACACAATGAGCAGATGTGAGACAGATTATGTTCAAGCCAGTCGACTCAACGAATGGCACTTCTAACTCATTTTGCATAGGAAAGATACTACATTAATAAAGGGATCAAAGCAGGACATCGCAGTACACTAGCGTGTCAGGCTTGCTGGTCAAAGCAATTTCTCCTTTAGAAAGCAGCAAAGGTCAGATCTCTTTGTTAGCAGCTTCTATAATGGCTGGTAGGGATACTAGGCTCTATTAAATGAGAGAGATCAGTTTAAAACTGAAAATGCCAAAGCTCTGACGTGATTACAGTTGCTATAGTCACTGTGTTCCTTCTCATGCTCAGGTGATTATTGCCAATTCATATTGAAATTCAGATACCAAAGACCAAGAGTTATTCTGTAATGGTACTTTGTGTATGTTTTTGGGTATATGTACTTATAAACTGGTTCCAGGCCTCAATCACGATTACAACACAAATGCACAACTGGGTAGGCTACTATTACATTCATTTTCCAGTAAAATCTTGTTTGAATATTACCAAGAACTTATTGAAATATTAAACATTTTACCACGTTACCTACCCTGTAGGAAGTCCACCTTCTGAAGCCCTTCGTCTGAGACTTAATTTATGCATCTCAGCCATTTCCCTTAGAGTTTCTGCTGAGTAAAGGCCAATAGGGTTGTTATATTGCCTCGCAGGGCTCAGCTGGCGTACAGGAATATTGCCATCAGTCAATACAGGACTTAGTTTTGAACCTAGGTTACTCTTTGCAGGTGAAATGTCAGGAGTCACAGACTGAGAGGACATGGAAGATCTAACTGTGGTAGTCTGTGAGTAAGAAGAGCTATTTGAAAAGCTGATTTCTTGCTTGTTGAAGTAGCCTGAAAATGTTCCATTGGTTGCTAAAACACTACCCAAAGGCCCAGGCGCCGTGTTAGTTAGAGGACTGAAGGTTGCTCTGTTGCCATTGATTTCCCAAGCAGGTTCCTGTAGTAGCAAACATGCAGGCCAAGAAAAGAAAAAACAAAAGAGCAATCATAGAACACATGCAAAACATAACACATCTGCAATCACTGCTTCCTAAACATACTGATAAACTAGATTAAAGGCCAAAGCATCCAACCTTTCAGGGAAGATTTTCAACAAAGCAGCTCACTGTTTTATAATCAGGGATGGAAAACATACATTTATATATATATATATTTTTTAGTTTAAATCAACAAATTAAAGCTTATCATTAGAACAGCATTTGCTATCAGTCAATTTCATAGCAGCGATCATATACAAATGCAACACTGTCTATTAGTTTCTAAGATAATTAAGAAAACTTAGAAGATATCCTAAGGTCAGAATTATCTAAATAAGGTAGAAACAAAAGTCAATCTCATTATTACAAAAACAAATATTCTAAACCACACCATTCTATTTTCCATGAGCACGCTTGAAGTTATTGAAGCCCACACCTCGCATTGCTCTCGCAGGCTTTGCGTCATGCTAATTAGGCCATGCAGCATCGTTAGCAAATAGACCCAGTGGACTCAAGAATAGGTACATCTGCTCAACAGACAGAACGCCTCTGTTCTGACAATTTTTGCATCATTTCCACTTGAAGGAACGTATGTTGAAGGCTATATGATTCTACAGTTGTGTCCCAGATAATGTTTCTAACTAGGGCTGCAGTCAGAGGCACAGTAAACTCTCCTGACAACAACTGTACTCACAAAATCTGTGTCAGTTCTCAAGTTAGAATCGTACTAACAGAAACTCAGCCTGTTAAAAAGCAGAACTGTGGTGCTTCATTTTAATAAATTATTTACCATTAACGCAACTTAGTGTAACTTAAATAAAGGGTAATATCAAAACAGAAAAATAATGTAAGACTTGTGTTCTCATGTCAGCTAAAAGATCCTTTCCCTGTTTCTTCCCTTCAGTTCAAGCTCTTTCTGGCTTAGCACCATCGAAATCATTGGAACTGGAAATCACTCAGCACTTCACAGGAAGCACTGAGCACACCTCGAGTTAAACCACCGTTTCTTTCCAGCTACTGGCAGGGTGCAGTGACAGCAGCTCTGTATTTTTTGGAAGGCTGCCTACTTTACAGTACGGACAATTTTGTCAAAGAGGAATACAAACTGCTCTTCCAGGTGGGCATTTTATGCTTTTCATTTTCTTCTTTATATTTTTAATCTAATATTAGATTACCAGAAAACTACTTGTGCTTCAGATACGTGAAAAAGCCAAACTCACTTTTTACCATTCTGCTTGTCAGCCTATCTTTGTCTGGACAGTACCTAACTCTGTAGTTTCCTTTTTTGATTCGAGCAAAGCACTGCCTTCATCTTTTAGCATATCTGTTCAGCAGGTCAGGCTCACTACATGCACTGTCTTGGAAAAACCTTTTGTGTCTGCTGCTTTGAGAAGGTTGCCTCACGCCACATGAAGGAACAGTTAGCATAATCAATTACAAAACTACCCCATCTAGGGTATAATGCAGAAGCGTTCCATGTTTAAATAAGAAAATAAAAGGTTTTCAGAGGTGCTCACTTCTGTGATTTTAACAGACCTCAGCATTTAATGGTGTATTTTGAAATACCTAATGATTTTGTCTAAGCTGTGGTTGAAGAAAAGAGTAAATGAAAAGATTATAGCAGCCCTTCTGATAATGGAGGAAAAACACAGAAGTTAAAGTTCTAAGGGTTCTGTGACAAGAAAAATTCTAATACTCTAAAATCCCTTCCATGGTTGCCTTTTGAACCTAGAATCCTGAGTTCTAGAACTCACCCTGCACATGTTTAATATAATTAATGAGATAGTTGGAAAAGTAGCTGCTTAATTATTGTATTTCTTGTTTGTGTCTCTAATTACGTAATTTGGGTAAAACACTCTATACAGCTGAAATTCCCAACAAAATATTTGAATGCTTGGCAATTTATAGGTTTCTCTAAAGCCCATAGTAACCACTTGATATTTATCTGATGAGCTTAGAATCCTGACTCCAGACTAAACTGGGCTCTGCACGTTTTTCTGGACACACTGCAGCTGTAACAGGCACCCAGGTACCTGCACACTCACAGTTTAGAGGTCCAGCCAGCCAGCGGATTGCAGTCCAGCCTGGGGAGCAGGAACAAGAATGGGACACAACTCTGAAGGAAGGATGGAACTCACAGCCTGCTCTTCTCAGTGAAAGCCAGAACAAGAGCAGGTGGTGACTGCAGGGGCTTTTTGGCTCCTTTGGCCTGGCACTGCTTTTTTTACCACGTTTAACATCCTACACACACTTCCCCATAGCCTTGCATGAATCATACACCTGAGAATAATTTAGTCTCTGATTCTCTACATTTGCTAGCATAGGTTATCATTAATGTTATTTGCCAACTTCAATGCTGATGTTCACTAGAAAGATAGACATTTCACATTCTCCTCTTGGATTTTTCTTTGCTGCCTATTTAAGTTTTAGGATGGTTGATTACATTTGAAAAATCAAGATGATACAAACTGATTAATTATAACTGATTGTAAAAAAAACCTAACCCATCCAACAAAGTTAGAGGTCTGGAAGAGATAATTAGTCATAACTAATACGTTTAGAATGTTTTGCATCAAATATTGAAGTCCAATAGAATGAACTTAGAATTTTTTGTTGTTAATAAACACAAAAAGATTTTAGCTGGCATTAATAGTTGCCTAGGGCTGGAGAAATAAACATTAAGTGCTATTCCTTGTTGAATTAATAAATAAAATCTAATTATTTACTTCAGTCATTATACCGTGACACTGAAAACAGCAACCCAGACTTAAGTGGCCTACCGCATGTTTCCAAGTATTTCTGAATCAATAGAAAGCACGTATTCTCTCTAAAAATGTTTTTAAAAATGGGCAAGCACACAAGGCTGTATTCACAAATTAAGGCACCACTTGTGCGAATGAACTTTACATGCTAACAGAAAGGGGAAAAAAACAATAAACACAAAACACTACAGATGTGACTGAGAAGAAAGAGTATCTGATAGAGCTATATTAGTTTGTTACCTTGAAAACTCAGTGGCATCTATCTAATGTGAGCTTCCTTTCTAAATGCTGTAATAAAAGGACGTGCAAATAGAACTCGCTATACAGCATCAACTGCTAACGTGAGAAAATCCAGATATTTCCTCAATCAAAACTCATTTCCAGTATTTAACGTTACTGAATACTAACAGTAAGTGAAAGGAAAATTACAGGGCAGCCATAAGAAACAATGCTTGGAGATTTTACCAAGGTTTGTGACATGAATGAAGCTTTGTTTTCATTCCACAGGCAATTCCTAGCTGGAATACCAGCACACTAGGAACACAGTACTGGAGTTCCTAGTAAGCCAGCAGAGCCAGGTTGGCATTCCCCACTTTAAGCTAATACTCGCATCAGTTCTGGTGTAGGTGCTTCCCCTTATCCAAGGAGAAAGGGATGAAGCAGAAGTGGATAAAAGAGCAGCAATGTAATTTCTTTATATTCTGCTCAGTAATCACCTTGTTATCTCTTTGCTGTTGTGATCTCTCCAAATTGTTTTTGGGACTACATTTTGGAATAAAATACTGTTCTTTCCCTTTTCCTTCCCTTTCAGTTCAGTCACAAAAGCAAATCAATACAGCAAAACAATTTCTGAAATGCAAAGGTCACATTTCTAGTACTGAGCAGCAGCAGGGCTGTCAGCATTACTTCTCAGGAAACATGGCCAACAATAATCCACTTGTTTCCCGACTGTCTCTCATGCCAATCTGCCTCATAATATCTGTGACTGAAAGAGCAAGATAACATTTACACATCTATGCCAGTCTGATGCTGCTCTTCAGCTGACCAGAAGAGGAGGCTCTAGCACTGAGCAATGGGCTTGCAGCAATCTCTTATTAGAAGGAAAACTGAGTTTTAATTTCCCAGTGCAATGACAGTGAATGAACTTAAAACTGCTAAATGTAGAGGAGTCTCAAGCACCTAGGAATACAAGACAACTACAAATCAACTGAGTTTCTATTCTGCAATATTGTTAGTTCTTTTCCTTATAGTTAATTTCTATGAAAAGCAAATGCTGCTTTTATATATTGGAAAAGCAAGAAACAAATTTATATAGAAAAATATCAGTTTTTCAAGTCCTCTTTTTTTTGAAAGCCAAAGTTCAATTTGTCTCTTTCTATGGCCATGCAGTCGTTATAAATGACTCCGGCTTTTAGCACTTCTGGGAGAGCAGTTTTACATCTTTTCCACTACAGTAATGAATTTGACCTCCCAGCATACCCAAGAGAAAGGTGTTACTTTAAGCTTTGTATAAAAAAGGAAATAGAGGCACAATGGCATTAAGTGAGCTCGCTCAGAGATATTCAACAAGTAGCTTTTGGCTCAGGCTTCTCTTCCATCGTTCCGTTTGCTGAAGAGGCCTATCCTCCCTCATCTATTTTCTCTTGGCCATATAGGTGCCTAAATTTGTCAGGAAACAAGTCCTTAGCATTACGAGGTCCTCAATATATCTCTGTAATGTGTTGAGAACAGTAATTATATTACAGTGAAAGAGGCTTTCTTAATACCTTTATACAAAGAGCAGAAGCTTTACTGTTAACAGAAATAGCATTGTTTCACGTTCTTTTGAGCATGCAGAAAAGTTAATCGTACGTGCTCAGCCTTAGAGGTTCAGCTCAACAATTTTGAACTGCACTGAGCCAAATCCTCACCTGTATTGTGTACACATGCAAAGCAGGCATAAGCTCACTGATTGGTAATGGCTTCATCTCAAGTGCTTCCAATCACATCTACTCTTCTCGCTGTTTGGATGCTATCAGCCTTAGTTATGTCCTCCTCCTCTACATCTGTGGCAAAATATTTGACTAAAACTTATCCTAAACCAAAACTGTTTCAAGTTGAGGACTAAAGTTAGAGAAGGAAATATTGAAACTGCAAATCAGTTTAACTCTTACGGCTGAAGCCATACTTACAGTCACAGAACCTGTATCATCTGTAACACTGATCAGCTCACAAAGGTAATTAGAGAACATTTTTCTTGAGATATATATTGGAAGAATAATATTGTGCTTCCTTAGCTCTTTTAAGGATTTATTTTTTCTAACATGCAGAGAGTGATGACCACAGCAAAGAAGTACATGCTTGAAAATTAGTGGAAGCCACAGTCTGATCAGAGTAATGTATGAAAGAATTTATGGCTTATAATATAAGACACTGAACTTGCACATGCTGATTTTTTTTTTTAATCTAACATTGCCATGCTTTAACCTTGACCCAGAAAGAGGGAAGAAAAACTTCCCTTGATGTTTGAGGACAGCACTGTCATGACTGTTTTGTAACATCATTTTTTTGCTATTTTGGTAAGGCAACTGAACTCATTTCAAGTGAAGCATCAAAATCTAAACATTGTCAAGCAGTGATGTGGAGGTGGCAGCTTCTTGCCTATGTGTCAAAGAACTCTTCGTTTCTACAGTGACAATGTTAATAGAAATAATATAGGGAGAAACAAAGAAACATTGATTTTCAAGTATATTTACTGTAACATATCTTATTGTGACATCCTTATAATGCTGTTGGTGTCGCTAAAGACTTTTTATTCTGGATTTTGAGACCTATTTTCCCACGGTTCAACACTTCCACTTCATTACAAACCATCCTCAGAGAAGAATTCCACCTTCTGCACTCAGTATTACCTTTTTTACTTTCTAACAGCTGAAATTACTGTTGTCCACTACAGCTGCTTTTCTATTACTCAGATACACATCTTAGCCCAAGACATACCGGTGGCTTTCAATAGTTTTGTTTTTATATGTGGTCAGCTGCTTCTGTTCTCCAAAACTTACTGGTCACTCCTTCTAACCTGCTAATGGCACCCCACTTCAGCACTCCAGTACACCTGTTCCACTAGGCTAAATATCCTACCTAAAAAACCTGTTTGAAAATCTGTTCGCCGCCATGCCTTCTCTTAGATGTCACTCACCAACTAAAGGTTCTGCAGGTTTTCAAGCTGAAACTACTGCCTGTGACCCATTCAGAATCAGCTATGTTGAATAACTTTTATAAACCTTTCCTAAGTCAGGACTCACAGAATGCTCAAGTATAAGACAACACACTCTTGAAAAAGGATCAAGTCCTTTGATATTATACCACTCAGGCGGATCAAAATAGAAAATGTGAAGTGTGTTTTTACTTTATTACTTCTGCATCAATGGTGTTTTTAGGACTTTTAATAAATCTGTAGTGTGTAGAGTTCACTTCTCTATAGGGCAGTTAAATATGGGAAACAGTTTTGTGTAGTAAACAACTTTGAACACCTATGATAATAATTTTAAAATTGACACCTGCTATGGAAGAATCATGCCTAACAAAACTATAAAAAAACAGGTGCTTTTTTATACAGGCTTTTATGGGCCTGTGGTTAGAGGAGTCAATCTTGTCATACCTGCATAGGTGTTAATAAGAGTCTCAAAAAAGAGTCATCAGCCTTGTGCTGGGCAGTAACGCTGAAGGGAGAAATCATATACCTGTTGCCTTGAAGACTAACAGCATTCTGTGTAGTTCTTAAAGGAAAATAAGGACTCTCTCCTCCTTTCTACCCTGTATTTTGCTGGTGCATTGAAACATCTATCTAATTGAAAGAATCACGCATTCTTTTTCTTCTAGGAATTTTAAGTACCGTTTGGTGAGTCTTCCAATAACTTTCTCCTAGATAACACTTGTAAAATCATTATGTAAGGAGAAATAACTCCAAGCAAGATTAATTATTGATGTCTTCTTCCCTCACTAAAAGAATTACAAGATCCAGAAAGAAATAACATTTTTCCTGTCTCAGCTAATAAATAACTCTTCAGGCTCATTTCAAATTTAACAAAATAAAATTGAGTCACGTTATTCTCCCCAGTTGCATTCTCCAGCTTCTTGCTAGCTTGTAGGTGTCTCTGATAGTTATATGGATAATGCCACCCTTCTAAGCTTTGAATTTGGAAAGTATGCTGTTTATCTTTAAAAATACTTGAAAATTTATCACTGGGACTCAGAACTTTTAAAGCAGGAGAAGACCGCCTCGTTCCCCACGTCTTTTGATCATAAGTGTTTCTTTCTTCTGTTACAAGGTTGGGATGAAACTGGCACAGAATGAATAGAAGTGCAGTAATAGAGGTTTTACCTCCTCTCAATTCATCTAATTAAATGCATCAGCAATACAAACATCCTCTTCAGTGCTTTAGCCGAAGGATGTATACCATCTGTCACCCGACCTCCTCAGTTCCTCCAAAATATCTGATGTCTTGTCAGAGGCAGTCAATGAATGATTGTTCAAATATGAACATTTAAGTTATGGAAGCTAACAACATTTAAGAGCAGAAACCAAGCCATACATTTCCTCTGCCACTTACTGTTATTCAGTAAACTGACTTATCTTTTTTTTATTATTATTTTGATGCTTGTTGAATAATGCATCAACAATGCAATATAATGCAAATCTTCAATTGTCCTAATATGTCCGCCTTCCAAATCAGTGTATTTCTGGAGTTAGTGAGGATTTAGTTACACTGAGGCACAGTCTAGAGGATTTTTCCCCAAGAATATACAAAAGCAAAAGTATATTTTGAGCATCTTTAGTAGCCGCTCACTTGGATGAAACAAAGAAAGTCAGAAAGACAACAGATTCCAATTGATCAAAATTCAGAGGGCTGCTAGGTGCTTTGGTTCTGCTAATCAGAAACTAGCAAAATATAGATCATCAGGTACATTATGATCAATTTTGCTTCCTATGCATTCATTCAATATTTACTTACTTCAGAGGGACAAAATCGATTTTCAGTAGTAGTTATTTACCTTCACCATGGTAGATAAAGACATTAACTTTGGCTGAGTATAAATGTGTCACATACCTTCTGGTGGGGAATTACAGCTCTGGGTGAGTCAATTTTAGGTGGTGTGGTTGAAACTGGCACTGGACGTTTTGATCTGAGGATTAAAAAAGAAAGTTTGCAATCAGGACTCCTGTTTTTTCCAGATGAAACTTTACATTCCCTGAAAAAATTCTACTTCAGCAGTAGTGAAAATTAGGCAAAGCTTGTACTTTTTCTATCAACCATAAAGCTTTTTCCATGTTCTCACTTGCAAAGGTCTTAGATGTGAAAAACAACATCTGATTTATTTCCTCTGAACAATGAAAAGTCAGCCATTGCGGAAGAGTCTTTGACTTTGCATCACCCATTTTCCAGTACCTTATGACTGGATTTTCACCAATGGCAATTAGCTCTAACAGGAGATAAATTCATGCTTGGACAGCATGGAAAATGGAACTTACAACGTGTCTTAAAATGCAACGACTATGCTTTGCAACCAAGACATCTCAAGGTCAGCTCCTCAGAAGATTATTACTTAACATCTTTAACTATGTAACAGTTACCACTCTTTAAATGCCCGTGCAAAAAGAAACGAGCTTAATTTTTTCATAATTTATAGTCCCCACAGTAGATCTCTTCAATACTCACTACCTTTCCTCCATGTTTGGCAAATCCATGAGGGTTTTAAAAAGTGAAATAAATCCCACCAAAATATTTGGAAAACACACATTTCACTATTTAATTGGAATATTACAAAGAAAAATCAATAAAGCACAGTTACAGGTGTTAACTGAAGTACTTTAGGATGCTCAGGAATTATGTATTTGTGGAGGTTAAGGTTTTGAGAAATGCAAATGAATACCCTTCTGAAATCTTCCCAGAAAACATAGGGTCACAGGAAAGTGATATGAAGGAAGTACAAATAATCAAAGGAATCACAGTTACGCTATTGCTGTCCTATTGTCAACCTACAGTTTAGAGTTATGTTGCAAATTTGATTGCAATTGATAAAGATTACATTTTGTAATTAGGACAGGGAAATAAAAATGAAATAAAGATACTTAAAATCACACTAAGCTATCACTAAGCAGAAGTAACTAAGACATCTGGAACCATTTGCTTTAGAAATGAATAGGGGAAGGAGTCACTGAAGTTTGCAAAGTAGTGAATAGTAGGAAAAAGGAAATAAAGATATGCTCCTGGAAATAAAGTAAAATTGAAAAGCCAACACATTCTCAATTGACAGAAGGCAAAATTTGTTTCCTTCAGTAGTGTATTAACCTGAAGTGAAACATAATGCTACAGGACAACACTGAGACTAGAGAATAATAGGCTATCAAAATTAATTAGGTAGTTTTTCGTATAACAAAACCTACAGAAGATGCTTTTGGTTCAATAAAAATAAGTAGTCATGCAGATTCTCATTTTTCATAGCACAACTTAACAACAGATAGATTGCAGAAGATGTCCAATTTCAGGCTCATTATTTCTGCACTGAGGGCTGTGTTGCTCTTTCCAGTGATGGACATAACAGTGGCACCTACTGGAGAAAGAAAACTGAGCAAGACAAAAGCTGGGGCCAGTCATAGTAAGAATCCATGTGTTAATACATAGCTTCGCATTGAGCTGCAGATTTAGCTTTAGTTGACACATACAGAATGTCCACGAAAGAAAAACAAAGAGGCAAAATAGGAAGAAATGAGTAATCCTCACAGAAATTGGAAGATTTCTTAATGGAATACAGAAATTACACTACTCTTTTCACCTGCCCACAGCAGTGGGGTTAAAGCTAGGTGTGCTAAGGTTCCTTCCAATCCAAGCCGCTCTATGACTGTATGATTCCTGAATCAAAGACTAAAAAACAGTAAAAAGCACTAATAAATGATATTCACACTTCGAAAACACCGTAATACAATGTAATAACAATCTGAAAAATATATACTTTCAAGTTCCAAGGACAAAAGCTAATCATTAACTGTCTTGAACAAACTTTCCTCAGAGATGCAAGATTAACCCAGCTTTCTTCAGAAGTGCTTCCACCACCCATCTCAGCTAAGAGAAAAAATAGCTCATATTTAAGACATACACACTTATCATAAAAGACAGCCAAAAAAAAAAAAAAAGAATGAAAATAAGCTCCAGAACACAGAGCTGCAGAAAACTGACTGGACAAACTAATGAACAGGCCAAGATTTAGATGAGATTCCAATCCTTCTTCCACCGGCACCTAGGTGATTCTATGAAGTTACTGAGGGGATCCTAGACACAGTCAAATCCAGAGCCAGGCAGCACAGACACTACTGTCATTACTTGACCACAAAAGACACTAAGGAGCTTTATTCCTTTTGAATGCTGCTCATAAACTTTCTCTGCCATTCACAGTGCTATCCAGCTAAGATAATCATTCCATACTTACTTTGAGATTTTAAGATACTACTTTAAAACAAAAAGTGTTGCTGCGTAACGCTGTCCTGTACGTTTGTAACTGTGATATTTAACAACAGAATGATAAAGCTTGCTAAACTTAGCACAGGTTTGCATCAGAGAAAAGGGCAGAAGATGTAAAGTCAATTTGTGGAATGAAAAATATATATACTTCTAAAGTGATTATTTACCTAACAGCTATAATTCCTCAGGGAAAATAACCTGCAAGTTCAGGATATTTTTTTTTCTCCCTCCCTTGCTAGACCATATCCTGCAGCAACACTTCTAACGTAGATTTCTCTGCTTTTCAAGTCACGTAGGTGCTGCTCTACACATCTGTCTTGGTTTACATTTTAATTCACTGATTGCAGGGTTACTTTATTCCAAATATCCACAGAATATGCTTACTTTGTAGGGCTGTGAGGAAGATGAAAGTCCAAATTTCACAAATGATCGTGATAATTATAGATTTGATGTTGAAATGTTCCAGAAAGATTTTTTTTTCCAGTCAAAGCAATTAATTTGGCTTTAGTTTTTCTGCATTGTTTTCTATTTTTGAAATTAAAAATGAAAATGAAAAGCTTGTTTCCCAGCCTTAAGAAAGACCAAACAAGTAATTCCAGCATTTTTTTAATTCTGCCCTAGTATCTCCTGTACTGGGAGGTACACCTCCCCTGGCTCCCAGTACAGGTTCTCTGCCTTACTGAAGTTTAAAAGCAAAGAGGATCTAGTTTTGAAAATCAGTTCAGTTTTGATAGCACTGCTGATGCAACTGTCAAAATTTCTACTTGTTCCCATCTACCTAAATATATCTTTAATCAAAGAGCACTTGACTTCAATGCTAATACCTTTGCATTCACAACAAAGGTTCAGTAGGACTCAGCTGCACTAAGAAGAGCTGCCTGCCTAAGGAAGGGCTTCCAGGGAGTCTGAGTTTTGTAATAACAGCTTATCCCTACTCTCAGGAAAACATACTACCATACTTAGAGACAGGAGACAAGATCTCACAGCTGGTAGCTCTTTTACATGCTCATAACACTTTTTTTGTATTTTGTAACTCTGGCAGTCCATGTCTATCTTCACTTCTCGAGTTCTCAGGACAGCTAAAATCATTCTTATATTAAAAGCTCTTATTCTCATTTCATTACACTTTTTTGAGCATCTTAATCAGCGTATCTTAAATCTCATCCCTAGAAAAAGAGTCCATAGAAAAGTAATAAAAATTAGAAATATTTAGAAATCATTTTACCCACTTCACATATCTTCTAATTAAATGGAGTAATTATGGAGTGGGTCATACACCATAGGATGAAGAATATAGCTTACAGAACTAGGCTTCAAATAAATATTTATTAAATGCAATAATATTAATTTTGGGGAAAAAAAAAAGAAAAAAAGGATGTAAAACAGCCAGACAGTGTTCTTTATAATCATTACTTCGATATGTTCATCTTCAGCCAAACACTGAATTAAATATCATGCATAGAAGCTACTTCTTGGTTCTAAGCCTTGCAAGGAAAAATGCTGAGTCCTGTAATGCCACAGTTTAATTTCACTAAGTTCTGCCTGGGACATCTGCAAACAGGCTCAGCAACTTCAATGAGAGTCACAAACATAAAACCCACAGTGCTTCATAAGTCATCATGATCACTTTGGGACTAGGATGAAGCCTAGTTTCACCTTACCAGGATCTCATCTGTACCTGCAATGAAATTGATAAGGACTTCCATCAGCTGTTTTGTTCTGTGTCAATAGCAATGCAAATATTAGCATCTGGATGGATGACTGACTTGTTAATTATTCCCCTGCATTGCACTATACTCAGATGCACTGTGGGACTGGCAGTTTTCAGGCCTATCGTTCACACCCGTAGCAATATATGATCAAAAATAATAAAAAAATGACACCTATAAGTAGAACAGTTATCCAAAAGTCTGTAGAAGAGAATGTTTGCAAGTATTTAGTATCTGTTCCAGTTAGAGGGGGTTTGAACAAGGGGCAGCAGTAAAGATTACAGGACAGAAAAGGAAAGAACAAAAATCTTGGAGAGTTTATCGTAAGGAAGAAAAGGAAACAGGAGAAAAAGTACTCGTGAGTTTTAAATATGAGTATGTAAAGATATTGAAGCAGCAATCAAATTCTACTCTCCTGTTTTCTCTTTGACTCACCCTTGTCATACTGGAAGGTACCTGTGCATCTTCTATCTACTGTTCCCCTTTCTCCTGTGGGACAAAAACCCTACACTTGAACTCCCTCATATTCTGCTCTTGAGCCTGTTCCCTCCTGAAAGGAGTGACTGGCTATTAATGCCTCCATTGCCTCCCAGTTCACTTAGTGTCAGCTCTGAGATCTGCCTCCCCCAGCAGCAACTGGGGGCAGAAATCAGATTGCCCAGCTGTAGAGAAGAGCATTAGAAAAATCAGAAGTGAGAGACTGAAATAGAATCAAAATAATCAAGGAGGGTTCAGAGCTAAGTCATACATAACCTCGCTTGAAATCCCTGTCTGTTCAGTAGTTATTTATTATTCATGATTTCATGATTGTATTTATTATTTCTAATTACTGCCAGACACTAAAAGGAAATGCAATTAAGGTAAACAAGCAAATAAGAAAATTTGTTAGTGTAAGAAGAGAAGAACAAAACCTGTAGGTTGTGAAGGCAGCTAATATTGAAGAGCAAAGCTGCTGTTTTTACAAGAAGCAGGAAAGTCTTTATTCACTGCTTATACGCATGCATTACTTGAACTAGAAATGTCACTCTCACTCATGCCAGTAAAGATAAGTAGTGAAAATGTTGAGGACTCAGACATGAAAAATATTTACCTACGTATTTTTAGCTAAAGAGCATCTAATGTGAAACAGCCATTTCCCCTAGTTAGCTTTCCCCTCCCATGTAGATACTGTGCCTGACTCTTATATCACCTCCATTCGAGTACCACCAGACTCCTGTGCAGTCCTGCAGCTCTTAGCTTTCCAACAGCTTTGTTAAGAGTGAAAGTCATTCAGCTACAGATTTCAGATCAGCACTGGGGGCTGCTGTAGAGAAGCACACAAAAGAATCAGCAAAAAAAACCCAAAACAATAATAATAATAATAATCAGGGAAATACAGCCAAGCCTCAGAGGTATGATGATTCACAGGAGAATCACAGAAAAATAATATAAAGTTCAACAACTGCCTTCTGTGAAGGGCACTTCTCACAGTAGTTCAAGTGCTGTCCAAATCCAAATATGTTCATGATGTTACACAGATGAAGTTTATTTTTCCCCTTGCCATTCAACATTTGCTAAAAGCAACAGTCTCAACTCTTGCCACTTTGAGCATCCTGGCACAAATGACTTGAATTTCCCAAAGCTGTTAACGGTGCAAAATTAGTTACCTGTTTTTCCTGTAATTGCTTTAATTTGGAGTGTGGATATTACAGCATGCTACATGGTTTTCAGAGCATTTCTAATTGACACATATGGCAGAAAGAACAATCAGGGATCATGGATAATTGGATCTTAACTGTAGCTCAATTCATTTAGGTATTCACTCTGTTTCCAAACCAGAATACATCAATGAGCTTTTCATCAGTGCCTTTTTTCACTGCTTTTTTCTTACCGTTCAGAGGACATGAACTGCAGTGGTGTACACAGAGCCAAATGCTCACTGCCATTGTGCCACCACAATAAGCAGAAACTATTGTGTAGGCAAAGCTAAAGCGCCTCTGAAAGATGTGAATATCTTCAGCTATTGCAACAAGCAGCTATCACGTTTGCACGCACTACTTGGAGATTCCCACAGAGGTGTACACCCTACTTTGCAGTGCGCTGATACCAATATATTTACATCTTGCTTACTAGGCAAAACAGACATTAACAAAGGCTCTACAGAAACACAAATACTACATTCATCTATACACACCGCAGTCACTGTGTGGTTCCTTATGCTGTTTTTTTAGTGCTGCTAGGTGCTTATAGTGCCCTCTTCACCAAGGCAACTAACTTAAAATGTCACGCTCATTAATAATTGCATTATTTTCTCAGTAGCTAACCAGCCAACAGTGCTACAAGAAGGATGATCCTGTGATAGGGCCACTACCTTTGGAGTTAACATTCAGTTTTGTCAAGGTACTACCTGAAAAAAGTTACTGGGCATTTCATTCTGCTTCCCCACAGAAAAGACTGTTTCCCACATGAATGTAAATATGCGAAAGGCTGTGAGTGATGCTCTGTTGAGACAGCAGCATAATGAACAGATGCTTTCACTAATTATTTTACACTTTCCTGAAATTTCGGGATAAACAGCTTGCTTCCTACAAATACAGTTGGTTAGCTGTAAGAAATCTAAGCAACCATCTTTTTCTCATCTGATGGATGTTAAATCTGAAATCTCCAGTGCCCTATACTGCCATGCTGCAGTGAACAGCAGAAAGAAAGGAAGAGATGGCCAGCCTCTGAAGAGACCAAAAGCCAGGCAAAACGCACCTTGGTGTGTCCCTGATTTTATCAGAGACATCAATGATTAAGATTTGGTAGAAAATAAATAAAGAGACCTGGTAGCTTTTATGGTGTCAGATGAACACAAAACATCACAAAAAAGGATCCAAAAGAAACTAGTTCCCTCACAGATACAAATGTTGCATTACAGGATTGACCCAATTATATTTTTTAATATTTAATACTAATACTAAATAATATTTTCCCCAATGAAATGGCTTCTCAGTTCCACTTCTTTACGAGTACTAGCTTGAAGCATGTAATTTACATTTTGGCACATCCACGCTTAAGCCAATCAACATTAATCAACAAGAAAAGGTCCCAGCCCTAATATGATGTGACCTTTTTGTGAGTTTAACATTTTGGGTAATATATTGACTTCCAGCTTGCAGAATGCAACTGATAACTATTTGTTTGAAAGATTACAGCTGTCATATGTATTGAGTTGTGTAAGCTCATTATTTGGATGAGATGTACCAGTGATATCCATCATAACTTTTCCATTTGGAGTGCAACATAATACATAAAAGAATTCACATGGAGATTATTTATTATTTATTATTATTTTTCTTTTACAAATAAAAGGATGATTTTAACTTCACTTTAAGCTGGTGTTTCAAGGTAGGGAGGAAGTCATGTGCAGTCTGAGAACAGTTTTAACTCCTGAGCAAAATCTTCCAGTAATGAAAACTTTACTGCCCTTTAAAACCTTGACTCTACAGTTCCCAGGCTCTTTTCTAAAACTGACAAGGACACTTAATGCACTGAGCATAAATAGCAGACCTCTCAACCTGCTCGTGTTGGAAAAAAAAATATATATATATTCATTGCAATGACTGACATCTATATTTTATTTTCCATGGAAAAAGCTACTCACCACTTTCTAAAGCATTAAATGTTAACTACTTAAAAATGGTAACTCAGTCTTGTCCAGACACCAGACTAACATTCAGTAACAAATCCTACCACTCTCATGTCTATACACAGAGACAATTGGATATACAATGAGATTCCCCAGAGCTTGCAATAATAGATGGTAACTTTCTTTTCTTTAATGCACTAAATACATAGCCTTATCAGAAAAATGGGGAAGAAACTTTGGATATTGAGGATAAATGGCTCTAAGAAGTTCTAGAGTCAAATTTCTAAGCAAAATAAGTAATGTGTCAGTCACGTTCACAATTATTGTTGTTTTCCTTTTTTCCACTAATGCAGTTAGAATTTTGAATTTATACATACTGAAATTAAGGCATGTAAACATCTGACTACTCCACTACTATTATTTTGCCAAAATTAGAATTTATAATACTTTTCCTGAGCATTGATACACACAATTACCAACTGACTGAATTGGGTAATCCACCTGGATTGTCTCTCAGCCTCTTCTTCTCCTGAATCGACAACTTCATTGTCCTCAGCAGCTCCCTAAGGAAGGTGCCAGCCCCTTCTTCCCATTAACCAATGACAGACACACCAAGACAGTGCTCCCCTATGTCAGTGGAATCAGACTGGACATACAAATGTATTCACCATGAGTTTGGTCAGACATTGGAGTAGGTTTCCTAGTGAGGTAGTCGATTCCCTATGCCTGTTGGCCATTTGGATAATGTCCTTAATTAATATGCTTAAATTCTGATTAGCCCTGAACTGCTAAGGCATCTAGACTCAATAACTTTTGAAGGTCCCTCCCCACTGAACTATTCTAGTCTATTTTAACTTGAAGTCTCCAAAATGCACTGTCTGCATGGTCTGAGATCTGAGACCTTGGCCTAATCTAGGCCAGAATTACTCCAGTGAATATGACACTGAATATCCAACACTGCATCAGCCTTGTATTTATTCTTTTTTCTGATATGAAATTAAGAAAGTACTGGCTAAATATGTAAAATCCAGCTGAGAATCGTGTTAGCTTATTTAAACTATTTCTACAAAACCCAAGAAAGGAACAGGCTAAAGGACAGCTTTTTTTTTTTTTAATAAAGTGGGTTGTTTTTTGTTTTTTGTTTTTTTTTTTTACTTTTGTACTCTGATATTCTTCTTTCTTGTCTTGTAATTTCAGGCCATATTTCTCAGGCAACATGAACATATTTATACTTGAAAATATGCTAAGAGCCTAACACTGACATTATATCAAATGCAAATTACACACCTTCTTGAACTCTTAAGGCTGGGTTGTTGAATACTGTGGATAGGAAGCAAGCATTCATATCCTTCTAGACTGACACAGTAGCAGTGGACTTGCTTCTGCATGCGGCAATTTAGAAGTCTTACTGGAGTCATGATAGGGTTTTTGTTCCCCAAACTTTTAAGTGCTGCTGTCCTATCCATTGATTCCCCAAGCAGTATTCCTGAGTTGTGGAAGTATCGCTGCAGGCTCATTCAAGGAGCAGTCATTTTGCACCAGGAATTCAGTTTCCATAAAGACTGTGGTAGCAAGGCAGTAATGACCAGGAAAAACTTAGCGACCCTAAGAATGGATTTCAGGAGATGCATACACAAAGCAGAACACAAGCACTAGCAAACTATCACTAGCATTAGCATTCTTTTCAAAAAAGGGAATAGATATCTCCCTCTGTACGTAAGCAGTCCCTGAATGAAAGTATTATTAGTCTACTAAATGTAATAAAGTCATCCGAAAAAAAAAAAAAAAAAAGAATAAGTTCCCAAACCATACTTTTATTTTCTATCTGCTTTTACTAATCATTCCCTGCAGTGCTGTTTGGCAGTGTTTCCATAGAATAGTTGGAGCATCACTATTTTAATCTGTCCTTTTGGGAAATTTGCCTACAGAAAATTTACTCTTAAACTGAAATATTTACCTTCTTCTAATTCTTGTTCAAGCATAAACTCAGCCTAAATCTTGTTCTGATTTAAAGATATGCCCATCAGCAGACCTAAAACATGCACAGGATTGTTTACTATTCTCAGCTTCAGACAAAAGAAAGTAGTTTACAATAACCTTTGAATTTCCTTTGCTTGCAGTTTGCTGTCACCTCATATTTTATTTACGCTAGACCTGAAATAAATTCTGAAGGATCAGCCATCTTTTGGTGCTGCACAAGAAAAGGAAAGCTATTAAATATTTACCATAAATCTCTCACAGCTTTGTATCTGATGCTTTCCTTTTCAGTACTAAAAAGTATTATTTAGCTCCTGATTCACCAGCAAAAGATAGTCAATTGTAAATGTCTGAATGTAAATTGTATTCCAACACCAGCTTGCTCTGGAAGGGAGGAATGCTGTATCAATGCACACCAGGCAGAGAAGGCCTGCACCTTCCCCTCTCCTCTGCAGCAACTCGTGGTGACACCAAAGCAGGCATCTTAGAGTGTCACAGGAATGCCTATGCCAGCAAAATGAGGCATGCTCATGTTACAGCATTTTCCAAAACTAAGTCAGTACATTTGGTGAATCCTTTCCAAGGAGGCTGATCAGATTCCTTGAGTTAAGATCAAATGAATACCGTGGATGCTCCGGTGAAATGTGTTGACAAATAACACTGTACTCCTGCATTGTATTTAATGTGAATTGTAAAGTGAATTGTAAAAGAAACCCATCTGCATCAATTAAAAATAGATTTTGCAAGCATTTCATTTTTCACCTGTGGACTGAATGCAGCAGGATGATAAGCAGATGTCCCAGTTTCTGTGGCACAGCCAACCAGTTGAAGATGAACTTAGACTGGCTTGGGACTCAAATGCCTGAGGGCAGCTGTGCAGCTCAAGTGACCGATCAGAAACAGATACGGTAAAATGACTGAGAGCTAAACTCCAGTTAGGCACAAAAAGATTAGAAGCAGTTTCTTTTTCCACGACGGTTCATTGCAGAGTATGATCACAGCCTTCCACAGCATTGTCTAGCAGCACACAGAAGTACTCTGGAGAGCTAAGCAGACAGAAATTGAAAATGAGCATTTGGAAAATGCAGCATTTCATTGGAAGGCTGAATTCTGACTGCCCGATCAAACCTGTGGCACAACTGTCAAGATCTCTATCCAAGGAATTCCATGGCGTTGAAAAAGTTTTAAGAAGGCTCAGTGAAATCATAGCCTAGATAAGGTGATAAAAGGCAAATTTGACAGCAAGATTAGGGAAGGAAGTGGTCAGAAAACACTTGACATCTACAGCCTGCTGAACCCAGAGATATCTGCATGACAAATGAAGAGAATTCAGCTCAGGCTGGCACTCCACACAACACACTCACTGAAGAGATATGTTAGTACACATAGAACAATTCAGACTGGTGGTACTTCAAGAAAATAAGTTCGTATAGCCAGAGAAGTGTAGACTCTTTGTTTAGAGTAGGACAGTAGGAATGAGCATTCTTAATGCTTCCTTTCTGCTACATTTGATGTCTTGCAATTTGATATCCTGCACAAGTGCTGACAACTATGTACATTTTTCTTGATAACCAAATAAAAAATAACCAGTTCCTCACCCTGAGAAAGAAACTCCAAGGGGAATTTAAGTGTGATAATAAAAGTGAGTAGCAGCAAATGCTATCTGAACTGTCAGGTTATAAACAACACTCATGAAACCTTCACGGTCAGGATCAATAAAAGGAAAGGCCATCGCTCTTGAGACCTAATAACCATTAGAAAAATAAAAAGCTTTTGGTCTCAGAGTGCTTATGTCTAGATTTCATGTTCCATTGCTTTTGCCTTGGCATTATAGACTAAACAAGCAAGTTCACTTTGACTCCACAGCTACAACAGCAAAATCAAGCTACAGGTCCAGTAAGGAATTCCATGACCTTGAAAACTGTTTTGTAGAGCCACATGACTTCTAGACATTAACATCCAAGATCACTGAAATTTACAGCTTCCATTTCCCTTCCATTTCTAATGCACATGCCTTTTCTATCTGAAAGAATTTCATGTTTTCAGTCTTTAATGAATATTAGATAATTGAGTGTCCACATCTCAACAGTCTGACCAGAAATTTTTTGGTCCATTCCATCCATCACTAGTGACTGGCCCAACATTTTGTGTTAACCAGTCTCTCACCAATGCATTTTTCTTAAATTGTTTTTGTTGAGGGATCTTATCTAAATAGGAAACAAGAATCCAATAGAAAAGCAAACAGAAGATCTACAATAAATTATCAGAAAGGATTTCTTCAACTTGTAAGTAAATCAAAACAATTCAGATTGTTGTTTTTTTTTTTTTGAAAGATGCCTTACATGTCTCCTTATCACTACTACTCATTAAATTAGAGCAAAAATACAGGAATGTGTTGTAGAATGAGGATTCAACTACAAGCATCCAGGATAACGCTCTATCTTTTTAAAATCCTGCTAGGCCTCAATAACTTTAAAAGACCACTTTTAACTGGCTTCTATCACATTTCTGTGAAGAACTTTCCCCTTTTCATGTTCTAGAGTTTTCCTTTCCTGCACTGAATCTACACCTTTCTTATCCTATCAAATGCAGAGGGGTCACTTTCACACTCACAGATGAAAAACCATTAATAAAAATTCTCACTCTGAGGATGACAGATTCATCCCACAGGATCAGAACACTTACAATATTTGTTTCTAGAACAGACATTTGTATACCAACCAAAAATGTGTGTGTTCACATGGGAATAAGTAAAAGAAACATCACTGTTGGACTTAATTATCAGGAGCCTGAATGAATAAGGAATTACACCTGTATTCAATGGGCTAAATTCAACACAGATACATTCATACAGCATAAAAGTCCTATTGATATCTATAAAAATCCATGCTACTTGCTACAGTAATCACAGCAGATTTTAGCTGTCCACCTCACATCTATGCATTGGACACTTCACATAAATCTAACAGGCAAAGATGAAAGACATAGCCCTTAGTCATGGGCTTCATAGAATGCCCTTGGAAACACAAAGAGTTCAACTTATAACATACTTTTGAAGAGTGAGGCTCAGGTTGTAACTGGCTGACTTGATCTTGTTTTGAGCCTCTAAGTGAGTCATGCTGTCAGTATTGACTCCATCAATGGCTACCACAAGGTCTCCTTGATTCATCTGTGACTGTGCTGCCTTGCTGCCAGGGGTGATCTGTAATGAAGAAGAGAGGGGAAAAAAAGTCTTAAGTCATTCTGTGTACAGATTACTTCTACAGAACCTCTCCAGAATCTGAACACAAAATTTTCCCCAACTATTTCTGTATTCGTTAGCGTGCAGGTAGAATGACGAAATTTACTGAAATTAAACAAATACACTTAACTCACATTTCTGCAAACATCCAGGTTACTGCCTACTCATCATTATTTCCATTTTAAGGGGATAATTATCATAATACATTTTGGAGTGGTATATAGAGACATTTCTCAGAACTGGAAAACTAAGAAGTCACTATCTGTTGCATGACTTTATTGTATTTCTCCTACTAAAAGTCATTCTTCCCAAACTAACTCACTACACTGATCTGACAGAAAATGTGCGAGGGACCTTGGACATGCTTTATTTCTTTACAGTGAGCTTCATAGGATATTCTGCTTAATTTTAACCCACATAAAACTGCAGTCCCGTTACCAAGGTTCCAATAGGTATCAAAGATAACCTCCATCAGCTGTTGTACCTGACGATCCAAACATAACTATAAATAACAGGCAAACACTTTTAGAAATTAGAAGCTAGAATGTTCCAAATACAAACCCAACAACTGCAACAACAGCTCAGAAATACTGAGCTTGTATTTTTAAGGTACCCACTTTCTTAAATTCTTCACTTAACACCCCACTCCCCCCAAGGACAATCTAAAATACTACTACAACAAACTGCAGTTGACAGCTTTTGTTCCTTCAGTATATTAAGCACAAAGAGTGTCTGACTAAGCTGAAATTCCTATGTGCAACATACCCACATCCCTAAGCCAGGGTGAAACACATTGACTTCTCTCACTTTTTCTGATTCCTGCTTCTTCCAGTTCAAATCATAGATTTTATAAAACGAAAAAATAAACATACAGTATGTAACTACAACTGACAAATTTAGAGGGAAGAGAGAATCATACTGATTTCACTTACTCTACTGGGATATTTTCTTTCTAGCAACTTTTAAGAAAACACAACCATAATGACAGATGTGTTGGTCAGAAAAGCCTACAAAACAAAAAATCCTGGTCACACTTTAATTTTTAGCTACAGCCTTTGCATCAGCCAGCCTGAGGCTCAGAGCTATGGAATACTTAGATGTATAATGTGATGAACATCACAACCATGGATTATAAACCAGGATTCCTTTATTTTAAAGTGAAAGGAAGGGAATTTGTAGCTATATCTTCATTTAAGTATAACAACACTAACAAATTCTGTGCTGGATTCTTTGGTACAGCTCTACTGTTCTAGTTCCCATTTCAGAAGCCAGCACAGCATTGATGTCACTTATTCCCTAAAAATTCAGATTGTTCAATTTTCATAGACAGATGTGAGAATCTGCACAAGACTAGCAAGTATGGTTCTGGTTTTATTATATCATTCAGAATCATATCAGGAGAGAATTATTACTTCTTCTATTCTTCCTGCTGGCTAAGGAAAATGCTATATAGATCACTTGTTTCCCAGTAGCTTTACATAGGAGGCACTGTAAAACTCTAAAGTCTAATGTGTATGAAATATCCATATCGAAATACAGAATTATACCCATTTTAGATAGAAGTTAACTAACTGGCTACTCTGGGAAACTTCCAAGTGAATCCAGAGTGTGCAGTTACAGAGGACATTGAGAACCTTCAGGAATTGCTGGGGAAAAGATACCAGCATGCGTATGGAGATACAGGAGAGCCAGATCTGAAGTGCTAAGGCACTTTCAAGACTATCTTGTTCCCATTTTTAAAGATCCAGCAGAAGGGAATGGAATGCAACATGTTTATCTGTTGGCATGCTTCTTACTCTGAAATTTCAGCTCTGATCAACTCTTCATTTATTAAGTGGTTGCAGACAGGTCTGTGCTTTTGTGAAACCTTCAGGAGTTATTTCCTATTTAAAACGTTCTTTTAAAATATTTTTACAATGAAGCATTAATGTTAATTAAACCTCAGAATTAGAGCAAAAATCCCCATCTATTTTTCTAGACTGTAAAATCTAGTTTACTCTCATCCCAGCTTTTCCTCTAGTAGAACATTACAAAAGTAATACTGAATATGTAAACATAATACTGTCTAGTTAAAATGCAGTTTTCATTTTGTCCACTAATGCTTTGGTCTTAAAATGTAAGTAGGTAAAACCTAGACAGCTATTTCAGAAAACCTTTGTAATGGTCTTAATTCACTTGCTCTAGATTACAGCACAGCTTTCAGCTGCCAGGTGTTGCAGGGGTCACAGTAAGATGCTTGCCCAAGATTCAAGTTATAACTATAATATCTCACAATTGATTAGCACAAAGTAAAATAGCAATTAAAAAAAACAAAATGCAAATCAAAGCAGGATACCACTGACAGTAAGATCTGATTTTAATTGCACTTCTTTAGCACCCCAAGTTCAAGCACAGACTTCATACGTTGGAAAGTAAAGTTTATTTTTCATCTCTCAGAAAAGCACAGAAACACTTGCTCAATCCCTCAGAAGCTTCCAACGAGATACACATCTGATTTCCAACACACCGAGCTTAAAACCCGTGGGCAGGCAGGTAGTATCACATGCTGCTTTGTATGCACTACAGAGAGTCCTTGCTATACTCTGTTGTGAGGAGAGATGTATACTGGGTAAATACATGGCAAACACTAACAGCTGTGCTCAAAAAAAGTAAGTGTGCACTGGGTTCAGAGTATGAACCACTTAGCAGGAGCTCTGGGAGGCAGCATACAAAGTGCTGCTGCTGCACCACCTTGAGAACAAGATGCATTTCCTTGCAAGGCTCCTCAGCTCCAGTCCGAAGGGGGAGAGACAAGATCAGGAAGCATTTCAGCAACTGAGTGTTAAAATACTATCAAGAAGGCTTGTGTAAACAGATAGCTGGATATAGCCTCCCTGCTGCAAGAAATTCCTAATTTACAGACAGGCAAAAATACATACAGAGGCCAACACAAGTGAGAAGGTGCTAATACAACAACTTGCAGCACTAGGCAGGGCCTCTTTTCCTAGGACTTCAGCTATGACTGTCCTCTTCCTGACCCCTAGCCCTCAATTCAACACATTGCTCTTTCCTATTCTTAATTAAGAAAAATGTCTCACTATCATTAGAAATATGTTAAAGCACTGAAAATTAACACCCTGATCTCCTCTGGATACCTACAAAAGAAAATATGATGAGGAAACAATTCCACAGTTCAGCTGAAATTCAGAAACAGGACACGAGCTATCAGTTACAGTGACTGTAGTACATATTTCTCCAAGAAAAGGAATGGATAGACTCTAAGGATCACTAGAAAATAAAGTTTGAAGAAAGCAGCATTAAAGTCTTCCTCTTAAGTTTTTGTCACTGTCTTATATAGATGTTTCCAATAAACCTTCACTGGCTTTTTAAGTGCTGAGGCTCAGTGCCTGAGAGTGGCAGGAAAACCACCTCATTCTACATACAAGAGAATGATCCACTGAAATCCCACTACAGAGCAGTTAACAGTAAAGTAATGAACACCTGTATGAATCCAAATAATTATCTCTAGAATGGAGACATCAGTTCCTCTCCCATCGATGCTGTGAATAAGTCAATTGAGGAATTTTATGTTTTCTTTCTTAAGTGAGTAATTTCCCATCCTTATCCCCAATATAAATATGTAACAACTCCTAAGGGAAAAAAATCAATGGCTTTCTTACAAAACAGAAGACAACTCCGGACAAGAAATGACACAGCTGGGTCATGTTCAGCGGACCATCAACCAACACCCCCAGGTCTGTTTCCTCTACACAGTCTTGCAGCCACTCTGTCCCAAACCTGTTGCATTGCCCAGGGTTGTTGTGGCCAAAGTACAGGGCTCAGCACTCACTCTTGTTGAACTTCAGCCCAGCTATCCAGCCTGTCCAGATCTCTCTGTACAACCTTCCGACCCCCAGTCAGATCGATGATTCCAGCCAACTTGGTGTCATCTGCAGACTTACTGAGGGCACACTCAGTGACCCTATCCAGGTTGTCAGTAAAGACACTGAACAGGACAGGCCCCAGTACTAAACTCTGGGGAGCACCACTTGTGACCGGTTGCCAGTTGGATTTAACTCCATTCACTACCACTCTCTTGGCCCACCTATTCAGCTAGTTCTTCACTCAGCAAGGAGTGTAGCTGTACAACCCACCAGGAGAATAGTGTGGGAGACAGTGTCAAAGGCTTTGCTGAAGTCTGGATGAATTTTAAAGGTCCCTTCCAAGTCTAAGAATTCTCATAGAATCATAGGGGTTGGAAGGGACCTCAAGAGATTGAGTCCAACCCCACTGTCAAAGCAGGTTCCCTACATGATTCTCTATCCCTCTATGGTTCTATGAGTCTAAGGATTCTATGATAACACTAACCAAGCCTAGAGAAAATTCCCTTTTTGCAGCTACCATCCTCCCAAATAAAATGTCAATGTTCCAATATAATATGAGGGTTTTTAATAAGAATAGTTGTTGGGTTTTTTTGTTTTGTTTTTAAATAGGACAGCAAAACTCACCTTAAATGAGCACATAGAGGATCTGCAAAATATGCCATTGACATCTTGAAGAGTTTCTATTTATACTAGCAGAGCTGAGCTGGCACAATGCAGAGGCACACTGAAGTGGCCTCTCAAGCTGTTTCATCTCTAGTTAGGAGGGAAGGTTACAATACATGCGAGAACACCCAAAATAGCTTTAATCTACCTCTCTTGCATGCCAAGAGCCACAGTATCAGATGTGGTAGGACATCCAGTCAAACAGAGTTCAGAACACTGGTCAAATCTGTACTGCAGCAGCAGAACTGCTATTAGCACTCAAGCCACCCAGTTCACCTCAGCCTTGGGGATACCACAGCATAGTGGAATGACACCTCCATAATCAATACTATTTTCTTCCTTCTTAATACTACCACAGGGCTACTGTTCATCTACGATACATAAGCTCCTCAAAGACTGAGGAAATACCCTTCTTGTCAAGGTAAATAGACTCAGGTGATAAAATAAACCAAATGTAAAACATTCTCATCCAGGAAGGACATAAGCATTGTTTATGGGAAGAAAACTTTAGGAGATATTTTCTGGGCAAATCCTTCTGTCCGTGATTAGAAGGGACTCCAACAGTTCTCTCCTCTGTCTCATAATCATATCCCCCTCAGATAATCAAATGTGGATGGAGCTTTGTAAAGGATGTGCTGACATAGCCATAAGACTATGCAGCTCTCTAAATCTTGTATGGTATTGCCATTAGTAATCTCTATTCTCCCACACTTCATCAAAAAACAGCTGTTGCACCTACTCAGACTACTTTCATCATCATATACTGTGCCATGATAGTGAGTTAAGTTCCTCTTTGGTACCAGAGTTTAATATCTTTAATGCAAATTACATTCAAAAGTATAGCTGAGGTACTGATGCTTCACCATCTGAAGATTTCCACAGGACAACTCCCAGCAGCCAAGTTACTGCAAGCACTTACAAGCTTAGTGTATCACAAAAGCCAATTATTTTTTTTTTTCCCCCCAAACACTTCCTTCTCCCTACCTCTCTTTTTTTCAGTTTGAACTTATTTTAGGGCAAATTTATAGGGTAAACTTTTATAAGGACAGATCTTAGTTATCAATATACCCTTCAGATTTTCACTGCTTTCAGCTTCTTTTAGTCTACCTTCTGCATTTTGATCTCCTGGTAGAGGCAATTTGTCTCATCTACCCCTGCAAGCATTAGTAAGAAACAGAAGATTTCATGCCTTTCCCTATTGGCCACTATGGTAAGATTTTCTCTTTAAGTTCATTCTGCTTAAGATCTTTCAATGTACATAACCAGGACCACAATGCTTTACAATTTTGAAGGGGTTTTGATCTCAGTAACAATAAGACCTCACTGAAATAGCATCTGAGACACTACTGTGTGTTTTCCATTGACATTTAGTGGCCTGCAGCCACTTCTGATATTAAACAGCTCAAAATAAAGTAGCTTTTACTTTGAGCACATCCTGAGGCTGAAAGAGAGTTTTTTTTTTAAAGTATAAAGTAACTCCTCTGTTCCCGTGCGTTTTCAACTTAGGGTGCTTTGATCCATGTTTACAGTTAATTATTCTTTTTAAGTGCATATTTTTTGAGCTCCTTTTGTTCCTGCCTGCCAGAGGAATAATTCCTCCTCTGATCAACAAAGTACTAGAAGCTAATTTGACACAGCAAATAGCAGTCCTGTCCCTAAATGAAAAATATGTAGCATTCAACTACATGCTTTGTCTGCAGATGCTATAGGAATAAAGAAAGGCACAAGAGAAGACGAAATGTAGCTCACGTTCACAGTGACAAAGACATTAAATCAGAACTAAATTTGCATGAACTACATTTTGTCTTCAAGGTTTTAAGAGGCTGTTCAATGTCAATCTTTTTTAGTTGGATTGCCCAGCACTATTGGAATCAGTTACCTATCAAACACTCATCTTATCTTCAAGAATAAGTGTTTTGCACCTGTGGCATTCATCTATGTTCTGTGAGAGAAACAAAAGCATAAGCTTCAGAACACCAGAATGCAAGCAACTTTAAAAGTGAATAATAATTAAAAAAAAAAAAAAAGGAACAGTACATAAGTTCCCCAAAGGAAGTGCAATGCGGATTTCTTCTGTAATACGTTGTGCCACATTTAGTGGCTAAGAACATCCTGACAGGCAACCCAGAGTCCTTAGAAAATACTGGAGATTTCAGGAAGAAAGAAGTTCTCTAGAGGGTATTTATTTCTCCCAACAAAATTTAATGCCTTCAGCTTTGGTCTAGCATTTCAATGAAGTAAAGATGCCAAAGGTGAATTAATGTACTAACGCTGCCCATAGCTAAAGGCTCTTTCAGATTCCAAATAAAATTAAATTAGTAAGATGGAAAAAGTATCATTTATTGAGAAACATACAGCAATATTTTAACCTGAATTGCAACAAGGGTAGATTCAGTGACCATAAAAATTACCTACTTGCTTTCTCTTTTCCCCTATTCATGATCAAGCTTATGACGAAACATGAGGCCAAGTAAGATCTGGCAGAATGGGTCCTATGTAATACACAGTTCACAAGCTTGTTTCATTTCTGGCCTGAAAGAAGTTTTGCCAGCCAGATGCACTACACACAAGGTTCAACCTGGCCTTTTCTTCCCTTACTTCTTTGCCAGCTCCCTTCCTTACATGCATTATTTACTAGAAAAAGCAAGATAGAAATAAAAAACAAGATAGAATATATTCTAAAATGGTACAGAAAGTCTTCATTAAACTAACATCATTTATAAGCCAATACATCCTAAAAAGCACAATTGAAATTACTGGTAAAGTAAGAAAATGCAACATCAAGGGCACACTGAAAGTTTTAACAAGAACATCTCATAAATATGAGATGCCATAAGCTGACAAAGAAGCAGATCCTTTAGAAAGAGCTTTGAGAAATTAATGACTTTAACTAGTTAATACTAGCTTGTGTGTGGTCAAATGCTCTTTATATAAACCAACCTGAGTTTGAAGGCTCAAACAATGCCACTCACCTTCATCACTGTCTTCTATTTTTATGCCCAAGTTTTGGGCTGAAATATGACTCAAAAGTTCTCAAACACTGCAAGGAAAGATATTCTAGGGAAATTTCCATCCCAGATGAAGGTAGGAAAATGTGATATCATGATTCCTAATTCAGCAGAGTGCAAAGTTCAAGCAGTTGCAATTATCTTTGGATAAGTGAATGGGTTTTTAATTTGCAGATGGAATTTTTTGTTCCAACTCCCAGTCTCTAGAGTTCTCAAAAATAGTAAAGCATTTTTAATTCACCATACATTTCAGCAGCATATTCACAATATTTTTAGAATAATATAACAACTTACATTACAGGAAAAACAGAAACTTTGACTTTTACTTTCTGCTGTGACAATTAAGAATTTTTTGACTCCTTGACAGCAGTAATATCATTGTGTTAGATATTTATCTAACACAATGTTAGATAAATATCTCTTCTTTTAAGAGCATTCATCTCAATCTTTTAAGAGCTTAGAGAACCACTGTCTAGTAGATAAACATTTCACCCAGTTCTTTCTGGGTATTGCACTTCTTTCCCATTTTATCTCATCTAGATGTGGTATTCACCATTTAATGGTATAAGCAGTAACAAGTTAAGGCTGGATTATTCTTCTGAAGCACTCAGGTTTTAATGGAACATTCCAGGCAGGCTCTTAGAGCATGCCCTCTACATACGCTCCTCAACTCTCACTCTTTTATACATTCCTACCTCTTTCATGTAATTAATTATGCTTGGAAGGAAACTAACAGCAAATTATAAAGATGTCTACAAGTTTTGTTGCATGATCAGTGGTAAAGAAGTTTGAAGAAGATGTCTGAAAATCAATTAGGCATCTAATAAACATTCTTAGGTAATAAAGTTTAGATGCATATGTGAAAAATAATCCTTATTCTCCCACGTATATTTAGCTAAGCTTAATGCGGATTGCTTAATTTGGATTTATATTGAACTATAGTTTAAGATACTCCTTTATGCTCGATTCAGAGCACAGCTCACAGTGGACCATGAAGCTATCTATCTTGTACATTAGAACTGTTCTGCAGGTGCTGCATTTACATGTCAAAGCTACCCTTTTTTTGCTCCCTCCATTCCTTCCTTGGAAGCTGCAGACAGTTTTCTCAGTAGCACTGGAATCAGAGGTTGTAAGGAGCTACATACCTTTTCACAGTAAGTTTTGAAATTCAGCACGCCCAAATTGGAAATTTTCCTCTCTTGATCCAGGGTAAATATACCAATTATGATAATTTGCATATTCTGTGCTGGAATAGATGTTCACACAGCATCTATTTACATACACGGAAGGAATGCATTAAGATTAAGCATTTGAGTTAGCAATGATTTCCTTGGCCACACTGGACACTAACTTCTGCAGTAGAGCATGTTATAAACTACTGGTTTTGGGAAGGCAGCAGCAAAGTTTTCAGTTGCCTAAGAAATTTTGAGAAAGTTTTGAAGTTTGAAGCCTGTATCCAACTTGTCTTTTCCTTCATCTAGCACCAAATGAACCATTAATCAATGAATTCTGTAGATGATAAAATATACACCACTTCTGTACTACAGTTTTCTTCTGCCAATTAAACTTATTTGTGTGTTACAAATGAGGAATTAAAGGAATGCATGAAAAAAATATGACCACAGAATCACAAAACTGTGGGGGTTGGAAGGGACCTCTAGAGATCATAAGAGTCCAACCCCATGCCAAAGCATCTCCCTAGCCCAGGTTGCACAGGTAGGATACAGGTGGGTCTTGAATGTTTCCAGAGAAGGAGACTCCACCACCTCTCTGTTCAGCCCGTGCCAGTGCTCCCATCACCCTCACTGTGAAGAAGTTCCCACATACATTGATGCAGAACTTCCTATCCTTCAGTTTGTGACCACTGTCCTATTGCTACAAACTTACTGAGAAGAGTCCAGCTTCATCCCTTTGCCTCCTGCTCCTTAGATATTTCTAGTCGTGGATCAGATCTTCTTTATTCAAGGCTGAACAGACCCAGATCTCTCAGTCTTTCCTTGTAAGGGAGGGGTTATACGCCCTTTACCATCTTTGTAAAATGTTTATCAACCATCCACTTTGATCTCAAATGAAGACCTAGCTAAACTACAAGATATGAGCTTCATCATTCAGATTTATCAGCAAAAAAAAGAAACTGAAGTGTTGTTTTGGATTGTGTAAAGTAAAAACATCTCTTAAAAAGACAAAAGATAGATGTATTCCCTAATTTCAGCATGGAAATCTCAGGTCCATCCAGACCTCAGTTCCTCTCCAGGCAGTTACATTCACAGTAAAGTTTTTCAGAGCAATACACCCATGCACAAAGAAGATCTACAGGTATTTTTGTTTTAATATGTTGTCAGACTGTTATCTGCCAGCACTGTCTAGGGCCTCTTAAATCAGGAGATTATTCGATGAATGACTGACTGGCTCATATCCTTCCTAGCCTTTTTCACTGTTTTGTTTCTTTTTAATATCCTTCCTTCTCTCACAGTATTGTGCTCACTATCATTCCTCAGTCTCATGCATCATGTTTGCAGATAAATGTATTTAATAGCAGTCAGCAATGGACCTTTATGGTGTTCCACATTAAGAAGGAGACAACTGCAGTGGTAGCAGAAAACATCTCTGATGAGATGAATATGCACTTATTTAACTGTAGGAGGCTTTTACTTCAGATACCAAGAAACAGAAACAAATGAAAAATTAAGATCACTTGGATGGTTGTTGGGCAGCTGAGGAAATTCCTGTGGCAGACAGAAGTGCCAAAAGGAACTGTTTTAGTAATCTCTCTTTATCCAAGGATAGGTTTTCTATTTATAGAATTATAAAGCTCTTCAAGAGACTGCAAAATTACATAAACATAATATGTGAGCAATGCGTGCATCTTACATTTTACAGCCTAATGAAGTCTGAAGATCCTCCCTAACATTTACTAGGCATTTTTTAAATAGCACCACAGAGAACCATCTGGTTCTCTCAGCTGGTGACAGGCATTTTCTTGAGTGGCCTTCCCCTCTGCCTATTTGTATCGCTTCCAAGGCTAAAAGAAACACCTTCTACCTTCTGCATCCATTATTCAACTCTTACACAACTCTAGATAATATCAGTGAGTCTTTTGGGTCATACCAAGACCAGGATTCGTGCTAGTAAAATCAATTGAATTCTGACAAAGCAACATGAGCCTCTTATTCTTTACCTAGAAAGTTAGCAGTTCATGTTTTATGAAGATGCTATTCTTTTAGAGATATCCAAAGTCAGAACTAGAAAAAGACTCATAATGAACTATCTTTAGTCTTCTCACACTACTGGCAATAGAATCTTACCAATAAAATTTCATGAAAAAATGGGAGAAACTCCCAAGACTGCAGAGAGAAATACTGAACACAAATTATCATCTATAATTTATGCTATCTACTGCACAGAGAAGTTACAAATACAAACTAATATTAATCTATCAGTCTCCGCAAATAAAGACACACCAAAAACATAAGAAAATTCTGCTTTTAAACAGTGAGGCACTGAATGCTCTCTTCCACACACATACAGTACATAGTGTAGCAGGACCCAAACCACTCTGGCCCTGTTCCTCAGGATAATAATGTACTGTTAGCAAGCAATAAATAAATAAATTCTGACAGCGAAAAACATGGCATTAAGCACTATTCTAGGCAAATTATACAGAAAACTACTATAAAGAAGCCATCCAGGTATTGAAAGGAGTTACTGATAAAATAAAATGAAAAATGTAAAAGTGAAAACACAGGGGAAAAAGAAGTGTCTCAGCAAACATCAGTCTTGATTCTCTACTTGCAAACATTATATTAGTCTTCTAACTCTGCTCCTCTGGGAGGATATCACAGACAAACTGACATGAAATCGTCAGTTTCAAGCATAATTCAAGCATCTGTTGCAGCCCCTGTGAAGAGAATTGCAATGAGAGCAGTCTTACAATTGATTATTGTTTTTGACTCTTGGAAGGCTACTTTTTTTTTTTTCTTTTTCTAAATTACACATGACCCTGTAAGTATGTGCAATGTGATGACCCAGAGAAAAAGCACTGAGCTGTCAAGTTCGGCTTCTGCTGACTGCAACTCAGATATGACACAAAGTCATGCCTACCTTATGTAAAGACTGATAAGAAACCAGTGCTCTGTTTACGCTGTATCAGTGTGTTATTAGAAAGTCTTACGCTTGTATTAATAGGTGCACTGATAATCAGTCCTAAAAAATAAAAATAAAAAATTGAAAGCCTAAATATTGAGTGGTTAAATCCTTCTAAAAAAGCAAACAGAACAGAACTGTTCTTAGATAAACAGCTTCTGAAACAGCATGACTAGAAGTACCTTCCCCAAGTGAGGTGTGAATCAAGCTGTTATGGATGTTAATGAGTCAAGGAGTTTCACGCAGAAACAAATTCCACTGAGCACATTCCTCCTATGATCTCAGCTTGTTTGGAAGATCAGAGAACAGACTCCTGGGATTTTATTTTTCTTGCTTTTTACTGCCAACATCTTTGAAATAAAGCATAAGCACAGCAAAAATATTATAGTCTCCATTCTCCATTACTTACCACAAACTTAATCTCTCAAGTCCAAACACAAACATTCTAGTTTCTCTATTAACTGCTTCCTAACACTACAAATGACATCATAGCTGACTGAAAGTTTCACCTCAGTAAGACATCAACATTTTCTTCTTAAATAATATTTGGAAAACACACCTTTAATTTTCAGTAGGATTCTAGAAGCTCCTCTGTTCCCACTACAACTTTAGATTAAAGTTTGTTGATTCTATGAGTATGGAAATAAAGCTAAGAAGAGTAGACAGGCTGTTGCTTGGGTTCTAAACCAAATTGTTACAAGTACTAAATGCTCATTAACTCTCCCTTAATGAGTTACAATAAATGATTTCAGGGTAGAGCTACGCACTTTCCAAAGGGACTTTATTAGAGCTATGTTGACAGGACTTTAAGTATGGTAGTATGCTCAGTACTACCCTAAAGAAGCTGAAACAGGTGCCACAGCAGGTGCCGCAAGTAGAACATATTTGCTTTGGCATTAGAACATAGACTATAAGGCAAGTGCAGGATTGTTTTATGGATTTAAAAAGCATACGCCATGAATGATTTGGAAAAATAGAGCCTTTAGGAGTATAACATTAGTCAAAGCTAAGCTAACGGGACGAAGCCCTGCCTCATTATTGTAACAGCTGTTTGTGCTTTATGACCATCAGTATATCTATTACTAGGGAAATATTTTGCCCTTCTGATGGAAAAACTTGCTGAACTGTAACTTCTTGGTGAAAGTAAGACTGAAGTAAGAGGGCTGCTCCACAAGGAATGCCTCCTCTTTTCTTAAGCTGGTCCACAATGTCAAAGGCAGATGTTGGTGGTAGGCAGTAGAGGTGGAACCTTCCCACTAGTATTCCATTACATGCTGTTGCCATTAGACAAATGGCAGCAGAGGGGCAGCCTGACAAAATGGCATCTGACGTGGAAGTGTGTATGAAGTAAAGGTGTGGAATTGAATACCTCCATGCAACAAAATATCCCCACTGACACTTACTGAACACTTATGGAGACTAAATAGTGGATATTAGCATAGCAAGCTGGTGGATGGTGTGTTTCAGTAGCAAAAACAGTGTGAAAGATATGCCATGTTCTGGACAGGCATGCAGAATTTACGAGTACAGCAAGCAGGCTCTTTGGATTTCATGCTGCTCAAAGTGCATATCGAATGGTGGTGACTATGTTGAAAAACACTGTTTTTGTGGTAGAGAATCTGCTCCATGAAATGGTGTTATTGCAGGTGTTGTAGTTTCCATAGAAGTAAATAGGATGCATTACTGCTGACGCAAGCCACGTATTAGAACACTGTTGAAGATTTAAGGGGTACTGCCACTGAACTGAAAAAAATCATATTTGCAACAATTGAACAAAATGTAATATGATTCATATTTATTTCACTTTTTTTTTTTATAATGACCTCTGTTAAAAAGCTTTTTTTTTTTAACCAACTCCTAATGTCATAGGAAACTGGTAACCACTAGTAGTCCTAGGCACTAGGGTATAAAATGGTATATACTATGACTTCTATTGCCAACAGAGGGATCTCTCTGTATCTATGGCTCTAGATATTTCCAACTGATCAGTTAATTGAAGTAGTACATGAAAAACACCTCCTTATTAGACATTGCTAACCTCTGAAGTGACACACATGCACTTACTGCATCCACAGGCTTACGTGTGCCCCTGCACTCTTCATGTGAATTTGGAAACTATCAGTATAGCTGTGATTTGTGCAACAAAGTTTCTCCTATAAGAAATTCTTTGTAGTTTCCAATAATTTTAGCCTTTGAAGTGGTCACTCTACAAAGAGGTTGCTGACCCCCTTCGTAATAGCAGAGCAGTGACACAACCCTATCAAGTTTTCATTTTCACAAATTACTACTGACCTTTCTTGGTCCAAATGCAAAACCATTATTACTTTATATCTGAATTAAGGTCATAGATAGCTTGCAAAAAAATAAATATCTAACCAGTCCACTTGACAGACAGCGTACAGACATGAGGTATGCCAAAACTATACCTAAAATTGAATATATGTGAAAAATAATTATCCTAAATGTCACCAGGAAAGCAGCCTAGCACTTCCTACACATTCCCTAGATTAACCCTAAGAAATATGCAGTCAGAAAACCACAAGCCCTGCTCTTAGATTAAAAATTTTCAAGCTGGATTTTCAGATATTAGGAAAAAAAAAACAAAAGCAGAGTCCATGGTGCTCAGTCTCCTTAATGGACCTAGCCTGGTTTATACCAGGTTAAAAAAAAAAAAAGTATTCTTATTGTAGGGAATGTAGCATTACTCACAGAAAAAGAAAGTTTTTTTTTTTCCCCCCCCCAACCTCCTTTTCACACAAGTGAATGAGAAGTATTAGCCTTCAACTGTCAAGGCTCTTTACAAATCTATTTCCCCTGTAGCTTCAGAGAACTAGTGGTATTATACCAGGAATAATTTTGTCCCAGTATCTTCAGTTACTCTATTTGGAAAGCAGTCATTTGCCTGACCTTCAGTGCATTGCTAAAAACAGAGTTTGTCTGTCATCAAGAGCCAGTGAGTTTTCAGATAAAACAGAAGTCATGGCTCTTGCAGTGAAATTCCAGCAGTGTCCATTAAGGCCTTGCCAACAATAGCATCTCACTCCATCCATACTTCCATACTTTCATCAGAATATTAAAAACAAAAAAAAAAAAAAATGGGAAAAAAAATCAGACATTTGAAATTGAGCTTATCACAGAGACTTGGCACTTGGTAAAAAAAAAAAAAAAAAAAAAAGTGAAACCGAAAGGATTTTTTAAATGATATTCAAACTAAAATTTTGTGCGTTAAAGAGCTTTAGTTTTTTAAAGACTCGATTTCTCACGCTTGAGAAGCAGTACACTTCTGCCCCTTCTTTCCTGCCTTCAAAAGTAATGAAAGTGGAATGTTACCAACATAAGAACCTATTTGAAATAACACAGATGAACTGAAAATATTTGTTCTAAACCCCAGTCTAAGCAGGAGAGTAAACACCGAGCTAGAAGCAGACCTATTTACTCCTCCAGCTTCCTAGTTTACATTAAAATTGATGACACCTGTGTTCATTATAACACAGTTGTAATAAAGAGTTGCTATAGAACAGTAGGTGTCAGGTCAGCTTTCTTCATTATGTTCCTATGCCAGCATGCTTACAGTCCTACCTCCTCTGTCAGACCAGAGCCTGTGATTTCTCTTGACAGTACTCAATCCAAACTGAAACTTCAAAATACTGTCTCACTCTGAGCAGGACACTGCAGAATACTTGGATGGCAAAAGATACCTAAAGCAAAAAGTCCACCAATACAAACACCTTGCTTGCAACATCATTATCTTGAAATAAGCTCATACTTCCAGTATTTGTGCTCTTAGTCTAGTCTTACAGCTACTTCATCTCTCACCAAAAGAACACAACCACATTTATGGAAGGATTAAAGGAAAACCATATTTCAAGCCTAAGCAGAGGTTCCAGTTAATACCAATTCTAACTGCAGCTCTTTTGAAACACAATACTGTGACCCTCTCTCCCTGTTATATTATCCAATTAAGAATGATAACAGTGCAACTTGTTTGCAATATAAAGTAATCAGATCACTAAAGGAATAGTATCAAGATTCACAGTTGAACCAGAGGCTATTTATTCATTTGTTCACATCAGTGCCTGCTCTGATAAGTTCTGTTGGAGACACTGAGACTTTTGGACAGGCTTTAGAATTTCACCCAATGGACAGCAAAACTGTTGTCTAGCTAGACAAAGCAGACAAATATTAGAAAGAAAACAACCACTGGAATTAGGAGAAAAATCCAAAGTTTTGTGTTGTAGAACTCTAAAGGAATTCAACAAAATATAAAGTATAAGCATACTATCTCTGCAGTACCTACCAAGCCATTCTATGATTTAAATTATGGAGGAAGGCACGTGTACATATATACATATACATACACTTATTAAGGAATCTGTTCAACACAGACATTTAGGAAAAAAAAAAAAAGCATGAGAGATTTTTCTATAGGTCACCTAAATCCAAAGACAAATCATAGACCACATTCAGTATGTGTTCAGAAGACAATAGGGGGAATACATTCCTTGAATACCAACCAGAAATCTGAAACTAAACAACCACAAGTACACCAAGGACATTGTAGGTCCTCTCATAAAGTGGTATGTTATATGCTATTATTTGAATTCCTCCCCTTCCCTCCTTTATTTTAAAGTTTTAATCCAAAATAAAGACAGAGATACAGAATATTTAATGTTTTCACCAAAATACATTAAAGTACTCCAGTAAATACTGGGGAATTATTAGATGCATCAGCTATTATATACAGTGACTCAGTTTAGCCAGAACAATTTTAGTTCGTGACACTGAAAAAAAAAATTTACTGAATATCACATTAATGTAACTATAGTATAAACAGGAAGATATGAACAGATTCAGAATATGACACGCACTCTCTTCTGTTTTCAGGGAAATTTTGGAACTTTTTCCTTGCCACTCAATCCATATTTTGATATTGCTAGAACAGGTGAACTGCTGTGGAAAAAGGTGTTACTTTAAACAACTGTTTCTACAATAATCCTTTTTACAGAACCTGTATATACTAAGATACCCTCACAGTACAGCAGCTGTATGATGCAGGCAGTCACTACTCTGAGACAGGAGCAGATATTTTAGCAGAAGTTGAAAATTAAGGACTGCTTGCCTCAAGGCTAGAAAATTTGCTGTAGAGGTAAATGCAAAAGAGACTTTTTTTCCCCCTCTATTCATTGGAAAAAAAAAAAAAAAAAAGAGAGAGGCTTAATTAACTATCTGACAAGAGTAATTCCATGGTCTCCAGAGTTTGGAGATCCAATCTAATTCTAGCAAAATCTGTGGAAGATGATTAATATTCCTTTTGTCTATATTGAGTCTTCATCAAAAGTACTCTTAGCTATATTTGAGGAAAACATAGCTAACTGAAAGTCTTGTCAGTGTGAGGCGAATAATTTTAAGTGATAAATAAATCTACAATTGTTCTTTTGTTCTGTTTCCTGGCTGATAAGAAGTTTAATTAAAACAAAAATATTACAGGCAAACACAAATTAAATAATGGATACACTCAGAATCGGAAGAAAAAGAAAGAGAAACATTTAACCATATCACAAAATCATATGCAACTCAAATCCAGTCCTGGGTAAGGTAAGTCCTGGTAAGGATCAGCATCCTGCACTGTACTTACAAAAGTATAATACTGTACAGGAGCGTCCCACCTACTTTTGAGGTTGTCTTTAGGACACATGAACTACAGGGAATCATGGGTGGAGAGTATGAAAGATCTTATTGCAGCTGCTCATACTGCACCTGTTCAAGGGATAAATAAAGCAGCTAAGTTCTAGTTTTGGATTCACTTGCTTCTAGTCCCTTGATGCGGAAAGAAATGATATACCACCTCCTCATCTTGTCAATCATTCTGCAAATATGTCTTCAATATTGTTGAAGTGATAAACTCCCCCCCACACTCCCCCAAATGTTCCCACAAGCTGGGATAAGCTCTATGACAATTCACATGCCCTGGAAAAATACCTATAGCTCTCTGCTTCAAAATCTTCCGGACAGCAATCTCATTTGTGTGCATAATCAATTCTTGACTTCTTCTTTCCACATTTTGCTAAGAAAGGTATTGGAATTTGATCTATGAAAATGACCCAAAATTAAAACTGGGTTAATTCCAACTCTCCAGTGCTTACATAAACTTTGTTCTATACCTCTCCCATTATTTCCCTCTGACTGCCAAAGCTGAAAACACAGTATCAAACTGCAGAAAGGAAATACACCAGATCAGTACAAGTTAAAGATTGACTTTCTTGATCCACATCATTAGTGTCTTTCCAATCACATTTAAGACACAAAAGAATATATTCACATGATATTTTCCTTAAATGCTTGTTTTTGTCATTCTACTGCGCAGACTATTTTTTAAGTTCTACTTTGTTTTCCTTCCTATATCTAGGTTACCTAAATAATGATATCTAGAAAAATCAATCAAGTACATTACGTTAGTCCTAGAATCCAACACAGGTTTAGAAAAGAAGTACACATTCCCACATAGGGAAACTTAAAAATGTTTTGTCACTAGGAATAGGTGAAAATATTCGCAATCACTGACTACTAGTGTTTTTCAAGAGTAATATTTCCTACTTTACAACCTTGGCATATTTTCTTCAGAGAAAAAGTTGGAGGTTATACTTTATAATAACTTTTTGCAGGGTGAGGAAGCAAAGCTCCACAGAAGCATAGCAAAATAAGGAAGCTGCCAATAAGAAAAAAAAATTAGCTTGTGGTCCTCAGTAAGTGCAGTACTAAAGGGAGATGAGAGTCTTTCATAAATTCTCAGTGGACATATACTCTCCCATAAATATACAAATGATATTGGTTGTTGCAGCTTGCGCTCCACAACACAGGCTTAACAGACTATTTAATACAGCAATGTATATAACCAAACAGACTATTTAATACAGCAATGTATATAACCAGAGAAACAGGAAAACCTACAGCTAGGCACATGGTTATGAGCCTCCATAAGGTAATTCTCATTAGCCAACTTCCTGTATTACTACATCCTACATATTCTTTTCATATCTGCCCTCGCTCTTCTACAAGAAGAGATATTACACTGTGGAAGAGCCTGTAACTTTCACTTCCCAAACGCAATCTTCATCTCCTTGCTCTTCCTGTCAGCGCAATAAATTTGAACACCACAAAGCTTGAAGCAAAGAAAGGATGACAGACTCCAGTAAGAGAGAATGGGTGGGGCAAGGCAAGGAATGGCAGGAAGGGGAGGCAGTCCACTACAGCATTCCAAGCACACAGAGGCAGGAGACAGCAGAGCACCATCCCACATGAAGCAAGGATGAGTGCCAAAAGACAACATGGGACTGCACCACACGACCACAGCAGTGCCATTACTTGTCCTTGCAGTCAGCTGCTACACCTAAAGCATACAATTCCAAAGTGTGGGATTTTCCTTCTCTCAAAGCCAGACAATATATTTCCTATACTTTGGTAATGAAACAGCAAAACATTTATAGGACCCAATGGTCTGCTCACCTTTTCTGTCCAAGTGCCCACCTTGAACTACCAAGAACTATACACCAACACAGTACATTTTAATTTACACACGAAAGCAGCAGCATGAAGTAGACAAACTGAAGAGATTGTTGCTCAAACGTGTTTGGTTTATTGCTGTTGTTTAAGAAGATGACAACACCAGGAATTTTAATCACTTCTTGCAATTAGGAAAGCAAACAATAATGAAAACCTCATTTGCTCCACCTCACAGAGCTGACAAAAGGAATTAAAATGATGTAACAAATCCAAGATTAAGTAAAAAAGTGAGATGAGAGCTTTCTAGACAGGAGGGAAATTTTAACAAAAGGTCAGGAGGATATCTGTACTCTGCAACTCTTTAGAAAAAAAAGGTGAGGTAGTAAGAAGACCATTTATTTTCTAGATTAACTTATCCAACTCCAGTAACATAGAACATCTTGCTTTGGGTATTTATTTTTTTAAACACCTGCTATAGCACTAATCGGCCTTGGCCATTTTTGAACTAGCGATAACTAGGTAAGGAGAGAACACTGACATTCTCAAATAGAGGATAGTCTCAGCGATCAAGAAAAGGCAGACCAAATTCACCCTAATACCAGAGCATTCTGATTTGGCACTATGTACCAGAATCTGGGGTTACATGTAGTATTTTTGGAGTTTTGGATACTATGTCCCATTCCAGAAGCTTGAGGTAAATGCAGCATTCGTTCCAAATCAAATAGCTTCCTAAGTTACAGGATGCTTTAAATATAGCATGAGAGTCCCACAGAGGCTTCTGAAGTGCACACATGCCACCCTAACCAGGTAAAGTTAGTACTATAGTGCCTTAATGTAGTTTTTCTGCTTGCCACAAAGACTAATTGTCACTAACACCGGCTTTAAACCGAAAAGCCAAAAATTGCCTACAGTGTGCGCTCTTGGAACCGGTTACTATTAGTGAGAACAAGGGCTTATGCCTTTAGTTACACATGACTAACCAAGAGCAGCAAGCGAGGGAGCCAAAATAGCCCAGCAGCTGGAATTTGGACTCTGTGCAAGGAAAAGGAAGAGATAGGGTTCCTGCACATGAAAAGCTATTATTCCTAATCCTCAGCTGCCATCACTACAAATCAAGTGTATTTAGAAGGATTTTGGGGAAAGGTTAAAACCTATATTCATAGTGTCCAGGCACTAAACACCTGTGGCACAGATAATCAGAACACCAACTACATATGTGAGAGGCGCAGAAAGTAACTCTACCCAACCCACGGGATTTGCATGCCTTGAAGACATTTGATCCATCACGCCTTCCTAAAAGAAGAGGGGGATCTCATTGACTTTCTGGAAAAATGGCTGTTAGCCACTGCTGACAATAAGAGTCACCTTGTAGTAAGCATGTTGTAGATGTCAGCTGGAGATGCTCATTAGGTGGAAAATAATTATTCTTAGGATACTTCTAGAAGCAGAGTATTGGCACTGCAAGTGACTGGAAAAATTAGTTCCTGAAAAGCTTTCAGAATAATACAGAAAAAGCTTCATATTTGGGGGAAAAAAATACATTTTATCAACCTGTTATTGATGAACTATTTAGATATTCTATGGGAACAGTTCTAACAGTAGAGTTAGACAAAACTTCGGGGCCAGTTTCATACTGACAGCTCATATAATCAAGATTTTATTTCATTTAGCTGCTCTCCTAACTTAGGGGCCTAAATTGCATACTTAAATTTTTCATCATCTATGCAGAACATTGACAGGTGATAGCTGTTTACTTTTAATTATATCATTATATAAATTATGGGTCAATACGTTTGTTGACATTCTTTTCCTCACCCTGTACTGTCAAAAAATGTAGTTATGAAGTGCAATTTACTAAGTGTTATAGCATACTTCTGTAAAATTGGAATTTCAGAACTTAGACAGTTAAAACAAGAAGCCTATTCTGAAATATCATTAATCTAACTAACTACAACAGTACTAGAAGAAACAGCCCTGCCACATGCTAATCAAGCCACCCTTCACGTTATTCATTTTAAAGTGTGCATAGCTGACATTGTCAGACGCAGTTTGAATTTATTTCCATAAAACTTCTTTAAGTATTGATTTTTTTTATCATGTTCAATGTTCCCCTCCTTCCTTATGATCTCTCAGTAGGGATTCATAACTTATCCACACACTGAGCAGCTAGTTCTTTCTGCAACAAAATCCAGTGAACAAAGAAGAGCAGAATCTCATTATGCTGGACAGCTTTTAATATTTTATTATAAAATTATGACATCTCAGGTACTTCTGTACAGAAGCTTCTGCTTACACACAAAATAAATCAGCTATATCCAGTAGTGGGTTGAAGCTAGCTGGACACAATCAGTGCTAGATCATAATTGAAGACCATCTCATTTAATACACTGTACTCTGAGTACAACTAAAACCATTTTTTTTAATCTACTTTTTATATAACTATAAAGTACTGTCTTTACACCACTAATTAGACAACTAGAGTGACCAGATGAGAACAGCTGTTGCTACTAGAGAAAATTAGTGCCAGCATATTTGCAGAGCAAAGTTCCCTCTTTATGTCACACTGGTTGAATAGCGTTTTGAAGTAACAGAATGGACTTAACAACCAAGTTATCTGCTCTGTTGTGGAAGATCGCCATTTCCTAAGCTCAGATACCCAACACTAACAAAAATCTCACACAAAAAAAAGCTTTGTGCATTTTACAGCATTCAGTAGCTTTAAATATGTAATTTAATAGTTATCTCCTGCTGTATTTACTGGTTCTAAAGCATCTAAAGCAACTACTTGAAATAGCACATCGATTGTATTTTCAACTAAATAAATATTTAGTCAAAGATTGAGAAATCTATCATTTCCTGTTGGCGATGAACACCACGTTTAAAAAGAATAAAACTCATTTGAGCTAAGGACTTGTTTCCTGAGGTTGAGAAATCTCTTACATAAAGACAAAATAATTAGTTACCCCCATTCTTGAACTTCTCAGTTTCTTCACAACTTATGGGCCCCCATTTCCTATCACATTTAACACTATTCCTTTCTATTCAAGGGAAAGATTATTTTTCAGTCTTTGAGGAACAAGCTGCAAAGTCACCACAGAATGCCTGCATTTCTTTTGGGCCAAGAAATACTGACGCTTATAACTGACTTAGAAATTACATGAGTTTATAAAAAATTAGACAGTAGAACCTAACTCTTCTACAAATAATGCCACAATAGCATTAGTGAATCACATACAATCACAACCCTGAGAGAACAGCTGTGTTTAGCAAGTGAAATAAAGAAAGGGCTTCAAACTTGCTAATGTTACATCATGTCAGAATTGTCAGAGAATCAGGTTTTATTCAGAACCATTCAAATTGAGAAACACAATCTTAAATAGAGCAATTCATGTTATCTGAAGAGATTTTGTGCAGAGTATATAATACTGTTTATTTGCTGCTGACCTTTAGCATTAACCCTAGTACTTAGTGATTACTTTAATCACACAAATACATAATAAAGGGGCTGCTTTTTTAACTAGCATTTACTTTTTTAGCAGAAAAATCACTTGATAAAGAGCTGTAGTCAATTATATATCCTTTCTGAAATTTACTTGATGAAGACAATACACATTCAAACCACATTCCATTATGATGCTGGGATTTAAATTAACCTAACAACATTTTCCCTGAATTTCTGAGTTTAGAGATGTAACAATAAGCTGTGTGGATAGTTCAGAAGGTTTTCTTAGAGGAGAGAAATAAAAATCTTACTTCTTTCATGAACGCTTAACCAAAGAGGAAAAGAAATATATGTCTCTTGTAATGAAATTGCTCTGTATCACCAAAAATACTAAGAGTTTGTTAAAAATCAATTATAGGACCAGGAAAAGAGAACACTACTGGGGCATTAGCTTCCTCCATTCTAATCCAACATGTGTGCCACTAGTGCCTGTGGAGAGATAAAACCCTGTAATGGCAATAGGACCAGCACAATGAGAATATGTTACAAAGAAAGAACAGTGGAATGCTCACCCATCTCCAGGAAACTAGGCTCACAGGAAAAACTCCACAAAGGAGGAATCTCCAACAAGAGGTCCTTTACTCAATGGCAGTCAGTCCTTAAATGAGGTCTAAGAGGAGTGGAACCAGGATTCACCCCTTCCAGTCACACAGGTGAATTGCCTTCACCTATGCTCCCAGGGCTGCCCGGGTCTTTCCTCTAGGTGCTCAATCAGTGGTTCAGGCTGTGGCTCAGCAGTTGCCATACAAACCTTATCATATGAATGCCCTCTCTACTTGGTGTCAGTGCTGACTACTGAGATATCTCAAATAAATAGTACCAAACTAGGGGTTTCAGGAGTTACTTGTAGAATTAAAGCCTGCAGTAATGCAATCAATTCAGATATCTGAGGCAGTAAATGTATCAGAATTGGATGGCAAAATAGCTAGAAATTGAAGATACATACCATCTAGTAATCAGCATTTTCTCATAATATCAACATGCGTACATACAACAAATGACTTCACATAATAAGCTTCAGTATCCTGTGATTTTGGGTGAGACTATTATTGTTCAAGAAGCAACCTACAACTTAAAGATTCTCCTGAAGAAATACTGATGCCCATAGAATAGATATCATATTGCAAAAAGGTAGGAAAGCTCTGGAGTGTTCTTAAAAGCTGCTCTGACAGCTCTTCTCCATCACAAATAACTTTCTGAAGTTATAGAAGACTGAAAGAATGTAAAATCATCTATATATATGTTGGTGGACAACAGGTTGGCCGTGAGCCAGCACAGTGCCCTTGTGGCCAAGAAGGCCAATGGTATTCCGAGGCTCATTAAAAAGAACATGGCCAACAGGATACCAGGAGGTTATCTTTCCCCCTCTGCTCTGCTCCAGCGAGGCCACGTTTGGAAGAATGCATCTAGTTCTGGGCTCCCCAGTTCAAAGAAGACAGGAATCTCCTAGAAGTCCAGAAGAGGGCCACGAAGGCAATAAAGAACTTGAAGCATCCCCCTTAGGAAGTAGGATGGATGAAGCCAGGATCCTCTAAGTGATGCACAGAAAATAGAACAAGGAGTAATGGCCTACAACTTGAACATAGGAAATTCCATATAAACATGCAGAAGAACCTCTTTATGGTAAAGGTGACAGCACTGTAACAGGTTGCTCAGAGAGGTTGTAGAGAGAAATTCTAGATCCATGTGGATGCCTATCTATGTGACCTGCTGTAGGGACCCTGCTTTAGCAGGACATTTGGACCCAAGCTCTTGAAGTTCCCTCCAGCCCCTGTAATTCTGTGGCAAGATATTAGCACAGCTTATCTTGCCATTTAAGTCTAATGGCTCACACCTTCTCTCAGATATTGATTCAAAGTCATTTGAGTTGTGGGGAGAATAAAAGAGGGAAAAAATCTCTAACCACCAGTAAATAAAAAGGACCGATTTTAGAGGACATAAGACCTACCTATTAGCTTTGTAGAATATCAACTATTTAAATGCTAATCTATGCCTTTTAAAGTTGTGAAGGACTTCACCTTTGGAATTAAAACAAATGCTCCTCGCATCTCAGTTATAGAACTGTAACTACTCAGTGATTAGATTTAGCAGGTATGGATGTGTAACACAAGATGTGGACACAGCATTTCAAGTGATCTTGTTCAATGCCTTCATTTAATTCACTGAAGGTAGAGTTCACTCTTATAGTCACGTGGTATGGTCACTAGACAGTAAGAGAATGCATAGCAATTGTCCTACATAAACTGAAATATCCTGCCTTCAAGTACAGGAGAAAAGAAGGCAAGAGGGTGTTCTTTTGCTATCATTTGCCTGTTGTGAGGCACTGATACCCCATATGCAATGAAGCAAATGCAGTCACAGTGGGAAATTGATGTATTTATGCCAGAGAGCATAGGAAGGTGAAATGTGAAATGCTAGAAAAGCTTTCTTGCTTTATTTTCCTCCCAAATAAATGTTTCAGGTTACTTTTATCAAAATAAGTATACCAGCTAACGTGGTTTCTTCCCTATTAATGTTTCCTGTTTTTCATTATTGCACTTTACACGATGATCAGATTTCAACTACTTCATTTAATAGAGTAAAACACAAACAGTTCTTATATTTTATTTAACTGTCTCCTTCAGCTTCAGGCTCAGGCTTTTGATCTGAAGCCTAGAAAATGCTAAAAATAAATAAATAAAATAACAACTGTTAGGAAACAAAACTGAATGGACAGTCAGAGTGAACATACCAGTCACAAGCTATTACTGTTTGAGGCAATATGTCTGCATACCTTTCAGCTTATTTTATCACCTGCAAGCCCGTTTGCCTCCGTGATGAAATTTGCTGTTCAGAAATCATCCTTCACAAATACGTGAAGGGACTTCGCTGCTGCATCTATACATCTACAATCACCCAATCTTAGATAACAGAATAAATAAAACAGCACTTAAACTACACCTGCACAAAATTATGTCTATAAACTGCTTGCATCCAGACAGTTCATGCAAGCAGTATGAAAAAACGAACTGCTTTGCTGCCCATGTTAAATTTGGAAGAGCAGATTTGCACATATGATCAGGCCACCTGTGACAGCTCTTCCAGAGCCAACAATGTACGGCTCCCATTCATTGCAGCAGGAGTGATAGATGCTCAGCTTCACTATGCCTGTTGGTATCATTCTCCTGCCTCCAGTACCTGCCCATTGCATCTCATGACAGAATTTATTCTAAAGGGTAAGACTTCTTATAGAGTGTGGACTATATATACACACACACACACAAACACACACAATTCTTTTAAATATATTTTTAAGTCCTCCCAGACTGCTGTTTAAGTTCATTGTTAAAACGAGTATGACTTCAGCTCCTTGGTACTTGTTTTTGCCTTATCTCTTGTCAAGAGTGTCTTGGAAATCAGTACATTTTCCTCTTTCCCTAGAGTGAGATCGCAAATACAGTTGAGTTCAGGGCTTACCTCACATATGACTGTAAATTGATGATAATGGAAATCTCTGATCTGTTTGAATATATTCTTGTGAAAGATAACGTCCCTGCAACATCTATTTTTAATTTGGCAAAAGCCACATATTATACTGCGTTCCAATTTAAAGTAGCTCCTACTCTAGCTCTCCGTAAAAGGAACTATATTCATTTCTGCATGCCTGCTTTTTCCCCCAGGGCAGAATACAAACCTCTCAGCTAAAAGCTGAGCATCACCAGGGAAAATTTTAAAACACATAACAGTGCTTTCTGATGCTTCTATTGCTAAAAAATGCAGCCAGCTGTGTAAATAGGTAATTCCTCCTCACTTCTAGGAATCCAAACATTGGAGTTTCACTTATGCTCCTCACAAGTTCTCAAAACCCCAGGATAATCATACAGCTCTTGGGCACACTAAGTATGCCTTAAAAGATTATAACCTTTAACAATAGCTTCTCCTGGAAACAAGTGCCTTTTCATTCCTAGCTGTCATATAACATGCAAGTGCCACAGCCCTGACCCTTCAATGGAAGGCTCTTGGCACAAGGGAGTTGCTTAAGAAAATAACAGGGCAGGTTTCAGAATTTCATGAAAATTACTACAGAGTTATGTGGGCAATTCTATATACTTAATTAAGGAGTGATAAAGAAATAACAGAAATATTCAACAGATAGTAAAACCATTAGTGAAATTAAACAAGCTAATGAAGAGATTTTATTTATCTGGGCAGGGTTTGCTTTTTGTTGTTGTAAAAGAATTAAAAAACAACAAGAGATCTCCTCAAAAGAGAGCATTGGAGTGCTACAAAAATGATAAAGGACTTGGAACACCTCCCTTAAGAGGAAAGGCTGAGAGACCTGGGTCTGTTCAGCCTTGAAAAAAGAAGACTCAGAGGGGATCTGATCCACGTCTATAAATATCTAAGGAGCAGGAGGCAAAGGGATGAGGCTGCACTCTGCTCAGAAGTGTGTGGTCATAGGACGAGGGGAAATGGCCACAAACTGATGCATAGGAGGTTCTGCACAAATGTGCATGGGAACTTCTTCACAGTGAGGATGATGGAACACTGGCACAGGCTGCACAGAGAGGTTGTGGAGACTCCTTCTCTGGAGCTGTTCAAAATCCACGTGGACACCTACCTGTGCAACCTGGGCTAGGGAGCTGCTTTGACAGGGGGGTTGGACTAGATATCTCTAGAGGTCCCTCCCACCTCTACAATTCTGTGATTCTGTAACAGACAGGACAGCTGTCTTTGCAATTACTATGGAATAAAGTCTGCTTCTGCAACATGGAGAGTTCTTCTGATTACCACAGAACTCAGCACTAAGGTAAATACATTTCTATGGAGAAAATACTGTGCATTAGAGTAAGAGACAAATAAGAGAGCACTACAGTTTGAATATGAAATAGGATAGTTAAGATTTAAGAAGCTCATTGGTGAATCTCAGTCATGAGAGTTATCAATTTGCTATCTACAACTTAACAGATTTTTCTCCAATAAAAAAGCTGATTTCAAAGTTGTAGAGATGGTTTCCATCCCTCTCCACTGTAGTGGAGAGGACCATTTGTTTGCATTCTATTTATTTTATTAAATACCCTGATATTCCTTTAATCACTTAAATAACTTTTATAATAATTGCTTTGCAAAACAGTAAGCCTCCTGCAGATGATCTGTGGAGACACCTCTAAAGATCTGAACATTCTAGAATGGATTTGAGGCTATCAAAAGAGGAGGAGGGAGCTGTAAGAAATAGCGTAAAGCAGAGTTGCCAAACCAAAGTTAGATAGAACATGGTAAGAAAAGAAGATAGACACTTGTGAATTTTTTGAGAGCCACTCGACCCTAAAAACTTTTGTGGAAATGACATAATTCAGATAATAAGAACACTGCACTGCAATGCCTTACAATATTGTTCACAGAGGGAAAAAAAAAAAAAAAAAAAGAAATGCACTCATCTATAATCAGTAGATACACTAGCTAATTAATAATTAAGTCACATGTGGTTCATCAGCTACAAAAGGAAGGCTCCTGCATAATTTAAGTCCTCATTTAAGCATTATTGAGTCATCTGTTTGACAAGTCTAATTTTTATCCAGTTATTGTAACTGCTTCAAAGGAGGAACATATCTACTTAATTTGAACAGACCTAGATTAGATGTATTTACAAGTTATTACATAGTTATTTTATAGAAGTGCCATTGTTTATTCACATTCATGGTTGTAATCCTTTCCCCCCAAATAAACTGCATCAGTGAGGCCCCTTGTCAGCAGAAAAAGAAGCACAGTACAAAACAGAACTGGAAGTTCAGTGAAAAGAGAGTTCATAATCATTTTTAAAAATACACAAACAAGATGTGCCTGTGAGACATCATCAAGCTTTTCCTTGACCTGATGTACCTCTATTCCACATTGTATTCTCAGATTCTTTAATCAAACCTACCTGCAAAGACCCTCTACTTTATTTGGCCAAGTCAGAGTGTACATGCAATCAGTTTACTGCTGTTTTCCAGCCTAGACAAGCTCAGTGAAGCCTTTTGTTCACTTACTCTGGAGATGGTCAAGGGCATGTTGAAGTCCTTGCCCCCTTGCAGTCGGAAGCCCCATGGTCCAGGTCCGTTCAGAGTCACGTTATAAGCCATTCTGTACCTCTCTCACAAGCCAGCAAGGCACTGCAGGACAGAAGGATGGGGTAGACAGATAAAGTGTGAAAAAAAAAAAAGAGGGAAGAGTTTCGTACAAATAAGCAAGTCTTTCTGCCTTGCCTGTTCAGTCGTGCTGGGATATCACCTAAGAATAGATGGGAGCTATTATGCAGATGCTGATATCTCAGCTGAGTAGGGCCCATAAAAGGTTTGTAACCAGACACCTACTATGCAAAGACTTCATGACTCAGAGGTCTAATATAGCCCCCAGGGAGGGGGACAGATCTTTCTGGGCTTCTCAAGCCCCTCTTCACATTCAATTACTTCACAGGTGAAGCACATTTTTAAGTAAAACAGGCAAATGGAGTCTCCATGCTAAAATCCCAAACAGCCAAATCTCATTACTAATTTGTTAAATAACAATATAGCCATTCATCTTCTGCTTCAGAACATACCTACTGCACAGTAATACATAACAGACTACAAACAAGCATTTTCTATACATAGCAGGAAAGGCACCAAAGGAACGTTCAAGTTTCTTTCATGTGAATCTGTTAAGTGCAAATTATATACTACAAACATTTAGCACCATAAGAAAAGCCCTTAATTTCATTATTGGCTCCTGATTCTATAACTTCCCCTTTCTCAAAGGACAATTAAATTTCTTTCTCATGGAATGCAGGTGTTATCAGTTATTTCTAAGCAGCATACAATCTACATAGGAAAAGCATAGATTCATCACATACGTCATACTGTTTTTTATACAACTCTACATCTAAAGGTGTGGAAATTAAGTGGAAGGCTGACAATACAATTAGTTAGCTGTTTCCTAAACTAATTCCATAATTTGTATAGTTTATTTTCCCTTCTCATTAGGTGTTCTGTAAAAATCTTGACACTCTTATTTGAAATGTCAGATACATTTCAGCTTTGGAGTCTTCAAAAGTAGAGAATCTGAGGGAAGGGAAAGTGCCAGACTGTTGGTAGAATTAAGATAAATGAAAAGCTTCTCTTAGGACAAAGCTATAAACCTTAAAAAACACCATTTTTAAGTCATCATTATGTGCAGGACTTCCAGAAGTTCCCCAGTACACTTTTGCAGCACCCCAGCTTTTACCCTCATGTTACAAAGAAATTCCCATTGAGTTGAAATGAAAAATAAGCAAAGGCTCTGTGCTAATAATTAAAAAGACAACCAAAACCACAGACTGCACTAGCTCACTTAAACACTGAGAATAAGTCTGCCCATGCACACATCTTAATGTCACAGAAAAAAAAAACCTGATGGTTGAACTACAGAAAACAAATACTGTCACAGCCTCTGTCTTTATCTGTGAAATCAATCAGTAACTTTTGCAAAGCCATGAGGCAGTAAATGCTCATTTCGTATGACCGGTGGCAGAAAAGCCATTTGTACAAGGGAGTATTATCCTCCACACAGACAGGGGACCAAACAGCATAACTACATTTTTCAAGTGCCAAATTCGAATTATAACATGGCGATTACAATGGGCTTGAGAGAAAGTTCCACTCAGCCAGAGAACAGGCACAAACCAAAGTCATAGAAAATAGCAAGACAGACTGAAAGAAACCAGGCCAGTGTCTTACAAATACCTATTAATGCAGGTATTTATACCCTTTTTTGTTTGTTTGTTTTTTGCATTAACAGCATTTATTATCTGTCTCTATATAGAAAGTCACAACCAGCGATGCTTAGGTGATGATTCTGAGGGGAATATATATATACTTTCTATACTCTGAACTACAGAACTTTCATGCCTGTCAACTCATCTAGTAGGCCTCTTTAAGTCACGTATTGGATTTATTTTTTTTTTTTTTTAATTTTTAAAAGTTCACAGGCACGCATGAAAGAAGTCCCCATTGCATAATTCCCTTTTCCCAGGAATTCACTGCATTTTTTTTTCTATTATCTTTTCTCAGCTCTATTTCAAAGGCTCGGGAGAACGTGTCAAAAATGAGAGCAAACAAAACATGACAAGTCATTGCTTCACTAGCAAAGACAGTATCATACACACACACACACCCAAAAAAAATATTAGAAGAGGTTATATTTTTATGGATGATGAATTCCTTCCTATACTTCAGTATTCAGCGGGAAAAAATTGCAAAAGCTATAACAGAATTAAACTGCACAGACAGTAAGCTGAACAACTAAGCTTTAAGGAACAGAAATGCTACTTAATCAAACACTATGTACTTCTATCCTACGTTCACATGTATAACATGCCACCTGCTTATCAGTTTAAGACATCTAAGAGGGTCTCAGAGATCCTTCAGGCAGGGCAGCGTGCTATGAAACCGAAGTGATAATCTCACTGGGGCACTGTCATTTGAATGACATGTTAAACTGAGGTGACTTGTTTCTACTTCTTTGCTTTCTGTCTGTATGCACATGAACATTCAGTACAGCCTGGCACTTATACAAAGAAGTGAGATACACCAGTGTCCTGGCCCACATTGCCCTTTAACAGAATGGTTCTGGAGCCTTTTCATATGCCCACATATCAGGTGTCTCACGAAGAGAAAGAAAGATTACATGATCTTCTTAGAGGCCTTTCTAGGTCCTCTCTCATCTGTATTTCTTCTCCATCTGCCTGCCTGGAGAAAGCTCTGTACCTTATTCTGGACAACTTCAAGCAACAAAGAAGCTCATGCTGCAGTCACAACTTCATTTGGTGGGAATACTCTTAGTGCTAATCCTGTCTTCTACCAATTCCCACCATGGGCAGCCTCTAGATGAGAAAGCCAGTGAGCTCCCCAGATGATTATTTCAATTCTGCCCTGTTTTCAGAGGTGAGACAGACAAATGCACTCACTAAGTCAAATATCCAGAGCAAACATAGGGAAATGGACTGGTGCAGCAGATGCACTGCCACCACAGCTGTCAGCACAAGACTCCATAATGCCTTCCAGGAACCTGAGGATGAAATAAGCTGTATGTGCATAGTAGACTACCCTCTTGTTTTCAGAACCTTGCGGTGTTTGGATTAGGTTTATTTGCTTTAGATAACCACTTCTTAGGCTGTTCCAAAAATCACTTTTCGTTTACTCATCTGAGTTTTGTTTCTCCTGAGGTGCCTTCTTCCCTGCGTTCTCCAACTATGTGAAAAATCTATGACAAGGGCATAGTTCCCGCCCTTCAGAAAAAGCTACGTGGAGTCAAATGAGGCCGCTGGTGTGTGGAGTGACATTTAGGGAAAAAACATTCCAGAACCCAGGTGACATTTTCTCTTCAGATACCAAAACAAAGATTTGTTCAGAGCTCACCAAGTCCCCTCAGAGTTGTCCCCAAATGACTGATAGGAACAGCTGCAAGGGAGCTGGATGGGTACCAAGCACCACAGGTCCCCAGTGCCAGCAGGCTCCGTGCACATAAAAGAGCGTTCCAGCCTTCAACAAATACCTCAGAGCCCAGAGCACAGCCATCCTTCCACAGCTACGTCAGAGATAGTACACTGGCGGAAACAATTCACATATGTTAGGAGACCACGTTGCATTACAGTGAACAGACTTTCTGAAAGCTACACCTGCATGCTTGGAAGTGCACAGACATCAAGTGAATGAAATAAAAACCACTAGTGTCAATGCTAAATTAAGATGGAAGGAAACGAGTCATGGAAATTCCAGCTGTTCAAGTTGCTACCATTTTGTTAGTCTGGCCAAATTACTCATTATGTATTTTAGCACCAGCAGTAGATGCGCTCCTAGGAGAGCCTTCAATTACTGCTACTGTAGCAACAAGGTTATATCATTTGTATCATCTGCTAGTAACATTTCAGAAGCAGATAACGTTTATCTGATTTGCAACAGTCTGCCAGTCTTCAGCCCATGCAAAGATGCCTGCAAGGCCATGGTTTCTACAGTGGTCTACTTTAACTACTTTAATGGTCTTTCTTTAAACAAGCGAAGTACTTACATAGCAGAGAAAAAAAATCATCACCTCATTTTTCAATAAAAAGACCTTCAACAAGCTTCAACATTCCAGCTTGAACCAGAAAGAATATCATCAGCTCCCACTTCAGTCTCCATCAGTAGAGTAAGTGGTGAAATGAGAAGGTAGCACTCATCTTCAGAGCCAACACATCCTTTCTGTCCCACAGACATGAGCAGTGTGTCCAAGTGACATCAGCTGCACTCTCAGAAGAGTTGAGAGGAAGTGAGCGTGGGAAGAAACTACATACCTACATTCATGACAAAGTCATGTGTTGAAATATTTCTGCCACAGGCAGTCCTAGTGTTGTCCAGAATTTTGGATCAACGGTGTTAACTATATATCCCATGGAATAATGAGGAAGCATTGCTGTATTTGGGTTCTAATCTTCACTTCAACATGTGGGACATGACAAGGATCTCCTTGAAAGTGTCCAGCAGAGGGATACAAAGATAATAAAGGGTATGGAACACCTCCCGTATCAGGAAGGGCTGAGAGACTATTCCCAGTCTATTCAGCCTTGAAAGGGGATCTGATCCACATCTATAAATAATCTAAGGAGTGGGATGCAAAGGGATGAAGCTGGACTCTTCTCAGCAGTGTGTGGTGATAGGACGAGGGGAAATTATCACAAACTGAAGCATAGGAAGTTCTGTATCAATGTATGTGGAAACTTCTTCACAGTGAGGGTTACACAGCACTGGCACAGGCTGCCCAGAGAGGTGGTGGAGTCTCCTTCTCTGGAGACATTCAAGATCCACCTGTATCCTACCTGTGCAACCTGGGCTAGGGGAGCTGCTTTGGCAGGGGGGTGGACTTGATCATCTCTAGAGGTCCCTTCCACCCCTACAATTCTGTGATTCTCTAATATACAAGCACATATGTACTATACGTTGGCTGGTCAGTACTAAAAATAATAATGATAATTTGGCTTCACAAAATTCTGCTTCGTTGCTATCTTTCCCAGAATGGTGTTTGTAGGTCCCAACAGCACATGCATTGAGTGAGCATATAGTATTCCCAAGGAGGTGCACTAGAGCAATACAATGATGGAGCACTATTCCCCTTCTGTGTAATATAATGCCATCAGAAATGCAGCTCAAACCACTTTGTATGCTGCAGCCTATATCACCTTACAGGCTCATTAGGTTTGCTGCTTACTACCAGATTGTTCACTGCAAATGCTTTCAACATTACAGAAAGATCACATTTTACACTCTTTCATACGTTAAGTGACTTTTTTTTCCTGCAATAAAAGTTCGGATATATATCATAGTGTAGCCAGCCTACACTTTCAGAACTCTTAAGGGTTTTAGTAACTATGTTAAACCGCAATCGACACCTGAGGGGAGAGAGATGGAGGAAAGAAAGAAGCAGTCACACCTCTCCATGCTATTTACAAAGACCCCATTTGCTAAACGACTTAAGTGCTTGTTACGAACTTTTCACCTTCACACCCTCTCAGTTATGGTTTTCAAGGGCACCCACTGTAACGTGTAACACTTAACACCTCTGTGGCACCTACTTCACCAAGAGAACAAGATTTCTCGTTCATTTTTAATTTGTTTTAAAGGGAAACAACACCAGAATTGTGGCAGCGAACTAAGGCTGGACCCACAGTGCTTAGGTTACCAGATTCAGATTGTGAAATGAGGCAACAGCAGTGGGATTAAAAAGTAGGGCTCATTTTCTAAGTATTTAAACCTGAAAGAAGGCTGCAAAACGCTTTATGTATCCCTTGACTGTGGGCTGAGAACCAGGAAAGCTCACAGCCGCGCTGTTCTCATTTGTGCCTTGCTGCGTGGGGTTCTAACGGGTGGGAGAAAGCAAAGTTAAAATCTGAACAGAAAAAAAATTAATTAAAAAGCATTTGGGCAGAAAAATATATAGATGTACGGTACGGGGGTTACGTGCAGATCGCTGTCAGCTCCGGAGAGCAGGGACAGAGCTAACAGTGATGTCACAGGCTCAGCACAGCCAGCGCTGCCCAGGGCCGCCACGAGAGATCCCGCACCGCTACCGCTGCGTGCGCGGACACCTCGCCCCGCACGGCTGGGGCAGGGCACGCCTGCAAAACAGCGCGGCGCGGCGAGATTTCACCTCAAACGGAGCTCGCTCCCGGAGTTAGACTCACCCACCGGTGCCTGCCTCCCCACACAGCCTCCAATGGGAAACGCTTCCCCCTAGAGCAGCGCTTTGCTACGGCAAACGCCAGCTGCGCGCTCGCGGCCCCTCTCCCCACACAGGGCACGGGCAGAGCCGCTCGGGCTCCTCCTCGGAAGCCGGCGTCCCTCAGCGACGCGGCGGGACCCACCTGTGCCGCTAACTCCGGGCCCGCGGACTCTCCCGCCGCGCCGGGCCGCAGCCCCAGGGCAGCCCTGCACCGCCCCCGAGGGGAAGGAGCGCTGCCGCCCAGGTGGGGCCTTAAAGCGGCCGCCGCCGCGCGTGGAAGAAGGGGAGTGAGGGGAGGAGTAGGAGCCTGCCCAGCAGGAGCCTGCCCAGCAGGAGCCTGCCGCTCAGCCGTCCGCAGTGCCCGATCCCGCGCGCTCCTTCAGCACCAGGGACAGGCGCTGCCCCCGAGGGCCGAGGCGCGGCGCGGCCTGAGGGCGGCGGCCCCCGGCACCGCGGTGCTGCCGGGACAGAGATCGCGTCGGCGCGGGTTGTGCTGTAGTGGTGCGGTGTGCAGACAGGCAGAATTGCCAGAGTGGTTGTACGGTGGCTGTTTGTGACTGCTGTTGGCTTGAGCTGTAGGTATACCGCAGTGTTTTTTTAAACTGATTGCTATTGGGCAGGTAGCAAGGCTAGATGCCATCGTCTGTTGGGTTATTCTGTGAAATTGGACTGTAAAATGTCAAATCAATTTATTTGAACTTTGCGTATGCACGTCTAGTAACAGTGACGTGTAGCGGAAATGCTAAGGCACAGCTTGAAGCAGTGATGGAGCACCTGGTGGGAAGACAGGGCCAACCCAGGGGAGCTCAAGTGCATGCAATGTACCTGGGTGACCAGAAGAGGTGGAGCCAGGATCCAGCCCTTCCCAGACCTCATTTAAGGGTTGGCAGTGGCAGCAAGGTTATTTTGTTAGAGATTTCTTCCTATCTGAGGCCTTCTGTGGGTAAGCAACTTCTTTTCCTTAGTTTTGTGTCTACAGCTATTACATTTCAGTAAGCACTCACTTATTGCATCCTAGGGTCTTGCTCCTCTGTTGTTACTGTTGCCCTTTCTGTTGCAGTGATGCTGTTTAATTCAAGTTATTGTGCATTTGTTTCTACCAATTCATGCAACTAGTGGATATTTTCAGGTGAAACTATGTACTCAGCTGATTTTCATGTAAGGCAGTATTTTATTGAGATGTTTGAGTTGGAAGTGATCCTTAAAAGTTGTCTAAATCATCTCCCCTGCAGTGAACAGGGCATCTTGAAGTTAGTGTAGTAAATGACCTGATTATCTTTATGATTTGGTAAAAAGCATCTGGACTGTAGGAGCTGCTTATTTTTTTCCTGTTCTGAGTAATGCTTTTGCTGTGTTGGAAGCCTCCATCTTGTACAAGTTAATAGCATTGCATTAAGGGCACGTGATCCCCTTTAGGAAGATTAGGTGGGAATAAACAAGGGCAGAACCTGATTTGACTTTATGTGGAACATGACAAGGCACTTCTGTGTGCTCTAAACTTATTTTGTCATATGCTATGGGCATTTAAAACACTCCTTGTACTCTTAGTACCACGTTATAAGGAGTAAGATTTGTAATTGTCAGAGACTTTGTGCAATGGATCAGTACTGATGAATTTCAGGGTGAGAATATGAGCTCTGAAATTCTCAGAGTTAGCCTTTGCCCTTTGCAGTCCTAAATTTCTTATCAAGTCTACTCCTGGAAGTCCTCTTTAAGTAGTAGGGTCTGTAAAATGGCAAGCAGCTCTTCTGTACGTGAGCGGATTTCGTGACATAGCATAAATAGTGGTCTGTGTTGGGAAGCACTTCTCATATGGAGGGAATCAACTTATTTGGTGTCTAAAAAGTGGTGATCAGTTAAATTATTCCATTCTACATGAGATAGAAAAAAATCATGTGAGGACTTCAGAGCATATATCTGAACTTCTGCCAGACTTCAGCAACCTTAATTTCTACTCCCTGGAGCACGTGTTAGCTGCAAAATGTCCTGTCACCCTGTTCTGACAAGTAGCTGATCAGTTCTTCTTCAGTATTTTTGTTTGAAAAAGGATGGACCTGCTGGCATGTGTGTTGCTCGTTACATCACACAGGACTAGGGAATCTGAAATTACAGGAACCCTCTCCACTCAGTCCAAACATAAAAACTGGTTCTTAACAACTTGTATTAGTCTTTGGGAAGGGCAGAATCTCCTGTCCTTCACCTTTAGAATCACCATTTGAAAACCAAAGACTGTGAAGGCAGGTTGGGCAAAGAATCTAATTTGCTTTCTGGTATGTTTACCTGTTCAGTTCTCTATGAGACTCTCTTGATTTGCTTTTGATCCATGAGTTTGAGTCTGTGCAGTTTGCTGTCCTGGGAAGTTCTGGTACTTCTGCTGAGGATTAGTTCTGCATAAAGTGGCTTTGCCTTGGTAGCTTTAAATTAATACAACAGATTGTTTTTTCCCATTCTAAGTCTTTCACCACTTCTGCAAAGTTTCTAAAGTTGCTAACATACAAGAGCAAATAACTAAACAAAGCAATAAAATCTTCAAGCATGGAGTTCAACGAAACCTTCTTAACTGGAGCTCACCTCTGCTCAAAATGTGGTATTTTCTCCCCAGTTTTGTTCAGAATTTAAAAAATAAATAAATAATAATAAAAAAAAAAATAGGAGGCTGTCTATATAGTAGCCTTCTTGGACAGTTCCTGTCATTTACCAAACCCATGTTATTATCATCACATTCCCAGGACAGGGTCAAAGGAGAGCTATGGCAGTAAGTAATTCAAGGAGGATTATTGGTGGGATGGATTCCAGCAACACAGCTTAACTCTCCTAATGTGGGCTGTTTTCCTGCTTGGGACCAGATTGGCTCACAGTGTCAGGGTTGTCTACACCGTGTCTACAAAGCTTGTGGACAGATAGTAGATAGAAGAAGAGCTTAAATTCTCTTTAAATTTGTTCTGTTTTCAGTTTATCCAAGCAAACTTTGGCCTCTGCATTACACCTCACCATTCAACTGTAAATATTCAGCTACAAATGTGCTATTTGTATGCATCACGGATGCCCTCCCACCTGTTTCACTCATTATCTCTGTAATTTTTGGTTGAAGGCTGATTAATCCATCATCGCATCTTTCTTAGAACAGTCACAGCTAGCTCTCTGAGTATGGAAAGAAGATCACAGTTTGGAACCTCTATGCAAAGCCATCAGAATTTTGCCTTCCAGTACTTTAAGTGCAAATAGCGTGTCTGTTTATGAATAAATTGAGTTATGTGGTAAATTGAATTACTGGAATCACAGAGGGACTCAGTGTCATACACCTGCTCAGGGATTGTTACTGCAAAGTAATGGCAGTTAAATATCAATTTGTTCAGTTTGATTACTTGGTGCCTCGATGTGAAGATTTGGTCAGTTGATGCTGTTGGGTTATTGAAACAATTGTGGCCTCTGAAGACTAGAGTACACTTAGCTGAGGAAAACAAACCTGGTGGCTCTTCCAAATATGGGTTTAACTCAAACACCACTTATCCTTCATAACTAAATTATTGTGCAGATGTTGAAATATACATTCTAGAAGCTTTTTAAAGGTATTTTGAAACAGCTGTATTAACCTCTAGGTTATCAAAATGGAGAGACTGTCCATTTCACCTACCAGAACAAACTAACTGGAATTAATGAACATTTTGCTTTGTTATGGGTGTGTTCATGGTCTCAAAGCAGTAAATCTGTGGTAAGGAATGGAATGACCAACTCTTTATGAGAGTTTTTTCATCTAGCTGTAAACAGAACAGATGAAATTCCCACCTATATTCTCCTGCATTTTGTTGCTGTGAGGCAAATGGGCAGTCTGACAAAATGACATCTAACATGGTAATGTACATGAAATAATGGGGTGTTATTAATTTCTTCCATGTGGGGAAGAAGGTGAAGCCATTGATATTCATCAATGCTTCCTGAACATTTATGGGGACCAAACAGTGGATATGAGCTCAGCTACACAGAGGGTGGTGTGTTTCAGCAGTGGCAACAGTGACGTGAAAGACAAGCCATGTTCTGGACAGCTGTGCAGATTTTTATGAGGATGGCATGCAGGCTGTTGTTCGTTGCTGGCCAAAGTACATAGCTAGTGGTGGTAACTATGTTTAAAAGCAGTGTTTTGTATCTGAGAATTTTCTCTGACAGTGTTATTGTACTTTCTGTATATGTTGTGTCTCCCATGGAAGTAAGAGGCATTACTGTCAGAACAACCTATATATTTATGATAGCAGTCTCAATGTTTGCACATCCTTCTACTCCTTTCTTAGTGTTTTCAGCTGTACTGGCAAAAAGGGAAGAACTGAGCTCCAGACACTTGGGGATAACAAGTCTAAATACTGTGAATGTTGATTCCTATGGACCTGGAATGACTTTGGTCCCCATATTCTGTGTTGCCAGAAATCTTAACTGTTCTTGTATTTCTTCCTCATTTCCAACTACATCTATGGCATAAGGTTATGCTAGCAGTAGCTGTTAACTCCAATGGTTCAGATTTTTACTGTATGAGTGAGCTCATGATCTCCATTTCATGATTCCAATGAAATGTGTGCTCTATGGCCAGTTTTTTCTGAATCGAGATTAATTAAATTAGGATATAATTTATCTGTTAATATTCTAAGGAAATCTGGTGGAACAAATGTTTCCTAGGTAGAACAGAGCCACTAGCTCATGAGGAAGGAAGCAAGGAAAGACAGGTGCCTGTAAGTCAGTCATAAGCTGAAGGAGGAAGATGGTGTCCTCTTGACTCTTCAGATCACCAGTATCCTGAGTTTGATTTGCATGGACTCTGCAGAAGCTGAGTATTATTGTGGTAGTGTTAATCTGGGACTTGCGAAGTGTTTCAGTTGCTGAAGTTCCACTGAGCATTTCTTGAACAGACAAGAGCCCTTTTCCAGATCAATATCCGCTCCTGTCTGGTCTAGAACTGTGAACAAAATACTGCTATTTAGGACAATCTCTTCAGCAAGTTGGAAACCAGTCACTGAGACACAAAATGGCCAGTAGGGGATGTTGCCTTATTGCCATAGGACTTTCTATTTTCTTTTGTTTTAACAGTCTTATTTAGCAAATTTAGAGGTGATTTGAGATCCCTGTAAAGTTCTTTAGCTTAGTCTATTTTCCTTTCAGAGGGTCATCTTTAAAAAGTTGATTAAAAAGTGACGTTTCTCTGAAACCCATTTTCCACTAGTATTTATATCATGTTACTCAGTTATTACGTAGTATGTTCTTACTGATGTTAATCTGTTCCTACCCACATGACTTTGCTGGTTAGGCCATGTGGCTCTGGCCATCACTTCATAAAAGAATTGAACTGATCTCATCTAAACCTCAAATCCTGTATTTCCTAGAAATAACTTCCAACTATGTTGAGTAATCAGCTGTGTTGGTTTGGAAGCTCTTGCAGTAATTTCATTTTTAAAAGCTGGAGTTCAGGCAGCTCAAACTATTGCCACATTCATGACCTGCTGCAGTAAGCAATTGCCTTTGTGCTGTGACCCAGCATGATGGGGATTCTTTCCATTTCAGGAGGCAGCATAATGAAAGGAAGCTGCCTGATACAACTCTCTAACTCATGCTGTGGCCTCTTTAGCTCCTTCTCTGAAATTGTTATGGTCTAGGTTCTGCATCTCAGAAAACTCAAAGAGCTTTGAGTCTGGGGGGGATGGGGGAGGGAAGTAGGGAGAAATCTGATGGTAACTGTTGTTCCTTTGCTAAATGATCTAGGACAGGAAAGAAAAGGAACATTTTGCCTAAAGCTATTGTTTCATACTATTTCAGTCTGTCTTTTCTACAATCCCTTTATTTTGATGTGGTGCTGATGGGTATCCTGAATTGTGTTTTCTTTTTGGCTTCCTTTCTCTTTGGCCATCTTCTAAAGTGATGATTTGGTATAAAGCAAGAATTGAGTGAGACTTATTTAAATGAAGTTCCATGGGATATATATATATATATATACTTTATATATATATACTATATATATATATACTTTTTAATTCCTTTGGACAAAAACATTCCTTGCTGTGTGTAATGTGAACAGCTTTTATTCCCATCTGATGATTCCCATCTGATTCTCATCTGATGATGAGAAGTTAACTTCCATTTAGTTTTGGGAATAAAAGAATAAAAGAAGTAAACACGGAGTTCCAGGACCTAAAAGATTGATGGTTGTCTGTTTGCTTTTTACAGATGGGGAATGATTTTCAGAAGTCATCTGTGCAGTGATCATTACCTGCCACTCAGTTACCTGAACCCTTCATAGGATTAAGCTTTCTTCTTTCTTCACTGAACAGCAGCAGAAAGTGAGTTTTAATTAGTGTCTGGAAATCCTTATTTCAAATGAGGTATATCTATATGCTAAAAGGGTTCTGACCTGTGCTTCTATTACTTGGACTTCAGTTGAGGACAGAAGTATAAAAACAATGTCTTTAAAATAAAAGTGGAATGATTATTATAAACCTGGATTCCATCTCTCTACATGCATAGATAGAGGCATATGTAATTACTTCAAAAGTTAAGAGGGGTCTGTATTTAATTAATGCTGGCTTTAGCACCCAAAGGTACTGGGAACTGCTTGTGTTTACAACTGACCGGTCTAAAGTGTATTAATACTACTAAAAGTCAGATGGAGAATGGGTGCCCTCAAAATCACAACATGGCACTGGGCTTGTGTTAGAAGATCTAGAACTCTACAATGATAACCACGTTTCCCAGGCACAGGGAATGCTACTTTAAGTTTTTAAAAAATATAATCTTCATTGCTTCTTTTTATGGCTGAGCCCCACTGTATTCTTGGAATTCCAACTTTGATGAGTTCCCTTTTTTAAGTCTTTTTCCATGAATGGAGTTCTTTTGTGAATGGAAGCAGAAGTTGGCCTTGAAAAGGGGTAGTGTGTGTGTGTGTCTGGGCAGGGCAGAAAAATCAACTTGATGTTCAGAGCAGCCTGAACTATGTTATTTTCTTTGAGGTTTCTTTCTAATTAATACACAGGGATAGTTGTGACAATTTTATTAGTTTGAGTTTTTAGTGTTTCATCCTGTTAATGCTACCCTTGTGTGCTGGATGACTCCACTGTTCAATGACTCCCTTCTCTCATTGACAGTTTTTGTCCCATTAATATTGCAGAAACCTTACCAACCAGGCCTCAGTCCTCTTTCAAGGATTCACCACTCAATTATCCCCAGTAAATCAGTTGCTTACCCTCAGGTCCATTTCAATGCCTTCTTCAGAATGATATAGTAGAGCAATATTTGGTAGTTATTTTTTTATTTACAGTGATTTTTAATATACAGCTTCCTCAAGGGGGTGTTATGTTTTGGGTTCATTAAAGAATGTACACAATTAATTATACAAATGTTTGTACATTTCACTATTAAAATGCTCAGTTTTACTGTTGTACAGGTGTATTTTACTTTGTTACATGATAAATGAAGTCACCCTGGTGAGTGTCTCTATAAAGGGTTTCTGTTGAGTAACTTTTGAGAATGAGTTACCATGCCTTCTTTGTACACTTCAGTGCAATCTCTGGCTTTCATCTGTAATTATTTAACAACGAATAGGTTAGACTTCTGTATAAGTATATGGTAAAAGGGGAAAATGTGAACAGTTGAAGAAGTTGTATTTCCAGTTATGAAGCTTAAAACAAGCTCCAAAAATGGAGAGTAGCCTCATGAAGAGGATATTATCCCTAGTTTACAGCTAGAAAGATACATTAGAAAATGAATGGTTTGCTTAAGGTCACCTAAAAGATGCAGAAACAGGATTTTGAGCTTCTGATTCCAACTTGTGTTTGTGGTTGTGCAATTGTCCTTTTTCATCTTTGTGAGGGTTTTTATACTTAAGTGCTTAGTAGCCTTAAGAGGAATGCAGTTTGCAGACAGCTTATCTGCCAGTGCTAACCTTGGTTTAAACAAAAACTTGAACTTCGGAAATGTATTAAAATACAGTTGCACACAGTTAGCAGTAAATACTAAACTGGAAAAATATTGATATATTCAGTGACTTTTAGTACTGACCTGATGTACTTTCAACTCTCTCAATTCAGTTACGTAACCTGAGGGGTTATGTAAACACTTACGCATAGGACTATCTTTGGGCATCTGAAAAGAAATGGGTTATACCAATCCAAAGGGTGAATCTGGGCAAGAGTAGTACATCTAAAAGTACTGGTATTTTTGTCTAAAAAGTGCTTTTGCATTGGATGCATGGTCACTCTATGTAAACCTTCAGGCTCATCAGTTTGTGGAAGGGTATGGGTTTTCTGTTCTATTTTTTCCTGTCAGTTGAAAATACAGCGACTGTAAATATGCCTGTAAATGTCCCACAGCCTATTCGGAAAACATCCTGTATGCAACTCTGCATAGGAGCACTTGTTCTACTCAATGATGTGGTCCCGGATCTTTGTGACTGTTGCTGAACTGCTGTCTTGTATACATGTGAAAGTTACAGTGAAAACTAAACATTGGGGGAAACGAGTAACAGCTTTGTGGATGAAGTGTGCTTTGCAAGAGTTTCCTCAAACAACTTTTTACATATTAGTCAAGTTTGGGTGTTGATGGCTGAATAGAATAATTTCTGACAAAGTAAAATGTTGAAGTTGGATGGTGATACTGAGAGCAGATTCTGTGTGGAGGGGAAGAAACACAAATTTAAATGATTTAAGCCTGGTAAAATCAGTAAGTGTTTCCATTAATTCTTCTTATTACTGAAATTATAGTTAGCATTGGAAGATTTAATTCAGCTTTTTTTTTTTTTTTCTGTGACTTTTCTTTGTTTCATGCTTGCATATTTATTCTAGTAGCCCAAATAAAAGTGGATCTTAATATTCTCCTATGCAAAGTTTCCTTGGCAAGAGTTGGTTACAGCTTTCCTGAAAGGGCTGAAAATATTTTTGGTGCTGAATCTTAAGCAGGTACTGCTGCTTGTGTAGGTTAAATAACAGATGACAAACTTTTCCTCATTCTTCAGGAGGAATGAATCCCCTTCCATTTTTCCCAGTCACTGATCCTATTCTTTCACCAAAGGTGGATCTCCATCTTGAGAGGTAATCTCATTGCTGAAAAATGTTTGAGGTTGTATGCCAACCAAACACTGTGAGACCAGCTTTGTGGTTGAGCATCACAAGGTCCTGATATCTCTGTGCACAGTGAGGTGATATCAGTGTTTGGAAAATGTACTAGCATTTTCCTACACTGACATAGCTCTTGCACCATTTGCTTTGCTCTGTGAGCCAGGTACATAGAATTCCTGTGTCGTGTCTCCAGCGGGGTTCTGCTGTTGACATGACAGGACTGCTATAATGAAGCCAATACTTTTGTATTAAAAAAAAAATCTTTTTCTCTAGTTTTTGCACTTTGTGTTAGACTAATTAGGCTAGATTTGTTCTTGAGAATATTTACTGGGTTCATTAGGCTTACACTGAACATCTGCTCATTCCTCTGTCCTTTTAAGTGATGTCAGCATTCACAGTTGTCAAGATTTACAAGTTGTCTTATTTGCAAGTTAGTAAGTGAGTGAGGGCTTAAAATTTGATAGGAGATGAGGAAGGCATCATAACCTTTTTTGTTCAAGATCTTTAGTGTGTGGAGTTGTGGCCCTTGCCTGAGATTGCTGGGTGTGGCCAGTCCTCACAATTTCTTTATTTAAGATTATATGAAGTACTTTATAACATGCAACTCTTCACATTCCTATGATGTTAACAACTGCAAGGCTGTAAGCAAAAGTGTCTGAACAAGGATACCTGTTGCTCAGCCACTGGAATAACTGATACTAACGTTGCTTTGCAGAAAAAGGACCTCTCTCTTTGGAGTCCTGTGTAAATAGCTGTTTCAGGAGTGGGGACGCACAGCTGCTCTGTCTGGGTTACAGAAATGTGATTATCTATCTCTGAGGGATCAGAGATGGATGAGGGCTAGCTATGCTGCAGCTTTTCCAGGAATGTCCTATGTAAAAACATGGCACCAGCCACATTAAGGAAAAGAGGCATGTATGATTTATTCACATAGTCTTAAGAGCTGCAGAGACACACAAAAAACATTGAAGGTTTCTTTTTTCTTTCTGGATGCCAGGCTTGCTGTTGGCTTTACATAGTACTTGAAGAAAAGCATTCTTTGCTATCAGAATGGGGAGAAAGCTTTCCTTTCTGTCTATTACAGTAATTGTAGTAAATCTGTGTTTACAGCTCTGCTCTGCAGGTTCTTTGATAGCAACCTGTATCTGCCTTACATGAGAATGTGTGGGAAATTTATTCAGTGTCGTGTGATATCCCTTTCTAGTCCAGTGCTGTCAAAAAGTAGATTCTGGAAAGTATGGTATTATTTAGCCCGTAACATGCAAAACATAGGAACTAAGATCCTTGACAATATGTGAAAGCTGGAAAGACTATCAGCTTGCCTTTGCCTTTTTAGGCACTGCTTCAGGCTTGTCTTGCCACAGCTTTTTATTACACTAGTTCTTGGCACCTTTTTATAGGACCACAGCAGTTTTGCAGAGTTATTTGGAAGATCAGGCCAAATATTTTCACTTGTGACCCAAGTCTGAATTTGAGCTTGAGCCCATTGTGGTAGAGAGCCTGTCAACTTGCAACACTGCTCGCTATTCCCTTTGCCAGCGGGCTGCTCTGTGAACAGCTGCTGTAGCATGAAAGGCCAAAGGGAAGTGCCTCAGTTTTGCCCTAGTCCTTTCACACCTCCACGTCACTGGAACATGCCCAAGTGCATGGCAAACAGCAAGCAGTCTCGCCAGTGCAGAACAGCCTGTACAGTTGACTTTAACTGAAACATGAATCATCTCAGTCCTGAATTATTTTAATCCAATCAGTCATCTCTGTTAAGGGGTGTAAAGAGACAGCGAAGCGGAAAGAATGGCTGCCAAATTGAGGATACAGGACACAAATAAAGCTGCTAAGATGAGATGCAATAAGAACTAATAATGATTTATTCCAAATGCCACTGGGGTTACCTTGTATATGACTTGGTGAGAGATTTAGGTGTAATGAGTTCTGCTTTTCCATAACTGATTTTGGTAGTGCTAGTAGAAATAAAGGGAAGGTGAAGTTGTTAGTTACACAGGGAGTACACACCAGAGTTTAAGGGCTCCTAAACAAATTCTCCTTAATTAATATATGCTTTTCAAGCCTCTTGTAAGTAGACAAGCACTAACAGCTGCAATTCTTTTTATAGATACAAACTAATCTCTAGTACATGTTAGAGCTGAAGGATAGAGAGAACAACATGCTGTGGATTCATAGGGCTTTTCTAGCTGTCAATGTATTCTTTTAATACTCTCTAAAAGTGGAAGGGAATGCAAAAGAGTGGAGAAGGTAGTCTTCAAGAAAATTAATTTGGAATAAAATTGTAACAGGAGTGAAAAGTCTAGCTCTTAGTGGCATGTCATATACAAATGTTTCTTATTAATACAAGAAAAGCCATGTGTAAGCTTTGACCTAATTTCTTAACAGATTCACCCTTTTGAAACCTGTGTGAAATAGTTAGTACTCACTAGCATTTCTTCTGTGCTGTCAAAAAAGTTGGGATAATTATGCTTCATGCTTTCATATAATTTTATAAGTCAAAAGAGTAAGTAAAAAGAATTCCTCAGGCTTGATGAATATCTTTGAACAGGCTTCCTGTTTGGAGATGGTTTTCCCCCTTTTTCCTTATAGCTCGTTGTACATATTTCCAGTTTGGTATTGTTTTCTGCATAGAAGCAATATCCTGTTGTAGTAGGTGAAGGGAGCCTCTGATTTTATTTACATAGTAACACCCTAGATTTTTCAATGTTTTGGTTTTTTTGGTTGTTTATTACCTGTCTGAAATGGCCTCTTGTTTGTGATCTGACACTTAGCCCCCTCATAAGTCATTATCACCTCAATTTTAAATTTCAATTCAAAGTAAGTTTCAAGAATTTGGCTAAATCAATGCCTCATGTCTTTTGAAACAAACTGAACTTTTTTTTTTGCCTTCAGAGGAATAAGCTGGTTACATTTGTATAGCCTCGTGGCTTTCTCTGATACAACATAGGAAAGAACTGATTTACTTAAGACCAAATGACTTGAATGGTTTCCTCTATTCCTTCAGCCAAAGGGAGGACTATTGAGGCACCTGTTTTAAGAACTGCTTCAATAGTTCTTTGTGCCATATGCTTTTAGACTTTAAAAAGTATATATCTCCACTGTGGACTGATTACACCTTATCGTTCTTGTGATGTAAACTTCTACAGATTGCAAACTAATTCTATCCATTTATTTTGCACTCCAGAGGGAGCACCTGGGAAAAGCAGATTCCTTTTTTCATCCTGTAGAATCTCAGAAATTAAAACCAATATCAGACTTCAAATTACTTCCCGAAATGCATTATCTTTCAATTGCATTGCTCAAGAAAATGAAAATTTCTTATTGAAAGAAACACTGAGTGTTTTCATTTGGATGAGGAACTTCAATAATAAAGAAAGCATCTCCAGAAAGTAACTTAAGTTTTTCCCCCAAATAGCCTTGAAATTAAAACCACAGTAAGTGGATGAAGGCCTGATCTTATACTTCCCTTTTCTCTCAAATTAATCAAAGGAAGCTTGTATGTAAGATCCACGTAACAGTGGATTTTATTCCTCTCGGGTATAGTCCAAGTGAAAGGAATAACTTCTTGAGCCACAGAAAGAAACAATAGAATTGCAATGCAACTCAGATCAGGAAGTGAACCACAGGATTCAGTTCCAGAACTGAACAGGTTATTCCCCTTGTTTTTACTCTTGCTTGTCTTGTGTTTCTATGGAATTGTTTCAGAGTAACGTAGGAACATCTTCTGAATTCAGCTGGTTCATGGTTCTTCCAGGGATATTGTCCAAGGTGGTATTCTGGCTTGTGCCACTCAGCTGTTGGAGCTCTTGTTCTGCCTGTGGCTTTTGTTCTTCGGGTACAGGAAAACAGTGCTGTATTCAGAAGGCAGCTCTACTCCTTGTACACTGCTGTATGTTATTATAATGCTGGGGATTTGAGACGTGGATGGTCTATGGTGAGACTCTCCATTTCTTAGTCCAATACCACTCTGGCTCTCACCTCCCTGAAGAATGCAAGGTTTTAAAACAAATGGAAAACACAAACATCTACAAAGGAGATCAGGTTGCATCATCTACAAAAATATGACGTTTATATCAGCACTTCCCAATACCCACTATTACCTCAAAGCTGAACTCAAAAGATGGAGGAAGAAGTAGATCTGAATACTTTTGGAATGTTTTATGAGTAACATGAGGGGGAAATAAAGTGTTAAACAAGATAAGTGTCTTTGCTTTAGTATACTAGTTAAGAATCTAGTGTACTTTGAAGGACCAGGCTTCACATTCAACTGTGTGTGTGTGTGTTTGGGGGGGGGGGGGGGGGGTGGAAAGTGCTGAGAATATACTCAAACAGTATAAGAGATCAATAATGTAGACAGTCCCTTCATAATAAAATAAACCTAGACAGGTGATAAAGCAGCAGTTTTGGTTCATTAAGATGCAGTGTAAAACAGAGATAAAAGCACTGATGTTTTAAAGGGGGAGGAAACTAGAGAATGGAGTGAAACAGGATAAGATTAATTTTCATTATGATAGCAATGCTATCCACCACAAGCAAAGGTCCAAGAGAGGGTTAGGAAAAAGCTAACGATAGCTTGGAAGAATCACTATTATCAGTTAAGATTAAATTTGCTTGTTACATTTTTATTGTTACTGTGAAGATAAAACTGTTTTTTTCCACTCTATCAGCTCATTTCACTGTCAAGAATTAGGGCAAGTAGACTGTTTTGAGGAGTATGTTAAAAATATTTATGCAGTATGCTGTAGTTTTGTTAAATGGAAATAGAGAGAGACACTATGATCACAACTTACTGAATAAGTGGTATGACACTTTTCAGAAACTTACCTGAATTTCTTCCACACTGCATTTCTCAGATGTTTTGCACTACCCAAAACAGAACAATAGACAACAGAGTCACTTTGCATAGAAATATTTGCTACAAGATTGATTGTGTTAAAAGGACAGCTATCAAATAGCTACTTCAACTTGCTGTGTACATTGTTCAAATAAAGATAGCATTAAATCAATGTTTCCACTCACCACAAGGGAAATTACAGGCAGATAACCTACTGAATTCAACTTAAGTTCTTTTACAAAGTGGAGCTTAAGGAGGACACTGTAGCATATGTATTCTCAGTCAATTTCTACTTAGTTTCGGCAGTAACCTACTCTTAGAGGTCTTTTGTGTTCTAATGGGAGTTCCGTGTGACTTATACATCTCAGCAGGTAACTTAATTTGTGCTCAGAGACTTATTGTGTCCTTAGTTTTTGTTCCTTCAGTTAAACTCATGCTAGATATTAAAATAATTCTTACAGTAGATGTAGTAGAATAGTCTGTGACATTCAGTTCCACCATGGATATTTCATCAGTGTCTACAACCGTCTGAAAAAGAACATAGGCAAGAGAGACATAAATGCAGAGGTATGTCACCATGTCCCACATGCACAACTCAAAAGAGTGGGGAAAAAGAAAGGGAACAGTGGTGGAGTGCAGTATATACTAAAAATAACTTTGTGCTACAGAATATAAAATCTAATGACGATGGACTAGTTTTTTACCACTCACTGTATAAGCTTATTGATAACAAATGGTGAGACAACAGAAAGATGAATCAAGTAATTTGGGAAATAAAATTATTACGGACTATACATTTAAGCACAGGACATATTTCTTGCAGATGCTATGTTCAATATAACCGCTCCTTTTTTTGCCAGAAATACAACTAAGACAGCTGAATAGTGAACCAGAACTGTAAATGAAAAGCTCATGACCTTTTACAGCCTCAAGGACTTTACTTACAGTGTTAACTTACATGTTATTCCTATCTTTTAGGCAAGATTCTTCATGATTAATTATGCTAACACGCGCAGCTTTGTTAACCTACCTGTTGTCCAAGAATTCAGTTACTACACAATCTGTTACATTCCCCAAAATCTCAGAATCGTGACTTTTCAGTTTAGGTTTGCCTCTTAGATCACTAGTTTGGGTTGTATCTTTGCCTGTTTTATAGGAAACCTGTCTGCTAGCAGGTCTGGAGATCATACTGGTGATATCAGTTTCTGTATCAGTACAGCCCTAAAATGAATACAGCAAAAGAAATCACTTGATCTTAGATTTGTGACCAAGGAGTATCATACTTAAACAGAAATTGTAAGAGAGGGGCACTGTATAAAAGTTACTTCAGAAAAGTTATGCTGTGTACAACTACATACAGTGTTTTGCTTTGAAAAGGTCCAAAAACCTTATCAAATCTCTTTAGTCAGATTTGGCTTACTTCTTGTTTTCTTGTTTGTATATTTTGGTAGGATTTACTTCAAAATTTCAAGCAGGATGATGTTATATACTATTGTTGAAATTTCCTCATGCACCCGGCCAGTGCTCTAGAAATACTTCTTTCCATGCAGGGTTCCTGATTTTGTAAAGCTATGTTTCAATGAATGGGAAAACAAACAATGGAAGAACAAAATAGCAGAATTTTGCAGGGGTCAAACATTCTTTTCTGCACTACCTTCTTTTCCTCACTCTATTGGCCTTTTCCCTGCATTTTGATTGGACTGAGAAATCAAAAGAAAATAGAATCTAAATAAATTGAAATGACACTAGTAAGAACAACTGTCAGAATTCAGTGTGACTGTATTAGATACAGTGTTTACTCTGATTATTTAAAATAGTCAGCTAGAAAATAACAGCCTTTTAGTATATTTGGAAGTTGCGTTTAAAACAATTTCCAAGTTACTTAATGTATCTGAATAGTAAGAGAGAGCCCAGGATGCCAAATATCTGCCTATATCTAGCTGCTGTGCAACACATATGGCTTCACCAGAATGGGAGCATCAAGGTGTTGAGGTTTTCTGTGAAAAGGATCCTGTAATGCATTTGTTGATTTAAGTTTGGTGATTGTTGAACCATTTGATACATTATTGAATATAGCCCACTTCACCTTCAGAAAGCACTGTCTGTTTCCTTAAAACCTTGGTTTCACTAGAGAATTGTTTAGTGACCAGCAGTTTGTTTTTCTTTGTGTTCAGACTCAACGTCTATGGTCAGAGTTTCATCCTATGAGAATGGTCAGGTTTTTAAGGGTGCTCTGACTCTAAGCACCCCTTGCCTTCTCAAATCCCAGTAGTCCAGTGTCTCCATTCTTCCTTCAACATTGAAAATGGAAAAGAATGTGTTACATTTTGCTCTTACATGTTGGCCTTCTATTTTACTTTGCTCCTCGCCTTTTCTGGAGCTATTGTAATAAACAGCATAACGAGTTTCATCTAAAGCAACAATCACTTTGAAGAACTCCCTATGCAAATCAGTTACTCTGCAGTTAAAAATATGCATAAAGGAAGTGCCTTCCTTACCGATTCACTGTCAGAGATGGAATATAGTTGCCTTTTTCCTTTCTGCAGCCCACATGTCTCAGAAGACTGGCTGGTTATGGTGTTTCGTCTGGAGGAGGGATAACTGCTGAAGGATTGTGACTCTTTAGGAGAAACTCTCAACAGGGTTCTAAGGCAGGGAACGTAGGTTGCAATGGCTGCTCTAATGGACAAGAAGTAGGACCAGTCAGACTTCTTAATGTTAGCACAGAAGTTGAATCATAGTACCTAATGCATTTATTCAGAGATATAGACTAATGCTGCGTAATGCTGGAAAATTACAGCTACATTGTACTGGTATCCAGTGTGTCATAAACAATCACCCTACAATATCACTTATTAACTGTGGTGTATAGAATTCAAATGTATTACTTGGGAGGGACAAGAGCATTAAAGTATAACTCTTTGAACTGAAGGGACCTATTAAAATATTTTATCTGCTTTCAGCTTAATCAAGGCAAAAATAAAATTCTGTCCCTTTAAACTTAACCTTGCAGAAGTACTACATAATAAATTGTTTTAATCTTCCCCTAAGCAGCTATTCTAGCTTCCTTTAGCACATCTGTCTGCTTGCTATCTGTAGAGAAGTACAAAATGTAGCTACATTAAGGAATTTTTTTTCTCATATGCAGCGTAAGGAAAGTCTTTTGCTTGGCTTTTCTCTCCCTCCCAGCCTTCTTACTTAGAAGTTCACACTCACACTTCTCTGTCAAATTATCTTATAGGTCTGTGTAAAGAGTGAAACAGTGTATGTGTGGCTTTGCTGCCATCCATCAAATCCTGCAGCCTGCATGTGAACTTGGTATGGTAATGACCATAGCTGTTACAGCTCAGAAGAAATATTATCTGAAATAATGAAGCTTGAAGAAGGATGGGGAAGATGCACAAAATAAAGAAGAAGTAACTGATTGGATTGCATCCCTCACTGGCCTGGGTAATTTAACAAACTGCTATTCGTAACACTGACAGATGTCTGGATCTCTCATGAAGATAGTTAAATTTACAATGATTTCCTCTGAGCTTGGAAGGTCTCTCTCTTTTATCATGTGATCTGTAAGTACAGATCAACATTCCATAAACATCTTTAGCTCCCATCTGCACAGTAAACTGTTCCAAGTACAAATTCCACTGACATTTATATGGCATTGAGAAGTTTGCTTGGAGAGGAGAAGGCTGTCTTGCAAAGGTAAAATGAACAGGTGAATGAGAGTTTGGGTACTAGTCACTTAATTGATAAAGTCACTGTCTGATAGTCTCTGCTACATTGAAATCATTTTATAAAAGCAAACTTACCTATATTTAGGGTGAGTGATGGCGTAAATAATGGGGTTATGGATGGCAGAAGCTTTGGCAATCACAGCTGGTATTGAATTCATGAAGGGTGTTAGAACATGAGAATACCTAGAGTAATGCAAATACATTATCTATTTAGTACATATACAGTACATATTTAGTACTGAGCTTTTAATAGCTATGCAGTTATACACCGACAATGCAACATGTTATTACTGCTTCACAGAGTGTATAAAAGGGAATGTTTTCTACTCAAACAATGAGAGAGAAAAGATTCATGTCATTTTCCTGAAAAAAGTTGCACCAGTCTAATTGCATTTCTGGGAAAAGCAATTTTTGTGATGCTTCTCTTGCAGCATTACTATGATTCAGTGGTAGCCCGTGTGTTATTTATCCTAGAGATCAAGTCCACCAGTAGTAAATGAATGTGTGTTCACTAGAGTATTTTTTTCAGACTCAGCACATGTACTTGCTAAGTAACCTGTCTCTAAATGAGTGTGCAGAGTGCAACATTATAGGGAAAGATAAATAATCAATTCTCCTTTTCAAACGTTTTGACTGATCTGAACTAAAACTGGAAGGGAATGGGTCTTCTTGTGACATATACTCCACTTGTGTTACTGTTGCCATGCATATATGCAGGTTTTGTGCCTTTGAAGGGCACAGAAATTGACTGATGTTTATCTGCCACGTTCCTTTCAGCCAGTTAATTTGAAGATCCTTTGAAGTAGCTCATGGAGCCTTATCAGAAAAAGGTCAATAGAACTGCTCAGACCAAAATAACAATTTATAGGCAGTTTCTATCAGGCAGATTCTCCATGGTTCTGCTTAGAAGAACTCTTTCTGGACTAATAGAAAGGGTTGACAAGTAGCCTTGTCTTTTATCTGTCTTTCCCAATTGCACACCTTCCTTTGTTGATACATTCATAATTACCCAGCAAAAGCTACCAGGGCAACAACAGAGTATGGTGACCAGGAAATCACATAAAGCAAGATGATGATCAGTGCAATCTTGGCCAACTTCCACTCATTCTTCATTCTATGATACTGTTTCTGGAACTCTTTGTTTCCATGTTTGCATCCAAATGTCTGTATAGACCTAGGGGAAATAAATGTTTGACAGCAAAATTGAGATAGGAAATTGTGACGATTACTTTTATGCTAGTTTACGCTATAAGTCATATACTTCTAGTAAGTGTTAATATGTGACCAATCCCTTGCAATTCAATGTACTTCAGTTGCACTAATCAGTGGCAAAATGTAGTGGGAGGAAGAAGAATGTCCCATAATAGAAGAATTTCTGCATAAAGCAGGTATTCCATTTAAATGGATGAATATAAAATGTAACTAGAGAAGTCCTTGCTTCTGTAGATTGGATTGTTGTACTTTACTGTCAGTCTGCATTTTCTAGCTGTGCTGATACTTATAAGACGGATATCTACTGAAAATAGTGGCAGACACTGGTATTTTTACGGTGATAGTTTTTGTTTCAGACACCTGTGATTAATTTATCTCCTTTTCACTCATTGTAAAATGTAGTGTTTGCAGTTGATTTTCACTTTTTCTCAGTGGAATAGCTTTTATGCACTGTTACTGTACATCTCTGATGGTCATTTGGTATTTCTTTTCACAACTGGTTAATTTCTGTAGTCCTTTCACATCCTTCTGATTTCTTCTGTTGTTACTTGTACCATTTTCAGTATCTTTAGGAAATATACTGAACATCTCTGGTGTCCATTCAGAACCCTGAATGGCCCTTCTAAGGATCAGAATTCTTAGCACATTGACAGAATTCTTATTTGGCTTCCTGTCTCAGTTATACATATGAACTGAAAGAGTGAAACTTTCCAATTTTCTTTTGATGTTTTGCTTTAAGGAAAAAAAAAAAAGTCATTTAAACAAACTAATGAAAACTTAAGACTTCTAATTACTTACTTGTTGGCCTTCTTGATAGCCTCAAATATAAAGACATAACTGTATATGATAGCAATCAAAGGAATGAAGAAGACAAAGCAGAAAAGCAGCATTGTGTAGGCACGGACTGATGGTGTAAAAGTCATGTAATCCCAGGAACAGGAAGTCAGCAGGCCTTCAGGGACATAGGCACCTAGAAAGAGAGGCAGGAGAAGGCATAAACCACAAAGTGACTCTCACTAGGATTCTGAATGTGGGAGTTAGAGAAAGATACTCAGAATAACATGATTATGTTCTCAGATCTCATCTCATTTTGTTCCAATTCCTGAATATAATTTAAAGCTTGACATAGTCAAAGTGTATCTCTCCAAATACTTCAGTAGGTCTTGGATCAGACCCATACTGTTTTCAGAAAAGTCCAAATTCTCTCAAATTGCTTTCTTCCCAAGGAGTGAAATGAAATTGATTGCTCTGTCGCTTTTTAAAACTTCTACATATTAATTTATTCTGCAAAGGAGAGAGCTATCATGTGTCAAATTAATTTTGTCATGAAATAAAGTTGAGTACGTGTTAAAAAAAAAAAAAGGCATATATGCATATTGTCCTGTCAGAAATAAAATAAAATTTCCTTAGAGAAACTTTCAAACAAGTAAAGACATTCTCAACAGCAAAGTATGTCTCTTATTTTAATTTTCACTGTTTACAGTGGTATTTTCTGTTGAACTCTTAAAAGTACTGCACCAGGTGTGCTCAGATGCATCCAATTTTTGTGTGAGGGTTAGTACTGTGGATACTATTAGAATCTAATTATAAATAATGACTTAGCATCCTTCAAGTAAGTGTTCTGCCTTCTCCCATTAAAATGCCAGAGTCGAAGACTTTGTTACTTAGTTCTTCAAACCCAGCCTCATTCAGCTTAAGGCTCCTTCCTCAAGTGCTGGGGTTTTGCTAGTTAAACATGCTTTGTCTTTAAGGCAGACCAAGCAGGCAGTAACAAGTCAATAATGAAAATTTCTAAAATTCAACTTTGTAACTTTCTTTCCCCACCCCCCCCTCCAGCATTCTTTGGGAAAACAAAACATTACTGAATTCCCTCCTCAGCTGAGCTGACGCATTCTGTTCTGGAATTAGGGAACACAATAATTGGCTGGAGTTTTGAATGATGAGTTCACTCTAGCTTACTGATTGAAACTGGTGACTCACAGAAACAAATTAATGGTACTGAGATGGATGCAAATGAGGAAGAACAACAGGAACTCTCATTGCTACAAGTGGCAATGATCAAGTGTGCATTCCAATTTGTGAACAAAAAATTTACAGAAATGCCACTCCCAGAGGAATCCTCAGTGAAGAAACTAATGTTGGAATGGACAGTGCAGCTGATATCTAGTGCAATTTGCTCATCTAGAATACAGTCAAGACCTACTGAAGATGTACTTCAATAGAATATTCAGACTGTATTCCTCTGATATGAATGAAGATTTTTAAATTGCCACCACTCTCTTACGCAGCAGCTCTGGGGTGGAAAATTGTCATGAGAAAAAATACAACTGTATTTATTTCACTTTTATATTGTTCAGTTTGGCTCAACAGAAGTAGATACGGGATAATAGGCAAGTTCATCATTCATAAATCTTAGCTTTTACTTTATCTACTGTTCTCTCGACAATGACTAATAAGCTCAAGGAAAACTGCCAGTGTCATGTAAGTTGCTTTTATTCATGCTGTATTTTTTTCTTCTGACTGAGATCTTCAGTTTCAATACATATTTTAGCAATTTTCCTCAGACTGATTTTTTTTAAGCCTAATATTCAAGTCATTTATTCACCCATCTCCTAAAGATGTAACAGACTGGTTTTTATGTTATGAGGGGAAAAACACTGGTATTCCATTTCACTTACTCCATCCAAAGAAGGGTGGGAGGCTCCAAGCCAAAGAGTACAGCCAGACGCCTACCAGGATTATAAGGGCCTTCTTCTTAGACATCACTCGAACAGAAGCCAGAGGTTTTGTGATGACAAAGTATCTGTCCAAGGCAATCACCATCAAAGTGATCATAGATGTAATGCCAAAAAGAGCTCCGCAGAAGGCATACAGCTCACAGCCTTTCAATGAAGATGACAGAAGTAGCAGTGAAATTAATCTACTCTTGATAATGAATTTATGGGAGGTTCAAGTCTGTGCTTCCTGTAAACTAACATCTTCTGGGATTCATAAACCAATGGAACTTCAGTTTTCCAGAAGTTGTAATGCTATTTCAAAGCTACTGTTTATCTTGCTAATTATATTTTCACTCATTGATTTATGATGTTCCTTGTAGAAATTTTTCAACAATCCCATGATATCTTGTTTAACTCCACTTTTACTGAAGGTACCATAGAAACATCTATTTTGTTCAATGATATCTTCTAGCTACTTTGATATCATGCTATTGTTTGTATCTCAAGGTCAGCATAATTGTAGTAAATATTCAGACTATGAATGTAAGTAATTCTAACAATTCAAACAACATCATGATTAGAAGTTGGGAGTTCTGTTTTTTGTTTCTTAATGTGTGTGTGCAATTGAATGCTTTTGTGGAAGTAAGAATAAACAGTCATGTTTTTTGTCATCAGAAATCAAAATAGCAATGTTACTTTACCAATATTCTTCTCCGTCAGTACCTAGTCAAGAAGCAAAGACTAGTTGTCTTCTTACTACAGTTATAAAAAGAATGAAAGCAACTTCCTTCCACAGGCTTTTTTTGTACATTATTGATTTTGGACTCCTTAAGAGCAAGTTTTCTCCTTAGACTTGCACACCTCTTATGCCAAAGGTGAAAATCCCACTGTTGTGCTGTTGACTTCAACCATATGTTTCCAACTGCAGTTTGAGAATCTATTAAAGGTGTACTGCCTTCTACCTGCTGGAACAGAGGTTGTGTTTTAGGTTCCTTCCTTGGAGATTGACTAATTAGGTTGAAAAATGGTTTGGACAGAAAATGGGGTTCATTTTTTCCTAAGAATTTCTGCAACTTTTTAGCACTTTCTAGTCAATTACTCTTGCAGTTGCAGTGACCAGATGTCTTCTGCAAATTAGTTGTTAACACTAACTCCCACGAGAACATTTGCTTACTGCACAGGAATGTTCAGTTAATATTTCTGTTGAGAAAAATCACTGTTGCCAAGCTTCCTGGTGCAAGTCTCTGAGCAGATTATCTAGAGCTTCTATTAAGTTGGTGATTTGATGGTTGGTGTTTTTTTTGTCACTGGGCTCTGCCAGTAGTCATCTTATGAGATGACTGGGAAAGAATACTGGCAAGGAGACTGGTCCTGTGTCTTTAGTTATCAGTTATCAGTTATTCTTTCTATCTTTTGTGTTGTGTAATTTTCCTCTTTGTGGTGGGAATGTATTTGTTGCAAATATTCGGGGAAGCATTGGTTTCAGCACTGAAGCAATGCTGAAAATTGCAAGTGCACCCGAGGTTTAAGAAATGGTAAATTAACTACCACTACAATAAGATAGTACTTAGTAATTTATTGGAAAGTAGATGTACAAACCTTTCTCACCAAAAATCCAACGTTTATGGAGACTGTTGGTGAAAAAAACTGGAGACTGCGTAATGGACATAAGGAAGTCACTAACAGCTAGATTGATGATGAATATGTTGGCTGGTTTCTGAAGGGTCCTACTCCTGCAAAGAAAAGATCAGAAGGAACGTTTCTTAAACACCGCTACACTCTTAATTACATTGTTACCCTTTCCTGTGAGCTTCACAAACACTATGGCGCTCTACAGAGCAAGTTAGGACAGAGTGCTTCTCATTTCCCTCATGAGATAACATAAGGCTGTTTTACATCCTTATCCTGCTGTGCATTTTAGAGGACTATTTCGATAACCAGCTCAGTGATGGGGATAAATCACATTGTTCCTTAAGTACTCTGACCCAGTGCACTGCATGTCCGTGATTAACAGGAAATTAAAGCTGATGTGCTCTATGGATTTGCTGGATCTGGGTCGTGTTAAGCTGGAGGAGGGATAGTGCATATCTCCATGCTGGTGATCTTATCAGCAATGCCTTCCAAATACAGGGATTAAGCAAACTTGCTGTGTACCACATCAGGCATTTTGTTTCACATCAGTACACCTCTGTGACACTCATTTCATTTGCACATACACTGATGTTGAAGAGAGCAGTAGCCAGCATTCAGAGTATTCTGTCTACATATGTTATTCATAACATCGTAGCGTATTGCTTCAAAAGGGTACACATAGAAGCTCAATTGAGAGCTCCTCAGTTTACTCCTTTCTCAAAATTTCGGTCTGTGACAAAAATATAAAGTATCTGAATAAATGATGGATTCTTTGCATTGATCCAGAATCATTGAGTAGAACTACTGTCTCCTAACTGTCAGTTTTGGAACAATGAGATATTATTAATAGATACTTAGGAGCTACCTGTTTTTATCCAGTAATTTGCTAAGTTGTTGAACAAATCTCTGTTTCAGATTCCTGGCTGTCTTAGACTTTCATGACTTTTTGGGACTGTTCTGTAGGCATCTGAGGTGTACTCTGAACTTCTGATGTACTCGTTATTCTTCTTTCAGTGTCCCTTTTTATCTTTGTAGCATTTTCAAATAAAGACAGGCCGTGTCTTTCACTGGAAATGCAACTGCCATGGCTGGATTTGCTGTGTGGGACCAGCCAAAGTGCTAAGCTAGGTCACTTATTTCACTCTTGTCTCGTGTATCTGGTCTGCATGCCAACACCTGATCTGTTCTTAAGGCCATGTCATTCACAGTGATGCTGGTATCTGAGTGCACACAATGAAATCTAACAGAAAATGTGAAATTACCTGGGAAAATTTCCTACCCTTTTACCTTTTCAATCTACCAGATAAGTGTACCAGTTAGATACAGGCTCAAGAACCTGATTATTTTCATCCATGTTCACGTGATTTAAGTTAACTCAGTCCAAACTGTCACATAGTTTTTATATTTTATGTTTATTACAGCAGTGCATAATGATCAATCATGAAGCAGAAACTCACTGGTCCAGACATCATGCCAATGCTCTGTTAGTGCTCAGTGAAAAAGCAGGAACAGTGTGAATAAAAAGGAACAGTGAAAAAATCACACTGTTATCACAGATCAGATTTCTTTCAGATATAAAAGTTGGAATGTGGCTTTAGTTAAAAGGAAAGAAGCCAAATATTAGAAAATATGAAAATAAAAGTCATTGCCAGCGGGGAACAGGGGGGCAGAGCAACTGCAAGATAACTGGCGGGAGGAAAGAAACACCAAAAATAGAGAAGATGAATGATCAATCCAGTGCAGAAACTCAACCAATAACAAAAATATTTTTGTTAGTTTTCTGCTTTAGCTGTGTTTCCATTGCTTGGCATATCTGGGTGAGTCTTTGCAATGTTGCTAATGGACTATGGTTCATGGGAAGAAGTCAGACGGAAAAGTCAGGTTGCCACTTTGTTTCATAAAGCAATGTCTCTTAATGCATTTACAGTGATTTTACAGTGATTATATGTTTGCACTGCATGCAGAGTGCCGACGTGTTGTTGTTAAAATTCATCTCAGTATTTAAAAAAAATACAAAACACGATACCTGCAGAAAGCATAGATGACCAGGAAATTACCCAGAGTTCCTGTGATCCCCACGATAAGAATGACCGTTCCAATTGTATAATGGGCATGGTCTGGAACGTCCACTGTAGGAAAAGCACCACGAACATCTTTCACTGTCATCTGCTATAGAGCAAACAAGAAGTCATAGATAGATTGTCAGAATAAGCTGGCATGTGCTTCTCTAGTAGAGGAATTGATCAAGACTGTGAAATGCCAGCAAGCAAAAAGAATCAGAATAAGGTATTTAATTTCAAATTACATTTACAGTTGTTCATCTTCAGGATCCGCATGTACACCATCAGGAGTGCACAGGTCAAACACTGTTTTATACATTTAGAATTTTAATGAAGAAATCTATTACCTCCCCTCACATCCCCCCCACAAAAGAAGGATGTAGAACAGACCAAGTGACATGAAGGGACCTTTTTTATTGCACCTGACATCACATAATGGAGTACCTAACAAGAATATTTTCTGTGGTTTTCATTTCTCTGAAGTTTCTGTACCCACAAGGTGCCATTTCTGTTGCCCTCTGACAACAGTGTCATCTCTAATTCAATAGAAGTAATGGATAAACTCTACTGATAAACATGCATTTAATCCTTTAGTAATATGGCTATTTCATTTCTCTCGCTGAATAACTAACATATTGCTAGCTGCCCTCTGTGCTTGGTTACCAAAAGCCTGAAAGCACTGAACAGCAGTGTGGTGGAAACTAAATTAAAGATTGAAAAAATCTAAAGAGGAAGACTTTCTAGCTTGCATCTTGTTTACACATCAGTTCTATTTTCACTCTGGACTGAGTGAAGGTATTTTGCTTTTTGTGATATTTGTGGTAAAGCACTCAAAGAAAGCATGTGGATCTTATCTACTAATAACTTGTGGCTAAATTCACTAGTTAAGTCTGGAGACTGTAGCATTTAAAATAGTAATTAAGAACATAATAAGGAAAAGTTCTTAAAATAAGAATTAAGAAAAGCTACAAATGCTTATTAGACCAAGTAAGCCCATCTTAGTAATGAGGCAAACAAGAAGTTTGCAGCCAGGAAGCAAGATCACCTAACAAAAGTGGTAAAGGAAATGCAAATTGCCGCTGTTCTGCTGTCTTTTCTTGTGAAGTCAGCAAGGAGATTTAAACAGACACCTCTGTGCAGCTGCCACTGTCCTAAGCATGCTTTGGCACCAGCTCCAATCAGTTAACATATCCATGGCAAACACAAAGCCCCATCCTCGTTCATCTGAACGCACAGATCCCATCTCTTTTTCATTGCTGTTTTCTCTTCATGGGTGGCACTCGCTCTGGAATGGCATGACACCACTTGTAATTCAAGTCTACCAGTTGCAGCCATGGTATTCCTCAGCTACTGAGCTACAGGAATCATACCATGTCAAGAAAAGCCCAGGAGATATCTTGAACAGTTTATATTTTTCCTACTGTGAATATAGTCAGGCTGGCTGTGGCCTAGGATCCAGAGCAAGGGATCAAAGTCTGTGCCTGTTTGGAGCATAAACAGTGCTATGAGGCTAGATGTGTTCTTTCTCAGAACAAGTGCTGGGAGGTGCTGTTATAGTTATTGTATTCAGTTCTTCTTTCCTAGGAAGGGAAAGGTTGCTGGTAGGAAAGTGGAAAGCAGTGGATGTAGGTCTGAAATTCTCACTTTATGCTCCGATTGTGTCAACTGCTGGCATTCGCTGTTGGAATGAACTCAGGAATGCCTTTGACAGTACCCCAGTTATCAAAGGACCTTGGTGTTTCCCGACAATAAAGGCAGACATTATTTATAAATAGATCTCTGAGATTGGATTGAAATCATAAGAGACAGTTTGCATTTAAAACCAATGTGCCGGTAGCAAGAGTTAAATCCCAGGAGAGTCTGAAACTGTACAAGAGATTGTCTTTGACTGTGAGCTGGAGATCTGCCCATGGCAATCCTCAACAAGAGAATGCACTCCCTGAGTTTCTTCATTAGCAGGGATGAAATGCTAGACAAATAGTCTCGTTTTAGAGAGTGAAAATGTAGCTCTGGCTGTTATTATAATTGGAGTAAAATTGCATTAAGGCTGATATACTAACTGAAAGATAGTATCACGATGTTTTTTTGTTCAGGTTCCTTCAGCAAGCATAAGCTGGCCTCACATCATAAAAATCAGTGGGCATCTTGCCCATGTAGAAATTGCTTTACTTAACACGCTGTCAGTAAAGTAACAAAAAATCCCGTACTAACAGCAAGTAGAGTGGGAGAGTCTGAGATAAAACTCTTTTAATTAAAGGTGTTCTTTGATTTGGGTTTATTTATGTTTTATTTCTGTAGCTTTATGGATAGAACATTTTTAAGCTGCTGCTCTGCAGAGAGTGAATCATGATTATTAACGTAATGGAGATTTCTGATATTTTCCTCCATAGCTATCCGTTTAATCAGAAATGGATCAAGGTAACAGAAATGAAGTAACGAAAGGAGCTTGTTTTGGCTACAAAGAGCAGATTGAAAATGGCTTTAATTTAAATTAAATTTGTGGGGAACTAAGGACAAGAAAAAAATTGAAGGATACATATGAATAGAGTAATAAAACTAGTGGAAAAGGTTATCTAGGGGACAGTAGAAGAAACCAAAGCCACTTATTCAGGAACAAAATAGGTTTAGAGTCAATAAGAATGTCAAAAGTGAAAAAAAATAAATGTGTAATATTTGCGATTGAACATTGGGAGGACATAATACTAAATAGATGGAGAAGGAAAACAATTGACAAAGAGTAATAAATTCACATTTTAGTGTGGACTTCCTGGAGATGGGTTATTTTCACCACAGAGTCCAATTCTTACTGTTCTCTAAGAAAAAAACCTCAATTATTAAAAAAAAAAAACAACAATTTAACTCTTTTTATTGGAAGAACCCATCTGATTCAAAGCTTCTTGAAGTCAAAGAAAGGTTCTAGTTGACTCCAAAGGCATTAGATCAGACCTAAGCACTTCAAATTCATTACTAAGTTGTACATATGACACCGTTCTTACTAGAAGATGAAAACACCTGCACATCTCAATCATCTCAGGGAAAAAAAGATAATGCTTGAGGAAATCAGAACAGCAGGTTAATCAAGAAATCATACAATTCTCAAAGTTTTTCTCTGATAAGCCTTGTTTAGCCTGTCTTCTGTTATCTCCCCATGGTATTAGTACTTGGGTGGCAAAAGAGAATTGAAGTCATACTTTTGCAGTCCCTGAGACAGCAACTGTCTTCTGAAAATGCTCAGTTTGAACAACTATTTCAATTGCGTTGGTATCACAGAATGTGACTATCATGCCTTTCTAAATGCACTTTTGTAGTGGAAATGCTAAGTCACCGCCTGAACCACTGATTGAGTACCTGGTGGGAAGGCAGGGCCAACCCAGGGGCACTCAGGTGCATTGCATGCACCTGGGTGACTGGAAGAAATGTCTTCCCAGACCTCATTTAAGAGTTGGCAGTGGAGGTAAAGGTATCTCTCTGGAGTTCCCTGTTTGTTGGAGGATCTCTGAAGATAAATAGCTTTTCTTTCTTTGTTTCTGCATCTTTGGCCGCTGCATTTGTGTTTGTAGTCAGTTGCTGGGATTGTGCTGCTTTGCTGTTTTTGTTGTACTTTCTGTCATGTTGTGTCATTACAACTCAGTCATGAAGATTAAAAAAATGAACAGGCAAAACCAACACTTCATTGTTTCTGTTCCAAGTGATATGAAAGCATAGCTTGCTTTATGTAATGCGTAAAAAGCACCAAATGAGAGAAGAAACTGAACTAGAAGCTAAGAGGTTAAATATTTTCCTGTGGTTGGTCAATGCACTGTGGTTTTCCTGAGTTAATAAATAACGATACTTGCATCTGAGGGTCTGGACCACTGGGTGCCAGTATACCCACAGGCATACTGTGCTGTGGGTGACTTAGGTTGGTAATAATTTTGTAGAAAATAACTCATTGTAAAGCACCAATTTCCAGATAGTCAATGTAAGCATTGCATATTTCTAAACTAAGTTTTAGAAACTGTGGAAGACATCAGGGAAGTAGCTGAAGGGTTACATGATCTTTTCACAGTAAGTAGGATCAGTTTGAGAATGTCCATTCTAGCCAAGGCTGGCATTGTAAGTCTTCCTCAAAAGCAGGTTTTATAGTTTGAGGATGGTGAAAACTGGCCTTTTGAAAGAATTGTAAAAATAATTAACCTGTGATAGACAAGCTATTTATTATTTATTTGCACTCTGGTTTTGAATAATTGGATGGATAACCTGCGTTTGTTAGGGAGGTTGGAAGTGCTTGCTGAATCATATCAGCAAACCTGAGAGTACACCAGTCTGCCACTAGCTAGGACTGAGTGTTTCATAGAGCTGCAAAACACACATGGTATTACAGAGTACCCTGAGTTAGGAGGGAGCTATTTGGATTGCTGAGTCCAGCACCTCACTCAACACAGGATGATCCAGTGTTCAGTGCCTGAGAGGAGAGCATTGTTGAAACGTTTCTTGAACTCCATCGATCTTGATGCTGTGACTGCTGCACTGGGAGTTCTATAAGCATAATAGTGATATGAGAATCCCCTCCCCACTCTTAGCAGTTGGTTTGTACCCTAAAACAGAGTTCTTATCCCTTTGAAAAGATAATCTTAATGGAGGATATTTTTATCCCTCATATGTAGGTGTAATCCTTTCCTAAATCCTACTCTGTCATTTGCCTTAAGAGTTAGTGGCAGCAAGTTATAAAGGTTGCTGCACATCAGTGTATTTTCTTCCATTGGTGGCTTGAAGTGTGTCTTTGTGGAAGCACTGGAGGAAGAGAGAAACAACTATACTTAACACAGTCTTCCTTCTTAAAACATTTAATATTCTCCCGAGAAGAAAATCTGTCTATTGCCTATAACGAAATGGCTAATGCAGTTCTAGCTGTGCTGTCAGCTATCATTCATAAACTTGAGATGCTTTTTGTGAGTTTGAGGGAGTGTTTGAATAAATATGTCTACATCCTTGCTGTTGTGGCCCTGTCTGTGGAGGCTGCAGCACAACATGCAGCCTATTATACTCACTGCCTCCTGCCAAAGCTGATTATGGAGGAAACAGAGCCCATTCTGGAGGGCCAACTTGAGAAGCTCTTTAGGGAGAGAGCAGGGCACGGTTCCTTCTGAAGCAGAGAACTATCAGTTAGGCACAGAGAGCATTAATGTATGGCAGTTTGTGTAATGTGTCAGAACCATACAAGATCTTGGCTTGAAGGGGCTGTGAAGAAAAAGGAATTTTGCTGTCAAGGAAAACACTCTTTAAGTGTTTTGGCCAGGTTAGAAGCAAGTCTAGACCAAAAATATTTGATGCCTTCATCTGTTCTGTCTCGTGAATGCATTTTATTATCCGCGTTTTCATAAAGAGAAGGTTTTCTGGGTAGTTATTTCAGAATTGTTTAAACAAATGTACACAACAATACCAACTCACTTTTGAGTGTCACTTGAAGACATACCATTTTATAAAGTCCTAGTGCTCTCTGCTTCCATGACATGAGAAAAATATTTTTAAGTGGAAAGACTGGCAACTTGCACAGAATAGTGTAACTGCTACTGAGGGAAAGAAAAACAAAACTGTCATTCTTTGGAGTAAGAAAAAAGCCTTACCATTTATTCACTGTTCTGAGAGATCTTCATTACTGAAGTTCTACTACAGCTAATAGCGATATAGCAGGAGCTAGGCCACAGGTGTAAGTATTTATACTAAACATCATGTTTGATGTAGCTCACTCCACACATAAGTTGACTTTGATAACGTATCGGGTATCTTTGTTCTTAATTTTCCTGCAAATGTAGGTGATTAAATTGCATATTTATACATTATGGTTTATACTGTCAATGGTTGTGTTAAGCCTTTTGCAGTATAACAAATCATATACATTGGAAAAATTGTCAGAAGTACTGTAACTTCCTGGAGTTTCTAGCTGCAATTTTTGTTCTGTCTCTCTAACAGTGACTTCCAATAACTGTTAGCACTTATTTTCTTCACAGTTTCTTGCTATGGTTTCTGAGTTTGCTTCTACTGGCACTTCTTCTGTGATGACAGAACAGAGAGAAGTGTAATCAATCCCAACTCAATTATGGGTTCAGCAGGGTGACGCCAACTGCTAAGCCCTCTTTCCAGTAGGCAGCAGGCTTTCCGCGGATGATGTTTGTCCTTTTGAGCAATTTGAATAGCAGATTTTGTATCCGGTCTTCTGGATTTAATCTCTGCCACAAAGGCAGCACATATTGCTTTCAGTCCTGAAACTCTCTCAAACCAATCTTTGTGTCAAATTAAAATGCAGAAGTTTGAAAATACTTGAGTTAGGGGGAGGGAATGGGCAGCTGATTTCCTCTTCCAGCAGAATAAAGACAAAATTTGTTCTGAGTTTTTGAGTGGGAATCACTCTGTCCGCAGAATCCTTTTCCATTTTGCCACATGCACTCCAGTCCCAGTTACCCCTCCCTGCTTTGCTCTGCTATCCTCTTTCATTATGTTATCCACCTAATTCAGTACGTAAGCGCCTTGGCTCAGGATGTTTCTTTGTTTATTTTCCTGTATTACACAGTGCATATCCAGCTTTTATTAAAAATAAACATACTGCATTTTTACTGTGCAAATAATGAAACATCTACTGTGGCTTCATTATAAATTAGGATCAAGCTGAAACACCTGGTCTAACGTGCTATGTGCATGAAAAACTGCTTATGTGGGTCATGCTAAAATACCTGGTGTGACCACATCGGTATTTTAAGTTGAAATTCAGATTTCAAAAACTTCAGAAACTGCTTAGGTGTTTTTTTTTGTTTTGTTTTTTTTTTTGTTGTTGTTTTTTCTCATTCTTTTATTTTTAACAGACTTTTGTAAGAACAGCATGCAGTCTAATAGTACACTGAGATACACAAGTGAGGAGAGGTTTCTGAACTCTTTCTATTTGGGCTTGTGGTACAGAATATTTTTAGGAAGCCCCGAGAGGTCCTATCCTGAAGAGCCATTACGGCAGAACACCACACTTTTAAAGAGAGTACTTTGGTAGGACTTACCTGGAAAAACCTTCTGAAAAGCTTTGGTAATAGCAAGTAACAACTCTTCAACATTTACATAATCACTTTGCTGCACTTTCAGAGTATTACAGAAATGATGGGGATTTCCATTTTGAGTAGCAACATAACATTTTTGAGCTTTTAACAAACAGTATAGCTTAATAAGGACATGCTCTTTTTGAAGTTAATAACTTATTCAGTGTACTTTTTCCATTAAACAAGCCTCCCTGTCTTCTACCCAGGTAAAACTGCTGAGAAAACTGCTTCTACAGACCTTTTCACAGTAAATGTGTAACAGAATAAGTAGGAGATCTTTAAGACTTATGTTGTTCAGTACTACATTACATCATTAAATCTATGCATGGACCTTAAATGTCTATTTGCAAATCTGGTACTTACAGAACTGTCAGCAGAACTCTTGCTACAGCTGTTAGTGACAGAAAACACTTACTGTTGGGGCTTTAAGAGGCAGGTCCATCAGTGTGTAGGCAATCGCTTCCAAGTCATTCCATGAGTTGAGGAACTCCACAATTTTGGTGCTGATGGAGTCTTCAGAGAGACAAGCTATCCCCCTTTGAACCAGCTGACAATTTAACACAAATGAAATCCAAGCAGTAGCAAAGAAAGCAAAGCTCTCTGCTGATTTTAAGTCAGCCAATTTACCTTTGCATGCGAGTGTATTTGTGTGCATGAAGCAGGTTGTCAGATCCTCTGTCTTTAATGGTGCAAGATCTAGTGTGGTTTCTCACCAGCGCTTCGGCTTGCTTAACTCCATCTTCAGCTTAGCAAAGGGCAGCAGCTTCCATTTAAATACAGGATCCTGCACAGTCTGCACATGCCCAGTTTGTTGCTTGGTCCATCCTGTTTGAGGCTTTGCTTTAGTGACAATATGAAACTGTTGCTCAAAGTAATATATTTTTTTTCTTTGATAGAGCTATGTCTGAATGTTAATGCTATCTCTACAGTGTATCTGAAGAGAAAGAAGGTAAAAGCCTTACTTCACCAGCTCTCTTAAATATTAGATTACTGTTCATTTTCACCCTGCTGGCAGATTAGGTTTTTGTATCCTGCTTTGGAGGAAGATGAATGTGTACAGTTCTGCTGAAATTGTCTGAACTCAAATAGATTCTGATATTTAACAAAGTGCTTGCATGCACTTCTGTCTCATAGAATTTAGGTCATGGTTGTTTGTTGGTCCAATTCTAAATATAAACAGAAGAAAAAATTAGAATAAAAATCCACTGGCATCATCCTTTTCTTCAGTTTAAAGTAAACCAACAACACACACAAATACCTGAGGCAGAAAGCGGCAAATAACTTTTTCAAGAGTTGTTTGCTTTTATTTTTCATTGTGTTTAGTTAGAGTATACATGGGCAGATCCTCATTCACACAAATCTTCCTTTACATTGCACTATGTATAGCTACAATTTACTCTATTTCTAGCTGAAAGCCAATTATAATGGTACAATTAAGTTTATTCATTAAAAAAAAAAAAGCTATTCTAGCACACATTACAGTCCTAGTATCATAGAGTTTAGGCCTTCAGGCCACCAACAAAATGACTTAATGCACCATATTAGCTTCATTGCAGTTGGTAATAGGTAGTGTGAACTACTTCTGGAAAGCCCTTGTGAGAAGGTTGTGATTGCAACAGTGGGAACAGGATTCCCTTTACTCTGTACAGCCGTGCCTTCTCGTCCGCCCTTCCTTCAATTCACACTTGCAGTACTTAACTTTAAATTAAGGGAAAAGGGATTGAGCTCCTTTGTGTGAACAGGAGGTGCATCTGTATTGTGGATGTGTGACCTGTCTCTCTATCAAAAGCATGTCCCAGCAGTGCTGCAGGTTCCCCTTCACTGACAGGCATTTAAGGAAGGTAGCATTTATCTTGTTTCATCTCATTACTGTTCAGTGGCCTGATGATACAAGATAAGTGTTACCTTCTTAGATTCTGCAGGCTGTTTAACTGAGAGACTTTAAAATTAACTATCAGCAGACCTGTTGTGAGAGGCAGAGTGATTTCTTTGAACATCCTTACAGTGTTAGACACACCCAAGCTAGGCTTAAACTAGCCATGACATGGGGCAGAATTGCACTCAGATGTGACTTATCACCTGGCAAGTTTAACTTTGTTGTTGACTGGGATTCTCTGGTTGTTTTCTAGGGTATTCTCTTCCCCCTCTGTCTAAATCTGACATCATACCCACAAATATCATTGTGATAGCAGTTGTGGTGTTAATGGAATGAACTTCAAAAGAAGCTGACGTGAACTCAGAATCCACCTCTGTCTCCTTAGTTTGGCTGCTGTGGCAAGCATATATAGCACGCTGTAGCTAAAAGGCAGCAAAAAAGATGTTGGTCTTCTTGAGGAACAGGACTTTCTAGAAGATAACTTTACATTTTACTATATATACTTTTACTATACAGGTAAGAGCTGTCACAGAAAGCTGTAATATGAAATTGGCAAGAGCTTGTACTGACATCAAGAGAACAGAGCAGAAAGTATGTTTTAATGATAGATGCAGGGAGAAAAGAAGAAATGTGAGATCTTCCATTTGGGTGAACTTTATGTTCAAAGAACTTGTGTGGTGTTATTGAATTGGTGAGAACAGTGTATAAAACAAAATTCAAGGATGTGTATAAATACTAGATCAGAGATATTCTTTAATTCTCTTGCTCAAATCCTCTTAGTTTTTTGTTTTTTTTTTTTTTTGTCTCAGTTATGGGCAATTCCAATGCTCAGTCTCTTTACTTGTACGTTACATTTTCCTTGTAGCTGGGGCACAGATTACTTTTTTTCTTCCTTCTTATTTCATCTTTCTGACAAATTGGCGCGCTGAAAGTTTTTCATTCACAGTTAGCCTGGAAGCTTCCACCTCTTCGGCATTTCTAGAGGGGCCTATAATGTGTTTAGCAGAGTAATCAAGTCATGGACTAAATATATTCCTTTGTGAGCTAAATCTGACATTATAAAAACAGTGTCTTCTTGCTTCATAGATTTAACTTTGTTGTACATGCCTTTCCAGACAAATGAATTAGATTAGTTCATTAGCTGCTGAGACTGTATTATGAAAAAATATGTACAAATGGACAAAATACGTTAAAAAAAAATTATGTACAAAGGAAAGAAGTTTCTCCCTGTAAGAAGTGGATACTAGTCTGAAGTGAGCTCTTGATTTGGTGTCCTTCCTTTGCCTGTGGGACCTGCTTTTGTGAATGCTGAGCATTACAAGGCTAGGAGAAATCATTTTAAAAAATTGGACCTTAACACTAAGATCAATGCCAAATGGAAATGTCCTCATGTGATTACTGTTTTCTGATCTGGTGTTTTAGCCAAATCCTAGAAGCAATTCAGTTGACCTGTTTCATGTTTGGTGCCTTGGTTTCCTTGGAAAAAGGGCAGTCATGTCCTAGAACTGCACAGGGTGTAAAATATGAGGAATCTCATTCTTTAAACCAAGACTTGGTAAGTATGGCAAAGGCATACGAAATCAAGTACTTCACAAAACTTTTTCTTTCAGATTTTAGTCTGTTTTACATGAGGTATTAAGCCAGAGAAAACCATTCAAACTAATTTGGTGAGCAATAATTTTCTTTATTGGTATACTTATTTCACTTAACTAAGTGAAGATTTGTGGACTTATGGATGTGGTGGAAGAACTTTGCCTTTTCCTTGTTTATTCTCCCACAAAAGCTTGTTCTTTCCTCGCAATGGAGAAAATATATCTGCTAATGAATCCTGGTATTTTCTAAATCCACTCTGCACATCTTAATTTTTTCGAACGCTTCCTCCACAGTCTTGTGTGAATCACAGCGGAAACTCACTTGGCTGATGGCCCAGCTCAGAATTGCCATGCAGAGTCAGTTCTAGAGGGTAAAAAAAAAAAAAAAACCTGCCAGAATTCTTCTCTCTGAATTCCGTCACCATAGAGGTATGGTGAAAACAGCCTTGCCAATTTTAGAGCTTTTTCAACTGTACCTCTTGCTACTAGTAAGTAACTCTGTTCATGTCTTTTTATAAGACACAGAGATAAATAGTACAAAGACTCTGAGGTCCTACCATGAAATTGAGAAAACTTCCTCATAGGACAAAGGAAGAGAATTCATGGGTTAAAGTTAATAAAGCACTGATGAGTACAGGATTTTTCACAACCAGTGAAAGGGAACAGTTTCCTCCTCTTTGGCTGGGAGCTCTGTGTGGAATTAAATTTTTGCTTGTCTGTAGTAATTTAGAGTGGACTGGAGATAAGGGGGACCTGGTGCTTAGAAAATGAACAGGCTGCTGCAGGAGAGTTGGAAAACCAGGACTACCTATGGTCAGCTAGGCACTACTATCCCTGATATATATTTACACAAAATCACCCGGGCTTCCTTAAACTCTTCTCATCCAAAGTCGGGATGAAGAAAGATGAGCAGACCACTCAGTAAGGGGCAAAGTGAACTCTCAGTCTTCTTTGAGTGAAGATGGAGTTCTGGAATTGGAGATAACACAGACTAAGAATGCCCAGGATGTGGAAGTTGGGAATTTATAAGGCTTACTAAAAAGTTGTTTGTTGTTTGTTTGTTTTTTAACCCCCTGTTACAGTGGGGAAGATGAGTGATAATGCCTGTAAAGCATTCTGGGGATAACAGTGCTAAACTTGATTTCATCTCACCAGAGATTTAGATGAGAATAGCATCGAATTCCTTATTGCTTGTGTAGAACTGCTATTTGTCATTTCTCAAGGGGCCTTTTCTCAGATTAAAAACAAAAAAAACCCAACAACACAAAAAAATAAATAAACAAAACAGCTGCTTTTTAATGTACCGACTACTGCTTTCTTATCCTTAATTTAAAGATCCACCTCATCTTCCTTAGCAGCTGACTAGGAAGTTTAATCATGCTCTGCTTACTCTGTAAACATGCTACATGCCCCTGCAAGTGATAGGGTAGAGAAAGGAACTGCTGATTTTTCATATGAGAGCCTACCCATTTTCAATATCTGCTGTTCAAAAGGCACTACTATGCTATAATGCTTAGTGGGAAAATACTGGTGGTAGGTTGGTGGTTGGGCTAGATGGTCTTGGATGCTTTTTCCAACCTTGATTCTATGATTCTGTTCCCCACAGCCTTTCTTCTACAACCCCAACTCAATTGGATTTGTTAACCATGAGTATCTGCTGTAGTAGCACTCATTAACAGTGGTAAACTATGAAAACGTGTTTCTCAGAAGCGTTTTCAGAGGCCTGCTTTTGTACCAGTATCTTCAACAAGCTTACCTGCTTAAATATGTGGGTGAAAAATTGTTTTTTTTTTATGCAGGTTTTTCACCCTCTTTATTTTTGTTTTTATTTTCACAGCTAAGATCTGTCAAGTGGATATTCTTCCACTTCCTAGTTGTTCCTAAATGGTGTATTGCCCTTCTGATATCCCAAATAACTGAGCAGAGAACTGTCTTGTATATACATCTCTGTCATCCTGTGTTAATCATAGAAGGTAAATTTAGGCATTCATGCCTGCAGTAACATAGCAAGGGCAAGAACAGTGTAAATAAAGTTGTTAAACTGAGTACAAAGTTCTGCATGGCCCTTTTATGGAAACATACTCTTGGGACTACCCAAAAAATCAATAGACTAAATAGAAAATGTTAAATCAAATCAATGCAGTTTCTGCTCAGCTGTGGAAGTGAATATAATTCACCTCACGGGTAGTTTTGATTTTATAAGGTAGCAAAGATCTACAGTGAACAGCAAGATCAGGAAACACGGGGAGCAGCCAGCAGATGCAGAGCACTTGATTCTCACAGAAGGGTAGTGAGAATACAGTGTGAACTGAGCACAGAAGGGCCAGGCTAGGAGAGGCAGTATAGAAGAGTATCTAAATGCAATGTTTTGCTGCAACTTAGCGAAGAAAACCTCCAGTTCTACAGAGATGAAAAGATTGTCAGCGTTCTTTAGTTTGGTTTTAGGTTTGTGATACAGCATTAGACTGCCCCTTTATGGGAAGACACTCTCTGGCAGCTTCTCTGCCTTATTTTCCTCAGCAGTGTTTCCAGCTTACTCTAGAAGCTTACAGCTCCTGTGCCAGATAGCTTGGAAAGGTCTACCCACCTCATTCTTGCCCTTCCTCACAGAGTCTGAAGACAAAAGTCATCATGCTCAGCACGATCCAACACAGCCAAGTTCTATCTGCAGTGCCTCTAAAACAGCTTGTTAACTTGCTTCATGGGCTGAACGTTCAAATTCACCCTTTCCTCCTGCGAAGCCTGCTCTTCTCCAGGGAACTCTGGTTAGCCACACTCATCTCAAATAACTTCACTTGATGGTTTCCTATTTCCAGTGGCTAGATTCTCACTTTTCCAGCCCTTTTCACATGTGAGAAAGGAAGCAGGTTGTATTACTCCAGGCAGGGGAAAAAATTATATTTAAACAATGATTGAAAATTTTGAATTGGTAGCGTTTGCTCTAGAAGTTACTGAAGACTATCGTGATGGGGTGTGTGGGGGAGTTGCACAAGTGTCTTGATAGGTGAGGAATGGAGACAGACAAATCTCTGATGGAAAGACTAAATGAAGAGGAACAATGAGAAGCAATTTGTACCTACACAGAGCAATCAAAATGAAAACCCAGGGGTTGGTGAAATAATAGCTCATGATAACTGGAGGGTGAAAAAAATCGTGGTTGCATCTGGTATTAAAGAATTCTAAGCTTTAACCACAAATAATAGCACTATTATCTCCAAACAATCCACAGAGAATATTCTTACTACCCTAATGGCTATGCAGCTATTTTTCCTGGCACGTACCATCATCTGTTACACTATCCCTGAGCAAGAAATCTTGCCCTTTCTAGAAGTATCATCAGTGATTCATTAAAAAAAAAAAATTAAAAAAGATATGGTTGCCAGTCCACTGTTAGGAGAAAATTAAATTACTGCACTAATAAGCAGACAGCCTTATCACCAACTTCAGCTTAAGTCTCAGCAGCTCATTGTAATTGCAGGTGCCCTGTAATTTGCTGTTTTACCCTGCACTGTGCTCAGTGTTTTCAGGATCTGGGAGGGATGAGTAGGAGGAAACAAACCACTCAGTAACATCACTGAATTTTCAAAAAATGTTCTGTTTGAATTGTTTCTGAAAATAGCCTGAATGCAGATTAAAAATACAGAAAATTCCTCTCAGTGGAATTTTCAGGATTTCAGTGACAGGTGTCCTACCTGAGACAAAATGGCCAGTGGTTGCTAAGGCAGGAAGTTACTCCAGTGGCGATCAGGATTTGGCAGATTTCTTCCATGACTATTGAGAACAGGGACATTATGAGGAGTTTCCCCCTGTCACGACTTGAAACCTTTCACGTGGACTCTGAAACCAAATAGACCTAATGGAGAGAGTCCATTGCAGCTCTATACATGCAGAGGTGTAAAGCCGTATGCCCACTTCTCTGTATACTCTGAGGGCAGGGCTGTCATTCAGCCTGTCATCACCTTGGACTTTGGTCCCCCAAGTGTTCATGTGAGACCTCTATGTAAAGCTACTTCTCTATATAACTTGATCCAATATGGCCTGCATTAGTACCTTCTCTGCTAAATTCCTCATCGGTATCCCCATTGGCTTCTGTTTCAGTTACTATGTTATCCTTTCCCTCTGAACTTGATTAATGGAACATAACAGAAAATTATCACAAGGATGCAGACAGGATGCAAGTGTGTCAGTGTGACCGTGCAGCCTATTAGCGGCACTGTGGCATGTCCCACCCAGTTCGAGCTCTTTTCATCTTGACTCTGTCCCAACTCATTGCTTTGACTGTTACTGCCAAGTGTCCCCTTCTGTTAGTCCCCCTTCTCTTTTAATTAAGATATATCTTGCTGGCCTTCTTGTCCAAGTGCTTAGATGTGTTATCTATATCCAGCTTACCTGTCATCTTTCAGACAGCTTTGGCGTTCCAGCTCTCGCACCCTGTATGCCAGCGTTGCTCATTTCCTTTGTTCACTGAACACAGCTTCCAGCATGCAAGATTTGCTTGTTTTCATGCAGATCCTCATGCTGGTGGCAGAAGCAACAAAAAGCTTTGACAATAGCTAGGCTGCAGACACAAGAAGCCTGCTGACTTATGTTGTCTTATTGTTACCTCATACTTTTCTTCCAACGTGCCTTTATTTCTTCTCTCTTTACAATTGGATAGTAAGTTTTTTGGAGGATAGACTTTTCATTCTGTGCTGGTTTAATGCTCTGACTCGGCTAGCATTTCTAGGCACAACCATGATGCAAACGAACAGTGATGTGGCGGGCTTCAGTTCTCTGGTAGTGTCAGAAATCTCCTTACGTATACTCCGCTAATTTTTTGCTATTTAGTTGCTGTGTAGTACAGTGTGGCCGCAATACGTGGTCAACTGAAGTGGCAGGCTTTGTTTTAATATGAATGTAGTTTTGTTGGAAGATTGTTTGCAAGGTTTTAAAAGCAAAACAGAAAGCCTTCTGAATAAACGTTTAAAAAGTAAACCAATGTGAATTAAGAAATAAAATGATGGCAAACACTGGCACTGATCCTCATGAAGATAAACTATCATTTCTCGCTTTGCTCTAGTTCTGTAGTTGTGCCTGCTCCATACAAAGCTGTTTCTCTACTCAGTCTTTTTGTTTTCAAATTTAATGACTCGTGTAGGAGTTACTTTCTTTGATTTCTTTTAAAGTGAGAGAACACAACTGTTTTTTTGTTTGTTTGTTTGTTTGTTTTTGTTTGGCAGCTCAGAGAAACATCCTTCTGCAGCAATCAGAACTAGGTACCATCATCAGACAGCTGCAATGATCCCAGTGTGCTCTCATGAAGTGCAGACAGTAAGTCAGCAATGATAATGTTGGTTAATCTTGGTTTAAAAAAAAAAATTAGGAAAATATTTTCATGGCACCATTCTTAATTAGATAACAAAAGAAGTTAAATTTGTTTTCTGAATGTAATTCTTTCTTGTGTAAAGGGCAGTATACCTTTTAGGACTTGATCCCACAGTTCACCAAAATAGATATTCCACAGAATGTACTGTAAGTTTCTATGTCAAACTGCCCTTACAGAATTAAGTTGTTTTGTACTTCTATCGTGGACCAGCTCCTCATGTAACATAAAATGGCTCCACTAACTCAGCTTTTGCCAATCAAGGATCTGGGCTCCCTATCACAGAGCACTGCAAAGCTGGTATAAATTAATCAAGGAAAATTCTCCCATAGGAAGTTTTCAGACACTGTACAGGAGCCAAAGCATGTTTCTTTCCTAGCAATGCTTGTTACCTGAGACTCTAGAGTGGGAAAACAATGGATTTTATTTCCTTTCTGTTGTTGATTTGAATATTACTGGACCTTATTCTCCGGAGGAAATTCTTAATGTTTTAAAAAGTGGTTTGGTTCTGCTGCAAATCCAGTACAAGATCTGTAGAGCACAAATAGTATTTCTTTTCTCCTGAGGATAGTTTGAATTCAAATAGCCAGTTACTCAAACACTAAAGCAAACAAAAACTGAACTAAGATCAACGTTTGTGTGTGTATATGTAAAAGCAGTAATTTGAAATCAGACTATTCATTTAGATCATATCAAAGAGTAGCAAGTGTCAGCAGCTCTGTAGGGGACAAGACGCCACTAATAAATTAGGAGGGCAAGAGCAGGATGAGCCAGGCAAACCCAGGGATGACAGGATCAGTTGAGACTCTGGGCTATCAGGCAGGCCCATGACAGCAGAGCAGGTATTAAATAAGGCTAGGAGCAGAAAGAAGGATCAGTGACAGTACCCAGAGCTGGATCAATGAAGTCAGTGACCGAGCATGTGTGCAAGTAGGCAGTGAAGGATCAGGCCTAAGCTTAAATGGAGCCTCTTGGGTAGAGGTGGGTGGATGGGATCCCAGGTGAGGCTGGTCAGGCCAAGTAAGATCAGTTGATGCAGTCAGGGTAGTGACAGACTCTGAGAATCAAGTTCTTGATAAATTCTGCCTATTAAATTCTTTCTGCTAAAATAAATTCTTAGTAACTGCAGGGATTTTTCTCAGGTACAGAGTACGTCCTAAGGATCTCTAAAGCGCAATATAGTATTATCTAACATCTGGCTACTTATTTAACATCTTAAACTGTAATTTAGCATCTTCCAATATTTTGAAAATTCTTAGCAGGAGATCTCAGGGGATGTTTTTGCTTTAAATTATATGTTTTGTTGCTTTAAGAGTAATTTCATCTGTAGTAACATAAGATTCCCAAAATGAGCATTCTGATCCAGTTCCAAGGTCTATTTAACCCAACGTCCTGGGACTAAAAGCAGAGTATGAGGAAAGGGTGCAAGAATATGTTGAGATTTCCTTGTAGTACTCTTCTATTTTCCAGTGTTATGCAACTCTATACATCTGTGCCTCTAACCACATATTTTGGAGTTCTAAATCAAATATCGTGGAGATTTTGTGGGTTTGTAAGATGATTCTGTAATGTAAGAAAGAACGTAGTTTCAAGTTGTCAACACAGAAGTCAAGAAAAAGAAAAAATGCAGTATGAATCACGAAGTTTGGTTCAAGTCAAATTGGTCTTTAGCACAAAAATCTGAAAAATCATATGCCTCTGTTGGAAAGCCTTATATAAGTTAAAATGCAGCCATACTGCAAACCACTTTTCATCTCAGTTCAGCAGCTCTCTTTGTGGTATGCGAGTGGCTTTCAGGAAGTCACCAGAACCTGCTGAGATGCAAGCTCTCTTTACCTTCTTTTTTTCTTATGGCTAGAAGTGAAATCATTCTTCCCAAAATGAAATTATGACTCTCAGATCTTAATGAGATAACTTTTTTTTTTTTTTAGGTTCGATGATCAGAATGTTGAGGTTCTTAGTGCAGAGAGTTGTCTGCAATGGAGATGCGGAATAAACCAGAAAACTAATGAGTAAGGGAACGTTCAATTTCACTATGTTGGAAGTATTGTCCAATCCCTGCTGCTGCTCTGACTTTTCTTGAGGTAGTTTGATGGTGCTTGTTATTTCCACTCATTACCCGTGACTGCAGTGAAAGGCTTGTCATAATTAACTGAGCACATTAAAGTAATTGAGAGCAGACTTGAAAAAATCCACCTATTGTGCACTCTCCAGTTTTTTCACTGTAACTGAGTTCTTAATTTTTATTTTTGTTTTATATGTATATAAACAAGTCTTCAAACTCTGGAAGAGGTTTGCAAGTTTTGCTTAATGATCAGTAGTGAGAGGTGGTATTAGAGATCATTCTGTGAGAAATATTCCCCCATGAGGAGCAGTTTATTTGTTCCATTTGAGCAAGTATGTTCTGGTGTGACTGAATTTCATCTATATACTTGTGAGATCACTCAGTGCATTTTCCTGTAAGTGGATGCGTAGGGTACAGTCTTGGATAAAAAGTTCAAAAGAGGTACACTTCATCTTTACTATGGAATGGCAAATACTCCATATCCCACTGATGGTACATCTTGCTGTCTCTCATCGGTCTGGGGTTTTACAAACCAGTATTTTGTTTTAGTCTTATAAATTGTATTTGCAATCCAGCAACTGATCTGGATTATTTAAGGTTTCTGTCATTTCTGTATGAACAACAGTTCAGATGTAGTTCACAATTTTTATCATTACCTATGAGCAAAGATGAAACTCAGCAGTTTCCCTTGATTGTTTTGTCTTTGTACTGCTGAAATGACTTCAAGTATCAGTACTCCTTTTAGTAGTTTACATTAGAAAATGGGATGATGATTGTGGCATAAAAAGATTATTTCAAGTGAGAGGTTTTTATTGGTTTTTTTTTTCCCTTAGCTATAAATGTTTGAAAAACATGGTGTAAACCTCATGGCATGGTACTGGGCAGGAATTAGTGCCAATAGAAGCCTGTAGCTCATATTTCTAACTGCCACTGGAAGTGACAGGAACAGACACCTTTATTTACTACATCTGGATAAGAGGTATTATTTTCCCCACCTGAACATTTTTCTGACATTCATTTGATTGTAAAACCAGACTAACCTAATGGTTGTGAAGAACTGTGTTTAACTTGTGGGAAGGCATTTGATCACTAAAAACAACTGCTGCTGACACAAAGTCATTATCAGAATACTGTATAATGGAAGTCTGGTTTATTTTTAATATGAAAAACCCCATTTTGAGTAAATGGGGACCATTCCATTACTATTAGGAAACAGTGTAGCTATAAAAGCAAGTTTTCCCACTGATGCTACCTGTTGTGTTTTTTTATCAGATAAACAAGATCCTTTGCTTCTTTGGAACAGTGTTCAGTTCTGGGCTCCACGGTAGGAGATATAGTACTTACAGACTTAAATTCTGTCTGAACATTAAAGAGCAGTCAAACACTGGGATGGATTGCCCAAAGAGTTGCTAGAGTTTCTATCTTTAGAAAGGCACAACTGCACAGAATCCTGAGGAACTTGCTGGAAGCTGCTGCAGCTGACCCTGCTAGAGAACGGACTGGACTAGATGATCTCAAGAGGTCCTGTTCAACCTCAACTATTCTGCTCTTCTGCCTGTAGGAAGAAAACAATTCTTTTTTTTATTTGCCAGAGGTCTGCTAGCCAGAAAAGCAGTAGGAACGCAGCAGAGGTCAAGAAGTCTGACATGGATAGTGTAAAAACAACAGTTCTGCAATTTGACGAGCTGAGAACTCAGCCTCAGGAAAAAATAAGTATTCTAAGAAAATCAAAATCTGAAAAATCTCTCTCCTGTCACAAAGAACCTAACCCCAAAAATGAATGCTGGCATGAAGAATTAACCATGTGGGTAGTTATTCAGGCTGCTGATTCCATTCATACATTCAGAACAACATAATACAGAATTTCATAGCTTTTAGTTATAAATGCATCAATTTGTAGGTAAGAATGAATGTTAACCAAAATATATTTTTTCTGGCATATTGCCATATCCGTTTGTTGAAATAAAGTATGCTGATAGACAAATAGTTTATTTCTTTATCCAACCAGTTGCCAATTTTTTTCCTCTTCTAGCACTTGAGAAGGCATGATGGAAGCACCTATTGTTTTTTAATATTAATATAATTAAGCTAATATAAAATATAAACTCGATTTTGTTTGTCTTATGGAAGTACAATTTTACTAAACTAGATAAATGCTTATCAGTGGTGAAGTGTAATATGCTGAGTTATGGATAGTTCCTTTATTGCTGCCCAGTAGTCTACAGCACTTTCTCTTCTCTCCTGTATGTATACATAAGTTTTTACAATTGCAAGCAACAATGATTATTTCAGCTGTTATGCTGGTTCAAGAAGATTGCTGTCTGCCCAGCGGAAGTTCTAAGATGTTGAAGATGCATCTATGAAACTTCTGTGTTAGGGCCTTCTTGTCCTTCACCAAAATAGCTCTGTGTGCTCTAACTGACCCCTTGTGCCAGCTGACATGAGACACAGTTGTCCTTGGATGTATGGCGTCCCTCTTCACTGAATACAACACAATTATAGCACAGTATCAACTGATGATTATTTTCAGGCAAAAATGTAGGAGTATCCATATGTGAAAAACGGTGTAATTATTCTTGTGACAGTTTATGTGTGTATCAGCACTTAAGCAGTATCTGCTGTCAAACTGAACCTGAATTTCAGGTCAGTGATGTGTCTGTAGCAGCAGGGCTCCTGCAGGCAAAGTGCATGTCATTCTGGGAGGTTCAGCTCCCTGGAATCATCTCCAAGCTGTCCTGGCTGGGCAAGAAGTGGTTTCCAGTAAAGAAGCCATCATAGATAATCAGTTAGAGAACAGTTCAACTGTTGGGAGACTTTTCAACTTTGGAGGTTTAAGGCAGAAACCTTTCTTCAGGCAAGACTGCGATATCTAGCATTCTACTAAACATTTTTGTTCACAGCAGATGTTTGTCATGTTTTGCCAGAGGCTTGAATGGTTCACAGCTTTTCCTGAACATAAATCGTTAGAATAAAAGGAGGAGGTAAAAAACTGGGCATACCTGTCCTGTTCAACAAATAACAATGAAGAACGCTGTCAGCAATAGTGCCAATTTTTCATCTCCTGTTTACTGAATTTCAAAATAAATGTACTGATTTGAAAATGAAATGGTCTCTAGGTAACAGAGAAAATGGTGGCACTCTAAATTTCAGTTTGGAATAACACAGAGGGTTTTTCAACTGTAACTCATGTGGTTAGGCACCGAGCCCAGATAATTTAGGTGTGGTATCTTAAACTTCCTTCATATTAATAGGAAGGCAACAGGAAAAGTAATGTATCTCACACAGAGTAGTGCTTTCTCAATCTCTGAAGCTGTTGTGGTTAGATTTAAAGATTTTTCCCTCCATCCTTCCCCATTCTATTTTAATTTTCTGTTGTGGTCAGCAAACTTGAAGTCTTCTGTAAAAATAATTGATACCTTTTAGCATAAAGAGCTCGTAAGCTGTAAGAAAATATCGTGTGACAAATACTGAAATAATTTCCAAACAGATCAAGTAAATAACAGGATTAACGTACAAAAGCATTGCATTATTTTGCTTTTAATTGTTCAGTGCTTTCACTTTTCTGTTCTCATATTTTTGTTTTAACTTATTTCAACTGTTTATTTATCAGAATATGAGAAGTACAGTCTAAAAACAAGAGTTGCTAAACTCCTGGAGCTAAGAAGTGAGGTTGATTAACTTGCAGGGGTTAACCCAGGCTAAATGTTAGGGAGGGACAAAGTGACCTGAGTCACAGCTGGCAATGCAGCTCTGGCGTGGTGTGTAATCAGTTAACAAATATGCAGCAGGCTGATCATTTGTCATTAAAGCCTGTAAACTGCTAGAGGTACTCCTGCTTTTCAGCTGTATCTTTGCATCTCCTATGCATGGTCAAAACCAGTGTATGTTTAGCGGGAGACAGAGAAGACAATTTTGATCTTGAGTTTTACAGAGGTCAGAGCACTGAGTTAAAAATTTCTTACTGTGGTAAAGGGCAGTTCACCGTGTAGTCTTCAAGAGAGCAACACACTCCAGCACTTAAAATAGGAATTTTCCTGAGGCTCTGATTTTCACTGATGGTGCCTCTCTCTCTTGACATAAGGGAACAAGTCAGATTTGAATGGGAAAATATTCTCATATTTTGTCCATGCTGAAGAATCCCTCTGGCTTAACCAATGAGGAATACAATGTGACTGTGAGAAAATCAGAAATGATATTTCACATGACGTTTTCTTTGCATTGTAGGAGAGTGAGAGAAGGAAATAATTCTATTTATTTATTGAATAAATAAATAAATGGAATGTTCTCTTTGGTTTGCTAGTAAGTTGGCAGCTGGAGATCCTAAAGCTTAGAGCTCTACATGTTTTTTCTGTATGTGTTTACCTAGGAGTGAATAGATATTTTCCAAGTTAATTATGCATTCATATTAATATCAACTACTAGCACATGTGCTTTCCTCTTGAAATCAAAGGTTTGTTCTCATGGGTCTGGGGAACGAGTTCAAAAGCCTCTACACTGATTATCCTTCATTTATTGGTGTAGGAAAGGAGAAAGTATTTCTGAAGGAAAGTCTGTTCAGTATTTCAGTATTCTGTTGGATGAGACCCAAATGCCTTGGGCGAGTGACAGTTTCATTGTTAACAATACACTTGCCCCAGCAGCACTTTACTGTGGTCACTTCAGACTCACAAATGCACTGTTTCCAGCCATTTATACTCCCTCCCCTTTTGTCTTCTGGGTATTGCTGTCTCCCAGCATTCTCCAAGGCCTGGGCTGTGTCTTACCAGAGGTCAGATGCCGTTGTCACTCCCTTTGTCATGTCCAAAATACCAACTGAGCTTATCTTAAAACAGTTTATGAAGTTTCAGAGGACATCAGATGTTTCTTCCCCCCTGCCTTTTTTTATTTTTTTCCTGTTTTTAGACATGCCTGCAGGATCCACAGCTTCTAAAATCTGCTTCTTTTCCTTGTTCTTTGTAGAAGAGTGTTCACTGTTAGTGATCAGCAGCTCCCCTCAGCAAACTCATACCATTTAGGTGCTCTGTGATCTTCAAGGAGAAAATAAATTGAGTAATACCAAGGCTTTGTGAAAGAGTAAGTTAGCTGAATACAGAGGTGCTTATAACTGAAATGTTCATTGTTGAAAAGATTTAACTAGGTATTTAGATGAAAGCTAGAGGAACATACACTTTCTGTAAGTTACTAGTTAAAAGGATAAAAGGAGAAATGTTTTATAGATTCTGGATTCAAAAGGTCCCAGGGCTGGATCTGGTTGTGTGGAGGTTGGTCATGGCTTTGCATGCTATGCACTGCAGACAATCTGGTCCATGGAGGGGGTGGCATGAGGAGCAATGGAGCTCTGGAGTATCAGCAGCAGGCAGCACGGTCTGTTAAGAAGAGTAGCAGCCAGAGACAGAGCAGTGTGTGGTCAGTGGTAGAACTGGGCTCTGGAAGGGGCAATGAACATGAAACACTACTATTACATTTGAAAAAGGTAATGATACATATGCTTGAGGTTTTTTTTTTTTTGTGTGTGTGCAACTTCGAACATTTATCTTACAAAATAGGTGATTGGAATGGGCCTAACATTTTTTTAAGTATTAGAAACAGTAGCTAAGGGGGCAAACAGGGCAGCAGAACAGGGGACAGATAAGAGCTGAGGAAAGGAAGGAAACTAACAAAAGAACCAAATATATCAAGCAGTAACACACCGTTCATCTAATAACAGTAAAAAGAGGTGCTGGTTCCTTATATTGTAGGAGCAGAAATAAATCTACTTACAACATTAATCAGTAATGCCTGAAATTAATAATACATAACAGACTAATGGATCTGAAAAGTCATTAGTGGTTTGTAGGAGGCTTACTTCCTGAAAGTAATCTGCATGAGCGTTAACATTAGAGCTAGTCAGAGAGCAGATGATCTGTGCAAAACCTGATATGGCATCTTGAAGTGATATGAAAAGCACAAATTCATGGTTGTTTTTTTTTCCTTAATAAAAAGACCCTATTAATAAGTTTCTTCCAAAATTTTTGCATGGTGATTCTAAACATTTATTTCAGAGATATTGTAAAAGAATGCAGGTACTTAACTTTTTCAGGATTACATCAGTAAAATTCTTAGAGGGTATCTAGCTCAACTGTTTTCTGATGATGAACAAGTGTTCAGAATTATTTATTTTTTTTACTGAAGTTCTAAGTAGCACCAAAAGTTAATGATGTAGGATATACTTCAGTGACTGTGCCATCTTGATTCCTTTCCTTTTAGCTAAAGGAAAAGCTGAATAAACTTATCTATTATATCAAGAGAATAAAAGGATGTTTCATTACGTGAACATTGATGCAGATATTCTTTAGGTAGAAGAAAGATTTCAAGGGCTATGATGAGGCAAGTCAGTAAATCAAATATATATTTTTTAAGGAATCTCTAATGTCATCGAGTTTGCTGACCTTGTTAAAGGTTCTGATATGACATTTATGTGAGAGGATTACAAACTTCTAAAGCAAATTTATCTCTGCAGTCATCTGTTTCAAGATGGGACTCCTCTGGATAAGCAGCTGTACTTAGGCAGGAATGGACTGTGCATCCAAGGCGGATAGAATTTGTCACTCTTGGGTTTTGCTCACCAAAAGACAGATATTACTCTCAAAAGTAGAACAGAAACAAGATAGGAGCAGGTATCTTTCTAATTTCTACTGCTTAGCATCTTGCAGACAGACATTTCTGGGGAAAAAATAACAACAAACAAAAACAGATGTTCCGAAGACACTTAAAAGCTTCAGAAGTTAATGATGTTGGTCATACTACTTTTCTCCTCGCATTACAGGAGATTTGGAAACTGCAGGTCCTACTATCAATTCATTTTCCTTTGTTTTTACCCCTTTGGTCCACTTCTTGTCTTTATTCTTTTTGCATGGTAGTTGCTGTTTTCTAGAAAAGCTGTTCAAAATAACCATGAGTGCACTCCAATTGAAAGTAATAAATGAGGTTAAATACACTTATAAATAAAACAAAATCTAATAAAACTGATTTCTGTAAACCAAGCAACTTTCCAGAAGTGTTTATAGATTGAGAATATATTTAAAAAAATGCAGAAGGACTGTAAGAACCAGCGTAACATAATATGGCTGGTATCACTTAGCCTCTATCAAAACTGATAAGGACATGATTAAATTTGTAACAAATAACACTAAGGCATTTGCTAAACTGTACTGATTTTAAAGGTGTCTGTGTGTGGCAGATTAAGCATTCTTAGCTTTAAAAGCTTCTCTGCTTGTTGGGAAAGTAAGTATTGATACCCCCATTTCACTAACAGATCCTTGTCAAAGGAGTCAGTAATTTACATCGCTCAAAATCTGGAGGTATGGCTGTAAGTAAGTGAACTGAAGATTTCTCTGGTAAATGCAAAAGCTGTCAGGTAAATTACCAGTCATAAGAACACCAGCAGCTTCTGAACTCACCAGATCTTATGATAAACATTGGAAGCAGAGTTGTGTTCTTTTAGGATCTGTATTTATGGTATCAGTTCAGAAGACGTTGTCATAACCTTTTGTGTTCTGTTGAAAATAAACTGTGAGTATAACTGTAGAAGAAACAAACAGTAGGATGGGGCCTCAAAGAACTTCTGTTCAGAAATACTTAAGTAATACTCCCTAAAAGACTGAGAGCTCAAAAAACAGTGTATGTAACTTAAGCTGTTCTATTATTGAACTCTTGATGTTGCCTTAGTGATAAAACAGTTTGTTTTCTCACAATTCACTAAACTTTTTCAATTTCCTCCCACCCTTCTTTGCTCCTTTATTCCCAAACACTAGCTCTTTAATTCATTCCTCTCACTTTCACTTAATCTTTTACTCACCCTGGTATTTTTCAATCTGGAGAAGAATAATTATTTAGCTTTGTTGAAAACTTGAAAATCATAAAAGCAAACTATTTTCCATAACAGAAGAGATGGACTGTATTTGCTGGAAATCCAACAGTGCTTGCATGAAAAAAGTCAGAAATTCTTATCATAGTTCCTATGATTCTGCATTCAAGAACTCTTTGCATGCCCAGAAATCTACCTGGCACAATAATTTTGTAACAAGACTTTGGAGAAGCTTTCACTGTGATGTTTTCCACCAACTTAAGGACTTTATACCAGCTAATGAAGGAAGCATACATCTCAGGGGATGTGACAAAGCGTAAACAGAGAAACATATCTTTTCCTCCACAAAGCAAAAGTATATTGCTGCATGCTGCTGCGTATAATGCACCAGCTGAATGACAGTTATTTGGAACAGATCACATTTACTCTGGAAAAAAAAACAAACAAACAGTTTTTAAAAGTTAACGACCAGTGCTTGAAAACAATAAATATATAGAAGCTATCTGTTAAATGTATTTTGACCTGGTTATTTGCCAATTAGTTCTGAAATGGCATCTGTGCTGTATCCACAGTATAACCTGGTTTTAGAAGCTAGATAGGGATAAATGAATTATTTTCTTCTTAAAAAGTAGTATTAAGCTAAAGGAGTTTTAGTAATACTTAACAAAAATGACTACAGATTCTTCTTTCAGTTTAATACGGCCTATTGAACTAAACAAAACTGGGTATGTATGCATTGTCCCTTCATTTGATTACATTGTGCAAGCAACTGCAGTCACAACAAGATTAACTAGTCTCTGAGATAAGACACAGGGCTCAGCCACAGGCAGCTGTTAAAATTTCAAATCTGTTTCAGAAGCAATTAACTGTTTTTAAGTCTGAAGTATTTTATATGGATAGGGAGTAGCTTGTTTTGCATGAAATAAGCATGCAAACTCTAATTTCTTTAAATATGTTTTCATTTTATTTTTTAAAATTGAAAGCTGACAAGGGACACTGCCTTTACTTAATGCCTATTATATCACATGGTAAAACTATAATGCCTTGTCTTCATTTTTTCTGATATCCAGTATATGCTTGATATTTTATAGGAAATACTTCTATTTAGTGAAATGAGAGCAATGACTACGAGGATTTCTGATACAGTACAGCAGAAAGAGTCCAAGTCCTTTGAAAGACTTCTTGCCCGTTTCTTTTTATTTTGCTGTATATATCATTCTCTTCATTTATTTCTTTTCTTTCTATCTTATCTGTAGTGAAAAATAATACACAAAACCTTTCTGAATCCATAGAAAAGTATTTTTCACCTTTTGACTCTTCGTAGAGCCCATGAAGGTCCATGTTTGTCATACTCCTCTCCCTTAGTTCTACTTTAGCGGTAATATTTGTTGTAACATCAATAGTTTACCTCTTAATTTGCTTCCTATCACTTGATCAGAGCAATTCTGAGTGCATGAAAATTTCCTTGATAACACATTTTTTATTATGATTAATTATATTATCTACTAGATTAGATTAATTCATAAGATCTCTAGGAAGTTTAATTTTAAGTGGAGGTATTAAATATCCATATATATAATAAAACAGAGGGACATAACAGCCAAAAATCTCCAACATCTTGCACTCATGGATTTCCCAGTGAAGATGTTATTAAAATCCCTGATATGAGGAGGATATAGACATAGCCTGTTCTGCAAGATGCTGCTGGATATTCTTGGAAATAGCAGTTGAGAGCAACAGAGCTGGCCACACCAATTCAAGCAACGCACAGTGCTCCTGTCATTTTCCAAACAGTAGCTGAATGGCTGCAAATGAGCACAGTTCAGAGTTGTCACAAGGCTGAGAGGTATGTGATCACCTGCTGAGCAGTCACTAGTTCTGTGTAGAGCCAGCTGTGCCAATAACTGCTTGAAAATTAACCTGTAAGAGCAACGGAGCCTAGGTAGTCCTGCAGTATCTGTTTGAGGCAATGCAATTCTTAAAAAAAATATATATATATGTATGTATATATATATATATTTTTACAAATAGAGCACTTGGGAAACCGTGGATTATCTGAAGAATGGTGCTGCTGGGTTTCTTGAACGAATTAAAAGTGATGAACCAACCTCACCTGGGACCCACACCCTGTGGCTCTCAGCCCAGAAGCTCTCCTTAAATTCAGGTTCAGGTCTTTGTGATGTTTGGGCTTTGTTGTGTAAATGCTGAAGGCAGCTGAGTTCTTCCTGGCTGACTTACAGGGTGATTTTTTTCTATCTTGATTTTGGGCTTATTCTGTCATCTTGTGTCTGCTGGATACTTACTGAGTTGTGTCTGACTGTGGTTGGTCCTACTGGATTAAACCTGACCTGTAGATTGATTTCCTGGCTTGACCTTAGACCTGCATCATCACTGCAAGTTGTTGGATAGTCTTGATGCCTGATTAAATCAGGTTGCTGTTATTAAGCCTGTCTTGCTTAGGTAATAGGGGGCTAAGTATTTCTAGCCTTGTTATTGCACTTAATTTCTTGCCTCTTAGGGGGTAGCAAGTCCTTAATGAATGTTGATAAAATGAAGCTCAGCTGCTATAGAATAACTCGTATGGCTTTCAGGCATCTACAATTATTTTATTTTGACTTAACCTAAGATTTTAACACAGCTGTTAGTAAGGCCTTACAGCTCTCTGAAATCCTTATGCTTGTCTTTTTAATTGCTATTCAAGCTATTCTTAGCATTGATCAGTAATGTAATATATTTCCACAATACATCCAAGGAGTGTGGCTCTGCCCTTCTTGTCCTGAGGTGGCTGTTCCTTGCCTGTCCTGGGGGCTGCTATGAACAAACGTGCAGCTGTGCAGTAAGTCAACTTAAAGAAGTGAAAACAAAATGCATAAGTACAGGGAGCTGATGGAAGCTGAGCATGAGGGGTGATATGGGTTTATCTAAACAAAACAGGGTAGAGCTATCAAATTTCTGGTAGCTTTGTCTTGTTTTTGTTGCTCTACTACTGTTTCTGGAAGAAATTGCACACTAATTGTTTTAGTGAAGACTATACTGCTTGAGGTAGCTCCTGCCATCGAATTCTAGTGACAAAATAGCAACAGGACAATCCATTGATTACTACATGTAAGTATTTTGACTCTGTCTTATTTTAAAAATGTGAGAAGGCAGAGTTTTGTTATGAATTACAATGGGCCAAGCTGCAGCTCAATTGTGATAACTCTTACAGTGTTAGTCAAGTCCTGCCATGTTTAATGAAGGAGGACTGCTAGGCCAGATTCTGTGCTTATAAATCAGGCTACTGAGGAAATGAAGGCTGTAACATTCACTCCAGTGAAACATTTTTCATCATAGTGCGATAGCTGGGAAGACTGAAGAACTTATCAGTTTTGCATTCCAGCTGTATCACAAAAGGTCACTTTTCACCACTAAAAATCATACAGAGAAAAGACGGCAGGAAGGCAAAAGTAGCATCCTCATTTTGTAGCTCAGAAATGCGATATGAGGTGTTTAAGATTTGTGTGAGGGTAGTCAGGAAGTCAGTCCCTATCAGAAACACAAGCTGCATGAGTCCTAGCCTTCTTCAGAAGGCCTGTCTGCAACCTTGATTTTGTGGGAGAGGGCATACTTCTGGAAAGAAAACAGATTAATTATGCCTTGTGGTTATTACCAGAGAGGATGCTGTATCCACAGTATAACCTGGATTTGTGGATATGAATTACCAGCTTTCGTATCTACGGTAGTCATTTCATCTTGTGTGTGTGCTGTGAGTTAACTGAACATCATGTTGCACTGAACTGTGTTGTCTGATGTGTGGCGTTGACAAACTCCATAGTGGAGGGGAATCAGTGGTGCCAGTACAGCCGTTCCCACTCAAGTTAAGTTTGCAATCCTCATAATGTGCTGCTGCTGCTTCTGTAGGATTTGGTCTTTTCTATTTTTATACCATTTTCAAAGTCTGTAGTTAATATTAACTGACAGAGACAGCTGAGAATGTTGGGATTTCCTATTACGGATAATTAAGGAAAATACTATTTCATGTACAGACAGATGCCTTGTGGTAAATTGCATTACAGGAATGTTATTGCCTTCATCTGTAATTCTTATTCCTGCTGGTTACTGAATCTGTCTTACACTATGAGGTGCTAGAGGTGCGTAGAAGGCTTTCTAACAAATGGATGTTAAGCACTTTGCTGCTTCCTTTTTACATTTGCTTTTTTGTTTGTTAGTTTGTCTTCAAGTCTGACTTTTATGAGCCAGTTGCCCTGTTCCATTTTGTACCTAGAATATGTGGGAATTTGCATTGTGAGCTTTATTAGTGGAGCCTGGAGAAGGGCTTAAGAGGCTAGGGAGGACTTCCATTCATCAAGAACTCTTCCACTTCACTTTAGTTATCACCAAATTGGTTCCACATTAGGTTAAAATCTAGCTTCCTGTTTCTCTCAAAGGAGAGATTGCTATCAGGAAACCTCAGGAATGGGCTGCTCAGCAAGGAGAGGCTGACAGGAAGGCAGGTGGGAAGCTGCCCTTACCAGCTCATAAAACAGAGTCACAGTTCCACCAGATCTGTGTAGTAAGAGCAGAGAAGGAGTGGTGATAGCAGCTGCAGTAGTTCGTAACGATGAAGTGTGGATGGTGACCAGCAAGGCCCATCACTAGAGTCGGGCACAGGCTTACCTGCAGCACAGCTCAGGATTAGAGGTTGTGCTTTCAACTTTTTCAACCAGGCTTAAGTAAAAGGGCCTGAACTTAAAAGCAGCATGAAACAAAGTAGAGGAAACCCTAATGAGGCTTCTCACAGCTTTTGCATATAGCCTGACCAAATGTTATAGCTGCACCGCATCTGAGCTGGCCTTGAGACAGCTGCAGCGGGGTGGCAGAGCCTGTTGGTTCACTCACATAGCAGCTGTAAACTGCTGCATGCTTGCCCAGTTCTTGAGCTATTTCCCAGACAGGAATGTTGGGATACATGGATCCACAATCTGATGTGGTACAACGTTATGAGAATATGTCAACAAACCTTTGTGGCCTTAAAATAATCTTAATTTGGACGTGCAGGAATAGAACTCAAAATTGAACTAAATGAACTGCCACAGGTTTGAAGTGTAACATGTTTTTGTAAAACAGTATTTCATTATTGGCTGTCAGTGTAAATACAGCCAAGTATTCAAACAAACAGCCAACTGATCAGAAGTACAAAGCTGCACATTTTAATATCTTCTTGAATAGAATTGTTTCCTGGGATACTGGCTGTTTACCTCACCAATTGTCTGATAGCTTACTTCCTTCCTGGGGAAGAAATGTGCTGGGGTCACCTGACTCACACCTGATCAAATAGCAGAAAGGTAAATTTTGATTATAACGTGATAATGAAACAGGAGGAAGGAGATCTGTGCTTGACTTTCATCTGCTCAACTGTTTCCTGACGGAGGGATACAAGAGCATTCACTGGATTTGTACCAGCTTGCTCTCATCTGCCCATGCTGGGTCTCAGCAGCAGGGACACTGCGACAGGGCTGGTGCCATCAGTCCTCTGCCTGATAAGAAGCTAGCTTAAACGTGGTGACTCAGACTGCAGGCATCTTACCTGCAGTACAGGTGTGGCCCCAACCAAGTCAGTTCTCTTATTACAACTGAATCCACAGGTAGACCCTATTGTGAAACAAGTACACTGAATTGCAGTCCATTTCTTTAATGGGGAGTGATGTCAGGTGCTGAACGCAGTGCTGAGACCTGTGTGGGCCATGGGTTAAGTGCTGGTGGCAGGAACAGAGGTTGATGTCTGTGAAAACTGTGCTCCTGTAGGGATACAGAAGCCCAGTGCGTGCTGTAATTAATTGCACGTGGAGCTCAGTGTATGTAACTCAGCCAGGGTTGAAGCCGTTACAGAAGCAATGCTATTACATCAAAAGTACCCAAAAGTAAAAGATGTGTGAAACTAAATGATCTAAAGGTACTGACTTAGTCTTCCATACCTCGTTTTCCCAACAAGCTTTATTTTATCTTCCTTCTCTGCAATGTAGGCATGATTTGTGTCTGTATCTGATGCTGCTCGTGTCTTTGTCAAGCAGTAAAACCAGCATGAAATTGATGTGACCTTCTTTCATTGCTGCCCAAAAGGGGCTGAATAGCAGCCCTGGGACAGAGCAGGCTTGTTGAGTTTGTTACGCAGCTGCATGACAAATCTGCCTCTCAGCCTGCAGCTTCCAGAAGACAGCACAGCATCTGTTCACATAAATGGTAGCTGTTTGGTTGTTTTTGTTGAAGTAAACTATAGAGTTTAAATAGAAACTTACAAACAGGTAACTTAGGCTTTCCTCACTTGCCAAGAAAAGCTTCCTAATTAACCTTCACAAGAGAGTATATGGATTGTCTTCAACTTAAATATTTTTGATCTGTGCATAGAGAGATTAACATCTAAATTACAAGAAGCTTACGTCCTGGTGTAATAACTATAACATGTGAATCCATGTTTAGCCAAAGCGTGGGTACAAAGTCTCTTCAGAAGGTGCTAGTGCATAAAAACTATATTCCTCTCTTTCTATACGAATTTGTTTGTCATCATGGCAGCTCCTAAAGAATTTATGTGACTGAGCACTTCAAAGTTAGCCCTGGGCCTGCACGCAGAGTGCCAGGAATAACACATGGGCACCCGATTTCTATACCTCACACAAAGTCCTGCTCTGATGTCTGATGCATCTGTGTATGCAAGTTTAAGAACAAAGAATTAACGGTTAAGTCAAAAGATCTTCAAGCTACAATGAATTGCTATTTCTCCAGCATCTTTTCCTTCTAATTCTGTACACAGGTTTATAAAGCCACTGTCGACCTGGTTGTAAAATGTAACTCTTCCATGGAGTGTTTTTTGTCGTCATGTCAGAGTTTGTGCTGGAGGCCAGGAGGCTTTACCAAGTGACTGATTTGGACTGAAAGCTTCAGTTCCTTGAAAGATTTGTAATATGAATTGAAAAAAATGATTTGGGGCATCTGGTTTTGTTTGGTGATAACTAAAATTGCCTTAACATTGGAAGAGCCAAAAGTGAGATAACTCTACCTGCCAGAGGCAGCGAGGACAAAGTTTCATAATGAAATGTGGACAAAATAGACCTCTATCAAAGTGGTGTTTATTGTCAGTCAGTGGGCAAGGCAGTTGTTTAAAAACCTCATGGATGGTATTTACTTTTCAACCTCAGAACAGAATCCTCAACCACAAGTTTTCTTTAACATACTTAAGCCAGTACACTGAATTAGTATGTAGAGTGGGGCCTAAGTGGTAGCTGAGGAGACTAGAAGCACTGCTCCCACTTACTGCACTGAGTTTGTGTGCTCCAGGTCAGTAGTTGCTGTGTCTCCAAATGCACATCACTCACAATGCATCCATTTTTTGAAGCAGCCCAGCAATGAATGTACGAAACCTTGCATTGGGGTTTGGAGTCGTAGGCATAACATGGAAGACTGCATGGGAAGATTTTATTTTCCGAAACAAATTATCTCAAGTATCTGAAAAAGGAAATTGGTTACCTTGGCTGCACTGCCAGATTAGAAAGATATGTAGAAATGTGACAGCTCTATTTCCACCATGAAGAGAGCAATTTTTGTGAAGAGGCCGCTGGAAATACTTTTTTTTTAATCATGATCCTGGTAACGGGAAAGGCAAATCTTTCTGGTCTTACTACTGAAGTGTTCCAGGAGCTTTCTCAAATTCATTGTCACAAAATCTCACTAACAGAAGGAATAGTGAGTTTTGTACCAAGAATGTAAAACCCACTAACTACCTATCAGAATCCAGAAAAGGGACTCCTAGCTGTCTTTGAGTGAATGCACTGGTGTTCATTCTTCTATAAGTGGTGGTAGAACTGATGCTTAGCTATATCTGTAAGGAACTGTTTGGAGTAAAAACAGCCTCATTAGGTTGTGCTGTTGTTGATGAATTTTTAACTATTGGAATCTATGAAAAAACACTGAGAGCAAGCAAAGAGGTATCAATTACTTTCTGACTATAGTTATATTAAAGGAATGAGTAAAGAAATAGTTGAACGTATGTCACACTGTAATCTAAGCAAAAAACCCACTGGACTACTTCAATGTCCCGCTGTCAGTAATAAAACATTTGATAATATCCTTAGTAATACAATTACAAGAAGTTAGATCAGGTGAAGTCCAAATCATGTGTTGAGAAACAATTAAATTTTCCCTTCAACGACTAACATGGTTTTCAGCCTTTACTCACAGTGCTAGCTATGAAGTAATGCTGCAGCATTTTCAAGGAATGTTTGCCGACCTCTTCATTTACCAGTAGATGTCACTGGAGTCCAGCAGAGAGCTATTACCGGTTTAAAACAGCTTACTCAATTCGATTTTTATTTCATAGACATTTGCTATTTGTACATATTGTCTTACATGCAATAAAAATGAAGAACTATGATCGATGCCCTTTCAGGTAAGGGATTTTACTCCCCTCTTAGCTACTGATAACTGCTGAAGGATACTTTGGAAGTAATTCTGATTTTGTTTTTTCTTCTTTCCTTTCTGTGCAGCATGCCTGGATCTGGTCCAAACTGATAATGACCAGAGTGATTATTCAGTGTAAAGGGGATGACAGCAAGCAGTGTCTGTGTGATTACTCAGCCTTTGCTCAATATTCCATCAGCAGGGGGGAAGACAATGGAAAATCAAGCCAAAAGACTCAGATCTCCAATCTCTTTGGCGGTTGTGTTGAAAATTACAAGGCCTGGGAACTGAGCGGGACAGAAAGGACCTGCGCTGTCACCCACCAAGCATCTCGCTGTAAGCCCTTAAATCAAGCACATGAGGAGGAAATGTAGTGGAAGCTCTACTTTCAGAGTCTGTAGATTCCTGCCTCTGGAAATAAGCCATGTGCTCATACTGATGTACATTTTTAATCTGGTTCTAAAGCTAAATGATTTCCAAAGAATTCAAATAGAAGAATACCTCAGAGGTAAGCTGTGTAATCACCTGTCTCTAGTTCTATGCACTATTTTATTTCTGGAATGCTTTTCTAAAGATTTAGATCTTGCTTCCTGTAACCTGTATTAGGTCATATGGAGTGCAGTGCTGATCAAGTCTGCTTAAGATTGCACTGAGGAAGACCATGAAATATCATTCTTACTTTAATGAGCTGTAGTCCTTTCCTGCTGTGCCTGTGCTAGGTAGGTGATAGCAAAGTTATTTTGACTAAAATGTGCCTGTAGGTATTCAGGTATTTGCTATATATAGTGGACAAAAAAGCACCAAGAAGATGCCCATAGTTACTAAAGAAGTTCCAACGATTTGCTATCATAAATTTGAAGATGAAAGGGGATTCAGGTTTTGTTTTTCCTCAGTTCTTAAACATATATGGTAAAAAGGATTCCTTATGAAAATCACTGGGAAGACATTGAGTTACCCGAAGCTGTGCTATCTTGAGCCTAAGTTCTTGCATAAATTTTTCCCAATCTTTCAAATGTTTACTGATAAATGACAGTGATGCACAGTAGACACTGATCTCACGTTTGAGATCACACATCCAGTAGAAAATTATACCATTCAGAGGCTGTTATGGGCCAGGATTTTTAGGGTAATAATGTGCTTTTGAGCAGTAAGCATACACAGCCTGTTCTGTTGTCCTGAAATGCTGCAAGATCCACTAATGAGTCATTTGTTATGCCTAAAGAACCAATGGAAGAACAGGTAGTTTTAGCTTTCTGCTACACTGAATTACAATTTGGAAGCATTCATTACTGGGCGCTCCTGCTGCACATGACAGGGCACTCACTGACCACAGAACACGGTCACATGGTGTGTGTAGTGAACCTTCTCAAAAGAAGAAAGGACTGTAGAACTGGCACCCTGTGTGCTTTGGGGCGTATGAGGTTCTTATGCAACAGGCAGAAGGTAGCACAGCTTTCTTCATGAGTGTGCACTGTAACTGGAGCAAAGTAGGAGGTAATTGTTCAGGGCTGTGCTCCAGCAGGAAACAGCAGTGGACAATATCTGATATTTTGTTATATTTTGTTACTTTCTGTCTCTTCAGGAGGAACTCTTCATGCAATTACTTCTAAACTTTCGTTTTATCTGCTTAATTTGCAAGATAACACATTAGTTCTGCCAAGAGATTCAAGGACGCATTCATTAGGGCCTCCTTAGTCCTGCAAGTTTACAGTTGTTTCTGATTATGTTTTTTCAGTTATCATTTGTTTCTTTTCAGGGATCTTAAAAGCCAAGCATACTGGTCTCAGTGCAGCAGCTTCCTTGTTTGAGCTGACATTGTTAAAGTTTGCTACAGAAGGGCTTAGCTACTGGTTGGGTTCTGTTCTTTCTGAGGAGTAGGAAAAGGAACTTGGGGAAAGAAAAGTGAAAACAAAAACCTTATTAATGTAGAAAGGAATTGAGTGAATGCAACACCTGTGTATAAAGAACCACGCAGAAACCTTAAAAAAAATGGGAGTACAAAGGGATGTAAAGCATAAGTGTATGTCAGGTATATGCAGGTGAAAGAAGCAACAGAAATGGCTGCTACACTATTGCTGGAGAAGGACTGGATCTGGGCAGTCAGTCCTAGCCAACTCTTCGTAACAAAGGAGTTGTGAAACACCAACTGCTTGTTGCATTCCTATGCTTTTCTCTCCCCAGTGAGTGCCAATCCTAGTACATTTTGATAGCTTTCACGAGAACACAAAAATTCAACAGTCATCGGAACAGAATTCTTAAAAGAATATTTCTAAGAAAATGTCATGGAGGAATTGAAGGTGGTCCTCCTCTAAGGCTGCAACAGATTTCAGGCATTTGAAAGGGTTGCCCTCTCTTTATTTCATAAAAAAAAAAAAAAAAAAAGAACAATGTAAAGAGCAAAAATCTAAGCCTTCCTTGACTCTTCTAGCTGCATCACCCTGTAAGTGAAGTGGCTTTGTGTCCTGTTTTGTTTTTCCCAGAACACCATGGCACATTGCAAAGCCTCTCTGGGAAGAGGCAGAGCTTGCTAAGATAAACTGCACGGCAGAGTAATGTTGCCCCTGACAATTATGCCAAGGCCAAAGCTACTTTGTGTTTCCCATCAGTACCTCACCATGCTTTTTTTTCAGCAGACTTGCAGGCTTATCACCTAGGGAAAATCGTTGTGCAGAAGAAACAGTGAGAATTTAGCCACAGGTGAATGTCTGCTGTTGGTTCACCGAGTAAAACTTGTATTTCCAGAGACTTTTACATTGTAGAGACAACGCTCCCTCTCACGTGGCTGCAATGAATGAGTGTGCAGAATGGAGAGAAAGTGGAGCAGCACAGTTTTTCTCTTAGCTGCCTGGGTTTGATTCATTGACATCGGGATCCAGAGGACTCTTGTTATCCCAAAAAACTAGCCCCTTCTGCACTTTCATAAGCTTTTCTTCCTCCTGTTCCATGGTGCTTCTTTTAACCTTCCAGTGATGAAGCTTAATGCCTTGGATATGGCTATCTCATAGGATGAGAAAGCTACAACCTGATACAAATACAGAAAAACGTGATCCCAAACTGTATAAAAATCTCCTAGTTGAAAGCCTTTCTGTCCTTCTCAGGGATCAGTGTCAGAAAAGTAATATTGGGAATGCCTCGCTAAGAAAAGCTTTTTATTATCAGAAATCACACTGTGCTCTGAGCCTCCCAGTCCTGCTTGGCCCAAGCACTGCAGCTCTCAGCACAGCTGCTTTCATCAACTCCCATGCAGCCACACTGGTAGTGATACTAACGTATAAACAACTATTTTCAGAGCCGTTTCATGTTAAAGCATGGTAATTAGTTACTTAACGTGTCTCTCATTTGCATAGCAAATGTGAAGGGGGAAATTCTAGCCCCAGTGAAGTGAAACGGCCCTAAGTGCTCTCACCCTGGCGTGCTGGGTGATGTTTGAGGGACAGGAACAGAAGGAGACTGACATTTCACGAAAAGAAAAGCAAAACACACCAAAATGTTTTAAGTGGCACTAATTGAGTGATGAAAGAGCTGCAGCAGCTGCGAGTGCAGTGAGAGCAGCATGACATCCCCTTCCCTCCAGTCCGTTCCCACCCGGAGAAAAGACACAAGCAAGAGCCATAGAAAGCTGGAGATCATGTGGAATGAAACAGGGGCTAGATGAGACAGGAAGGGGGGAAAGGAGGTGGAGAAGATGCTGAGTGGGCTGAGGTGCCGCTGACTTTTATAGTTCTGGGGGAAAGGTCTGGACACTGGTGAAATGGGGAGAGCCTGCCTGTGAGCTCATGTGTACTAGCTGGGCAGTGCCTAGCAGGGAAGTGGGACAGTGGGTTGTTGCATTCATGCTCCTTTGGTGGGAAAAGGAGGGTAGCAAGGATGTAATTACGGTGTTGCCTCCATTTTCTATTGGATGAAAAACCACACTGAGACAGTCTAACATGTTTTAACAGGTACCAAAAGATTGAATTCTGTGAAAGGCTCCGTACTGGGCTGCAGCTCATTTTGAAAACTCCAGTTTGTACCTCCACAAAGAGAACTAGGAGAGCTGTAGGGTGTATTATCCAAACAAATATTCTGTCCTTCCTAAATATTCCTCCTTCTGTCTCACTTTTCTGTCCTGTAACCCCAGCTTTGAAGCGTTTCAGCTACATCCTTCAGCGCTTTCTGACCTTACTATGAATAGCAAAGGTTCTAGTTTCCTTTGAAGGAGAGAATTATGGAATGAGTTAGAAAAGCTCATTCTGGCTTTCCAGAAGATTTTAAGATGGAAAAGCTGAAGTTATAAGATGGCTGCTCACCTCCCACTGCTTTCCTCGTGGATGCCAATCCCAAACTGAAGTGCTTTGCCTGTTTTTTCTTGTGAACGTTTTTGTGTTTTTTCTTGTTTATTTATATTTATTTATGATTTTTTGAAGGGAGATGGCAAAAAAAGAAATAAGATGCCTGTCGAATTCCACCCTTTACAAGAACTAAACTTGCCTGCTGCCAAAAGTGGATGGGATTTGGTTATTTGCTCTGTCTCGTTGCTCGCATATTTGAGGTAAGATAAAATGGAAATGGTGAAGCTCAACGTGTTGATGGGCAAATGTATTAAGTTACCTGCTGTAAAATTTCCAAACGCATCTAAAATAAAGTAGGTGTAGAAAAACTGGCCATCGTCTCAGCTGCTTTTGAACTTGGCAATGTTTGCTTCCCACGATCATTTAAACAAAAGGTTTTCTGAGGCTTATTGGCTTTGCTGAGACCTAAGGCAGTCGGCAAATAAATTAGGTCAGCATCTCCTGTCAGTCACGAGGAATTTCACCATGAGCAGGAGTCTGCAGTGTTTTACATAGCAGACTATATGGAGATTTTACAAAGGCTGATGAAAACACAAAGACAGCCCAGGGACTCTAGGGTATCTGGGAGCTTTCAAACAGATCGCACTCCGTTCCTATCACTATACGGCGAGATTATCTAAATTACTGCTTAGATGATGTAAGTGGCTCAGGCTTTAAGTTAGGAACTTATTTACAACTTTTTACATAACTTATGTCAAAAATGGTTTCTTGGTTTCACTTCCTCACTCAGGCCACGTTGTTCAGTTCTTTTGGTCTCAGGATTTAATGCTGTAAAAAAAAAAAGCTCCACAGAGACCAAAAGTATTTTGAGCTCTTGTAGGACTATGTTTTCCTCTTTGTCTAACAGGTCAATTAGTTGCCGAATCAGACCAGTCTGAATTGTGCATACTGTTTTACTCTTGATGATCAAACAAGCTCTGATACACAAATGCTTAGAGGACAACAATTCTACATATCCTTTACATCCAAATTACGTATTTTAAAATGTTTAACCTGTTTTCAATCGTTTTTCGACAGTTCAGTCAGGTGTTAAAGATATAAACGCACTTGTAAACTACCTTTGAAATACAGGCATCACTTCTGCCTTATTTCAAATCAACTTTTATTTTTCATCGTGAGGCCCAGTTCGTTTTATCTTTACTCTCCTAGCACCGATCGTAAAGAGCACGTTCAGCATATTTGTTGTTTAGCTGTTAGACCTGAAAGCAGGTAACGCAGCAATAGGTGCCAACGAGAGGCCAAGAACGCACTTATTGTTTTGTTTAACATTCCTGCAAGTGATCTTGCTTCTCCTTACTGTGGGCTGTTAATTTGCATTGGACAAAGATTAAGAAAAAGCGAGGTTTTTGAACTAGAAACGGTGAGACAACCCTAGGCTCTTCTGTCTGATGAAATCAGCCCGTTCTTTTCATCCCTACTTATTACGTTCACGCTGCATTTGGCTCGTGTGCTTTAAAACTTTATTTCAGACGAGAAACACGGCAGTGGGACGGTAACCATCTTAGGTTCCGCGGTCACGACCAGGTTGCAGAGGCGGTGGGTTTCCCCGCGAGCCGCCCCGCACGTCGGGCCTACCGAGCGCGGCCGGGCCCGCGCCCCGCCCTCCTCCCCTCACAAACTACGGCTCCCGGCGGGCGCCGCGCGGGGCCAGGCGGGGCCGGAGGGGCGCGCGCATGCGCGGCGGCGGCGCCGTCGGTTGAGCGAGGCGGGGTGCGATTGGCTGCGGGCGGCGGCCGGGCGTGGGACGCGCAGTGACGGAAGGAGCGGGGCAAATGGCGGAGAGATGGTCCCGGGCCCCGTCCCGAGAGCGGCGATAACTGCGGCGCGGAGGAAGCGGCGCCGGAGGAGGCGGCGCCGGGGGCCCGGAGAGCCGTGAGGGAGCGGCGGAGGAGGAGGAGCCCCGTCGGGCGGCGCCTTCGGTCGGGCGGCGGAGCGGGATCGACGGCCGCAGCCGCGTCGGCGGCGCCGCCCGCAGCGCGCCGGGCCCGGGCCCCGCCGCCACCGCCCAGGCCGAGGTGGGTGCGGCGACCCGAGCCCGCGCGGCTTGGCGGCGGCGGTGGTGGAGCGGGCCCCGCACGCCCGGCGGGGAGGAGCCGGCGGCCCCGCGCCGCTTCCGGGGCGGCCCGGCGGGGCCCGAGGGGCGGCGACCTCCCGCGGGGCAGCGCGCGGGGCCGAGGTGCGGGCCGGGCCGGGCCGGGCCGGGCGGGGGTAGCGGCCGCCGCGGGGCGCCCTGGGCCGGGCTCGGAGCTCCGCGGGGCGGGGGAGGGGGGCGGCGGGAGGGGAAGTGACATCAGGCGGCGGCGGGGGGGGGGGTGACCCGGTTCCGCCGAGCCCCGCGGGGGGAGGAAGGGAAGGAGCTGTCACCGTGGGATTTCGTCAGCCGCCTCCCGGCCCGGCTCCGGCCGCGCTTATGTAAGGGCGGGGGCGGGCGGCGGCGCTGCCTGGCGGGCTCCGAGCCCCGCGGGGCGACGCCGGGCTGTGCGGGCCGCTCCGAGCGGGAGCGCGGGCGGGCGGGGGCGGGGGGGAGGTCGGCCCCGTTCTCGTCTCGCGGCGACTGAGGAGCGGGGGAGAGCCGTAACGGGCCCAGAAGCCCGCTCTGCTGGCGCTCCGGTACACGGAAGTACGTCGGCGTTTCCTGATCTTTAACCCCGGTCTGAGCCGTGCGGTGTCGGTATTTCCCCGACGCTCGTCTCTTAGCCTTCTCACCTTATATAGAGCGTGTGTTGGAGTATCGATCGTTTGATTCGGAACTCCTCGCGAGGCGAACTTGTTATTCCTGTAACAGAGGTAATCCGGGTTGTGTAACTCTGCTCTCTGAAATAATGAGGCCCTTCTGACTGCAGCAGGCTCCTCTTTGAAACTGCAAACCGCAGGCGGCAATTTAAATATATCGCAGGCGCTGAAAATGTCGGGTGCTGGAGAGATGTGAGTCAGGGGCTCGGGAGGAAAAAGGGGCTTTTCAGGAGTGTCGTGACCTTTAGTGTAGGAGTCATAGAGAAATTCAGATGTTACTAAATACTTCGGTTTCTGTAGCTGTGAAAGCTGACTTTTCCTGTGTAAAATATGCTGGTGTTGCAGTTGTAAGTACTTTCAGACATCAACAAAGCGAAGCTACTGAGTTTGATTTGTTTTGTTAGTCGCTGATGGGGAGGTCTTAGTTTTGCTCTTGGATGGAGACTAGAAATTGAGAGCTGTCTGCAGGGGAGTGAGAAATCGCTTGGTTCAGCAGCGATGTCTGGAGCAGCACACAGCAGCTTGTGTCACTGAGAGAAGGGTGAAGGTGGGATGGAGAGCGACTGCTGCCTGTGGCACTGTCCATTCCTCTGCGTTCCCAGGAGCAGTCAGGAGCAGCCTGGCACTTGCCACAGAAGTAGGGTCTGTAGATAGGCACGTGCCTCTATCATCCATCTGCTGAACAGCCAGGGAGTGTTCCCCAAGTGGTTATCCTGCATCTTCTGCACTCAGCACCACCTGGTTCTGAAGCTCAGACTTGATGTTCCTAATTCCCTTAGCTCAGAGATGGTCTCACGAGTTGCTCGGTTTGTATAATAGGGGAAAACTGTCCCGATAAAAGGAGGCTATTATTAGCGAGACGGTCTTGCAAGAACAGAGCGATAGGACGACGGTTCTGGAAATGATCTGACTTTTTTTGGCAGAAGCTGCTCTGGTACTTCAGGTAGAGATGAAAACATGGTGCAAAGACAGCACGTCACTTATTCAGGGAAATAGTAATAAGAACAGTTCTCCCCAACAGATAGTTCCCATAATAACTTCAGTGGCCTATTTTTCATACGCTTTACAGTAAATGAGGGCAGTTGACACTTTCTAAGTTGGATTTCTTTGATTCTGTACTTTAAAAAAATGCCCTTCCCCCCTCTCCCCCACTTTTTAGCAGGCTTTTCTTCAGAATGGAGAGTGCTTTCAGAGAGAAAGGCATACTTGATTAGAGTCTGAAAGGATTTCCAATTCAGTTCTTATTGACGTATGATCCAAAATGAAAAAAAGATATATAAAAAACCAACAGATTCTGGTTTATAAAAGTTACGCTTATTTTGTGTTATGTTGCCATTTGTCCCATAGCTTGAGTATTTGTGTTGGGAAATGCAGCAAACCGGTCTGTCTTCCCTCTTGAGTTGAACAAAACTAGGAATAGGACACATGCAGGGAACTGTTTAAATTTGTTCCTGTTTAATTTGTTTATATTTAAACTCAGTTCTTCTGGCAGAGCAAGCTGTGGATCAGGCTGTATTTGTAGCTGCCTGTAGACAATCAAGGCTCTTGCTGTCTCACATAAGCTGACCTCCATGCTCTCTGCTGGGCATTTAGAAGGGTCTCCTCATTCCCTTCCCTCAGTCGTATCAATTTTGCTCCTGGAGGATTGCTGTGTACCAGTCCTGACCATGAACGTGCGTGTCATATGAGCAAATAACGTGCTTGCTAAGTGAGCCTGAGTGCGTGAGAAGGGCAAGGGGTGAAGTTGTCATCATTATTTGTGGTGAATTAGTATCTGGAAGGCTTAAGCTAGAAAGAGTCTTTCTGAAAGCATACAGTGTTATGGACTTGAGCAGAGAGCTTCATGTATAGATGTGTTTTCTTCTGATATTTCATGAAGGCTGCACATGAGAATATGAAGTTAGAACAAAGCACTACCAGAAAGAATGTATGGATAGCAGGTGTTTTGGAAGGATTTATCATGCAACGTCTTGATTAGATACATGTAAATAACTTGGCTTTGAGTTACACTGGGTGATGAACTAAATGCTGTGGAAGCATGGGGCCTGCAGTAGTGATCATATCCGGATGTATTGGTCTGTGGCATTAAATGTAGAAGCTTGGTGCTTATAGGCCCAACAGATGGTAGGGTTGCTATCAATTGTGCTCAAAAGTTTGTGAATTTGTTTCACTTTTTTTCCAACAGAGAATATGAAACAGGAGCCAAAATGACATCCCGATTTGGAAAGACCTACAGCCGGAAAGGGGGAAACGGCAGTTCCAAGTTTGACGAAGTGTTTTCTAACAAACGGACCACGCTGAGCACGAAATGGGGAGAAACCACCTTCATGGCCAAGTTAGGACAGAAGAGGCCCAGTGTCAAAACAGATGTTTCCGAAGTTCCTAAAAAACCCAGAGTTGAAGATGAGGTAACGGAGGATCCGTTTGGGTTTGACAGTGATGAAGAATCTCTTCCTGTGTCTTCAAAGAATGTGGCACAGGGTAAGAGCTCCTCTCAGCTGGACGCGAATGAAGCTGCTCAGTCTGAGGACTTCACTTCTCAACTTGAAGCCAACAGCAGAAGTAATCAGGCAGACAGTGGAGAAAACACCGCATCCAGCAAGCAAATACCTGCTGACAGTACTGCTCCTGTCATGAAAGAAAAGAGCACAAGCAAAAACGTGGAAGATGGAGAATGCAAAGGCAGCAGTGCTAAACCTGTATCTGCAGGTATGTTTACTCATCTGTCCAGAGAGCTTTGTTGTTCTGTTTTTACTATTCTTCAGTTAGACTGTGCTTTCTGGAATCGTTTACGTGTTCAGACTGTAAGGCAGCTCATAGGGTACGCTGTTTAGCTAACAGCACCAGTAAACATCTCATGTTTTGCATATTGATCTGAGATCCTTGGTACTCTAATTCTTGTCTCTGCAGACTCAGGTGCGATACGTTAGTCTACCTTGAGTAGAATGGAATAAGAACCTTTTTTGGTTATTATTCAGTGCTTTTGTCTTTTTATATACGGGATGGGTTGGCAGTGGTACAGAGTGCCTTATTCTGCAGCTCCCAGCTCTGGTTCAGTGAAGGTACACAGTCACTTTGATGCAAGTGCACATATACCTCATCATCTGCCTATTTAATGATTTGTATGGAGAAAGTAGTCTTCTGAACTCATCTACAGGTTTGTTAACTTTCTTAATTACCACGTCTTTATTAACGTGTATGTGAAAAGCCTCAGATCTGTAAGACAGAATTTTGTTAAGTTTTTTTAGGGGCTGTTTCCAGACCCGAATTGTGAGATATCTTTATGCTTTAGAGTGGGAATTCACAAAACATTGCTTAGGCAAGATCGCATGGCATTACATCTCGTTAGAAGTCTTCACATAATGGGCTGATTAAACTGTAGCTTCTAAAATTGGGCAGAAGATCGCATTAGATGAACCTTGATGAAGCTGACACCTACTGACTTGCTCTGGATTATCATAATCAACTTTAATGAGATGTACTTATGTAACTTTGAATTCTCAGATACTGTTAACTTATCCTTGGGATCAGAAATTTGAGTGGACTTGTTCACTTCATAATGCAGTAGACAAGGAAGATACCAAGTGATGCAAGATATTCACAGCTCATTAATTTTATGAGATAATCGTATTCAAAGAGAACCAAAATGTGGCGATGGAACTTTTGTTTGTCAGACAAATTGGTGGGATATGTAGTTTCCTTTCAATTTTACTCTTATTTTCCTGCTGGAATATTTCTGTTTTTCATGTGGTTTTCTATGGTATGTTTATCAGTAAATACGGTGCGCTCTCAATCTGGGAATGCAGTTTGTTTTTCCAAGTTTGAATTTAGTTTTCTTAAGAGGTGGGAGATACTCACCCCCTCTGTATTTACAAGGAGGTGAAAGAGGGATGAGTTTTCCTGGTTATTGATAGCTGTGCAGATTTTAGAGCTAAGTGACTTCCCCGTAGAGGGCTTGTTTGATGAGTATTTTTTGAGTTGGAGGACAACGTATGCAAGCTGTGGCAAGAAAATTTGCAGTACATGAAAAGCCAGGAGGAGCAGACCTTAACAACCCTGACTTAGGGGGAGGTTGCTTAACGGTTCACTGACTGCTTCGCTGACGTGTTTGTTACTGCAGTCAGCCAGGAAGCGAGGGACAGGGCACATCTTGTCCTGATCATGCCCTTCTTTTTCACATGGCTTTCTTGTGAACGGTTTAATCTTCATTTCACCTATTCTGTAATTTTCTTTTATTCCGAAATGAATTTCAAATGAAAGCGTATCGAAGTATAAGAAAACCCAGACTGGAGCTTTGATGGCGGTGTTTATTTTGGACAGGTAATATAAATGGAACTTAGAGTGTTTGAGCAGATAGCACGCTTGTGTGTAGTAACCAAAATAAATACGTGGTCCCTGAAAGTGTCAGTGGGAGCATTGAGCAATTAGAGATAGTGGTGTGGTCAGCCAGTATAAATATGGCTACTTCAAAAGCTTCTTTGTCATGCTGATTATTAAGCAAAGTTTGGTGGTACCGGGCTGTCTTTCAGACCTGAGGACAGTTAATTTTTTGTTGGCTGTATAGTGCATGTAGTTCACTGCTTACGTTGCCTTACCTTCTCTGTAACCATTCTCACCTCCTTGGTGACACTTGAACTCTACCAGATTGAACCAGAGTTGTTAAAGAACTTATAGATCCTGGAGACAGCAAGTTCTACCATTCCTGAAGAGAGAAGAAAAAGAAAGAATAGGGTTAATAGTCCCACTGTGAGAGAGACTGCAATGTGAGCTCAACCTTAACCCACATACAGTGGTGTGCATCTAGTATAGGAAACTAGGTTGTGTCGGTGCTGATGTCCACGTTGCACTTGTTTCAAGTGCAACATCTAGTCCTTGTTATTCTAGTGAGAGAGATGAGCCAAGGTCTCAGGGCTTCCTGATAGCACGTTCTGTCGTTGTATTGTAATCCTTACTCTCCATTGAAGTGGAAACTGTGACTGTTGGCAGGCTGAGGGGTTATGCTTCAGCATAGCTTTGCTCCAGGTGTACTTCCTTGCCTCGGCATTCCTTTCTTTGGTTCTTAAAACGAAGGTGTTGCAACATGAGTTAATTTTAACTAGTATTTTTGTTATAAAGTATTCCCTCTTTTCTGTTGTTGTTTCAGTAGTTGTGCAACTCTCTTGTAATGCAGTTGGGGATCTTTATCTTTTATTTAAAATGGCATGACTTATTGGTCTTTTTTTTTCCCCAATAGCCTTTGGGTTGTAGTTGCAACAATCTCATTTGAAACGCTTTGAGAAGGTCTTAATATGGAAGGCTCCTCATAATCTTTCCCTTATGTCACTTGCTCAAGGCTTAACGCGGTCTGAAGAATGTCCATGAGTAATGCTGCGTGTAAGAGGCAGATAGCAGGAGTTCAGGTAACACAGAAATAGCAAAAGAGTATTCAATATTAATAGCCAGTGTTAGGTCCCCTGTAAGGTAGAAGGACTTGGTAAAGTGGAAAGAAATAGATGTCATTTGGAAATTGTTTAAATGGTGATTCATATCGAGCAGAAATGCAGCGATTCAGTAGTTAGCAGGTAAACTTTTTATGAGGGAGGCAGACTTGTAGTGGGATAAGAGGAAAGCAGGCAGATCCGTGCTTATTTGGATTTCTGAAATAGCTCAGTGGGTTTTTTTTTCAGTGTTAGACTTGCTGTAGTTTATGTGTCAAAGAATAATGTTTGATACTAAATCTGCCCTCACTCGTGGTTTGATATAAAATCATCTAGAGCCTTGCAGAGCAAATTGTGAAGTGCTAGTTCTAAAAAAAAAAATCTCTCTTTTGTTAGAATACTTCAGAAAGCTTAACTTTTGCTGTCAGTGTTGCCCACTTTTTCAGGTGCAAAGTAAAGGAAATTTGCTGTCGTGTAGTGGTATTCAAACAAATCTTTGGTTCCTACGTTCTTTTCCTCTTGGGACCATAAGGAAAAATGTGGCTGTTGTGTGCTGTGTGGTTCTTAGGTATTTCTCAGTATTCTTAATGCCCTTGTTTCTCACTTGGGGCTCGTGCACATACCAGTAGCAAATCTCAATGACAAATGCAATCTTGCTTAATAACTTCATCTTATGCAATGCAGGAGTACGTGATAGAATTTTGCTTAACTGCTTAGTGACTTCTTGTGCACGGAGTCTGGTTTTACTTAGCTGCCCAGAAAGAGGACCGAGTGAATAGAGTAAGGTGCAGAAGACTGTTGTTCTCAGAAGAAGACAGTGCAAACCATAGGGTCTGTTCCCTATGGACTGTCCTGATAGTGCACCCATGGCTGTGTGTGCAAAGCCTCTGCATCCTGATTATGTGGGTGGGGTGCCCTATCTTTAGAGCTAAATTTCAGCTTCTCAAGTGCAAGGTTAGCAATACTTCAAAATTATGATGGACAACAAGATTTGTCAGCATCCTTGTTGTTCTTTCAGAGCTTCTGTTTTGTGTTTAACTGCGGTGCAGACGTTGAAGATAATACTTAGACTTGAGCGATCTTACCTTATCTTCCTTTTGCAGAGTTGGTTAATGCATTTTGTGTACTTGTTTGGGAAGAATTTCAGTTATGTCATGTTCTGTCCAAAGATGTGTACCTGTAGAATTTCAGTGTGGAAGAGCTTATTTGTGGTTATGCAGAACGTACAGTTGTTGTTTATCCCCCAGCTCTCTCTTTATCGTGTTCTTATGTTGGGTGCTTCCAGAAGAAGGAGCCTGCTAACATGCACACCTCTCCAGCTGGCCAGGCGTGCAGAGGAGTAGGAAGCAGTTGGTGAGGCAGCCATTTCAGGCTCCAACTGCTGAGATCTGGAGTACCGTATTGCTACTGTACCATTAACTGCATGGAAAATGTTATTTGACTCCAAGCTGTTAGTTCATATTTTCATTTAAGAAACTGCAACTGTATTCAGTAAAAGGTTTCAACTTATGAATAGTGTTTGAAACCAGGCTGACTTAGAAGTCTAAGAATGCAGTTTTTAATGATTATTAATGCTGCTGTATTATAATGTGCTTTATTACTCTGTTTTCGGAAGGGCTTGCAGTACAGGAGTTGGTGGAAACAAGCATTTATTGGCTTGTGTTGCTGGTGACACGTTGTCTTGTTCCCCCTGCGACGGGGAAGAAGTTATCTTGCTGGCTCAGCTTTCTCCCGCTGCTCCGAGCAAGCAATGCCCTTCTCAGTTACCAGGGAAGAGTAATGTGGCTGTTCTGCTGTGCTTTCCATCAGAGGCGAGGATATGAGGCAGCTCATTCAGGCTCTGAAAACTTGTATGGAGTACAGCAGCTCTTCTGACACTTGCCTTTGATGCTGCACAACTTCTCATCGCTTCAGGACCGTTTTAGTTTTAGGTTTGGGACCATGTAGTCTTGTGGGCAGTGTTGTACAATTTTTCAAAGCTGAATTCTTTCTGTAAGTTGAAAAACAAAGGATTTTTAACATTGTTTGCTTTAACTTGCTTGTCCTGCACTTGAGAGAGCTGTGAACTTTGAATAAGGGTAGGGTACCGACATTGATACTATGTTGTATGTTATTTTTTGTTGTTACTTCATGCAACATTGATGTCTCCTGAGTTGCATTATTACTGGGCGTGCTTCTCCTCTGAGTATGTACTTGTAAGGAAATCAGATTTTAAATGAAGTTTTCAGAATAGTGTAGAAGACTCTTAGGCGAAATTAGGAGGAAGAATGAAGGAATTACAGGCATTTCAGCTGTAAAAGATGGAGCTCTAAGGCTGTATCTGCAGTTTGGTCCCAGATACCAATCTGGGAAAACAAAGGGTCAGCGTGCAAGGAATCCCTTTTGTGCAAGGAATCCCCAGTTTGGGGAACTGAATGTTTAGCTTGGTACACAGTAACTGAAGATGCAGTGAGAGACCAGTGATCAGATAGACTAGCTGGTCATTGCTTGTCCAAACATTGGAAGACAGGGGAAAAGCAGCTAGATTGTTACTAAGGAAACAAATGACTGAAAGGACCTCACCGCTTCCTGAAGTATTGGAGACTGTGCCTGGGTCAGGCACGGGTGGTTAGGACTGTGAAGATCTCCTGCGCAAGAGGGGAGGTGGTCGTGTCAGCCTGCCCTTGCTAAGAAAGACCTACGTTTCCAGTGAAAAGTAGGGATTTTGTTCTGTCAGGAGCTATCATTTCTACATTAAGCACGTGACAACCTCTCCGCTGTCTCCACTACAAATGGGATGGCTGTGTCTAGGTGATATGGAAAAAAATACATCTGCTGTCTCACAAGCTGTATGTTTAGAGTAACTAGATGAAATGAGGAGCTCTAGTGTTATCGAGAACTCATTAATGTGCATCTTTCAGAGCAGTACATTTGGACTTTCCGATGTGAATTGCTTCAGAATTTTCATATTTAGTGTGTACGAAAGCGAAAAAGAGAAACAAAATATTTTAAAAGAAAATATATTTTTGTGATAGCAATAAATTAAGTCTCATCATTTCAGGGTTTTTGTGGAACTCTGCAAAATAATATAGAACTTAAAGCATCTTCAAAGAAGCAGAACTGTCTGTTCAACCCAAATATGAATTTGTTGCTGAGCTCATTTCAATTCAAAGTGTAGAGAGTGAGCACTACTTAGAGTCTGTAATCATAGCTTTGGGATATGGTGCTTCTATAATTTCAGCTGTTTCGGTGAGTGTCAGCTATGAAACTGGTCTTGAGAGTCTAATCTTTTGAGGCTCTTATGCATCTTATCTTCTGTTTATGCCTGCTAACACATCTTGTGGGCATCAATGGATAATGATGTTTTATCTAAGTGGTAAATTCTGCCCGTTTCTTAGAATTATATGTTTTATATCCATAAGCTTTTTTCTGTTTCCCAGCTGTTCAATTATAGGCAGAAAACAGCAAAGGAATTTAGTCTGTAACCTTTTCCCTTTCCCAACCAAAATATTTGATTTCCCATGTACAGTAGAAGAGAGAATCTAATGAAACTCATTTTCATGTTTGGAAAAAAAAGGGTGGCTTTTTTTACAGTTAGTAAATCTGCCCAAAGCAGTGAAGATGCTGTATGTCTTGGTTGGGCTCTCTTCCCAGAAATGAAGAATATGATACAAGCACCGGGTAAAGATTTGTCTTTTCCTTTAGCTTGGCCGGATTCAAGTTGTGATGTAGCTTTATGTTCTGGAAAATTGGTGAGAGTATAACTAAACCATAATAAATGTTCCTGAATGTTGAGGAACGTCCGGCAGAGCTCATAATGAGCTTACAGACTGTTCCCTCCATCTTGTGTCAGAGCTCTGTTCATGTGCTGGATCCTGTTAGTGTATGTGCTCTCAGTAGCTGGAGGTAACAGATAGCCAGTCTTTACTTTTCATGGTACCACCTGCCTATTTGGTGTTTTCTTTTTCCTGCTTTTGCCTCTGCCTGGGTCAGATGTCACGTGGAGAGAAACAGATGAATATGAAGTTGGATTCATGCCGCTGCCTGCCCTTAAATAGATGTCATTGCCTTTGACTAACTTGAACATCTATGCATTCGCAATAAATTCTGTGGATTTGTGTGGCTAATGCTGAAAGAAACCTGGTTTAAGTCTGTAGATTAGTTTCCTGTGGATAACAATTTAATCATGTTCTTTTCAGTTTTAAGATGAAGGCTTTTCCAGCTGGCTGCACAGCAGTGAAGGTGGATAAGGTCCCACTCAACATCAGTGAGAGAAGGCATTATGTCTTTCATCCATAGCTTCAGGAAACTGCGGCTATTAGTCCCCAATAACTGGTGGAAATGAGAGAAAGCTAACCTAGAGTTTGTGTTAGTAGCTCTAACCTTCAACAGTGTCTGCTCTTTGTAGAGTAAGTGGAAGAAATAAGCATTCATTTTGCTTATGTGTGAGTTTTTTTGACATCGTAGCCTATTTTAACATCAGGATTACAAGACGAATATAGGTTTGTCCTTCCATTCGTGTCCTAGTTAGCTGGTTTTGGTCAAAGTCCTAATGCTAAGGAAAGATGCTACAGATGCATTGCTATTAGAAGTGCTGTGGAAGAAGGAGTTGAATTGATTCATCTCCTCTTTCACCTTCTCCCCTCTGCTCACACCTGCATAGTTAGCAATGGGTGCCTAATCCTGTGTAGGGCAGCACAGCAGCGTGGCAGCACGAGCTGTGGCACGTGGCTGCGGCCAGGCGGGTCAGAGCTGGGAGGCTGCGTGCTCACGGTGCTGTGCTGTCCTGCAGCTCTTTGAGCAGAATTTTGTGTCAGGACTCTGTGTTGTCACACGCTGAGAGGCCGGCCTGTGCTCAGGGTAACTTCTAAGTGGCAGTGAAGTCCTAAAGCTCTATTGCTGAGTTGTTAACCAAAGCTCCACGATTTGATTTCGTGGAGCTGAAATTGATGTTTTCAGCCCTAGAGCTGAGCTACAATCTTACAAGTTAAATGGAAATCAGATGGAACTGAAATAGGGACTGAGGTGGGTTATATGTTTGATGGTGTCTAGTTTGGAGGATGGGATTTTTGCCAACCAGAGTGATAGGTTTCCAAAAGGATTTTTTTCCATCCACTTAGTTGGGGATTGCATCTTGGTATATGTTGTACCCTGAGCATATTCGGGCTATGAAACTATTGACTCTTGCAGGTTGTTTAGTTAATGGCAAGAGTTGATCTTTTCTGGGAACTTCAGTTTTCCTTGTCGAGTGGAAAATCAGAATCATGAAATGCCAGATCTCCAGAGAGAAGTGGAGGAAGCTGCTATGAGGACTTCCCCATTCTGCATTAGGACGCTTGCTGCTTTTAGGCTCTCCCTGGAACAGATATTGACTAAGTTTGAACTAATGCAGCTGTAAACACCATTTTGGTGAACCATGAGCAGGAACAAGGACAGTGCCATAATGTGTACCCAGTGCTAGATGTGCAACACTGACTTGTTTCACTATGGTGTCATTACTGTAAGTATTCTGTAATGTCATCAGTGATGATATGAGAACAAAGCAGCTTGAGCTTTGTAAAAAATTCCAGTAAGTATCCCTGAAGCTGTCCAGGCAAAAATCTTAAGGAGATATAGTTTGTCTTAATGGAAGGAGTGAGGGAAAAGGGTCAGAAATCCTGGAAACACTTCTGAGCTCCTGTGATGGCTGTGCCCCATGCAATGCTTTTGTCCTGTTCTTTTCTGCATCCACTTTCTCCCCCCTTCTCCCCAAGAACTTTCAGGTGATTTCAGGTGTTTTCCAGCTGTATTGCCTTCCAAAATCACCAGACAGAAAAGCTTTGCTTGAATTACTCTCTGGTAGTGTTTGAGCCATGTGAACAAAGTGATTTCTCAGTCTTCTTTTTCAGTTGTCTGCCCACAGTAGGAAAAGTTCTGCATTAATATCAGTGGTTCTGCTCAACTTTTCCAGCATAGCAGTTGCTCTGGAAAGCTACTGGGCTTTATTTTCTGTTCTCTAAGACAGTATGTAACTAAAGATGAGAAGCATATTGGCGGTGGTCTTCCAGTCTTCAATTACTGTTATCTTATGATTCTTTTTACTCTGCTGATTTCTGGAAGGCTTGTAATTTTTTTTGAAGACCTTTCACCAAATCAACAAGTTTTTGTGGTGTTTTCTGCTATATGACAGAACGAAATGCTCTGTGGGAGAGATCTCTGCTTTTTCCATGTAGTATGATGAAGTAGTGATGCTTCTGAGGACTGTAAGGAAGCACGCTTTGAGGCAGATACCTTCTAAAATAAGTTGTGCTTTCTCTAAAAAAAAGTCTAGAATTGCATTCACCCTCTGTCCATAAAATGAAAAGACAAACAGTAGTTGCAGAGCTAGTCGTTACAGCCACAAGGACTGTTCTGTTCTGTTGGATATAGAGACTAATACTTAGACCATCTATCTAATAAGTGTCTGCTCATGTTAAGCATGTATTTGAAGAAGAGGTATGAACAGAATATTCACTTTATTTTAATCTAGTCTAAATTATGTAGCTTTAGGTGTGTGTTTGTTCAGTGGTTAATTTACTGTTGGAAAAGCCAAGGTTCATTACTGGAATAGCAGTGGGATTTTGAGAACTTGGTCATATTCATGCATCTGGAGCATTTTGGAATATCTAGATAAATATAACTTGATTCCCCTTGCAGTGTTTGAACTTGATTTTTGGTGTCTAATGGTCATCAAAGCTGACTGGAAGATTAATCACCACAGTCACCTGAAATGAAGTTGAGTTGTGTGCATCTGACTGAAAATATCTCATTGTGTTTAGTGGGAAGGAGCAAGTATTTCACTTTTTACATTCGTCAACAGTTCTTAATACATCCCTATCTTTCTACTGATGTAAACTAGACCATAAAATAATGCAAGGGTACATATATACGATCTGATAACCTTATTTTGCACACAGTCAGTTAGATTGGTTCTCATACTATAGTAATTAAGTTCTAGGGACTTAAACACCAAACAGACGACAATTAGTGCAGAAGGTTGTTATTGTTTTTAGGAATATTGTGTTAACACCTGGAAAAAAAGACTGTAGTGAATTATACTGTTATGTGATACTGCTGATCTGAAATTACTTGGGAGATTTCTTCTGGAATATGAACCTCAAAAGAGCTTAATTGCAGTGAAAATCAGGAGGAGAAATTACATTGCCTCACACGTATAATACTTTCTTTTTTTGTATTTTCTCTGTAAGTAAATCGAAATGCTGCATCACATTTATCATGTAAAAAGATCTTGTAATGTGTACTGATAGTGAGAGACCAAGATTGAGCAAGATTCCATTGGTGAGACAGCTAGGATTGATGTTCTTTAGAGAACTTAGTGGTACGTTTCATGTATGCTGTGAAGTGCTGTGAAGAGTTTGGTTTTGTTTCTAGCTGACTGTTGAAGCTTCTGTGTCACACCTCAGGTAAACTCAGGTAAACTGGAAAAAGGATGAGCAGAATGAATGCTCTTGAATGTTTTCTTTGCGTGTGTGTGTGAGTTGCAACAATGGGGTATGGCAGATGCAGATAAAATCTTCATGAAACTCAAGTACCACATCCATGGAGCTTTTGTTGATGTTCCAGGAAACCAAAAGCAATGGTTTCCTTACTAGAAGTTCTGTCTTTCCTGGTGTTACTGTAATGTGAGTGTTGGTCAGACCTGACAAAATCTGTTTACGGCTGAATTTCTTCTGGACAGTGTAAGATGCAAGCCTGACTGTGAGTCAGACAAGTATAAGAGAACTTTGGCAGCAGCTGTTCCTTGGATCTATAGAAGTACATTATGAAAACTGCTCTTGAGAAGTAATACACTTCAAAATTGTGATAAGAATCAGTTTATCTCTTTTTCTTCTGGAGGTGTGAATATTTCAGTTGGATGCAGCAAAATGAGATACTGGTTGCTGAGATGTGTGCTGTTCTGCCCAGGGTACATTGATCAAGACTGTTAAGCTATAAGGTTTAAGGATCTGTAGCATATTTAGTACAGGTGCTACTGGATTACTTCTGCCTTCTGTACTGTATGGTCAGTATGGCAGGCAGTGAATCATGCTGTAGTTTTCAGGAAATTTACCAATTAAATTAAATTAATTAAATTAAAGTTCTGTAGCCGATGCTCATTTCCGTTCCTGCTGTTACAGTACCTCTGCTGTCTAGTTCTCAGACCAGGAACATACAACTGAGTGGCTGTAACCTGCTTCTGCAGCCCCTACACTGCCTACAGCGGGCAACCATAATGTGTCTTGTAGTATTAGAAGTTGAGCGTGTGCAGACTTAGCCAATCCACTGATTCTTATGCTTCATGTTAGCAGTGATGGAACCTGTTCTTTTCAAGTCGCAGAAGGAAAAAACCTTTTTTGAGAAGAGTGTGTGAAACAAAGGAGGTCTTATGTGTATGACTAAATTTTAACTCGAAGCACTACCATCATTTCAGTGGTTTGTTATAAAAAAAGATTTTGTGGGGAGGATAGTACAAAAACTGTATAGTATAGACTGGAAGATTTTTTTTTTTCCCCTAAGGTAATTAGGAAATGCATTATGGCCACCCTTTATCCCTAATTCATTGTCAGATGCTGTGAGAGATTAGGGTTTTAACTTTATTCATTGCAGACTTGTTTCTGTTTGTAAGGGCTGCATACAAGGAATGTAGTGCTTGTATTCAGGGCTCAGTTGGTTTCTTTTATGCCTTTTTCGTATTCAAAGTGACACTTTAAACTGCTGTGTGATTTTGCTAGTGATACTGAAGAGATTTCATTGTAGCAACAACTTTAATTTAAAAAGCAGTTTTTTTTGTTTTTTATAGGTTGGGAGGGTCAAGACCCTTTTAATGTTCTTTGTTATTAAGCACTGAATATTTACTCTTATTGTGATTTTTTTGTCTTCAAGTGTGATTACTGTTTTAATAGTGCTTTTTAGCAATAATTCTGTCTTTTTTGTGTGTAGATAAAATGCAGAATTTGAATGAAGATGATGAGAAGAACAGTCATTTCATCTTTGAGAGTGCTGAAGACAGTAACAAAGCAAATGCTGAAGCTATGGACGCTTCAGGATACAAAATTGAAGCCAAGGACTTGCCTGATTCTTGGGACTCCCATGTTGGAAAACCAACAGACTCTCTATCAGAAGCATCTCAGACGAAGGGGCCTTTAAGAACTCACTTGTATGAATGGGACGATGAGCCTGAAGACTCCAGAACTGGAGAGTGTGTATTAGATTTTGACAGTGAGCATCTCTCAGAGATGAAGAGCAAGGATGAGGAGGGTGATAAAGAAGATACAGAGAATCCAAAGGAAGCCATTTGTGAAGAACTCGTGCAAACTATTCCTAGGCCAAGCAACTGTAGGACATACTGTAGATCCAACAAAGCAAAACAGCAGGGGGCAACAAACTTTGACAAGCTAATGGATGGCACTAGCCAGTCTTTATCCAAAGCAAACAACGAGTCAAATAACGATGGTCTGAACCCAGCAAAAAAAGCTTCTCTAAGTAGTGGGACCAGTTATAGAGGGACGGTTGGACGGACTAGAGACTACACTGTTCTACATCCATCTTGCTTGTCAGTTTGTAATGTTACTATACAGGATACCATGGAACGAATTGATGAATTTACCACAGCAACCACTACAGACCTGGGAGAAGCTGGACGTTTAAGAAAAAAAGCTGACATTGCTACTACAAAAACTACAACCAGGTTTCGACCAAGCAATACCAAATCCAAAAAGGATGTCAAACTAGAGTTTTTTGGGTTTGATGATCAAGATGAGGGAGAGGGAGATGAAGGTGCCTCTAGAAGTTCTGGGAGTTCCAATTACAAAATTAAGTACTTTGGGTTTGATGACTTGAGTGAGAGCGAGGATGAAGATGAAGAGTGGCAGATAGCAGAAAGGAAAGCTAGCAAAAAACGAACTAGAACTGCACCGTCACCGTCCCTGCAGCCAGCCTCCGACAGCAATGAAAACTGTTCCCAGGATAATCAGGTCAATACTAACACAGGTAAGCAGAGCTCTTCTAGAATACACGTTAAATGCGGTTGGCCTTTATTTTGTTCCTTTTGTAATGTGCTGAAGAGTTTGTCAAATGCTACCCTTGGCTTGGAAATACAGAACTTTGCTTATTTCTGCTGTGATCCTGCTTGTTGTTCTGTATTTGTCTTGAAGCATGCTTTATGTCCCTCAGTGTCATGACAGAGGTAAGAGGATTTTCTTTTTTAGAAGAAGATTCTTATCTCTTTCTGAATATTCCGTGTACAGTACTCATGTCTGGAAGGCAGATATCTTTCTACAGAAGCAAATGCAAAACTGCTGAACTGAGAGCAGCAAATTGTGCTTTTTGAATGTATTTTGGAAGTAGTTTGAACTTCACTCGGGAGAGGAAGGCTGTGGGGGCCTCTGGAGGACACGTCACCCTGCTGGCTCTGTGCGTGCCTCTGCATATTGAAGAATTTCTGTTTCTGTTTCCAGTTTTCAGCAGCAAAGCTGATAGCTCTTTTATGTAGGTGATATGTGTCTGAATGTTTGTGTGTACACATGTGTGCAGATGTGTGAATAAAAGTGTTCAGGCAGAATTTGCTGAGCAAGTTCTATTGCTTGGGCACTTTCCTGTTGCTTGGCTGTTCGTGTGTGCCATGTGGTGACTGACCAAGGCTGCATGAGGATAGGTAGCTGAAAAAGGGGAGGAACATCTTTGGTAGAAGTCTAATACCGAAAAATTCATGCATGTTGGATTAAGTATTTCAGAATACTGCTCCTGCTCTAGGAGCTTCATGGTCCTTAGTGCATGGAGCTGCCAAGAAGTTTTTATCATTGAAGGGTAAGATGCTGTCTTGAGGGATGTATTCAATCTGGCCTTAGAAATGCTGAAGTAAGTGCAGTTTCCCCATACAAAGTCTTTATTGAGAAATAAAGTTTTGTAGGAAAAGATGTTCTTTGTTAAAATTATGGTATTCTCTGAGAACAAAACTGTCTGTAAGACCTTTTAAACAAAGGTAAATGTTACTAATAATGATTGTTTTTTAAACATTGGAAGGAACAACTTGATACCGACACTATACTGGAAGTGTGTTTTCAAATAAAAATAAGAGTTGTTTGCTAACTATGGTGAGACGCATTCCAAGCTCTTCTGAAAATAGGTTTCACTTTACAGGGTCACTTATGAAATGTCCTGAGTTCTTCTCTCTGACAAGTCTTTGTTTAGCCATTTATTCCAAGGAAAAAAATCTCTCTTGCAGTTAAGGCAGCTGAGATGCTGATCTGTCAAACATTCCTTTCAGCTGCTGTGCTCTGGATCCTCAGCGTATCTCCAGTTTGCATTCAGCTCTGCAGTCACAAAGGAGACTGTTATGTTCTGAGCTGTCGCAGATAATTTCTGACATGTTTTGAAGAGACTGCCTTGGCACAGGTAGATGTAAACTTGTTTGATGGAAGTCTGTGGCTGGGAGAAGTAAGTTTAGTAATACACACGTGACTATTTCTGCAAATCAAGCTGGAGGAAGCTCCAAGGGCCAAATGGACAGCATGGTTAGTGCAAGAAAAAGTGCAGGGCAGGTAAAGAAAGTTTTTTAGCCTTGGACTGTCTCTCACTGAGCTGTCTTTTCTGTTGTTTGGTTGTCCACTAACTTCACTTGCTGAAATGGTAAAAAAAAAAAAAAAAAAAAAAAAAAAAAACTTTTAAATTCTTCGACCTTTTCACAGTCACTTCTGTTCTAGGGGAAGCACCTCATAACTTTGGGCTGGAGATTTTTAGTCAAGTTTTGAGTTCTAGTTAAAGTTGCCTTTTTTTCGTTGTATTTTTTGCGGTTGCAATCTCAGCTTATCTCATCCTAGCCATGGAAGCAGCCCTGCGATGTGACGGCCTCCCAGCTGCAGGCACTCGGAATGCCAGGGGCTAAAAATATGGATTGGACCTCACCAGATCAGAAGCAGTGCCTGTGTCATTCCAGTAGTCAGAATGCGGGATGACTCCAATAAAGAGAAGCTCTTAATATCAAAGTGACTTAATTACTCGACTGTATTAATCAGTCAGCAGTTGTATCCAAGGGAAATCTGAAGTAATGGCAAAGACTAGAAAGCCGTAACCAAAAATATCTATCCAAAGTCGCAGCTTTAAATTGCACACCTGCTTCTTTGGGACAGTGGAATGCTGCTGGAATAACTGCGCCATCACGTTGTCTTCCACAAAGGACACGTTCTCCCTGCTCACTGATTTAGGTTTGAAAATCTGTTAGGACATGTATGCTGTGCTTTCAGGATACCTAGAAGGACACAGCATTGCTCAAATAAAAGCAGTGCAGAATATTTTATGAAATCATAAAAACATTTGGCATATTAACAGCATCAAAAATGCAATGTGACGCTATAATAAGTAGGAAAAGTTAAAACTTCTTTAAAAATTGAATTTAGATATATCTGTTTTGATTGGCTTGTTGTCACCCTGGAGTAGAATTTCAACAAAAAAAACTGAAATGATTTTTAAATCAAATTTAAATTGAGGCTCAATTGGTATGGAGTGCTACCAGTCGTTACTGGTCACAATACCGGCTCCAGGTCTTGTTGCAAGGCACAGCTGAGGCTGGTGAGATGGAGGTAAATGTGTCCTGCATTTCTTGTACCTGTTTGCTGCTGCTGTGGCCAAGTGAGTTTAGGTTTTAACCTGGAATAGGAGGCTCTGTTCCTGGTGGTTTGTTGGATCTTCTTTCAGAATTGCAGCCAGGACCTTTCTTCCCTGAAGCATTTCAGAATTTTAAGGATGTATGTCTGAGCAATTGAATTTTTCCTCCTCTAACTGGTACGATTCAGTGGAAGACTGAGCTGACTTTTAAGTAGACTTGGGAGTAGTCTTGCATTATTTAAGTTAAAGGTAGTTAGAACTGCTCTGTAATTATTTCCGCTTTTGACTAAATTTATCAGAAAAGTCTCAGGTCCCACTGCGTTGTCCAGCAGCTGCTGACACTGACTAAAAGGAAAACAGCTGGGCTGGGTGGGCTGGGGCCTCTGCCTTCCCTGCTGTGGGTGTTGCCAGGGCTGTTGAAGCTGACTGATGCAGAATGCTTTGGGGGCTTATTTGCAGTGTATTTCTATCCCCAGCACTAGTTACATTTTGTGTAAATACAGTTTGAAAGTCATTTGCTAGGTTTGCCTTTGATTGCTTCTTCTCCTGGGACTTTGGCTGGTCTGGTTCACTCAGTGAGATTAGAGTAACCGATCCAACCTGCTTGTGGTTCTGCAGTGCAGAGCTCAAACAGCAGCAGCTGCTTCAGAATAGCTCAGTTTTCTAAACCGTTCATCAGATGAAACAGTGCTGCTCAGTGGCTCTTTATTTCTCTTTTGAAATTTTATGGTAGCTTCTGGTTTGTGCCAAGTAAAAGAACCTTAGTGGGTCACCGAGGATAATGCTTTGAATACGGCACAAGTTTGAAGAAAAAAGTAGGACAAGAATGTAATTGGATCGGTGAATTACAGGTTTGCAGTCTAGAACTGGGTGATATGAATACTGAGGCCACAGGTACGAAGCGTGTTGGCAGAGCTTCCAGTGTCACTCTGAGCCTCCTCCTTCCCCAGCTGTTGGCTGCTGATCTGTAATGCTGTTTGCAGCAGAAGCAAATAAAAACAGGCTGCCTTAGTGGGAAGCCATGTAGGATTGATTCTTCTTTCCTGCATTTGCAGTAGGAAATCTTTCAAATCTCATAGTCCTACCCTTCTGAATGCCCTCAACTCTGATTTAATTAATCTGGTGCTGAGCTGTGGCTGTAAGCCACAAATACCCACACGTGCTGGGTCACCTGGCATTCAGAGGGGCGTGTGCATGTACGGGGTGTTGGAACCTGAGAGCTGCAGGATGGGCAGGAGGTGCTATGGTGCTCTATCATGTAACACATCATTGGGGTGCTGAGACATTCCAGTTGGTGAAGCTGAGTTCTGTGCAGAGCTTGTGTCTGCCTTTAAAATTGATTTCATGTTAAAGATTGTTGGATTGGTCTGTTGCTTCAGAAGCTATACATGTTGAAATGTAAGATGCAAGAAATGCAGTTCAGTAGCTCAGCAGCAGCAGTTGATCAACTTTCAGTAAGGCAGTTCTGTAATTTCCTTTCACAGATCTTCTGGAGTTTTCGGAGGATGCATCTGGTGTGCCTGAAGGCAATAAAAAATCCACAAATAAACAAGGTGATAAATCCAAGGAAAACACCAGGAAGATTTTTAGTGGGCCAAAGCGGGTGAGTAATCATACCGAAAGTCCTTACTGTCATTAACTCTTCACTGCTAGTGTTTCTTCCTGCATCTTAAACAGGGATTTTGTACCACTTCATGCCTGTGCTTGAGGTAATTGTTGCCTTTTAATATTACATTTTAGGCCTAGAAAAGTAAAACTTTTTGGATGAGAACGTCCTTGTGTCAGTTAGTGAGAATTTCACTTCTCTGGTGCAGTGCTGTGCTAACCCACAGCCCTTATGGGTTCCCTCTAGGTGATGGATAAGGCAAAGCACCTGTAGATCACGTGCACTTTTTTTTCCTTCTCTCTTAGAAATATGTATCATGTTACAGGGTTGAACCCAAAAGCTTGAAATTTGGCATTGGTGTAATCCTTCTATGGGTGGGTGCTACTCACACATGGAAATGTGAATTTAAGAAAAAAAACAAAGACAGATTCTATGTCCCGGTGTACCCAAACTGTGTGGCATTTGGTATCCGTGTTCACAGTTCCCTCTTGTGAACAGAACTTGTGTATCTCACTGATGTGAGCTGTTTTACCTTGCTGCCTGTTTCTGTAGGACACTCGATATATTGAAGCTTTAAAATGCGCATATAGCAAAAGTTTTATTTAGCTGTTAAGTGAAGAATTAAAGGGGTGGGATCTGTGTAATTATGATGTGGTTGTCCAGGACACCTATTTGAGTGCCTTTCAGTATTTATTTTCTTTTTGCATGATGTGTTCCTATGCCTGGAATAGAGAATAACTATCTCACTATTTCATTGCAATCCAGAGCTGATACAATAAGAGAGAGAGGACTGGAGATGGAAATGCACTTAAATTTCAAATTTCCCTTTGATTTCCTGAAGTTTCGTGAGTCCTGGCAATTGTGTGTTAAAATATGAATACATCTGTGCGCAGAGGAATGTGTTGGGTAGTCCAACAATTCTAAACCATTTTAAAGAAATGATTTTCCCTTTGAATCATTTAGAAAAAAAACACAAAAAGCAGTGATTTAATATCACCCTACAATTTTTCATAAAGCTTATTAATTACTTGTGTTGTGAAGGGGCTTTAGTTTAAGCATTTTGTAGGTAGTTTTTGTGTGCTATTCTTTTTTGCTTTTCCCAGCTGTGTCTATATATATATACTTTCCATATGAAATATTGTTTTTTGGATGGAAGGAGGTGAACAAATTTGTAGTGTTTATCAGAACTTGCATGTGCATATTTGAATTTCAGGGAGTGTGTGGCCAGAAAGTTCCTTAGTTCATCACGTCCTTCAGAGAGCTGTTGCTTCATGTTGCTCTGTGACTTGGGATGCGATGGGAGCTGGCTCTTGCTAGCAGAGTGCTCAGGCATCCGATAAGTCAGGAGGGGTTGGTGGGCTTTTTTCTGGAACTGAAGAAGTATTTCTTGAAATCTAGAGTTCCTCAGCTTCTGCTGATAGAATAGTAACTCTTACAAAGATCAGCTTTCTCTTGGTGAACATGTTAGAGCAGACTGTGAGACAGAAGCAGAGAAAATGTAAATGTAACCGAACCTGTTTGCTGTGTTTTTTAGCAGCTTAAAACATCTGTGGGCGTTCTGATAAATATGGATTTTTTTCAGTTTGTTTTAATATTAATATATTTCACATATTTTGATAAAATTTGTTTTTTAGTTTTTATACTTGGGATACGTGAGGGTTTGTATGAGAACTGTTGAGTATATATGTATTGAAGTTATGTAGGGAGGGGAAAAAAACAACTATTTTTTACTGTATAGGGATAAATAGATTCAACTAGAAATTCTTCAGTTAGAAATAAACTTAATTCAAGTGGGAGATGTGAGAACGAAGCAACCTTTCTGACCTGCAGTGATATAATAGTCATAGAAGTAGAAACTGCTTTAATTGCAATTTGGATTTTAAAGTTTAATGTTCCCTAATCATATGGCTGTTACATGGAGTTAATAAAAAAAAAAAAAAAAGCTTGTGAAGCTTCTGATGGTAATTAGAGATGCTATAATTATCGTCCTAAATTATAGATATAAACTCTTAATATCAATTCAATTTTAATAGAGTTTTCACTCTGGGAATGAAAGAAACGAACTAAAAGTACTAACCTGACCTTAACAGCCTCATTCGGATTTAAAAGACAGAAAAATAAAGTTATTGCATCCTCACATTTTCTTCTTTCTTTCATTTTTTTTTTCTTTCTTGCACGCTTTTTTCCTTGCAGGAACTAGCGGATTAACTCCTAATTCTTTCCTGCTAGGCAGTGATGTTGGAGCTACAGCCCTCTGTGTCACGCTGAGCTGAAAGGCAAACAGCTCTATTACTTGGGAAGCAGCAGGTGGTATTGTTCAGCTTCAGTGGGTGCAGAGAGCTAAAGAGATCTCTTAGTTTGTGATCGGTAGGGTTGATGCTAACTTTCACGTTTTTTGGAAAGTCCAGTCCTTTAAAGTTTGTGTATATGGGTAAGAAAAGATAACAGACACTAATGGCTGACATCTAACATCCAGCGCAAATAGCAGTGCATCTAAAAACTGCTTTTAATGCAAAGAACCTCACTAAAATCATTGGCCATTCATGCATACAGTAATGAGCATTGTGGTCGAGGTAGTTTCTATGTTACGTTAGGGAAGTGAAGTCCTAACCTGGCTTCTGCCTTTGAGTGGGTTAGTTCTCTTCATCCCGAGCCTGTGTGACAGGGAATATTATGTTCTGAAGCAACATAATTATGTACTTAGAGTACATAAATACTGGCATTACTTGACTTGCAAATTATGGGTGGGAACCTTACATGAGTAATATCTGTAAAAGTTTCTTTGCAGCTGTTTACAGTTTTAGTTCAGCTTGTTCAGTAACTCAGTCTCCAAGTAGAAGCTCTGGGAACGTGACATGGCTGTGATACGTTTGCCTACGGGTCCTGGCATTCCTCTTCTGCAGGTGAAGCTAATACCCAAGTGTACGCAAGCTATTTTGTTGCTGTGGTTCAAATCTACTCAAGATCGGAGTCTTGAAAATAGGTGCCAAACAACTTTTTTCCCTGGGTGTTGCAGCAGTGTGTATTTCTTGTTGTTATACGTGCATTGGGATTGTGTAGAAAAAGGTGTGGAAAAGCCTCTGTTCACACTGTCACAGGGTTTCCTTCATGCCACTGACTTTCAGCGCTGGATCATGGGGTTCCTTTTGCAGAGCACTGCCTTTGTGTTTAACTGTGTTGCCTTGGTGGAAGTTCTTCCACTGGTGCAGAATGCATTAGCCAGGAATGGCTCATCTTGTTATGCGTTTTGGACAAAACGGGGAAGAAGATAAAGACTAATTCAGTGAATGGTTTGGAACAAACAGGAAAAAAAATACAGACCAGTATTTGGTGAAGCTGACTTTGCTCTCTTTTTGCCCCACCTCCCTGCTCCTGTCCCTTTGCTCTTTCAGTTCCATAAAGCAATGAACTGAACTCAACTGAGAAGCTGAACTGTATTTAAAAATAACGCACGAAAAGAAAACGTTTAACACAAATCCTGGTCTGCTTCACCAGGAGGCTGAACAATTGTATCTGCTCAGTTAAGGGAACCAAAGAAGAGGAATTAAGTCGTCTTTAACCTGGTTAAGTCAACATTGCAACTGAGAAATGCTCACTAAATGCAGCCGGCGTTAGGAGGATTACACGCATTACTTTGATCAAGTGACATTAATAGAGTTAGGCACAACAGTAGTGTTGAATACATGAATGAAATCATTGCTGAATGCAGACGTGGCTTAGCCCAGAGTCTGCTTCTGAACTGCGAGGCCATGATAAAGGTTTGCTTCAGTCATAATCCTCCAGCCATTGGTTTTCCTGTTTCTTGTAGTTTTTACGAGAAATTACTAGGTTTTGTGTCCAGGGTACAGAAATGTGTGTGAGCTTTCAAAGTGTTCCTTTGGGTAGGTTGATCGGAAGGATGTGTCAATCACTGCTGTAGGAAGAGCACAATTTTATTAGACTTCTGCTGATTCAGCACTTAATAATTTGTTCCTCTTGCATAACTTCAGTGTGATCTGCAAACAGCACGTAGATCATTAATGTACTGCATCTTTCTTGTCCTGTGAGGGCTTCTTTTGCCTGTGAGTAGGTTGCCATATTCCTATTAAAAGTTGTAGGCACCCTGAGAAACTATCAGTCCTTGAAAAGAAAGGTTATGTGTGATGCTGTTGTTCCTTGTAGGAATTGTGGTAATGCAGGCTGAGGGGCACAACCTAGCAGGATTCATGGACCGATCTGAGTTTTTTCCTCTGGTGCTGCCTGCTGACCTGGTGCTCTAAATACCAGCTAGAAACAAATGCTGTGTCGAGGTTTACTTGCAGCCCGAGATGAAGTGTTTTGAAATAGAAGAAGAAACCATGCATGGCTCTGGTTTGGCTGAGCAGTGCCCTGATGAGCGTGGCGGTGACGTGTGCAGGAGGGGATGGACTGGGCTCTGCACTGAGCTGTAGTTTTCCACTCAGCTTCTGTTGTACTCTGCAGCGGATATTTATTGAAGATATCCTGCAAGGAATATTTGTTTGCTTGCTAGCAAGTGAATCTGCATTTTCCCCCCACATTAAACTGGAAATTTTAAAGCTATTGTTCGGGTTTGGATTTAATATGTGAAGATAAGTGCATGATCTCAGTTAGTTTTGGTAAATTATTTTTCCATAGCTTAATTGAAGTAAATAGTTTTTGAAAGACAGCAGTGGAAGTATAATTCTAAAGTTACACTCTCTCTGCCATGCCCTTTCCTTAAGCCTAACCACGTAGCTCTTTTTAAAGAGAAGTGCTTATATTTAGTTAGCATAACCACTGGGGGAAGGGTACGGTGCTAAAAGGATGAGCAATTACATCAAGGCTTTTGTTTCGGTGATCTGAAGCATCTCACACTAAATGTGTTGAACATATTTGGGGCTTCTTTTGCATCGTAATTTGGGATTTCAAAATACTTTTTTTTAATAGGAAAGGTTATTAGCTGGCATCTGATGTTTTGACTCTGAGGGGTAGAGCTGACAGTCAGAATGCTCCGTACAACGCCTGGCCACTGTCTGCTGCATCAGCAGCTGGACAAACAGCAGTGCTCGGCCCTGACAACCTGTGACGGCGTGCTGCTGCTTCTGCAGTGCATTCCTTCCATCTGCTGGCTGCTGCTCCTGGCCCGTGCTCTGCCCGCTGCTGCTTGGTCTTCATACTTTCTGTCCAGAAACTATTAGTTGCAATGATGAATGACTGGCAAGCTGTTTAAAGCGCTAACTAACGATAAATGGTTTGCATGCTTTAAGCAACTCTTATATTGCTGAAATAAAAATGGATTTAGAAAAATAATAGATTTTAAATCTGCTTTTTGAACTATGAATGATTAGCACCGGCCTCATGCTGGTACAGTTATTTTACTTTTTTTTATCTAGTAGACAGGATTCTTATCAAGACTCTGGGGTGCTTAGGTTAGTCAGCTGATTTGAAGAGTTGAAGCAGCCCTGTAATCCAGCTGTACTGGGCTGGGGCACAACACCTCGGAGCTATCAGCGAAAGCAAATGTAGGAGTCAGTCTGTCAGCTTACAGATAGTCATTTGACACTGCTCAAAATTATTTTCTTCCCACTCCTTCATCTCAAGCGATGGCAGAGATGGGCGTGCCCTAGCAGATGCTGGCTGAGATGCTGCCCTGCTTCCTGGGCTGCCCTCTGCTTGCCGTTTGCCACCGCAGTGGTAGTGCTGTCTGAAGCACGACGCTTCTCCCGTGTGCTGCAGGGAAAGGTGTTACTGGGTGAGACATAGCTATGGTTCTGAGGGAGGCAGGGTTGCAAAGTGCAGTGTGAGGATAACAGGCTGAGGTCCTCACGCAGGGAAGAAGATGAAATTGATGCTGAGTTCAGAAATGCACCTTGCGTGCGCTTTATATTTTCAAGAATATCAAGTTGAATGGAAAATGATCAGTGTCGTGGTGGAAGCCTTGTGTTTTATTCTTCCAGCTCCTACTGTTATTAACTCTTCTTAGTTGAGAAACTTAAGATCCATTAAGGCGTTTTGAAATGAGATTCTCTTACCTCTTTACAGTATTCCCCACCCCCATCCGTCAATTATGCAGTTCCCTGTAATTAACTCAGTGTTCCAGTAATTAGGCAACACGGGATAACTGTAGGGATAAAAGCTTTGTTGCACAAGGCTGCAGTCCTGTAGTGAATTCTGAAATGCCAAAACACTGGAAGGGAGCGAAATCCAGCAGTCTCATTTACCAGAGAAAGCTTAACTTACCTGCAGTTGAATATGCAAAACTATTTTTGCAGCTCTGTGTGCTGTATGAGTGTGGCCTGTTCACTCAGTTCTGCTGGTGATGGTGCTTACATTAGGTGATGGTGCAGTGCAACATGAGGAGGTGCTGAGAGGGAAACAGTTGGTGTTGAAGGCCTGGGGTGCGTGTGTGTAGCAGTAATGCGGGCAGAAATTCTGTCTGGCTGTTAGTTTTTCTGCTCTCTTGATTTGAAGTGATATGTTTCCTTGTATTGTGATGATATGTCTAAACTGTTGTACCCTCTCCCTTTTAATTAGGATTATTGTAGGTTTCAGGACGCATCAGTAACGAAAGCCATGTGGCTTCTGCCTCAGAGCTGACCAGCTTTGATTATGCTTTGTGTAAGTAGTATGCAGAGCACCATTATTTCTGTTAAAGAATTAATCTCAGGTTGACCAAACTATCCCGTTTCTTCAGGTTAAATTTTCATGTTCTGTTTGGATGTTGTCCATCTTGTTGTGCCCTGTAGGCCTCCTTTGGAGCTTGAAGGAAAACTTTCCTTTTGCAGTACATCGGAAGTCTGGAGCAAATAAACTTCAGTTCTTTGGTTTCTGCTGCTGGTACACTTCAACCTTGTCTGACTACAGCCAGCACGTAGTTGCCAAACAGTGTGCACGCATAGTGGATTTTTATGTTCTGCCTGTCTGTGGGGAGAATAGTGATTGACAAGGAGGATGCCTGTGGAGAAAATGGAGATAGGGGAGAAAACATGGATAGCCTGAAGTAGACTGCTGTCTGGCTGTTGGTCTTGCTCCTTGGGATATTTTCCCCCTACGCTTCCACCTCCGTTTCTTTCAGTCTCTTCAGAACCACGGAGTGTACGCAAAATCCAAGTACTTGTTCTTTGACATTTTATTTCTAAGGCATGTTTATGCAGGGTCACGTAGTCATTCCCTGTAGTGAGCTGCATTCAAAGGTTCTAAAGCCTGACTGAGTAGCCGGTGGGTCTCTAGAAACTTGCCAACAAGCAGCGTCCGTTTCAAGTGGTTTTGCTTCCTTCAGGTACAGTATTTGGATCACGTTTCCAAATATGATTAGCACTTAACACCAAATTAATTAGCAAATATCTGATTTTGTGTGGAGGCATTCTCTGAGGAAATAGCGAAGGAGATCTTTTGCACTGTAGTGTAATTTATTTGAGTGTTATTTGAACCCCTTTCTGTTTAACAGGAGTAAAACAATCGGATATAGCAATATTTGTGGCATCAGTGCTTTGGAGTACAGTAAAAGAACACTGTCTAGATGTTGAAAGTGTTTTTACTGCCTGACTCAAAATAATCCTTAAGAAGAAATGCAAAGATAAGTGTCAGCTTTGAAAGAATGATTGAAAATGATGGGTTTCTATCATGACACTGGATTTTACTCAGATGTATCCACAGAGCTATTAAAAGTAATGCGAATTTCTCGTTCACGTGGTGAAAACCAGCAGCTGTTCCGTGCCTGCAAACAGAACAGTGTACTTCCCTTACTGGAAGGGCACAATAAAAACTAAAGACTGAGGTTCCAGCTGCTTAAGTATTTCTGTAGGTAGTGTTAATACAAACCTAATTTTGCTTGTTGTCCTGAGTGGTCTAGCAGCTCGTGATGGAGTGGGGTTTCCAGCGCCCAGAGATGATTTATTGGCACTCATCTCTTGCTGTGATTGAAGAGATGCAGTTCACATTTTGAACGCTGAATGATACGACTTTGATTCTGTTCTGCTTCTGAGTTTTAACTGCTGTTTGAAACGGCTGTCTTATCAGAAGTCCAGAGAAACTTTTCTGTTTTATGAACCTGTGCTGAGCTGATATCCCATCTTCTCATTTCCAAGTGTAATTTCTGTTTCTTTACTCTGAACTGACATTCATTTCTTTCTCTTTCAAAAGAAACAGTTACGTGTAGCTTTGTCGCATCAAGTGTTTGTTACATCTTTTTCCTTCTTAAAGACAGACAGAAAAGTGGCTTTAAAGATTATAAATCCTTAGTAATAAATAATAATATAACTTGAGTTTTTTTGAATCTTATTTGTAGTTTTGGCAAGCATCTGCTACACAGTCTTAATGAATGCCCTTCAAATATAAATAATGCATTTTTCAGGATACCTATTAAAAACGTGGGTGTTTTTTGTTGTTGTTCTCTTTCATTCCCTTGACTTCTACGTTGGAAAACGTTCTTCCTGCAGATAGCTGCTGTCTGTCTTGTTTTTCTAGTATTTTCAGCATGACTCATGTTCCTGGCTCTTACTTTCTGCTATTCTTACATCTGTGAACGGCGGGCAGCGCTGCATCAGTCTGTGTGGTGTGCCAGCTCTTGCTTTGAAGCAGGGAGGAGAGGTTAAGCATGACCCACTGTTTATACAGTTTGTTGATGGTTGTCTAATGCTGGCACCTCTGTGCACTCACTCTGTAAAAATAAATGGAGTGAAAAGAAATCCTTGATGTTCGGTGTGGTTTTGCATCCTGGCTCACCCCTCAGTGCCACACCAGGTGTCCCACAGTAGAATACTCTTCACACCTTCACTCGTTTAGATATCTGCTTCTGTATAAACAGCAGTCAGTGCTCTACATGGAGGAGAAGGAAACTGCTAATCAGCAGAAGCACTTACAAGTGATTAATACTGTGGAGCTTATTTGCCTTAAGAACACAGAATTCAAAGGAGAGATGTACTTCCACTCGCATCTCTTTTAAGTTAGTCTCGGTAAGAGGAGTTCTTGAAGAGAAGTCTGTGTTATTTGAATAATTGCCAGGTTGTCTTCTTTGTAAGAGAGGGTTTCTTTCTTAGGTTACTGCTGCCTACATCTCAGCGATGCATCTTCAGGACAGCTTGTTATCACAGGCATCTGAGCTGTCATCTTTGGTTTTGTTCTTAAAGAACAACACAAAAAAACCCAAACCCACAACAACAAAACTTGTCTTTTGTGATCAAGGCTCTCAAAACTCTGTTCACCAGCATTTGTTTGATTTTTGTGTGGTCCTTTGCCTGGCTACAGTCATCTGAAGCTGATCTGTGCAGTGCTTGCTGATACTTGAGGCTGCTGCTTTGAAATTGGTAGGAAAATAATCTCCATGATGTGCGAAAGGGAAAACATGGAGGTTGTGATTTAAGAAGTGGTTGTAAGGAGGGATGTAATTGGCACGTCCGCATCTGTGAGTGGCTCCACAATCTCTGCATATTCTAAGAAGTATTAGGAAATATTTCTGGAAAATTCTCTTCCAGAAAGTAATTGAAAATGTTCATTTGGAAAGTAATGTTGGATTTTTGTAAGTGTTTGTGGTGGACAAGCCATTGGGGTACAAGTGTAAGGGTACAGGGCCAGGCAGATCCCTGGTGGCATGGGATGGGATCACAGGGGAAACTGCTTGTACCTAGAAGCAGGGGATAGGACCAGGGTTAGGGGCCAGAGCTGATGTTCCACAGGAGCTGGAGCATTTAGGTTGTTGTCACTTCCAGCTGATGTTCTGTTAAAGGTAACTTAGGTGAAGAGTCTGTCTTTTCTTTAAGCATGCATCTTTTGCTGATGGTACTTGATTTCTGTTGTAAAATGCAGCTTGCTCTCTTAGTACTGGAGCAAGCTGTGAAGTGCCATGTCACAACATGCTGGATGCCCCAGCTGTTGACTTAGAAAGGAGTTAAGGAAAATAGTACGATGAAAGCTCATTTTTTGATGACTAAATAAGAGGACAGCTCTAATTCAGGGAGCCCTGGAGCCCCACATGTTGAGGAGCTGTCTGTTTGTCCCTTGAACTGTCTCCTGTGTGTCTCCTGTACGCAGGAAAAGTATTGTGGGGTGCTCTCCCCTTACAGGAGGATTGCAGGATTCCCTTATGGCAGTGTAGCCCACCTGGGTCAGTGCTGCCATTGTTTCTGCATCGGGCTGCCAGGTGGGCACGGGTCTGTGGTGCCGCTCTGCTTGGGCTGCATCTCCCCATGGCATCTCCCCGATGGGTGTGCCAGGCCTGACCCTGCTGTGGCAGACAGCTGACAAGCTGCCCTGCTGCACGTAGCTGCCGGACAGGAAACTCAGGATCGTTACTGTATGCGTATCTTTTAAGCGGGGATATCTGAAGTTCTGTCAGAGATCTGAGGATCCCGATAAAGAATAACTGATGTTAATAGCCCTTCAGCAGCTGTAATGCAGTACGTGCCTGTCAGAATTGTAGTAGCAAGGCTTGCATTCAAAGTTAGTAAGAATTGCACATCATCTTCTCAGCAGCAGTCATGGGAAGCTGAGGCCAATACTAAATATGTTTCATACTTTTACGCTGTTATTTCTTGGAGCTACTCCTTACACTCCCAACATAGTGTGCACAGAGATAATCTGTGGGACAGCTGTGAATGCCAAATAAATAAACTGTCCAGAAAATATTCAGCAGGTGATCTATTGTAACTGTATCTTTCTTGATTTAAGGAAGCATCTTTTTTACTGAGTTTGATTTGTTCATCACAAACTTTTATTGAAATTCAGGGTTTGAACTTGCTACTCAGAAATGTATAGGAGAATGGGTTAAGTCCGTAGCCATTTTGTCAGCAGTTAACTGGTCTCGAATAAGGATCTATACAGCACAGCTTCCTATTTTTAGACAGATCTGCTGTTGTTACTGTAACAGCATGAACTCTGTTTTAAGTTTCTGAGTTGAACTTTCTGAGCCTGGTGTGATTGTTAGGAAATTGTGCGAATTAGTGCTTCAGCCTCTTGGGAAAGCTCAACATGGAAATTGTGGGAAAACCTTCTGTTACTGCTGTGTGTGCTCGTGGCTTCATGTGGCTGCTGAAAGACCTGTTTAGAAGAGCTGCTTCAGAAAAAGGGATGAAACCACTGTATACTTGCAGCTGTTTGATATGTGAGCACTGCTTTAAAAAATTAAAAATAGAAATTCAACAAAGGTAAGTTTCTTACTGCTGCATCAAAGCACGTTTTACACTTCTTGTAAAGAATAGAGGGATGTGGCATGATAGAGTTTGTAACTTGAGAGTTTCTGTGCTGCTGTTAAGTTTGCTTTCCAAAGCCTTGCCGTGTTTTTAGGACTGTGAAATCCATGTGGATGGTTCTGCTATGTTTGCTACACGTAGCTCATCTTTGGGCTATATTTGAGCAGTTATTGCTTTAAATAGCTGGTGCATTGTGTTTCGGCAGAAAAGATTTTTCCACACTTAAAATTCTATCTAGGGGTGAGTGAGGTGTTAAATTATTAAGGAATGTATGCTCACTTTACTTCCAGTTTTGTTGCTCCTTTCTTGATACAGCCATTATAAAGTATATATAAAGTTACAATGGGTAAATTTGCATTTTAATAAGAAACAAAAGCCAACAACTTGATTTATTTTATCCTATAGTCTCCGACGAAAGCTGTATATAATGCCAGACACTGGAACCAGCCGGAATCAGAGGTTCTGCCAGCACCACCGGTTCTGAAAACTCCTAGTGTCCCAGTAAGTAGACTGCTAATAGTATCTCTTCTAAGTCTCAGTGCTGTGTTTTGAATCCAACAGAAGTTATTGATGTTTGGTTGTGTCACAGTCATTCAGAATGAATCTGCTTTGGGATGTGAACTGCTGGGTATTTGGCAGGAAAGAGGTTGACAGTGGAAATAATCTAGAATGAGATCTTCTGTAAAATTTCAATTAGCAGATACTTAAAAATACTCTGAGTGTGATCCCTGGTGTGCAGAAGTTAAGCGTTCTACCAGTGGACTCAATTTTATCTTCTGTGAAAGCCTTGAGAAGCTGCTAATACCTGTAAAAATCAGAATTTGTAGGTCAGAAAGAAAAACCTTATGAAGAGGTTTCCATTACTTTTCCTTTGTAAGAACAAAGTATTGTAAATTGGTGAGTGGAGTCTACAGGCAAAGTGAAAGAAACAGTTTTCTTCATGTGCCTAAAAGGCCTAGTATTACAGAAGGATGTATGCAAGAAGTTATCAAGAAGCAGGGGAAAAAAAAGTTCAAAAACTTGTGTTTGATCAGAGCTTTAAGGTAATTATTTTTGAAAGTATTTAGACTGAGAATTCAGGGTCTTAAGCTCATATGTGTGTAAAAACAGTTATGAATTGTGCTGGAAGGGTATTGTACACTGTCAGTAAACTTTATTTCATTTGGTGTGGAACTTATTTAATACCTGAGAACAGAAAATCGAAGTGAGGTTATTCTAGTGCTCATATGTCTTCAGTTTTTGTGGGTTTTTTTTGTACTGCCCTTGTGCATGTGTTCTGCTCTGATGACAGCTCTTTGATTTACACTTCTTTTGTTTGTCCTCACCTTATGTAAAATGGCCTTCCTTTGCTCTTAACCATGCTGCCTGAAAAGTGCAGGGGACTTGCATTGAAATAACTAGCATTGAAATAACACTAGCTTGGAGGAGAGCAGATTTTTCACCTTGAGATTTTCCTTTAAAAAAGATGATTAAAAATTCTTAAACCCTCCTCTTAATTTCAGACACGTAGGTTTGAACTGAAGCTTTTATTGCTTGTTCATTATTTGCATCAGTGCTGTTTTTTGTAAAAGACTCTGATAGCCAGCTGCAAGACTTCTCTGAGTCTTCCCAGGTAGTCCTGGAACGTAGCCTCTTCAGGTTAGGAGAGAGTTGGGATCATCCATATTCAAACAGGCCATTTTGCCTTCTGTCAGGCTTCCACTTTGGAACCATCAGTGTATGAATTGAGCAGCATGGCAGAGGTTTGGCTGAAGCAGCTTGTTAGCAGAAGCTGTAGGTTGCTTCTGATGTTATGAAGTATATCTGAAGTTACTTCAGTCATGTTTTGTAACCTTGATTTGTGTGTATGATCAAGATATAAGAATGATAAGAAATGAACTGTATTCCAAATGTTCAGCAGCAATTCCTGAACAGATGATCCTGCAGATACAGATGAATTTGTTTTAAATTTGCAATAAGAAAACGTGCAAACTGCTTATGTCAAGGACTTTCTTACGGCTTCTTTAACTGCCTTGGAATCCCTTTTGAAGGGGAAGCTGTTAACCAAGACTTGGATGAAACTGTTCTGCTTCAGTGGATCTCCTGCTTTCAAAAGCCAATTAAGGTCACAGTCCTCCAATAAAGGATGGCTTATTATCCTTTTGCCACTGGAGCCTAAGTGAGCAATCACTGAAGTGCTGCACACTGGTAGAGGCAGTGTGTAAGGAATATTGTGTTTCGGCTTGGATTTTAATTTTGACTGTTTATGCACAAGAAGAAAGCTTTCCTCTCTAATATCCCCTGCAGTATGTAACAGCTAATGCATGTCCTCTGTCTGCATCAAGTTCTTTGCTACCTGTTGCACATTCCAAATAGGTTTTGCTGGAGATCATGCTGTAGTTGTTCCTAGAAAACAGTAGTAAGATGATTATGCAGATGGTCAGTGTGTGTGTGTAGAATATCTTAGTAGAGCATACCCTATCTGTTTGAGGCTTTCATGCTTCTTTAACAGCAAGTTGTTATGGTACTACAAAAATTATATTGGTAGTCTCCTACCTGGGGACAGTCTGCACTGTTAGGCTGGTGAGGTCAGTTTCTGATAGCACACCCTGAGCACAGAGGTGCAGTAGCCTCCAGTAGATAGGACTAAGAGCAGTAGACACAAAATTTTTCAGTTCCAGCTGTGCTGAAGCAATGATTGCTCAATGCTGTGACTGTATCCAGTGTGCTAATGATGGTTCAGTATAGCTACCAGCTATACTGTCAGTCCTGGAAGCTCCAGTGAAAGGGGGAAAAAATACCTGTAAGTATCAACAAATACTTGTTTTTGAACCCTTAACTTCATTGTTGTACTTACCCTGATGCCTAAAGAACATCAGTAAGGGTTTCATTTGAGTTTCAGAGTTCACTGGAGTGTTCCTGACTACTTAGAACTGTTTTTCATACTTAAAACTGCATGCTATTTCTGTTATTATTGATTTTTTTTTTTGTGAGTAGGTACATTTCCACATAGTTTAGGTACATTTTGGTAGTGTAAGGGAAGGACTAAATTGTCCTCAAATGTGAGTTTGACAATTGCACACCTGTACTGTTTCCTGATGTATTCGGTGTATGTTTACATGCTCAAAACATCTGCCCATTTTAGCACTTTCTTATTAATAGGTAAGGCTATCTTCAAAGGAGGCAATTCATAAAGATGATGGAGTTTTTAAGGCTCCTGCACCACCTCCCAAAGTGATTAAAACTGTGACAATACCTACTCAGCCCTATCAAGAGATAGTAACTGCATTGAAATGTAGGAAAGAAGACAAAGAAGTAAGTATTCTTGACAAATTTTTAAAATAAAGAGTTATTGATAATTCTAAGTACTGAAAGAACAGTGTCAAAATGAAATTTGGCTTTCCTTTTAAAGATAATGTCTTTTATTTATATAGTTGAATGGCCTTTGTTGACTGTTTAAAGTTTCCTTGCACTCAAAACTGTATAGATTTAAAACTATACTTGCTAAGGTAATAATAAATCCCAAGAGCAACTTACCTAGGTCAAAAATGTCTGTCTCTTCCAGTTATACACTGTTGTTCAGCATGTAAAGCACTTCAATGATGTAGTGGAATTTGGTGAAAATCAAGAGTTCACAGATGATATTGAGTACTTGCTAAGTGGATTGAAGAGCAATCAGCCCCTAAACACACGTTGCCTTAGGTAAGATACCTTAATATAAAACATCAAGCTGATATTTAAAAGAGCAGTTGAATTAAGTAAATACCTATCAAATAGGTGGCCAAACTTGAAAATGCTATTTGGTAGTTAACCTAGCACTTCTGTTGTAAAGAATAACATTAGAAGTGGTTTTGAAGATGGTATGTTGTGAATAATTAGCAGCCGTACAAAGGAGAGAAGATGAGGTAAGAAATTGCACAGTAAAGATACACCTTCAAAACTTGTTTGCCTTACTGTGAATTGAAGAAAACTGATAACTTTTTCTTTGTTCAGTGTGATTTTAAATGAGATGTCTATTGGTTTTTTGTTTTTTGTTTTTTTTTGTTTTTTTAAAGCAAAATTTAATGCTAAAATAAAATCTGTAATATGGTTAAGTTTTGCTGGCTAAAGTATAAAGCTAATGTAATGTGGTGATACCACTAAATTTCCACTAAAAGCGTTGTGGCCACAGTAATTGTTGGGAGCTTTCCTGAGTTGTCTTCGAGATTTTACAGCACTCAGAACGTTCAGTTTGTGTTATTGCTGAGTTAGTATCAGAGAGGTTACAGTCATGCTTTGATAAAGTTGATTCACAACAGTAATAATGGTTCCTATCGTCTGAACATAAAATTAATTAGAATGATGTTCTGTAACCACATAACAGCTTATCTCATTTTGATACTCCTAAAATTTCCTGTTTACCACAGCTAAAATGCTGGAGAAAGGAACAGCACGAGATTCCACAGACACGAGTGATAAGGATGCTTGGAGACTTGTCTGCAGATGAGAAAAAGCATTACACTTGCAGGAGAGCTATTACAAACATAACTTATTCTTCTTGCTCCCTGAAAAACAGTAATGAATGTTGATTTAGCATCAACTCTAGTAACCTGCTTTCCTCTTTCTGTGTACATTGTTATAAAAATAAATGAGTACCACGGTGGTAGCTCAGGACTGTCTTTCGCATCAAGTGTACCTGCTCGTATTGCAAGCATCCTGGGGTTTTAAACTGACTCCTTACTTCCCACATTTTTATCAAGGGGAGTGACTTACATAAACATTATAATTTCTTTTCTTTCAGTTAACGAATGGAAAGAAAATTATTTTCCTGATGGAAATCAGTGTGTAAGGATAGCAACAGATGTAAAAAGCTCTATTTGTTGCTGTTGTGATGGGAGAAAGGCTGCTTGTTCTTAAAACACCTTACTGTATGAATCTTACATTGTTTCCTTACTGGTCATAGAAGAATTGATCGCAGTATCACTCCCACCTTACTCCACACTGAAAAGTGATGTAGTTTTAAGTAGTCTGAATGTTGGGCTGCTCTGGGATTGATAAAGCAACTTTCTAACAAAATATAAGGGAGAGTCTTCCATCTTGTACAACAGAACTGTTAACGCTTTTTGATTAAACTAATATATTAACTCTGTTATATATTATAGGCTCTAAATGTAGCAATTAAATTTAATTATTTCAAATGTTGTTTAAAAGGAGCAAGTTCACGCTAGGCTTTCCAATTGGTTTTTAGTTGACCTTAAAGTAAGTAAATGGACCCAGTTTGGTGCTGGTAAACAGCTGCTGAATAGATGCTTCTCTGCTCGCCAGTCTTGAAGTTGGCTGAAATAAGTTTTAGAATTTAGAATGTAGCTTCTTGAGATCTTAAGCTCAGCGGTGTTTCTTAGACTTGTTTCACTACAGTAATGTAAATGTGGTGATTTTAGTTCTAATCCAGAATTAATTTTCTCTAGTGTAATCAGCTTGGCGACCAAGTGCGCCATGCCCAGCTTCCGAATGCATCTGAGGGCACATGGGATGGTAGCCATGGTTTTCAAAACACTGGATGATTCCCAGCACCATCAGGTATGTATCCATGGTGCATTTTATTACAGTTTGGCTCTAGCTGTGTATTTCTTGTAAATTCTGTTATTCAGAACCAAGCATCGTGTTATAGGGTGTATCCCAAAATGAACAAAGAAAACACCACCTTTTTAAAATACGTTTTATCACAGAACTGTAGCGGTTGGAAGGGACCTCTAGAGGTCATCAGGTCCAACCCCCTGCCAAAGCAGCTCCCTAGCACAGGTTGCACGGGTAAGGCATCCAGGCAGATCTTAAACATCTCTAGAGGAGACTCCACAACCTCTCAGTGCAGCCTGCACCAGTGCTCTCACACTCACTGTGAAGAAGTTCCCACGCACATTTGTGCAGAACCTCCTATGCATCAGTTTGTGGCCATTTCCCCTCGTCCTATCACCACAAACTTTTGAGCAGAGTGCAGCCTCATCCCTTTGCCTCCCACAGCTTAGATACTTATAGATGCATCTTAGTATTTTTTTTCTTCAAAACAGATCTGAGACCGTGAATTTCATTCAAATAGAAGATTTAAACATTTAAAATAATCCTTTATTTTTATTTAAAGATGTATTTAAGTGATTGTCCCCTGGCTTGTATGAATCTCTTCCTTTGCTGTGGCTGTTATGGAGAATTTGGCACGTCCAGTGCTTGTCTCCTTGAGCATTTGCGTTTGTCTTGAGTATGCGCAGTGTTCCATGATAAAGCAGGAATAGTGACCTGAGAGTTGAAAACTGAAGCCATTTGACTTTTCCTTACCAGTTTCATAAGCTCAATTCAGCTGTAACTTGTGGATAGCAGTACTTTCGTTGCTAGTCATTGAAAACCATGGAGTTTCCCTTCAAGTATTGCTGAAGGCTGAATGTGAAAAGAGTTACTAGATGTGGGTATTAGATATATTTATTTCCAGTCCACTTCATTGGTTTTCTAATAGCTTTTACAGAATGACATGTACTGCATTAGAAAACTCTGTAGCAATAAACATTTAAGAGATTTGACATCGTGGAGTGGGGGGAGGGGAAGGTTTGTGAGGAGCTATAGAGCTCTAGGTAGCTAATTTTAGAATAATAGTTAATTTTCCTTCTTCCTGGCAAATTAGTAATGGCTAGCTGTAAGATATGAGCCAGATTCAATGTATTCATTGTTCTGTGAGTTGTTGAAATATTGCTGAGTGATGATAGCAATAAATATAGTCACTATTTAAGATAGATACCACCACTGAGTTTCAAGAGATCTGCAGAGGACAGCTACGGTTACTTGGAAAATGTACAAGCTTGCTCAGTGTATTTTAGGCTGTCACTTAACAGTTCCCATTATTCCTTCATTTTCAAAAGAACTAGCACATACAGTTCAAAAGGAAATTGCATGCTATTATTAGTCTGCAGTAGCAGAAAGCATTGATTCTATTCACTCTTTTCAGCGTATCAGATGACATGCTCCCTTCTGTCTGGGGGGAAAGAAATGGAAGTTAATATTATAATGTTTTTAATGCCTTAATGTATATTTCTAGGTATATATTATATGCTATTATAAAATCACTGATTTATCGAGCTGTTAATAAATTCTAAAATATATGCTTTAAGTACTGTCAGTGTGTGTTTCAGCAGTGGCTTTTTTGTATAACCTTTCTGTCTTTATAAACTACCTGTTCATTCTCTCATCATTTCACTATAGTTGTAACTTGTTTAAAATGGAAAGAACTTTCTCCTCTAAATCGTGGTGCGAGGCAGCTCAAGAATAACAGATCACATTACACTCAACTTCCATGGCTCACATTGATTTAAGATGAATGAGGACTGAGGGAAAAATAGTACAATTATTGTGTTGATACTTTTGGTGTAGTGTTTTGGAAGTGGGACAGTACTGTCATAATGAAACAGTTTGGGTGTATCCTGCATCCACTGTACAGTGGGATGGACTCAGAAAGCAGATGATTTGCTGATTGCTGCAAGAATATAAAATAGAAGATGCAGAGCAATTTTTCAATCAGTAAAGAAAGCAGCATAGCTTGTTATCCTCTTGAGCTGTGCCCCCAGAATATTTACATGACGAGTACTTGTTGGATGTAATGTGCTTATAGATTTCTAAGCTGCAATTTGATGTATTTTTTAATAGGTTGACTTTGTCTCTTTAGCTGTGTTTTGAAGACTGTGGAGTAGTATTCATTTGTCAAGTAAAATGTGTATTTTCATTATAGATGTCAGTAGTTAAGCACAGAAATGCGATTTTTGTAATGTCTTGAGCATTGAATAAAAACAAAATAAAGAGTGCTTTGAATGTAGCACTGAACCCCAGAAAATTACCATCTGTTCCTGTAAGTTGGGGTATAAATAGAATAAGCAAGAGAAGACAAGGATGAGAGTGGGTGTAGTTGGCCTGCGGCTTCTAGAGTATGTGTTCAGCTATAGTTTGTTCTTCTGAAACTGTAGAAGAATGGATAGCAATAGTAAGTATGCCTTAAATTCTGCTTAGAACATATATTTGTTTTACTGTTTTCCTCCCCTCCACAGCCTTCATTTGGAGGCAGGATAAGTGTCATCAGGAATATAAGAGGAGGAAAACAAAAACAAATGAAACAGGACACAGGTTTATTACTGCAATACATAAGAACGTTGGTTTTTTGGATTTTTTTTGTGTGTGTGGTTTTGATTATGTATTTATTTAGGATCAAAAATGACTTGTACAGATGATTTGCCTCCCTCATTCTGAAGTTAGAATTCTCTGTATGGTGGTGCTTGAGGTTGTCTGAAACCTGTGTAATTGACTGCCTTGAACACTTACTCATCAGAGCAAAATTTGTTGTGTTCAAGAGTTACTGCATCCAGGCCTGGGTCCCCCAGCACAAGATAGATGCAGAGCTCTTGGAATGGGTCTGGAGGAGGACCTTTAAGATGATCAGAGGGCTGAAGCACCTCTCCTGTGAAGAAAGGTTGAGGCTTGTTTATGTTGGAGAAGACGAGGCTCTGGGAAGACCTCATTGTGGGCTTCCAGTACGTGAAGGGAGCATATGAACAGGAGGGGGTAAAGACTGTTGACATGGGTTGGTAGTGATAGGAGAAGAGATTTTAATGATTTTAAACTAAGACAAGAGATTTAGGTTAGATATTAGGAGGAAGTTTTTCCACTCTGAGAGTGGTGATGCACTGGAACAGGTTACCCAGAGAGGTTGTGGATTCCCCATCCCTGGAGGCATTCAAGGCAAGGCTGGATGTGGCTCTGGGCAGCCCGCTCTAATGGTTGGCGACCCTACCCATGGCAGGGGGGCTGAAACTCGATGATTTTTGAGGTCTTCTTCAACCCAGGCCATTCTGTATGTCTATGACAAGCACTGTCTGAAGTCCTTACTTATTTTGCAACATCATTATTTTCCTCTTGCAGTTGTGCATTTGGGAGCTTGTTGGCCTGATTGTCTTTAGGTTTTCCTTGTTGCAGGGATTGAGTTCTTGTTACACATAGCAACTCCTCTCCTTTTTGCAATCTGGCAGTCTTCCCGTAGCCTGAAACCTTCTATGGAACCAAGGTGGGGACTAGGACAGTTACTTTTTAATCTAAGCACATTAAAACCTGGGTTGGAAAGTGTGAAGGGATGCGATGACAGGTGCTTACACGGACAAAAAGCCATTACTTGCTGTGTAATAGAAAGTCGGCTGGATTGCAAAGAAGGCATCCGGAGAGAAGCAAGACTTGGTACTGTCTTGGAGAAATAGTCTGACTGTCCTTATCAGGCTTGTACGCATCTGTAAAGCAAAATGTTCTAAGTAGTGGTCCAAGAGCAGTCTCTGACTTTTTGAAATGCCTAAATGTTAGTAGTCCACATCATACATGCAGCAGTTTCTCTCAACTACTGCATAGTTTTTCGTTGTCAGAAACTGAATGTCCTTTGAGGAATTTGAGCAGCTGAGTAGTGCTGTTCACGAGGACATGCTTCTTCCTGTCCTAAGAACTGCCATTCTGAAGGAACAAAAAGTGTAGTCTTCCAGTAACCTGAAATGTCTTCCAGCTTAAGCCACATACAATTTCTATAATTTAAATAATAATATTCTCCAATTATTATTGGAGAAAATAAATAGAAATTAAAGTCATGTCTGGGCAGGTTGCGTAGAATGCATCCTGCCTTGCACGGTCCATCTGACAGAGCTGGAAGAGTGATACTCTCAGCTAAGCTTCGTTTCTTAAAAGCAATCCTATGCCTTGAGGTTGTACTGTGAAAGAAGATGTAGATTTAAAAACTCTTACTTCCTTCAGTGTTCCAAATGCATTTTATTCATCTCTGCCCTCAAGGGTTTCCCTGTCTCTGCCAAGAAGGCATTTTAGCATACTTTCTGATAGACTGTCAGCTGCCTAATCCTGCTTTGGAAATGCTGGTACTACCTGGTATGACCAGGTATGATTTTTGCTTGCTTGTAAAACAGACACAGCTAATGATGGCTTTGGCGGTTGACTGAACTGTGAACAAAATGTTAATCTGTTATGATCCAGAAATTCAGCTCTTTCCTGTTGAGCTGTATGCCGTGCACTTCCCAGGCTTTAGTTCTGTGATGTGAATTTAACTTCTCTGCATTTTATATTTGCCATTCATGCAAAAAAAACATTGCAGTACATGCAATGCAGCCTCTTCTTTCAGAACTGAGTTAAATTGGTTACGCTGAGGAAAACCAGTAGACCCCCTCAGATGTCTAAAAAGGTTTATGGAAGTACTATGCCCAGCACAGCTTGATTCCCTACGTATATTTTTACTCCTTATTGTTGCTTGGAGCTCATCTGGATAGATGGGTCTCTTGGCAGCAGTACTGTACTTGCCAGCCTTAGAGACAGATAGCTTTCGTCTGATCTCTTTGCTCTTACTGTCATTTGTCTCTTCCTCACAGGCTTTCTGCCTTTGCTTTTCTGGATCCTCATGAGAACAAGTTACAGCTCCTTCTTGAAGAAGGTTTAGGTATTTTTTAGCCAAGATGATGTCCCTATAGACCATTTCTGATAATTCTTCCTAAGATAGGGGTGGTTGATAATAGCGTGTTCTAGTTGAAAAACTGATGTGGGAGGAGGAGCGGCTTTGGTTTATACTCTTTGCTTCCGAAAAGCAAAATTGTGGTGGAAATGAAATGTGGTTGTGCAGGAAAGGTTTGGGTAAGCTGTTGACTGACAGACCTGCTTGGCAGACCTGGGGTGTATGTCACCAGGTGCTTTTTTGTCTTCCTTTCCCATCCTTAGGATCTTTTTGATGCCTGCTGTCACTAGCTTAACACACCTAACTTGAATTTTCACCACTGTTGGCACATACCATCGACTTTCTACTTTGTTCCTCTGCCATCTGTCTCTTCCATAATTCTGTTACTGGAGTTATCATTTTATTCATTTGCAACATTGCATCTCTCAAAAGCAGAAAAACCTGCTTCTCAACCAGAGCTTTAAGAATGTATTGAATTATTTGCCTCATTCCTGTGGGTTAGAAGAATGTGTTAGTAACTAGCTACAATGAATCCATTTATGTACCAGAATAAATACTCAGGCAATTGCTAGTGGAGGTGGAGCCTTGTTGGATGTTTTTTTGTATGGGTGGATCTTGATGGCGTGGCAGTAGAGGTGGAACCTTTCCAGCTGCGTTCTGTTGCGTGTTGTTGCTGTGTGACAGATGGCATCAGAGGGGCAGTCTGGCAGAGCAGTGTCCAACATGGAAGTGTGTATGACACCAAAGTGTGTCAGTGAATTCCTGCATGCAGGAAAAAAAAGGCACCCATTGACATTCATCAGCACTTCTGAATGTTTATGGAGACCGATAGGTCTGTAGGAGTGAGGCAGTGGGTGGTGTGTTTCAGCAGCAGCAACAGTGATCACCTCCACCAGTGCAGGTTATCAAAAGTCCAGCATGCAGGCTCTTGTTCATCACTGGCCAAAATTCAAAGCTATTCAGTGACTGCGTTGAAAAACAGTGTTTTGTAGACGAGAATTTCCTCTCTCAAATAGTGTTACTGTGTTCTTTATATCTGTCGTGGTTTCCTTGGAAATAAATAGGTCAGAGTAACATAAGGAAGGTTTCATCTCATTAAAAATTGTATAACTTGCTTAATGTGATTATTAAAAACGGTTTTCTTTCTTTTTCCTTTCCCTACCCAAGAATTTGTCCCTTTGTACAGCAGCTCTGATGTACATCTTGAGTAGGGACCGTTTGAACATGGATTTGGACAGAGCTAGTTTAGATCTGATGATACGGCTGTTGGAATTGGAACAAGATGCTTCTTCTGCCAAGCTGCTGAACGAGAAAGACATGAATAAAATTAAGGAAAAAATTCGGAGACTGTGCGAAACTGTTCACAATAAACATCTTGATCTCGAAAACATCACGGTGGGTATCATGCTTTTGTTTGGAAACCTTGACGATATTGAAAGGCTTAATAAAATGGAATTGATAAGCAGCAGCCTTCATTTCCTATCTCATAACTCACAAGTCATGACACCATCAACTTTCTCTGTATATGTGATTGCACTGCAAGTATCTTCTTGAAGTCTAAAATTTCTGTTATAAAAGCTTTTTGGGAGGATAAAGTTCTATTCTTCAGCTGTCACCATTGGCTGTTGGTAAGGGTGTAGTTCGTTACAGGTAGCTATTAAAAAGCAGTAAGATTTGAAGTAATTATGTTTCAGGACTACATTTATTTTATTTGACCTTCTTTGCTTAAATTTTCATCTGTTTTACATCTACAGACAGTAGGGTTCTTATGTGAGAGTAAGAGTGTTGTGGGCTAAACTGAAAATGTGGTGCAGGTACCTGCATTAAAAAGTAAATAAACCTGACTTTCAGAAACCATTTTCTCTCTGCTCAAAGTGCAATGGCAGATGTATCGATAATCTAAAGTTTGGATGAGGGCTGTTTATTTTATGCTTCCTTTATCAAGCTTACTAGTGCTTTATGAATGTACCTTTAGATGCTGCGGAGTGAGCACGTTTTTGTTTCAAAGCAAATTTGACCACAATTTGAAGGTAGTGTCAAGCTAGTATGAAAAATGAAGTTAAAATTATAAATTTTATTAGATTAAAATATATATAAATATATAATTAAAATGTATAATTTTAAAAATAAAATGAAGTTAAAAGTCTTCTTAAAAGAGCATCTTTTCTAATCTGTTGATTATGAAGTGAGCTTTTCAAAGTTTCATCTCTGCAACAAACATTTCAACTCTCGTTTGTAATCTGAAGATAAGATTGTATTCCATCTTAGGTTAGTTTAAAAGGTACTCTGCGTTGATGAACTGTCATTCTCTTTAGTAGTTCTAGTGACTTAGTTTTGTCCCTTAAGTTCTTGGAATTTCTTGGTCCTTTCGGCTCCCCATCTCCCGCTCTAAATTCTAGCTGTGGAGCAGATTGCTGAACTGATATTGAAAGTCAGTATTACGAGCATTAGGAGGAGATGAGTTTTAAGGGAGGAAGGATAATCTTGATGTAATTCTTAACCTTGCTAAGTGATTTATGTTGACAAATAATCGTTGTTCCAGTATTTGATTTTTAGGCTTATTTCCTACAGACTCGGAAAACATATAGATAAGGAACTCAGTGGTTTTTCTGGTCTTCAAAATTGGCAAAGGCAGAATAAGATTGAGTTGATTTTTCTCTGCTTTCTCTGGTAATGCATATGATACAGTCTGAAGATAGCAACACAGAACAAGCTGTGCTTTCTAGGTGATGATTAGCAAGGAATTGGTATGATCAGTGTCTTACTCTGGAGAAGACTCTCATAGTTCATGATCTGATAGATCTTTTGCATTATAAAATGTGAGACAGCTCCATTTATCAAGCATGGAACAGCTGCTCACAGGTTCTTGATTCCTGAAATAAGTAGCCACACAGGCCACTGTCTTCTATTAAACTTTTCATAATCAGATTATGAGGCCAACTCTGAGTTGGCCTGCGTTTTAAAAGGGAGAGGGTATACTAAGAGAGACTCTGTTCTGCAAGACAATTATCCATGAATAAAGAAAAATATTACTAAAAAAATCTTTTTTTCCTGAGACATCTTTATTTTTTAAAATCATATTGAGCTGTTGTTGTAAATGTGTTAAATACTGTAGTACCTCACAGATGGAAACTGGTTTCCTCCCAGCTGCACCATCTAGAAGTAGTCTGCACAGTGTTTAGAGAATATTTGCAAGCCAAATGATGTGAATAGATTTTCTGCCAATTTGTGATGGTAGCAGTGGTAAGTTGACACAGTAATTTCATGTGTAGAGGATAAATTATTTTCAAATGAATCTCTATTATGAGATATAATAAGTAATCTCCATTTTGAATCAGATGACAGGCAGGCAGAAAATGCTAAGAAAAAAATGCAGATCTTCTTGAGTTGCAGAAAAGATCTGTGTTTTTTCCAACTTGGACGTAACCACGGAAAAACAGAAGGATTGCAACAGATGTTTTGGTAGCTCCAGTTTGTGCTTCACCAACTGCATGTTCGATTTTCGAATCTACTTCAGATCAAATGGGGGTGACCAGTGCCTCCCTGCCTGTATCTTCATGCAGAAAAAATGTTTCTGTGACTCCCAACTGGAAATGAGGTTGGACTGATTTCTGAGTACTTGTAAATGTATGCAGAGGATTCAGCTTTGTAGACTGCTCTCAACATTGAAAAATGAATGCCTGTGTTCTCCCCGCACAACACCTTCATGGCCTGAGCACGCTTCCACTTAGATTGCTGAAATGTAGTTACTAACTACATGGTCATCAATGACCACGTGCTGCAGAAGCTGCTTCTAAAAAAAAATAATAATAATAATAATGAGATAGCTGAGAACTCGAGTGGGTAACTCTTTATCGGTATTGATCTTCAACTTTCTTCTCCTTGGAAGTCAGTACTCTGAAAGCAAGGAAAGCAGCTGAAGCTGTCAGGGCTGGTGGAGAGGAATCATGCAGGTAATAACTCGATGTTCAAAGGTAGCGAGGTTTATTCAAACCCGGTGAGTGCTGTTATTCCCAGGAAGTGCTGTGTCTGCACTGATGTGCTCCTGCAATATGCTTCACAGCTCAGAATGTGCACAGCTCTCCTTAGAAGCATTACAAATCGGACGTGTCAGGGAAGGAAGATAACTTGAAAGTGATTAAATTCAGTTCGCTAAATTTAAGAAAGCCTCACAGCTTTTTCTCTAACTGTGTAGCACTTGGAGTTATGAGGTGTGTAATAGCCCAGATTTACTGGTGTGTTTTTTGGAGATTACAGCTTCTGTGTTTGTGTAACTCTTACACGTATTGGACATATACCTATGTATGTATACAATAACTTGTACTATTAATATTTCCTTTTTATAGAGCCCTTTAGGAAATTGAGGTAAATAGTAATGTCTTCATAAATGGGAGGAGTTCAACCCTACTTCTGTCACCATTTTAGCTTAATTGTGAGCAGTACATTTAAAACGAAACCACACACAGACACAAAAAGCCTCCATTAGAAACAAATGAATTGTACAAACAGCAAAGACAGCGTATCCGGGAATAACAAAAGAAATAAGCAGGTTCTGTTTTCCCTGTCTGGGAAAAAGACACCTTTTCTTCATCAGTAGCAAATATTTTTTGTGTTGTTTTTTTTTTTTTTTTTTTTTTTTTAAAGAAAAAAAAAGTGCACATTTCTATCTGTTCTTGCTCCCTCTGGTGGTTTTTCTGCTCAGAACCTCTAACTTTGCTTAGATGGCTTTTGTGCTTGTATGATCCGAAATGTTGGCTACAGCTGCATGCAGTGATGTCACTAATTCTGGAATCCGACTCTTTCAGACCGGGCATTTGGCCATGGAGACATTGTTGTCTCTCACCTCCAAACGAGCTGGGGACTGGTTTAAAGAAGAACTGCGACTTCTAGGTGGTCTTGATCATATTGTAGATAAAGGTATGCTGGAGATTCTGCTTTGGCGGGGTGGGAAAATGAATAAATGTAAGACGTTTGCTTTTCTTAATATCCATTTTCTGTTGTTAAGAGTTAAAAAAAAGTCAGTTCTAAAAATACCCAATTCTGTGTCACATTATTGCAAAACATTAATGACTTTAATCTCTCCTATGTGGGATTGAAAGTAGCTTTAAGGTTAAACAGAATGTGGATAATTTTGCCTGTAGTACAAGATTAAAAATGGATTAAGTTTAGACAGAGTACAAATAATTGTGTTACATCCATCATCTGTGTACAGCGCACACTCCAGTGTGGGTGTTTAAAACTGCTTTACAGCTTTATAGAACTGCTTTCGGGCCTGGCAGCGTGAGGTTTTTTGATGTGGTTTGGTTTTGTTGTGATTTTTTTGTTGTTTTTACTGAAGGATAGGAAAGTGGAATTTTTAAAGTGAATTCCTGCCTGTTTTGGTTTTGAGAAAGCAGAGGGGTGGCCAGGAAAGGATTGAAGAGATGAGTGTTCCGCTTGCACGTTTCTGCAGGCATGTGAAGTTGGGGACAGCATTTGTGTTGTATTTTATTTTTTTTTTTTCCTTCTACAGACAATGCATTTTTAAGAGAATTGGGCATATTTATGGTTAAGAAGCACAATGCTGTGCTGTACGGCACCTTCTTTGTCAGAAGAAAGTCAAATGTACCTGGAAATACAAAATTTTACAATGCTGATAACATCGTCAGGATTGTTTCCTAGTATGACAGCTTTGTGAAGTGTTAAACAAGGCCGATAGCAGCTCCTTGAATAGTTAATATACCCCAATCATTAATAATATTCAGATAATTTCTATGCGTGTCTTTTGAAGACCTCATATCAATAGTGGAAAATCTTGTTTTTTTTCTGTAGTTAAAGAATGTGTGGATCACCTTAGCAGTGATGAAGATGAAGAGAAATTAGTTGCTTCGTTATGGGGTGCAGAAAGGTGTTTACGGGTCTTAGAAAGTGTAAGTATGAATAAATACATTGCATTCCTGAAAAGCAGATTTTCAATCATGCCTCCTCAGTATTATGTTCCTTGAATGTGTAGTTACATGAGAAACAATATAGTGCTTTTCTGGTTGGTTTGTTTGTTTGTTTTCGTTAAAAAGACTGGTGACATCAGCACTGGAATGTTTATCAGTGTTCCTGGAACGCTTGTTGAGAATGTTGTCATCCTGTATGAAAATACAGTGTTGGGTATTGTAAATGTACTGTTGTTAAGATCTCAGCTGAAAATGATTGGATGCTTTTCTGAAGTTCCTTAAGATTTAAAACTTATGGTTATTGTTTTCTTGGCATGAGTTTGCATTTATGGGGTGTCTGGTAATACAACACTGTAATTGTGTTTTCTTAAGGGTAATAAACTGATGTATAGTGCAATAATTACTCTCATATTCAAACGTGAGCTGACTGCCTAGAAGATAACTTACCATGTAGTGAGTTAATCGTGGTTATTGAGATAGTAAATGTTTTTCAACAAGAACTTTGAACAGAATTAAAATAATTCTGTGGATCTTAACTGACAAGAACTGTCAGTTTTGATATTATAAGCAAACAGAAGAAGTGTTGTGATGTTTTAGAGTTACTCCATATCAGAAAGTGATACACGGGTTCAAAGTGCAGGTCAGTGACCTTAAACCTGATGGTACATTGCTTCTGTGGTGTTTTCTCTTTGCTAAAATAGCCACATAAACTCAAAGGTACTGTAGCAGTAAGCTAAAAACTTAGAAAGATGAGCAAATATTAAGGGTTGCTACTTAAAACTAGTGGCACCTGTCTCTGTACTTGAATCCTGAGAAATTTTCAGATCCAATTTCTGGTTTTGTATTCGATGAATGGAATTCATTTAGACACTGTTGCAAGCACGGTATAAGAGGCTTGCTTAGTGGTGGAATATTCATGTATGAATTTGAGGGTGGCATGTATATAATATGGTCTTTATGAATTTGGGAAATAAGGCAAAAATCAACATTAACAGACAATGCAAGTTAAATAAAGGAACATCTACTGTTTGTGTAAATTGATTCTGTATTCCAGTTGGGAGAATCATGGGAAAACTCATAGGTGCATAATGAGCTCTCAGAGATGGAGCTGACATCAAGTTTTACATAACACAGTATTTGCATATGTGCATGCATATGGGCATGCGCTGGGACAACGGAGTCCCAGAATATGGAGTCAGGTTGTGCTGTGGCAGAGCATTTTGCCACAGACTTTCTGCATGCCGTGTGTCTGGAAATACATTCAGTGTCACAGTCTTTTGGTATTAATTATTAGCTGGAAACTCCAAGGTGCTGGTACAAAATGTCAGCATATTGGTAAGTGGAAGCTTATGTTGGTTAATAAGCATGAAAGACAGATTTAAATAAACTGGGGTAGTGACAGGAAGGAATACTGCTTTCATGTAAAATAAGAAGCTATTTTTAATATTACTTTATCCTGTTTTTAGGTAACTGTGCATAATCCAGAAAATCAGAGCTACCTGATAGCATACAAAGACTCACAGCTCATAGTCTCCTCAGCTAAGTAAGTTGTAAAAAAAAAAACCAAAAAAACATCTTACTACAGCTCTGAATGTGATATGAATGATATATATTAACAGAAAAATTGTAGGGGGAAAGTATTCAACTTAATATATTGCTTTTCATTAAGTAAAGTTGAGTAATGTTAAAATTGTTCTAGATGAGGATATCACTTAGTTCCTGAGTACTAACAACAGGTAGTGAGTGCTGTTATTGTTGGTTCTATTAAAGTTGCAAATTGTATTGAGCTCCTTTAGTGCCAAGGTAAGATGAGCACAGAAGAGGGCAGTTGGAAAGCTACTTTTATTTTCAGTATTTTATTATGTGTTTAATGAAACAAAGCAGAATAGGCCATTGACAGTATAACTAAGGATGGAGGAATTCTCTGCCAAACTGTACTCCCTAAGCAACTTGTCAATTGGGATGAAGTCTCTGTTGGCTGGCAGAGATTGTATCCCCCTTGCTCTGCCTTGGTGGTTCACAGGAATGCAAGTAAAGCTGAAAACCTCGCAGACTTGACTGGAAAAAGAATTTCATGATTGTAGGCCAGATGTTTTGACCAGTATGTGTTCTTGACATCTTAGTATTGCTCGTAACTCGTGTTGGTGTTGACACGTCAGTGTCAAATGAATGTAATGCAGTAGACTCATAGAATCATTAAGCTTGGAAATTATCTTTAAGATCATCTAGTCCAGCTGTCAACCCTTCACCACCATATCCTCTAAACCATGTCCCTCAAAGAGCAAGCTTTATAACCAAAGTAGTTTGAGTTTCAGACAGCTAAAGTCATTCACAGACTTCTAAGTGTTTGTGTCTACAAGTAAATGCATCATAAAATCAGATCTTCCTGGGCTGAAAAACTGCTGTTCAGTTTTGCTTTTCTGAAACTCAACTGTTTTATGACTGGTCCACTATTGTTATGAGATGACTGTTTCTCATACTGGAAAATAACATAATAAATAAATAAATTACAGTATAGGGATAGCTCTCTGTGAGGACAGGACAAGAGAACAGTTAGATCATTCAATCAGAATGGTCAGAGGATGTGAGAGGCTCTGATTATAGGGAGAAGAGATGCCTCCACTAAGACTGTGTGATAAAGCTGGAGAGAAAAATGTGCTTCTGCTCTTGAAATCTCAGGCAGATGAAGCTTTAAGCAACAAAGCTTTGTTGTTGTTTTCACAATTTCATTTGAGCTTATGAAAGATCTCATAATTGAATCAAAAAAAATTCCGCGTGAGTTCTATGTTTGTAGTTTTCCTGATGGAATAAGTATAAGATGAAATATCCTGTATGTTGTCCAGGTAATTTTGTTCTATATCTTCTCTTTGCAGAGCACTGCAGCATTGTGAGGAATTAATCCAGAGATATAATCGTGCTGAAGACAGTATCTGTTTACCAGACAATAAGCCTCTGCCTCACCAGAATGTAACTAACCATGTGGGCAAAGCAGTGGAGGACTGCATGAGGGCCATCATTGGTGTCTTGCTCAACCTAACAAATGATAATGGTAAAGCAAACAATTTCATGTTCTGTTACAGCATCAGATAATACGTTAATGTAAACCCTTTTCTTACGTATGCATGGTAGCTGCTTGCTTTACAGTAACAAGTTACTTATCTTTGAGAATGAGATGAGTAAATTGCAAGTATTAGGTGTTAACAAGATCTTGGCTTTGGCCAAGAGGGGACATGTCATCTGGAGGGCCAAAATGTTTCATCCATGTGCTTACAGCCATGAAAATCAATATGTCCACAGTTGAGCCTTTAAACTCTTTCTGTTTACAGAATGGGGTAGTACAAAAACAGGTGAACAAGATGGTCTGATAGGCACAGCTATGAATTGTGTGCTTCATGTTCCGAAGTTCCTACCTCAAGAACAGAGATTTGATATTCGGGTGCTGGTAAGCTCTTGTATTTGTTACATTGACATGTTTTGTGGCTTGATTGTGGCTTTAACTACTCCAGTTTCAAATTAAGGAGCTGTCTGTGCAGTCTTCATTGACTGTATGCTTAGTGAGGTTCTTAAAGAAGGTTTCTGTGAAGTCCAGGGAAAAGTTGCTGGAGGATTTGATGGTTGAGCTGTAACCATTTTCTGTGTGTTTTATGGGAAAAGTAGATGAATTGAGAGATTTAGCTTAGTAAGTGTGTGCATTATCTCATTTTCAAACATCTTTTCAATTTTAGAAATACTGTTTGATATTATTTTGGATACAGATTTGTCCGATTTACCTCAGCGTGCATAAAATAGGTCCACGTGACCTAAATAATAACACTGAAACCATGTATGTGAAGGATCTTTTCAGAAGAGAAGCTGAAGGTTGGACACCTGAATCTGTTATCAAGAAATAGTTTCACCTTTAAGAACACGTAGAATGATTTTGGTTCAGAATTGGAAGATGTGGAACTTGTATACAGGATTCTCATTTTTGCCTCATATTTCTCTAAATCCTGATCCCTCTGTTTATCAAACTGTTTTATAAAGCTGTGCTAGTAAGTTATGTGTACTCAGATCTGAATGGATATTCTGCTAGATTTTTTTCATGTGTGACTATGCAATTCTTTCAGGGATTGGGTCTGTTGATCAATCTAGTAGAATATAGTGCTCGGAACAGGCACTGTCTCGTCAATATGGAAACATCTTGTTCCTTTGACTCATTCTGTTCGGGAGAAGGAGATGATAGCCTAAAGATAACTGGACAGATTGATGCTGTTCAGGCTTTAGTGCAGGTAAGAAATGACCCCAGAATGTGTTTTTCCTGTAATTGGTATAGTTTTTCATCACCAGAAATTCAAGGAAGAAGGAAGAACTCAGCAGTGAAGGATTTTGTCAGAATTTTAATCTGTTAGGCATTCTGAGAACGTAATACAGCATGGGGGGGGAAGAGAGGTGCCGCTGACAGCTTGGATTTTTCAGTACTGTCCTTTACAGAAACAGCTTTCTTGGTAAAAGAGAGTGGTGTCTGCTGCTGACGTCCAGAAGCTGCTCTCCTGCTCTGTTAAGCTTGCTTGTTCCTGTAGGGTTTATTTCTTGTTGTACTTTTAAACAACTATAAAATTTGTAAGTTACTGATGTTATCTACTTTGCTACCGTAGGTTTTTCTAAGTGCTGTCTTAATGGGAGTTTCAGATCATTTCTAAAAATCATGCTGTAGCAATTTTTGTAATAAGAGCCATAATTATGAATGTAACAAACATGGGAGTGGAACAGCATTCTTAAATGTTGTGTTGACTAACTTGTTAAAATAGAAGTCAACTGGTGTTTTTTGTGAATAAGTTCCAATGTGGTAACTGAAAGGAAAGGAATTAAGAATTTTGATTCACAGCCTTTTTACTTAAATGGAGATAAGTTTATGGTTGCTTTTAGCCATGATCCCATTTAATTTTGTGAAATAACTGCCCAGCAGCAGACAAAAAAGATCAGTAATCAAGATACTAACGTTACATATCTTAATGTATATAGCTCTGCAAAGTCATATTTAAAATTGATGGTTGTATGATATGGGAGTAACTCACAAGATGTAAGTGCCAAGTATGAGAACACCTTGAGTAACATTCACCTTAAAATGGCTCGAGTCATTTGAAATTACTTGAAAATTTTGGCTTTTTACATATCTGGCAATTTTTAGTCTTCGTGCTGTGTCTCAAAGAAAATGATGAAGCATTTATGGCAGCCAAGAGAAGCCTGGCAATTGGTTCAGCACTGGAGAGGGGGGGAGGCCTTTTCTGCGGAGCACAGCATTAGTGTGATAAATCTGCTTATCCTTTGAAGAAGAAAAAGCTATTGCGAAGAATAGTATTGAGGGCTAACTGTGTTAAAGGGGTGAGTTGCGAAGGGGAAAGAAACTTTCAAGTATGAATTCAGTGTGTTTAGGGTTTAATATATAATAGAAATTCTGAATTTTTTTCCCTGTCAGCTGTTTCTTGAGCGTGAGCGGGCGGCACAGCTGGCTGAGAGCCAGACAGATAAACTGATTAAAGAAGCTCCTACTGCTCAGCACGATAAGAGCGGAGAGTGGCAAGAAACAAGTGGGGAGATACAGTGGGTCTCCACAGAAAAGTCAGATAGTACTGAAGAGAAAGATAAGAAGGAAGAAGATGATGAAGAACTTGATCTTAATAAAGGTACGTTGTGTAGTTTTGATGAGCTCAGAAACATTAAGGAGCTCTGTTTTGGCATAATTTATGCTTCCTATCTGCAGTCCACTGGGTTGAGATTTCAGCATATTCTCTTGCCAAACTGTTACAGAGCATGAGTGGGAGCAGTTCAGACATGAAGCATGAGCAATAGAAGAAACTTTACCACTTGTTACCTAATAGTACCTTCTGTCAGGCCCTTTTTTAAAACAACAGAAACTAAACAACAAAAGCCCTGTGGGTTGCTGGGGGGGTTTTTGAGACATTCTGTGTAAGAAACCCTCAGATATGGCATTCTTTCTAGACGTTTCTGGTAGAATGGTATCTTATTCTCCACACTTGCTTTGTATGCTTCCTCCTTTTTTCAGTGCCATCAGCTGTGCTCTGTTGTAGCTATTTGTGGTTCCCCCCCCCAAAAAAAAAGCTCAGCCATTAACAAGAGTTCTGTCTGTTGTCTGTAACACAGAAATCTTTTTGTGGACATGTTACTGGCTTGTAGCATTGCAGGAAGCAGAACTGCATTTTGTTGTGTTGAACATACAGTTTGTACATTACCACAGTGAAAGGACTGTGCAGTGTAATGACTTTGAAAGGGAATGAACGCTTCTGTCAAAGAATGTGTGTTCCTAAGTTAGAAAGTAAGATTCTCATGCTGAAGTCTCAGAGCAAAAAGTCATTTTGTTTGAGAAAACAGAACTCTTGAAAGTGATGATGAAAGATTGTATTTAAAGCAGTAAAAGATACCAGCTGCTTAGAGGATACAATACACTGAGTTGTCTCTTTTTACAGCTCTTCAGCATGCTGGGAAGCACATGGAAGACTGCATTGTGGCCTCATACACAGCGTTGCTTCTAGGCTGTCTCTGCCAAGAGAGTCCAGTAAGGGAACAAATCAATAACTCACTCTTAACTCCAGTACATTTTTTTAATGAAGTAATAATTTGCATTACTGAAATGGGTTCATTAAATTAGGGTTCGGTGAGAGCTAGTACACTTATTCAGCCGCATTGATGTCTATAGTTCTACGGAAGGTTGCCAGAAGTATTCAATCCAAAACAAATCCTCTGAGCATCAGTATGTTTATCAAAGGAAACTGGGTTTGAGTATTTAATCTTTTGTACCTCCCTCTCATTTGTTGTTAGTCTTAGACCACAAATGAGCTTACTTTGGAAAGGCAAATTGGCTTGCCTGCAGCTTTTCTAACTGTAAAAGCTTGCTTTGTTTTTCAGTAATTTCACTAAGCAAGTTA